>OY992865.1:9967500-11217500 GCA_963921415.1 Pyrausta despicata | reverse complement strand
ACATGTTTGTATCGTTGCTTTATCATAATCTATGTATAGACAAGGTAAAATCATTTTGATTTTAACGATAGATTACTATGAAATTTCACACTTTCACTGCAACACAAATAACATATACAGGTTGATCATTTTAAAACTGCAATAAACTTATGCAAGAGGATTGAACGAATTTCATTATTAAAAATAATAAGATGACGACTTTTTGTATTGGGTATCTTTTAATTTGTGTGAACTTTTTTTTCTGTAAGCAATTTAATATTTTAGTTCTTCGCAGGACTCTAGTTCTACTCAGTGACTGTTGTTGTTTTTTCTTTTGTATATTTGCTTTAATAACAAAAGTTTGAAATAGTATATAATTTAATATTTACTTTTATGTATTGATATTATATCTATATATTAAGTTAATTTATTTTTGCGTTATTAAACACTTCCTTTCTTGTATAATTTTCACTGCACCCATTGCCTTCTTTCTGCATGACCTTGAGGTTGACTGGCAGAAAATGCTTTTAGCATTAAGTCCACCCTTTGTACATTTTTTGTGCAATAAAGTTTTAAATAAATAAATAATAAAAAAAATTGTACACTTATGTTAAATAAAACCCGATTATTAGATGAAAAAAATTCTAGAGACATCATATACACAAGAAATTGGATTTTAGTTGGCAGCTTAATAACTTAATCTTCCCTCTTAAGCTACGTGACTATTGTCACGCTCACCAGCTTTTAATTGAGGCAACTTTTCAGAAAGTTGCGTTAAGTTGTATCAACTTCGTAATAACTTGCCTTCCGTCAGCGAAAACTTTAAGCCTAACCGTCTCGTCTCTTACTTAAAGTTTTCATCTTGTTAGTTTAATCCTACTACTCCCAATACCCAATACTCTGATAAACGTTATTTAATCTGTCAAGATGGAGAAACACACAACTAAACATTTTTACAATGGACACGTTTTACACAAATCACACCCGATTAAGTATTCTAAACAGAAATGACACTTTATTCATTATCCTCATAGTGGTATTATTGTAAAAAATATATAAAATCGTTCACTTAAAACCAAATTTGTCTTGCGCTCGCTTAAATATTTATTAAATCCCAAATATAACCTCAAACTTTTTATCCGCTGTAAAAATTTCAACCGTGAAGAGTTTAAAATCAGAACACCCTGTGGTCGTAATTTTTAAATCGTCCGTTTTATAAAGATTGTTCGCTAAGGGCCCTCCCACAGACGCTTAGTGGGTGTTTGCCGGTGTCCACATTGTGTTCAAAAATAGTGAATATTTTAAAAGGTAAGTCGAAAAAGTTTTGAACTAAAAAAGTTTGGTTCCAAAATTTTGTTAAAAAAAAAGTTTTTTGTTTTAGTGGAAGGAATACTGCTGTAGTTCTTATTTTTAGAGGTATTAGAGGTAGTTTTATTCGTTTTTTTAAGTAATTCGGTTTGTACTTATTTTATTTACATTACATGGGTACTGGCAACTTGAAACCAAGGCTTAATCTAAAGGCTTCATACATACATGTTATCTCGTAGATGGATAACACTTTTCTGCATAATTAGGTTCCACTAAAAAACTCTATCGTTATTGAAAAAACTGACATTGACACAACGCGTTTTTAACCTTCGATGAAAAATAAGGGTGTTATAAGTTGGACTCCCAATTCTGTTTGTGTGTGTTTGAGTGTGTCTGCATCGTAGCTCCCGATAGGATGGACCAATTCAGTGCGGTGTCTTTCGATAGATAATCACGGTAGTTCTCAGCTATGGTTGCTCAAAAACCGTTCAGCCGTGGAAGCTAAATTAAATTTTGAATTTTACTTGTTCTCTCTTCCTGTTTCCTTGTAAATTCAATGTAGTATTATGTATTAAGTCGGCTTGGTGCAAGTGGAGGTACGAAACAAATTTTCACAGAAATGTGAATAAATAGCGCCGTCATATCGCTTATGGTTAAGGAAAACGAAATACTTAGTTTTTCTGACTGTTCATTTACAAGCACCTTAACAAAATAAAAAAATAAAGTTTAAAAACTAACACCCGACTACTTAAAAACACGCTCTAAAAAGTACGAAACAAGAAAACACTCTCCAATGAAATTACTTAGTATGTACAAACTATTAAATATTTACCGTTATTAAATAAACTAACTTACACATATTATTATATTTTAATATATTTTCAATTTATAATATTGATAGAGAAATGTTTTAAGGATAAAGCCGTGGTCGTATACCACTTTTTTTAATTTATTATTCTTATGGCAATATTATAATAATTAAATAAGGACGGAAGAAAATTTACACAAAAACAAACAGATTTGAGACTATTCACATGCATACAGAAATCTTCGTTTGCAAAATATATTGGATACGTGACATTTACTTCTAAAGTGACGTATGCTCATAACTCTGTCTTGGGTCTAGGAGCCCCAAGGTTGGTTGGCAGATAAATTGAATATTTTCAGCAACTTAAGTAATACTTTTCAATTCGTTTGTTGTTATAAAAAATTGCATTTGTATATCAACTCTAGAAATCCTTTTCTAATATAAACACTCTTCATTAAAAACATTAAACCGTTTATGTTTCTTTTATTTAATTTAAAAAAAAACGATTGGCCAAACTGTCAGCTAAATAATCATGTATTTTTTCAAATTCGAAAAGATATTGCAAAAATTCTATTCGGCTCCGGTCATTAGAGAGGATTTATTTTTTTCATTAGGTTAAATAAGAGGACAAGAAACATAAAATAAAGTTTCATTTTAAATAAAAAGTCATAATTTCAATATTGTTTTCTATTTATAATTAAATCGTTAAAATACTAATTAAGCATCGAAATGAGCACCGTTAAGTTTAATCGAAAGAATATCCATGTTTCCTGTCATTGTAATGTGGGGTCAAAAGTTGCCCTGATGCATATTTATTAAACCTAGTATTGTTGTAAGCTTGGGTTAAATATGCATGCTTATATGGTGCAGTTTTAGTTAACATTTCAAGCGATGAACAACTTGGGACGCTCGAATTCAATTTGAAGGTTAGTGCTGTTTAGCGCGTAGTAAGATTTTTGAATACAAATTGCTTGCTAGTAGGCGCGGTCGTGTTTGGGATGGGTGACCATTCCGACCACTTAAGTGACGTCTTCGCGCTACAGAAGGCACTTTAAGCTATTGGTCCGGTTTAAAATCTATAGATATTAATCAATAGATACTGGTCAATGGCCTTTGGACGGCTTAATAACATGTGACAGCTAGGTTGGTCGCTTACCTTACAAACACCCCTTCACCAACCCGCGTAGTGGAGTATGGCTCGTACCACCTGCTAGTTGAGTTGAGGCCTGTGCCCAGCAGTGGGACGTATTCAGTCTGATGATAGGTTTCACCACCTATTTCCGAATCCGAGCCTAAGGTATCAGTTAATAGCTGCTAACTATAAGTTCTTGTTCCAGATGGCACCAACAACAGTAGCCGAGGACAGGCTGACGTCAGGGCACCGGCTGTCCCACCCGCCTCCTGGTGATGAGGTCTACATCACTGGAGTGTCTGGCTACTTCCCGGACTCCGACTCTGTCATACATTTGCAGGAGAACCTATTTAATAAGGTATGTGCAGTGTTGTACCATCATAATCAGCTGCAATTGGACCTCTGCTAAACGAAGACCTCCTTTCTCTTTCATACAAGTTGACCTAGGTGAGAGGCGCATATTGCGGTGAATGCCTGTAGCCTCTCGGCCTACGGTGAACCCGCCACGTCTCCGACTCACATAGCGCCGGAGGGCACCGTCAGGTTTTTAGTGGGTAGGCGGGTTCTCTCTCTGAGGCCTGGGGTCCCACATGACCCCCCGCTGCCCCCGCGGCTGGCGGTAAGCGTAACAGCATTTCCCTAACGATAGAAAAAAAAGGTGAGCGCAAAAAGGTGCATCACGACTAAGGGACGAGACGTAATTGACATTGACACAAGGCGTTTGAAGTATTGGTCGCGTCGCATCACGTCACACTTGTCGTTTTGCGTCGCTCACGTATGACGACGCCATAGACGCTCATCTAGACCGGTTATACCGATCTGGATCCAGTCCACCCTGAGACTTTCAAAGTTGAGTTGTGCTTTGAGAACTCAAAGCACAACTCGTCTTCAGTCTAAAACTTTTTATATTTTTTTCACTTCAATCGGGCGACCTTCAATTCAAAGAGCCCTCATTACGACTCAAGAGTTAGGCCTGGAGCAAACATGTCCCAAAAAGGTTAAGGGCCTGTTCCGGAAAGCTTT
The DNA here is from genome assembly GCA_963921415.1 of Pyrausta despicata. Classification (NCBI taxonomy): domain Eukaryota; kingdom Metazoa; phylum Arthropoda; class Insecta; order Lepidoptera; family Crambidae; genus Pyrausta; species Pyrausta despicata. Next base: position 11,213,250 of record OY992865.1, on the reverse strand, counting down.
GTACGAATTTTTTAGCCTGTTTATAGGTTGTGTTGATTCAAAACTACTATGTTTGAAGAATAGGCATGCAGACCTTCTGACCAAGAATGTCGCTATCGTCTTCATTAATTAAATTTATGAAAACTACATTGGCCTTCGCTAAGTCGTTACGTGAATTAGCAACGACAGAAGGCAGTGTCAATGTCATACCGTTGAGGTGTTCGCTATTCGCGTCCAATATACGTGTGTGTTGCCAGTGTTTACCAATGGAAGTGAAACATAGTCCTCTACTATGGATCATATAAGGAGGCTCACTGTCGCCCAGGGAGCGATGGAGAGAGCGATGCTTGGTATTTCCCTGCGCAATCGAATCAAAAATGAAAGCATACCCTGAAAAACTAAAACTACCGACATTGCTCGAAGGATTGCTCAGCCGAAATGGCAGTTGGCGAGTCACATAGCACGGCGAACCGATGGCCGTTGTGGCGTAAAGGTTCTCGAATGGCGACCGCATGCCGAACGACGGTCCGTAGGCAGGCCTTCTACAAGGTAGACTATATGCTGCAGGTCCCGGGAAGCCGCTGGATCCTTGGGGGAGGCCTATGCTTAGCAGTGGGCGTCGAAATGATGATATGATGATGAATTGCTATTTGAAGATTTCAAGTATTAATGGGACCGGACTTCCAAAGGTCGGGTGTTCGATTCCGCTCCGATGATCCGAGCCGAAGAATTTTTTAAGTGTTATCTTTTCGAAAGTATTAATGAGCTTTTTTCAACAGGTGGACCTGATCTCCGGCGACGACCGCCGTTGGAAACTGGCCCACCCCGAGATCCCGCAGCGCACGGGCAAGATCAACAATGTCAACAAGTTTGATGCCTCGTTCTTCGGGGTGCACTACAAACAGGCGCACACTATGGACCCCATGTGCAGGATCCTACTCGAGAAGGCTTACGAAGCTGTAATCGATGCTGGTGAGTTGGTTTATTGTTTGGAATCTCCTAAGAGTTTTATTCATGAAATATATTTAAATTAAGTGGTCCATAGATATGTACCTTAAAATAATATAATACAACGAGCCTAATAAAAATATAAAAACAGATAAACAAAAAAAGGTAAAAGTTTAAACTATATAGAATAAATATTACCCCAAGCGCTGCCATTGAGTATGGTGCCCAAAAGGCTTGCAGCATTTCCTCTCTGTATGGCAAGGCTGATCCTTTGGCGGTGGTAGCTACCAGCCCTATGGTCACCAGTGTGTTGAGCTAACCTCTTCTTCTTCTTGTTGGAATCTTAAATCAAACCAAAAATAGGCAGATACAGTATGAGACATTCGCGCGTGGTCCTATTAAATCGAGTCCAAGGGACCTGATCCGCCCCCAATCGTCGTCAGTACTGCGAGTTGTTTACACGTGCTTGCGTGTGCGTGAGCGTCTCCTTTATAACTTGATGATTGTAAGGACGTACCTCTCTGTTTGGATAAAGAACTACCTAAGTTGGACGAGATTCGAAAATAAAGGAACGATTTTGTATTACAAAATCGCCTTCCATGCGCTAAAACGTCACAATGTTCACCTCGACGCGCTGTCATGTGTGCAACGAAAGAAACACTATCATTTTCACGGATTCCGCATTTCGAAGAAGGCCTACTGAATAAACTGGGTTGTAACTGCAGGAAAATACTAAGCTCGATAGGGGGATCAACTTTTTTTGAAGTCTTCTTTATACTTGCTTACATATCACTTTCCGTACCTACACTCAACGAGGTACGTGTATCCAAAGTCTTTCACTATTTACTTTTACTAGACGACCGCTTGGTGCAGTGTTCCACAGATCGGACTTCTAAAACCAAGGGTCGCCGGTTCGATCTCCGCATAGTACAAGCATAAGTGTGCATGAGCATGTGTGTTTGTACTGGTCTGGGTGTTTTCTATGTATAATATGTATTTATTTACAAAAAAAAAAGAATTAGAATATGTTTATCCGTTGTCTAGTACCCATAACACAAGCCTCGTAGCTTAATTTGGGACTAGAGAATTGGTGTGATTGTTGTGAAATATTTATTTATTTATTTGCGGAAAATAACTCTCTTTATAGTATTATTTGTGTTAGAGCATTCCCACCAGCCTGTGTCGCGGTGCTAGGTGCGGCTTAAAAATAAAGAGGTGCCGTTTTAAGACCTCTGCGAGTAGATTTGGCCAGAACTCTGTTCGAACTTGAACGCGAGCGATGTTGCCGCTGTTTATATATAGCCAACCTATAGGTTACTTACGAGAAGTTGAAGTCTGACATTTGCCTAAACTGCCGAAACAGTTGGATATACTTGTACGTACTTTTTTATATTTTTAAACAACATCACATACATTGTTCTGACTCCGTGGTAAGTAGCCTAAGCGCTTGTGTTACAGATATCAGAATGAACAGTGGTATTACAAATAAACTAAAATAAATAATACATATGTATAACACCCAGACCAGTACAGTATACCAAAGTGGTTGTAAAATTTGAACCGTCTTAGCTTTACGTTTCCACTAATCACGTAATTTGATGGTCCTATTCCAATTTTACAAGTTTCAAACACTTGAGGAAACCGAAAAATTACATCGTTCAGTTTTCGCCTTCTAGTTTAATAAGTGCCATCGATATGGCTTACTTCTTGATTTCCTCAATCACACTAAAACAAGCCAAATACATTTTTAACACGCGGATATGTGTTACGCGTAACTACTACCTTGGGGACAAAAGTAGTTTGTGAGGGACTCCTTGAAGAACGGCGACTACCTACCGCAATGCTCAAGTATACCCATTAAAATAATAACCTTTTCTTGATACTCAGAACTTGTAATACTTAAGAGCCAAATCTACGACGGGCCAGAAGAAAATTTTCAGTTGAGCCATGCATCGATATGTACCTGTTGACAATGTTTATTGTCATAGTTTACTTAATTTATATGTAATTACGAAATTCTTACTTTGTAGCAGCCTCCGATTTTCGATTTATCTTTGAAATTTACGTTTTCGGCAAAATACTGCTTAGTTATCAAAAAATTGTGATATGGCTCTTGAGTACGTTAGTATTGAAAAGAAAACAATCCAGTTAGACTTAAAACGTGATAGACTTTGAAATGCAGTGTGGAAAATTTTCATCATGTGCCTGCAACGGTTTAGAGTAATACCAACTGTTGACAGGCAGACTGACAGACAGATGTACAGAGTCATAGTAGTAAATAGCATTCCACGGAAACTTGCCACAGATAGAATGTAATTGTAGTAAGGTACTCGAATATAACCATTTTCTGTTCGGGGTCTCAAAAACATAACTTTTTGGACAAACGAGGTTTTTAACTTAAAATTCACGGACTAGGGGACTGAGCGACTTAAATATTTTCAAGACCATGGCATTTAAAAAAACATAGCCCCTATAAAGTAAACACAACCAGTATATTTCTAAAAAGCTGTAGAAACCAATTTTTAAATACACAAAACTCAATAAATATTCGGTCAATTGACTCCGATTTTTGTAGATGACCGTAACGTCACGTTCTTGTATTCAACTTATGTCAACAATTGGTGGTGTCATCTAGCTTATTGTCAGATAATTTGGTTATTTGTTGGTGGAGGAAAGATTTGATTGTTTTTTTAAATTGAATAGGCTTCGAAACTACTAGACTGTTATATATTTTACCATTAGAATTCTACATTATACCTGATGAACCAAGGCAATATTTAATTCCAGTTTTGTCCACCTGTGCTAAGCCGGGACAGGCCGCTAGTGTTAGATCGTGAAATATCTAACTTTTGCTTCTGTAACAACTTAACGGTGTAAATACACCTTCGATTTTATAGTATCTCGTCGATACCACCGACTTCCTTTGTTAGTAATGAGACCAATTTATCTGATCCGAAACTCGGAGGCTCTTGGCTGAATTAGACTCGTTCGGTCATTGGGCAGAGTAACAGACAACTTACTTTTATAGACTCATTTTACTTTATCTAATGCGATAGCCATATATTTGACTACAACCTCATATGTTAGATAAGTGATCATATGGCCGAAGACGGATCATGTCTGTCTCTTGAAAAGGACGCCAAATCATATTATTTACTAAATAAAAATGTCTATTGCTAAGCCCAACGCAATCGTATATCATGTTAACTTGAGATGGAAATCGTTTAATGCGTTTACTCGTAGGTGGTATGCCTACAACATTATGGTCGTAGCCCCGCCTGCGCTTTGCCTGTGAGCGATAAAGAATACCTTCCCCTATAAGACCCGTTGTCTCAGCCTCAGGATCAGCCAACTACGCAGGAGATATTATTGTGCACAAGTGTGAGCGCAATACACAGGTGCACTCACAATTCATCACTCTCAAAGTTCGGTGAGACGGCAATCCGACATGTCCGGAGAGATCAGGCGCAGGACCAACGGCTTAACGTACTTTCCGAGGCATGGGGGTGTAACACCGCCAACTTCCCGACTCCGAGCTGTTTTTGAGAAATTCATAACAGAAAATCTCAGAAACAATTTTGGCTCGACCTTGGATTCAAACCCAGGACCTCTCGGAAGTAATGCAGAAACTATGCCACTACATCAACGAGGCAGTCACTGAAAAAATACTTCTTATTAGAAAGTATAGTATTCCCTGCTGAGTCTACGTTACGAAGTGGTCTGTACGGACAGGCCCGATTTACAATTCCACGACATTTTCTTTCAACCTATTGAAAGCCACGTAACTGCGAATCAATTCTGTCCCCTCTTTCGAAAGCTTTCTAATTTAATTAAAGTAATAAATAATTTATTTATTTAAACAAATTGTAAGGATCAGCTTCTGCATTGAAATTAAATATTTCCTTAAAGATTTGAATTTATATTCGAACTGGATTTTCTAGTTTATTGAACCGGGAATAATAAGATGATAATTCATCGTATGCTAATAAGTTTTTAAATAGTTAAATTTTTATTTTGCTAAACATTAAAAAACAATTATCAATAAAGCAATTAAAATAACCTTATTTTTATACTTAAGAAAAAGTAAAAAAAAATTCGAGTCTCAAATAAACAGACGCCGGGACTAACAGATATTATCCAAAAATCTCCAAACCAAGATTTATGAATTATTCAGTCCATCTGGGCACTTTACTTTAAATTCCCAAATCCCTACTCTAAAACCATCTAAAACATTTGAGACCAAAAATACCTGGTGTCCCGGACGCAATCTCGATGGCATCCTTATCAGGATCCATTAAAACTTCTTCTGTGAGTAATTATAACTCAATATTGTCTCTTGGACCATTCCCGACCAAAATTTAAATTTGTTCATTTAATATTCGTAGTAGAGATGGGACGGTGCGATGGAATATATCGACAGATTTTTTTTAACTAACCGTCACTATTTAGACGCGGAATTTACGCCTTAAGTAAGTAGGTACGCCAAAAGTAAGAAAATAATAATTTCTAAATTGATTTCTGTACCTATTTATCGAGGTACTGCTTTATAGATACTAATAAATTGATGAATTACAAAACTGTTGTCGTATCCGTAACACAAGTGTAATGTTATTTTGTACTACCTTAGTAAAAAGTTAAAAACCAGTCCCTTGCAGATCCTGGGAAAGCTTATTTCTACCATACTAACTTCATGTTTCTATACAGATGTTGACTTTTAAACCATTTCACTATTACGTTTCTCGTTTAACATCGATATAGGAAATAAGCTTACCGCCATAAGCTTTTGTCTCCCCTGGTGCAGAAATTACTAGACGTCTCACATCTTCGCGACGGGCGATGTCACAGAACACCCATTCAAAGCTGAATTTAGACGAGACAAAATAAACCAGCGTAAAGATACGGTGTACCAGGTGATCTCTTAAATTATTTTTCGTACTTTAAGAAGAAAATGGTAAACGACATTTGATTTTTATCTAACGACAAAAAAATATGTCGCTATCTACCATTAAGAATGGAGATTCCTATTTTCCAAATGTCGTTTAATATTAGGTTTGCAAAACAAGTTTTAATTATCATTAGTTATGAACTAACCTATTAAGATTTCTTAATACTTTACTACAAAAAAAATGTGAATATAAAAGATAGTTACCTACTGTCGAAAAATGGAATTCACGGAGCGATTTATCGATATTTATGAGATTTAATTGTCCTTAACAACATCACTAATTTCCTTTATTTATGTATTACCGGTTTACTTTGGCTAACTTTGGGAGGTTTTTATTGAAATAAAATTTACGGTAATAATAACACTTTGAGCAGTTTCCGGAGATAAACAATTGATTTCAACGGCCCCGGGGTTTAATGCGACACGTTCCAGTTTTGTACCCAGTTTAAACTTTCTTTGTATTGAAGTCGAATTGTTAGCAAATATAGATTGCTACCACAATAAAAACAGGCCCCCAAGCATAGTTCAGACTCCAGTTCTCTCACAATCAATTCAATTCCACCCATAAGATGTAAATTTGATGTACTGTGATTGTGATAAAAGAAATAAATATTATTATTATTTGTAGTATCTTCTAGGATATCACAGCACAAGGCTGGTCCTTTTGGAAGGCGTACGTGGGGGGGGATATGGCATTAATGTGTAGGGGGGATGTGTACACCAAGCGGATACTATCTCTGTCTGCACTATTGAGTAGCTACAACCAAAGACAGCACCCGGTAGGTGCTATTATTATTAATTCGACTAGACATTATTGAAAGTTCGTTTGAAAATCAGACATCCAATACGAGTATTAATCTATCCGAGACTTAGTATACAAATTGATAGGACATTTTCCAAATGTTACTCAGATTACTCAAAATTTGTGTTGGGGTCGCAATACGACAGTACCGAGAATGTAATTTATTTTAATACATAAACAAACACGTGTAACTCTGTACCATCTAAAAAGGGTATATTAATGGAAGCCATTGGTGTTATAATAAAAATAGATAGAGAGGGTTCACACACTAAAACATTAAATAAATTTATTTATTTATTTAGTGTATATTTGTATATATTATGTGTATTTTTAAATATGTAATCTTATGTGTCATATAATTCTTTTTTTTTTTCGTTTTCTCTTTTATTTATTTTGTCGCACCGCCCACTAAACATTTCTGCTTAGCCCAAAGGTATGACTGGTAGAGAATGCCCTACGGCGTTAAGTCCACCTTTTGTACAAAGTATTGTTGTGCAATAAAGCTTAAATAAATAAATATAGTCCTCCTGGCCGATTTCGACCATGGCAGCCAATCTCAACAGAGATCAGCCAACTACGCAGAAGATATTATAGTGCACAAGTGTGAGCGCAATACACAGGTGCAATCACTGTTCCATCACTCTCAAATTTCGGTGAGACGGCAATCCGACATGACCGGAGAGAGATCAAGCGCAGGACCAACGGCTTAAAGTGCCAACTTCCCGAATCCGAGCTGTTTTTGAGAAATGCTTGACAGAAAATCTCAGAAACAATTTTGGCTCGACCTGGGATTCGAACCCAGGACCTCTCGGATGTAAGGCTGACAGTTTGCCACTACACCAACAAGGCAGTCACTAAAAGATTATGAGTGTTTTGTTGAGATTGTCAATATTACGCACGACACGACCCATCAAGGAAGGACACGATCATTTATATTACTATCCACAAACTTTGTCCTACACTCAATTCTTTCCACCATCATCATCATCATATCAGCCTTTCGACGCCCACTGCTGAGCTTAGCCCTTCCCCAAGGATATCCACCGCAATCGGTCCTGTGGCTTCCCAGGAACACCATATCTTCGTTCCACCTTGTAGGGAGCCTGTCTATGGTCGGTTTTATTATTATGTTAACTTGACTATAGTCAACTTCGAATATTATTTGAGATTACACATGTCATAGAGCGCCTATTGGATCATACTATTTCGGATAAGGCTAATGGCCTATAATTTTTTAATAGGCTTGTTTAAACTCTATAAAAGAAATATTCAATAAAAAAAATCTAAAATATAATTCATAATTTCAGATCCCCTTTCATTAATATTTTACTGCAGTTCGTTAAATTTCATTCAATTCGTTTGAAATTCAATCGTTAAATAGTCACTCCGTCGGCATTTCACGCGATGACGTCAAAGTGTGTTATTCTAATACAAACTCTATGGAGAAAAGTGTTTTACAGTTGATAAAAAGTACGTCAACGTTTGGTGGTGTCAACTACCCTATTGTTCTATGATCAACGTGCTACCTTAGCAAAAGGTTTTTCTTAAAAGCTTTTTAAAAAAACCTGCTGAGTCCCTATTTTTGAAAGCCATAAACATCCCATGAATTATTCAAACGAATGTTCCTGACGCGTATGCTAACGACATGATATTGAAAACGTAAGCCGCATCGAAACCTCAGCATTCGGGGATAAGGGTGCATTACACTTTGCCGATGGAAAACATAAACTGGTAAAGAAATAAAAATAACCCCGACCTGAGCCAGGAAAACATCTGGTGAACTTCAACGGCTGAACGAATTTTGACAAGCCATAGCTAAAGAGGTACCGTGATTAAATTTTCTTTCGATTAGAATAAAAACCGTTCAAGTGCGAGTTGGACTCGCGCACCGAGGGTTCCGTACAAACCTGTAGATAAGGAGTATTAACTTCGAAATTTTCAAAATTGTCAAAAATATTTTTCAAAAATATTTTTTTTATATGATGAAACTGAAAATTTACGGTTTTCGTAATTTTTCCTATATCTGTACTTTAAGACGTGACTTCGTACTAAATTTCAAGATTCTAAGTTTACGGGAAGTACCCTGTAGGTTTTGACTCCCGTGCGAGTTTAGAAAATTTGCGGCCTAAATGGCTGTACCTTTTGATTGCGTTGGCTTAGAAGGTTGATTTTTCTACAGCTTCCAGGGGCAGTAGACCTAAGTATCATATAGAAATTTCAGTTTGATGCCTCCACGCGTTCCTGAGAAAAACGGTCTTGTCAGACGGACGGACGGACAACAAAGTGATCTTATAAGGGTTCCGTTTTTTTTCATTTGAGGTACGGAACCCTAAAAACCACTTTAAAATCGGTCCATCTGTTCGGGAGTTACGGTGCCACAAACAAACGTAGGGGTCAAACTTATGACATCCTTCTCTTTAGTCGGTGGTAAAGAGCTGCATGACGCGTTGAAAATTCAAGTTCAAAATTTAAGGCCACCAATGGTGGACTCTTTGGTTGAAATTATCATAGTCATAAAAAGAGTCTCTCCTTAATAACCAACTTACAACATTCGTCTTGTTTTTGTGATGTCGGACTTCTAAAATCAAGGGTCGCGGGTTCGATTCCCGCACAGTACAAGCATATGTGTGCATGAACATTTGTGTTTGTACTGATCAGAGTGTTTTCTATGTAAAATATGTATGTATGTTTATCCGTTGTCTAGTACCCATAGCACAAGCCTCGTAGCTTAATTTGGGACTAGATAATTGGTGTGATTGTTGTGAAATATTTATTTATTATTATTAGGTCCTTACCTATGAAATTGGCGTTTTGTATGGGAGGAACAAAAAGTCGAAATTTTTTTATATAGCATATTTATTTAATCAAAGTATGAGCCATTGTAATCTATGCACTTTTGCCATCTCATAGGTAGTTCATTGATCCCTTTACTAAAAAAACCATTCGAACGGGAATCAATAAAATCTTTGAAGGCGACTTGGACTGCCCCATCTGAGTTGAACTTTTTCCCTTGCAAGAAGTTATCCAAATTTCGAAAAAAATGGTAATCTGTTGGAGCAAGGTCCGGGGAGTACGGTGGATGCCTTAGAGATTCCAATTGAAGTTCTTCTAATTTGCTAGCCGTCTGTTGTGCAGTGTGTGGTCTAGCGTTGTCGTGAAGCAGCAGTGGCGTAGAGCGATTGACCAGCCTTGGTTGTTTAGCAACTAGCTTTTCCATCATGGTTTGCAATTGCTGACAATAGATATCTGCCGTAATCGTCTGGCCAGATTTGAGAAAACTGTAATGAACGACACCGGCGCTAGTCCACCAAACGCTTACAAGTAACTTTTTATTGGTCAATTTTCGCTTGGAGCACGCTTTGGCTGGCTTGCCAGGGTCCAGCCATTGCGATGAGCGCTTCCGATTATCGTAGAGAATCCACTTTTCATCACAGGTAATGATTCGATTTAAAATCCCTTCGTTATTGTGCCGGTCAAGTAATGTAACGCAGCAGTTGACGCGCGTTTGCCGGTTTGCTTCACTCAATTCGTGAGGAACCCACCTTTCAAGTTTTTTAATCTTCCCAATTTGCTTCAAGTGGATTAAAACAGTTTTATCACTAACGCCAAAGCCTGCAGCTAACTCGGACGTGGTTTGCGATGGATCCGCTTCCACAATAGCCTTCAATTCTTCATTATCAACTTGGGTCTCCGGCCGTCCACGGGGCTTGTTTTGCAGGTCGAAATTTCCAGAACGAAAACGTTGGAACCAAAAACGCACTGTGTTTTCTTTTGCGACACAACCGCCATACACATCATTAACCCTTCGAGCCGTTTCCGCAGCACTGGTGCCACGGTGGAACTCGTACTCGTAAATAACGCGATATTTCAAATTTTCCATTTTGTAAATTGAGCGATGCAAACAGAAAAAAGATAAGTAAAAAAACAAATGAATGACGGTTTACGAAACACAACTACATGTGGAAATAGCTGTATAAATTTGAATTTCGAATTCCTAACCAAATAGGAAAAATTTGTGATCAAAGTGGCCAGTACGACAAAACGCCAATTTCATATGTAAGGACCTAATATTATTATTTTTTATCTTAGCAACACTAAAACTTTTTTTCATCTTTGGAAAATAGGAAAAAAATACAATTGAATTTATTTAAAGCCTCATATCCCAGAAAGGCATACGAGATAAGTTTCCGAGTTAGAATGAGGTGCATCCAGCACAAATGACTCAAACGACTCCTTATAAAACTTTGGAATAGACCAGTCTAAGTTAACGCTTACTTGAAAGTAAGTAAAGTTGCATAGTATATATAGTATAAGTTAGATCTTAGCAACTAAAAATAATGATATTCTTACAAATTAAAAAAAATAGCAACAAATACAAATACTTTAGATTTTATGATCTTATTACCTTATGATGATGAGTCATTGCAATAAAAATACTTCTTCCTTTTTGAAGGCCATCTACGCTAATGTTATAAAAAGACGATTGTTCGTTTGAATTGAATAAGGCTCCGAAACTATTCGAGACTTTAAAAAAAAACTTTTTTTATTAGAATCCTACATTATTTCTGATAAACATAGGCTGTATTTATTACGAGAGGAAATAGGAATCCGTGTGAAAATTTTGTCCACCTGTGCGAAGCCAGTACTAGCCGCTGGTTAAAACATTTTTTTTTTATTATAAGCTGCCTATAATAATTCTTACGTGTACAAAACTAGTAAACATACTACAGCATATTATACTTTAAATGCAAACCTCTCTGCCGTCAAATCAATTTTAGTTCCGCGTTCCAAAAAAAAACTAGATTCAAATATCCCGCCCGAGCGAGTGTGGAGGGCTCTTAACACGAATCCCAGTCGCGATGAACTCACGAGCGTAATACGAACCTATTTACACTCGGCACCCTGTTATTATTTCCAGGTATTATTTCCGTTATTAATAATACCTTTTTGAAAGACAAAGGGCATGTCATGTCATGCGAAGATTTTTGGTAATGAAGATTTCTAGGAACGATTGGTATTTTTAGCTTTATTATTGTATGTAACATTATGTCAATGGAAACTGCTCCAAATTTTTCTAATTAAAAATTTTAAAAAAAAATAGATTCAGTTATCATTTTATGAAAGAGGTTGATAAAAAAAATATCTTACACAAAATTAGCAAGGCAAAAATTGACTGAATAAGTATTAAGTATAAAGAAAAAGAAAGAATGCATAACTTTTGTATACAAGACACTGGCCACTACTGGTACACAAATGCTAAAATGTTGTAATGATTTTGTGCGAACATTTTCAATTCACTCTGGCCAGCTACACTCCGCAAACTGAAAAGTAGAAAACAAAGACACGGCGCAATTTCTTTTTTTTAGAAAATTAAAAATGGATGACTCACTTCGTCTTACCTTTATGTTCAATATTTCGCTTTTTATCTTGATGGACTCTAAATATGAAAACATAAAGCTGTCTTACATACACTCCAAGTACTTAACGTAAGTTAAAATGTTAGTTTAATGCAACAGCTTACGTAGTTACTAAGTTTTATCAAGTAGTTCGTACTGAACTTTCGTGAGTGTATGTTCTTAGCGTCATAAGTTTCAAAGTTTGCGTAGGCAACTGGAAACATATCATGCTTTATAAATTAGTTACAGGTAAGCATTATTGTATTCCATAATTATTTTTTTGTATGAACTTAGTACAATAATACAACTTCGTGGTTATAGTTTGGGGGCAAATCGCAACAGAAATTGACTAACTACACAAGTGTTGCATTGTGTACGGGGTAGAATATTATTTAACAAGTACTTAAATAAATATTTTCAAATATCAAACAAGCTCTATCCATAGATAGATGGATAGATTAACACTTTATTGTACAACACAAAATAATATTACAGACAAGTTTAACAAAAAAAGATGTACAATTTAGGCGGTCTTATCGCTTGTAGTGATCTCTTCCAGACAACCTTCGGTTAAAGAAACATTTAATTAACAGGAAGGGGGACTTTGAGCAAAATATATACTATGAGTATCAATCTAAGCTTAGCTTTGTATAGACAATATTTACAAAAATAAATTGTTTTTATTGATTTTTATTTTACCTTAATTATTGTTAGTAGAGCAAACAATTTTTTATGAGTTCATGCGCTAAGCGAACTTTTATCTTGACGTTAATATTTCCTAGTAAATCTTTAAGGCTTGGGCTACACCTGTGGCGCACTGCCGCCGTGACTCGCGGCGACAGAAAGTCACAGGTGTGTTTTGAGCCTCACTCTGGCTTGTCTCTCTCTCTCTCTCCATAACATTCTTGACTGGTTTCCTACGTAGCTTTAAAGACCGTTGGCGCGAAGGACGCCGATTCGAAACATTTTTGAGCTAATGCTCGTTGCATCTAAAAATTTAATTTTCCCAAGGACAAATTTTTTATACAAAGCCAAGTCATGTGACTTGTAGAAAACAATTAAAGTAATAATAATAACAATAGTCCTCCTGGCCGATTTCAACCACGGCGGCCAGTCTCAACAGAGATCAGCCAACTACGCAGGAGATATTATAGTGCACAAGTGTGAGCGCAATACACAGGTGTACTCACTGTTCCATCACTTTCAAAGTTCGGTGAAACGGCAATCCGACATTACCGGAGGGAGATCAGGCGCAACTGCTTAACGTGCTTACCGAGGCACGGGGATGTAACACCGTCAACTTCCCGACTCCGAGCTGTTTTGAAAAATTCATGACAGAAAATCTCAGAAACAATTTTGGCTCGACCTGGGATTCGAACCCAGGACCTCTCGGACGAAAGGCAGAAACTTTGCCACTACACCACCGAGGTAGTCTTTAAAGTAATATTAAAATATTGTCCCCAGGGATGAACCCTAAGGAGCTCCGTGACACCAAGACGGGCGTGTTCGTCGGTGCATGCTTCTCCGAGTCTGAAAAGACTTGGTTCTACGAGAAAATGCAGGTCAACGGCTTCGGTATTACTGGGTAAGATACACCATTACTCTGATCATCATCATCATCAGCCTATTATACGTCCCACTGCTGGGCACAGGCTTCACCTCAACTATGAGGTGGTGCGAGCCATACTCCACCACGTGGGCTCAGTGCGGATAGGTGGAGGGCTGTGTGTAAGGTAAGTGACCAACCTTACTGTCAGATGTTATAAGCCGCCCGAGGGCCTCCGACCAGGCTTAACGACTAATATCTATCGATATTATCCGGGACCAACAGCTTAACGTGCCTTCCGTAGCACGGAGATGCTTGTAAATAGACGTCACTTTTATGGTCAGAATGGTCACCCATCCCAAACATGACCGCGCCGTAGGTTGATTAACTTCTGGTATCACTACCAAAGCGCTGCAACCACTGCGCCACATGCACCTCGAACTCTGATCAAATCGTACTAAAGTATAAAAAATATTGCGATAATCCTGCGACAGTTCTATTTAAGGGTCTGTACCTACAAAATTAATAACGTAGGTAGTCATCATCATCATATCAGCCTGTTACAGTCCACTGCTTGACATATGCCTCCCCCAAGGAGCGCCACAGCGCACGATCTCCCGCCCTTTGCATCCAGTCACTAATAATAACGCTAGGTAGTAGCAAAAATGTATTAATGATATGTGCCACAATTTTTTACAACTACCTTCATAAAAATTAAAAAAATACCCCGACATGAGCCAGGTAAACAGCTGATAAGCTTCAACGGCTGGACGAATTTTGATAGCCAAAGCTCGAAACACAAAGCGCATTGAAATCGATTCATCCGTTCGGGAGCTACGATGTCGCAGACAGACACACAAACATACACCAGGGTCAAATTTATTACACCCTCCTTTTCGTCAGAGGTAAAAAGATACGTTCAGTATGAGACACTCGTTTTTATAACCTTTGTCAAGAACACAGCTTTTTAAAAACGTGACTAAACGATTCGTTGAAACCTAACCACGTAGAAAATTATATCTACCTAATAGGCATGATGACACCTATCTTAAATAATTTCAAGACCATTGCGTTTAAAAAACATAGCCCCTAAATTTAATACAACCAATATATTTTGAAAAAGCTGAAGAAAACCAATTTTTTAAACTCAAAATTCAATAAATATTTGGACAATTGACTCGAATTTCTGATACACTACCGTGACGTAACGTTTTTATATTCCCATACAAAATCTATGGAGGCAGACCGTTTTCATAGATAATAATCAGTACGTCAACGATTGGTGGTGTCATCTAGCCTATTGTCAAGTGTCAATTACAAGTAATTGTCAAGAATAAAATAGCATTTAATTTTATACTAACGTATATCATTATATTTCCCGTTGTTTGAACATTACAGCGCATAATAAAGAATTCTTTTCGTTTCAATTCTAAGAGCTCGTTAAAAGCTAGTCACAAACAAAGTGGTGTACACTTAGGTGCAATTACGCTTTTCCATACAATAATTCATTTTCCAACAGAGAACATATGCAAGTAATGGAAATAATTAAATTCAAAATACCTATGATAAAAGTGGGATTGCAGAATAAAGTCGCAATTACGACACACATGTTATTTTGCACACGTATATGCCCGAGAAAACGTAAATTCAATAAATTTTAATGGCGCATCAGATTGCTGAAGAAAATAAACAAGTATTAATAATGAATCATTATAGTCATTTTATGCAGGATGGCGACCACAATACGACAATTGAATTTCTGTCTGTCTCACGCCTAAACTACTGAACAGAATTGAATGAAATTTAGTACACATACATCGTCAACATTATATATCTGCAGTAGAATACTGGGTAGCAACAACACTATCCTGAGGGTGCTGGCAGACAGACCCGACAGTGTGCTGCAGACGCACTGGGTGTCAGCCCTAATACACCCACACGCTGGACATCTTTATTATATTAATTAAACGTAGTTCATGTTTTACTAATGTAGTTATAAGTTGTTTTACTAACACAAAATGGATCTCTGTTGTCTTAAATAAATAAATAATAATAATAATAGTATTATTGTGGTCGCCACCCTGTATACAGGGATCTTTCAAGTTATAGGACACCAAGTCCGATAATTAATTATTTCTGGTTTTTTTTCCTTTTTTTTCGTAAATAATTTTTAAGAGGCCTTCGGGCGGCTTAATAACATCTGACAGTAAGGTTGGTCACTTACCTTACACACAACCCCTCCACCAATCCGCACTGACCCCGCGTGGTGGAGTATGGCTCGCACCACCTCATAGTTGAGGTGAGGCCTGTGCCCAGCAGTGGGACTTATATAGGCTGACGAGAAATTAACGAACAATTTTCAAGAAAAATGTATACGCGCATAACTTCAGACCAACTGCACCAAATTGGATGATTATTTTTTTATGTGTTCCTTTTTGTCAGTACAAGGCATTCATATAAAAAAAACTTGATTTCATATAAATAAAAATGAATCGCCGAAATGTATGTACGCGCATAACTTCAGACCAACTGTAGCAAATTTGATGATTGTTTGTGTTCTTTATTGTCAGTACAAGGCATTCATAAAAAAAATATATAAATGTGAATGAATCTCCGAAATGTATGTACACACTTCTTCAGACCCGCCGAATAAGACAAACAACAGCAGGACACGGTCTGCAGGGTCCTCAAGTTTTAAAAAAATAAAGATTCATGTTGTCACTCAGTAGATCGTACTAGAATGAAGTCAATATTCAATTGCAGCTGAAATATACGTATGTAGGTGTAATATTGGTATGTACTAGTTTACAAATATTGAGTGTGTTTTAATAAAGTGGTAGTACTTAAATAGAAATCCTTAGAAATATTTTATTTGCGTAAATTTATAGAGTACTGTTTTATAAACAGATAGATTAGTAGACGGGCCGATCTGATTCCAAATTGCTTTGTCATCATCATCATCATCATCATATCAGCCTGTTACAGTCCACTGCTGGACATAGGCCTCCCCCAATTGCTTTGTAATTAGTATGATTTTCCTTCTACCTCAATTGGTAAATTTTCCTTTGCGAACGGAAATACGAAACAGACTATTTACAAGATTTTATTTACTTTCACCCATGTCTGTTTGTCTGGAATAAATAAAGTTAACAAATAAATATACAACAACATCAAAAACGTTGATCTGACTCCGTGGAAAATAGCTAAAGCACTTGTGTTACAGATATCAGAATCAACAGTGGTATTCAAATAAACTTAAATAAATACATCTTACACCCAGACCAGTACAAACAGACATGTTCACGCACACAAATGTTTGTACAGTGCGATGATCGAACCAGCGACTTCTTGACCATTATGACACCATAGTGGTCGATACTGAATTAAACATTGTTAGCTAAATTTAACCCAGTGTCTGATTAAGCTAAAATTTTATATACACGTTTACTTTCGATAACAGTGCAGATTTATAATTTTTTTAAATTATTTTTTGGGAAACATACAGTTTTAAGTAAGTTTTAACAGTGCATACCACAATTGGTAATTAAAATAACACATTAACTAATAAAGTTTCCTCAGCTTAAATAATACACGACCCAATTAAAATTTGTTAAAAAGGTTAAAAACGGAAAACTATATAATTAATAAATAGATGAATAAATTTGATTATAAAAGCTTGTTGCCAAATCGTTTTTTTCTTTAGCTTGTTTTTTAAATTTTACTTGTTTGCCTGACTGTACCAATATTGCATTCTTAGAATTTTGAAATCAAGTGAAACCTTCAGAGCAAACAACAAAATTGAAGGTGCAGTCAGTCGCAAAACAATTGAACTTTATATTGAAAAGTTTGCTTTCCATTCCAACTTAGCAATTAGTGTGACCATGGAAATACGCAGTAGTATTAATTTGCACAGAGCATTTTAACGGGATCCCTTAAAAACTTTGTTAGATACTAAACAAAGTAAGTAGGTAATTCTTTGAATAATCGATCTAATAAAACAAAAGAATAATTAAGAGGATGGATGGAGGATATGTGACGTAATAATTTCCAAGACCGTGGTATTTTAAAAACATAACCTCTATGAAGATAGCAAAACCAATTTATTTCAAAAAAGCTGTGAAATCCATTTTTGTTACATGGAATTAAATTAATAGGTATTCAGTCAATTGACTTCGATTTCTGATTCTAAATTATAACGTCAAGTTATAGTATTCCCATACAAAATCTATGGAGACAGATCGTTTTGACAGATGATAAAGAGTATGTTAACCATTGGCGGTGTCATCTAGCTTATTTTAGATCTAACGGTATTAACTTAAAACTTCTTGTTTAATAAAAAATTGGTTGCCTGTAAAGTCGGTATACGCGCGAAAGTTTTACGTGACAACGACTCTGAGTGGTAAAATAATTTTAATGTGAATATTCATTCGTATAACATGAACCGGTGTGTATGCCTATCTCTCTCTCTCTCTCTCTCTCTCTCTCTCGCTCTGTCTCTCTCGCGCGAAACGTGAGCGGAGCAGCGTAACGCAGTTTCTTGAGGTGTCACCCGGCAAACCAATTTAAAAGACGTTGTCACGTCAAAACTTAGGCACACCTAGTGGTAAAATTATACGAGTATTATCGGTAAACAATATAAGACAGAAAATGGTGCCACTGTTATATCTTATTGCTATTAGATTGCTACCATGGAGTTGTGAAACTCATTCAACTATTATTGCCATTGCGCAAGAGTAAGCGTTAATGAGCACAGTTAACAAAATGCAATAAACTTGATTCAAACTTCACTTGCAAAAGAAATAACAATGGCACTCTACTGAAATGGTCTTGTGCGTTTTCCATCCAGGGCGTTACGTGGTGTACACGTTTTTCTTTGACAGACCCATTAATGAATAAATAAATAAATAAATATTTCACACCAATTCTCTAGTCCCAAATTAAGCTACGATACTTGTGTTATGGGTACTAGACAACGGATAAACATACTAAATACATATTATACATAGAAAACACCCAGACCAGTACAAACACACATATAAATATAATATAATATAAATACAACAACAATTAATACAACAACATCGCATTCATTGATCTGACTACGTGGTAAGTAGCTTAAGAACTTGTGTTACAGATATCAGAATCAACAGTGGTATTACAAATAAAATTAAATAAATACATATAACACCCAGACCAGTACAAACACACATGTACATGCACACAAATGATTGTACTGTGCGGGGATCGAACCCGCGACCCTTGGTTTTAGAAGTCCGACATGTAGACCACTGCACCAAACGGTCGTCAATAGAATATACTTCCCTAAAATATTTTCAGCTTTTCCATATTTTGTAAGTTAAACTAACTTTGATATTTCTTTAAAAGCTTAGGATCACTTTGAATGACCATTCATTTCACCAGTCATTCTTAGATTTGCAGGTTCCTCCTACGCAGAAGACTTAGCTCGCTAATTCGCTCGCTTCTCCTCGTCTTAAACTAAAAAAAAAAATATATATATGCAATGTTTTTTAACCAAGTTCGGTTTAGAGAATCCTTATTACCATTAAGACATTTCATGACACTTACATGGAAACTTAAAACTATGTAAAAATAGGTAGGTAACATTATTACAATTAGCAGGATCGTCGCTAAGTTATAATAAGTAGGTTGTTAACTATTAGGTAGGTAAATACTTATTTGGCCGTTTTGATTGATAAAAGCTGATTTATGTAGGTTGTGCTTTGTTGAGTATCTCTCTATTATGTATGATTATAAGAACCAATGATCTTCAACATATTGTGCCAATTTATTTATAAATGTTACAAGGGAAAGAGTTTTTATAAGTTGCCATTTCATTTCTTTCCAGCTGCTCCCGAGCCATGCTGGCCAACCGCATCTCCTACTGGCTCGGCGTCACCGGCCCCTCCTACACGGTGGATTCGGCCTGCTCCAGCTCGCTATACGCCATAGAACATGCCTTCAGGGCCATCAGGGATGGCCACTGTGACGCTGCTATTGTTGGTGGATCGAACCTGTGTCTGCATCCTTATGTGTCTCTGCAGTTCTCCAGGTATGAATAAATTAGATGCAACGCACATATCTACCCCTCTGGGATGAAACGTCGTAAAATACATTTTGGCCAATATCAGTTTTCAACGGTTCCATACTCAGAATCGCGCACGCTATCGATCTGTATACTCGTATTTAAAATGTTCAAATTCGCACAAAAAACTGTTTTTATGACACTTTCGACACACTCTCTAAACCTCGTTTTCTTCCTCTTAATGTCGTAAATTGATACTGTCGTATAAGTAAACCTATGGCTTTTTTTTCATTTTTTTTGTAGTAAAAGCCATGCTATCTCGGTAACGAATGAATGTAAGTTATTTTTACGTTTCTATTTAGTAAAGAGCTCAAAAACCGCAGCTGAATAAGCCATGGTGTTCATTTTAGTTCTAGTATATCAAAAGTGACATACACTTTTGAACTTTTGTTTTTTGACCATACTGAAAAATACCATTACCGCTTTTACGACTTGTCATCCCAAAAGGGTGCTATCACAGCGACTCACTGCTCATCGCGAGCCAACCAATCGCTACGGCTAAAGTCGCTCGACGACAAAGTGCCGCATATGTTCGGGGGTCATAATAGTGTGCGTTCTTTGCAAAGTCATAAATAATTGATTTCACTTAAGCCCTGAAAGTACTATGGTCTTCGTAACATCAACTTAACTAATTTGAACCTTTGATCATATACTTTCATCAGAACTTTTTATATTGTAAACTAAAAGCTTTTAAATCTAAAAGCACTAATTTTATCAAATCCAGTGAAACACACAGAGATCCATTATAACCATTAAGATTACTCATCGATGAAGATAGATATTATTTTGAAGACAGTATTTGCTTGATCCAATCTCGTTTTTACGAAGAATGTTTTTTTTTTCATATTTCGTTTGTTTTCTGAGACCATACTCCCTACATTTCGATCGTATTTCCGGATCTAGCCAGCGCTTTCGCTCGCACCGTGAAGCTTGTGAGAGTGACAGGGAGAGCTACATCCGAAACTCCGGACAAAGGCTTAGAGAGTAGGGGCTGAGCAGTTTAACTAAAAGTGATAATTTTATTTTCTAATCTAGACAGCGCTTTCGCTCGCACCGTGAAGCCTGTGGGAGTGACAGTGAGTTTGACTAAAAGAGATATTAAGGTTCTCGGTAGCTCAGTGGTGAATGAGAGCATTGGACCGGACTTCCAAAGGTCGGGGGTTCGATTCCTCCCCGATGACCGGAGCCGAAAAGAATTTTTTAAGTGTTATGTCTTTACAAAATTTAAATAGATAATTTTCATCCAGGTTGGGAGTGCTCTCCCCTGACGGTAGGTGCAAGAGTTTCGACAACAAAGCTAACGGCTACGCGCGTTCTGAAGCCGTTGTCGTCTGCTTCCTGCAAAAGGCTAAAGATTCTAGAAGGTAAGAGAACTATGGAGCTGAATACTCAAGTACAGACAGCAGCACATCACGCTACCCCACTTTGAGACCGCCTCTGTTCCCTTCGCAATAAAAACTAATTTTGTATCTGACATGGGTAATCTGACGTGCTGTCGACGTTTAAAATTCATTATTGAGCGTAGCTAGCTATACAATCAAGTATTAATCTCACAACTTCTACTCTGCTGTAATGTTGTTAGTCACAAAAATCTAAGGTTTTTTGATGTTTATTTGTGCCCTTGCCATCGGCTTTTGCCCTGGGAGCCAGTTCCGCTAATCAATCGTATCTAACCAAATCGAAATTGAATATACCCGATTTTGACATTTCGTCCTTACCAGAACTGTCAAAAAAGACGATACAATAGGCTTGTTTCCACTATGAAAGAAATATTCAAAAACTGATTTTCTCTAAAATAATTCATAATTTCAGATGCCTTTACACTAATATTTTTCTGCAGTTCGTATTATTTGATTTTTAATTGGAATTCAAATGATAATTAGTCACTCAGTCGGCATTGCACGCGGTGACGTCAAAGTGTGTTATTCCCATACAAGCTCTATGAAGAAAAGCGTTTTGACAGTTGATAAAAAGTACGTCAACGATTGGTGGTGTCAACTACCGTATTACAATTTTTTGACGATTGATTAGCGGAATCGTCCCCCTGAGCGAACCTCGTGAAACTAAAACGTAATAGCTAACATTATGCTAAGTCACCATATTCATTTGGAACTTAAATGCAATGTATGAGATATCTCCTCTCCTCTCCGCTTGATCCACTTCCACCGAAGCTAAGTGGATGTGGAAATAACGAAATTCTTCTTTTCCCAGGGTCTACGCTCAGCTTCTCCACGCCAAGACCAACTGCGACGGTTACAAAGAGCAAGGCATCACGTACCCCGCTGGTCACATCCAGAAACTTCTACTGAGGGAGTTTTACGAGGAGTGCTCCATCCCGCCATCTACGCTGGAGTTTGTGGAGGCTCACGGCACTGGTGAGTACTGATAATAATTCAAGCGTCTATGACATTAACGGCTTTGAGGTTTTGTCATCGCCAGTGATAATTTATGAACGAACATCACTAATCGACAAGCACTAGGGTGTATAAGTGTAAACTAGAGGTGTTTTTTTTAATTATTTTTGGGATAGGTTCGCTCTAGATCTAAGACTAAGCCCAACGAGGCAAAGACTGAGTCTACGATGTAGCGAGCTCACCTAGAAGATACTTGTTCACTCTAGCTTTGAAAATTTCTAGGTTGTAATTGCAGGGAAGCACTGACGCAGGTAGTGAGTTTCACTCTTTTGCAGTTTGCATCAGGAATGTAGATGAGAAGCGCATGGTTCGTATCAATGATAAAACATTAAGTGGAAATTATTATTTAAACGGACCTTGGCTCAAATAGAATGGATATCTCAGGCAAGTGTCCATTAATAGTCGCTTTCTCGCCAACTGTAGACACCTGCGTAATGTATTTAAGAAGGTTGTTTTATAAGCAAAAATATTGATGTCTTGGTGACTATACATAAGTCATGGTTACTCAATAATCACTAAGAGGATAAGTGCAATTTCGATTTAAGTATCTCACGTATTTTTTAATGATCTGAAGTAGAAAGAAGGTAAATAGGAGACGAAGATGAAAAATTTTTCTAGGACTAGTCAAATTGCAACTACACAGTTGAAATTCGCTCTGTCTATAATCTGTTTATATTAAAAAAAAATACAACAACATCAATCATCAACATTGATCTGACTCCGTGGTAAGTAGCTTAAGCACTTGTGTTACACATATCAGAATCAACAGTGGTATTACTAATAAACTTTAATAAATACATATAACACCCAGACCTATACAAACAGATATGTTCATGCACACAAATGTTTATACAGTGCGGGAATCGAACCCGCGACCTCTTGGATAATAGTCAGCTACTTGACCATTACACCAAAGTGGTCGTCATTTCTATTCAAGCTCCATTTTTCCTTCCCTAAATAAATTCCAGACAGAAACAATGATTCGCCATTTAAATATTTTACCATGTTAATCCCAATTCATCGGCATTTACTGCTATTCAAATCTCGATAACGCACAATACTTTCCCTGAACAAATACTGCGTTTTTACCCCAAAAAGAGGGTGAGCAAATACTCAAGAGAAATGTTTGCGAAGGATGATTCAAGAGCAAATTAGTAATGATGAAAAAAATAAACGGATTTCAGAGAATACCTTATCTGCTTTTAATGCTATTAAGAGAAATCGTTTTGAATGGCGGTGAGATTTCCAAGTGAGCAATCAAAAAATTTAAGGTGGTCATAGCCTTTTAATTTCGTCATTAAGAGACTAAGCAATATTTTATCACTATCAAATATCAAATTTGTTGTTTCACGAGGAATTCATGATGTCTTGAGCGGGTAACCTTACTGTTTCTGTGCTCTGCTCATGTAATAAAATTAGCTTCACGTAGGAGGTTCAATACTCGATTTCGAATAACGTTTCAACTTATTACAATTCATTGATGACAACAGGTCGATTATTTGTTTGAACTGTGGCGACCTCTACCATTCGCCATCACAAGTGCATGCCTAACGGCAAGCACAACAGCGAGAGCTGATACGGCTCCATAAGGCTAGATGGCGCTGTTAGCCCAGTACCGGCCAAATGATACCGGCCTAGTACCGCACATGAACCGCGGTATATAAGATTTCGATCCAGAATAATATACTCGTAGATAGACAAATCAAGATGATGTCTATCGGACCTTGGTCCCCGACCATAACACCCGGTCGGTAGGAAGCGCTTCCCTTTAGCTTCCTAACTCTGGATCAGTTGCGCCAAAGAACGATGCGTTATTCTAAAAGACATTCGATGAAATGAACCATCGATGTAACGTCTTTCAGGTAAATAACGCATCCATCAAATAATTAATCGACATGTTGTCATCGATGGATTGCAATTCGACGAAACGTATTTCGAAATGGAGTAGTGAACCCCTAAGTAGGTACTTAAATAAGTAAAAACATAACCTTAAACAAACAAACAAACATCCCAGTTCTGATATTTACTTATACCTTCTATTCGAATGTCATTTGTAGACACTTCTTTACCACAGTAAAATATGAAGAACAACCGTTAAAAATAGATAAAGGAACTTACCTTAACGAGTGCTTGGACATAAAATTAAAATGTTCAGCTTTTATTTTCACCCCGCCATTGTTTACTGCGAAAGAATTGTGATAAACCCTCTTTGGTCGAGCAACAAGAAAGAATCGAGAGTGCAGCCACAAGTGAAATCGACTTAGTAGACATTCACTCTCATCACTACACAGATATAATCACTTGTCATCATGACAGTTTAAATAATAAATTAATATACAACAACATCACATACTTGTGTTACAGATGTCAGAATCAACAGTGGTATTACAAATTAACTTAAATAAATACATATAACACTCAGATCAGTACATGACATCAGACATGTTGCATGCATGCGACCTCTTGGTTAATAGTCAACTTCTTGACCATTACACCAAAGTGGTCGTCGTTATAGGTAACAGCCAAATATATTTATTTATAATACGGTAGTTGACACCACCAATCGTTGACGTACTTTTTATCAACTGTCAAAACGCTTTTCTTCATAGAGCTTGTATGGGAATAACACACTTTGACGTCATCGCGTGCAATGCCGACTGAGTAACTAATTATCATTTGAATTCCAATTAAAAATCAAATAATACGAACTGCAGAAAAATATTAGTGTAGAGGCATCTGAAATTATGAATTATTTTAGAGAAAATCAGTTTTTGAATATTTCTTTCATAGTGGAAACAAGCCTATTGTTTCTTCTATCTATATATGGGCGAATGCGCGGCCTCTTTAGAATTAGCCATCAGAAATGTGGATAGGTAATTGAAATAATCGGTCAATCATACAAGTTATTTAATTAACGAAACTTAAAAAATATCTTCACTACTAATTTGGAAATCACTTGATTAACGAATAAGAATATTCACCAATATCAAAAAGCAACGGATTACGCGGAACAAAAGCGATTTGTCGCAACCGTGGTGCGCTCGAGTGTTAACGACACTCGAATACAAGTGTTGTTTAATATGGCGGCGCTGACCATCGAAACGACGCTCCGCCAGACTGACAGCTGTCAAATCTCGTTCCGACGTATCACCGAAGATGGCGCTAGTAATGCGCCGTCATATATATAAATTTAATTGCTGTTCGTTAATCTCGCTAAAACTCGAGAACAGCTGACCTTGACGATTTGACTAATTTTAGTCTCGAAATATTCGTGGTAGCCCTGGGAAGTTTTAAACGATAAGAAAATCGGCTACTATTTAAGGTACCTAGGTAAGTTGAATCAAAGTCAATTATGTGAAAAATCTACTTAAAGCTGAAAAAGATGATTATTTTGCTTTAAATTTCCACGAAAATTTAATTACGAATTAAATTTTCGTGGAAATTTAAAGCAAAATAATCATCTTTTTCAGCTTTAGTCATGGATTTCCGCAAAGTAACGCCTGATTCCATCAACTATAAAAAATCAACTTGCTTGCTTATATATATTTCGCATTATTCTTCGTGTACAACCGCGATTGGTTCACTACTAGTTGTCGATATCATATAAAACAAACCAATCATGAAGTCAGTTCAACTGCAAATCATTCAGTTTTCTTGACTAAATATAATCCTTCATATTCTTATTTACGATCACGGATGATGTGTGCGCAGTTAGAACGAAGTGACCCTACTCTTTCTACATCTACTATGACTGAAAGCTTCAGCTGAATATACAAGAAATTTTTAATAAGCATCTCTTTGGAAACAAACGATAGACAAGCGTGAACGAAGTAATATTTTCGTCTGATGAAGCTATCTTTGAAAACGGAAATTGTTATTCTTTTCCGCTAAAACAATAGCTACTAAGTCCTTTGTACCGGAAGGCCTTTAAATATTAGCCAGTCTAGAAATAGAGAATATTGTGTTTGTTTTGTAGCAAAAAAATCACTGAGATTTCCGTAATTAAATTAGAATTTTTATTAGATACCTATGATAACATTGGGGAAACATTAAGAAATTAAAGTAACGTTATGAAAAGTACGCAATGTTTAAGTCAATCTTTAAGTGATGAATGGTTAGCTGAACTTAGTGTTAAAAACTCATTCTGTGTCTATCAGCGGCATAGAAGATGACATCAAAAAAGGAGCAGTTTTAAAGAATTATGCATATACGAGTATACATACAAAAATGTACCCTTTTTCAAAAGCAAATAAATATTCATCATTCATTCATTCATTCATTCATGAGGACTTTGCTTTATACTATAACATAGTGATTCGAAATTTGTCAGGTTACGATAAATTATTTGCTTACTGCTGCAATGCGAATATTGCATTATTTGAGTAAGCCAAAGGGCTGACGCAGTGGAATTTGCAACCGCCACTGCAGCTGCCTATCGCCACAACCGCTGACAATTAGTTTTTGTTTGTTCACTCTACCCATTTCCCCCCCTAAAATACAGGGGCGGACTTAGGCTAAACTTTTGCCTAAACAAATTTTGTGTGACCAGCCTTGACCAAACGGGCAGTAGCTCAAGGTCGCTTCATACATACAGTGGTGTCTGACGTAGAAAAAGGGCGTGAAGCGCGCACTGCACTGCCCATTTTAGTCGAACTATTTCGCTTCAGATAAGATACCCCGTCCCCAACTTCAGTTTCAATGTCACCCCACTGAGTGAAAGTTACGTCTGAAATTCCCTGATAGTTGGGTCCGTTTACGCCTTTTCTTCGCCGTTCAATTTCATTTACTGCTACTTAACAAAAAAAAACTCGCACAAATTAACAAAACCGTCCAAAAATGGGCCCCATAAAACGACCCTATTCTGACCCTGACTCCGCCCCTGCCCGCATTCACTCGTCCACACCTCACGTCCATTTAACTGGAAAATTAAATGAGAGCTCAGATTACTGCAGTACAATAGCCGTACTCCGTAGTCCGTACTAATGGGGCTTGCAAATTTTTACCTCACTTTTTTTTGTTTTTTGCTTGCACTTAACCCTTCGCTGCGATGATACAGTACAATGTTTTTTTTAATTGCTTTCTTTTTTTTACAAACTCTAAAATCAGACAGTGTTTGTGTCGATTTCCATACTAAAATAACATCGATATGAGCTAGAAGAACTACTAGTGAGCTTCAATGACTGGGCGAATGCTGACCAATCGTAGCTAAGAACCATCGTAATTAAATTATCTTACAAATAAAAAAAACGCACCGAAATCGGTCATTCCTTTCAGGAGCGACGATGTCATAGACAGACATAAACAAACAGAATAGGCATCAAACTAAACATTACCTCTAACCCCTCTATTTCGTCGGGAGTTGAAAATTACATTTCGATACAAATTACTAAGTTAATAATTATTTATCATTAAACACTTTAATGCACAAGAAATGTGCAAAGATCGGACTTTATGCTAAAAGCATTTTCTGCTAGTCAAGGTCATGCAGAAAGAAGGCAATGGGTGCACTGAAAATTCAATGAGAAAGGTAAATTGTGGTTAATAACGCAAAAATAAATAAACCTAACATATATATTATATAATATCATAATATCAATATATAAAAGTAAATATTAAATTATATTATGTTATACAAAAAATTAATATCAAGTTATGTTCGCGAAATAAAAGAGATAATTCCTTTAAACTTGAATATGTGAAATGATAACTCCAGAAAGACAACAGACACACTGTCACAATGGAGCTTGAATAAAAATGCGCGATGCTAGTTTTTTCGGTTTATGTTTTCAAATGGATAGTTTTTTTTTGTTTTTCGCACTCTATTGTTTTACTGGGGAGTGTACGTTTGTGACCCTTTATGATTATGTTACGATGAAGACGTGTGCAAAAGAGAGGTCTTAATTTAAAAGATTGAGATTGGCCGCCGTGGTCGAAATCGGCCAGGAAGACTATTATTATTAATTGTTTTAAATGATTATGTATAATATGTATATATTTTTTTAATATGTATACTTACAAGGGAGATGATGGTTTATTTTTATCTTTGTTGAGATTTTTATTTTTTTCATTAAGCAATTAACCATTCAACGTCCAGTATTCGAAAAGTTAATATTTTGCCAGCAATTCAAATTGAATTTCATACTTTAGTATAGAGAGGCCTGAAATTTTAACAAAAATGTTTTTTTTTTAAGTAAATACCATACTTTTTTTACTTTAAATACGTCAAAAGTTGCTCAACAAGTCTAGCCTCTTCTGCGTTGAGACCACAGCTTTATACATACAGAAACTATGTCACTCTAGTGTGGACACGGCCTTACCTTGTTCAATTAGCGACGTGGCTTTAGAGCACCACTTGGGGGAGTGGGGGGTTGGGTATTTTAGGAGTATGTTAAAAAGGTCAGAGTAAAACGGCCTTTACCACGCTCTTGGGTTAGACGTGACTTGAAGATGTTTCATAATATGAGCACACTACTTCTTATACTTACTAGTAATGGAAAAATTAGCATTAGCATCATTAATTAGCATGCTATTTCATCGTTAGCAATAATTAAATTATTTATTAACATTGCGAAATTGTGTGAATGCTTAATTTGACGGACAGCGACGTGTAGTTGCTTTCATAGATTCGCACGCACTGCTTTAGCAGGCTGCTACTGCTAATAGCAGCCGCTATTAGAACTCGCGATCGCGTGCTGTCGGGCGACGATCGGCTTTCGAGCGTTACCCGCGTAAAAGGCGAACAAAGAAAGAGAAGAGAATACTGCATCCTTGCATTTAGAGTCGTATTTTGCATGCGGTTTATTGAACTGTTAATTTGAATGAAATTGTTTGTCTTTTTCGTGACTTGATTGAATTATCTAACCGGTGCAGTTTTGATTTTAATGAAGTCAAATTTAATTCTAATCTTAGTCACAACACTAAAATGTACGTTTCATACAATTTTTTTTCATATTTCGCAAAACATTCACAATTTCGCAATTTAATATCATATGCTAACGCTATTTCTCATCTTCTATGAAATTTCATATTAGCATAGCAATAGCGCGTAGCATGCTATGATATGAAATTTAGCATGCTAATTAAATTAACGAAAAATAGCAATAATTGCCATTACTAATACTTACGAGTATGTAGTACATACTAGAAATGTAAGGTAGAAGGGGGCACCTTTGTACACTTTCTGTCATATCTTCAGATTCAGACATTCGTGCTTCAGATCTACTCTTTAATGTTTCACAATGCTTAGTCTGACAATTAGGCAAAAAAATTGGCATATGACTAAGGATATTCAAACTATGAGGCTATAGTATATATTCATTTTAGTAGAAGAAGTGAAATGTTCTTATCTTTTTTATTTTTTATTTAAGTTCTGCGCAAACATGTGTACAATGGTGGTCTTAATGCCGAAGGCATTCTCTACCTATCAACCATAGGTCCGAGCGGAGAAAGTTCAGGCGATGCACATAAAATAAAAAGGGAAAACAAACAGTAACTCAAATTATTTACGTAGGTACTAAGATAACTAATACTTACATAAAATAAAATACATAAAAAATCATAGACATACCTTATTACGAATCTTGTTTTTGTCTTTTTCACACATAACAAATTAAACGATCCTCGTGTATTTTCTACAAAAAAAAGGCCAAGTGCGTGTCGGACCACGCACAAAGTAGGGTTCCGTGGTCAATTTTGGCACCGCGCTGTTTTGCATTTCTTGCATCATCATCTTCTCATTTTTATATTATTTATAATTTCGAAAGAGGTACCCTTAAAAAGGGGTAATTTAATTTTTTTTTGTATTTTAAAAAATGAGATCTATTATGTCAAGTATCCTCAAACCAAGTTTCATGCAAATCAGTCCATAAACGTGGAAGATATTCTGCTGTGACAGACTAGGACGTACTAAAGGATCTTATAAGGGTTCCTTGTTGGACTACGGAACCCTAAAAAACAGTTTAATTCTCTCTATTTACTTCGGAGGTACGTTGAGTCTTGTCCAACCCACTGGCACCTATTTGTGACAGGTGGTAGAACTTGGGTCCATCCATCACAATTAGTTTTCAGTTAGACTATGTTGTACGATTCATCACTCAGGTATTGTGTCATGTTTTCCCCATGTGTACTAGTTATGATATTAATATGTCGGTGATAAATTTTTGGAGACCGTGTCACATTAAGTACCTTGAGTAGCAACTTCGTGATCACACATAATTTTTCCGTCTCTGGAAGAAATGTAAATGTGTTTAAGTCCATCTTGCCGCTAAGTGTGCTACTTGCCTATAGTGCGTCCTTCCTTCAGCATTAGTGTCTAAGTTGTCCCTACTGGCACCACCTTTATAATTTAGTCTTTTGTCCCCTAAATAGGTAAAAAAAAACATACTAATATCATAAATGCGAAAGTAACTCTGTCTGTCTGTCTGTTACTCAATCACGCCTAAGCTACAGAACCGATTTGCATGAAATTTGGTATGGAGATATTTTTATACCCGTGAAAGGACATAGGCTACTTTTAAACGCAGGAAAATGACGCATTCCTGACGCGCCGATCGCTTTTACGCCTAAACTACTAAACAGATTTAAATTAAATTTGGTTAGTTTGAAACTTAAGAAAGGACACGAGTTACTTTTGAACGCGGGAAAACAACGCATTCCCATAGGAAAAATTACATTCCGGTGAATCTGATCGCTTTCACTCCTAAAATTACCAAAGATATTATTTAAATTTGGATAAAATTGGTATAACGGGAAAACAACGCATTCCAAAAAAAAACCGGTCAAGTGCGAGTTGGACTCGCGCACCGAGGGTTCCGTACAAACCTGTAGATAAGGAGTATTAACTTCGAAATTTTCAAGATTGTCAAAAATATATTTCGGGAAGTTTACGGGAAGTACCCTGTAGGTTTTGATTCCCGTGAGAGTTTCGAAAATATGCGGAAATTTGCGGCCTAAATAGCTGTATCTTTCGATTGCGTTGGCTTAGAAGGTTGATTTTTCTACAGCTTCCAGGGACAGTAGATCTAAGTATCATATAGAAATTTTAGTTTGATACCTCCACGCGTTCCTGAGAAAAACGGTCTTGACAGACGGACGGACGGACGGACAGACGGACAACAAAGTGATCTTATAAGGGTTCCGTTTTTTCCTTTTGAGTTACGGAACCCTAAAAATCTACCTAACGCGGTCGAAGTCGCAGGTAAAAGCTAGTACCTAATAGAAGAAGAAAAAGACGAATACGAAATAAGTAAATTCAAGAAGAAAAAATCCGACATAAACATCGTCAAAAACCTTTTTAACTTACCCCGCAATCAACCCATCCATCAATCCGCACTGAGCCTTCATAGTGGAGTATCGCTCGTACCGTCTCATAGTTGAAGTGAAGCTTTTGCCCAGCAGTTGAACTTATGTAAGCTGATGAGATAATAATTTATTTAACCAGGTACACGGGTGGGTGACCCTGAAGAGCTGGTGGCCATCGAGGAGATCTTCTGCACGGGGCGCTCGGAGCCTCTCCTCATTGGTTCTGTCAAGTCCAACCTGGGGCACACCGAGCCTGCGTCTGGACTCTGTTCTATTGCCAAGGTAGGTGGAAACTGTTCTTATACGATGGTCGAAAGACCATAACCGGAGACCGAAGCAGTCTGAACTTCAACGTCAACAAAGAGAAAGGATTTTGGATGTAAAATATTTATATAATAAGTAATTCAGCTGACTAGAACTGAGCTGAACTTCCTTTCAAGGGAGATAAGCATCTGTAAAAGCGGCATCAAAAGTTGAGAAAAAAATATTTTTGAAGTCAGTAGTTGGTACCATGAAGCTCTAAGTAAACCCTGTAGTGTAAAAAACGAATCCTTGATTATATAATTGAACTTGAGGCACGTTGTTTTTACCGTCTTTATATTAGAAACTAGCAGCTAGTCCCGGCTACGCACGGGTGGATAATAGCTCCACCCGTTTAAAGCCGGGGCGGGCCGCTAGTATTATAAAATAAAGCTTATGATCAACAGGGATAATGTAGGATTCTAATGGTAGAAGATATTTTAAATCGGTCCAGTAGATTCAGAGCCCAATCAATTCAAACAAACAAACAATCAAATCTTTCCTCTTTATCTCTATATATATCTATATATATATAAAATTCTCGTGTCACAATGTTTGTTCCCATACTCCTCCGAAACGGCTTGACCGATTCTAATGAAATTTTGTGAGCATATTCAGTAGGTCTGAGAATCGGCTAACATCTATTTTTCATACCCCTTAGTGATAAGGGTTGTCTACCCTTAACATTTGTATGGCAAAACAACGTTTGCCGGGACAGCTAGTATATATATGAAATTCTCGTGTCACAATGTTCGTTCCCGTACTCTTTCAAAACGGCTTGGCTGATTCTCATAAAATTTTGTGAGTAAATTGAGTAGGTCTGAGAATCGGCCATCATCTATTTTTCATACCCCTTAGTGATAAGGGAAACAATTTATATAGCAAAACAACTTTTTCCGAGTCTACTAGTAATATTATAAGATATATTAGAAAAGAAGAATAATAAAAATAACATCTACGAGTACTATTCGTCACAAAAACCACCTTATTCATTAAACACCAGCTGCTCCTGGATTGTGCTAAACTTTGAAAAAAATGCAGCTTAATCTCAAACCACTTTCCAGATGTGCATAGCCTATGGCACCGGCCTGATCCCCCCCAACCTAAACTACACCACCCCTCGTGAGGGTGTTGCAGCCTTAGCAGACGGCCGTCTCACCGTGGTAACCGACCCTACTCCGTGGAACAAGGGGATGTGCGGCATCAACAGCTTCGGCTTCGGGGGTGCCAATGCTCACGTGCTGCTGAAGAATGTTGCGAGAGATAAGGTAAGCGTGTTCTACAAGGTTCATCCTTATTGCAGCTAACCTGCTTTACATTCTGCAAGGATGTGGCGGCCTTAACAGACGGTCGTCTTACCGTGGTAACCGACGCTACTCCGTGGAACAAGGGCATGTGCGGCATCAACTGCTTCGGCTTCGGGGGTGCCAATGCTCACGAGCTGCTGAAGAATGTTGCGAGAGATAAGGTAAGTGTGTTCTACAAGGTTCACCCTTCTTGCAGCTGGTTAGCTGCTACTTAACCTTCAGCAAGGGTTTGGCGGCCTTCGTCAACGATCGTCTCACCGTGGTAACGGACGCGACTCCGTGGAATAAGGGAATGTGCTCATGTTCTGCTAAAGGACGTTGCTAGGGATACGGTCAGTATGTTCGACATGTCCTGTCCTTTTCCAACATTTGCAAGGTGTGACAGCCATGATGGGCTTCATAAAATAAGAAGATGTGCAGCATTTACAGCTCCGGTTTCAGCGGAGCCAACGCTAATTTTCTACCGAATTACGTTGCTAGGTAGAAAGAGAGTATAAATCCATAGTGGCTCTTTCACATCGAAATCAGCACCTTCTAATAACCACATAACTTATCCGCCACTAGAAAGATACTTCTTCATCAAAGTCACTGTCTTTCAACCCAAAATAATTATTTATAAATGTCACAGTAATATATATATATATATATATATATATATATATATATGTATATATATATAATTTACTTTACAAAATATCACTTGTGAAAATATTGAGATTTAAAGATGTCTCCTTATTTTTTGGACCCTACTTACGCTTCGAGACAAAACACAGACAATTAGGCAAGTGCTGAGAAGTAACGCCGGAATAAACTCAGTCACCACTAGCTGCCATTATAAATGGAAATTTCAGAAATTAAAGGTACAACAGTTTGGTGCAGGCTGAATTGACCACACATCCTTGTCATTTAGGTAGTCTTGCACTTCATAATAACCCTTAGACATTAAGACACTTTTAAGTGTTGTTGACATTTGTCAATTGGTATTTTGACAAGATTGCGAGGTACAGTTAAAAATTAAATGAATGAGCTACCAGTTTTAACCACTCTATAGCTTCGAAGAACAAGTTTATTTTGGTTTCGTGTGTTATAAGAATGAATATCACTTCTTTACATGTATAAATTTAAGTTTTTGCGGATGTACATTATATTGTCAAAGATATTTAGTTAGATTATTGATCTCTTTAAAAAGTACTCTTAGTGAGTCGCGGTGTCTGAGTTTTGTAAATAGCTCGAATCTCTCTTTAAAATAAAAATATCGTTAATATCAGCAGCCGATCACCATCAGAGACGTCCGTGCGACATCATACTATGGAAGTAACTAAAGTATACAAGCCTTGCGGTTTCAACATGAATTAGGCGTCTTATTTTGCTCACAGCAAAGGCTGCCGAACTGAGTTTACCAGCCAAGGAAGCAGTATGAGGTCCTCATTGCAATTTCGAGTAAAATTTGATACCCAAGAAAATGGTCGAGTCAATAAATCTATGTTTTCACCATTAGTACAATACAATATTTGTGTTTCCTTGTTTTATATTAGGCATCGTAAATTTAATACATATTTAGATGTAAACCATACTTGCATGCAGGTAAACAATGGAATACCAACCGACGACCTGCCTCGCCTGGTCTGCATATCAGGCCGTACCGAGTCTGCCGTGGCTAAGATCCTGGATGACTTGGAATCCAGACCAGTGGACACTGAGCTGATAAGGCTTTACCATGCTGTTCATGATGAGGATATCGTCGGACATGTTGTTAGGGGCTATAGTTTACTGGGTGAGTCATGATGGATTAAAAAGACAAGAGCAGTTTCTGATGTACTGGTATAAATATTGATGGTTCTTCAGAAGACCTAAACTAATCACAACGTTCTTAAGGATTGAGATCCATTTGCATTTAAATCGGGCAACACATCTTTTGCTTGCCTATTTAAAAGACAGACAAAGAAAATAAAAGGGGCCAACCCTTTTATTTTATTATTTGTAATTAAGATTGCAGACAAAGAAATACCAAAAGAATAAGAAAGAAAGAGAAATATGTATTTGTCACATATAACATTACAATTAAGATGAAACATTAAACTAAAACTTAGCAAAAACAAAAAAAAAATATGACCAAATTGGTCCCCACTCAGCATTATCGCCACGGCAAGCCATAGCGCTGGTTTTCTGTGGGAACCACTGAGGTTTTGAGACCGACCGAGCAAACATTTACATAATTATAATATTTACAGTTTGTATACATATAATATACCAGCTTCAACACCATTATTTTGTAACAGAATCTCACCCACCCAAGGCTGTCCCGGTCGCTCGTGATATGCAGTACTTCTCTGGCCTCAAACGACCAGTCTGGTTCGTGTACTCGGGCATGGGCTCCCAATGGGCTGGCATGGCCACCGAGCTCATGAGGATCCCGGTCTTCGCTGCTGCTATTGATAAGTAAGTGTACTACGTGCTAAACAGACTTGGCGGGTGCACTATGCGTGTCTATAATTATTGCTCTTACCTTAAACGACCGGCCTCGTTCGTCTTCTTCATTGGGATCCCGATAAACTTGTATGGCCACTAACCAAATGAGGATTCTTGGAGCGTTATTCCTTACCGTAGCATATTTATTTTTACATTACGCCGAAACTGGTCTTTTCGAGTTCTAAATATCATCATCATATCAGCCTGTTACAGTCCACTGCTGGACATAGGCCTCCCCCAAGGAGTGCCACTACACTATTTCTAAATACGGTTACACTTGTTGTAAATATAGTTGTATGAATCTATTTTGTCACATATTAGATAATTTCTTCACGCATCTTCTTGCCTGGCCTATAGGATATGGGATACCTATATACCTTAATCAGTCATTAACATTAACCATAATCAATATCACGTGTTTCTTGTCCAGGTGCCACAAAGCTTTAGAACCCAAAGGCATCAACCTGACGAAGATCATCACGGAGCCCGACCCAAAGATCTACGACAACATCCTAAACTCGTTCATCGGCATTGCAGCGGTGCAGATCGGTCTGACTGACATCCTGAAAACTATCGGCATTGAGCCCGATTACATCATTGGTAAGATAATTTATTGTTGCTACATATATGATGGCAAGAAAAGACGTGGACGACCCATACATTCGTGGCGACGAACCATCAACCAGGCGATAACAGCCGCAGGTCGACTATGGGAGGATGTCAAGAGTTAAGTGCAGAATAGGGGGAGATGGCGTCAACTCACGAAGGCCCTTTTACCACGGGGGTACCATAGGACACTATCTAAAAAAAATATTAGGACCGTGAAGTAATATCCCACACGACCGATTAGGTCAAGATCAAGCTGCGAAATTTCATCCAACCCAGAAAGTATACTGACACTTGAATAATCTTCGAACCATTCATGTATTTAATCCTTCTGGATACGGTAACGGGACACAATGGTCATTTTCACATCACGTCACCGAAAAGGACCATTCCTTTTTAACCCCTGACGAAAAACAGGGGTGTTATTAGTTTGACCGCTATGTTTGTGTGTGTGTGTGTGTGTATATATGTGTTTGTATTTTTGTGTGTGTCAGTCTTTAAAATCGTAGCTCCCGAACGGATGGACAGATATCGAAGTGGTATTTAATATTGAAAAGGTAATTTAATCATGGTGGTTCTAAGCTATGGCTGGTTAAAATCCGTCCAGCCGTTCAAGCTTACCAACAGTTTATCAAGCTCATTTGGGGTTTTTTTTTGGAAAGTTAGTGTAGGTCCACGAGGTTTAACTTTTGTTAACAACCCCTCCAGGTCACAGCGTAGGCGAGCTCGGCTGCGCGTACGCAGACGGCTGCTTCACAGCGGAGCAGATGATATTGGCAGCCTACAGCCGAGGTTTGGCCTCCATCGAGACGCCGTTCATCAAGGGCTCCATGGCCGCCGTGGGGTTGGGGTACAGTCAGGTATGTTTTCCCTGTCATTCTGTGGCACCATTTGCTACACCATAAAATTGTCCTGCCCGTTGTTTTTGCAAAAAAGTAGCTTGTGGCGATTTTGTACTATTGTATCCAAATTAATCGGAACAAAACTATCCCATCACCCAAGTCAGTTAATACCTTGTCTGTATACCAAATTTCTTAAAATTAAGTACAGAACGGATGTTCTGTAGTTTAGTAACTTTCCGACAAATATCCAAACAAAGAAACTTTCGCATTTATAATACTCGTATTAGTGCGAAAAGACCTCGTGACCTAGCTAAGCATAAATGAAATGGCAGAAATAACTTTTGATTAATGTCATTGACAAAGATTGTCGAAGACAATTTAGATACCATTTAAGACAAGCTAACGTTAACTGGTTGTGGTTTCAATTTTCAATTAATTCGGCCAAGCGTTAGATGCCGGGAAAACAGGACAGGGACAGGAGGTGCAGTGTTATGTTAGTCCGGTTAAGCCTCCAACAACAACATCATTATGTTACTTTACCTCACGTCAGACTGGAAACAAAAGCTTGTCTTATTTTGA
This sequence comes from Pyrausta despicata, assembly GCA_963921415.1. NCBI lineage: Eukaryota > Metazoa > Arthropoda > Insecta > Lepidoptera > Crambidae > Pyrausta > Pyrausta despicata. The sequence goes on along the minus strand of OY992865.1, from coordinate 11,175,714 downwards.
TAGAAGAAGTACCTAATTTACTGGAACTACTTGAATCATGCTTCATCCGTTCGTTCCTTTTTAGGCCTCGACCGTCTACACCTCTCTATCATTTGCACTTATCCAAATTATTCTATCTTCTCCATCCAGATGAAGACCATGTGTCCCCCCGAGATCGAGGTGGCCTGTCACAACGGGCCCGACTCCAGCACCATCTCAGGACCAGCTGACATTATGAAGAGCTTCGTGGCCAAGCTGACAGCCCAGGGCATCTTTGCTAAGGAAGTTCCCTGCTCAAACATCGCTTATCACTCAAGATATATTGCGGAAGCAGGTAATTTCATGATGAAGAGTGTGGAATGAGAATACTGACTCTAGCCCTAAGGTGGGCCGGCAGAAATCTTGGCCAAAGAGGTTGTAGTCAAATACCAGCAAGTACTTACCCCAGAAATCTTGCAAAGATAGTGTATGATAACTTCGCAAACATTAACGTTCGTGTGATGGAACTGCAGTGCGTACAAAACTTTCTTTCAATCTTTATAAAAGAACTGTATCTTTGTCTATAAAAACTGTGGCCATCACCGTTTTCTTCTTTCAAGTACTCGCAGCTCAATGGAAACAAAGTGATGAAAACTGGACTCTGATACTTAACTTCCTTTCAATTTTCATTACCACAGGTCCCAGGTTGCTCAAATACTTGCGCGAGGTGATCCCCTCTCCAAAGAGACGATCAGAGAAGTGGATGTGCACCTCACTTCCACAAGCGCAGTGGAAGGACCCCAAGGCTGAGATGTCTTCGGCCGAGTACCACACCAACAACCTTTTGGTGAGTTGCATCATCAAAAAAAACTAACTTTACATAGTTTTTTTGATATATCATAGGCTCAAATGTTGGATTCAAATCTAAAGTGCTCGTCATTAGTGTAACTAGTCATTTGTTTTATTCTTAAATCCTTTAGCCTCAGAGCTTCACATTACATTTGGTTTTGCAATCACTCCTAATTCATCGATATAGGTCTTAAACTGTAAAGGTTTCCGGTCCAGACAAGACTTCCAAAATTTTCCGTCTGTTTATCTTTACAACTATTTTAAATTAGCGTCTTTGCTATGTACTATTAATGCTAAAAGTTATGTTAAGACAACAATCCTACAAGAGGAAAAATATTTGTGTGGTGGATGACACCAAGCATTTGTACTAAGTCATGTACCTACGTCAAGTCCAGCTTTTAACTCGCGACAGACCGCAGCGTTGGATTGTATTAAAATCCTTAGTTAGTTGAATCAATTTTGCCATTTGTCAAACAATTAATTTACTCCACAGAGCCCAGTTCTCTTCGAAGAGACCTCTCGCCTGATCCACCATAACGCGATCACCATTGAGATCGCCCCCCACGGCCTACTCCAGGCCATTCTCCGTCGCTCCCTCAAGAAGGACGTCATCAACATTCCTCTCACACAGAAGAATCATAAGGACAACGTGCAAGTGCTATTCAACGCTTTGGGCAAGTGAGTATCACCAACATGAGTATGCAGTACATTGCATCCTCTATCCATATTAAGAAGCTGAGCGTCTCATAAAGTCACTGAAGTCTCTGGTGGTTTGTACTGTGGAAAGTGTGTGTTAGAGCGGAAAGAGAACTTTAATTGGTACTTAATTCTTTAATTGCTAAAAGAGAAAAAAGTTCTCCGCTCTCTCAGAAATAACTTCTACTTTTAGCATTTGAAGGTAGAATAGTCTAAAAACTCAAAAATTATGTAAACCTTTTTATCTCTTAGCTATCATCTTCCAATAGTTCTATTTAATGAAGGCCGCATTTACAACCTTGCAACTGACATACATAATAGGCATGATGACACCTATCTTAAATATTTTCAAGACCATGGCGCTTAAAAAACATAGAAGTTAATACAACTAGTATATTTTCAAAAAGTTGTAGAAACCAATTTTTAAACACACGAAATTCAATAAATATTCGGTCAATTGACTCCGATTTCTGATACACTACCGTGACGTCACGTTTTTTTATTCCCATACAAAATCTATTGAGGCAGACCGTTTTGACAGATAATAAAGAGTATGTCAACGATTGGTTGTGTCATCTAGCCTTTTACTTCTGATGTAACATCTAAGTGCTTGTTTACGTCAACTCGCGGGCGTGGTGACGAAATATCAATGATATTTAATATGAAATGATAAACAAGTGTTTACGTATGACGTTTCATACGTGAACACTTGTATATCATTTGATTATCGTGCAGTTTAAGTAGCGAGTTTCTACGGGAACTAGCAATAACCCCCTTATTTTGTCACAGACTTTACGAGGCGGGCTTGAACCCGAAACTGGCCAACATCTACCCGCACGTCCCGTACCCGGTCTCCCAGGGGACGCCCATGATTTCGCACCTGGTGGAATGGGAACACAGCGAGGACTGGTAAGTTTAACTGAACTAGACTTATAATATCTTGATCTGGATGACAACATTGCCTAACTGTACTACTTACATTTTAGTACTTATTTGATGCCATACTTCTTCTTTACTTTTTTGGCAAGCGAACTTAACCATGGGCTAACTGTTCCGCCAGGTTCGTGTGTGTAGTGTAGGATGTAACTAATATACTAATCTATGGAAGGATGCCATAATTATCCAATTGGGATGATGACACCTATCTTAAATATTGTCAAGAACATGGTGTTTAAAAAACATAGCCCCTATGAAGTTAATACAACCAATATATTTCAAAAAAGCTGTAGAAACCAATTTTTAAACACACAAAACGCAATAAATATTCGGTCAATTGACTCCGATTTCTGACACATGACCGTGACGTCACAATCATTTATTCCCATACGAAATCTATGGAGGCAGACCGTTTTGACAGATAATAAAAAGTATGTCAACGATTGGTGGTGTCGTCTAGCCAATTTTCGTTGTCTGCTGCCACGACTGTCACTGTCACACAGGATGAGTGATCAAAGGCTTTATGTAGACGGCCAAACTACTAGTGACAATATTACCCGGAAAAACTTTGCCTTTATTAAGCCATGCATAGACTTTAGACTTTATCATAGTACTCTGTTTCAAAAAATCTTAAATAAAATTTTTCTTAGAGCTAAATAGGTACCTTGGGAAACGCAACTTTCCACTCGAGATCGTTGTTCAGTGGATTTAGGTGTATTAGTGGATTTAGGTGTGTTAGGTGGCTATCCCTTGACGAGATTAAGACTGATTCGAAAATTTCTTAACGTAAATGCTACGAAAATGATCCATTGGTGAGACTTCCAACGCGTTTCAAAAGATCAAGCTGTATTAAAAACTTGCAATCATATTAATCATAACCGTAAGCGCACATGCGATGTGCGCTTACGGTTACGGTATCTAGGTCTTTAAAGTCATAAAATATGTCAAAAAATCTTAAATTGAGTTAACCATGCCACAACTTTCCTGATATAAGATTCTATTGACCGCTTAAAAATCGTTTATTTTAATTTTGAATTTATGACTTTAAAGAACTGTATGTGCGACATGCAGCTTACTGTCGCTACTACTTAAGTGTCACAGAAATAGTGTAGATAGGACAAATTACATCGCGATTTACCGCCACTACCCCATTACTTCCTCCGTCAAACTTGCGACTGCAATTAAAAGGCCGCCACAAATATCCAGGCAAACGCTTGATAAAGCGTCTTCGCAACTCGTGCGCAAGTTCAAACATTCCTCACGCACAGGCCGTACCCGTAATACCCTCGGGAACTAATCGCCGGCATTCGTCAGCGGCCGCAGACAAATTGTCCGAATACGGTGTTTGGGTCCCACTGTGAAGTACTACTGGTTAAACTAAAGAGACTGATACCCATGACACAGGGTATCCTAGTATGTGATCTTGTGCCCGTAAGTTATGAATACGCTTTTTTTGGGTATTAAGTAAATATCTTTACCTTATTTGTTTTTTCTTTACCTTAAGCTCAAAATGCGGAGGGTTCGTTAGTGTTTAAGGAAAAGGCATTTTTTCAGCCAATATCGTGCAAAACCTAAAATTTACCCATCTATAGATATTTTGCACAACGAATACGCAGGTTAAATAATAGCAGTTTATTTATATTAAAACAACGAATTTCAAACCAGCATACTAATCACGTTACACGCTAGCGAGTGTTTTCTCTGTCGTGTATTCGGAACTTAGTTACTAATCGACTTCATTGGCCAGGCTAAGCTTTTGCAATCTACGATCCGGTTCTTGCCAGTCCCTTCTTACTCATAATCGAGCTTATATGACAGAGATGGATGCATTTAAAACCACACACGTTGGATTACAGAGTTAGGGCTATGGTGAACGTTTCGCGTGGAATTAGAACGTCTTGGTGTCGAAAAGATTGGAAAGACACCATTGGAATGAGGAGAATGCTTTTCCACTTATCCTTTGTTTTGCCAGTAGCCTTTTCTTCATGGAAATGAAAAGAGGTTCGCATGCATGAGTATCTTGATTTACAAAGATGAATGTTAGATAAATTCAAGACAAACTGTATAACTGCTTAATTCTGAAAAGTACTAATGTGCGCGACGTTTTGTAGTGCGAGGAGACAGGACACCAAGAGTCCAAGCTCAAAAGCGTAGACAATGTTACATTGCATACTCAATAACAATAAATTTAAATTTAAAAAAAACCCTCGTCATGTTTCATGGTTTCGAAGTTTAAAAAAACTGCACTTGAAGTTTATCGATGGAGAATGCCATTTCCTCGTACAAACGACGTCTATAACGATTTTCGTCATGGACTATGGTGATTTTTCAAGGGGCCCTGATGAGATTATTTAAACACCTGAAACTAAATGATCGTCTGCGTTTGATGTTATTTAAATATCAGCGAAAAATGTTTTCAGTTTCCCCTAAAAGTAACAAAAACAATTTGAAATTTAAAGCCCAACGCATATTATTCTAACTAACCGTCGCATTACACCGCAAAATGGACAGTTTATTATGAAAGACATTGTTTGGATGATAAACTGTGATAGCAACGTGGGATATTGCGTACCCAAAATAACTAGTTTATTTTGATGAAAATAGGCGCTAGCTAAATACAACGTTTACTATGCAAGTTTTATTACATGCCATCAAAATATATGTGGTCTAAACCAAACAAAAGGTTTGGTCTTAATACTTTGGTATTAAGAGGTTCTGTTCAGGTAGTTATCTACACTAATAGTATAAAGAGGAAAGATTTGATTGTTGTGTGAAAAAAAATCATACAATTTTTTTTCGATTCCATGTCAAAAAACATCTAATAAACACAATGTAAGCTACGCAGCGTTCGAGTTACATCTTGCTATTCAGAGTGCGTCAAAGCTGACACAGTGCTACGGTGCTACGAAAGTACTACGAGGTTACTACGAATTTACTTGACGCTTGCGCTAGCACGGTTTTCGTAGCACAATATTTTAAAATAACCTACCTAGTCGTGAAAATATTATTTGTGAAATCACACTTATATTATAAATGTTAAAAGTTTCTTTGTTTGGTTATTTGTCCGTTAATCACGCTGAAACTACTGCACGGATTTTGATGAAATTTGGTATACAGACAGGGTATGAGCTAACTTAGGTGATAGATTTTTATCCGGATTAAATGCTCCCTTAGGATAAACACGATTACGCGGACAAAGTCGCGGGTGGGCCACTACTTGTAAATAAATCTTCAGTAATTTCCATTACAATTTTTACCCGACTACGGCGAAGCAAAAGGAGGGTTATGATTTTGACCTGTATGTATGTATGTGGGTATGGATGTTCATCTGTTCCCTCGTAACTTCTAAACTACTTATCAGAATTCGACAAATGTCATATCATTAGAAGCGTCTTAATTGTCCGCTGGTTATAGGCTATATGGGATTTCACAAAATCTAATGTGGCGCCCTCTGGCGGACAAAACATACGAAGTAAAAAAATAAAGTTAAGATAAATATGCCGTGTTTGGTATCATTTGAAAGCGCTTTACTTGTACATTTTGAATATATATATATTACTAGCATTTGCTTGTGACTTTACCTGTATTCATGGGCTGATTGTATATAATTCACATCTTTTTTACCCGACTATATATGTGGCTCTTAGCAGAGTAAGATCCATAGATGGATTATGGATTAGTTCACTGGAATCTAGCAAATTACTAAAGAATTCACATGACCAAAGATCGTTCGAGGAGTTGGAAAGATTGAGAAATCAATGAACCCAAGATTAACCTATTTAGAACTCCAAAATATGTTAAATAAAAATAAAGTTTAAAAACTAACACCCGACTACTTAAAAACACGCTCTAAAAAGTACGAAACAAGAAAACACTCTCCAATGAAATTACTTAGTATGTACAAACTATTAAATATTTACCGTTATTAAATAAACTAACTTACACATATTATTATATTTTAATATATTTTCAATTTATAATATTGATAGAGAAATGTTTTAAGGATAAAGCCGTGGTCGTATACCACTTTTTTAATTTATTATTCTTATGGCATACGACCACGGCTTTATCCTTAAAACATTTCTCTATCAATATTATAAATTGAAAATATATTAAAATATAATAATATGTGTAAGTTAGTTTATTTAATAACGGTAAATATTTAATAGTTTGTACATACTAAGTAATTTCATTGGAGAGTGTTTTCTTGTTTCGTACTTTTTAGAGCGTGTTTTTAAGTAGTCGGGTGTTAGTTTTTCAACTTTTCTTCTTACAACTACACACCCTTGTGATTTTGATTTGTACTTTGTGCTTTGTTATGGGTTTCCTAAAAAATACTACATGCTATCTTAAAATGGATTAACAAAGAATCATTCAATCGTCTAGTCCAATATTAACCCTTTATATTTCAACTTGGAAGATTGTTCGATTCGTTTGAGTCGAAAAAGTAGATAGACTTTGCACAAGCGAATAAAGTCGCCTTTTGTCAGCGCAGACCGTGATTGTGTTGACTGAGCTAGAACAATTTGCTCAATTTGTGATACTTACGGATTATACTTTAAGAACATTTTCGCTCGTAGGTACTTACAATTGGCTAGACCACACCACCAATCGTTGACATACTTTTTATTATCTGTCAAAATGGTCTGCCTCCATAGATTTTGTACGGGAATACATGAACGTGAAGTCACGGTCATACTCGTATATTAGAAATCGGAGTCAATTGACCGAATATATATTGAGTTAAGTGTGTTAAAAAATTGGTTTCGACAGCTTTTTGGAAATTAACTGGTTATATTAACTTCATAGGGGCTATGTTTTTTAATTCCATTCTTGAAAATATTTAAGATAGCTGTCATCATGCCAATTATAAGAGCAATCCAAGGAACTTGCCAACTGTATATGTGACGTAGAGCAATACATTCATCATCATCATACCAGCTGTTTGACACCACTGCTGAGCATAGAATGTGATGAGACTTCATGTCATATTATATTTGTGACGACCGCTTGGTGCAGTGGTCTACAGGTCGGACTTCTAAGCCAAGGGTCGCGGGTTCGATCCCCGCACAGTACAAGCATAAGTGTGCATGAACATGTGTGTTTGTTGTTGAACAGACTGGTCTGGGTGTTTTCTATGTACCTATAATATGTATTTATTTACAAAAAAAAAGTATTTTTAGTATGTTTATCCGTTGTCTAGTACCCATAACACAAGCCTCGTAGCTTAATTTGGGACTAGAGAATTGGTGTGATTGTTGTGAAATATATATTTCATTTATTTGTTGTGTTCTCCAATAAATAAATAAATAGGCCCCTAAAATCTTCACTGCGATCGGTCCTCGGTCCAATCAGCGGCTTCTCGCGACCTTCAACAGATCATCGGTCAATCTTTATCTTCATTCTTTTTGACGACCACTTTGGTGTAATGGTCAAGAAGTTGACAATTAACCAAGAGGTCGCGGATTCGATCCCCGCACGGTACAAACATTTGTGTGCATGAACATGTCTGTTTGTACTGGTCTGGGTGTTATATGTATTTATTTTAGTTTATTTGTAATACCACTGTTGATTCTGATATCTGTAACACAAGTGCTTAAGCTACTTACCACGGAGTCAGATCAATGTATGTGATGTTGTTGTATATTTATTTGTTTATTTATTTTGTAGTGGGTTTGCCCACGGAGCGTCATATGGCCCGTGACCTTAATCTAAACTATACGTCAATTAAGAATATACAGTAACGTAGCTTAGAGATTTATTGATTTTATTGAAGTCATGTTACAACAATTGGTTTTAGTTATTATTTATTAAAGCAATGGGTAGTTTGCGGAACGGCTTAAAACTTTGTACGAAAATCCAATTTTTCCGCGAACACAGTCGCAGGGGATCACAAGTTATTCCAATCACTCAGTTTGTAATAATTTATCACCAATATACTTACGCTTAACAAATAGGGTACTGCAGTGGATGCTGTATAAAAGCTAAAAAGTTGGCACTTACCTACCATGGAACGTGCCGATGATCCTAAAATAATATGGAAAAAAAATAAAAAAATAAAAATCATTTTTCCTCTGCCTCTAGAGATTTCAATTACACATTTAAAATCGTTACGCTGATTATATTGGATTGGACAAATTATATGAAGTTTTCTCACGTTTTTCCTCGTGTTCTATATTAATATTGGAATCATTTTATTTTATTTTTCCATCTTTTATTGAAGAATTGTATTATGATGAGGCAAAGCTTCCAATATTCAGGAAACTCGATTTTATGGAAACACTTACTTGAACGGGATCCATATTTAATTTTGTAAATATAGAAGAAATCAAGACCATTCACAACGTTTATAACTCCCAAAGAATTAGAGGGACGTTATTTATTTATTTATCTTTATTTGGAAAACAAACAGCTATAAAAAACACATTCGGCTTAATAGTAATGCATTGTTCTTAAGCAATACAGTTTTCACCATTATTCATTGCAATATGTTGACGAGATTGAAGTGTTATAAGTTTTAAAGTATAAGTAAAAATAAATAAATAAAGTTTAAGTAAAAGACGACTTTTCTGTTTGTCTGTGTCTGTCTGTGGCATCGTTGCTACCGAACGGATGGATCGATTTCAGTGCGTTTTTTTTTTATTATTAAAGAAACAATTTAATAACGGTGGTTCATCAGCTTAACGTGGCTGGTCAAAATCCGTCTAGCTCTAGTCAGGGGATTTTTAATTGTTAAATTTTATTTCTATGGGATTATCTTTCTTCCACCAGGTACGTTACCTCATACAGAGCTCAAGAGAAGATGAAGTCCGGAGAGAGAACGGTGAGGATGTCCATTGTTGACGAAGACAGCGAATACATGGCAGGGCACGTCGTTGATGGTGAGTCCTCATCAACATTCACCACCACTACAACTAACTAAGACCTACCCACCTTTCATAGAGTGTGGTCTGTGTAAAGGGGCTTAGGCGAGATGTATTTAACCCGCTCGCTTGCTCACGGTATGCATTAAGCACAAAAGCTCCAAATAAACTAGACTTGTTTTGCCTTTTTAGTTCACTTAGTTCACGCATTAATTTATTTTACTTTCTGAGAGATCACTTCGCTATTGTTTTGCTGCCTTTCTGTGACAATGACTGGTCGTAAACACCGAATACGCTTGCTCTTGTCTTGTCCGCAGTATCCTGACTCCTGTATTCCATAAGAACCCTATGTTTGCCCTCGACAGGGCGATTTGAGTCAAATTTTTGGACTCATTTAAATGTTTCTTCGGTTTACGTGAACAGTAGACATTGAATGATACTATTAGCTCATTTCGTGTGGATAGGAACGTAACTTATATTATATAATATTTTTGGGTGATGGTACTTTACAATATTTTCAAACTATGTAATGACAACTAACACCTTAGTCTACCTGTGACCACTGACGCTGGAAAGAGTCCGAAACGTCAGGGTAAAAAGTGTCTCATTTCAATCTCATTTAAATGGCCTTACCATCGACCTGCAAAGACGAAGATGCTTGAACATTTTCTTCTCCTTAGGTCGCAACCTGTACCCCGCCACCGGCTACTTAGTTCTCGTGTGGGAGACCCTCGGCATGATGATGGGCGAACTCTACACAGAGGTGTCGGTGGTGTTCGAGAACGTGCGCTTCCAGCGAGCCACCAACATCCCCAAGGACGGGAACCTCGAGTTCATCATCATGATACAGAAGGGCAGCGGGAACTTTGAAGTGAGTATCAGCTCTTCATTCTTTATTGTTATTCTACAGGTAAGATGCGATTCGAACGCAAATTTATAAGCTAGAACACGCGATGATTCAGCCCAATTTTGCCAGACCACGCTTAGGTAAACGTAGTGTGGGATACCCCCCGGCTTGATGGACAGACGACCTGAAGAAGGCAGATGGTAGTGGCTGGATGCAAAGGGCGGGAGATCGTGCGCTGTGGCGCTCCTTGGGGGAGGCCTATGTCCAGCAGTGGACTGTAACAGGCTGATATGATGATGATGAACACCCTTTAAGAAAGTTGTCTACCTAAGCGTGGGTTCACTGAATACGCGGTGGTGACAAAGCGTATAGCGTCGACCTCTCGCCGCCGCGCATTCAATATAGTCACAAAGACGCGTATCACATGTTTGAAATATACGCACCCGCTGTCGCCACCGCGTTACACTACCGCGCACTGTAATGCGAGCCTAGCGCGGCGATTCATTATCCGCCAGGGCATATATGCGACTTTCTATCACCGCAACTAGTGACCAATGGCGCAGTTGAATCACTGACAATCGCGAGTCACTGCGGTTTAATGTAAAACTGATTTGTAAAGATAGAATAATAATTGAACATATTTCAGCCAGTGTCATTGGCTTATCAAAAAGCTCTTACGATACCCAATTTTTGTAATTCTTGTACGTACACATTAAGGAAAATATAATATATTGAAGAATGATTAATGGCGAAAGTATCGGTTTTTTCGCCAAATTTCACGCACACCTGTGGTTTGTGTAATATTTATTATCCAATAAGTACGTGTCTGTTGCCAAGTTTCGAGGTTGTTATTTAATAGGTACCTGCTTACACTATAATTGTAAATAAGAATAACACTTCAGCTTACATGCAACTATCAATAAATCAAAGTGCGCTGGCGAAAACTATTTTTGAACAAAACGTACCTATGCTTGTAGTGAAAGAGTCCATGATTTTTAAATGGATAAAATGATAGTTTTGTAACACGTCCCACTGCCGGGCACAGGCCGCACCTGGAGTACATGGCGGTACGTACGAGTGATACTGAACTTCGCGGATCCAGTGCTGAAGGTATTTGTTAGAAAAATGACCAACTACGGATGTTATCAAGTTGCTCTAGGGTCTCTTACCAATTACGGTGAATGCCTGTGGCCTCTCGGCCTATGGTGGACCCGCGGCGTCCCCGACTCACATGTCACTGGAGGATACCGTCAGGAATTTTGTGCGTAGGCGGGATCTCTCACTGAGGCCTGGAGTCCCACATAACCCCCAGCTGCCCCCGCGGCTGGTGGGTATGCGTAAGAGCATGTCCCTTACGAAAAAAAAGGGTCTCTAACAAAGCTTAACGATTTACCTTATAAGAACACAGGTATTTTGTTTAGATTTTCTTTTCTATTGTTACGATAAGAGTTTAAATTGTAACTCGCAGAGAAAAGTATTAAAATATTTCAACTAGAAAAATATAAATTTCTAATAGCAAGCAAAGTCTCCAAGGACAGAAATGTAAAATACAACTTTTAACTCGAAAGTTCGCAAACAACTTTTCTTGTACCTTAGTTTTGTTGGATAACTATTTGTTTGTAAATACAACAATATTTTCACTAAGATCGCTTTGAAGTTTAGTTTTTGTTGAATAGTTATACGCGCTATAACTTGTTAGTATTAAACGGAGTGGAACTACAGATTTGTTAAAATGAATTTTACTTTTAATACAATTTATATTGGAAAGATTGGATGAAGCAACAACTAAAGCGATATGAAAAAAAAATGCAAATAAAGTACTACTACTTCTTCAGGCGTGTGTAAATAAATCAAAAATTAAACCTTGAGTTCAAGACGAAGTCTATCTTAATCATGGCATGATAGGAAACAAGGATCTTTTAGCTAGGGGTACGACATGTTTTACCGTCCATGCTGAAATGTTTATCCCTCTCCTTACAGATTGTATTATTGCATTAGTTGAACATACTCGCCTTGATATTTATTGATATTGAATGACCAATACGAATGATGATACCTATTTTAAATATTTTCAAGACCACGGCGTTTTAAAAACATAGCCCCTATGAAGTTAATACAACCAGTTTATTTCCAAAAAGCTGTAGAAACCAATTTTTTAACACACAAAATTCAATAAGTATATATATTCGGTCAATTGACTCCGATGCCTGACCGTGACTTCACGTTTTTGTATTCCCATACAAAATCTGTGGAGGCAGACCATTTTGACAGATAATAAAGAGTATGTCAACGATTGGTGGTGTCATTTAGCCTATTCAAGTTTTGTTATTCACTAATACTTATTGAAAAAGCAATTAAATAATCGTTTATTGAAAGGTCTTGATGAATATATCTGCTCTGTTACTTTCGTACTTTTACCATTCTGAACTAATTAGTTCCATTCTCAACTCTTTTTGACGACCGCTTGGTGCAGTGGTCCACATGTCGTACTTCTAAAACCAAGGGTCGCGGGTTCGATCCTCGCACAGTACAAGCATAAGTGTGCATGAACATGTGTGTTTGTACTGGTCTGGGTGTTTTCTATGTATAATATGTATTTATTTACAAAAAAGTATTTAAGTATGTTTATCCGTTGTCTAGTACCCATAACACAAGCCTCGTAGCTTAATTTGGGACTAGAGAATTGATTTGATTGTTGTGAAATATTTTTATTTTTATTTAAACCTCCATAAATCTTCTTTCCAGATCGTCGAAAGCGGGGCATCCATTGTCACCGGTCGCATCTACGCCAAGAAGAACGTTGGCCAGGAGTACAGAGTCATCCCACCGCTACCTGAAGCATCAGGGCCTAACATCAAGCATCTGCTCACTAAGGACTTCTACAAGGAGCTGAGGCTGAGAGGATACCAATATGGGTAAGTATTTTGAAAATCCATGAAAAGAGTGAATAGGCTGTTAATAGCCAGACATGATCCATCTTCGGTCCCATCGTCGCTTACCACCAGGTGAGATCGCGGCCAAATGTCTGGTTATTCTTTTTTTTTTTTAAATATACTAATGACGAGTCTCAATACGCTTTTATTTAAATATTTCATTTCTGTCCAAATTGTTTATTTTTATCAGTTTTTGTAACGCCTTAGTTATCCCTAGTTAGTTTAACCCTTAATTGGAAGTGTAATTAGCTACACTATTTTACTGCATGAAGTCTTTTGTTTGATGAATCGTAACTGTCGTAGGTGTTGTGCCTAATAAATAAAATAAATATAGAAAATCAAATCTAACGTTAACTGAAAGTTAAATAACTGTTAGTTTCATTCTAATAAAAGCTATCTGAGATTATCTGAGTTTTAGCTTTTTCTATGAAAGTGACAATTATCTAAGTTTCGGTCAACGGAAGATATATCTATCCTAGGATAGGATAGGATATTTTTGGTCCATATTTTTGTTTTTGTAACTTGAGGCTGTATAATACTTACATAATAACCTTTTCAGTCTTGCAAAGAGATAGACTTAACTGTGTATTATGGTTCGATTCACTGATTTTTTAATAAAAAATCGTTAGTCGATAGAATCCGGGTTGATGTGGATGTTCATAGGAGTTATGATTTTGCATGTATCACCTTAGTACTAATTAAGCCACTGTAGATGCCCTATGTATGTCTAGATATAGCTATCAAGTCACATAATTGACACTCATGTAGTTACATAATATATTTGCTCCTTACTCTTTATTTTAGCGTTAACTACGGACTTGAACAATTTATTTTTGCCTATCTTACCAGCTCAGTTCAATGTCAATAGTGCCCGAGTTTCTTGCGCAGCTTCTTCTCAGCAGCAGACCACAAATTGTCCCGAAGCTGTGGCAGGGTTTTATGGGACGTGTAAAAGTGCCCCTTGTGGGTCTATTTACAGAAAAACTCGTTAACTGTATGCTAACTGCCAAATTGTATTATTATTTATTTGTTAGGAAAGTAAATAAATATAATAAGATGATAAAAGTAGTGCTATCTTTCTGTCTGGGTGTCCACGGAAGACCAGCGCCGTGGCATTCCTGAGATGCTACGACACATGCTGGGTGGCCCCCTTTTCAGTATCTTGTGTATGTGATTTTTAAATGTGTTTTTCTATTTGGTAAAAATGTGATACTGAATAAAAATGTTTTCTTCTTCTTCTTCTAAATTACTTGTATGACTTTTTACTTTTAGCGGTTTCTTCCGCGGCGTCATCGGCTGCAACGTCGAAGGCACCCGCGGCCGTCTCGCCTGGGTGAACAACTGGGTCACCTTCATGGATTGCATGTTGCAAATGAAGATCATAGGCCAGGATACCAGAGGACTCTTCGTTCCGACCAGGATCGAGAAGATGTCCATCGACGCCAACATGCATTACAATGCCATTTCTAAAATGAATCCGGACTCAACGAAGCACTCGTTCGAAGTGAGGGTGTACCCAGATGTGGATGTTATCAGGTAATACTTTTGCTTTTTATTGACAAATTTTTGACATTTTCTATTGACAAGACAGCGAGGCAAGTTTCGTTTATAAAATTAGAGGTACTAACATGCTTATTGACGACCAAAGTGGTCGGTGTAATGGTCAAGAAGTTGACTATTAACCAAAAGGTCACGGGTTCGATCCCCGCGCTGTACAAACATTTGTGTGCATGAACATGTCTGTTTGTACTGGTCTGGGTGTTATATGTATTTATTTAAGTTTATTTGTAATACCACTGTTGATTCTGATATCTGTAACACAAGTGCTTAAGCTACTTACCACGGAGTCAGATCAATGTTGTTGTATATTAATTATTTAAAAAAACAACGCTTCATTTTACATACAAGTGAAATTCGCATTTTTAAGCTTCGTTTAATATTGTTTTGCTATAATCTATCTACGTCTAAATTGTTTACCTAATCTTAAAACTAATGATGTCATCGTCATACCTAATAGGGCTGGTGGAGTCGAAATCCGCGGACTTCACGCCACTCCCATCTCGAAGAGGATCCCACTCGGTGTTCCAGTTCTGGAGAAGAACGTCTTCATTCCCAACTTCGGTACCAGCAAGATGAAGGTAAAGATGAAAAAGATCATACCAAATTGTATTTTTCTCAACTGTAACCGTAACGTCAACGCTTGGTAACTTTACCAAGCGTTGACGTTTGGCTATGATGGTAGCTGCAAAGATTGTGCAATGGAGCCCGAATCTAAAATTAACAATCAGCAATCAATAATCAGTTACACCGATTTAAATCAACATTGGAGAAAATTACTATTCTCAATTCATTATTCAGATTGAAGACATCCTCCGTGCCGATCTTCAACTCATTCACGAGAACATTCAAACCTACAAAGTGAAAGTCATCGAGTTACTTGACGACGAATATAAGAGGAATAGCCTTGAGCCCATTCTACCAACCATCGGTGACATCTTGGGCGACCTTCCTCTGGTCCAAGCTGAGCTGCTGCTGATATCCGAGGAACCAGTGGAGATGCCAACAAACATTACTGTGGAGAACAAGAAACTGACCGGAGAAACTAACACTCTGGTGTTCGTTGGAGCTAATCTGTTGAAGAGAGATGATGTAAGTTCCATTCTTAATAACGATAGATGCTGATTGCATTTATTTATTTATACAATAAAAAGTTCATAGGTTATTTAAACATATTTAAATAACCTATGAACTATTTTATCCTTGGATTTCTTTAGGTTTTTAATATAATAAATACTTTACGATTGGGACTTGGCGTAAAACTAGAACTTTGCCATTTAAAGACAACTGATACCTTTGAGCTATTTACGTCACATTAATTATTTTCCCACTTTGTGCATATGTGTCCTTCAACGCTTTTCTCTTTATTTAGTTGGATGAAAACGTTTTCTGTTACCTAATCCTTAATATTCAATTTCATTGAACAGGTCCTCCAACAAGGCCTCGGCACACTCCGCGACAAGTCCTTCATCCTCAGCCGAGAGAAAGACCGTCCAGACCCCAAACGGTTCTCCGACAAATACGACATCGTCACCATCCAAGACACGGGCCTTGAATACTTGGTCCTTCTGCGTAAGAGAGTAGGCGCTCGGCCGGCGAAATTCGTAAAGATCGTCACCACAGATGAAACCTTCTCCTGGGTAGACAAAGTCAAAGAAGAACTAAAAGAAGGACAGAAAGTAGTTCTGTACAACCAAGATGAACCCCTCAACGGTCTTTTAGGTCTGGTCAACTGTTTGAGGAGAGAGCCAGGTGGTGAAGTGGTATATGGCATGTTGATCGCAGACCCGTCAGCACCACCATTCAACCCTGATTTGGAAATGTATGAAGAGCAACTGGATAAGGACTTGGCTATTAACGTCTTCCAGGATGTAAGCAACTTTTTACTGTTTCACTAAATATGATTGGATCAAACTTCTGCTAAAGATTATAAGATATTCTTAACAGCATTCATCATCATCATCAGCCTTTCGAGGCTTACTGCTAAGCATAGGCCTATTCCAAAGATTTTCACCGCGATTAGTCCTGTACTTCCCGCACCCAGCGGCCCACGATCTTCACTAGATCGGTCCACCTTTTAGGGGGCCTGGCTACGGAGTGTCTCCCGGCACACAGCATTAAATCTCAATTATCTCAGTAAAGAGCACACACTACTGCATTTTGTCACCGTGACGACTCTCTTACTATACTGTATTACTTAACTCTTATATCACACTATTATCATCAATTCAAAATTTAGAAAAATGGCTGCTAAGCTTTGATTAATTAATATCTAAACAGCTTAAGATGGAATGAGTGACCTTTAGTCATTCAGGTATAATAAGTAACTGTCTAATCACTTTCTTATACCTCTAATATCCAGGGTCAATGGGGAACCTACCGTCATCTCCTCCTGGGAGACCTAGACACCGTGCGAGCTGATCACGCGTACGTCAACACGGTCACAATCGGAGACCTGTCCTCTATGCGTTGGCTGGAGGGACCGATCAGGCCCAACCAGACCTTCAAGAACCCTGCCAGTGTACTTCTTCATGTAAGTATTTCTTAATAAGGTTATCTTTACGTTTTTAAGTTGTTACTCTTTAAACTTAATATCCAGAAAGAATAAGACGATGTGCTTCTTTCAGATTAAAAACACTCAAGTTTTGAATACATTGATTTTACACGTCCCGGGTTCAATTCCCAGAATGGATTTACATTGTAGACGGTTTCGTTGGTGGTAGGCTTGTTCTTAGTCTGTCTGCTAGCTACCACCATCCATCTTATCTAATCCTGAGTCCGTTGGTGATAAGATAGCCAGTGACTAAGTGCTTTAGGATTTCGTGAGTAGTTTAATCACTTAACATCAGTAGCCCTGAACTTTAAGCCATTGTACGTAGGTTCGAATGTCCTACCACTTTTACAAGTTTGACTGCGAGCGTACGCGAGGGCTAGATACGAAACCACAAACAAAACGTTTTGAGTACAGCTTCAGGTGTGATTAGGGCTTAGTGCAACCCCGTTGTAAATAAAAAAACAACCAATATACCAAGATCCTTGACACAGGTATACTGCTCAGCCCTAAACTTCCGTGACGTGATGACGGCGACGGGTCGCGTTACAGTGGACGCGGTGGCGCGCGGTCGGCTTGCCCAGGAGTGCGTGCAGGGCTTCGAAGTCGTTGGCAGGACGCCTAAGTAAGTAACAATTATTTTTAGGCCGCAGGCTTCTTTTAGTTCAGGCAAGATCAGTAAGAGGACTCAAATATAAACCACCAGTATGTAGATCGTCACCTTTATTGTCGGTGCTGATAATAACGCCTCAGTTTCTTGTCTTTCGAAGACCCCTTACATGCAGCTGTCTTATTAGGTTTTGGACAAGTGCCTTGGTGTCCTCACTCGAATTCAATTTATCGTAGGGATAAATAACCACCGAGCTGATTTTACTGGCCTGAATGTAATTATCTGAGTTTCTTTTCACATTAACAATTATTCAAATCAATGTCTATTAATGGCATGACAGCACCACACCATAAGCAAGCTTCAAGGGCTCACCGATCAAAGTGCCTTAAGGCCATCGTTTATTTCCGGTATTTCCAACCGTTGATTTCAGTTGACAGTATTTCTGATAATGGAAAATTTTAAAGAATCGGTTTGCTATATTTACTTTAAGAACCTTAGTATGTTAGGTTTAGGAACTTTACTGAGGGTATGGGTAAGTTGTTTATTGCACATCGCGCTTCTGGTTTTCTTACCGACGACCACTTTAGTGTAATGGCCAAGAAGTTGATTACTCATATAACCAAGAGGTCGCGGGTTCGATCCCCGCACTGTACAAACATTTGTGTGCCTGAACACGTCTGTTTATGTGCCCGGATGCCCGGATGTTATATGTATTTATTAAGTTTATTTGTAATACCGATGTTGATTCTGATATCTGTAACACAAGTGCTTACTTACCACGGAGTCAGATGTTGTTGTATACACTGCTCAACAAAGTCTAGGGAACAGGAGGTTTTTAGGGAATATTTTTATTTTTATATATTTTTGTTTTAAAGTTTATATACCAATCGATGCGCAATTTAATGCTTAATTAGTTGCGTATATAAATAAAGGATTCAGTTTTTGAATTACGAGGTAATTTTATTGAAAAACAAAGAGAGTGTATTACAGAACTAAACAAAGAAATTTAATTTAATAAAATTTCTTAAAAATTAAAACATTACAGTTAAGAACAAATATGCGGGGACTTTTTTAATAATCAGTTGGACCCCCTAAGGCATTAACAACAGCTTGACATCGTCGTGGCATACTGATTATGTCTGACTATCGATTGTCTCTTGTGGAAGAAGACTCCATTCTCTGGAGAGATGTGAAAAAAGTTCATCTGCTGTGTTCAAATTTTGAGGGAGATTTCTAAAAGCCCTTCTCTTTAGTAAATCCCACGCGTGTTCAATGGGATTGAGGTCCGCGGACTGAGCAGGCCACTCCACTTCGATGTTGTACTCGCGGAACACATCCATCACCTGACTCGCAGTATGTCGTCGTGCATTATCTTGCATAAAAATAAAATCTGCGCCCAGATTTTGTCGGTGCGGGATAACCACGGATTGGACTACCTGATCCGTCCGTCCACCCAGGCGGATTCCAGCCCACACCATGATTGTACCACCTTGGTAGGGATGCACCTCCTGTGGGTTTTGAAGCCGACTCTGCCGACCAGGAATCCGCCAAACACGCACTCTTCTTGAATCTGGATGAAATCCGAAGCGAGATTCATCGGAGAACAGTACATGTGCCCACTGATCTACGGTCCACTGCAAATGTTCACGTGCCCACAATAATCGACGTCCTCGATTTCCATGACGCAGCGCGGGCACTCTTAGTGGTCTGCGAGCACGAAGATTAGCTTCATGGAGTCTCCTCCGAGCAGTCTGGTCACTGATAGCAACCTGGTGCTGCGACTGGAGGTCTTCTACCAACTGACGAGCCGTAATGGTGGGTTGCCTCCTTGCGACATTTTGCAAAAAACGGTCTTACCTTTCCGTAGTAACCCTATACCTGCCTCTGTACCTTTCGGCTACATCGCCAGTAAGTCTGTAACGTGCCCACAGTCTGCAGATAACGCTCGCGTGAAAATTCAGAGCAGCTGCAACTTCGCGTTGGGATAGCCCAGCTTCCAACATTCTTACAGCTCGAATCATTTCTTCCCGCGTTAAATGACGTCGTGACATAATGGCCGTAGTCGCAAAAGTTACGAATAACAACAGTTAATTTTGTTTTTCAATAAAATCATAAAACAATAAAACAAATTTTTATCTTTAAAATTCTCATACAGTATCACTACACAGCAATCAAAGTGAAAGATTCCCGCCTTTTACGAAAATTCTTTTGTTTCAAATTTTTTTTTTAAATTTGAACAACGTTTGATAAACATTCAGCCTACCTGTTTACTTCAAAGAGATCAGTACTTTTTTAAAGAAGATTTTACAAATAAAGTCATATAGTTGGCTTGTTCCCTAGACTTTGTTGAGCAGTGTATTTATTTATTTTATTTGCTCACGACCGTTTGGTGCAGTGGTCCACAGGTCGGACTTCTAAAACCAAGGGTCGCGGGTTCGATCTCCGCACAGTACAAGCATAAGTGTGCATGAACATGTGTCTTTGCACTGGTCTGGGTGTTTTCTATGTATAATATGTATTTATTTACAAAAAACAAAAAGTATTTCAATATGTTTATCCGTTGTCTAGTATCCATAAAACAAGCCTCGTAGTTTAATTTGTGATTGTTGTGAAATATTAAAAATAAAAAAATATATAGATCCCCAAATGAGGTGACTTAGTTCGCAGGCTTTCACTGCCATCGTTGAGTCATTGTTTTCTTTGCAGCGGTTCTCGCGTGATGGCTATGATCCGCAGCGGCGGTATGGCCAACGTCGTGGAGGCGGACAAGTGCCTCATCTGGGCGGTCCCTGACGAGTGGAGCTTCGAAGAGGCGGCCACCGTACCTGTGGCTTACGGCACTGTCTACTATGCTATGGTAAGAAATACAACTGTGATAAGTTAAGGACTTATTTCATCATACCTTCCACCTGTGGTGGAAAGATGCCTTAACTGGGCGGTCCCCGACAAGTAAAGCTTCGAAGAGGCTACCAAGACTTTTGAAGCTTACGTCACTGGGTACTGAAGCTACCGAAGACCTACCTTTTCGTCTTCGAAGTGGAGAGGAAAAGGAAGGGGGAGGCAAGGAAATCCAACTGCGTTCATACAATTATGCTTGCTTGCATACTTGTTGCATGATTCATACGTGCCTTCTTATACATATTCTTACATCAAAAATAAACACAAAAAATAATAGTTAAAAAAACTAAAAAATCACGCTTTTATTGCTAACTAAAAAAGAGAAAATAATTTCTGAGTACACGGAATTTATTATATTAATATTTAATATTATATTAATATTAAAAAGCGTGGGGTGCACTTTAAGACGTTTTCATACTTCTCTTTTTATAGTTGCCAATAATAGGATGATTTTCACATACTACTATACCAAGCACCCCACGCTTCTTAATCTACTGTAATATAAATTCCGTGAACTCAGAAATTACTTTCTCTTTTTTAGTTAGCAATAAAAGCGTGTTTTTTTAACACGCTTTTATTATTTTTTTAAACCATTATTTATTTTTATTTTTTCAGTTAATAAAGATAATGGAAAACTCTTTTCAAATTATTGCATCGGTACTTAATACGTGTGCCAAGTTTCAAATGAATCCGATTTGTGGAAGTTGGTGAAAATTGAGCTCAAAAATTCCGTTACATACATTCATACATACATACACCCCGATCTAAATAAAAGCGTGTTAAAAACTATTGTTTTTTGTGTTTTTTTATGTAAGAAATTTGCTACACCTATTGGATATTTTAACTAAGTACGCAATACAACCATTAGGTATTGCGTACTTAGTTAAAATATCCAAAAGTTTAAAAAACCATTAGGTACCAACCATTAGATGAATTGTTCGTTAGTCCAATCGATTTAAGTTGAAACAAACTTATGTGAATTAAACTGTGTCGTCCAGTAGGCTAAACGAACATAGGTGATGTGAAAATAAAACGCACTTAAAGAAGAATGGACTGCCACAGGGAATTGGTAATGCTAAAAAATAAAGTAACTTAATGACCATATGTGAATTGACCGTAGGATTATTAAAAATAGTTGTACCAAGTTTAGTTGATATGAAGGCTGACCCTGAGAAGTGTAGTGTTACTTTTAAAAGTGTTTACATTTACCTTCATTGTATCATCCTTTTTATGATACGATTTGATTTAAGCTTTAGTTGATATTTTTTTTTTTCTATTTATTTAGGACAAAAAATAGTCTTACAATGTTTTATTATTAATACGGTAAGTAACAGAATGTAATTTTATTGTAGGACCAACAACATTGTCCACGTATTAATATTATAAAATTAACGATGTTAAGAGCAAACAATACAAAATGTGTAAATGGTATTAAGAATGCATAAGAGAAGTTAAGTTAATGAGTTCAGAATTGAAACAATCTCACTCTTGAAATTGCTTAGTTTTAAGTTGTGTATATCTAAGTCATTAAATTTAGTATTAAATATTTTGAATAACCTATTAAATGGCGAGCGTAGGCCCGCATTGGTACGACATTTCGCAAGTGCAAATGTTTTAACTTTACGACAGGAACGAAAAGAAGCATTTCTCGGAACTGAAAACCGCAGACTGTTTGTTAGTTCGTTACTATCGTATTTATTATGACATAAATCATAGAGTACAATCATATCTAGTAATATTCGTCTATCTTTGAGTATAATACCTATCTATGACTTGATTTAAGCTTTAGTTAACTATACCTGTCTATACCTCACGAACTCCCCATCTCGACAGCTTTGGTCTAGTGGTCTGAGGTACGGACTACAAAATCGAAATGCAGGTTCGAATCATGCTAGTGGCAAATGTTTGTGTAATAAGCAGAGGACCGTTTGTACCTGTGGGGTGAGCACGAACTTTATCGTTATGTATGCGTATAGTCCAAATGCAGAAACTGATACTATCCCCATACACATTGACAACTAAACGCTACGATTACGTTACAATATTGGTTCGTGCTCATCCCTCTGAATCTTGGGTGTTTATAAATGTATCTAAGTATTTATATCCGTTGTCCTAGTCACCATAGCACAAGTCAACGCTTAGTTTGGGACTAGGTTCTTTGTGTATTGGTTTAAACAATTTATTTATCTGTGACCCTAGGTGATGGTAGGCCAGCTACAAAGAGGCGAGTCCATCCTGATCCACGCTGGGTCCGGTGGAGTCGGCCAAGCTGCAATTAACGTCGCTCTGCACTATGGATGCGAAGTCTTCACCACCGTTGGTACTGCTGAGAAGAGGGCCTTCATTAAGAAGCTGTTCCCTCAACTTAAGGGTAAGACTTGTTTCCCTATCGTAACATCTAGGATTTTGTTGACGTAACAACGTCTTATAAATCGATGGAGCCGGCTGCACGCACGAAAAAACATGACGCATGCGGCGTTACCTCGCTCTGAGGCGTTCAGTTCAAGGCTTGAACTGCAAGCGGGAGCGCGGAACGAGCGACAAAGAGGCAACGTGACAAAGACTTTACAGACAACCGATTTTTTAGTTTCGGTTGTATTCTCTGAATCTCACAAATGGAGTTTCTATCCGATATCGTAAAGGCTCAGGCCACATCTGCGGAATACTATCGCCCGAACTTGCGACTGTCAGCGCTTAACGCGCGGCGATTGGTTGACACGCTGTCAGATGCGACTCGCGACGACAGAAAGACGCATGTGTGACTTGAGCCTTAGCACAGATTACTAAATAGTTACTACGTAACAGATAAATCACTCCATAGAAAAATTTCGATACCTACAGCGTTAATAGACTACTTTTTCTGCCGCGTACAATAATGCACCTGCAGCTCTGAGTATACAGTCACTATTGCTTTGCAGCTGCGCGAGACCACGTGACGTGAGACCGAGTGACGATTGAACTAGGGTTGACACTCGGTAAAAATATTTCAACCACATTTTTCTAAAATGGTATTTGATTGACTGTTGTTGAAATAATATAACATTATTGAATAACAAATGTGAAATAAGAAATTCAGCCTGTATAAGGTATAACAAGCGAATTATGAGCTACTTAATTGTGACTATTGCTATCTCTTTCTAAAACGAATCTGTCATTTGTGGAATCTGTCGTTTGTAGATTATTAGTAGGTAGGCACATTTCGAGAATCGGTCAATTTTATTGTCAACTACGTAGGTACCTACCTACCTATCTAGTCATTTCGCTAATTAATTGGCCAACACCTGCGACTATCTGTCGCCGCGACTCGCCTGTGACAGCAGCGTGTTAACCAATTGATGCGCATCAATGGATGACAGTTTGCCATAGGTGTGGCTAGAGAAAGTTCTTCAAAGTCATCTACGAGTAAATGATATTGTTACAGACAGCCACATAGGCAATTCCCGTGACACGTCCTTCGAGGACATGATCCGCAGGGAGACCAAGGGCAAGGGCGTCGACATGGTACTCAACTCGCTTTCCGATGAGAAGTTACATGTAAGTACTCTAGAATTAGTGAATAGATAGTAATCTAGAAATGAGAGTGTTGTTTTATTTAGTTTAGGGTGTGCTCAAAACTCTACCCAAGTACCTACTGACAAGATTATGATGCGACAGCTTAAAACAGGTAGATTTTTTTATTAGTTTCATAGTTATGTTTTTAGTTTACTCGTACTAGTAATCTAGCTAGTAATTAAATTGAGGCCAATACAAAAGGAGCTATCTACCACAAAAATGTGACAGCATGAACAGATACTATTTGATGTGATCTATTCTTGATAAGTCACTTAAAGGGTTCTAGCTATGCTTCCTTATTTCTATTTTTATCGAAAAACTTCTTATACCTTTCAGTATTATCTTTCTCTTTAGCTTTATTAATTAGCAGATTCTTAGATGACTTCTTTGCTATAGAAAGATCACCTGTTCCCGAACTAAATTTCAGCCATTTCCCATGTCCGACAGAGAGGAAATCTTGTTGAAAAAATAAAGGTTAAGTACAATTTGAACACAAAAACTTGATGAAAAAAAACCTTTTTTATAATCAATCATGTAATTTATTTCCCAACAGGCGTCAGTCCGTTGCCTGTGCTACCGCGGTCGCTTCCTTGAGATCGGCAAGTTCGACATCAGCAACAACACGCCCATCGGCATGTACTTCTTCCTGAAAGAGACCTCCTTCCACGGCATCATGCTGGACTACATCTTCGATCAGAACGAGGACTTTAGGAAGGTATGTAGCTTTTGTTTTTGTCAATATAAGTAAAGTTTCAAGCCTGCCTCTGCTGCCGCGGTAGTGTTCCACCGACTGCTCGTTGGTGTAGTGGCAAAGTTTCGTACTTACATCTGCGAGGTCCTGGGTTCGAATCCCAGGTCGAGCCAAAATTGTTTCTGAGATTTTTTGTCATGAATTTCTCAAAAACAGCTCGGAGTCGGGAAGTTGGCGGTGTTACACCCCCGGGCCTCGGAAAGCACGTTAAGCCGTTTGTCCTGCGCCTGATCTCTTTACAGTCATGTCGGATTGCCGTCTCACCGAACTTTGAGAGTGATGGAACAGTGAGTGCACCTGTGTATTGCGCTCACACTTGTGCACTATAATATCTCCTGCGTAGTTGGCTGATCTCTGTTGAGATATGCCGCCGTGGTCGAAATCGGTCAGGAGGACTATTATTGTTACACCGCTGCCTTTTCAACATCGTCAGTGTTCACTGCCGCCTATGCCACCGCGTCATTGTATCACCGCTGCCTCTTCTACCGTAGCATTGTTTCACCGCTGCCTCAACCGAAAGTGTTTCACTGCTGCTTCTGCTTCCACGGCCGCTTCCTCGAGATCGGCAAGTTCAACATCAGCAGCAACAACTTTTCCAAAAGGAGACCTCCATCCATAAGTCTCATGCTGGACTCGTCGTCGACCCAACCGAGACGTTTCAGTTGCTTTTGCATATTTTCTGTTGAGAATTGCAAATCAATGACGTTCAGTCTACTCGGATATAGTATTGTAGATACTTTAAGTTGTAGAGCACATTTTTGTACTGGACAATTCTAACAACCGAATTCATTTCTGGTTTTATTGATATGACACCTGAATAAAGGCTACTTCTACTCTGTTTGGGTCCTGATTAGTCACTTAGTAACTTTAAGGGAAAGTCTAATTTATTTCAGTTAAATGTTTTCTTTTAAAAAAAATATAATTTTACGTGGGTAACTATTAATTTCACCGTAACAGATTGTAATCAGTTTATTTCTTTCAAACTCTCTAGCGCCTGCAAGATCTGCTCCTATCGGGAATCGAAAGTGGTGCTGTGCGTCCGCTCACCTACTGCACCTTTGAAAAACATGAAGTGGAGACCGCCTTCCGTTACATGGCCGCTGGCAAACATATCGGAAAAGTAAGTAAATAAAGTGATTCTCGTAAAATTAAGTCATTTGGTATGCAGTTGAAATCTCTTATATAAGAAAAATGAATTGCTGTTCATTAGTCTCGCTTAAACTCGAGAACGGCGGAACCGATTCGACTAATTTTAGTATCGAAATATTCTTAGAAGTTCAGGGAAGGTTTAAACGGTGAGAAAATTTTTTTTTTAAATTCGAAAACTGCGGGCATGACGGCGTCTGTCGGGTCCGCTGGTTTAAGATATAAAAATGCGAAGGTTTAAAATCAATAAAATCAATTTATTTCTGTAGCACTTTTACACGTCCCAACATATAAATTTACCCTACCACCGCTTCGGGACAATTTGGGCCAGTGCCGAGAAGAAGCGGCGCAAGAAACTCAGTCACTATTATTGTCATTGCCTCTTTTCAAAATTGATTTACAATAATTGTAATTGTTTACATTTAAACATTTCCATATATCTTTGTCATTTATATAATCATCAATTTTATAATATCCTTTCGACATTAGTACATCTTTTACAACTGTAAATTTATCTAAAGGCAATGAAATTAAATTTTCAGGTAATTTATTAAAAAATGTTATACATCTACCCATAAATGAGTGACCAACTTTATGAAGCCTAAAATGTGCAACGGCAAGCCTATTTTTTATCAGCCTGTTTCTTTATGGCATGACAAAGTATAAAAACTTTGCCGCATTAGCAAGGTCCATTGTTTTTTGGGATTTCTGTCGCTGCCAATGTCTTAATCTTTCTTCTCTCTCTCTCTCTCTTAGTCTCCAACATCAGGTAAACTACGAGTACGAATTTTAAGCGTAGTTTTTGATTGCTGTCGGGTGTGTGAGCCTCAGCAATGAAGAGTATATTCCATAAATATTGCTGCATTCTAACACCACATATTTGGATGCAGCAAGATTTATGGAATAGGTATGACAGACAGTTAAGTTTATTATCTTTTTAAATACCAACAGGTGATTGTTAAGATTCGTGATGAGGAGCGTAGCCACCGGCCGGTGAAACCCACACACTTACCAGTCGATGCAGTACCAAGGTAAGGTATCATTATACTAGGTATATTTCTTAAACCAAGGGTCGCGGGTTCGATCCCCGCACAGTACAAGTATATGTGTGCATGAACATGTGTGTTTGTATTGGTCTGGGTGTTTTCTATGTATAATATGTATTTATTTACAAATAAAGTATTTAAGTATGTGTATCCGTTGTCTAGTACCCATAACACAAGCCTCGTAGCTTAATTTGGGACTAGAGAATTGGTGTGATTGTTGTGAAATATTTATTTATTATTTATTTATTTATTATATTTATTGCCTTTATAGAATATAGAATAGAATTATGGTTGCTTAGTTTAAAGATACTTACTTACTTACTTCGCTGGCTAAGCGACCCGAAGTGGATCTTGGCCTCCGACATTAAAGTGTGCCATTCTTCCCTATTCTGTGCCAAATCTGACCAGTCGGACACATCTACTTTAAAAACCGAAAAAGAAGAATAGTTTAAAGATATTTGTTCTCTTTTTGTATTCTCGCTTAAGAGGTAGCTCTGTATTTCGGCTCGTTTACTTATTTTGTACAGGTTGTGAAAACCTATAAACATTTCGATTCACATAAGCTCTGAAGCATAAGTGAAATGTATTATGTGGTTGGTTATCCAATAAATAAAATAAAATTAGGTATTTAAAAGATTTTGTTTGAACATAGCAAAGTATAATGTAACGTTGCTATGCCGTTATCAATTTATTGAAGTAATAATTTTTACTTAGAATTGGTCAAAAGATTCAATTTTCAACAAAGTTTTCAGTTACAGAATTCCCTTCTTGAAGGAAGTCGTTGTATTGTAAAAGTAACTGTAAGATTCCCTTGAAATACAACGATAATATTAACAGCGGGAGATATTTATTCACTTCTTTACATTTCGCTCCGTCTTCATTTATCATTTCCATAATCTCGCCCGTCTAGTGTTCCGACTAGGGTTGGGACAAAATTTAGTGAGAGATTAAGATTAACGTATTTATTTTTTAGCTTTTCAACCGGTTCGTAGTCGAGAGCACGCGTGTCGTGCCATCACTTTCTTTTGTGTTTGGCGTAAGGCACGATAGGCGTGTAATTTTAAAATCGATGGTTACTCCTTTAATCAAATTACTTACTTATTAGAGAAACCTACCAAAAACAATATCTGTATTATCCTATATATCTATACCTATCTTAATTTTTCACGTAAATCAAGCCTTCGTTTCTGATGATGTAAAAAAATATAGCGGCCTTTCGAATGTGACATGTAATCTGTAGATCGTTTTGAGTGTGTCAACGTGATCATGGTGTATCATCCCTATTGGTTACTCAACGTAGAATCCCTAAAACAATAATTACACTCCCGCCCATCGCGAATGTAAGCGTTCCTTTGCGGTAATATAATCGCCGAGCGGAATTTCATCTTACATCTTTGAAACTATTCGGGCCGACTCAACCGCTGCCCCCTACTCTCTAGGCCGTGGTCCGTAAGCTCTGATATAGCCATCCCTGTCGCACTTACAAGCTTGACAGTAGGGGTGAGCGTTGAATGAACGAACCGTTTTGTTAAACTGTTTATTGGGCATCAACCGATAAACTAGTTTATGGTTTACTGATAAACTGGTTTATGCGTGAACGGGTTCTATGCCAGTTCTCTGCTGAAACGGAACAACCGAGCGACGACGCGACGGACGACGGGCAGGCATACATAAACAGTTTACGTTGCGTCAACGGATAGACTAGTTTACGGTCCACTCGTAGACCAGTTTACTCATGAACGACATTTCGCATCGGCCGACGGGCTCATTCGTTATATATAATGATATAAATAAATACACAAATCAAGTAATTTATACCACAAAACAAATAAATACGTAGATAAATATTTATTAATATCAAAGAACATATATTAACATTTATTATGAAACTAGCTTTCGCCCGCGGCTCCGCCCGCGTGGACTAATATTTTTCGTATCCCACGGGAACTGCATATTTTTCCGGGATAAAAAGTAGCCTATGTGTTATTCCAGACTATTATCTACCCCTGTGCCAAATTTCAACCAAATCCAATCAGTAGTTTTTACGTGAAAGAGTAACAAACATCCATACATACAAACTTTCGCCTTTATAATATTAGTAGGATATAAATAAATACACAAATCAAGTAATTTATACCACAAAACAAATAAATACGTAGATAAATATTTATTAATATCAAAGAACATATTAACATTTATTATGAAATTAACCTGCCTTAATTAAAAAGTATGAAGGAAGGTTCATTTTAATTTCGTTAACTTCGAAATTTTATAAAAAATAGTATAGTTGCGTTTATATACGCCGTTTAATTTTATAGTCATCGTTTATCAACCGTTAAATGAACTTCGACTACTTATGATAGTCATAGTTTACACGTTCTCAATGTTCCGTCAACGACGTAAACTAGTCGAAAAAAAAAACTGTTTTTTCGACTAGTTTACCACAAACGATAAACGGTCTCGTTTCGTTGACAGAGAAAGCGTCGACGACCCACCACTACTTGACAGTGAGCAAGCGCGCTTGTTAGACCTGGAAATGGCATCGCAATTGGTGAATGAAACGTTGGAGCTGTGTATGGCCTCTGAGGCAGTACTTTCTAACGTTAGCAATCGCTCTCACGCTCAAACTTGGTAGAGCGAGAGGGATAGCCACATCTGAAACTACGTACAGCAACTTAGAGAATAGGAACTCTAATGCAAATTTTCAAGTTTAATGGCGTTTCATCGGCTTACGAGTTAAGATACATCAGGGCATTTAATTTGCGTGTTAAATAGTATGTGACGTTGATAATTGCTTGTATCTTTAGTATAAAATAATATTAGTCGTACCCGGGTTCTGGATAATTTGATCATTCGTTAAGTTACTATGAACAATGCAATCAGAGCAAACGCCCGGCTCGCGAGAGGTGTGGGTTCGAGTCCCGCCGGTGGCAGTCCGATTTTTTATTTAAGTGTGTTTTAATTACACACTGAACATTTGTGATCATCACAAGGCATACTATATTGCCATTTGTTTCAAAAAGTACCTTCATTGACAAGTAGCTTTCAGGGTCATCATTTGAGAGAAGGGTTAAATAATTAACATGAATGTTAAATTTAATCAACAAATATATTTTTACACAGGTACATGTGCCACGAAGACAACGTGTACGTCATAGTGGGAGGGCTCGGAGGCTTTGGACTGGAGCTGGCCGACTGGCTCATCATGAGGGGAGGGAGGAAGATCCTACTCACCTCGCGTAGGGGCATCAGCAATGGGTACCAGTCGTCGCGATTGAGGTGAGTTTATCCCATTCTTTGTAAGCCATTGACCATAGTTTCCTCTTACGAGCTGACCGTGCCAGCGAAAGAGCTGGCTAGAACCGAAAATAAGACAAGGTATGGAGTACGACCTCAAGTTTGGGGAATTAGAAATAGGTTTCATAATAAAAATAAATCTATACTAATATTATAAAGCGGGAGAGTTTCTTTGTTTTTTTTTGAACTCGCTAATCTCAGAAACTGCTAGTTCGAATTGAAAAATTATTTTTGTGTTGAATAGACCATTTATCGAGGAAGTCTTTAAGCTATATAACATCACGCTGCAACTATTAGGAGCGAAGAAATAATGGAAAATATGAAAAAATATGGAAAATTATTCATCCTTGAGAGCTTCCGTTGCGTGCGCAGCGAAAACGGTTCAAGATACCAAAAATATGAATGAATTATTCCTCTTGAAATGATCTAAACAAAACGTCTGCGACAGTATATGTCTATGCCCAAAATAACTTTTCCACGCGTAGGACGTCGCGGGCACAGCTAGTATATATATAAAAATAGTTTATTTCGGATAACAGGAATCCACATGGGTAAGTAACAAATACTTAAACAACTAAGTAACAATGTAGGGAATAATAATACTAAAAAAATATATACTGAGAATTTCAAATAAACGTGTAACCGCCGATTTTGCCCAGGGGTACTAATGTAGTATCAGTGTATTGAGAATAGTGAAATGTAACGACCGTCATTAAATCGCTCAACCATTCGTGAAGTTCTTTGTGAAACTCCAATTTCACGGTGTCAACTATTCTTGATTCGATGTAATGTTTATCACGATTTTTTAAGTTTCACAACTCTAAGAAATTAAAATATTCCCGTCACTTCAGCAGTTATTCTGGCCAAGATGTGCGTTCATGAAAATTGTTCTTAATGGTGAAAATACACATCTTTTTTATTTCTTAATACCTCCAAGATAAAGGTAACTAATTTGGAACACCTATTTCTCCTAACAGGGCATGGGCAAGCTACGGCGCTGATGTCCAAATCTCCACTCATGACGTCACGACCGAATCCGGCTGCGAAGAGATGCTTCTCATGGCCAAGTCCATGGGGCACGTGGACGCCATTTTCAACTTGGCCGTGGTGCTGAAGGATTCCATCTTCCAGAATCAAACCCCGGAGACTTTCAAGACTTCGTTCGGGCCGAAGGCGTTAGCGACCATGCACTTGGATAAGCTGTCGAAGAAACACTGCCCTGGATTGAGGTACCTTAAAACTTAATAAGACTTGAACACTTGACAACTATATTGAAGAATTTGCTATCCCAGCTAAGAATCTGGTGAATGCGATCCTCTTGATTAAATATCGGTTGAATAACCTGTAATTTGATAGTCATATAACAACACAGGTAGGTCCACAAACTTCACTTGACAGAATCTTTTGAAATTCCTTTAACATTGTGCATCCTTCTGGAACTGCTGCTATTCGCAATGTTGGCTGCTAATGTGGTTTGTAATCGTTTCCGTTAAAATTCATGAAATATTAATTAACGACTAAATCAGGCTTAAATTCCTAAAGTTAAGGCTCTTTTGACCCCTCTTAATACACCATGCCTTCGGCACTCCACTGCCACTGATAGAGATAAGAATACAAATTAAACTTTATCCTTATTTTCAGGAACTTCGTGGTGTTCTCGTCAGTGTCATGCGGTCGAGGTAACGCTGGTCAGACCAACTACGGTCTATCCAATTCTGTGATGGAGAAGATCTGCGAATGGAGGAAGAAGCTCGGTCTACCTGCCCTGGCTGTGCAGTGGGGAGCTATCGGAGATGTAAGTACTTTTGGCGATACTAAACAGAAACTTATCCATCGTGTGAATGGTACCTAGTAGGACCTACTTATGCACGTCCAAAGAAAGCGGGACCACCTTTAGTTAGAAATTATTTACCTCTTTACGCACAAAAGTCATGCCATTAAAAATTTATGGACACAACTGTGACATCAGCTGATGCTGACGTTCTAAAAGAAGATATTGAGCAATTGTACAAACAACTCTTATAAGTCCATCGCAAAGTTTTTATATGAATCTTTAAAGTTCATTTAAGCGATAGCTCATAGCAATAAGAACGCCTACATTGTACATCTCTCCATAGAAAACTGCCCTGCTTGTATATTTTTTGGTGTGCGATACAGAGATATTTAATCTTATTTAGTCTAATCAGTCTAGGATACAAAATATCACTTGTGAACGTCAATGTTGAGGTAATAAGTACATGTCTCCTTATTTTTTGTAGTATATAGTAGGAATTTAGGAAATCGATCAATAGCAAATAGAGTATGGCATACTCATGATTCTGTACTTTCTTTATAAATGAACCATATCCAACAACTAAGTCTCACATCAACATATCCAACAACTCAGTCTCACATAAACATATAAAACAACTAAGTCGCACATAAACATATCCAACAACTCAGTCTCACATCAATATTTTCCCACCAGGTCGGTCTGGTAGCCGACATGCAAGACGAAGACGTTCAACTGGAGATCGGTGGCACCCTCCAACAGAGGATCTCATCCTGTCTCCTAGCGTTAGACAAGTTCTTGAAACAGGACAGCCCCATAGTATCTTCCATCGTGGTTGCAGAGAAGAAAGCTGGTGGATCTGGATGTGGCAACATTGTGGATGCTGTCGCTCAGATTATGGGTAAGAGATAGTTCTTTATTTATGACACTTCATGCTCTCATCTCTTATCATTCTGATTCTGTACATTTTTTTTAATAGAATAAAACATCGTGTTATATCACATGTCTTATATTTTAACAAGACCCCGTTAAGTTGGGTAAGGCGTTTCTTCGACAGGCAGAAGACTTTTACATTCTTTCCTCTTCTTCAATGAAGTTTTATCGACCTATTAATAATTTGATTCCTTACAAGTCTTTATTTAGTTTTTAAATAAGGTGTTTGTTTGTAATCAAATCTTCTAATCTAATTCACTAACCTTCTACTCGTAATGTCCGATTGACTTTTAGTTTGGATATCAATGCACAATTTGAGTACACAAACTTGTTCAAAAAAACATTTTTGGTTTGTTACTTGTTATTATTTCAACTCTTCAACTCAATAGGTATCAAAGACCTGAAGACAGTGTCGCAGCAGGTGTCACTGGCCGAGTTGGGCATGGACAGCATGATGGCGGTGGAGATCAAGCAGACCTTGGAGCGGGAGTTCGAGATCTTCCTCACGGCGCAGGACATCAGAACTCTTACCTTTGCCAGGTTTGTTAGCCAGTTCATACCACAGATATGTCACAATCAGAGTTAAAAAGATTTCCACAATCAACCATTATTATAATTATTATTATCTTTTTAGTCCCTATGTAATATTTTCACAGTGAGCTCCAAGGTTTTGGTTTTTATACAAACTATGACTTAATAATTATTATATAAGAAAGCCTCTTCAATTTGCCACTTTGGATACCTAAATAAACTTACAATTAAAACATTTATCATCAAATCATTTTTCTTGATAATTAAATTGGGTATTGCCTGAGAACTAAAGGTGCCACTTTATTCAGTTGTGTAATCCATATCTTAGATTTTTACGGTGGCTTAGTATGCTATCGCTTATTTACGGTGCATAACGCATTTATTTTACATTAATATTTTATTTATTCAATCATTCTATCCTTTAGCCATAATCTCTCATGTTCAATAATCTGATGTCTGTATTTGTATTTGAATGATAAAGATGTATGGAACAGCTTACAGCTGAACAATTCATGTAGCTTATCCAATAAGTTTTATTTTAAAAGAGGCAATGACAATGGTGAGTGAGTTTATTGCGCAGCTTCTTCTCAGCACCAGCCCACAGATTGTCCCGAAGCTGTGGTAGGGTTTAACAGGACGTGTTTAAGTGCCCCCTTTGGGTCTATTTACAGAATTAAATGACTTTTATGACTTTATATTGGACGGCCAAAGCAACTCACCTTACACAAATCTCCTCAGGCTGGTTGAACTGACAGCCCAACGCGAAGCAGCAGCCTCTACCTCAGCCGCGCGCCCCACAGCAGCCGAGGGTGCTGCTGGTCTTCGAGTCCTGATGAGGAACTTCGGCGAGGAGAACTTGGTATCGGAGCCGCTCATCTACATGCCTACCATGGTCAGCGATGGAGTTGAGGTATGTAGCTGTAACCTTGTTTGATTTTTCTGAAAATGTTGGTTTTCAAGCCGCCCTTATCTCGCTGGATTTACGCTTACGTCTCTCTTATTCTTAAAGTTTGAGTCTTTTCAAAGTTCTTTAGTACTTCCAAAAATGTATCGTCACACTTTAGCAGGCAGGTTACGACAGTCAAATATTCATGTTCAAAACGATGTATCACCTGAGTGTTTTTTTTTTTGGTTTTTTGTCTTCTAGAAATTGTTGACGTGCTGCTGTGACCATTTATTGATGCAATGCTTGGTTCTCTAGCTGTTTGTGAAGAGATACGGTCTTGCAGACTCAGTTCTTCAACACTTTCCAGGATCATGTTCTTTTTAAATAAAGTAACGAAGCTATCTAACTTGCAAATTGGTAATAAATCTCATCAAAACCGTATGGGCCGAATTCGGCTCACGTAACAATAGAATAAAGATTGTGTATGCGATCTTAGGATTAGAAAAAGACATTAATTAATTGCATCTTCTTCCCAGGGTGACGAAGCAATCCACGTGATGGAGAACGTGATGTTCGTCCTGCCTGGTCTGGAAGGCTGCGCGGCCGCCCTCGAGCCGTTGTGTCGCCGGCTGAAGATCAAGGTCTGCGCGCTGCAGCTCGGCTTCGAGCACAAGCACGAAAATCTGGAGATGATGGTCAACCGCCTGCACCAGGTATGACCCTTCCCACACAGACTCTTACAAGTCAATGGCGTCATCATCACAGCTGTGCCGTAGGCTAAAGGTAAAGGTCTGAAGGTTGCACACGCACAAAAACCTGGAGATGATTGTCAACTGCCTGCACCAGGTATGAATCTACCCAGACAGACTCTTACAGGTCAATGACGTCATCGTCACAGATATTTTTGGATACGAACGATATTTTTTGCCGATATTCACACTTTTATCCTTGTTCTAGACCGTCCGTTCGAGATTGGCTCCTGGTGCCAACTTCTGGATCCTGGGATACAGTTTTGGATCACTGCTCGCCTTGGA
This sequence comes from Pyrausta despicata, assembly GCA_963921415.1. NCBI lineage: Eukaryota > Metazoa > Arthropoda > Insecta > Lepidoptera > Crambidae > Pyrausta > Pyrausta despicata. The sequence goes on along the minus strand of OY992865.1, from coordinate 11,140,069 downwards.
ACTGGCTGCCAAACTTGAAAGTGAAGGTAATCTACCTTTCTTTTTTCTGTACCTACTTTTATCTACTACTTTGCAAATGGTGTTTATGATTTATTGCTCATCTATACTTTTTTTCCCAGGTAACAAAGGAACAGTGTTCTGCCTCGACGGCGCTCCGGACTTCCTCTACGCCATCCTGACCATGACCATCAGCTTCAAGAATGACTTCCAGCTGCAGAACAGTCTTCTCTGCCACACCATCGACGTCGTCTCGCCGAACAATGATGTCACAAAGACCTTGATGGAGAAACTTAGCGAGATTGAATCCTATGACGAGAGAGTACAATACGCCATAGACTGTTGTCCCGTCCAAGGAAAATACTCCAACAAATTCGTCGCCTCCATTGCTGTCAACTGCTACGACCGTCTCAAGGTCGTCCTCAACTTTGACACTAAGAACATCAAGAAACTCAAATCCCCCATCATTCTTCTACGTCCGAAAGAAAACCCACCGCACGTTGTCGTCGAAGAGAATTACGGTCTCGACAAATTCACTGAACATCCAGTGACAGTGCACTTCCTTGAAGGAAACCATGTTAGTATTATCGAGAATAAGGATGTAGCCAACATCATCAACAGGATCTTGGTCGAAACCGATGGTGATAAAGGCAAAACCACTCAGAATGTGGTCACGAGTATGGTCGAAAACCAAAGACAGGTAGAGGTCTAATATAACCAACAAACTATTCACTTGAACGGAACTGATTTGGAACCTCTTGAGAAACAAATTATTTCTATTTTGGAAGTGTGCTAATTTATTTATTTAAAAGGAGTGTTGTAATTTGTAAGTCAATTAGAATTAGTGGCCGTTAGCTTAGTGACTTATTCATAATTTTGTTAAGTTCGTTAGGTAATTTTATCGCTGTCCTTGGACACCAGTACCAAATAAAATATTCATTATTTATAATTAAGGTTTCCAGGGGATACCTTTAGAATTGTAAGTAGAAATATATTAATGTCGTTTGATTTTGTATAAGGTTTTTGACTGTCATAATTTTTGATATAAAGTTGTATATTTATGTTAATGGATTTGATGAAGTTTTGTGGCTCAACTTATGGGACTGAAATATATTTTGTGTGCAAATTCAAGTGTTGTTTCATTCTGTTATCTGGCCTTAACCGTTGATAGGCCTTACAACAAAAGCGGCTTAAGAGATCATCAATTATGTTTGTTTAGTTCTTTATTTGGCTGACAATGCTGACATGTTCATTAATCAGAATGCCAATTTTATATTCCTCTGAAAGGGGCGCGATTAACTTCGAAGTGAGGAGACTTTAATATCTTTTGACGTTTCCGACAGCTGGTTTATACATTTTGTTAGGACTTCCATTAATTTTACGTATAATCATACTTTATTCAGTCATGCTAACATAAATTTATAAAATGATAAACTTTCCATTAGAAAACAATTTGGCTATTAAAGAACTAACGTTCAATATTTTATTGATTTTTTTACTTGAAACTAGTAAAATGTGTTTCTATATGACTACGATAAATAACTATCATAAATACTACGTGGTAGGATGTGCTACGACGTCGTCTATACGCTACGAAGGATGCTACGAAGACACGTTTTCATTAAACCGTTCTGTACATTAAACCAAAACGTATGCGAAAGGAAAAATTGCTTGAATAATTTTTATTTTTTCGCATTCAAAATAATCCCAAATTTAAATCATTTTTATAAAAAATCTACTGTTTGTTTTAGCCATGTTTCTTTGAATGAAAGTTTTGTTGTTCCAAATGAAATTCAATTTTGTAAAAATCTTGATAACTTTATTTCAACTTTGACCCTTAACATCTCAGCAACCAGTGATTACCGAGATGGTATGTATTTTAAAGGAATTAAATGATCAGGGTGATGAGGAGAATCTATGGTATAAGTTTTCGTTAAGCTGTTTTTTACACCCGTTATAATGCCTCGTAGATACGAGGTAAGGCATTCGAAATGGTGAGTTATGGGTATCCGATGGTTAAGTCATTTTAAATGAGTAATAGGAGAGGAATATAGTATAGGATAGAAAACTAAAACTTGTATTAACTTTGTTTTAAATTTAATAGGATTGATGACCTGGATGAGCATAGTATTGGTCACATTTTTCAGAATATTTCAACGTTATAAGTATGCTTATGAACAAAATACAATAATGACAAAGGTGCATTTCGTCAAACCATTTTGTTACTGAAATCTCAAACTAGATGGAATTCTAATTTTAACCCCACTCAGGACCCAACGCCTAACTCTTTCGACAAATATTTTCATCTATTATTTAAGCTCTGCCAACAGCTAGCTTTTGTAAAGCTTAATCCAACCCCGCTTCCGAAGCACTCGCCTCTACACGTTATTCTCGACAATTTGACACTAAAGTTGCAACTAAAATACGTGCATTTTAGTTCAATTCTAGTTTACCAAACTGTGACGGCGAATTAACATCAACTCAGTGAACATATCATGCGGTCAAACATTGTTCAGTTGCAAATTTTTGGATGCTTTGAATGGGTTACCGCTTACTTCTACCAACATCAAGTTTTTTATTTGATTCCAACATCAAATCTATCTGGATTCCCATGCATCTATCAGTTAAAGGGAATGCCTTTTTGCATTAAGGCAACCAATTGTATTCCTATCGTAGCAATCAAGTTAACACAAATAAAGTAAATAAGTTTTAAAGTTAAAGTTAAGTTCAAAGTTAATAAGATTCGAAGTTCGATCGTTAGCGGCACAACGACCTAGGGTCTTATCGTTTTTTTTTAAGCTCAATCAACATCACATACATTGATCTGACTCCGCGGCAAGTAGCTTTATAAGCACTTGTGTTACAGATATCAGAATCAACATTGGTATTACAAATAAATTTAAATAAATACATATAACACCCAGACCAGTACAAAAAGACATGTTCATGCACTTAAATGTTTGGACAGAGCGGAGATCGAACCCGCGACCTCTTCAACCTTATAAACCAAGTAGGTAGTTATTAGTCAATAACTTGACCATAATCAAAGATAATACAAAAATGGTCGTCAAAATCATTACTGTTAAGGTCAAGCAAAGGTTTGGAATCCCTTTTGCCATTTATTCCACCTTTTGTTCAACTTTTTGATGGGCAAGAAAGCATTTTATTGTAAAATGAAATCATATCGTAAAAAGTGTCTCATTGCTATGATTGTCACGTTATTAAATTAACCATGTTAGTAAGTATTTGCAATTGATTCCATATCGCATGTTGGTGAAAATCATTTTTTTTTTTACTAAGACTTGCACACCTGAGGGATACTTGCCTCAACTTACGACTGTCAGCGATTTGGCCGTGGTAATTGGGTTGACATGAGGTGACCTCTACCGTTCCTTATAACAAGCGCACGCCTAACGGTGGCAAACACGACAGCGAGCGCTGGTACGGCTCCCTAGGCTAGATGGCGCTGTTAGCCTAGTACCGCACATGAACCGCGGCATATAAGATCAAGATGATGTCTATCGGATTTTGGTCCCCGGCCATAACACCCAAAGACAAGCTGTCAGCCACTGCAACTGTATGCAGCAGGTTTGCGCTGGCAGTTAAGTAGGCACCTACTCGTTCTTAGTTAAATAAATAATAAATAAATATTTCTCAACAATCACATCAATTCTCTAGTCCCAAATTAAGCTACGAAGTTTGTGTTATGGGTACTAGACAACGGATAAACATACTTAAATACTTTTTTATGTAAATAAATACATATTATACATAGGAAACACCCAGACCAGTACAAACACACATGTTCGTGCACACATATGCTTGTACTGTGCGGGGATCGAACCCGCGACCCTTGGTTTTAGAAGTTCGACATGTAGACCGCTGCACCAAACGGCCGTCAAAGTTAAGCCGTCAAGTTGCTAAACTTCTAAAGTAAAACTACACTCATATAAAGCTTCTTACTTTTCACATGCAAATATCGACTCCACTCTACACTTTTGAAACACTCACATACGTTGTGTGCACTCTAAACTTTTGAAAAGGCAACTTCCTTCATTACGAAGACCGCCAAATACTCCTTTCAAAGTTTAAACTGAATTCAGCACTGAAATCGTACTACTATAGTTGTAGTTGGTATATTGTGACCTCGTATTGTTTTATTACTAACCGCCAGACCCGCAGATATTTAAATTTGTGGTTTACGGAAAGAAAGCGCGTTAAACAATTTGTTGGGGAAATAATTCGAAACTGGGACTTATAAAGCTATTATTCAGTATGACAGAGTCCTCCCGACTTAATTTATGTTCAAGACCTAGCGACTTTTCCCATACTAAGTAAGTTATTAGACATAACCGGAGAGAGATCAGGCGCAGGACCAACGACTTAATGTGCTTTCCGAGGCACGGAGGAGTAACATCGCTGACTTCCCGACTCCGAGCTGTTTTTGATAAATTCATGAGAGAAAATCTCAGAAACCATTTTGGCACGACCTGGGATTCGAACTCAGGACCTCTCGGTGTACTATACAGTGTCGATGCAGTAGTGATGCAGTAGTGATGCAGTAGTGATGCAATTGTGATGCAGTTGTGATGCAGTAGTGATTATATTACAATTCCGAGCATTTACATTCACAAGTACGGGGATGCGCCTTAAGAAATAAATAAAAAAATATCAACGGGCAGGACAACGTCTGCGGGGTGCGCTAGCAACAGACAGACAAACAACAAATTGTTATAAGTTTTACTGTTGACTGTATGTGTGTTTATGTTTTTGCTGTTCTGTCTCTCTATCTGTTGCATCGTAACCCTCCTCGATTTTTATTTTATAAAAAACAGGATATTTTGAGTTTGATCATCGAACTACAGCCCATTGTGAAGTTAGCTAGCAAAAACCAGCTAGACTAGAATTGGGATGATGACACCTATCTTAAATATTGTCAAGAAAATGGTGTGTAAAAAACATAGCCCCTATGAAGTTAATACAACCAATATATTTCAAAAAAGCTGTAGAAACCAATTTTTAAACACACAAAACGCAATAAATATTCGGTCAATTGACTCCGATTTCTGACACATGACCGTGACGTCACAATCATTACCATACGAAATCTATGGAGACAGACCGTTTTGACAGATAATAAAAAGTATGTCAACGATTGGTGGTGTCGTCTAGCCAATTACCAACTAGATTAATTCCAGCTTTTACACTTTTACCCACTGTGCGGTGAATAAGGATCTTTTGGCACTGGGTGTTTTGAGCATACACCGCAGTGCCTTCTGGGCATTTAGAGCTTCTGTACCTAGCTACCTATACCTCTATAGGTATAGCTAGGTACATTCATAAACCATATTTATTTATACATAAACTAGCCGACCCTATAAACTGCCTGTTGTTTTTTATTTCATGTTTTAAACCTTTCCTGGACCTCCGTACGTACATTTCAAGACTAAAATTATTAAAATCGGTTCAGCCGTTCTCGAGTTTTAGCGAGACTAACGAGCAGCAGTTCATTTATATATACAGGGTGTAAAAAAACCTTAACGAAGCCGTCAACCACGCATTTAGTACATCAAACCAAATCGTATGTAAAAGAAATTTTGGCTGGGAAACAATTTTTATTTTTTGACATCAAAAAAAATAATTTAATTCTAACCTGCAATGTACGTCGAGCACGCAGAAAAGTCACCTTGGGGCGTGTTGATTTACGCCGCCCGCGGAGCGGTTTTGTTCGAGTGTGCGCTGTTCATTGCGGAGTGTACCATTTATAGGTTTTTTATGAAAGAACTAGTGAAAATTTGTATCATGTTTCTTTGGAAATAAGTTCAGTTATAACGGACAGAAGTCATTTCTGTAAAAATCATCAATTTTTTTTTTCAAACTTTAACCATCAATATCTCAGTAACTGTTAACTTCCCAGTAGAGGAAAAAAATGATCGTAACAATTGGTAGAATATGTGGTATTCGGCTTCGTTAAGGTTTTTTTTACACCCTGTATAAGACTAGCTGACCCGGCAAACGTTGTTTTGCTATATAAATTATTTATCACATTACTAAGGGATATGAAAAATAGATGTTGGCCGATTCTCAGACCTACTCAATATGCTTACCAAATTTCATAAGAATCGGTCAAGCCGTTTCGGAGGAGTACGGGAACGAACATTGTGACCAGAGAATTTTATATGTATCGAGAGATAAACCATATTTACACTTCATATTGATGCAGTGTAAATGTGGTATATGAATTTATAATTTACGATCAGACATTTGTAGTCCTTATACTTAAATTAACATTAATTAAAATATCTATTTAACGCAAGTGCAAGTATCTACTTTGCGTATTCCGAACTCAAAAATGTTTTTTTCTGTTAAAAATCCTGGTCTGGTAAGCTTCAACGGGTGGACGAATTTTTACCAACCGTAGCTTGAGGTGCTTGTGGCGCAGTGGTTGCAGCGCTTTGGTAGTGATACCCAAAGTTAAGCAACCTAAGGCGCGGTCATGTTTGGGATGGGTGACCATTGTGACCATTTAAGTGACGTCTATTTACAAGCATCTCCGTGCTTCGGAAGGCACGTTAAGCTGTTGGTCCCGGTTAATATCGACAGATATTAGTCGCTAAGCCTGGTAAGGGGCCCTCGGGCGGCTTAATAACATCAGACAGTAAGGTTGGTCACTTACCTTACAAACACCCCTCCACCAATCCGCACTGAGCCCGCGTGGTGGAGTATGGCTCGTACCACCTCATAGTTGAGGTGAGGCCTGTGCCCAGCAGTGGGACGTATATAGGCTGATGAGATGAGGTAGCTTAGAACCCTGAAATTAATTATCTTTTGAATAAAAAAAAAACGATTTAAAATCGGTCCATCCGTTCGGAAGCTATGTTGCCACAGACAGGCACACACAAAAACACAAACACATATACACGCACAAACAGACGTAGATGTCAAACTTATAATACCCCTATTTTTGGTCGGGGGTTAAAGAGATCATTAGTGGCCGAGAAATGCCAACTACGGACTATGGTATAGCTGAAAGTGCTCGGTTGTGTAAAAGTTATCTGAAACAGCCCAAATTATGAACACTGAATGGCAATAGGCTTGTTTCCACTATGAAAGAAATATTCAAAAACTGATTTTCTCTAAAATAATTCATAATTTCAGATGCCTTTACACTAATATTTTTCTGCAGTTCGTATTATTTGATTTTTAATTGGAATTCAAATGATAATTAGTCACTCAGTCGGCATTGCACGCGATGACGTCAAAGTGTGTTATTCCCATACAAACTCTATGAAGAAAAGCGTTTTTTGACAGTTGATAAAAAGTACGTCAACGATTGGTGGTGTCAACTACCGTATTCACACATCGAATTTGAGTGTATACCTTACAATACATATATACATACACAACAACATCACATACGTTGATCTGACTTTGTCAGATCCGGATCAATAGTGGTAGGTATTACAAATAAACTTCAAAAAATATACATATAACACCCAAACCAGTACAAACAGCCATGATCATGCACACAAATGTTTGTACAGTGCGGGGACGGAACCCGCGACCTCTTGGTTAATAGATAACATCTTAACTATTACACCAAAGTGGTCGTCAAATAGTACCACTATACATATACTTAATCCCATTTAAAAGTTGTTTTGAATCCTCTCGGAAACCTTTCATGTTCCAAAATATCAAAAAATATTGCACCACTTTGTGTCTTTGTACAGTCGGCTACAAGTAAAGTTTATCGCTGCGGCATCTATGCACGGTCTATGCTTTTGTAATAAGTGTGATTTAGCAAGTAGCTTGATGTGGCCTCGTCAGTACTTACCATATCCGACCGATCTTTGATTATGACCAAAATTAAAAACAGGGTATGAAATGTAGGTATTACAAATGCTCAGCATATTCTTTTGATGGCTATTTCATAGTCGGAAAGAATGGTGTTTTCCACCATTCCCCCACACGCATGCACGATTGATGGAAATGATAAATGACTGGATCAGACTGAGCGTTCGTGGGGTGACCACGAATCGAAGTAATTAAGGACACGATTTACATTTCAGCGTAGATTTGAATGTCATGAACATGAATAATGGGATAGTAAACTGTAAACAACCCAAAGTAGGTCACTCAGCGTATCAACATGTAGGTATATGTATAGGTGCTTTTGGTATTACGACACATTGGTAATATTGATGCTTGAATATTGACGAACAAATTTTTATTGAAGCTCAAAAAATAAATGACTTAAACAAGTACTTATTCAATTTTTTTTTATGAATAAGTATGTATTTATTCCTGACTTAATAAATTAGGTACAATACACTAGACTACAATTTTACATGATTACCTCAGTTTATAAAGGATCAGTCGTTTAATCAATTTAAGAAAATATTACATGTATGAATAATAATGCGTGGATTCTATTCGGTTCAAGAATTTTTATATCACAAAGAAAAAAACAATGAAAACCAACATTTAAAAAAAGTCTATCGTAATGTATAATTATAATTATTCTCCTTATAATAATAATAAAAATTATCATATTCAATAATGATTGTAGACAATATTAAATAGGTTCAGTATTTGCATGCTATTGACTCATTTATGTACTACTGTGTCATCTTCTGTACACCCTATACAAACACAAATAAAAAATATTTCATTTCATTTCATTAAACATTCACACCTACATGTGTATTGTAACGCATACGTAAACCTACATAATTTTTATTTACATTCAATTTAAAAGCTATAAATGCCTGTGATAATCCGCTCAGAACTAAACCCATGGTCAGCGCAAATCCAGCGATTAAAACGTCACAAATCAAATGTGATCCAAATCAGATTACTTCGTGATTCGCAGCAATATTTTGCGCTGGCCTCCCAGGGTATTAGGCCCCTTACACACAGCAACATTTAGCATCGCTTCTCCAGCGATGAACAGATTTTATCATCTGTTTGAATGAGTTCTAGTTTCAAGATGATCTATGAGAACCCGGCTTCCATTCCCGGACGAAGACAATGTTGGAAACCAATTATAAATGTTGTCACGGGTTTGGGTGATGGTACTTTCGTTGTTTCTTATTCCCATAACACAAGTGCTTAAGCTGCTTACTTTGGGATCAGAGGAATGATTGAGATTCCATTATGTTGTTCGCATTTTTTTATAGTTGATGAAATCAGGCGTTACTTTGCGGAAATCCATGACTAAAGCTGTCGCTCGTAGTCTGTCGAAGCATCTCCTGAGAATGTCACGTGTAGTGGCGAAACGCGTCGAGGTTTTTGTTGGTGTCAGTGTTGTGATTCCAGGTGCATCTTCTGTGTCACATTGTGAGTTGTAGGTATTGTAAGTCCTGCGACTTCCAGTTCTAGCTTTTTCAGGTGATTACAGTTGTAAGTATTTTGGTTCCTGCGCTGGCGTCGTTTAGTGGAAATTTAAAGCTAAATAATCATCTTTTTCAGCTTTATTAATTTATTTAAGAGTTAATTCTTTCAAATATCGCAGCTACTAGAAACCAGGTCTACAGATTCATGTTAGGGTAAAGTAGGATAAGGTTATAGGAAGCGAAAACAGCTTCTTTGTACTCCCGGTTGCGACCTCTTAGTATTGACAACCAGAATGGAAGATGCGCGCCGATGCGTGCTTAAGTTTGTAAGGGTGGACCACTTGGACTCCATCATTGCTGTATCGCTACAGGTGTAAGGGTCATCTAAGTTGCAGTGTGTAAGGGATCTTAGCTAGCGTTCCCACCTGGATTTCAGGCAGCGTTTTAGCCTAGATTTCAGCACGATTTCACAGAGTTGGATTACGGCACTCATGCAAAGGGATTGTGGGTAAACGATCATCGGATTGACAACGTTGCCCTAAGCGTGTTATGGAAATTTTGTGATTGAAAACCTAGTTTGTAACCAATTTGTGCTAAAATACTTCGCCTGAGACGATGTTTCCAATTCCTAGAACAGTACGCGTATTTGAAAAATAACAAATGTTGAACAATATAAAACTGATCTTCATTTGTTATGTAAGTTCCATAACACTTTCTTGGTTATTTCTTTATTTTATTTCACATGACAAAAATGTTGATAGTTATGAGATTGCACTTTTTTCCATAATTATTCGAATTTTGTGTTATGAGTAACAACGTAGAATAATCTAAATAAACTTTTCAGAAATATTCTAACACTTTTAGAATCAAATTATTTCTTACTGACTTTAGACCATGCCTCACTATTGCACCAGTATCACCCTACATTCCATGAAAATATTTAACTGAGTATGAGCAAATTTTTAGCGTTACCTAAGTCCAAAAACTTCGCACATAAACTTTATTTTATCTTCTAAACAGCTAACATTTTAGAAATGAATATCCAAATAAAACAAAAGTTCTTCCTTTCAAATTTGTTTACTTAAAGGCTTTGACAGACTAGATTCTTCTAAGATTGCTTTCCTACTTAAATATTTGTTAATGCATTGCTGCAAATAAACTGCACGAGTAATATGTACAGGATGGAGACCACGATACTATAAATATACTTGTGAACTTATCTAATAGTGAACCTTTTCCTCTTACAAAAAAATAAAGAAATCTACATAATAGTTAAGATACTTGTAGTAGATTTTTTGACGTGACAACGTCTTATAAATTGGTTTGCCGGGTGACACTTCAAGAAACTGCGTTACGCTCCGCTCACGTTATGCGCTCACAATGAGAGCGAGTGAGAGGCACGCGTCCCTTCGACTCGGGCATGGTTAGCCCGCCTAAGAGCGAGTGAGACAGACATAAAAAGTTAAAGGCACGCGTCCCTTCCACTCGAGCACAGTTAACCCGCCTAAGAGCGAGAGAGACAGAGCGAGAGAGAGAGAGTGAGAGAGATAGGCATACACACCGGTTCATGTTATACGAATGAATATTCACATTAAAATTATTTTACCACTCAAAGTCGTTGTCACGTAAAACTTTCGCCCGTATACCGACTTTACAGGCAACCAATTTTTTTCATGGTTAAAACATACATTAAATAGTATATTTTCATTTACCGTTGTATTGTGGTCTCCACCCTGTGTATGAACAGTGACCAGCAAATCAGGCTACACATTTTTGATACAAATTTCCCCGTATCACAAGCACATAAGAAACCAGTGTTTACCGTGTCGTGCTGGCCGATCCACGTAACATACACACTGTTATTTCACTGCTACAAACAAGTGGATATACACAGCTATGCACTGAAAATATGAGGGTGAGTACACAAGGTGTACTTTACCAGTCTGTAACAGACAAAAATGTTGACTCCCGCAAGCTTATACGAGTAATTCTAAACATGGCGCATGCAGTGCCATCTTACTAAATATTAATAACTTCACAGTGCCAACTAGAGTGGGTAGCACACGTTGAAACAAAAATGTGTGTAAAATAGACATTTTTAATATTCATTAAGGGTGCTACGAAATCGAAATTGGAAATGAATTTATGGGCATACAAAGAATTACAAAAAAATTATCAGTAAGTCTAGAGTTCACTGGAGGAAATAGTTCTCTGCTAAATACTATTGTTAAATACTTTATATACCTGAAAAGGTGAAACATAGAGTTTGCATTTAAACAACCCACAACCTCTGTATGTACCTATGTTTATGAAGGAAAAAGTGATTATGATTATTATTATGAGGACCTAGCCTTCTTTGCTTGGGGTTATTAATTCAGTTTGGTTTTAGCTAAATAGAATTTGAGGTGTTAGAAAAGGCATGATCGTAGGCGAAGTTCCACCACGCATAACAATAATTATTTTTGCCAAACTGGACACGCATATTTCATGTCATTACATATACCCTCCAGAACCGATTCCAGTAGTGAGTGAGGTCACTGGACCATCCTCACAGTTTCAATGACACTAGAAGTCAAACATAGTAACAACTAAAAAATGTGAAAAAAACAGATTGTTGTGCCAAGCAGGATAGAGATTTTTTTTACATATACAACAAAAAAATGCTCCCGAAAAATATCGATACCATAATTATCGATATTTTCACATCGCCACAAGTAACAAAGCCAAGCAGAAGGCAGGCTGGGAAAATTAACCAGATTATTTATTTAGTAACCGCAGCCTAGGCATAAAATAGGATTTAAAAGACATCCCGACTCCCACCGCGAAAGATAAAATGATCATAAAGAAAATAAAGTGTAATAGTACCTATTCGTATTTCTGTTTTTGACAATATTACCCACAAAATTTTATAGCAAATACCACTCTCATAATTGAATTTTTAAGACTTTGGCATAACTTGAGTCTTTTAATTGGTTTATCTACTTTTAAGTTGAATTTTTCTGCGTGCACTATAAATTTGACTGCAAGAAAACTATTTTGTAGTGTTCCACCGTTTTTGCTAACTATGTTTGTGTTATAAAGTTTTTAAATAAGTAAATAAAAAAGTTTTCAAATGCCTGTGTAAATTTTAACTAAACAATCTGTAGTCTAGATTTCTTATCATGGAATACTGCGGTTTTCAATAAAAGAAAAATTCGAAACCATACATTGGTGGTCCAAATAATATTAATAGTTCACCAGAAGGTGGGGCCATCCCTCAGCACAAATAATTCATTTCTGTAAGCAACTGTTTCCCCCAAAACATCAATCGTTCTAGCAAATAATCGCTAATAGTGACGTGCGTTAGTTCAAATAAAGTAACAGGTAGGTACCTAGTGATAAAAGTATTGTGGAAAACAAGAGTTCTTTTCAAATAATTTTAGGTCCGGTAGAGCTGATCTGGGCCTTAGATCTGTCTAAATTGACTGTCGCAAGGGAAATCCTTTGCAAAAAGTTAAGAAATTAGTAATGATTTTAGCTAACGCTCATGCCATGTGACGAAGATTTCTATTTTCGTCATCTACTAGGTAGATAAGTTTCAAGTTTTTCTGCAGTGAACATGGAATATCCTGCAGATCAAAAATCAAGAATTATTAAGTTCATATGAAAAATTATAAACTAAAATCACAGTTTTAATTCCTACTTAACTGTCATGTAAGTTTTACAGCTTAGCTGTTACTATGTTTGTTCTTTGGCAAATAGGGTATTAAGTTATTAGAAAAATATCGCATGACCGAAAAACACTCACTGCACTAATACTTGATCCAAAGCAATACTGATATTGTTTTTGTGTAGGTCGCTAATTAGATTACTTTCCGTAACGTTGATTGCTTGATTCCCTTCATTAATTTCAGCCCAGAAATGGGGAAATTACGAGTCGGCGTGGATATTAATAATTTAAGAATAGGGAAGTGTGTTAAATTTTCATAAGCTACTAACAAACGCGCTCATAACCTTAATATTAACTTAGCTTAATAGGTTATATGTTTTGAACAGACTTCGTATAGCAAAATTATTATTTTTTACATAAAACTTTGAAAATAAATAAAAATAAATAAAATATTTCACAACAATCACACCAATTCTCTAGTCCCAAATTAAGCTACGAGGCTTGTGTTATGGGTACTAGACAACGGATAAACATACTTAAATGTTTTTTTTTGTAAATAAATACATAATATACATAGAAAACACCCAAAATGGATCGCCAAAAATATCTATGGTTTATGTCGACAATGTAATATTGTCGACATAAACCATAGATATTTTTGGCACTGTAATAACTTTTCAAAATGAGTACGCACACTGGCCACAAAAATGCATTAAAATAGCACGCATGCATTTTCATAATGTCCGTCATCGCGCATTGCCTAAAGAATACAAATATAATAAATAAAAAAATAAATACTTATTTCACAACAATCACACCAATTGTCTAGTCCCAAATTAAGCCACGAGGCTTGTGTTATGGGTACTAGACAACGGATAAACATACTTAAATACTTTTTTTTTTGTAAATAAATACATATTATACATAGAAAACACCCAGACCAGTACAAACACACATGTTCATGCACACTTATGCTTGTACTGTGCGGGGATCGAACCCGCGACCCTTGGTTTTAGAAGTCTGACAAGTGGACCACTGCACCAAGCGGTTGTCAAAATATCAAATTGTCAAATATGACCTTAATGAATGACTAAGTTCTAGCATGATTTTTATTTTAACTTATTTGTTCCCACACGGTGGGGTATGCCCAAAACGACAAAATAAACCTACAAACGCATCAAATGAGAATTATCTACTGACAGGGGTTCCCCACATTTCAATGTTTGACTGGTATAATTAGAATCCCCGGCAAAATTGGATTCTAATGTCCCACTCTGTAGGACGTTTTCTGTAGATAAAGGTTCGATTGTGTTCATTAATTAAATCTTGTATTTAAATAGATAAAAACGTACGAAATCTATGTCTTAAGATTTCCGACTGTTAAATCGTAAGGCACGCGTACACAGGTCGGTATCGTACGAATCGAACGCAACGATTTAATATTTCATTGCGTCCACTGTATCGGTAACGATCAGATTGCCGATTGACACATTCCTTCGATTTTTTTAGATCGGCATTCTGAATGACGTCATCGGTAATAGTCCTCCTAGCCCATTTCGACCACGGCGGCCAATCTCAACAGAGAGGGCAAGAGATATTATAGTGCACAAATGTGAGCACAATACACAGGTGCACTTACTATTCCATCACTCTCAAAGTTCGCTGAGACGGCAATCCGACATGGCCGGAGAGAGATCAAGCGCAGGACCAACGGCTTAACGTGCGCACAGAGGCACGGGGGTGTAACACCGCCAACTTTCCCGACTCCGAGCTGTTTTTGAGAGATTCATTACAGAAAATCTCAGAAACAATTCTGTCTTGACCTGGGATTCGAACCCAGGACCTCTAGGATGTAAGACAGAAACTTTGTCACTACACCAATGAGGCAGTCAACGAGGACGTCATCGGTAGGCATCGCATGACGGCATTGCCGATGTGCGATCCGTACGGTGCGGATAGGTTGATGCTGTTGTATGAGTTTTTTATACAAGGCAAACTTAAATTCGTTGCGTACGATGCGTACGATACCAATTTGTGGACGCTTGCCTTTACGCGGCATTATGTAAATTTGTGACGGAATAATAAGTACCTGCGTCATTGATAGGTGGTAGTAATTCCACTTGATTGAACTGACAGTAGCAAGCAGCTGTCATCACATTCGAAGTGACAGGCATAAATAAAAATAAAATAAATAAGGCCAACAATATTGTCCTTTGTCTTTAAACACGGATATTGTTGGTGGTTAAATTTAGATTTGTGACTTAACATACATCTATACAACACGGAATTCATGACTATAGCTAAAAAATAGAATTATTTTGCTTCAAATGTCAAAACGACGCCAGCGCAGGAACCCAAATCATCAAACATGTACATCCAACTGTAACCACTTGAAAAAACTAAAGCTGGAAGTCGCAGAACTTACAATACAACTCACAATGTGACACAGAATCTGACTCTTGTCTAGTTCTGACCAAAAAAGTTTTATGTCTCTGTACCTTTGTATATTGCGATCATATTCTTTTAGAATAAAAGACTTAAAGAATCGGAGAAGACATTTCATGTCGATTTTCAGTCATTGAGATGGCAAATGCGAAAATACAAACGTCAACTTTTGAAGTAGAGCCCCTATTTGAAATACGAATTGGATGACGTCACATCCGCGGATTAAAAATTAATAATACGCCCGCGTATCCCATGTGTTATTAGAAAGATACCGTCATATCGCGTCGCACCGACTGAAGCGGTAGGCTGTGTCAATGGAATTGGTTTTCCATTTCCAATGAAAATAGGCCTCTGTTTGTCTAAATGAATATACATATAAGTATATATATATATGAGTTGTATTTTCTTGTGGCTTATCTCTATACCTATGTATAAAATTCTCTTGTCACAATGTTCGGTCCCGTATTCCTCCGAAACGGCTTGACTGATTCTTATGAAACTTTGTGAGCATATTGAGTAGGTCTGAGAATCGACCAACATCTATTTTTCATATCCGTTAGTGATAAGGATTGTCCACAATAATTTATATGGCAAAACAACGTTCGCCGGGTCAGCTAGTATTTTGTAAAATCTGAGAAGTATACTAAGCGAATTTCGATTAAAAAAAAATAGACACATATAGTATGGACCTTAGGAAAGAAAATAGGATAGTGTTTTTAATCCGATATTTTACCGATTGACAGAATTCCATGGTCGGAAAGCTCGTTATACATATAAGTTAGTAGATTGGTATAAGGTTCCACAGTTGGTATAAGTTATATATAAGGTACTTATAAGTAAGGAGGTTGGTACTCACTCGTAGGTTCTTATTACGAAACAATTTTAATGGGTTTGGAATTATTCGCTCAAAGAGAATACATTCGCGTTTCAAGTTTAATTCCATATCACTCAGACGCAAGCATTCCAAACATTATTAATAGCTTAATAAACAAATTAATACTTCTCGAGTCACAGTCAAAATTATCCAGTAGCTAAAGTAATGTTACTATCATGTTAATGAACCGAGGAGATCTGTTTATTCGAAATGCTCTCATACTTGGACCAATCCGACCGGCTTTAGGCAATGTGGTATGCGATATGTAAGTAAATTATTTCATTGAAGGATATCTTGGTAAGTCTGCTCAAGACGATCGATCGTCCCATGTGCGGATAGTTTTAATTAAACAAACTATTATGTATATACTTTGTCCTACAAAATGCTATTTATCAAAGAAGTGAATGACGCTTTGTTCTGATACTCAATTTAATGTCAGTACAGAGACCAGCTGTCACACAAGGAAAAATTTACGTAAGAAACAAAGCTACTGACCATAAATCCTATGCACTGTGGTTGCCACAGTGCCACACTTGAAACGGGCAATATGGCAGAGTTAATAATTTAACGCAATTATTTAGACTGTTTTCCATCTCGTTACGATAATATTGGCTAACAATTCAATTAATATTATGATTCACCTTGCATATTCAAGGCTTATCCGTTGTCCTAGGACCTAGGTGCGTTATGTAAGTAGGTTCGTTTATGATAATATCCTACGTGACAAAGCACGATTGACATAACCACAAGTATGGGCAGGCCTCTCTCACTCGATGTACTTGGGCGCGGTAATAGCCTACTCTCGCTGGCACCGACTGCAGTGCCGATTCAGTGGACTGCCAACAACCGTCGGACGCGCTCATGACGCACTATAATTATTCGTGTTACGCTTACGTTCAATTTAGTTTTCATACGAACCAAATAAGTAATCGGTGCTTGTTAAACGTTAGCTTTATTACGTGGTGTTTTAGTCGACTAATAATTAATTAATTAGCGAAATGACTAGGTAGGTAGGCAGGTACCTACGTAGTTGACAATAAAATTTACCGATTCTCGAAATGTACCTACCTACTAATAAGCTACAAACGACAGATTCCACAAATGACAGATTCTACTAATGACCAGTTTGCGAAATGATCGCTTTTAATTGTATTGTATGAAAATAGTAAGTACCTAGGTATTTTTGTTAGAAAATTTAGGAATATGAAAAATAAAATGAAATGTAGATAAAGAATAAAGAATCATTTATTTTAAATAGTTTTCATTATGATCACAAATAATAGAAAAAAGCATGGCGCGTTTGTACGTATGTACCTACGTATGTACACAAAAATAAGGATGATAGATAATATAAATACAAATATCTTTATTTCTTCTCTGACACAAATATCACTACAAAGTAGTTACAATCGAAATAACGTTTCCTTAATGCAAAATCTAGTAGTAGGTAGGTACCTACACTTTATTAACTCAACAATAAACATTGTGTCAACCCTAGTTCGATTGTCGCTAGGTCTCACGTCACTTGGTCTCGCGCAGCTGCGAAGCAATAGTGACTTTATACTCAAAGATGTAGGTACATTTTTGTACGCGGCAGAAAAAGTAGTCTATTAACGCTGTAGGTATTGAAATTTCTCTATGGAGTGATTTATCTGTTACGTAGTAACTATTTAGTAATCTGTGGTATGGGTCGTATCTAGAATTGAAAATCACAAGTAAAATTCATGTATTTTTCAATAAAATACAGAATCTTTCAATGAGTTCTTACGATGTATCTTTCGCAAGATTTAGTTTTTTAAACATGTATACAGGGTGTAAAAAAATCCTTACTAAAGCCGAATACACCACATATTGTATTGTTACGATCATTTTTTTCCGTTACACCATACCTAGGAAGTTAACGGTTACTAAGGTATTGATGGTTAAAGTTTGAAAAAATTGATGATTTTTACAGAAATGTCTTCTGTCCGTTATTATAACTTAACTTTTTTCCAAAGAAACATGTTACAAATTTTCACTAGTTCTTTCATAAAAAGCCTCTAAATGGCACACTCCGCAATGAACAGCGCATACTCGAACCGAACCGCATGGCGGCGGCGTACAGCAACACGCCCCGCGGTCACTTTTCGTGACGTACGTTGCGGGTTAGAATTAAACCGATTTTTCTGATGTCAAAAAATAAAAGTTGTTTACTAGCCAAAATTTCTTTTTCATACGATTTGATTTGATGAACTGAACGCGTGGTTGACGGCTTTGGCAAGGTTTTTTTACACCCTGTATAACATTGTATTTTTCACTGACTGTTATTTTAACGAGAATGTATAAGCGAAATATTCAATCACCAAATAGGCAGTCGTAATTTATTTCGATTGATCGATTGAAAAAATCAGATTTTGTCAATTGATAAGCCAGACGACATTCAGCAGCCTGATGTTGAAATGTAGAAACATTTTTTTTGTAAATTAAAACGCTTTTCTCCTAGTGTCGAATATCTTTGTTTGTTTTTTTTTTCATATATTGTAATTTATGAAAAATAAATTGATTAATTCATGTAAATACATACATACATGTAAATTTGTATTTTTCAAATAGCCCAATATTGGTATTATTCTAAAGTTACATGTACCTATTTAACTGGAAAGATTCAAGTTGCGAAAAAAACAAATGAGTATCTTTCGCCCTTTTCATACCTAGTCGCATCGCGTCACGTCGCACTCGTCGCGGTACGTCACTCAGGTAGGCCAACGCTTTTCAGATACTGCAATTACAAACACATTTTCACCAATACTCGCTTGAAATTCAAACTAAGGGATTGTACGCAGGGCGCAAAAAGATCAGTTGAAAAAAGTACCCCAGTGTCGGTATGTCTGGACATGACACACCCCGGCACAAAGGGAGGATCGCCACTTTATTTTCCTGTCAATGTGGGCTGAGTTTAAAAATAAAACTTCGGATTCGGTCGGATTTTTGTTTTTCACTTTTCTGAAACCGGTTAATGCTAACGTTTCGTCGAGAGATTAGACGAATAGAGAAAGCCATGCAATCTTTAATATAATAAGTATTTTTAATATTAAGTAATCATTAAATCCGGTTTCAGCCGGTTACAGCCGGTCATAGTACAAAGGACTTCTTTTTTTAATGCAACGTAATTTTTCCCACAGTAAGCTCACACATTATTTGTGTAATTCATTCAGCATTCATTCAGCGTTCAATTCCCACCATCCTGTGTCGCAGTGCTATACTCGGTGATCTCAGCGAGTGGACTTTGCCAAAACTCTAACATTTGTTCGAACTTGAACGCGGATGAAGTCACGGGTGGCCTTTAAAGATCTTTTAACTTAGATTAGTCCCTTGAAAGCAGATTTATCTTGACTCCAGCTAGCTTTAAAAAATCGCTTTGTTACTGACAGTTTTTTACAAAGTTATCTATGACCTACGTCAATGCTCTGAGTTCAGACTACAAAGGGTTTATAACACTAGTGCGTTCACCTGCATTTGTCTGTCTGTTCGTTGGTGTAATCAAGTGAAATAATAAATAATAATAATAATAATAATAATAATAATATCTTCTCAGGTTCTAAGGCCCACGCAGTCGGGTGAGCACGAACCACTATCGTATCGTATTCGTATAGTTTACCTATCGTTAACTTGTCAATTTGTATACGGAAACTAACGTTTGGACGACATCGCTGACAGTTACGAGTCCCTGCGACACTTGTCTCAGAATCAGAAAAAAAAACGGGTGTGAGTAAAGTCGGCTTACTGACGATAGTTGAACGTGACGTGACAACGTCATAAGATTGTGCCTCTTTGTCGCTCATTTCGCGATCTCGCTTGCACTTCAAGCCTTAAATGGAACGCCTCAGAGCAAGGTAACGCCGCATGAGTCATGTTTTTTGGTGCGTGCAGCCGGCTCCATCGAATTATAAGACGTTGTCACCTCAAAATCAACCTAAGAATCTTTGATTTTAGTAACATACCAATTCTGTTACTTTCAAATAGCTTTAGTGTAAAGTTACGTTGGGCACAAAAGGAAAATTTGGCTATTAGAGCTGATCAAAAGTAAGGAGAGTCCAGGGGCCGTATGTTACAATCACGTCTTATTTTAGGCACAGCCTGACTGAGAAGAACAGCACATCTCATTATTTTGTTTGCGTTTGGGCCCCTTGCTGGGGCCTCATTCCCGCATTCGCATCAAAATCGTGATTGAATAGCTAGATATTAATAGTTACTCCTAATATCCTACATATTAATAGCTATAATACCTCTCCCCTCACGCGTGCTATCAAAATATTAAACCTGGCTGCCGCTAGCATTGACCTGTTTCATTGTTCAAGGGCTGAGTTCGCAAAGGTGACATTTGTAATATGTTTAATGTCGTTTTTTTATGTAATGTATGAAAAAGTATTTTATTATTTTGAATTTAATTTATTTTTAATTAATGTTATATCTTAATTAATTGATTTATTCTTACCTGCACCTATCGCATTGGAATTTATTCTGTAAAGATAGATGTATGCATGAAATGTATAAATAAATAGTTATGGCATATGGATGAAACGTTCCCTTGGCAAAGTATTTTCCAGGTCATTGAACTCAATTAATATTGGTTCAGTGTAAATTAATTGCAACTCACAGCCAAAATATTCACAGTAAAAAACACAGTGTGGGGAATTTTTTGCGTGATTTAATTCATACGATTTTTTTTTGTAAGTGAACGTATCTAATGCTGGCCACACACCATACTTCCTATCGTCCACTTGGCATGACGCAACCGATTGGATCCGGAACAGGTTCTTAACTGGTTCTGGTTTAACCAATTGGACGATAGTAAGTTTGGTTTTTGACCAGAATGAGTAATAAACATTCTAACATAAACAAATAACAACAAAAATAACAAATATATTATAACAACATCACATACATTGATCTGACTCCGTGGTAAGTAGCATAAGCACTTGTGTTACAGATGTCAGAATCAACAGCGGTATTACAAATAAACTTAAATAAATGCATATAACACCCAGAGCAGTACGAACAGACATGTACATGCACACAAATGTTTGTACAGTGCGGGGATCGAACCGCGACCTCTTGGTTAATAGTCAACTTCTTGACCATTACACCAAAGTGGTCGTCGATACAAAACTCCAAAGGTTCGGTAGGTATACATCTAAACTCCTAGAGGACTCAACAATAGTGAACTCTAGAGGTAGGTACATTATTTGTGTTGGCCGTTTAAAACGTTCGCTGGTTTGGGTCTCGTACTCCTTACGTCAGGATTTACTTTACCCATGTTTATGGGACAGATAACTTAAAAGGCAACTTTTCATCGTTACGCACTGATGCACACTGTGATAAAATCACAATCTAGTGGGAGCTAATTCTTAATGATACGGAACCCATGTATGTGGTTGAAGTTGAGTGTTCTTCTAGTTAAATAAATAATTTTGTAAGAAAATTGATAAAATAGGCAAATCGTTCGTTTGTTGTGGCTAGTACTTCTGACTCCGATTTATTTCTAGTTTTTTGGTGTATGCTCGTTAATCCTGCTAATACCTACATGGTTAATAGTCCTTTTTGGAGATCTGTATTTGTGACAAATTTCGATAATTTGCAATTTCGTTATTTCAATAGGCATGCTGAAAAATATAAAAAAAATCACAATCATATAAATAACAAAATTTCGCAATAATATAAAAATTTCTCACTTTTTGGCGGTATACAAAGTGAGCAATTTGTAGATTGTATCAAGACTATTAGCATTTTATGATGGTATCAATGATATATTAATAGAGTTGTTTTTATATTCAATGAATTAAAAAAGTAAAAAAATCGAAGTTAAAATCGAGAACTAATGAAAATTGAAGATTTTAACAGACATTAGGCACCTATTATTAATCGAGCAAATTGTATAATTGTACTTACGTCTGAAACACAAACAATGTAATAAGTAAAGAAATTAACACTTGTTTTTATAATCACTTCGTAAACAGTAATCGTAATTCGCACAAAGTAATCATCATCATTTAAAATAATTTTTCATACTTTTGTTACAGACCAGAATAAAACATACGGTTGTTTTTAGTAGAGCACCTAAGGAATAAACAGACATCAATCTTCTATACAAAACCGGTCAAATGCGAGTTGGACTCGCGCACCGAGCGTTCCGTACAAACCTGTAGATAAGGAGTAGTAACTTTGGAATTTTCAAAATTGACAAAAATATTTTTTTATATGATGAAACTGAAAATTTACGGTTTTCGTAATTTTTCCTATATCTGTACTATAAGACGTGACTTCGTACTAAATTTCAAGATTCTAAGTTTACGGGAAGTACCCTGTAGGTTTTGATTCCCGTGCGAATTTCGAAAATTTGCGGAAATTTGCGGCCTAAATGGCTGTATCTTTTGATTGCGTTGGCGGCTTAGAAGGTTAATTTTTCTACAGCTTCCAGGGACAGTAGACCTAAGTATCATATAGAAATTTCAGTTTGATACCTCCACGCGTTCCTGAGAAAAACTGTCTTGACAGACGGACGGACGGACGGACGGACAACAAAGTGATCTTATAAGGGTTCCGTTTTTTTCTTTTGTGGTACGGAACCCTAAAAATGAATTGCTGTTCGTTGGTCTCGCTAAAAATCAAGAACAGCTGAACCGATTTTGCTAAATTTTGGTTTTGAAATATTTGTGTAAGTTCAGGGAAGGTTTAAAGGGTTAGAAAAAATGCGAAAACAGCGGGTAGGGCGACGTCTGCCGGCTCCACTAGCTATTAATATATAAAACAATTTAAATTGAACAACAATTGAAATTTTAAATGAAATCCAGCTAGATAGCGATTTTCTTACAGCGAGCGATGAGGAAATTGCAGATACCTAAGTAAAGACTTATATATTTCCTTTATAATAAAAAAGTTTTCGAGCCCTACCTGTGCAATCAACGATGGGGAAATGATAGAAAACAGATCCGCAGGTTGTCTGAAAGAGATTGCTTTTAGCAATAAGACCGCCTAAATTGAAGTCGGAAATTTGTCTCTGTATGTAGATTTTTTTGTGATTTTTTGTCTGTAATAAAGAGTTATCTATCTATCTAAATATTTGTGTTTGTTGTTTTCAGACTTCGATGTTAATACCATCACCCCATACCATTAACTTTCAAATTGAAAAGTTCAGCCTGTATTTTACCCAAAAAGGATAAAGGCGTTTTAAAAGGTCAAAGAATACGCTCTCTCGATCTTTAATAATGAAAATAAGGGGCTTGTAATAAATATCTGATGAATCCAAAGAATTAATTTCCGACAGCTGTTGGCCTTTTTGAAAACGGCTCTTCCGAACACCGCGCCCATTTATTATTTGGCTTTCACCGTTTCTCGCCGCGATGCATCGTAGATTTTCATTATAGGCCTGTGCACAGCAGGCCCTGAATATAGTGAAAACACATGCCGGATGGAGGTGAAAAGTATCGCTATGGTGATTAAATTAGACTGAACAAGGATGAACTTACTGTGAAATCATTATCTTTCATTGTTTGGGAAATTGAAACAGGAAGCCGATTCTCATTCAATCGAAAAAAGTTAAAAAAAAGTACGAACGAACGATCATTTTCCGATGATTTTTTTAGATAAGTACCAAAAGCAGGCCTCTCTCACACAAGGACATCGTACTTGCGCGCGGTAATAGCCTACTCTCGCCCGCACAGCCGGCGGTGCGAATTCAGTGGGCTGCCAACAACTGTCGGACGCGCTCACGACGCACTATAATTATTCGTGTTACGCTTACGATCAATTTAGTTTTCATACGAACCAAATAAGTAATCTGTGCTTGTTAGTGGTAGTGGAAATTTATGTGCTGTTGATGAGTGTAGGTCGAATACAAAGAGAAATAAAACGCTTTCTTTTTTTAGTCTACCAGCTAATGAAGAAAGGTAAAGGGAAGGTAGAAAGTACCTATTAGTTTTTGTTAAAATAACGTAATTATTACCCGGTGGGTTAGTAATTTCTTTACAAAGTATAAAAACAAACAAATTAGTAGGTGGTACCTACGTAGGTAAATTGGATAAATTCAGCTAAATTGGGGTTCGGCTTTATTGAGTTAAAATGTACGAGTAATTCCTACAGTGAAACAAGTCAGTTACTTTATCGAAATAATACCTAAGTACCTATTATACCTATTAGTCTACTTTTTATGGGCTGCGTGCGCGCCACCTACGAACTGTGCGTACCCTCCTACCTACTACTCGACGTGGTGGTTTAGTCGACTAATGACTAATTAATTAGCGAAATGACTATAATATGAATAATGTTATATTATTTCAACAACAGTCAATCAAATACCATTTGAAATATTTTTACCGAAAGTGTCAACCCTAGTTCGATTGTCGCTCGGTCTCACGTCACGTGGTCTCGCGCAGCTGCGAAGCAATAGTGACTTTATACTCAGAGCTGTAGGTGCATTTTTGTACGCGGCAGAAAAAGTAGTCTATTAACGCTGTAGGTATCGAATGTTTCTAGGGAGTGATTTATCTGTACGTAGTAACTATTTAGTAATCTGTGCCAAAAGTAAATTAATATGAAAGTTATCGTACGTTGTAATGTTATATGTACTGATATTTAGCGCCATCTATTGACACCTTGTTCTACGAACTGACAAGACGACGCCATCTTATTTAAATCTGTTGCTCTCCATTCTGTAGTTTTATTATTTACGAAATTTATTTCATATACTTTAGTTTAAAAAGACGCCTCGGGTCCTCCAAAAATTTCGATAAATTATGTATCTTACTAATTATTCTCTTTGCTATCTTAATATAAAGTTCGATCGGTGATTGTTCTAAGTCTCCCTATTTATTTCTGTTAATCAGTTGCCATTGCTTCTTTTCTCCGTTCTTTCCGCTCCGCTCCGGTGTAGAAGCAGCCTTAAAGTCTGGTTAAAACAAGTTAAAACCAGCTGGCTATTGTAACTGACGGGACAGGCTGCACCACTGTGACGTCACGCGCTCCGCTGCGCGCCACGCAAGAGCGCACACGTAAATACGGAGGCATTTTTCTCGTTATGAGTTATGGCACAGATTACTAAATAGTTACTACGTAACAGATAATTCACCCCATAGAGAAATTTCAATACCTACAGCGTTAATAGACTACTTTTTCTGCCGCGTACAAAAATGCACCTACATCTTTGAGTATAAAGTCACTATTGCTTCGCAGCTGCGCGAGACCAAGTGACGTGAGACCTAGCGACAATCGAACTAGGGTTGACACAATGTTTATTGTTGAGTTAAAAAAGTGTAGGTACCTACCTACTACTAGATTTTGCATTAAGGAAACATTATTTCGATTGTAACTACTTTGTAGTGATATTTGTGTCAGAGAAGAAAAAAAGATATTTTTTTCAGAATCAGAATCAGAATCGATTTATTGTCTTAAAACTGTGTACAAAAGTTGTTAAAAATATTACAGTATCAACAGTTTACCCATTTCGGGCATACAATAAACATTTGCATTTATAAAATACGAGTAACATAATAATCAGCCATCAAAATCCATTTATAACATGTCAATAAATCTATCAATAAATTAATGTTTTTTAAAAAATGTCAAATTATTGAAAATATTCGTCCAGAGTATAGAAACATTTAGAAAGCAACCAATCTTTGAGTCGAATTTTGAATTGAGGACTTTCCAGGCATTTAATGTCCAATGGTAAATGATTGAATACCTTTATTCCAGTTATCACAGTGCTCTTTTTGGCAATATAACTTTTGTAATCGACAACACACACATCATGCACATATTGCGAGCGGACATTCTGTCTTGTACTACGTTTCATACAAAAGTATTTATATTATCTATCATCCTTATTTTTGTGTACATACGTACAAACGCGCCATGCTTTTTTCTATTACTTGTGATCATAATGAAAACTATTTAAAATAAATGATTCTTTATTCTTTATCTACATTTCATTTTATTTTTCATATTCCTAAATTTTCTGACAAAAATACCTAGGTACTTACTATTTTCATACAATACAATAAAAAACGATCATTTCGCAAATTGGTTATTAGTAGAATCTGTCATTTGTGGAATCTGTCGTTTGTAGATTATTAGTAGGTAGGTACATTTCGAGAATCGGTAAATTTTATTGTCAACTACGTAGGTACCTGCCTACTTACCTAGTCATTTCGCTAATTAATTAATTATTAGTCGACTAAACCACCACGTAATAAAGCTAACGTTTAACAAGCACAAATTACTTATTTGGTTCGTATGAAAACTAAATTGAACGTAAGCGTAACACGAATAATTATAGTGCGTCGTGAGCGCGTCCGATTGTTGGCAGTCCACTGAATCGGCACTGCAGTCGGTGCCGGCGAGAGTAGGCTATTACCGCGCGCAAGTACATCGAGTGAGAGAGGCCTGGTTATGGTCACTTATTTACTTAATTTTATTAATATACTC
Source organism: Pyrausta despicata (assembly GCA_963921415.1). NCBI lineage: Eukaryota > Metazoa > Arthropoda > Insecta > Lepidoptera > Crambidae > Pyrausta > Pyrausta despicata. Next base: position 11,113,308 of record OY992865.1, on the reverse strand, counting down.
CCCGTCTTGAATTAAGTTGTGGCTCGGAGTCACTCATGAAAAAGTGTAACGCCCGCTCACGTCTGTTACGATGAGTCACCGAACGAGAGAGAGACCCGCCGGACCGGCGAATGCCTTGCGTCTCTCTCCCACTCAAACAGTCGATCAGATCCGCCGCCCGCGCAGCACTAGAGAATTAGGCGCGTTGATCAATAAATATTCTACTGAGAAAAAGACGTTGTCACGTAAAATCTTCGCCCGTAAAACTGACCTTACAGGCAACCATTTTGTTTTCCTTCGTAAGAACCATTCTTACTATTTTCAATGAGTTTACTTCCTGGAGTTCCGGACGATGGTATAGGTAACCAGTAAATGACATTTGTAGTAACAGTGAATATATTTTTAATTAAATTATTTATGAATTAAATGACAAAATATATATTTCAAATTAGCTATCAGTATCAAGTACGTCTATAAGTGAACAGCTCTTTTTTGAAAATCAATATAATACATTAATTAATTAATTAAAAATATATTCACTCTTTTGAGTTTAAAAAATATTGTTCAATTATATTTCGCCTCAAAGTTTGTCGGTGCGAAGTCATTCGACCGTGTGGGTTTCACTTCAATTACTTTTCACTCTAGTGTACCACACCCGACGTTTTTCGCCACATCGTTTGTCGCTACAGCGTCATTCGAAACTGTTACTAGTTATTATTCTGTGACTATATTGGACCAGTTATAAAACACTAGCGGCCTGCCCGCGACTTCGTCCGCGCAAAGGTTTTTATCCCACGGGAGCTTAATCGGGATAAAAAGTATCATATCACCTTAGTAAGCTCATACCCTGTTGGTTTAACAAATTTCATCAAAATCCGTTCAGTAGTTTCAGCGTGATTGACGGACAAACATCCAAATATCCAAACAATCAAACTCACATTTATAATATTACTAGCTGTCCCGGCAAACGTTGTTTTGCCGTATAAATGTTTAAGGTGGACAACCCTTATCACTAAGGGGTATGAAAAATAGATGTTGGCCGATTCTCAGACCTACTCAATATGCTCACAAAATTTCATGAGAATCGGTCAAGCCGTTTCGGAGGAGTATGGGAACAAACATTGTGACACGAGAATTTTATATATATAGAGACTAGTGGCCCCCCGCGACTTCGTCCGCTCGGAATCCCTTTGTTTTCACAATTGCTGTCGAACGGGATAAAAGTACCTATCCTATGTCCGTTTTCTGGTTCTAGGCTACCTCTCCACCAATTTTCAGCCAAATCGGTTCATCCGTTCTTAAGTTAAAAATAGTGTTACTAACACCACTTTCTTTTTTAATACATATAGATATAGAGGTAGTATGATGTCTGATCGAACTGACTACGAAGAACTAAACATGCGGGTACCATATCCCAATCCAATAAACAAATTCATAAATTAAACTTTAAATATGGGCTCGTCACTCAAATTATTGTTCGTTCGTTGCTTGCGACGCCATTGGACCGAGCTGTGTTAATCAATTTCGCGGTTTTGTCAGTGTGTGGCCGTGCTGATAATTAAATTGTACATTTGTGGTCCATGGCCTTTTTGCGGTCAGAAAATGTATGATATTGAAAATTAAGGAAACAATTTTCACGCCATTATTGTTGTTAAACAAATATGCAGGTAAACAAATATTTTGAACATTGGTTTTATTTAAACATTTCCGTGCGTACATATAAGTACATACTGAATCAAAATGGCTGCTTCTTTATTTATTTAATTATTTAAGCTTTATTGCACAACATAACTATGTACAAAAGGTGAACTTAACGCCGTAGGGCATTCTCTACCAGTCATACCTTTGGGCTAAGCAGAAATGATTAGTGGGCGCTGGCTGCAACAAAATAAATAAAAGAGAAAACACAAAAATAATTATATCAATAAGACACATGAGATTGAATATAAAATATACAATGAATATATGTAAGAATACATATTTATAAATACACATAATATATACTAATATACCCTAAATAAATATTACGAACTGTTTAAGAAAGATCTATGATGACGGTTGCGATAAAGTAAAAAAAGTGGGTGCGAATGAGTCTCTTATATGTCCTTTGTCACCTACGAGTACCTTTTATAAACTAAAATCAAACATATACCTAGGTACTATATACCTAAGTAAAACAGGGGCAAACGGGAACGTTGATGTTTTATTCTCGAGAAAGCACATTTACCATTCCTTTGCTCTATAAATAAAAATATTCCGACATCCTCTCTGCAAAGTTTACATGTTTCTGAAGCAGCATTTCCCAAAACCCCGAAATAAGCAAGAATTTGTTAAGTTGTGTCATTCCTATCACGTTTTAACAAAATTGTGACTCCGCCATCTTTAAACCGTTGCAGGATCGCGGGGAAATTGTGAACTGTGGAGCTATTACGTAAAACCGAATGAGTCAGGAAAACAGATAGAAGCTTCGTCGGCTGGACGGATGGTAACAAACCATAGCTAAAACTACCGTGATTTGATTATCTTTCGAATAAAATAAAAACCACCTTAAAATCGGTCTATCCTTTCAAGAGGTCGTCGACGATGTCAAGTACGATGTACAGATAGACACAAACAAACAGAACAGACTAGAACTCTATTTCGTCGGGGGTTTAAGAAAGCACTGTTGCATAGATAAATAGCTATAGTTGTTGCATGGCGCAAGACACGAGTTCATCTAAAGACCCGAGAGTTGTTCATTCATCAACCCACACAACACGAGTGTGTTGTGTGGGTTGATGAATCGACAACTAAACCTTTGGGCCCTAAACAGATTAACAGCAAAGTCGCTGATGAAAACCGTTATTGACCCTCAGATATACAAGTACAACGATACGAGTAATATAAAGTATTTATTTATATGTAAGTCGTTACCTGACCTGCGAAGGCGAATGTAAATATAGGTATTTGGCAAATGAAGTCGATAGCTGATTTCGTTATCAACCATGCTATGTCACTTGTCATTTTCTTGCCAGACGTAAACAGTGGGGTGAGCACGAAAATTATCGTAACGTATTCGTGTCGTCCAAACGTCAAAACCTGACAGTTCCCCCATACAATTTGACAAGTGAACGATAGGTAAAAACGCTACGAATACGTTACGATTGTTGTTCGTGCTCACCCCACAGTTCGATTCACTCCAGCGATGTCCTGCCAAAATTGAAAAACAAAAAAAACATAGGTTGGCTACGCGGTTTCCATCAGTTTTCATAATTCGGCCGGTCCTAGCTGGGCCCATTTTACGTATTGCGCTAGTTTAATCAAAGAGGAATGACAAATGAGGGCCAAATTGGGGTATGCACATTTGAGTTCAACGTATAACAAATGTCAGGAAAAATAAAATAAAATGTACCAATTTTAATGAAATGACATTCAAGAATCAGGGTACCTAGGTATACCTACCTATATTCCGTAAAAATGATTTATTTTCAACAAACAGAACCTTTTTTTTAATTTCTGGCAATCTTATGAGAGATGTAATTCAATGTACAATTCAGTTATAAATATTAACTAATGCACAATTTTATAAATCCTTATAATTAATTTGAGTCAAATAACCCAAAAAGTTATTTCACGAGGAAGTAACATATTTTACTTTTCCAAAAAGCCAGCTTTAATATAGTCTAACCAAACACAGAAAGTCAAGTGGGTTGTGGGCTAATTACCGAACTATTCTGAATTTTCACTGCATCAGCCCTAGACCGAACGGAATATATAGACTCGAGAATGTGAATAAAATTTGCGAGTAACTTTAATTTTCGATTGGAATCCACCAGAGCGTTCGGTCGGATGGACGCGATCAATTGAGACTGAGAATATCAACAGAGCGAAATCCGGTAACAATATCGTTTGTGACGGTACGTTTAGGGCTGACAATTTTTTTTTAATTAAAATTAAAAAAAAATAACTTCAGCAAGAAAAACTTCTGGTGAGTTTCAACTAGACGCATTTAGCCAGCTATATCTATGCACTAACGTAATTTGATGTTCTTTCTATTAAAAAAATTAAGTGAAATCGGTTCATCCGTTTGGGAGCTACGATGCCGCTAAAAGACAGTCAAATAAGTGTTATTCGAAACAAAATTATATGATACATATATTAAACCCCACCGATAGTATTAATTTAAGAACCTTACTGTCTTCGCTATAAAAGGTTTTAAAAAGTTAAAGATGCTACGAGAATTCTTCGTAGCGTGTCGTAGACGCGTTATGTGTGACGTATAAAAAACTTCAACGAGTTTTCACGGTGTTTTATATAATTTGGCTTTTTAATCCTAATTTATTAAATAGGTACTTATTTACCGCGCCCGCCAGATCATAGCGCAACTATAGGAGCATAAAATATTAATTTAAAGAAAAAAAATAAAAAAAGAAAATGGTTCACAAAATATTTTGCAGTTAGATAAAACAAACTAAATATGCCAAGGATTTCAATTTTCCTACTGCTACACTTTAGCAACACTAGTCACTAAACAAAAATGTACAGTAACTAATGTATGTACTTAATTATGGAAGTCGTTCGTAGTTAAGTTACTATATTATTAGCATTAATAATGCATTTACAATGTGAAATTAAAACACACTTAAAAATCGCACTGCCTTTTCGCCTGTGACAGCCCGATTTTTTTCTTTAAGTGTGTTTTAATTTCACATCGTACTTAGTTAGGTTGGTAAGTGCTGTTTGGTTGGCAATGCAATGCATGGTATTATTTTGGCTCTTTTGTTCAATACACTTCTGTGGTTTTTTTGAATAAGTTGTGACAGTTACTCGATGAATAAAGGTGTTTTGGAGAATATAAAGAAAAAAATTTCATAGTCTAAAACCTCGCTCGGTCGCTTTGTATAATTTCCTACAGGTGCCAACCCTACACATTCGGTTCTTTCAAATAGCGTTGAGTATTTGAACAAGACTTACTGTCGGATCCGAATTACAGCATTTTTGGTAAAATGCAATTGTGAAACTTAAATGTAGATTAAGAATTATGTGATATCAAAAGGTAATCAGTTAAACTAACAAGTAAACAGCTACTAAATAAATATATATACATATATACAACAACATCACATACATTGATCTGACTCCGTGCTAAATAGCTGAAGCACTTGTGTTACAGATATCAGAATCAACAGTGCTATTACAAATAAACTTAAATAAATACATATAACACCCAGACCAGTACAAACAGACATGTTCATGCAAACAAATGTTTGTAACAGTGCAGTGCCGGGATCGAACCCGCGACCTCTTGGTTAATAGTCAACTTCTTGACCATTACACCAAAGTGTTCGTCCACTAAAGGAGCGGAGAGATATATGGCTATTGCAGATTTAATGAGACCTAGATAATTCAAATACCACATAGTACCTACATAAACGTATTTCTTTAGACCTTTACGTTTAGATTCTATTTATAACCTAAATTGTATAACTCTCTCAAAACCTTGTTTGTTCTAATAGTTTGTAAGTGGTTGAGCCGCTTAACGCTTTGTCATAACCGGCTATAAACAAAGACGACGTACTAAGGGTGCTTGTCCACCGGCGCGGAGCAGGGAAACAGAGACATAAACCAAGTATTTGAATAGGGATGTGGACTGTACTCAAATAAGTATATAATTTTACCACGAAAGGGTAGTTTCTATAATACAAATAATAAAAAACACAAAATTTTCTTCAACAAACAAGGGAATATTTATTTATTTAATAAAATGTAATTAAATATTTCACTCTCAAGTCACGTGACAATGAACACCAATCAAAATTCGTGACGTCACCTGTTGCCAAACAAGAATTTTCACTGTCAATTACTATGGTGTTTGTTGATATTTGGATAATATTATTGTTGTGATTCCTGTGAAATTTCTTCGAAATTCGTTCAATTTTCTTATTAAATCGATTTTTAAAGGCTTTCCCATAATGGAAAGTGGATATATAAAGGCAGATAGTTCAAATTTGCCAAGAATCGATTGCTTTACGGTGGCTAATTTCTTCGCAACAAATAGTAACTTGTGCTCTGCTGAATTTAGAAATGTGAAGACCTCCATGTAAGTAATATATTCAGGATACATTATAATAGCAATCGTAGGTATTTAAACTGGAAAAGTTACATTTATCAAATTAAATGATTGATGTATGATTTTGAGGTTATGTTTTATTTTTATAACAAATTGTTTCATTTCTTTTTAGCTCCTCGAGGCGGTCATATGGAGACGATGCTGTGGGATATGTCCAACTTCGTCGAGATTCAAAATTGTGCACAGTTAAGTGCAAAATTTGCCCGGAGCATAAAGTTCGTAGCAAACCATATTCAGCCACTATGGTTGTGGATGAAGAAAACGGTGAAATAGTAAGTGCCGAGTGTCATGATTGTGCTGCTTCTCAAGGAGGTTGCAAACATGCTGTGGCATTCATCATGTGGGTGCATCGCCGAAGTGAGGAACCTTCATGCACTTCTGTAGAATGCTACTGGAAAAAGTCACGTCTAGCAAAAGTAGGCACAACTTTAAAATTTGTAACATCAAAGGAGCTCTCTAAAGGGAATTCACGAAGTTACCTGCCAGATCCTAGTGTTTTATCTGAATTTTTAAAAGAGGGTAAGGAAAGAAAAATTAAAAATATTCAGTTGTTGAAACACCAGCCGGATTACCGCAAAGATGAAATTATAATGTGTTCAATGCACCAACTGTGCTTGAAATACAAGGATGCTGACTATGAGAATTTTTTGGTAAATGCCAGCTCCTTAATTACTAAGCATACCATAATGGAAATTGAAAAACTCACAAGAGATCAATCCCAAAACAAATTATGGTTTGAGTTGCGATATGGACGCATAACTGCATCGAAAGCTTATTCGGTTAGTAAATGCAAAACCCCTGATGGAAGTTTAATTGCCCAAATTATGGGTGGCAAAATTCCTGATACACCTGCAATGAGCCGTGGGCGAAAATTAGAAGATGCTGTTCGCAAAATCGTAGAGATTAAACTTGGAGCAAAAATAGGAAAATGTGGATTAATGATTTCTCAAGAGTATTTGATGATCGCTGGTTCACCAGATGGTATAAGTGATGAATTTGTCATCGAAATTAAGTGCCCAACTAGTGCCAATAATTACAAGAACTATGTTCAGGAAGAACAACCTACAAAATTATATTATGCACAAGTGCAGTTACAAATGTTTTTGTCTGACAAGAAAAAGAGTTATTTTTGTGTAGCAGATAGTAACTTTGAAACCAATGAAAATGTGAATATCATTTGTGTTCACTTGGAAGTTGACTATGTTAATAATTTACTAGTTCAACTTTCAGCATTTTGGAAAGAGCATGTCTACCCATTGTTGAATAAAAGTGTACAATAAAAAATTAAACAATACTTTCCGTTAACCATGTTTTATTTTCAAACAGCCTTTCTAATATTTAAAATGATAGTTACTGTTTCATGGAAATTGTGAAATATTCAACAGTTACACTTAAATTTTATCTAGACTACTGAACCGATTTGAATGAAACAAAGCTCAGAACCATCTCGATTAAATTGGCTTAAAAATAAAGAAAACTGCATTAAAATTGGTCCAGCTATATGGGAACTATGGTGCCAAAGGCAGACATACAAACGTCTTGTTTGTATGTCACACTTTTAATACTCTCCTTTTTGTAGAGGGTTAAAACATTACATAGTGTTACGAGCTGGGGTTCGGGATAAATTAATTAGTCCAATTAACTCGAAGAAACACTATATTTAAGAAAACAATACACGCTAATTAACTACAACGATCACACACTAAATTCACAAAACAATCACTGAACAATTCACTGGTTACTTTTTATCTTCACTTGTGTCTTCACTGTATCGCTTCCAAACTTAAACTCCATTCGCGGCGCAGGCGACCCTCTATTTATATGCCGGGGCACTCGACCTAGATATATCTAGAAACTTCTAATGTTAGAGCGAGATAGGTATAGTGTTAGAAAGAGATAGATATAGTTCCAGAACATTCGAGTATTCTGTAGAAGTTTCTAGTAGCTACTAGTACGTAGTAGTAGGTAGGTAGTTTACTTCCGGAACATTCTTTCTTTATGTAACCTACCGACCTACGTGACAATAGTAAAACTTAAGTCTAAACTTATTAGATATGATTTTCATCAGCCTATAGTATAAGTCCCACTGCTGGGCACAGGCCTCACCTCAACTATGAGGTGGTCCGAGCCATACTCCACCCCGCGGGCTCAGTGCGGATTGGTGCAGGGGTGGGTGTGTGTAAGGTAAGTGACCAACCTTACTGTCAGATGTTATTAAGCCGCGCGAGGGCCTCTGACTAGGCTAACGGCTAATATCTATCGATATTAACTGGGACCAACCGCTTAACGTGCCTTCCGAAGCACGGAAATACTTGTAAATAGATGTCACTTAAATGGTCAGAATGGTCACCCATCCCAGACATGACCGCGCCTTAGGTTGCTTAACTTTTGGTATCACTACCAAAATATGATTGTATTCTATGATTGTAATAAAACTAAACATGGTCTTTATTTAATGAAATGACAGAGTCCTGTAAATTTATCAAAGCACAAGCTATTATAATTACTTCATCTAATACCTTTATTAAATAGTTATTAATGCAAGCATGAGGTTTTAACATGGCAAATTCTCTTAAGCGGCGTATCACCCTCTCAATATGTATTCGCAAACTGGCAATTTGCTTAGTCTGGCGAGCTTCTTGCTTGGATAATTTTGATCCAGTACTAACACTTGGAGGTCGAACTAAGTGAAGACCTGCATGGAGTACCATCTGCTCTATATGCTTGAAACCCCTATCTGCCAGGATACATATCTCAAGTGCTGGATCCCGACGGGCTAGTTGAAGCCACATTTTCCGCATCGTTTTTGTACGTGGAACGTGAATAAATAGTTTTTTAGGTGTTTTAATAGTAGTACTTTTACACTGCGGCACCGCACAATATTTATAAAATTTAGAATCCATCTTAGTAGCACAAAACTATGAAATAGCTTTCTTTTACATACAACTTCGACAACGTTTTGGAACAGGTGACGTCACAGCGGTATATTTTGACAGGTTCGTTCGTTCTGGCGCGAAATTTGTAATACAATTTTAAATAATTTATTTTAAAGGTATTTGTTGTATTAAAAAAATAAATAAAAATATTTAGTGCTATATTTGGTACTTATAGATGGTTTTAAACACTTTCCCAAAAATAGTCCACATCCCTATTATCTAGGTCTCATTAAATCTGCAATAGCCATATATCTCTCCGCTCCTTTAGTGGACGAACACTTTGGTGTAATGGTCAAGAAGTTGACTATTAACCAAGAGGTCGCGGGTTCGATCCCCGCACTGTACAACATGTCTGTTTGTACTGGTCTGGGTGTTACAAGTATTTATTTAAGTTTATTTGTAATACCACTGTTGATTCTGATTTTTGTAACACAAGTGCTTTAGCTACTTACCACAGCGTCAAATCAATGTTTGTGATGTTGTTGTATATTATTATTATTATTATTTATTTGTATAAATATATTATTAATAGGATTTTCCACTGCAGACAAGAAAGATTTTGTGGAATACTATTGGTTAATAATTCCCCGTTTCTCCGCTCCGCGGCCTCGTTCCGCGCTTGTAGACAGGTACCTCTACGGAGTATTTACCTACCAGGGTACCTTGGTGTGTCTTGAGAACTACACAGGTGCGTAGTGTCTGATGTGTGAGTAGGGTGACCAAATTCTACGTTAAAGAAGAGGCGAACGATGAATAACAAGACAACCAAAGTGATTAGGAAATACCTAGAGATAATAATAATCGAGACAGCTTGCACGAAAATTCTTTAGAGTAAGTATTGCCTTTATACAATTGAGCATTACACTTTTTGTAATTCTTTAACTTAATACCAGTGCAAAATGTTTATAAGCTAATATTCACGGTCTTATTGCCACAACGGTGACTAACAGGCTTCTACTCGTATAGGTATGCCAAAAACATAATAACTTTTTATAACCGATTTAATATTTCTGCGCTCTCGGTTGACTGGTAGAGAATGACATAAGCCATTAAGTCCGCCAAATGTATACTTTTGATGCTATATATAAATAAATATTTCCTAAAGTATTTATGAGACGTGATACATAAGAAAACATTAGAATACATTCAGCACCAAAGAAAAAAATCTAAAGCTACGGTTTCCAAGGATAGCGAAGCCTATAACGGCCGTAAAATAGCGATGAACGTTGTCTATGTAAACAAAATGACGTTACGGTGTAGTTACCGCTCTCTAGAAAACCGCTCTCTCTATCGCTCTCTAGCGCCATTTAGTTACCAAAGACAACGGTCTATGACGTCATTCACCGTTGTTTTATGGCCGTAACATGACAGCGCCGCTATTCTAGGAAACCATAGCTTAAGTCCGGAAAATCGAAAAACATGGACGTCTCTAACCTAACTTTCCGCTAAATGCGAAATTTGTGGTATTTCCACTCAGATTATGGAGGTTCATTATGCCGGCGCATAACAGCGATAATAACCTTAATGCTAACTAACGCGAAACAATGCCTTTTCTGGCCATTCTCCCGACGCATCGCGCGGAGAGTACGCAATTTGGGACCTGCGCTGTAATTTAACACAAATTAAGCACGGCAATCATGTTATGATATTTAATATTATACATAACTCGATTGCACAAAAATCGCACCCCTGGGATGGAGTTTGAGCTGTCAAATTAAATAATAAATAAATATTTTACAACAATCACACCAATTCTCTAGTCCCAAATTAAGCTACGAGGCTTGTGTTATGGGTAGGCTAGACCACGGATAAACATACTTTAATACTTTATTTTTGTAAATAAATACATTTTATCATAGAAAACACTTAGACCAGTACAAACACACATATTCATGCACACATATGCTTGTACTGTGCGGGAATCGAACCTGCGACCCTTGGTTTTAGTAGTCCGAAATGTTAACAACTGCACCAAACGGTCGTCTAATTAGTAGTTGTAGTTTTGGCATTGACCTAATACTCAAGTAGGTAATACTACTTTATATTTTAAGGAAAACCTATAATAAGCTTTACTTACCAGAAGCTACCATATAATCAACATACTTACGAAAATGTAACGCCGTTGGTTTTCAACAAATAAGAGTTAAAAAGAAAACACTAAAATTGAGAGTTCAGCGAACGAATAAAATGATTTTACGAACGAGTAATTTTTTTTTTGGTTCCATCAACTTTATTAAAAAGAACATGCGATTGCACTAAAAAATAAATAACTTTACATGTGATTATTGGTGCTGTGTGAAAATAAAGAGATATGTAAATGTAACGTTTGTGATTTTTATTAATTGTAAAGAGTAATTTCTGGAACTACTAAACCGAATTTCTTAAACGAATGGAAATCAACCTTTTCTGTAAAGCTATACATATTCGATTCTTTATCTTTATAACACACAGAATGTCACGGGACATCCTACATTTGCGCAGACGAAGACTAATCAAAATATTAAAACCCCTAACTAGATCAAACTGATCCTTCGTCCATTCTAATTAAATAGGGATCATTTCTGATTTATTTCAAACCAGTCGGTTACAGTGGAGAGACGGCCAGTAGGTAACTTTAGCCCCAGCCGAGGCCCAGTATCAATACACAGGTGCACTCACTGTTCCATCACGCTAAAAGTTCAGTGAGACGGCATCCGAGACGACCGGAGAGAGATAAGGCGCAGGAGAAACGGCTTAACATCTTTCCGGCTTTCCGAGACAAGGGGATGTAACACCGCCAACTTCCCGACTCAAAGGTGTTCTTGAGAAATTCATGACAGAAACTCTCAGAAATAATTTTGGCTCGACCTGGGATTCGAACCCAGGACCTCTATATACGCTGTAATTCTACTATTTACATATGCACTTGATGTTAATTAGCACGTTTCAACGAAAATAAAAGCGATGTTACTTATATTGGCTACCACTGTGGCCCGATGGAACAGCAAATTAAAACTCTGCTTAATTAAAAATGGCGGAAAACCATAAATCAGGTTACAAGACACGTAGAAATTTATCGCTGAAACTGTCTTAACATTCTGATTCCATCCAAATTAGGAAGCTAGGAGCATTATTTAAAGATATAAATCTACAAATCGTATTTAAAACTGTGAACTCAATAATTGAAAACTATCGTTCATATTTTCACGGAATGTGTGCATAATTGGCTCAGTCACTGTTAAAATTAAAGCTCAAAGAAACAGCAAAAAATATTGTACGTCAAGTAAGAAGTTATACAATTCATGGAAATCCTAAGTGACACGAAAATTTTAGCATAAGAGGACCCATGGGACATATTTCAGGTGCTTCTGACCAGGGACCGAAACCGGTATGACCAATACCGGTATTTTTTGGTTACAACCTTTATTTTTTTTACAGGTATTTTTAAAAGGTTACCTTAATTCTTAAATATTGAATACAACCTGTATTAATACCGGTTACCGAAATAAAAATTACCTTTTTTTATACGTGCCGTCGCCGCGTCGCGTCGGCGGCGCGTCTCGAAGTCATTGCCTGTGTGTGAGTAAGTGTATAGCCAGGCCTCTCTCACTCGATGTACTTGCGCGCGGTAATAGCCTACTCTCGCCGGCACCGACTGCAGTGCCGATTCAGTGGACTGCCAACAATCGGACGCGCTCACGACGCACTATAATTATTCGTGTTACGCTTACGTCCAATTTAGTTTTCATACGAACCAAATAAGTAATCTGTGCTTGTTAAACGTTAGCTTTATTACGTGGTGGTTTAGTCGACTAATAATTAATTAATTAGCGAAATGACTAGGTAGGTAGGCAGGTACCTACGTAGTTGACAATAAAATTTACCGATTCTCGAAATGTACCTACCTACTAATAATCTACAAACGACAGATTCCACAAATGACAGATTCTACTAATGACCAATTTGCGAAATGATCGTTTTTTATTGTATTGTATGAAAATAGTAAGTACCTAGGTATTTTGTTAGAAAATTTAGGAATATGAAAAATAAAATGAAATGTAGATAAAGAATAAAGAATCATATATTTAAATAGTTTTCATTATGATCACAAATAATAGAAAAAAGCATGGCGCGTTTGTACGTATGTACCTACGTATGTACACAAAAATAAGGATGATAGATAATATAAATACAAATATCTTTTTTTCTTCTCTGACACAAATATCACTACAAAGTAGTTACAATCGAAATAATGTTTCCTTAATGCAAAATCTAGTAGTAGGTAGGTACCTACACTTTTTTAACTCAACAATAAACATTGTGTCAACCCTAGTTCGATTGTCGCTAGGTCTCACGTCACTTGGTCTCGCGCAGCTGCGAAGCAATAGTGACTTTATACTCAAAGATGTAGGTGCATTTTTGTACGCGGCAGAAAAAGTAGTCTATTAACGCTGTAGGTATTGAAATTTCTCTATGGAGTGATTTATCTGTTACGTAGTAACTATTTAGTAATCTGTGGTATAGCCGCGCGCGCCGGCGAACGGCGCGCCACCGACCAATACCAATCACTGACCGCTGGCGCGTGAGACGTTAGACGTACGTAGTGCTTATCTCAGTTTGCTAGCGAGCGAGTGCTGGTTGTATTGGATTGTTTTGAACGCAAATATTTATTGTTTATATCCCGAGTATAGTCGCCACTGCTTTACCAAGGGCTATGACCCTGAGCAACATTCAAGCAGGGACAGAAATTCGGGAATTTGTCCATATAATAGAGAAATATTCAGTGATTTAGATTTTGCACCCTCATATGTCACGGACAGACCAAATAATAACGCTTTAGAGAATGACAATAATACATCCGATTTTAAAAATTCAGTAACATCAGAGCCAAACACTTCCACCGCAAATGAACCAGCAGCGGTGCAGTCTACTCAGACCAGCTCAACCTCAAGCTGCTGCAGGACTTGAAGACATCGCGCTGTCTTCTCCCAGATGCTCAATAACTCCACAGCCCAATTCTTCCGCTGTATCCGCGCCGGAAGTGCAGTTTACTCAGACCAGGCCTTTGGAATATCAACCTCAGTCTGCTGCAGGACTTGAAGCCATCCCTTCGTCTTCTGCTAGAGGCTCAATAACTCCACAGTCCTGCAGTTCCGCTGTGTCCATACCGGGAGTTCAGTCAATGCAGACAAGCTCTATAGAATCACAATATCCAGCTGCTGCTGTCACTCAGTCTGCTCACAGATGGTCAGAAACTCCACAATCAAGTGATTCTGTAGGAATTGATCCTCTTGATATTTCCAATCAAGCTTCAAGTAGTAATTTTTTGCCAGAACTCGTAAGACCATACCCTAAAGCACCACCCAGAAAAACAATAACAAAAAAAACAATAAAGAGGAAGTCAACAGTTTACACTGATACTCCAGAAAAAGAAAACATCAGAATTCAAACCGAAGAAAGGGAAAGAAAAAGAAACGCCAGTAAAATAAAGACTAATATGAAGAATATGAGGGAAAAGAAAAAGAAGACAAACAAAGGAAAAACAGAACCTAAAAAGAAGCAAATAAAAAGAAGGATGAACGGCGTCTCGAGCTCAGAAGATGATACTCGAAATTCGAGTTCTGATGAAGATGGCGATATTGAATTGCCACAATCTCCAGAATCGGTGTATAATGAAGAAGAAGATGTGGATCAATTTGATTCATCCAGTTGTGAGTCAGAAAATGAGTGCGCTGTTTCACCACTTCAAGTAGAAGACTGGGCAATAATAAATTTAACCTCCTTGAAAAATCTTGTTCACCGTTACATTGGGCAGGTCAAATCAATTACAGAAGATGGCTATGTAATACAATTTGCAAAAAAAATAGATAACCACAAATTTAAGTGGCCAATTAAAGATGATATCTCTGAAGTGGCTAGATACCAAGTTGTGAAAAAAAATTACCCACCTGTTATCAAGTCCAATAGCAGACGTGTAATTGTACTTGAATTCAAGAACTCTTTAAGAAAGTTCAAAATAGAATAAGTTTAACGTACGTTTATCAGAAACTTGTGTGGAAAAAACTTATAATTCCTCTTTTCATTGTTTTTAGAATTTATTTGAAGTAAAACTGATGAAGATTTTAGGTAACGGAACCTCGTATTCCTTCTTCACAAAATATTTTGGAATATTGGGAGAGCCAAAAAATAACTCGTCCTAAATTATATGCTCTAGCTAAAAAAGCTATAGCGTGTACAACGAGTAGCACTTTGCTGTCGACAAAGCGAACTTCAGCTGTTGACGGAGGCAACTACAGCTACCGTCATTGGTAGAGTTTGCAGTTGACACGTGGACAGCAAAAGCCAACCAATAACGACAGTAGCAGTTGCTCCTGTCAACTGAACTGAAGTTAAGTCTGTCGGCAGCTGAAGTTGGCTTAGTGGACAGCAAAGTGCTGCTCTTCTTTATGATGCCTTGGTTTCAATATTATTAATAGAGATCAAAATGGCGGCAGAACAGTACTCCCAATCGCGTCAAGGGACAAGTTGGTTGTGGTGAAAAGCAACATAACACTTAAAACCCCCGCGTAACCACCCGTGGTCGAGCTGAGCGAATGCTTTGTCCAAGTTGATTGATTTCCATAATAATAATCATATTTTAAAACCCAAAAAATCTCCTTCGACATTTTGTTTGGTCATCCTACTTTGTTTTAAAGCAGTGGCGTAGCTAGGGGGACAAGGGCCCTGGTGCATAGGGAAAGAATCGGGCCCTCCTCCTCCCCTCTTTCCGCGTAGTTTGAACTTATATTGGCCTTCAAAATTATTGATAAGAATAAGAATAGAAAACAGTAAGTGAACTTATCCCTAGTAGGCAAAATCCATACGTCGTCTCTATTAAAATCTCCATGTGTTTAATAGAAGAAAAAGGGAATAAATAAACAACGCCGCACATGACAATAAAGAATATTTATTATACAGATGAGATTAATTAATGGAAAAAACGATTTTCAACAGAATTCCCCGCCCAATTCACAATCTCTTGCGCGCTTTAATTTTTGCGAATTCGTCTATAATTTCACTCAAATCCAAGTTTGATGCCGCCTCATTTTCTATTGCAATTAACGATAAATGTCGGAGGCGATCTTGTCGAATGCTGTTTCTTAAATAATTTTTTATAATCTTCAGTTTACTGAAAGATCTTTCTGCTGCCGCGGAAGTAACAGGAATTGTATGAAACAGTAGCATCGCTGTATACGCTGTATAACACTTCCGTAAGGTCACATTCGAGCACGCCAAATTTTGTTATAATTTCTTTGCAAAGCTGGCGAATAGACCACGTCTCCATCAATTGAGGGAGAATCAGATGATATACATTAAGAAATTGGAGCGAAAAATTGGGTCCAATTATATCGCAATATTTCTTCTGAAACTGATCACATTTCTCGAGTAAAATCGTTTCATTCCAGCTAAGCAAGTTTTTTGGCATCAGGAAGTCGAACGATTTACGAACTGCACTCATACCAATAAAACGCGCATCTAACTGATTGATTATTATGTCGAGTACATTGTTGAAAATAGTTACTCTAAAGACTTCTTCCTGGTTTTCGAATCGGTGATCAGAAGCCAATTCATCGAAATGCTTTTTAGTTTTTCTTCTTCGCTTTTCTGGAAAGGTAGGATCGATATCGTATTTTCTCGCGGTTTCGGTGGCTTTGGATTTGAAGGACTCGAAGTCATTTCTATACTTTTTCAATTTATCCGTTGTTTCGTCCAAAGCCTTACTCGCTTCATCCAAAACGATATCACGTTTTTGCAAAAGTTTGGAAACATAATTGATGTTGTTCAATACGCTGTGCATGAATTCACAAAGAAATACAAACTCAAAATTCAGCATTTTTGATTTTATAATTTCTGCTTCACTACGTTCGTCTTTACTGGAACTCTTCAGCGTTATTTCGGACAATGCTTTAATGATATCGAAAAAACGAAGTTTGACTGCAGTTATTGAGTTAACCCTGCTGGACCATCTTGTCGGATTCAATTTTTTCAAAGTAATTTCTGATTCACCGGTGAATTCGATAAAAGGTCCCAGCGCTTAATGCTGTTTCCAAAGAAGTTAAACAGGTCTTGAATTGTTGCAAAAAACTTCTGAATTTCGACGGAACCTCGAACGGCATCATTTACTACCAAATTTAAATTATGACTGGCGCAATGTACGTATTCTGCGTTTGGCTGAATATCTTTAACTTGTTTTTGTACTCCATTATACGCACCACTCATTACACTGGCCCCATCGTAACCTTGCCCAACACACTTTTTAAAATCAAGACCCTTTTCGGAGAACAACGTGGTAACTTGATTTACCAAATCCGCGGCGCTGTGTTTAGTGACTGCATGGAAACCTAGAAATACCTCTCTTACTTCAATGTCGATTGCTTGTCCATTTTCCGATCTTAATATCACTGCATATCTTACGACAATGCTTAGTTGATCCACTTTTGATATGTCCTGCGTGGTATCCATGATGATGGTAAAGAACGGTGACGCCCTAATTTGATCCAATAAATGATTCTCGAGTTTGGTGCCCAAACACTCGATCATTTCATTTTGAATCGTTGCACTGAGGTATCTTGTTGATCCTAAAAACATGGGGAATATGAGAAAACATTCGATTATGATAACATAAATTATAAACTCAGTAAACGAGATAAATTCTTACCTTTGGGCATATCCAAAACTTGACGCAAGATGTGGTCGTATCTAGCAACGAGTTGGACAATTGAGAGAAAATTTCCGTGGTTTCCTCCCTCACTCAGATCCTCTCGATGTCCTCTCAAAGCCAGAGAACTCTTCGCAAGAGTAATTATGATATCGAATAATCTCAGAAGAACTTGTCTCCAAAATGACGCTTCTTTGCGAATTTCATCTTCAAGTTCTCTGTCGATGGTAGAATTTTTTTGCCACGCTTCATATACAGCGCACGCCTCCGTGTGTGCTTTCGAGGAACCATGTTGCTTAACTCTATCTGATAAATGCCTCCAGTCCCGGATGCCTGTGCACCATGCATTTATTTGCGAAGGAAACCACCAACACGGTTGGCAGTAGGCAGCATCCAGAATTTTCGAATAGCATATCCAAAAACGATCCACTGGACCGTATTGTGACGTAGAAACGTAATACGTTTCTGAAAAGCTCCTGTTATCTTGGTGGGGGTCTTTCGGAAAAGGTCCCGGAGGTTTCAAAGGTCCTTTGTCAAGAATCAGCCGTTTTTCGTTATCGTTCAATTTCTTGTTCGTGTACTTTCCCAAGTCATTTGAAATTTCAAGAACTTTTGAAGATGAAGAAATGGATGATTCTTCTAATGTAGGTTGCACGGAAGCGTCGCGGTCGTCATTTTCAGCAGTGGTATTGTCGGTAGTTATTGGATCCTGATATTCCTGATCTACTCGAGTCACTTTATTAATTAACACAGCTGTGTCCACGTTATCAATAATTGAACACTCGTCACTTTTGACCGATATTCCAGCTGTTGAAGGAACTGTAGCAGAAAGCGGTTTCGTAAAAAAGCTGTCTAGCTTGGTCAATTTTTTTTTACTTTCTTCCCTTTCTTGACGTTGTTTCCGCTTTGCGGCACCGCTACGTTCCTTTTTTCTTTCCATAATTTTTAATTACATGGAAAAGAAGAAACACTTTAAAATACAGTGGTACACGGTTTTTATTGGACTCGAAGCGATTGCAAAGTGATATTTACTGAAACGTAGTGCTCAAATTACAGTGTAATCCAAAGTAAATTTTAACAGTTCAACACTGTTAAACACAGTGTTGTGTGTCCGTGTATTGGTGATAATGTCACTAACCGTATAAAGAACAGTGAAACAACCGTGCCACACTGTAAAATTAAATGAATCGCTCTGTAGTCAATACTGTAACACTGTAACCGTTGTTGCTGCGTACAGTATGAAAATCGGTGATGTCATCTAATTTTGACAGTTGAACACTTTTACTGGAAACATTGATGAATTTAGTATATCGAACTGTCAACAATCCAGTGTAACTGTTAAAATCTCAGTTTGGACAGGAAAATTCTCTGTTCCACTGTAAAATGAAGTGGGTACCCCGTTGTTTAAGCAGTTTACACTGCGATATTTACTGTTTCTTTTTTTCCGTGTAGTAGGTCATTGTCAATTTGAATTTGAGTTTAGAATAACGTTGTTTATTTTTTGTTGTCGATCATGTTGAGAGCTATCATAGATTATACGGTTACCGTTGTGCTGCAACCGGTATCATACATATTTTGTCATCGGAATTTTTTTTAGCGAAAATGAGTTCTAGCAGAATTTGGTGCCAGATGGATGGATGTGCGGAATAGAAATCATAGCATTAGTGGTGATACTTGATGAAATAAGGCTGGTAGTAGGGAATTACGAATTACAACAGTCAGCGACACACCTAGCGTCAACTATTGTAGTACGTCTCAGACCCCAGAAAGTTGAAAACATCGCCACAAATATCATAAATCAGAACTCATGCAAGACAAGAGCGAATGAAAGTTTCATTAAAAAGTTGATGGGTGGAATTGGCGAATTGATCTCACTACCGTCAAGCACGTGAGCTTATCGCTGATCCAATGTGCTACGGGCGTACTCATCAAAACTACCAAATAACCGAACTAACGATAACAAACAGCACATGCCTATCGAGGACGCTTGGCGCATGTGTTGGAAATGTTGAATAAGGAGTTCTATAATTGTTGATTTGAAAAAAAAAAATAAAAAAATAAAAAAATCTTGTGAGCAGGCTCGAGCCTCAAGTCTCGAGCCTGCTCACAAGATTTTTTTTTTGATTAAAAAACAAAAAATTTTTTTTTTTAAATTAAAAAAAAAAAAATTAAAAAAAAAAAATTTTTTTTTTCAAAGCTGAGGTTTGAGGGCCCCCTGAGCTCCGGGGCCCTGGTGCACTGCACCACCTGGCCCTATGATAGCTACGCCACTGTTTTAAAGTTATATACCGCGCCGCCATGACACAAATACAAAAACAAAGCGACATCAACACCTCTACTGGTGAATAATCTAACTATTCCATCTCACGCCTTTTTTTTAACATCAGGGAAATGTTGTTACGCATACCCACCAGCCGCGGGGGCAGCTGAGATTATGCCTTATTTTTAACACACAAATGCTCTTCTCACCTGGAGAAAGCGAGGCGGTTCGCTAATTTAAATAGAAAAAAGTGTAGGTATTGTGCTAACTTGCTCAAAAAAATTGCAAGCAAATAAGTTATAAGCTTTGTTAACGAGGAAGAGCTGGCTTCTATTAGAAACACGGACGTGCATGTTTCTCCGAAAGTAAAATAAACATACTACCGAGTTAAATTCTATGATGAGAGAAAAAGATAAGCAAAAGGGTATTTTGACAATTCACAATGTAATAAAGTAATATTATATTACTTACCTTTGTTCATTTCCTTTTTACCATCACTCAACTACTCCACCGCTAAAAGGCGAACTTAAGAAACTTAAACAGTAGGTACTAACTAACTACTCCAACACGCACGACGATCTCCCTGGTAATGTATTTTCTAATGCCAAAATTATTAACGGCATTGCGATATTCTATCTCTTTCTCGTAATCAAGGTCATTTTTAGGTAACCGGTATAAAAACGGTAACTTAAATAAAGGTAACATGTTTCTTCTAATTGGGTTACACAGATTGCGGTTACCTTAATCAAAGAGGTAACCAAAATTCTTCGATACCTGTACCGTAATTTGGCATCCCTAGTAGTGTACTTATATTATATTTGATACAAGGCTGCGAAAAATAAGAACTTATTACTCAACTAGTACCTACAAGTTTTATGAAAAAATCTGAAAACAGTTTTGCGAAATAGAGTTCGATCTGGCTACCCATATTCCCGACACCCCAATCAAATATGTTCCCGCCAGAGGAGCCCTACTCTCTAAGCCGTTGTCCTTAATTTGGGAAATAGCCATCTCTGTCACTCTTACTAACGACCGAGCGGCTCGCTGGATCCGAACATCGGACGAAACGTTACGGAGAACGGACTCAAACGTCCCTCTCTGTAGTCTGTTTTACTACTCCAGTCCACCCGTTCGCACGCACGGTCACGGTAGATAGTGTAAGAAGGACATTCGAATACGAACGTCGTATTACAGAGTAGAGCCGCACCACTTTTCTTATTTTTAACATCAATGAGGATTCTACAAATTGGTTGGGAGAGGTTTTAAAGGCGAGCCAGCTCCGATTGGCCCGACACGTATTTCGCATTTGCTTCCACGAATTTGTGGTGCTGAATTTTTACTTTTTCAGGGTGCACGGAAAACTAGGAGTTATACTGAAGTCTGTGCAGCTTATTTGCGAGAGTCGTAAGGGATTTGGATGTGCAGTATTTGCTTTGGAAAACATATTTTACAAAAAAAATATACAAAAAATAAAGTCAAATGCAACCTGCATTTGAGTTTTAATCCCGTCAGATGGTAACAACGAGGAGGAAACGTCCTCTCTTTTTTTGTACTGACGTAGTGTCGCCTCCCTTATAAAATTATTCGTTAGTTTAAAACTAAATGAATATCGATAAACAAATTAATAAGTATGTTATAATAACAAATAAGTATAGAAAAAAAAAGATTTTGTTTTAAAATACGGGCGAGAGATCAGAGATAAATCATTAAGACGAGATTAGGCTTATAGCCATTTTATCTTTGAATTGCGTGTTCCACATGTTGTGCAATATGAGTGACAATTTTTTTGGGTTGTGAGTTTCGTCAAAGTTTGTCTAAATGTATATTTTGGTTTTGTTGTAAACTAAAAAAGGATTACAAAGATCAGATGCACATTGAGAGTGGTGCTTATGGGATTTGGACATTTAATTGTACATGTTTTGCTTATTTACGATTTTTGCTCAGATTGAGGTAGGTGAGATGTTTATAGCAAGAGAAGATTCTCTTCTATCTTGAAGAATATCTTGGGAATCTAGCATTCCTCCTTTTCTGTCGTCCTTTTGTTTTCGTTGCAGTTATACCTTTTTGATGTTCGATGATGATTAGTTTCAACATATATTAGTATGATTTTGAAAAGCGAAGTTAGGTTCATAGTGTCCGTATTCTTTGGTATGTTAATGTAAATAAATAAAAAACTGAGCTTATCGTGAAAAAAATTTAATAGTCTGGAAGAGACTTTGGCGTATTACTAGTGACTAAAAAATACTTAATTGAGAATATCATAACAGTCTACATTTTTCCTTTGAGAGGACATTACCATAAACTAAAGATATTTTAAAATCAACTTGCCAATCGATACTCAATTGGTGCAAATCGAATGAATATATGCAACATTTTATAGATGTATGGACAGACAATATAAAAACTTACATCAATACAATCTTCTGACATCTTAACATAGAAATACTACTGACATGCATAATTTGTCACTAGTACAACTAATTTTGTGATGTTAGATCAACAAAAAAAAATCTGGAATCGTTGTGACCTCTTTGTCTACACAAAAACAAATGGAAATCATCATTCTTACAACATTTGAGTATCATATCGACCGTTACAAATACAGCAATATAATCATGTAATCAACATTTAGTAGGAACATCTTGAATGTAAATTGTGTAAAACTTTGCAATTTAGGACTTATTTACATTAAGTCAATGAATAATGCCAATATTAACCTTCAGGTGACTTTAAAAGTACCTCCGTAGTGGCAAACGCTCCCGGCGGGATCGTTGACAACAGGTCATTTACCCCGACGCGCCACTTGATGACATAAGGCCTGTCTCATTTCCTACCCACCGTTGACTGGAAGTCAAATAACTGTCAGTTTCATACTAAGAGCTATCTGAGGTTTTAGATTTTTATATGAAAGTTTCATTCAACGGTAGATAGAACATTATGACTATTGAATCCGGCTATTAGAGATCTGATATATACAATTACATGAGGCAAGATTATCAAGCCTATATTTTAGTGTAAACTGGCTAGGGCTGTGGCTAGGCTTGTTTACTAGATGGGAGAACTATATTGCTAGTTTACTAACACCATATTTCTACCCTGGCTTACAAAAATCTAGTTAATATATATCGGACATAGCAGTGACAATCAAAAAGATGTATTTAAACATTATTCACTGACTTATTTCTAGTGTTCATTATATTGCTCATTCTGAAAAAAAAAAACAAATAACGATAAATTCGTTTACCAAAAGATCAGTTACGTGTTGAACATAAAAAAAATACAAATGCCTTTGTTTCTATTTCAAAAATACAATGACTATGCTACAACTACTACTTATATTAAGTAAAATACTTTGTTGAATTGTGTGTATAGTAGAAAACATTTGTTAGCTACATCTTTCAAATATTATCATAATATTTTCACAGTTTAACTGTTTCTATTAAAGTATATCAATATAATATTTATATACACAGATCTATACACTTGGAACAATTATATTTTTATACACATAGTATACTAAACGTTTAGTAAATATGTTGAATACAAAATTGACACTTACACACAATCCAACAAGCGAATACAATAGAATGTTTTAAAAAATCACAGATATTTGCCATCTAACGTGGCGGATTAAGCTACACATCTCACTTTTCACTTGGGTGTTCGCGTACATCTTTCACAATCACTTTGGGGTCAATTTTTATGATGTCACTCAACTTTTTCATTGTAAATGGCACCATAGTGTTACAGAAGGGCATCAGTGTTGTAACGTTGTCGTATTTGTCTATGGGCGCTGGCTTTGTTCCGTAGTACGAGTACTCGAGTTCAGACTCCTCAGCATAGAAAGGTAGTTTGGTGGTGGATTTCTTGGCTACGGCTTGGAAGGGAAGTTTCGTGGTGGATTTTCTGGCCACTTTTTTTGGAAGCGATGCTGATGTGGACGGCTCGTCGATCTTTCGTTTCAAACCTGAAATCGAAAACAGGTTTCTTTAAGAACTTGATTCAGATTTAAACACACAGAGTGATTTAAAAAACTCTGTTGAAATGGTTATAGAACATATGCGATAGATTTTTAAATAAAGTACCATGCGAAGTATAGTCATACCATTTTTAACATTTCCCTATTTTTTACTTTGTCACCTAGACAAAGTATAAAGTGTTCCCACTTTTTACTTTGTCTAGGTGACAAAGAAAAGATTTAAACCTATCATTGTTGGTACAAACTCTATAAAACATTTTGCAAAGAAGTAAAAACTATTAAGAATAAACTCTTCGATATCTCTAAGGAACATTTATTGATACACCTTGTATAATAATGTATAAAGATGATGTTCAACAAGCCTACTCACTCAGGTCCTAGCCGATCTACTTGCAAACTAGTTGATGTTCTGATGAGATGATGTGCCAGCGATCTATGACATTAACCTACCTGATCCCGGTAAGACATGGAAGGAATGAAATCTGATATTATAATGAGTTACTTTGAAGTTATTTTTTAGCTACATTTCTAATTTTATATAATACTACACGCTAAAGAGTAAAATTAATGACCAACATCTATTACAAATGTACAGTTATCATGGTTAGAAATTTTTATTGTAAGTTTCTCCATATGAAAATTGTTTGAAGCCGGGGTCAATATTCTATCTATGCTTGACTGAAAATTAGATAACTGACACTTTCATAGAAACGGCTGTAACCTGGGATAGCTTTAAGGATGAAACTGTCACTTATCTTATTTACAAATAAAAGAAAGGATCCAGATTGACAGATACATAGGATGTTGAAACCGGCAGTTAGGAGGCTTATCTTGACATGCTTAACTGTACATTTGTATACCTAAAAAGATTCCTAGTACGGATTGATGGTGGTTAACAATCAATTTTCTTTTATATACCTGTCATGAAAATCTCATAAAATGCTTGTCATGATACAATTTCGTATTAGCATCTTATAGTAGCATCATTTGACATTATTTTTATTTTGAACAAATTGCAGCTCGTACTTGTTAAATTTACGCTGGGTAGTGCCTTAAAAACGAGAAAAAAATATATAATAATCAGTTAATATTACGAATATACTATATACTAATCAGTTAATATTGCGAATAGTAACTACTCCAGTTACTATTAGTACCACCTTGGTGTAATGGTCAAGAAGTTGACTATTAACCAAGAGTTCGCGGGTTCGATCCCCGCACTGTAAAAACATTTGTGTGCATGAACATGTCTGTTTGTACCGGTCTGGGTGTTATATGCATTAATTTAAGTTTATCTGTAATACCACTGTTGGTTCTGATATGCGTAGCACAAGTGCTTCAGCTACTTACCACGGAGTCAGATCAATGTATGTGATGTTGTTGTATATTTATTTATTTATTATTTATTTAGAGTACCATTAGCCGTACTTGTACAAATAACTGTTTACTCAACAAAAACGTGCCATAACCTTAAGCATTAACATTACTAAGGTGTTATTCCTAGTATTAAATGACTTAACTTTATAGCCAGGGATGCGATTCTTGTGCATTCGTACTTTTACTAATAAACCAGCCAGCTAAACCTAGGTGTATAACAATAACTTCAAATTGCTGTTAAAGGTGCATTTTATGCCAACTACACATCATTCGTAAATGAATTTCAAACTACGTCTGATCACCACTCGAACGCAACGTGTGGTGCGTTCGAGTGGTGAACGATCGAATTTTTTGCGAACATGAACACTTTTCGACTGCACAAGAATTGCTCCCCTGACTATTGATATATCATGGCTAATTCATTCATTTTTTGTTCATTAATTTTTTTCGTTGTTAGCATGTAATCAAATGTCAAACCAACCTGCAGCCTCGTCTTGACTGGACGACGACACAAACGTCAACTGCGGCTCATCCCTATACTTGACAGGCAAACTCGCATGCGCCGACGCATGGTGCGACGTCATTTCGTTTGCATTAACCGACCTCTTACTACAATACCCGCACACACGTATATCTCTCTCGTCTTTCAGTATTCTGAAGTGTGCGTAGTCCATAGAGGATTCTGCGTGTGAACGCGAGTGGTGGTCTTTTAACGCTGTGACGTCACGGAACAAGGCGATGCATAGACAACATTTGACGATGACTTCGCCTTTGGAGACTATCACGTGGTCGGGGTGCTCGCGCCGGTGCAACTCCAATGCGGACTGGAATGAGAATAATAAGGTTAGTAAATGGGATGTAGTTTGAAATCATTTTGTAAGGTAATGGTCCTCCTCCTGGACGATTTCGACCACGGCGGCAAATCTCAACAGAGATCAGCCAACTGCGCAGGAGATATTATAGTGCACTAGTGCGAGTGCAATACACAGATGCACTCACTGTTCCATCACTCTCAAAGTTCGGCGAGACGGCAATCCGACATGACCGGAGAGAGATCAGGCGCAGGACCAACGGCTTAACGTGCGCACCGAGGCACGGGGGTGCAACAACGACAACTTCCCGACTCCGAGCTGTTGCAGAGAAATTCATGACAGAAAATCTCAGAAACAATTTTGGCTCGACCTGGGATTCGAACTCAGGACCTCACGGATGTAAAGCATAAACTTTGCCACTACACCAACGAGGCAGAGTAATACAAGGTGTCGTAAAAAATAATAGAGGAAGAATTGAACTTTTTCTCACTCCCTTTGACTCATCTTAATTTTCCACAATGGTTACTGTGCAAAATTGCAATGAGTAAACACATCAATAATTGTTTTACATCGTGTCTTCCACTGATGCAATTTTATCGAATTGTTCTGTTGGGCCACTTTTTTGTTGCCGATTGGGCGGGCAGGGGTGTG
The DNA here is from genome assembly GCA_963921415.1 of Pyrausta despicata. Taxonomy (NCBI): domain Eukaryota; kingdom Metazoa; phylum Arthropoda; class Insecta; order Lepidoptera; family Crambidae; genus Pyrausta; species Pyrausta despicata. The sequence continues at coordinate 11,086,528 of OY992865.1, read as the reverse complement.
AATATAACACAGTAATAATTATGCGGTGATGATATTCAAAGGGTACTTAGACAGCACTACAGAAACTCGTCCGTGGCCCCAGTAGTAGCAGCAGGGGCGGCCTCCCCCTTATTCTGCGGGGCCGCTTTCGTTTTGGCCAGTCGCGCGGGCAGAGGCGTCGGTATGACGCAACAATTATGAAGATAATATTCAAAGGGTACTGACCGGCGACAACACCGCCTGACACGATAGACACACTTCCGTAGCTGCAGTGGAGGTGGGGGCAGTACTAGCAGCAGGGGCGGCCTCCCCCTTCTTCAGAGGGGCCGCTTTGACAATCGCAGGTCGCGCGGGCAGGGGCGTCGGTATAATGACCGCGTTGGGCTCGCACTGCCTGTGCATGGCTATCACGTGCGCCTTCACTTGCTTGCGGAAATCGTGGAACTTGCATATCGTGCACTGGTAGGGCTTTATGCCGAAGTGGCTGGAAAATAAACATGGATAAAATGAATACCTACTGCACAATCGAAATACGTTAAGTTAGGGATACAAAAGCAAATATTCAAAGCGAAGTCGAGCAGTGGTGCTCGACAGAAACAATAAGCGACGTATTTCAATAAAAAATATAGAAACTTTATCCCCCTAGAAATATTATGGGATGGCATCGATACGGTACTTTATGGTATGGTGAAGAGTGATAAAATTAAATTAACTCTTGAAAAAGGAATCGGAAGCCTAACCGCGTAGGCCAAGCTTAATGAGCGTGGAAATTAGAAATGTAGGTGGAATTTACGTACCAGTACTTCATTAGCTAATATCTTACCCCGGTTTTCATTTTAACTATACTCTTTAGAGCTCCTTTAAAATACTCACATATTACAAATATGATCTCGCAGCGCCTGGGTATACTTCGTCTGCATATTACAATAGGGGCACTTGCCGCCAGGGCCACCGGTCCGCTTCTTGGCCACTCCGGGGCCCGCGGGGGCCGCTGGGGCCGCGCCGGGGGCCACAGGAGCGGGGCCCGCGGGGGGCTCGGGCTCGTCGATGACGAGGCGCTCGTCGTCGCTGTCAGTGCTGGGGGCCGAACGCTTGCGGGCCGCTGGCGTGACTGCAGGAGGATTTCTGCAGATACACAAATATATGCTATTTTTCAAGGCCAAAATTTTGCTTACATGTAAAAGAGTGTTTTTTTAATATTTTTATTTAGCCTATGTCATCCCACAGCTGGGCAAAGGCCTCCCCCAAATCTCTCAACCTGTCCCTGTCCGTTGCCAACGTTTCCCAGTCCCGTGTTGTAATAATCAAGTCGTCAAACCATCGTTTCTTGAGTCTCCCTCTTTGGCGAGAGTGGTTATTAACCAAGAAAAATTGGACAGTTCTAGTACGCGATTGTATTGACATTCCAATACTAACAGACATCTGCAATGTAGACTGCTTGCCACTGGCCAGTTTTAACACTATTCGAGGAGGCCTACGATCAGCAATATCTTGCTACTATTTATGATGCCTATTCATAGAATTTTGATGTACCAGGCGTCTTATTTTATTAAAAAAAGTTAAGGTGAACCTGGACGACATTTAATTTCACGCATCGTAAGAAATGATTTACTGTGGAACTTAGTAAACATTACTTATATTTTATAACAAGTAATGTTTACTAGGTAACATTGGCGCACTTATTTCAAAGACTGAGTTAGCAAGCGCCCGATAAGAATAAAAACCGGGAAAATAAAGCTGAAAAAGAGGATTACTTTGCTTTAAATTTTCACTAAAGGACGCCAGCGCAGGAACCAAAATACATCCAACTGTAATCACCTGAAAAAGCTAGAGCTGGAAGTCGCAGGACTTACAATACCTACAACTCGCAACGTGACACAGAAGATGCACCTGGAATCACAACACTGACACCAACAAAACACTCTACGCATTTTGCCACTACACGCGGCATCTTCAGGAGATGTTGTCGCTTCGACAGACTACGAGCGATCGCTCGTTGTAGGTATTGTAAGTCCTGCGACTCCCAGGTCTAGCTTTTTCAGGTGATTACAGTTGGATTTATTGTGGTTTCTGCGCTGGCGTCGTTTAGTGTTTACTTTTTCAGCTTTAGTCATGGATTGCCGCAAAGTAACGCCTGATTCCATCAACCGAGAAAATACCCTTAACCTCCAAGTCCAATTTAAATCATTACAAATCTCACCTAGGAGGCTCCTCAGCGACTGTGACGTCCTCTTCGTATCTCACGACGAGCAGCGAGTTGTCCGGCGCGGGCACCGCTTCCGGTTCCGGCGCGGGAGGTTCCGGTACCGGTGCGTGCGTGATGGGCAGTGACTTCATGCTTAGTTTTTGCACCTGAAGAATAAACCTGATTTTAAACTTTCGCGTTGCATTGTAACACTAATCAAACTGAGAAATAAACGACAGATTAGGTAATAGGAAAATACCTCACACATAATCAGCACCAGTAGATATTTGTAAGTAACCTGCCTACCACTGGGCAGTTATTGGGGCATAATAGTTCTGAATTAAGACTATCCCATTGAAAGGATTGAAGGAATTTAGTGAAGATTAAAACAGTTTTTGATGTTTTAAACGCAAGAAAAAGCCGCTAGATGTTTTAAACGCAAGTAAAATCCGCTAGGTAGCATCGAAGCGATCGAAATCTTATATACCGCGGTTCATGTGCGGTAGTAGGCTAACAGCGCCATCTAGCCTATGGAGGCGTATCAGCGCTCGCTGTCTTGCTTGCCACCGTTAGGCATGCGCTTGTAATGGCCAACAGTAGAGGTCGCCACACAGCCATCAAGTTACAAAGATAAGCCTAGACTAACCTGTAGAGCAGCAGCCAGCCACGCGGCCCTAAGACCTGGATCCCTAGTGGCTTCTCTAGGCCTGGCTGCCTGTTTTGTGTGAGCAGTTTGACATGGAGTATAAGCAGACATTAAGTTTACAAAATAAGCCTAGACTAACCTGTAGAGCAGCAGCCAGCCACGCGGCCTTAAGACCTGGATTTTAAGCAGCTTCTCTAGGCTAAGCCGCCTGCGTTGTGTAAGCAGTCTCACACCTGGAGTATAAGCAGCCATCAAATTACGAAGATAAGCCACTAAACTGTAGAGCAGCAGCCAGCCACGCGGCCCGAAGACCTGGATCTCAGCAGCTTCGCTAGGCCTGGTCGCTTGTTTTTTGTAAGCAGTCTGACATGGAGTATAAGCAGCTTTGGCGCAACAGATTTATTGTTAGGAAGCTAAAGGGAAGCGCTTTCTACCGACCGGGTGCTATGGTCGGGGACCAAGGTCCGATAAACATCATCTTGATTTGTCTATCTATATTATTCTGGATCGAAATCTTATATACGGCGGTTCATGTGTGGTAGAAGGCTAACAGCGCCATCTAGCCTATGGAGGCGTATCAGCGCTCGCTGTCGTGCTTGCCACCGTTAGGCATGCGCTTGTAATGGCCAACAGTAGAGGTCGCCACACAGCCATCAAGTTACGAAGATAAGCCACTAACCTGTAGAGCGGCAGCCAGCCACGCGGCCCTAAGACCTGGATCCCTAGCGGCTTCTCTAGGCCTGGCCGCCTGTCGCGCGTGAACGCTCTTGCAATGAAACTGCGCTTCATGGTACGTTTGGAACGTCACCGTGCAGTGACTACAATGCCATCTAGGAAAAAGATCAAGTATTCAATGCTATTTCAAAATAAAAGGTATTGGATGTATTTGGTAGTGTAATTGACGTTATTAGTCTAAGATCCGAACTTAAATCGACATTCACCGAGCTTATAATAGAATGAAACATGTTTTATAATAATTTTAGTATATTAGATAATATATTAAAAATGGGTTTGCTTAAAAAACCATGGAGACTATTTTTAAATAATTTTTAAAAACGATTTTAAATTTATTTTGCAACATCAAAATAATAAGAAAATTTTGTGTAGGCTGAAAGTAAATTTATGGTCATAAACCAGCGCTTATGATGATATTTTTTTTCTATTGTCCAATTGAGTTCAAATACCTAACATTAACATATCTGTTTATACCTGACTACCCAGGTAAATAATGGACAACCCAACGGCTGCACGTTCTATAGGTTCTGTTCTTAGTCAGGACAAAATTCTCTTATTATTTTGATGGTGCAAAATGGTGAGTTGTATTGTAAGTTCTGCGACTTCCAGCTCTAGTTTTTCAAGTGGTTACAGTTGAATGTATTTGGGTCCCGGCGCTGGCGTCGTTGAGTAGAAATTTAAATCAAAGTAACGCCTGATTTCATCAACTACAACGGGTAAATAAATATTTCACAACAATCACACCAATTGTCTAGTCCCAAATTAAGCTACGAGGCTTGTGTTATGGGTACTAGGCAACGGATAAACATACTTAAATACTTTTTTTGTAAATAAATACATTTTGTACATAGAAAACACCCAGAGCAGTACAAACACACATGTTCATGCACACATATGCTTGTACTGTGCGGGGATCGAACCCGCGACCCTTGGTTTTAGAAGTCCGACATGTAGACCACTGCACCAATCGGTCGTCAATGCCAATGTCAATCAAAATGTGTTCAAGCATACCTGATCTTAGTAAGCTCTGCTTCTAAATGATCCCTCATGTCCGCTTCCACTTTCACCATATATGGGCACTTGGGACAGCAGTAGCTCATGTTGGTGGGCTGCCCGAACGGCCCGAAGGCCTTCTCTAGCTCGGTCATGGTGGGCTTAGGCTTCGGCTCCTCGGGTGACGTGGTCACGACGGGGGTGGTGGGTTTGGGCGGGCGTTCCGTGAGAATCTTCTGCTTGGCTAGGTTTTCTGTGGGATAAATATAATAATTTGCTGAATTGAAACATTAAAAAAATCTATTATATTTTTATTTTTTTCAGTGGAGTTTGCTTGTAGATGCATTTCCACGACTTCATCCTTAACCCTTAACCCGAAGGTTGTCTGGAAGAGATCGCTCTTAGAGATAAGAACGCCTAAATTGTACTTCTTTCTGTGTTCGTTGATTTATGTATTTTTTGTGGTGTGCAATAAAGAGTTCTTCTTTCTATTCGTTTCGTTAGGGAATATAAACGATGCTTAATCGGGCGTTTTAAGAGTAATAATAACTGTAATTCAGACACTAGTTGCTTGTTAGCGAGTCTAAACGCGTTATATTCAAAGACTTCGCTGCTTCTGCCCCGCTCCCGCTCCGCCTGGTTTGTTGTCCGGTAGTTGCAGTGCGGTGCGGCGCGGAGCGGTTGTAGCGCGGGCCCGCGTTCAAATTTGGTGTGACACACCTCAAAGAGTTTCTTGTATTACAACTTGCGCGGGCCCGCATTTAAACAGCGCTGCTACTGCCTCGCGCTTGGTATGTCGTAGCCTTTAATGAGTATTAGCGGACCCGGCAGACATCGTCCTGTCCGCTGTTTTCGCAATTTTTTTACATATTTTCTAACAGTTTAAACCTTCCCTGAACTTCCAAAAATAATTCAACCAACATTACCAAAATCGGTTCAGCCGTTCTCGAGTTTTAGCGAGACTAACGAACAGCAATTCATTTGTATATATAAGACTAGCGGACCGGGCAGACTACGTCCTGCCTGCAATTTACTTATGTTTTTCATTAAGATATCACTTTATATGCAGCGAGCGCGGCGGCAGGCGGCGGCCGCGGTGCTCGCTGGCCACGTGCGCGCCCAGCCCCGCGCCGTGGTACGCGCGGTACGCATCACATACCCTTGTTGGTGGCTATAGCAGTCGTCTGGTGTTGCAGCAACGCCGCCACCCACTTCTCCAGCGGCAGGTCCCGCGGCAGCGAGCGCGGCGGCCGCGGTGCTCGCTGGCCACGTGCGCGCCCAGCCCCGCGCCGTGGTACGCGCGGTACGCATCACATACCCTTGTTGGTGGCTATAGCAGTCGTCTGGTGTTGCAGCAACGCCGCCACCCACTTCTCCAGCGGCAGGTCCCGCGGCAGCGAGCGCGGCGGCCGCGGTGCTCGCTGGCCACGTGCGCGCCCAGCCCCGCGCCGTGGTACGCGCGGTACGCATCACATACCCTTGTTGGTGGCTATAGCAGTCGTCTGGTGTTGCAGCAACGCCGCCACCCACTTCTCCAGCGGCAGGTCCCGCGGCAGCGAGCGCGGCGGCCGCGGTGCTCGCTGGCCACGTGCGCGCCCAGCCCCGCGCCGTGGTACGCGCGGTACGCATCACATACCCTTGTTGGTGGCTATAGCAGTCGTCTGGTGTTGCAGCAACGCCGCCACCCACTTCTCCAGCGGCAGGTCCCGCGGCAGCGAGCGCGGCGGCAGGCGGCGGCCGCGGTGCTCGCTGGCCACGTGCGCGTCCAGCCCCGCGCCGTGGTACGCGCGGTACGGACACTTCGCGCACGCGAATCTACACGGAGAATTGGATGATGACACCTATTTTAAATACTTTCAAGACCATGGTGTTTAACCCTTTATAGGGCATAAGCAAAACTAGTATAGCGGCTGTAACCACATGACACATCTGACTGTAAGGTTGATTTTATCTAAACCTTTCTATATAAAATGACCCTTATATGTTTTTCGTGTAGTCCTTGAACGGGCGTAACACACAATCGTACCCACAGGTGTGAAGTTGTTTCGAACTATTTGCAATGGCGCTAAATATTTGTGGTTACGTTTGTGCCTTCTGTCCATTCAGAGTTTGCGATGTGCACGTGGACTATGTTCTCCTGCTTTTTAATTGTTTTTTGTGGAAAATTGTGATATTTGAATAAAATAAGGTATGTAAATAGTTCATTTATTATTTTTCCAGTAATTTGATATATAATTCTTGCATGTAGCTTTCTGTGACAAAGTTTTATAACGAGTTAAATATGAAGAGCACGTTTCGTTAATTTTGAGGTTAGGTTTTGATTCTTTTTTTCAATTGAAACAAAAATTTACTTTTTGTATGAATTGAAAAGTTTGTTAGTTGTTATTAGTAAGATAAATAAATATATTTTACGAAAATAACATAACAATAAGTTGAGGTTTTCGGGTAAAGATGTTATTGAACACCAAAGTCAGGTTTTTTGTATGACGAGGTTTTACATTATAAAAGTACTACACTTTAGGTAATACTTGTGCAGAGTTTTGACCACATTACAATTTATTTTGTTTGTTTTAGATGTCTAAAAGAAATATTTAAAAAATGACGTACATTTTATCATAAGCACTTACTAATTGCCCACAGGAATACCTAAAGGTTAGGCATTCCTATGGGGAATTAAGTTAGGCCCTAAACGGTCATAGTCACATATGTAACCACTTAACTTATTCCCTAAATGGTCTCGGTTACATATGTAACCACTTAACTTATTCCCTAAATGGTCTCGGTTACATATGTAACCACGGCCTGCAGGTAAAACCGTAAGACACAACTAGTCAATTTTTCAATTTTCAGCATCTATAAAAGGTCCTTAACGAAACGTCATATCAAAAATATTGATATCTAACAAAAAAAATTCTGCCCGTTAAAGGGTTAAAAAACATAGCTCCTATGAAGTTTATACAACCAATATATTTCCAAAAATCTTTAGAAACCAATTTTTGAACACACAAAACTCATTAAATATTCGGTCAATTGACTCCGATTTCTGATACATGACCGTGACGTCACGATCATGTATTCCCATACAAAATCGATGAAGGCAGACCATTTTGACAGATAATAAAAAGTATGTCAAGGATTGGTGGTGTCATCTAGCCAATTATGTACACATGATGCTTTGTACACTAGCCCTTCTACTACAGAAGAACTATAGACGGGAATCCGACATGACCGGAGAGAAATCAGGCGCAGGACAAACAGCTAAACGTGCTTTCCGAGGCACGGGGGTGTAACACCGCCAACATCCCAAGCTGTTCTTGAGAAGTTCATGACAGAAAATCTCAGAAACAATTTTGGCTCGACCTGGGATTCGAACCCAGGACCTCTCGGATGTAAGGCAGAAACTGGTACTACACCAACGAGGCAATGATTGAACTGAGACAGTGTTTATCCCTTGTTTAAACATAAGTGAATGACAGCACCAATGACATCACCTAAAGAAGACATACGTTTCCAGCTGGTGGTATACTACTTAAGCAAGGGATAAATGCTGCATATTCCTTGTGTAGTAGAAGGGAACGAACGAAGTCGAATATAGCGATCGTAAATATTTCATATCAATAGCGAGTTAGAGAATCTGCACATGGACTGTAGATTCGAGTATAAGCTACTTTACAGCACCATCTCAAGATCCAAAACGCACGAACCAAAACGAGTTATGTTGTTGTTATGATCATCCAAATATTTTAAAGAGCAATTTGTACAGCGTAGAAAGCTTCGTAATTATGTATGGTATCTTTCAAAGTCAAACAAAGCGATGAAATAATGCGAATGATGATATGAATATGATCGAGGAAACAAATATGAAATGGAAAAGACCGAGTTAACTAAACCAATATTAGGTTCAACTATAGAAAATTTTAGCAAGCAAAATTATATTATGTTACTAACATGGCAAAAAAAAGCAATACACATCTTTACAGTAAACAAAAGCATTCTTATTAGAAAGCATTTACAAAAGACAGGTATAAATAGCTTCTTTGTATCAGCAATTAATTCAGGAGCAACATATAAGTACCCACTTATGCGTCCCAAAAATTACAAGATTTATTTAACTTTTTCTTTTATTTATTCAAAGACGTAAAAACCTACCTTCTATACTTAAGCTCTTCAAACAGGTGACTCTGCATATTCTCCAACGTTTCTTCCACCACGGAGCACAAAGGACACTTGTAGCTCAATCCATTAGGCTCGCAGAACTGTCCGTACTTCTGACAGAGTGCCTCCAAAGACTCGTCGTCATCAGGAAAGGTTTCAGTCAGTTCTTGCTTGACGATGTTCAAATCGACGGCAGGTACGGGCGGTGTGACCGGTTTTACTGGTGATGTGAGCAGTTGAGCCAGGGTGGCGTCTTCTAGTTCCGTTTTTACCTGAATAGGAAATAAAAAAACGAGTTTAAACACAATAACTATAAATAGAAAAAAGGGTCCCAAACGTCAGGTTGAAATAAAATGTAAATAAATCGCGAAATAACCCTTAAAAAAGTGTATTATTTCAATGTCTACTGTTCGCGTAAACTTAAGAAAGAAATATAAGTTTCACGAATTTGTAGCGAAATTATAGCGCTTAATGCGGCGTATTTTTAAGAAAAAAAATTCTGCAGTAATGTGACATAGATAAAAATACGTTTTTTGAACTAAACTCATGTATGTTGATGACACTAGGTTTTTAATTACAGATACATAATAAATGTCCAGCTCTTTATGAATAACACATTACTATTTCGGTACTTTAAATCCTTATTACGTAAACGTTAAAATCGAGAAAACTTTTAGCTCTCTTGTAGCGTGCTTAAAAATAGAATGCATGCATGGTTTTCATCAATTCAAAAACGGATCCATAGACACATTTTAAATACTAGCCAACAGTAGTCTCTTAGCCGATCTCGAACACGGCGGCCAATCTGCAGGCGCACGAGATTCATAGTGCTCCCAAAGTTCGGTAAGAGGGCAATCCGACATGACCGGTGAGAAATGAGGCAATACAACGAAATACTAGCAATAATGTACAAGATTTACTAACCTCACTCTCAGTGTCCGTAACGCCAGCCTTTTGCCGCTGCTTCTGCCACTTGGGCACCCCGTCGGGCTCGTCGGGAAGCGTGCCGTCCTGGTAGAAGTAGTAGAACACCTCCTCGCCTCTCCCCGGGTGAGAGTTACCCTGGTGCTTCTGCACATTCTCCAACGACGACGCGCGGAACGGGCAGTGCCCGCACTTGTACTGCATCTTAGATTGGTGTTTTTGCCCGCAGTGCGTTATAATCGCCGCGCGAAGCAAGCTCCTGAAAGGACATAAACCACACTGCCACAGCTTCAAGTCCATTCTAGAAGCCGCTTGCGGTTCCACCCTGCTCTGTTCCACCTCCTCTCTGATCACGATCACCTTTGCCGTCTTGTGTACAGACACAGCATGCTTTCTCACTTCTTCTTTATCGAAGTGACAGAATAGGCACATCGAGCAGCCGTAGAGATTGGCGTCGTGCATCTTGTAGTGCTCCATGACGGTCGCCTGGAACTGCCACGGGAGGTTTTTGGTGAGGTTCCGTGCGCAGTGCACGCAAGTGAACTGCATTTCACCAGAGTGGAGAGTTTGCCAGTGCCGCTGGAACATCGCCTCGTCCAGAGACATGTACGAGCAGTCCTGGGCTCCGCACGCGTAGCGCTGTCGTTCGGCCACGAATTTCGGGTATCTCGACGCTTCTTCGGCCGATATTTGTGACGTAACAGTGACGTTTGGTGTGTTCGTCTTGTCTGGCGTTCGGGTGACGATCGAACTGGAGGCGAGGTTGACCATTTTGTCGAAATGCATCTCGTTGGTTTCCAAGTGAGGGACCGGGTTCACGGGAGCTGTGTTAGGAGCTGGTTGTTGTTGCGCGTGCAATTGTAGGTGGCGAACCATGTTCAGACGAACCTTGGTACTGAATTCGCATTCCGAGCAGTAGACCAGCTCGTCAAGTATCGGGTTTATGGGTAACTGGTGAACGTCCAGAGGCCCGTATCTCTTTTTAGCGGGCGGTTCGACCGGGTTGGAACCGCTCAACTTTCGTTTCGGCGGTACCTTATCTTTGTCTATTGTATTCGGCCTGATAGTGTACACGAAGGAGTTGTCGTCCAACTTGTTGCTGGTCACGACCATCTTGAATATTTTGTGAATCACCCTCATATGTCGTTTCGCTTCGGCAATGATCGGGAACGTCTCGGAGCACACAGCGCACGTGCTCATACTATTATTTAAAGTGGGATCGTGGTGGGAGTAGTGAATGATGAGTGCTTCCCTGTCCTCTACTTCCTTGGGACAGTGGGCGCAGACGAGGGGGCCTTGGAACTTCATGAAGCAAGCGTTAGTGTGTTTTTTGAAGCCAGCCACGCTTTTGAACGAGAAGAAACAATTTGGACATTTCAACAGTTCGGCCGGGTTCACTTTGACGGAATGCGACTTTTTTTCGGGTTGCGTTATGGGTTTTTGTGTTTGTTTTGACGATCCAGGAGGAGTGGTTTCTTCATCAGATAGATTGACAACGCTTTGCGCTGGATTTTGATCATCATCCTCATCGCTGTCTAGACAGTAAATGACGCCTGAAGAATCTTTCGACGGTGTGACCGAATCTTGCGGTTCCGTTTTGAGTACGGGAGTTTTCATTTGACTTCGTTCTTCTTCTAAGGCGGTCGGTGGCGGCGTTTGCTGTCGTGGCTCAACGGGAGAAGCTTGTGGGGGGGTTATTTTGGTGATAACCGCTTGGGTGTTAGGTGTTTCAACTGGGGCTGGCTGTGGGGCGGTTTGTTCTACAGGAGTCATAGTTGCCATGGACTCGATCATCTGGTTGGTGTGCCCGATCAGTTTTTCCAGCTCGATGGACCTTTCAGCCTCTCTGACAGGGTTGTCCTTGTTGCCCGACGGCGGTACTTCGTCTACAGCCACTTTGCTCTTGTTGAAGGAGGCCAGAGGCAGAACACGGTACTCGTCAGAACCGTCCTGTAAAAGAACAGTTATAAAATTAGCATGCAATAAAAATAATAGATAAAGACTAAATTATAAGTGTTTTATTTGAAAAAATAATCGTAGTGACTATATATTCCAGTCTTTTTAAAATAATAGCAATCAAGCTACAAATCAACCTCTTTAAATATTATTACAAAAAAACACAAGTCTCTGTAGGCAGATCATATGTGTACAGTGTATTCATAATAATATGATCACTGTGCACATATGATCTGCTACAACACACGGATGACTGCAACTTTTGCCGATGTTACGACTGTACTCTTCTTAAACAAATCTCCGATTTAAGCCTCGGCTAAAGGTAATTAAGCATAATATAATTTAATACCAAAAGCCTTCAGTGGAACCGACCAACTGCCTCGTAAATTCAGTATCTACATAAAACAATATGAATGTACTGACAAAAGATCAGACAGGCCTCTCTCACTCGATGTACTTGCGCGCGGTAATAGCCTACTCTCGCCGGCACCGACTGCAGTGCCGATTCAGTGGGCTGCCAACAACCGTCGGACGCGCTCACGACGTACTATAATTATTCGTGTTACGCTTACGTTCAATTTAGTTTTCGTACGAACCAAATAAGTAATCTGTGCTTGTTAAACGTTAGCTTTATTTAAGAAAAATGACTTCTGGTGGTGGTTTGTGCTGTTGATGGGTGTAGGTCGAATACTAAGAGAAATAAAACGCTTTCTTTTTTGTCTACCAGCTAATGAAGGAAATGTAATTATTACCCGGTAAGTTAGTAATTTACTTACAAAGTATAAAAAACAAACAAATTAGTAGGTGGTACCTACCGACGTAGGTAAATTGGATAAATTTAGGTAAATTGGGGTTCGGCTTTATTGAATTAAAATGTAATATGTACCTACAGTGAAACAGTTACTTTATTGAAATCATACATAAGTACCTACTATACCTATTAGTCTACTTTTTATGGGCTGCGCACCACTTACGAACTGTGTGTACCTACCTACCTACCTACTCGACGTGGTGGTTAAGTCGACTAATGACTCATTAATTAGCGAAATGACTAGGTACCTACATAGTTGACAATAAAATTGACCGATTCTCGAAATGTACCTACCTACTAATAATCTACAAAGGACAGATTCCACAAATAACAGATTTGTTTTAGAAAGAGATAGAAAGAGTCACAATTAAGTAGCTCATAATTCGCTTGTTATACCTAATACAAGCTGAATTTCTTATTTCACATTTGTTATTCAATAATGTTATATTATTTTAACAACAGCCTATCAAATACCATTGTAGAAAAATGTGGTTGAAATATTTTTACCGAAAGTGTCAACTTTAGTTCGATTGTCACTTGGTCTCACGTCACGTGGTCTCGCGCAGCTGCGAAGCAATAGTGACTTTAAACTCAGAGCTGTAGGTGCATTTTTGTACGCGGCAGAAAAAGTAGTCTATTAACGCTGTATGTATCGAAATTTTTGTATGGAGTGATTTATCTGTTACGTAGTAACTATTCCAATTGGATAATTTTTAAACTAAACATTACATAGAATGGCTCGCACACATTGATAACCTGGTAAAAAATACTGGAAATCTAAGCTGTCATCGAAACCGGTAAAGTATGGTTTGTAACGCCTGTTACTCAAGACAAGACTTGTCACACACAGCTCTGCCCGCTATTCACAGTTTATTTTTCATCTATTGCATCTACCTTCTTAGCCTAGTAATAACTCTGAGGTACTTAGCGGCTTCTTGACCATATGCTTACACGGTATACACCAACAAGTAAAAAATGTCGAAAAGAAAGCTATATCTGACACTCTATGCGCTGTCGAATCAGAATAGACTCACTCAAATAGGCTTGTTTCCACAATGAAAGAAATATTCAAAAACTGATTTTCTCTAAAATAATTCATAATTTCAGATGCCTTTACACTAATATTTTTCTGCAGTTCGTATTATTTGATTTTTAATTGGAATTCAAATGATAATTAGTCACTCAGTCGGCATTGCACGCGATGACGTCAAAGTGTGTTATTCCCATACAAGCTCTATGAAGAAAAGCGTTTTGACAGTTGATAAAAAGTACGTCAACGATTGGTGGTGTCAACTACCGTATTGTCTAAATTGTTTTATTTTAGTTTTGTTAAGTACTTACATCCAAAATAAAATTGTTTTTCTTCTTTTATTAAGCATGCAGTGTATACAATTCGTGGATTATAGTTCCGTAAATTTAATTAAGACTTGTATGTTGACCAAGAATTAACTGTAATCTGTATGTATACCTTAAATAAAATTAAGATTAATTAAATTAACCTACGGAGCCGAAACGTGGAACATTACACTCAAGCTGGCTCACCGACTGCACGTCACTCAGCGTGCTATGGATAGGTCTATATTGGGGATCTCATTGAAGGATAAGATCCGGAACTAGGTCATATTACATAAGACTTAGGTAACTGATGTTGACCAAAAATGTAGCAAGCTAAGTGGCAGTGGCCTGGCCATATCTGTCGCAGAACCGACGAGAGGTGGAGCAGGAAGGTTCTTGAATGGAGACCACGCTTAGGTAAACGTAGTGTGGAAACCAATTTTTAACTCTTTGACAGACGGTGGACTGCTATAGCAGTTATAACAATAAAATTTCTATTGTGTCTGGCTACCGTCCGTCAAAGTGTTAAACACAAAAAATGCAATAAATATTCGGTCAATTGACTCCGATTTCTGATACATGACCGTGACGTCACGATCATGTATTCCCATTCTATGAAGGCAGACCGTTTTGACAGAAAATAAAAAGTATATCAACGATTGGTGGTGTCATCTAGCCAATTTAACTGATATTTACCTTCTTAGTGATGACCCTGAGGTAGGCCTGCGGCTGCTTGGCGGGGTGCGCGGCGGCGCCGTGCGCCAGCAGCGCGGGCTCGCTGTCGGCGCCGCGCACGCACCACGTGCACTGGTACACGTTGATGTCGTGCACCTTCATGTGCTGCACCAGTTCCGCAGGCGACGATGCCGTTTCGGGGCACAGCTGGAAGGGGATTATAAGGGATATAGTCGCAGTAATCATATCATACACAGTAAGGGCAGTATAAAGATAAATAAATATACAACAACATCACATACATTGGTCTGACTCCGTGGTAAGTAGCTTAAGCAACTTGTGCTACAGATATCAGAATCAACAGTGGTATTACAAATAAACTTAAATAAATACATATAACACCCAGACAAGTACAAACAGACATGTTCATGCACACAAATGTTGAAGAATGAGAAAAGAAGAAAAAAAATATGATCAAAATGACACACGCATGTCTCAACAAGGCAACTTGGCGAGAATTTGGCACACACGTGCGCAATTGACGTATGTGTGTACGTTTCTACTAAAGGGCGTAGTTGCCAGACTGTATAGAAAGAAATATCTAGACTGTGATATAGTTGATGGACGAGCAAAGAAACAAATAAACAAAGGAAGTTGAAAAAACAAAGAAAATAACCAAATGCCACATGCCGGGCAATCGAATCGACATCAAAGCCACAAAATGAACTCTATCTGAGTGTCAATCTTTCTTCAGGTTTTCTACCCGTAAATGTAGGGCCCTATCACAAAGTTGATACCACTTAATAGCAGTGCTTCTATTTCGTGAACAAAATTAGAATAGAATAAACAGCGCTGCTTTTGATTTGATAGCAAATTGGCCCCTTGTTCTCCTCAATACTTACATTTTGCGAAAAAACGTTCAATATCTGATGTAACATTCTTAAATTTTGTTTGCGTATGTATGTACACAAGTATCATTTTTTTGCTCTGTTAGTAGCGATATATCTGTCAAAACATTAGTGAATGGCGCAAAACGTTTGTATGCACGTGTTTGGAGCTTTGAACATGATGAGAACTTACATAACACGGCCTGTTGAATTCCGAAGGATGCGTTTGCAGAAGATGTTCGAAGAACTTCTTAGCCGTGTAGGTTCGGAACTTGCAGGGCGCTGCGGATTGGAATTAGATGAAAAATACGTTAATTGTACGTCTGTAACTGTATTATTAGGTCCTTACCTATGAAATTGGCGTTTTGTATGGGAGGAACAAAAAGTCGACATTTTTTTATATAGCATATTTATTTAATCAAAGTATGAGCCATTGTAATCTATGCACTTTTGCCATCTCATAGGTAGTTCATTGATCCCTTTACTAAAAAAACCATTCGAACGGGAATCAATAAAATCTTTGAAGGCGACTTGGACTGCCCCATCTGAGTTTAACTTTTTCCCTTGCAAGAAGTTATCCAAATTTCGAAAAAAATGGTAATCTGTTGGAGCAAGGTCCGGGGAGTACGGTGGATGCCTTAGAGATTCCAATTGAAGTTCTTCTAATTTGCTAGCCGTCTGTTGTGCAGTGTGTGGTCTAGCGTTGTCGTGAAGCAGCAGTGGCGTAGAGCGATTGACCAGCCTTGGTTGTTTAGCAACTAGCTTTTCCATCATGGTTTGCAATTGCTGACAATAGATATCTGCCGTAATCGTCTGGCCAGATTTGAGAAAACTGTAATGAACGACACCGGCGCTAGTCCACCAAACGCTTACAAGTAACTTTTTATTGGTCAATTTTCGCTTGGAGCAGGCTTTGGCTGGCTTGCCAGGGTCCAGCCATTGCGATGAGCGCTTCCGATTATCGTAGAGAATCCACTTTTCATCACAGGTAATGATTCGATTTAAAATCCCTTCGTTATTGTGCCGGTCAAGTAATGTAACGCAGCAGTTGACGCGCGTTTGCCGGTTTGCTTCACTCAATTCGTGAGGAACCCACCTTTCAAGTTTTTTAATCTTCCCAATTTGCTTCAAGTGGATTAAAACAGCTAACTCGGACGTGGTTTGCGATGGATCCGCTTCCACAATAGCCTTCAATTCTTCATTATCAACTTGGGTCTCCGGCCGTCCACGGGGCTTGTTTTGCAGGTCGAAATTTCCAGAACGAAAACGTTGGAACCAAAAACGCACTGTGTTTTCTTTTGCGACACAACCGCCATACACATCATTAACCCTTCGAGCCGTTTCCGCAGCACTGGTGCCACGGTGGAACTCGTACTCGTAAATAACGCGATATTTCAAATTTTCCATTTTGTAAATTGAGCGATGCAAACAGAAAAAAGATAAGTAAAAAAACAAATGAATGACGGTTTACGAAACACAACTACATGTGGAAATAGCTGTATAAATTTGAATTTCGAATTCCTAACCAAATAGGAAAAATTTGTGATCAAAGTGGCCAGTACGACAAAACGCCAATTTCATATGTAAGGACCTAATATATCTAATTAATAGCAAACAAAGCAAGCGCAGCAATAAATAAAATTACACTCGAATATACAAGAGCCTTATTTACAATAATTTATGCAAATTCCTCGTACCTAGGGGATTGCAACGATACCTATTTACATTACTGGTAAAGTAAGGTAAGAAGGTTATTTTTACATTATTTTGGAATAGAGTCGGAATGCTTTTTGAGTAATCAAAAACCCACAAGGGTCTAGTAGCTGTATTCTACGCATTTACACGCATTATACACTCACATTAGCACTCAGTGTATACCTAAACATAATTTATTAATTTTAAATAAATTAATAACTCACATATTGTCCCATGCACTTTACACTTACAAAAGGGAAACTATTTCAACGGAAAAGAAACACATCTTTGTCTTCCAGTGATGTTTTGATGTCAGCCTCATAACTTCATAACATAGCTACTCAATCATCTACAAACATCAATGTTCGACCCTATTGTACTTAAGATCTAAAATTGCAACTGATATTTTCCTCAACAGAACAAAACGTTCAAGCAATCAAGCATTTAAAAAAAAGTTCTGATAGAAATGGCTACGTTATTTACAAAAGCAATACCTATCATAAAAGTGTTGTATACATAGCCTAATAAAATATGAAATAAAACTCATTGTACAAAAACAGATATTTATAAAAGCTTGAGAATACGTACCATGGCCGCAGATGTAATATTGCACTGCTTGTTCTCGGGTCAACATGGACGTGTCCTTAGGTGCCGGAGGGGGTACCACAGTAGACCTTAGTACGACCGCCTTCAAATCTCGGTGAACTTTACTTGAATGCGCGGTAACCAGCAGGCTAGCCGCAGCCCTGTAGAAGCAATGCCCACACGCATAGGGACACGCTCCGTGGCTTTTGAACACATGCATGACCAAATCAATGGTATTGCCTGCACAGTCGAAATTGCAATACGCGCAAGTCATAGCATTGTCGCCGCCAATAGTCTGATGCTTCGACGCGTGCTGTAGAGCGTCCTCTATGAAATCTGTCGTGAACGAACAGTAACGGCCCGCACACTTGTATACATTTATCAATTTCTCCTTCGTCATCATTGTGGATAAAACCACTTGCTGCTTCTTAGACATCACCTCGGCTTGCGCCTCCTCGTATTTGAACGGTATTTCAGGCACGGTCACCGGTGGTGGCTCGAAGACCGGCCCTTCAGGTTCATTTAGCTCCTCAGGTGGAGCGCTCAGACTGACGATTCTTTCGATCTTAGGCAAAACTGGTATCTCGTCTGTCGTGTCTACAGAATCGGAATCTGTACAAATAAGTTCGGACAGCGGGCGGACATGAATCTTCGGCTTAGGTGGAGTAACAACCTCGGCGGGTGGCGTGGGTTCCTCAACTGGCACAGGCTTTTCCAGCACTGGGAAATTGTCCATGTGCGTATCAAGATAATGCTGGAAGCAGTCCTTGAAGCTGTGTTGACCCTGCGGCGTCACAATCACCTTGCAAACGAAGCAGTACCCATCCCACAACTCCTGATGCTTGATTTGCACGTGCTTTTTCATAGAGATAAGCAGAGTAGTTTTGTAGTGATTCTCAACACCATTTATGCAGCAAACGTACTCTTTTAAACCAGCGTCCGTGTAACTGATCTTGAAGTGTGGATACGCGAAGATGTCATCAGATGGAGCGTGTTGAGGCGGTTCATCAAGAGGCGTAACGGTCGGATATGTTTCCTGATTATCTTGAGTGGGATCTGGATTAAGCAGCTCATCTTCAAGCTCCTCCCGTTCTACTTTCACAGTGCTTACACTATCGCCTCCGTTTGATGCGTTGTCACTTATATTTTCATCGTTTTCAAACGTAATTTTAGAATGGTATGTACTTGAACTTGGGGAATCGTCAGTTACTGATGGCAATTTCTTTGTACGTTTAATTCGGTTAGCGATTGGTTCATTCGTGTGGTCGCTATCAGTTGCGTCGCTGCGATCATCGCTAGCTTCCATACTTTGGTTTGAACGCAAGCTTCTCAATACTCTAGGTTCAGACTCCGATGTAGCTGTCGCGTTGTATCGCTTCAAAAGGGAGTTTATCATCTTTTTCGACATCACTGCCAAGTTAATTGTATAAACTTCCGTTTGCTCATCGTTATGACGAACAATGACGTGAGTTTTAAGATTTTCTAGGGATATTTGGGTGAAGTTACATTTCTCACAAATATACCCAATGAGCTGCCCTTTCGCATCTTTGGGAGGGGGCGGAATATCAAGGTTGAACGGGCATCTCGTAATGTTTATACATTCGGAACAAAGTTTTTTATATTCTCCAGTGTGCATACTGACTACGTGCCAAAAGAATGATTCCAAGACTGCGCTCTTTTTCTTTCCGAACTCTTTGAAACAGAATCTGCACACGTATTTATCAGTAGGTATTTTACTGACAACTTGGAAATTAATTTCATCGCACTGTTCGATCGCATCCCTGGCTGTTTCTGGGTTCATTCGCGATAGGGGTATCTCTGAATGGGGATGGTTCTGTTTGTAATGGTGCACTATGTCAGGGCCGACATATTTGCATAGCCGACAAGGGTATTCATCGACGTCTTTACGGAAGCAATACAACTTATCTGTGAAGCAGTTCAGGTCAGGTATAGTCACAGGAGTGGTTCGAACAGGCTTTTTCGTAATTAGAGTATCGTCGTTTAGGGAAATGTCAGGATGTTTGTCTTCTATCGGTTTAGCCTCGATTGGTTTTGGTTCAGTTTGTTTCGCGTCAGTTTTTTTCTTTTTACTTCTCTTGATAACGCCAGTTCTCCAACCAGATCGTTTACGCTTAGGTTTCTTTTTCACTTCACTCAGTAGTTCGGAACTGGCCACGCTTCTAGAAGACGCGAGTGATTCGTCTTCTGATTCGGAAGAAGAGTCATCTTTCCCATCATTCGATCTTGTGCTAATGCTAACGTCGTCATTCATCATGTCACTCACAGAATCAGATTCAAAGGCGTAAGGATCATCGTCGTCGTCATCGTGCTTTTTCAAATGTTTTGTTTTCGACTTGGGCCCTGGTTTATACTTAGATGGTTTTACTTTGTTTGGTTTTCTCTCAATTTCAACGAGGGAAGGTTTCGGTGTGGTCTTTGGATTTTGTTTAATCTTACCGGACTTCGCCTCCGTTTGTAGTTCTGCACGGGCCTCGATATCTTTCACTTTTTCCACAACAACTACTGGTGTTGGCTCAATAACGGCCGAGTCCTCTTTCCTATCGTCAGCCATTTTCGCTAAACGACACATTCTAATTCCAGTCGCATTTAAAACCTCATCTCTCATGAACATTTCTTTGATGTCTTCTTGTAATTTGAGCAGTTCGTTCTTCCTTAATTTCTTTGCCGGCTCTTTTGAAGACCGCGTGACTCTCTTAGCTTTAGTTGCAACATTCTTAACTGCCTTCAATTTACCGCCTCTCTTTTTTGGCCTTCTACCTCTCTTGGCAGGCGATGCTTTGTCAGTCACTTCTTCACTATTATTCTCAAGACCGGCCTCTGCGTCACTTGTCTCTCCCTCTTTTAATATATCCTCTTTGTTAGTTTCAGGCAAAGCTTTTAATGTTTGCTCAGCAACTGTCTTTGGAATTTTTGCCACTTTTTTACTTTCTACTTTTTCTACAGCTAAATCATTTGGTTCGACGGGAGGCTTCTCTAAATCTGAGGCATCATTTTCTTCACTTTTTTCTATGGAAACTTTTTCGATATCTTTAAGTTTATCGTCTTCAAGGACGTCTTTTTTAGTATCTTCTTGTGGCTTCGTGCTAGAGTCAAAATCCTTTATGGGTACCTCGCTTTGCGCTACAGTAGATGATTTATCATTACTATCATTGGTTTTATTTGTGTCACCGTTATCAGCATTACCGTCACGCGGATCGTCGTCGTCATCAGAAACTATCTCGCTAAGTTTCTCAAGTTTCTTTTTAATCTTATCATTGTCTGACGACTGTTCTCCTAACAAGCTTAGCAATTCTTTTATTTTTGATTTGTTTTGCAGAAGCGACAATATGTTTCCAATTGAATCTATTGCAGGATTAGTATCTTTGTTGCTAAATTCAGTATTATCGTGAGTTGATGAAACCGTGGAGTTAGATTCGTTTTGGACTTCATTTGTGCTATCGGGAGCAGATTCTATTTGGCTGGGTTTATTTTCAGTCAATTCTGTGTTAATGGTACTGTCAGGAGTGGAACTACCGTCTACGTCCATATGTTCATTACGCTTATCTTGTAGTTCAGGCTGTTGTACGTTATCGGTGTCGCTAGTACTAACCATATCATCATTATTGGCTTGAATTGGTTTGGCTTTACTTGGAGATTTCTGCACGGGTGATTGTTCACATTTTGAATCATCCACGTTTGTTGATTTCAGGTCTGAACTCTGATTAAGTTTAGCATTTGCTTCATGCACAGCTTTTTCGACATTTTCAGTTTGTTTTGCTTCTGCATTTTTTGATGATTCTTGACTCGTGAAATTGCTACTAGATTGATCTAAATCATTATTTATCACCTCTGAAATAATATTGAGGGACTCCTCTTCATTAGGAGTTTTATTAACCTCTTTGCCTTGACTTGTTATAGTCTCTAACATAGTTTCAAGAGAAAGGTCAGACGAAAAATCAGTCCTTGTCACTGTCTTATTGTTTCCTAGGTCATTATCTAGATCCGCAATTAAGGCATTAATATTATCAATGACAGGATCTGAAACCATGTTCTCGTTAAACATTTCCAAGTCATCAATGCCAAAACTGGCATCCAAATCAGCTGAATTTGAATTGTTTTCTAAATTATTACCCGGTTTACTGGTTTCTGTGACACATTTGTTACTTTTAGTTTTTGCTGGTGAAGTAACTGTTTTTTTGGTCTTTTCCAATACTTGCTCTTCATCTGAATCCGTATCGTAAATAACCGCTTTTTTATTTCTCGATTTGGCATTCACAGGTGATGATGTACTTTTACGTGCGGATCTTGTTACCCGCTTCTCAACGGTTTCCAACGAGTCTTCACTATGATATTGTATTTCAGGTTCGGACTTATTTTCTTTTGCTTTTTTGTCGAGGTCCTCATTCTGTTTTCTACTTTTGCTACTTTTATTGTCTTCGGTTTTAACTGTTTTGCTTTTTTCGGTATAAGTATTTTTTTCTATACTGTTTTTTCTCTCGGGTTCTTTTTTCTGCGCTTTTGCATCAGTTATGGTATCTGACTTTGCAAATTTACCTCCCAAGCCTTTTTTGCTTTCACCTTTTACGGATTTTTTCAGAACATCAAAATTTTCTGATGACTTTTTAGCAGGTTCAGTTTTGTCCGTCTCAACTTTGTCAGGGATTTTTTCCTCTAGTTCTTCAACCGGCCGTTTTATTTTCGGTATTTTATAGTTTTTAACACCGTAACCTGAACCCATAATGGTACCTTTAGTAATATTATCATTTGAATACACAATGCCGGCATTTTTGCGATTATGATCATTAAATTTATCAGTATTTCGATTATCATGGACTTCTTTGCGCATTCTGGGATCTCTGTAGTTTTTCCTTGGTGAATAGGGTTTTTTAGTATTGCTCTCTGGAATTTGTTTACTTTTTATTTCATTCAAATCTTTTCTACTTGGTCTTTGGTTAGGTGGTACATAAGAAGATTTTTTACCTTCCTTTCCAACATGCGTGTTATTTTCAACAATTTGCGGCTTAAAAGCGTCAATCTTAGTTTTGAACATTTGAAACTCCGCTTTGATGTCAGTAAAACTCTTTTCAGATTTAGGGCCCGCCAAATCTCGACCCACACTTGCTGCTCGTCTGAAGTCATTTCTTCTAAAAACCTCGAAAGATTCAATAGATTGCTGAGGTTTCTGAGGTAAAGTTCGGCCGACACTCGACTCGCGACATAAAGATCGCCCAACGCTCGAGGCACGTTTTCGGCGACCATCAAATGAATAATCAAACACTTGCATTTTCTTACCAGTATCCAAGAAATCTTGGAACGTGGTCGTGACACTGGTGTCAATCGTGAACGCCCTTCCAGCATCGGGTTTAACCGACAGCCTATTGTTCTCTTCTTTTTCATAACTTCTGCCAACACTGGTGGCTCTGGGACCATGGTAAGGTCTTTCTTCCAGTCCGGATCTGCCAATACTGCGTTCACAATAAAAACCTTTCCTCCCTCCGAATTCACTGTTACTTCTGGAGTTATCACTATCCCCGTGATTATCGTAACCCTTACGGCCGTATCCTCGGTCTCTAGTGTAATAGTGATCTTCATCATGTTCTCTAGGGGCCCCGCGGCCGACACCAGGTTCACGTCTAGGTCTCTGTTGTTCTCTATTGTTATGACGACTGTCGGTATCGTTGGAATATTTATTGAATCTATCATTCCTTGCCATATTTTGTTCCCTATATTGTTTATACGTTTCGGGGCCTCCGTAATTTTTATCTTTGCGAGGATTATATATCATCGAGTTACGATCTTTATAGTAGCTGTTATGATCTCGATCGTTCCTTTTGTAATCGTCATTGCTTCTGTTCAGTCTTGGATCTCTGGCTGCATTGTCTGACCTGCCGAATGGGTGACTCGGCGTTAGTGGCATGTCAACGCGACCGAACGGATGACTAGGCGTTAAAGGACATTCGGACCTTCCAAATGGATGACTAGGTGTGACCGGAGCTTCTGATCTTCCGAACGGATGGCTCGGTGTTAGGGGGCATTCTGACCGACCAAACTGATAGCTCGGTGTAGGTGGACAATCTCTGCCAAAAGATGGCAAGGGAGTCATCGGAGCTTCCTGCCGACCGAACGAAGGGGTCGGCGTGGAAGGACAGTCAGACCGCCCGAACGGATGCACGGGTGTCAAAGGGCACTCAGCTCTGCTATAAGATTCTCCTCTTCTATCGACACTGAATCTAGATTTCTTTTTGAATTTGTTGTAATTGTTGAAAGAATCGCTGTACCGTGAATTTTGGTAATCTTGGGCTTCTTTTTGCATAGAAGTAGATCTGGAATCATGGTCTTCCAATCTCCGCGATGGGTGGTGTTCTTTATTTGGTTCCCATCTGCTTGGTCGTGAACTATCAACTTCGGCAGTGTAGTTGGGTCGTATTTCTCTAGCAACTGAACTTTCTTTTTCCCGATCAAGCGGCGTGAACATTGGCGCATAAACATGTTTCTGGCCAGGGTTGTCTTCTGCGTCAAAGGATTGCATGGAAGACATGTCATAGGATCTAGCGTTGGGTGTCATGATGGGTGTTCTGCTTGGCGTCATGTTTGGGTTCATATTTGGCGTCATATTTGGTGCTCTACTGGGGGTCATGTTGGGGAAAAAGTTAACAAGTGGCCCAGGGTGAAATGGGGAACTTTCAGGATTGACAGATTGATTCATATCTCTTCTCAGACGAGGATCAGAAGGGATTTTGGCTTTATCGAAACTTTTTGGTCTGTTGTCATTTTGTCTTTCTGATGGGTTGGATACTGGACTAGAGAAAGGTGGTGCAATCGGAGCGACATTTTTAAATACTGGAGGAATCAACGTTCTCATATCGACATCGCCTGTCGATGTTACGGTGGGGCCTTTGACAGAATCTACGGGTATTATAACTGGATGTGCATTTCCAACTTGAACAAACTCATTTTGGTCTGGCGATTTAGGAGCTATATTTTCATATACGCTATCTATTGTCACTTGTTTGTCAGTTTCATCGTCATCTGACACAGCGTCCTCCTCCAACGCAAGTTTTGTCGGGAAATTAAACCGTTCACATTCTTTCATAGTCAGTTTCAAACTCTGTTTCTTAGCTTGGTCTTCTTTTGATTGAGTCGATTCTTTTACAAATAGTGGAGTAGTAGCTTTGGTAGTTGGAACCACTTTTTCTTTGTATTTCTCAAATGAAATTCGTTTTTTTGGTGCAATTTCTTGTGCACTAGCTACCTTTGTAATTTTTGGTTGATGCAAAGCTGGTGTCACGGTTTCTGACCCGGAAATAGGTATTGATTCACCTAATATTTCATTTTTCAATGCTTGGAGAATATCTATTTCGGATACAAGATTCTTAGCATCCACTTTATCCTTTTTGGGTTCTTGATTCACAACTGTGGGCTCATTGAGCAAGGGTATCTCCACCGATTCCTCCTTTTTCACTTCAGAATCATCCAACGACGTAGTTGCAGCGATTGGGGCGTTCTCAGTATTTTTTGAAGGCGGCATTGCAGTAGGTGCAACGTCAATTTTCTTTGATTCATCTTTCAGAGACGCATCCTTTTCATGGGAAGTGGAATCATGGTCCATTGGTTTGTAAAAATTGGCGGGTTTAGGAGCGGCCTCTTTTTGTTCAGGTTCATTTTTTTCATCCAGAGCTTCTTCAGGTTTTGTGTCGCTTTTGTCATTTTTATTTTCAGCGGCATTAGACGATTCTAAATTACTCAATTTTGTTTTTAAATCTGAGCTATTAGCATCATTTTGATCGTACATTTGAAAATCAGATACATCGACAATATTCAATTTTTGGGTCATTTCATCAGCTTTGGTGACTTCAGGAGGTTTGCTATCTTTATCTGAATTTATTACCAGACAGATTTGTATTTTTCTTGGTTGTTCTTTTTCGTCAGACTTTTTAGCTTTACTACTCGAACTTTTCTTACCTTTACTATCAATTAAGACATCTCCATAAATACTTTCTATAGCTTCGCTTTCACTGTCCGACAATTCCCCTTCCTCAATTTCAGCTGCCTTCTTATTTAGCGGTTTGGTTTTTTTGCTATCTTTGTATGACTTTAGTAATAAATCAGAAATGTCATCACAGTTAGCTCCAGTCTGGTTCAGTTCGCTGAGAATCTGCCTCTTTGCCTCTCTCAAGGTTTCAATATCAACATCATTATCGTTACACTTCATAATCCTTGTTAATATGTCTGTAGTGTTTAACGATTCGAGACTTTCCTCAGGCACGTTTAGCGTTATGTTTAAATCTTTAGCTTTCTTTGTGGACTTAGATTTTGACTTCCGTCGTTCTTTTTTGTGGTAAGCAGGGGATACTCCTTTGGGAGACCGTCTGGGTGACCTGCGACTAAATAAAGGTTTTTCTGTGGTTGATTCGGGGCTCTCCCATCGTGTGGGTCTTGGCTCTGGGGATACCAGCACACGCGTATAGTTACGTGTGGCTGACGATTGAGCTGGTGCTGCATTAGAACTCTGTGGTACATTTCGGGCAGGTGATGTGGACATCAGATTCGGTCGCCTTTGAAACAAAGCTGGCTCTTTGCTGCCCGGCGTGCACACTTCCTCAACCTCACTAGCTCTGGCAATTTCAGGCAAGGTATCCTTATTATCTACTAAATTCGTAGACACAGACTTAAGTTTGTTTCTAACGGATTCTAAGTCTTTATCCTGTTTTTGTTTGGTTGCCGGCTTTTCTGGCAGGGAATCTTTCTGCAACAAAAAAAAGATTGTATCATTTTTGGTTGCTTAAATAGAATAATTTACTGATTCACATTTTAAATGGCTGAGCGAACTTACTTGTTCCACCTTTGCGTACAAATTGACCAGCACTTGTTCGCACTTGAGAAGATTCTCCATTTTCATTCTGAAATAAAAATGGTAATTTTAGAATATTTAACATGCATTTTATGCACAGCACAAATAGTACAAGTCCTCTTTGGGAGCAGTGTTATGTATCAGTAATCCTTGGTTTTATCTAGTACTGCTCTAATGATGACAAATTTCGCGACGCATCTTTCTCTCTCCTTTCATAAAAATGAATAATTACAAACACACGCCAGGATAGGATCGGGCGCATAAATGAGTTGAACTATCTGTAAGACGTTAGCTAAATATTAATGTAGTGAAATAACCTATTATGGACAGTGCTTAAATAAGACAAAGCACTGCGCAGAGGGCATCAATAGCACAAAGGGTCCACGTCTTATGATTTTATGTACCGAAATTTAATATAAATAAATAAAAAAACTTCCAACTAATAAAAAAAACTAAACTGACTATCACAGCTTGTTCAGTAGGTCTCCTACAAATCAAAAAACTAGATAAACTAAGTATTACAGCTTGTTCCCTATAGAAGTAGAGCATAATTGTTATATTCGTACTAGTAACAAAACTCCATGTGAGTCATCAATACGCTTTGCGCTATTGAATGCCCTGGGACCCAGGGAGAAGAGAGAAGAATGGAGAAGCAGCAAACAGGAGCTCTGTGATAGCGCTGTTAACCGTAATTTTGTTCCAATTTTTTTATATAATAACGCTGCCAGTAAGCAGAAAGAATTTTTGTTATAAAAAGCGACTAGACCTTTTCTTCTTATCCTGCAGTAGATCCCTCAGAGATTTAATCTTGTCGAGCTGCGCCTGGCGCGGGTTGGCGACGCCCGAGCTGGTGCTCTCCAGCCGCTTTATCATGTTCTCCAAGAACGGGATGTACTTCTTCATCTCCTCGAACTTCCGGTCGTACGCCGAATCCATGTTTGCAGCTGAAATTGAAGTTCATTTTACATTTTTGGTTCGAAAATGCACTTAATCTCTATATATATATAAAATTCTCGTATCACAATATTCGTACCCGTACTCCTTTGAAACGGCTTGACCGATTCTCATGAAATTTTGTGAGCATATTGAGTACGTCTGTGAATCGGCCAACATTAACTTTCATACCTCTTGGTGATAAGAAAAATAATTTATAGAGCAAAACAACGTTTGCCGGGTCAGCTAGTTAATAATAAAAGTTCCTCCTAGCCGAATCCGACCACGGCGGCCAAACTCGCAGAGATCAGCCAACTACGAGGGAGATATTAATAGTACGTACGGCTACACGTCAAGTCATTCATTGCGGTACCTTATGCTTACGTAATAAGGGTGATTTGGGAACGAAAATGAGAAACTTAGTTTGGAGCCGTGTGTACTAGAGTAAAAAAACGGTTCAAGACACACACTACTAATGAGTTCGTATCTGACGGAGCACATGAACCTACACCTTAATTGCACAAATTTTTGTTGTGCATTATGGTTTTAAAAAAAATAATGCGACGAGGTAAAGGTGGCTCAGACAAACTTTATTTCCCTTTGTTTCCTCTATGAAACGAGATAAAAGTGTCTCACACAAACTTTATTTCCCTTTGTTTCCTCTATGCAACGAGGTAAAAGTGGCTCAGACAAACAATTTCCATTTGTTTTGTTGTATGCGCATGTGGTTGTCGCATACCTACAAACTTAAACCAATATACTCGGGATCGTTATACAAAAAGAAAACTATTCGCAATCTTAAGCACTAAAATAACACAGTCGATCCCGATTATTAAATTGCTAGAACGTATATCCGGTAAACAAAAAGCTTGACCAAAAATTACTGGACAGAACCCGTCCAAGATAACAACCACGCCTACGCGTTAGATATAACGATGACGCATAATACCACAATGCTATCACCGTGGGAATTAATCATAACAATCACGTGAGAAATATATTAAAAAAAAACTTCTGTCTTAAAATACCAAGCCTACTGAACCTACTACGGACATAATGAAAAACAATGGTTTTTTAAAATAACTTACAACTAAGAAAATAAATACCACGCCACCATCGTCGTTACGTTACGTACCAATTCGATCTAAAAATAGAACAATCCGGTTCCGACTACTTTAGATAATATAAACATTACAACTGAGAAATAATAAACAGTGCCTATATTGTAACCTAATATAACCATCTATCAAATACTGCGCTTATTACCTATGTTTTTAGAGAGAAACATATGTAAGTACCTTATTCTATCTCATCACTATAAACGTCCCACAGCTGGGCACAGGCCTCACCTCAACTATGAGGTGGTCCGAGCCATACTCCACCACGCGGGCTCAGTGATTGATTTTGATTGATGGAGGGGTGTTTGTAAGGTAAGTAACCAACCTTACTGTCAGATGTTATAAAGCCGCCTAAAGTAAGATGTTATCAAGATATTTGTTTCTTCGGTTTACCCGAACAGTAGACATTGAAATGACACTTTTTTACGGATTATTTCGCGATTTATTTACATGACATTTCGGACCCTTTTCAGCGTCCGTGGTTACAGGTAGATCTACCTTTGACCACGTAATAGAATAGAATCGCGAAATAATCCGTAAAAACACTTTTCGGTAAAAAAGTGTCTCATTTCGATGTTTATTATGATACCTTCTTAGTCTATGAAAAATAGTGTTGTTTTTATTTAAGTAGAATGTGTTGTTTTAATCCAAATTAAAAAATAGAAAAAACCACACCTGCACTAGCGTCCCCGAACCCCAACCGAAACCAATATCGTTATGAATAAATTATTTTTAGCTAAACTTACTAATAATTAATAATAGTTACATACTGTAACAATTAACAAAACACACAAAAGGCATACCTAGGTACCGCCTTGGTACCGTCGATACATGGAAAAAAGGGAATAAGGAAGAAATAGAGATGCCCATTCGATGATGCGTCAAGCTCGGGGTTGAGCTAAAATAAGCTTGTTGTGTTTTTTGATCAATTATGTATTTCACTATAAACAGAAATGGCGAAATATAAATATTTAAAAAGCTCCGTCTTACAGCAATACTCGGAAAAGGAATGAATGTTTAATTTTAAGTAAGGTATTACACTTACCAAAAGCGATATTTTCACATGCTAAAGATTTTGTTTAGTAATACAAAAATAGTGCCTTCTCTTTTCGTTATTATGTATCCAGATGTCACTGAGGCTGGGGAGACATTTTTACAAGACGGAAGCATTTAAGCTTCTTACTAGCTTGGAGAGCATTGCACACATCGCATTCATCGCTCTTGGGTATACGATAAATGTATGATTTATTTTCTTTTCTCTCACTCGACAAAAGTAATTTCTTTAGCCAGCTGCACTAGTGTTTACTGTCAATACTTCACCTAATGCGAGGTATTTACGAGGAATCGTCGATATATGGGCTTGCTTATAGCGATGATCCTCATCTTCTAAGCAAAAGAGCTACAAAGTGTTCACTGGGCTAATGCGCGCTTCTATTTCAGTTATACTTTACTTGAAGCCGTCAAGTGGTTATTTTTTTTTGACAATTCATAGAGTGTCGACTGCCAGATTCGGTAACTAATCGCAGCATCTGACACCACAATTAAATTGCGGTCTGTCAGATGAGATAAATTATGACAGGAAAATAAATAAAACACTTAAATATAGCCAACAAGGCACTCGTTAGCACAGTGAATAGGCGGCTCTTTATTGTAAGAAACGAATCTACAGTTGTTACAAACATGTTGTGCTCGAATCAGTGGTACCGGCACCCTAAAACAATGACCTTTCACTGATGAAACAGTCTTTACGGTAATTTCACAAAATTTATCGGAAAAAAACACTATCGACGACGTGAAAAAGGTTAGGCTTCAAGCTGTTTTTACGTTGTGATACGCACATCAAAGCACTTTAAATTACTAGCGTAGTACAACTAACCATTTTAAACAAACGGTGTACGATATACCTACATATTACTTTTAGAAAAAATACTTTGGTTAACAAACACGAAATGTTAATACCGTTTGTTTATCATGCACATTTAAAAAAAACACTGTTTTTCCGCTATTTCGCTGCGACATAGTTTAGCAATTTACATGGATAGGTACTGCCAAAAATACGATTACACATTGCTTTAGATATTAAGCACAGTTGCCGATATGAAATGAAAAACAACCCTAGCTTGTTATTTGAGCTAGCTCCCTGACAAACTCGCTCGCGGAACACCGAAACATCACTATTCATTCACTCAATTTTATTTGTTGCCGGTCTTTTCTTTCGTTGCGTTATTTTTTTTTCTTTTTGTTGGCCTTCGGTCTTCGAATTTATTAAGGACTTCGTTGTGTCAGGTAAATTTAAAAAAAAGTTGTTTGTCAATGTAGAGAGCATTTTTTGTGAAATAATTTACAAACGAATTCATAACCTCAATATTTCTCTCTTCATCAGCGAAGTTTAGCGACATTAACTAAGTAGGTAGGTACACATTGCACATAGGTAGCAAAAATCCCACGGTATGGTTTAACACGCGGCTCAAAATTAAAATATCGGACCTAGGTATTAAGCGATTAGCACTTGTAGACATGGCGCAGGAAGTGCAACCTTCCTTCATATTTCACTAAGCAATCACTACACTTAATCACGTAAAAAGAAATTTGCATACTTACAAATTCAGTCTTTGACTAGAATCTATAAAAACTACACGCACTAAAATTAAATATCACATTTGTCGACGTGACTCGCGTTCCAATTCCATGTCGTGAATGCGAGTGAGAGAGGCGAGGGAGGGAGTCGATTGAGCGAGCAACACAAAATGGCGGCCGTCCGGGGCGCCGACCGACAATGACAATAAGCCTCTTTTCGAACGATTAAAAATGGGCACGCCTAGCTCAAGCTCAAAATTCATCATGTGACGAATAACCTACCTACTTATGGAATGCATTGATTTTACACATCCTTAATTCCCCTAAAAAATATTTATTCATTCTTGTGATATATTACGGAAGTAAGTAAAAAAATTATTTATTCCTCCACGGGCTGATCGCGGATCTGGTTTTGGTTCCACTCGTTGTTTTTTCAGCACACAGAGCTATTTGGTGGAAGTCCTATCGTCGCATAACATAGTAATACCTACTTGTAGTGGTCGGATGTTCACGATAGTTATTGAAAATGATTAGGTAGGTATTAATACGACGGTTAATATGTGGTTCACTGACATACCTTTTCCAAATCATTTTAAGATAGACGAGCATTAGGCAATCTTCAAATCCGCTTGAGCAGCTATCAAATTGAAAGAAAGTCATTAAGTAATTTATCAAGTAAATTAATCCCTACCTAACCTACCTAAGTATTTCAAAGTCCACTTACTAAAAAATAAACTAACACTGACGAGACGCAGCCTTAATGGCTGCATGCATATGCTTAGGTGCCTTGTACCTAAAGCAAGCTAAGGTATGATGTAACATAATTTATAGGTTTGACTTATTTTTCCAAGATATTATAGTGTAGAATATCTTACCTACTAAATTACCTTCACGATCTTTTTCGTTTCGCACGTATCGAACGCGTTCTGCACATGATTGCACAGAAATCACTAACCTCTTATAACACGAACCATCTATAGCTACTTGACGCCATTGCATCGGCGATAAAATAAATCTAGCGTTAGCATTCCCGATGTAGGTACAGAAATGTTTCACTAACCTTTACTATTGTTACAATCTGTACGAAATAAAATTAATGAACTCGTCGTTTAACTGTCGCACATATTGCTTAGAGCATCCGAGTGCTCTTTGTTGTTAATAAATGTTCACCCTGTCTGTGGTGTGTTCGTTTCTCTTTGTACACCTCTCGGGAGCAGCCGACGACTGGTGCAAGCTAGCTATCCGCTCAGAAACAAGGACGGAGACCGACGCCCCACCGCTCGGCCCCTCTTCCAGTCCGCATGACATTCATTCGACGGCCGGGCTCCGCTGTCCCCGGACGGTTCGCGCGCTCTCTATACGTATTTACTTAGTTCCTCCACCCACTCTGAAAAATGTCGTAACAGTGATGCCTTCACACTGCTGCACACGTTTATAAAATGGACAGCTCCAGTTTGACTGATGTACCTATTATTTTGAATTTGATGTTCCAAAGAGAACTATTGCGTGTTGTTTTTGTGTGCCTTCCTTTGTTCGGAAACATATCGTATCGGCCAGTTACAACGTTGACGTAGCCACCAGTCAATGTCAAATAGGTCACTTTTCGTAACTCGTTTTGCTAGGACTAGGAAGTGTCAATTACAATTTCAGTCTTGTGAAGAAAGTTGATTATTTTTTAGTTTTACCGTTCTTTACCCACCTAGGAATACGTGTTGTTGTATGGTACAATGGTCAAGACATAAGCGAATATGTATAGAGTAAATCGTTTCCGTCACATCAAATTGTAAAAAAACCTTTCATTTATACACGACTGTTTCATAATTTGGTCGGGCGTAGGTTTTGTATTAGATTGATTATTGCAGGTTAAACTCGAAGCTGTAATAATCAGCCTGCTATGTTTCTAGTATTCACAAGCTTTGTAATAATTGTCTACTCTGGATCTTTTTCAGCCCCTGTTTTAATCTGACGGAATGGTGTTAACATTTCCTTGGATAGGACCTGTGGCCGGTAGGTACATTTCAGTTAACTAGCTGTAAATTGCTATTAATTGTAAGGAAAAAACATCCAAAAACATTGCACCCAGCCTGACTTATTTATATGGTCATGCAATATAAAAATAGTAACATACTTTTCAACTGCGAAAAATAAGAAGTGAATCAACAAACGCAAAATTTTCATAAGCAAGTCACCAATGAATACGATGACTTTACCTTACTTACACTCAGCAGAGAGAGATCATAATGTAAGGACGTCTGGCTAGATACTACATGTTTTTACGTTTATTCAAAGGTCTAGTTTACAAATAACCTAGAATCAATATGGAGGCAATAATAGAAATCAGTGAACTCATGACTGAATTGCACAATTGTCTTTTGTTCCAAATAAAATAAAAATCTAGTAGGCAGCAGTACATACGTTTTCTTATTAGAATTTAGAAATATTATTCTTTCGATTGTTTTATAAGTTTGTTCGATTTTAAATAGTTTTCGCTTTGAGATCACAACGTTGAATAAAGAAGAACCAAAATAACAGTATTTTCACTCAGATTGGTTTACTTACATTTATTGAGCGCCAAACATACATGGCAAGGAGGAGAGGACTTTGGTTGTTGCGTGTCATTCTTCAGGACTTTGTCTTATAACATAAATTAAGCTGTACCTAGAAAGAAAATTCCGCATTTGGCCTACATATCACATCAGATTTAGGTCCCTATTGTTGAAAAATTTAATTACAAAAATGCAAAAACTGAGTGTAGACATTGAGTTGTTTTACCAAATAATGTTGAAGGATCTTAAAAGTGCAGTCTTATATAGGTATTAACTTTTTTCGTTGGGGCCGAGAATTTGGCTGTTAATTTTCACAGCTGTTAAGTTGCAGTTGCAGTTAAGCAGCTAGTATACATAGTCTAATATCGGATCTCGGTCTCCAATTTTACACATTTTTATTATTACAGAAATGCTATCATTACAAAAGGAAAAAATAAATTGATATATTACTAAGTCTTAGTGTCACCATCATATCTGTGTCCTGTTTATCGCGGTTGAGTTGGTTGAAAACCCATCCCTGTAATAAAATTCTCCGATGCTTTATTTCGCAAATTTCTTGCTTGTTGTCTTCTAGGCGTCTCTGAGATCTAGTCGGCATAAACACAGGCAGTAGGGTTGCTCCTGTTATCCCTAAGTAAAAATTGCATTCTGGTTGAAATGTAAAGGCATGCCTAAGGAGAGGGATAAAATGCGATCGTCATTTTATGCAGATTTCACATGTATTTTAGCGTACTTCATCGATAGACACATCAAAATGAATACCAAGGTAAATACAATGAGGTATTTTTGAAGCGGGGCCGGTAAATAGACAAGACCCAGGTCTTGTCCCTTATTTATTTGGCCCACCAGAATTGGTGTACCTTGAAGTCTTTTGAAGTCTTTAGAACCCTTTTGTTGAATACAGACATCAAAATGAATCTCCCACGACCTGAGAAAAAGAGTCATAAATTTTTATAAGTATAGTATAACATAAGTTACATGAGTACTTTTTTCGTCTAAACCATCCACACTCATCTCTCTTGGATCCGACTGAGTGCGTAAAAATGTCATATACCTACATTATTTTGCTATGTACTTAATAGATGATGCCCCAATGCCATTTAGTTTTCAGACTCGATACTGCCTTTTACATTTTGTTGTGTAACCCACATAGCGAGAGTCTCGTTCGAAATATTCTGTACTATTATGTATATATGTCACAATCTACAATATCTTAGTAAATGTGGCAATATGCATGCACCTACATATAGGTAAAGAAAAGAAAGTAATCAGCCTGTAAGTTTGAACCTAAGCCCAAATTAATTGTAATTTACCTTTTGAAACTGAATAAATTCTATTATTATTACCTATTGCTATCTCATATTTCCCGAATGTAGAGATAACGTATATAGCTCAGCTTGTTTGACCAGACTATTCGCACAAAGCCGAGTAGAGTTATTTATATTTTATACCGAGTATTGATTGTGATGACGAAATAGCAACTGCGCATGTTCGAAACCAACTCGAGGAAAAACCTCGACCATTTTCCGATATTACCGCAAGCCAGTCAGACCCAGCGCTCACAAGAGTGAAGCCGCGTCGCTGCTGTTTGAAAATTTCCACGTAATTACATTGGAAAGTAACAGTTGCAACTTGCAATTTATATGGAACAACTTTCCTTTGCCAACGATGCGTGTTGCTATTAAAATGCTACTTACTGCCACACAAGTACAACACCAATATATTCACATAACTATAACATTAATTTTCTAGGAAGCAAAGAAAAAACTTGTGCTCAAGAATTTCAGGAATATTTTTAAGCTTTCGAAACAAGATTGTTGTTTTCATAATAATTTTATAAATAAAATTTTATATCGATGTTAGCTTTTTAATCAATGCCAACAAAAAAAAACGAAATCTCCATACATTTCTGTTCTTCCTGTTTACAGTTAAACACTTCTCGAATTTCCTCAATATCACTATTTACCGCAATGGGCTCGTTTGTTAACTTGCGGGTCATTAGAATAATGTGTAGGTATCTGCAGTTTAATTACAGATTCCCTAAAAAACCCTTGTTAAGCGGGCAATATCACCTCCCAACACATGTGATAACATTCGCCTAAATTCGCACTCAAGTTGTGTGCCAAGTCTACCATACCTACCTTTTTTTTTTTTTTTTTTTTTTCCTTATGGCTTTGTCGTTAACGTAGCCATTATCCATACCTACCTATAAGGACAGCTTTGTTTTTGCGCCACGCACTCAAGAAAACGTAACTTCGCAAGGTTTGAGTACAGTGGCGCCATCTATGAGCTTTGTTAGTAACTTTAAACTGTCAAGAATATCACCAGAGGGCACTGCAATGAGAGATACCAAGAACCACGAAGGTCTTCTAGTCTATGGTTTGAGTTTGGCGGTCTGTACCTATTTAAATTTCGAATAACACTTTATTCACAGTTCATGTGAATAAGGTGTTATTCGACGGATCTTTAACTACGGTGCCTCGATAAGTCTTTAGTCAAATTATCAAGTTATTACTAAGAGAACAAAATGAATTTCCTTATTAGAGGAATAGCTGAACTATTCCGACCTAAAATCCGAAGTCGTCTAAATTATCCACTGAGTTGTGATGAATTGGAGTATGAGTAGGTTATTTGAATTACAAAAAATAAAACAACGGTGAACTTTAAATTTTTTCTTTAATCAATAATTTAAAGCTTACAGGAGACAATATTCTCGTGTTGTTACGTAAGCGCTGGCGCGGGCCCGCCGCCGTCGCGACTCACACTGCCCGAAACTGAAATCTCGCCTCTATTGAGTCTACATAAGAACCGAAACGGCGTGCGCATCTAATGCGCCCAGCCGAACCAACGCACAAAACAAAATCTCAAACACTTCATGATTATGTTCCTTTCAAATCCATTTCAAAATCGCATCGAAATCGAGTCGCGCTTTGGCTAACGTCAGTTTTTTTCGTCATGATAGCGCGGTTCCAAAGGAAACTAAAGAGGTCAGAAAAATATACACGGTGTAAAGTTCCACTCTGCCACAATATTCGCTGCTAAACTATGTATGACATACCTTTCCTCAACCTAACCTTATATGAACCGCGCCATTTCACTGGTATACGAAGGATATGCGAAGTGGAGGATTTTGTATGCAGATATTGCTTGCGGTCGTACTCGTCGTATTGAGCGGATATTGATAGCCGAGATCCAATGCGATATCGAAAGTCCCATTCGAGATTGGCCGTCGTAGATATGAAAACTGAACAATCTTCGACCTACAGGTGATACGCTAAGATCTTTCTATACCACGTCAAAACCTCTCGTGGACGGTACCAAAACTACTTTAATCCGGGTGTTTTCCAAAATGATATAATTGACATGCGAATCATTTGACTCTCCTGACGTCGTCGGACCGAATCGAATCGTAAAATCTTTAAAAAAATATATTCAGGAATTTCAAAACACAAATGGGACAACGAACACACTTGTGCTAATCCCGCAAAATGCTCGTACAAAATAATACGCTAATGACAACTAAAAAGGTCATCCTAAAATGTCTATCCGCTAACAATAATGTATAGACATGAAAAATGACGAATATCTCTTTTGTTTTTAACGTAAATCTTTATCCTCACGAAAATGACATAGTAACAAAACATGCTTACAAACACAACCTTAGACAAACATATACATTCACCGCACACATTCGCACATTCTCGCTGTGTCAACCGACCAATCTAGATCGCGCACGCGTCACGACGTTATGTTTGCACGTCACCTCGTGCTTTATCAAACCACGTCACGGTACGGGCATATGTCACCTAGCTTATTCTCGCATATTTCAAGAAGACATTAAAAATACATTGTTAAGGGAGCTGACAGAAGGGTGACAAATCATAACACCTATGTAGTGGCCAGTGTAGACGGCGAGACTAGACTACACATAAATAGAACTACAAAGAAATACATCAAAAGTTCCCTGCCATCAGCTGCGACCTACACAGTCGTCAGTTGCGGGCAACACGCGACCTAATACTTTGAAGAGATAGTTTGAGTAACACTAAATATCGTCAACTGACTTGCCCTAATACACACGACAAAATACGTTCAAAGAAGAGCAAATCAGTTCACGTCACAAATGCGATTTGAAGATTGAAATATATGATAGAACATGAAGTAGAATATCAGAAACAATCGACAAAGGGTGTCATATTTATTTCATTGGATCAACACTATTTGGTCTTTTATTTTAACGACTATTTGTGATAAAATAATTCCTAATTTTCTTTTAGTACAACTTATTCAAAGACGATCGACGCCACATTATTGATACCAAATGAATAAATCTAGACATTTTAATTCTATTTGATACTATAACGAGCACTATCTTAGTGTTAATACTAAAAGAATATTATAAATATGAATTATTTCATCGGCTTGGGACTATCTAGCGACCAATAACTGCAGAACTAG
The DNA here is from genome assembly GCA_963921415.1 of Pyrausta despicata. Taxonomy (NCBI): domain Eukaryota; kingdom Metazoa; phylum Arthropoda; class Insecta; order Lepidoptera; family Crambidae; genus Pyrausta; species Pyrausta despicata. Next base: position 11,048,484 of record OY992865.1, on the reverse strand, counting down.
GCCGGGGCCAAAATAGGCAAATGGAACATCGAACATTTATAAATCCAACTCTTATGTTACGCGTTCGTTGCTAGTTGTCATGTCCCAGACAAGGTTGTGTAACAGTAACCACAATTATATTTACAAATTGACGGTGTTCCTAAAACATTCTATGATTAATCTGAGGTATTGTTTTTGTATGTCTGGTACATATTTTACTCAGTTTTAGGTACAAATAAATAGGGTCACTATACTAGAATTTGGGTGATTTATCTTGTTTCTACGAATTTGTTTTAGGTTGTATATTACCGAAACATGCTTTTGTATAAGACATTATAATGTTTGAGATGGCGATTTCATTTTAAGCATATTTTATTGCGTTCTATACATAACTCAAGATATCAATAGATTTTTTTGTATATACTCGAACCGTGGGCCAATAAGACCGAAATGTTGAAATGAAAAACAAATTTAAACCTAAATATAACGTCTCCAAAAACGTTTGTAGATATTGAGTATTTCATCTCAGCTCTTGAGATGTGGAATAGTCATACTTTCTTTGGAAAGTCTAGAAGTGGCAATTTTTCGAGCGAGTAACGGGGACGCCACTAACACATTGTCAAACTCAAATTTATCGATGTTTAACAGTTTATCCATATACTCACTTGTCTCATCACTTAAATTTGAACTAAATCAAACATTCACATTATTTTGCGCTCGAAACATTGCTTTCGTGTTCTCATGTTAGTATTATGTTACAGTCCTGGTACGAGCGCGGATACATAGCGCTGGCGCGTCTGACCAATCATACGTATGCGCGCAAATGTTAGTAGAGTGATCATCGTATAATAAAACACAAATGTTTAAAGTACTGGGAATTTTTTCAACAAAATCACAACATCACAATAGGGATCGTTAAGAGCTCATAGGTATGACTGGCGGGGTAGAAGTGTTCGCAGGGCGTGGATACGGTTCGGTAGCCAGATCGCTTAACAACCTACATAACTCACAATGCACGTTTGCATCGGTTGTTCATTGTGAAAGTTATGAAACTAAGCAAAAACAATAGTTGAAGTGTGAATAAATAATTAAACGCGCTGATTCAACCGTTTAACATAAACCAATATAAGCAACAATCTATTGAACAGTATTAGGAGCTTCTTAAATGCAGTTGAAGACAATCGACATTGTTACAAGAGAACATACACCGTCACAAAAATCACGACTACTCTTTAAACACATTAAACAGTCTGTTGTTAAAAAAAAACGGTGAAATCAACGCAATAACGTACGTCAGCAATCACGTCAAGTCGACGTATATCTAAACACTGTAGAGCTGTAGCAAACCGTATGTATTCGGTACTGAGTAACGGGTACCGCCGCGAGTATCGAGTACCGAATCTAAATCGTTACTCGTATCTTTCGTTACCTACTAATTTTGGAAACAAAATGGTTCGATTCGCGCAAGTACCGTTGTTGTAAGTTGATACGGATACGATTTTGATACGTTTTGGCTGATCGTGTGCTTTTGTACGTTTGAAAGTTTAACAAATCGTACGATTTCGGTACTGATGCATGATGCTTTGTGATTCAAATGAGTTGGTTTAAACATACTCAGTATATTTTTTGTGAAAGTCGAAGAGTTGACCCTGAAAGCTACAATTATGACGAATAATCACTTGTTTAAAATTTGCAAAACACTTAAAAAACGCGATTTGATAATGAAACTTGAATGGGAGTCATGAGGTATCAAAAGTACCGAGCAACGATACGATAGTAACAAGTACCGAGTAAAACAGTAACGAATACATACAAGTTCGATTGTTCTCGTTACTTTTACAGCTCTGCTAAACAGCGAACCTGGCTACCGTTCCCCCCGCGGCGGATGGGATCAGTTGCGCACGGGCGGCGCGGGCGAGTGGTGGTGCCGCTCCAGGTCCTCGAGCGAGAGCGCGTTGGGCACGTGCACGGAGGGCAGCTTGCCGGCCGACGCGCGCGCCAGCAGCTCGGGCGAGAACCAGCGCGCCAGCTGGTTGTCGCCGCCGCCCGCCCCGCCGCCGCCCATTTCTGATGGATTCAAACTACACTTACCATTGTTGTTTGGAAAAGGTACGCACTGGTTGAATTGTACCAGACTGGGGGGTGGTTTGTGAGATGGGAAAAATAAGGAAATTGATAACTGGCAGTCGGGGAGAATTTGAAAACAATTGATTTTATTCTATTACAACTTTGTTCTATTAAATAAATATATAAAATTGTTTCAACAAGCACACCGATCACCTAGCCCCAAACTAAGCGTAAGCTTGTGCTACATAAATCATAATATAAAGCAAAGTCGCCTCCCTTGTCTGTATACTTAGATCTTTATAACTTCTTAACAAATTTTGATGCAGTTGTTTTTAATAGATAGAATGATTCAAAAGAAAGATTTAATATACAATTACATGCTATATATATTAGATAACTACTGATACTGTGCTTTTGTCTCATTTTTACTGGAGCTACTATATTTGATTAGCTACTACTAGGTCAAAAAAATCAATAGTATTTTTTAAGGCCGTCTTTTCCAAAGTGTGCGACAACGCCCCCTTATGGGCGCTACAGGCCTAAAAAATGGGGACATTGTACAGATACTTGAGGACCTAAAATGAGTTTAATTATTAAATAATTTATTATAAAAGTGGTCGATACACAAATCAAGTTTGGGAACCCCTGATTAAGTTTTAGAAATAAAATGAAAACGCCTAAATCACTTTTCTTAACAACTTAGAGTAGTCAGTACCCAACACCATATTAGAACAAAGACCTCCACCGTGTGGTGTGACAATATGAATATTTACCATTGAGACGGCTCTTGTAAGACTGGACGTGATGTTGTTGTATAAAATTTTAAGGGCTTGAAATTGAAACGTCTCATTCACTTTAAGATCGATATCTCATTCATTCTCTTTAAGTATCTACGATAGTTAGTAACCAACACTATATTAGAACGATCTCATAGTTAGCATGAAGCAAATGACTAAGACCTCCACCATGTGGTGCGACAATATGATTATTTACCATTGAGAAGGGTCTTGTAAAACTGGACTAGATTTTGTTGCAATATAATTTTAAGTACTTGAAATTGAAACGTCTCATTCACTTTAAGAACGATTGTCAGTAACAAACACCATATTAGAACAATCTCATTGAGTTAGCATGAACCAAATGACAAAGACCTCCACCGTGTGGTGCGACAATATGAATATTTACCATTGAGACGGCTCTGGTGAGACTGGACTAGGAGTTGCTGCAGCGTGGTGCCCGCCATGCCCCGCGACATGTTGTTCATGTTGTTATACTGGAAAGTAATCGGATACAATGTTAATAAAAAAACGCCGAAATGAGCCAGTAAAACAGATGGTGTACTTCAACGGCTGGGCGGATTTTGACCAACCACAGCTAAGGACCACCGTGATTAAATTATCTTTCGAATAAATAAAAAACGAAACGACATAACACTTAAAAAATTGCGTTGTGAACGCATAAAAATACTTAATAAATAAAAAAAAAAACGCTTTAAAGTCGGTCCATCCATTCGGTAGCTACGGTGCTACAGACAAACACACACAAACTTACAAAGCGGTCAAACCTATAAATAAATTACATAATTATATAATAAATTGGTACAACGTTTTTTTTCAGTTTGGTTATTCGAATATTATAAACTTGTACGTTCTTACCGCTGAGAAAATCTGATTTCGTGCTTAATACGGCCGTTTCAGCCGTGATCGACAATGACAGAAATTAAAGACTCATCTATAATATAAAAATTAATCGCAAAATGTGTTGGTAAGCGCATAACTCAAGAACGCCCGTACCAATTTGGGTAATTCTTTTTTAAAGATATTTCTTGAAGAACGAGGGTGGTTCGTAACGAACAAAAAACTTAAAAACAACAGGCATGACAACGTCTGCGGGGTCCACTAGAAACATTATGAAAATATTGTACAACTTTAGGGCGTTATCACCGTCTTACAGTTCTAGTTCTGTTTAGCTCTGTGTCTAGCAGCCTCAAATGTAGTTTATCTAATTAGAAAAAAAAATATTTTATCTTTTGAGATACTTTTCCAGCAAGACACCAAAAGACAACTCACAACTTTAATCCTACCAATATTATAAACGCGAAATATTGTAAGTATGGATATTTGCTACTCTTTGACGTAAAACAAATCGACTGTATGGGTTTTAATTATCTTTTACCTGAATATAGCTTTTACATCAGCATAACACATAGGCCACAATTTATAAAGAATTGTGAAGATAAAGGATTTCCACGCGGACGAATTCGCGGGCGGCAACTAGTATATGACACTTACGGAATTAGGTGCTTGCTGTTGTCTCTGTGGTTGATGGGGAAATGGACGTACACCGCTCACCATCTGTGAATGGGAAATAAAAGAAATTACAACCTTCCTTACCTATTTACTGAGAACAAAAATCCAGTTAATGTTATATCACGTGTAATTTCACAATAATCACACCAATTCTCCTCTGTCACTCAAATTATCTCTCCCAAATTAAGCTACGAGGCTTGTTTCATGGGACACAACATACTAAAATACTTTATTTGGTAAATAAATACATATCTATATATTATATAAAAATGAAACCCGTTTTCCTTGGTCACGGCATCACGCGTGAATGGCTGGACCGATTTCACTAATTCCTTTTTATGTTGTATTTGTTATTATTAGGAGAAGGTTCTTACGGAAAAAAATATTAAGAAAATCTCTCAGAAATATTCAAAAATATACATTTAATTTTGCATATTTTAAAAAACGCGCGTAACTAATGTCAATGTCATTCGATGACATTGTTCAATCATTACAAAGCTAAGACGGTACGAAGTTCGCCGGGTCAGCTAGTTATACATAAAAAACACCCAGACCAGTACAAACACACATGCACACTTATGCTTGTACTGTGCGGGGATCGAACCCGCGACCCTTGGTTTTACAAGTCCGACCTGTGGACCACTGCACCAAGCGGTCGTCGAATTTCACCAACAGCCCGTAAGCTGGTTGTCCGAGGGTTCGGGTGTTGCCATCCCTATCACACGCGCAAGCTAGATCGTGCGAGGAAACGAGCTGTTTCTGTTTGGGAAACGAAAAGTTTGGGAGTACGGCCTCAGTTTCATTTTAAAAAAAACATCACATGCATTAATCCGACTCCGTGGTAAGTAGCTTAAGCACTTGTGTTACATAAATCAAAATCAACAGTAGTATTACGATTAAACTTAAACAAATACATATAACACCTAGATCAGTACAAACAGGCATGTTCATACATGCAAATATTTGTACAGTACGGGGGTCGAATCCGCGTCCTCTTGGTCTAATAGTCAACTTGTGGTGACCTCTGCCGTTCGCCATTACAAGCGCATGCCTAACGGTGGCAAGCACGACTGCGAGCACTGATACGGCTCCATAGGCTACATGGCGCTGTTAGCCTAGAACTTAGAATACTATAGATAGACAAATCAAGATGATGTCTATCGGACCTTGGTCCCCGACCATAATACCCGGTAGGTTTAGCTTCCTAACTTTAAATCTGTTGCGCCAAAAACTTCTTGACTATTACACCAAAGTGGTCGTCATTTTAAATCTGGATAGTAAATTTCTTATATGGTGTTACTGACCTGTTGTTGGTTGAGATAGTGCTGCTGATACTCTGACTGGGATTGGCCGTAGCCCATTGGCGCTGCGCCACTTTGGTTACCCTGCAAACCATATTTTTACGATTCATATATTTTGTTGAATTAAGACACTGGTTGATATAGCGTTAGTTCCTATTCCTAAATTGCGTGGGATAAACAAGTCTCAAATATTTTATTCCCGCCCAGAAATAACCGCTAAGTACATTTTTGCCTGCACGGATTTGTACAAGCCATTGCTAAGAACCACCGAGATAAAATTTTCTTTCGAACAAACAACCGGCGTTGAAATCAGGAGCTATGATGCCACAGACACACAAAAACACAAACAGACATACGAGTAGGAGTTGATCCCTATATCATTGCATTTGCATGTTGCAATATATCGTTATTTTTTAAATATAACACCCCTCGTGTTATAAGTTTGATCTTTAAAAAAAAAACTTATAATATACCTTGACTATGGGCCTGCCCTGCGGCATCTTGGGCGGCTGCGCCCACTGTTGCTTGGGGCTGGGCGCCTCGGATTCTTTCTCTGCTGTCATTTTACGCAGCACCTACAAATTTTGAAACGGTTATAATACTGGCCAACTCGGTCTTCTGACATGACCATAATTTGGTATTTGGCGGGCTCCACGTGCTGGGCGAATAGTTAGCCCGAAAACAAACGCCATTGGCCATTAGAATAGAACATCAACAAAGCACCAATCAACGATAAGGCCAACGATTTCACTGTTCACTGATTGGAAGATAAATTTTTCTGCCAACTGTTCGCCCAACTTCTGGATCTAGCTAAATAATGTTTTAATGAGGTAAAAAAGTATTTGTACCGACCCCCAGCTCCAGAGAACTTGGCTTTGCGACATCTCCCCCCAAAAAGACAATACGCCAGGAGTTTGACCACAATGTTGACATTTATTTGGTGGGTCAAACTTCCAATTGAAAAGGTTCGTAAAACAAACGTTCGTGGGGACAAAGTATGCTTCACCATAAAATGGCAGCACGAACATTATTTTAACGTATTCGTATCGTCAAAAAGTCAGAAACTGTCAGTTTCCCGTTAACCAAGTTAACGAATAGTAAAGAAGAAATAGAAATCGTTTATTTGCAATTGATATTAAATATGCATTAATAGTACATTTGCATTTGATAAAGACTACGAATACGTTACGATAGATGTTCGTGCTCACCCCAGAGGTACGGATACGGCAATCGGTTTGTTGCGTGTGTGCTTCATTAGCTTTACAGGCGGAACTCTTATTTACTAAGAGCAGCTAATCTTTTTAACGAATGTCAGTACAGTTATGACTTTGATTTGTTCTTTACTAGTGTAAGTCAGGTTAAGAAAAGTATGTGTGATGATGTTTTTGAATAATGAACTTGCCTATACTTTTGTGAGTAACCTTTATAAATTTAATTCTTATGCACTCTAATTCTATCAGTAGAGACATGTAAATGGCCTTCTTTTATATCTTTCTAGCTGTAAGTCTTCCAAAAATGTAAAATAAAATAAAATATCAAGCGATCACGTGGTTTAACACTCTGTCGTGCGTGCACTTGTAGACTATAGATGGAGTACGTAGTTACCGAGGTGGGCGTGAAGGAGATGGGCGTGGGCTGCTTGGGCTGCGACAGCTCGTGGCGGCGGCGGTAGTTCTCGCGCTGCTCCTCTAGCTTCTTCTTGATGAGCGCTCCTTGCATTATGGATTGAGTGTGCGCGGCCAGTTCGCGCGGGGACGGGATGCGAGCTGGCACGCCTGAGAGGGATAAAAATAATAATAATAAATCATTTATTTCAAGAATCCACTCATAGAAACATACACAAACACAATACAAGGAGATACACAGATACAGATACAATAACACATTAACACCGTCCAGTTATAAATTCATAATAAGTCATTTAATAGGAATGAATAAAATTCTTTATTTGTAAAAAAAAACATACTGAGAGAAATAAATTGTAAATAACATAATTTGAACATATCCATTGCATTTAAAAGGTCTTACGCAACAAAGCAGACAAGAAAAGAATAAGCATTATTGAGACAAAAATAGTATTTCATTTGTTGAGAATTTTTTGCGTTCACAACGCTATTTTTAATTTCGAAAAGACATAACACTTAAAAAAATTAAAAAAATATTTTCGGCTCCGGTCATCGGGGAGGAGAATCCCCGACCTTTGGAAGTCCGGTCCAATGCTCCGATCCGGTCCAATGGAGCCGAAAATAATTTTTTAAGTGTTATGTCTTTTCGAAACAAAAATAGTACTAGACTACAATTTGTACTAGCTCCGCTCGTGTGGAATTCGGTACTCTAATGTATTATGCCTGTTATAATACTAAGCTACTTTATTTTTTAGCATTAACAATGCAAAATTCTTTACAATGTGAAATTTAAACACACTTAAAGAAAAATGGACTGTCCCGATGGTGGTAGTCAATTTTTCTAAGTTAAGTCTGTTTAAATTTCAAATGTTATATAATACATTAAGTACCTATAATCTATGTTCATCAGGGATGTAATAGTAAAAGCATTTTTGAAATCAGTCTAGTTATTTCGGAGCTTATTCAATTAAAACAAACAATAAAATCTTAACTCTTTATAATATTAGTGTAGAAAATCTTCGATCAAGTAAGTACATCGCAATTCTACTTATAAGTTTAACAATAACCTTATATGAGATTGTGTATAAAGTATCATTGTGTTTCAAGTAAACGTTACCTGGGTGGTGCGCCGATAGCGTGTTCGGGCTAGTGGCCATGATCGGTGACACACAGAATGCTGCGTCCATGGTATGCGTAAGAATATATTAGCGATACATTAACCACATACTACATAGAAGCTCACTAATCGAGTTATGTTTTTCGGTAGGTACAACAGATCCCTAGGGCGCAGGGTGCGAGCCAGCCCAAACAGTCTCCGGTGTTGCCAGTACGTGTATCATCTTAGCATGGTGCATGGACTGGCTGATGCTTAAATATTATTTTGAATACCATTTAAAAATTTATTTTTGATTATTTTAAATGTTCTATTAATTATTTATTTGTTTGCTGTAAATGTAATCTAATTATTATTTGTATGTGGTCCTCATAAAAAAATAGTTTTAAAATATTATTTTGTAACTTTGCGTACGACTTATTTAACAAGTATTAATTTAAGACAACATAAAGAGCTGCCTAAAATATATATTAAAATCAGTCTCAGTTCCTGTAAGTTTGTTTCGAATTCAATTGTAAATTAGTGTCGGAACCTAAGCCTTCGTGTACCCAATGCCGGAACCGCACAAGCGCCGGACCGAATCGATTACGAACATGTAAATATCGCGCTGAAGAGCCGGAAAGACAGTGTTTACTCATCGGGCCGCCTCTGGTAACATGCTGTTTCGGTTCGACGCCGGTGCGGTTCCGAAGTCGTGTACACTAAGCCTAATGGTTGGTAATTACTATTTTACTTCATCCCGCTGTAGTGTGTGTGCACCTCACCCCACACATGTATAATAATAATAAATAAATATTTCACAACAATCACACCAATTCTTTAGTCCCAAATTAAGCTACGAGGCTTGTGTTATGGGTACTAAATACTTTTTTTTTTGTAAAAAAATACATATTATACATAGAAAACACCCAGACCAGTACAAACACACATGTTCATGCACACTTATGCTTGTACTGTGCGGGGATTGAACCCGCGACCCTTGGTTTTAGAAGTCCGACATGTGGACCACTACACCAAGCGGTCGTCGAATATGCAATAGTACTTAAGCTCATGTCAATAGTTAGTTGTCACATTAAACTCGCATCAGTTAACATAAAGGTGTTTCCTTGAGTATCGCACCGCTAAACCCTCTCAGGCTCCTCATCAGGCCCTTATAATGACAAAGAGAAATGAAACAAAGGGTGTGGTGTACGTACCAGCGTATTCTCCAGGGTGCGGCAACGGTGAAAGCCGGAGCGGCTGGTGGTGCGGCACCGCCAGGTGCGCCGCCGCGCCGCCACCGCCCGGTGGAAGTGGCGACCCGCCCATCTGCGAGATAAACAGGTTTGATTAAATTAGAAGAAGAAGAAGACATTTTTATTCAGTATCACATTTTTACCAAATAGAAAAACACATTTAAAAATCACATACACAAGATACTGAAAATACCACTCAGCATGACAGAATATCTCGGAAACAATTACACATTTTAGCTTTACTGTGTACACTTTTTTGTACACAGTAAAGATAAAATGTAATACAAAACAATTCACATTGAACGGTGTAAACACAAAAGAGGGCCAATAAAAAAAAAGTTCACATTCGTAAACCACTCAAACGTGTGGTGCTGTCCGGTCGAAGTTTGAGATTCGTATACGAAATATCTTAAAACTGAGAAAGGAACAGTAATTTGAAATGATTAATTTACAAATAGGTTTTGTTGTCTTCATACAAATTAACGTGCAGAAAAAGTACGAATGCATGAGAATCGTACCCCATTAATTTTATGTGACAATTGAATGCTATTCTATTCTAATGAGAAAAATACTACAACGTCTTAGGGTGTTACTTTTCTACACTAAAAAGTCAGTGTAGTAACACCTTAGTAATAACAACAAGTCGATGTCGCTCGATATTTTCTACCACTAAAAAGATCGACAATCGATCAACTGGTGTAGTCATACCTAAGGTGCTGAGGTGCGTACCCTATGCACTTCACATAAGGCCAATTTGGAACAAAAAATGGTTAGCTTGATATGCTATTGTTTTTACCATTCGCCACAAGACACAACGCGTAGCCCAAACTATTCCGAGCTAATGTTAAGTGAATGAAACAGCTATAGCAATCTTGCGTCCCGTTTTGCGTAGCAACACGATATACTTATTTTATACAATACTAGTAGCCTCCCGCGACTTCGACCGCGTGGCATCCCTTTGTTTTCACAATCGCGGTCGAACAGGATAAAAAGTATCCTATGTCCGTTTCCTACTTCTAAGCGACGTCTCCACCAATTTTCAGCCAAATCGGTTCATCCGTTCTTGAGTTATAATTTGTGTAACTAACACCACTTTCTTTTATATATATAGATTTGATTGAAGTGCTATAGAGACCTGTCTCTGGTTGTGGCTGTGGCGCAGGATGGTGAGCAGCACCTCCCTGTGGCGGCTCTGTAGCCCGGGGTTACTGAGCTGCTGCATCAGGTGCTGCACAGTGATCTCGCCTTGCTTTAGTCCTGGACACACAAGGTTAAGGTTAGGTTTGAGTGCCAGAGGGCAGGGTATATACAATAAAGAACAAAAGCTGTGGAAGGTAAGTTTTAACTTTAAGACATTTTGATAAATAGTGGCGTAGGACGTCTCGTGGCTAGTTGGACTGAATGTGGAGATATTGTAGAAGCAGAATATAGTTTACTAGCTTCCAGCCAGCGGCTTCGCCCGCGTGGATTTCGGTTCTCTGATATACTAAGCGAAATATAGTCTATGTCCAGTAATTTCGTTCCTGTTCAATTCATCTGATTGTTTAATAGTCAGTTAAATTAATATTGACCGTTCAATATGAACCGGCCTAATTTGGGATGACATTAGCACGGAGTTCTATCTTCATTTTACCCATATTTCATTCTCGTCTCCAACTCCTAATTCGCACCCAGCTTATTATCATGAAGACTAAAGTAAAAAAAAAACGAAATCGATTCTTGCCTAATCAGACAACAGATACACTCAAATCACCCTTAAAAAGTTGCTGTTGCTTACTCTTCCACCTTTCTTACTTTCTTTTGTCGTTCGTAGCCTGCTCAAAAAAATAAGTATTTTTAAACAGTCATCTTGGAATTTCATCTGTGTGTTATCTGCTTACCGATTATTTAAAAATCTGAGTTCAAACCAAAAATAAAAACAATCAAATCTTGCCTCTTCAAAATATAACTTTAGATAAAATATAAAAAACATAACTCACCGTGAACAAGAGCCTGAGCTTCCGGCCGTTGCAGCAGCTCGCGGTCCGCGCTGTGCACGTCCGCGTGCTGCTGCTGCTGCTGCCGCTGCTGCGACACAGAGCGCATATCAAAATATGTTTTTTATTTATTTATTTAAGCTTTATTACACAACAAAAAGGCTAATAAAGTACAAAAAAAAATTATGACTTTGGTAAAACCCTACGAAGATTTTAAAGTTAGCCCCAAGTCATAAAAACTCCTTCGCAAATTTTGTCGTATGATAACGCAACTAATGAAGTTGCGTTCCTTATCATCCATGGTCTATCTATTCAACGAAAAACGATTCAGAATCTATTTATGTTTAAAGATTATGTGTAAGTTAGTACCACATATATTTGATATAGGATCTAGAGTTTAGCGATGGAGGAAATTCCAACTAACAATGCCAAGAAAATTCCAAGCAATAAAAAATAACTTTCTATAAAAGCCTCAATACACAGGGCGGGCGATCTAGATTTTTGGAAACTCATATCTTAACTCGCAGGGATATATCGTGTTAGTTGCTTACACAGAGTACAGGCAATGTCCAATGTGAAATGAATCATACCTGAACCTGCAGTAGCTTGTATAGGAGCTCCTGAGGTATGTGCGGCTGCTGCTGCGGCTGCGGCTGCGGTTGCGGTGCGGCCTTCTGCTGTTGCTGCTCCATGCTTTTGTTCAACATCTGGGGACAAACAAAAACTTGAAAAAAAAAGCAAGGGATTTTTTTGTTTTGTGTTTACACAGTCAAAATACGACTGAGCCAGACTCATCGCTAACAGCTGACATGAAGCCTTTAGGCAATCTTGAAGGTCCTATTAAGGTTCTACTTAGGTTCGATTTCAGGACTAGATCCACCATTTTCAGGTTTACATACCCAAACGGGTATGTAAATCTGGTATGTACAGCGCTCATGTTTGTGATGGGTAACCATTCTGACCATTTAAGTGACGTCTATTTACAAACATCTCCGTGCTTCGGAAGGCACACTGACAGTAAGGTTGGTACCTTACAAACACCCCTCCACCAATCCGCACTGAGCTAGCATGGTGGAGTATGGCTCGGACCACCTCAAAGTTGAAGTGAGGCCTGTTCCTCCTAGCAGTGGGACGGATATAGGCTAATGAGATGAGATGAGATGAGATACCCAAACGGGTAAAAAACTAAAATTAAAAAACCGCCGACATGAGCCACTAAAACAGCTTCAACGGCTGGATGGATTTTGACCAGCTATAGCTATATATAAAATATCTGTATAAGTCCAAGTTTAAAGTTTCAAGAGTTTTTGAATAGCTAGGATTATAATATATATTTTGAACAACAAATTAGTTTAAGTTGACTTGACATTGCTGGATTTAATAGAATAGGCAGACATTGACATTATTGTAAAATCATACTCATTTTATTATAGATTGAATTTAATATAATATAATATAATAATTAATGTTTGCATGCTATTTTTAATAGTTAAATAGGACGAACAATATTACAATTAAGATCTTCAGTGTAACCCTATTTATGAGCAAATAAATATTCATTCATTCATTCATTTATCATTCATTCATTCAAATAGAATGGGGGTCAAACTCATAGCACCCTTCTTTTTTGTCGGGGGTAAAGAACGGGGCCCTATGCTGTTGTCACTGATAGTTTGTAGTACCGTCGTTGTGCTCAAAGGAACGTATGCCATGTTGGGGGCCATCCATAAATAACGTCACACAAATTTCATTATTTTTGACCAGACGGGAGGGGGGGGGGGGGGGCTCCAGTCTTGCCACAACTGGTCACATTTGTGAGACCTCCCCCCCCCCCCTTCCTTAGTGTGACGTCACATATTTAACATTTTTACTCAATTTAAATTATGCAGAACTTATCTCTAAAGAGAGATCTCTTCCAGCCAACCCTAACAGTTAAAATATATGATGAGTTTTGAAATGTAACGTCACGAAATTAAGGACCCAACCCCCTTGTCACATTACGTCGACCCCCTCCCTCCCCCTTAACGTGTGGCGTAATTTGTGGATGGCCCCTTGTCCAAGTTGCATACCTGCAGGAGACTCATGGGCTGCGCCTGTGGCGGCGGCTGGTGCCGTTCAGCCGGAACTGCATGCCCGCCCGACACTTGCGCCAACTGTAAAATAACAACAGTTTAGTTAATTCATCACAACAGATAAATAAATAAATATTTCACAACAATCACACCAATTCTCTAGTCCCAAATTAAGCTACGAGGCTTGTGTTATGGGTACTAGACAACGGATAAACATACTTAAATACTTTTTTTTGTAAATAAATACAATATTATACATAGGAAACACCCAGATCAGTACAAACACACATGTTCATGTACACACATGCTTGTACTGTGCGGGGATCGAAACCGCGACCCTTGGTTATAGAAGTCCGACATGTAGACCACTGCACCAAACGGTCGTAGAAGCGGTTTCTCACTACATCCTATTCGTATCCGTGACAATATGGTCCGTAGTAGCCGTGGAACAATTTCTATGGAACTTCACGCACCAAATCCGATCTCTCATCATCTGATATACCATAGAAATAGTTCCACCGATACTTCGGGCTTATATAAAAAATTATTGCTGTCAGTTAGTCTCGCTAAAACTTGAGAACGGCTGAACCGCGCAAAACAATTTGTTTCTTGACATATTCGAGAAAGTCCAGGGATTAAATTTTAACCTTCCTTAGGTTTAAAAGATAAGAAAATTAATAAAAAAAAGAACGGGCAGAACAACGTCTGCGGGTCTGCTAGTTACAAAATAAAATTAGCACTAGGTGGAGTTGACGCTCCTTTTACTGACACTAAACATGGACTTTCACTTTTCCTTATTGATTTGTGACAATTTTCAAAACATAATCAGTAGCAATATAGAGTTTATATGTAGTTACGCATCTTGCACACACACACACGCACGCACGCACGCACGCACGCACGCACGCACGCACGCACGCACGCACGCACACACACACACACACACACACACACACACACACACACACACACATATATATATATATACAGGGTGTAAAAAAAACCTTAACGAAGCCGAATACCACATATTCTACCAATTGTTACGATCATTTTCTTCCTTTACACCATGCCTGGGAAGTTAACGGTTACTGAGATATTGATGGTTAAAGTTTGAAAAAAAAATTGATGATTTTTACAGAAATAACTTCTGTCCGTTATAACTGAACTTTTTTCCAAAGAAACATGATACAAATTTTCACTAGTTCTTTAATAAAAAGCCTCTAAATGGCACACACCGCAATGAACAGCGCACACTCGAACCGAACCGCGTTGCGGCGGCGTAAAGCAACACGCTCCGCGGTGACTTTTTCGCGTGCGCGCTGTACATTGCGGGCTAGAATAAAATTTTTTTTTTTGATGTCAAAAAATAAAAGTTGTTTCCCAGCCAAAATTTATATTTCATACGATTTGGTTTGATGTACTGAACGCGTGGTTCACGGCTTCGTTAAGGTTTTTTTTACACCCTGTATATATATATATATATATTATTTACTTTCTTCCATTTATTTAAAAAAAAAATTGTTTGTAAAATTATACTGTATGCTAAGTACTTACTGTTTACTGCATATTTACATGAAGTATCGTTACGCTATAGAAGAGTGCGACCTCCTGCCACAGGACCCTAAATCCTACTAGGGGGCTCCCAACCACTAAATGTAAAACTGAATTAAAATATTATTTTTTTGATCTTGCCACCCTTGGCGCCCATGTATACTCACAAGGCGTTTGAAAGCGGCGAGCTCGTGCGGCTGCGGCTGCGGCTGCGGTTGCGGCTGCGGCTGCGGCGGCGGCGCGTGGCGCGGCTGCTGCGGCCGGAGCCGCGCCTCCAGCTCCTCCAGGCTCTGCATCTTGCCGCCGTTGACGCCCATGTTCGGGTTCGCGCCCATGCCTGGACAAAGATACAAGGATAAGCAATATTGCTATGAGTTGTGTCGGTAGTTCAGTCACTAAGATTATGGTATGCGTAAAACGTAGGATACTGCCAGAATCGCGAATACGGACGCATCTATTGCTACGGCATTCCTGCGCCAGCTAGGTGAGTGTTATCGAAGCCAGCGCTACGGACGCATCTATTGCTACGGCATTCCTGCGCCAGCTAGGTGAGTGTTATCGAAGCAAACCCCCTGTAATGAATGCCTTACCAAGGTTTGGGGTCGATGTGAGCGTTGGCTTTTCGCTACAAGTCGAGCAGCGAGGACAGTGGTGGCTATTGCATGCGAGTGTTGTCATACATATCTGTAGCAGGCTATATGCGTCCTGTATATTATCTTGGTTGGTGTAGTGGGAAAGTTTCTGCCTTATCCGAGAGGTCTCGGGTTCGAATCCTAGGTCGAGCAAAAATTGTTTCTGAGATTTTGTGTCATGAACTTCTCAAAAACAGCTTGGGAGAGCAGAGTCAGGAAGTTGGCGGTGTTGCACCCCCTGCCTCGGTGCGCAGTTAAGCCGTTGGTCCTGCGCCTGATCTCTCTCCTGAGCTCTGAACTCCTGAACTTTGAGAGTGACGGAAAAGTGAGTGCATCTGTGTATTGCGCTGACACTTGTGCACTATAGTACCTTACTCGTAGTTGGCTAATCTCTGTTGAGATTGGTCGCCGTGGGGAAAATCGGCCAGGTAGAAATCGGAAACTTGAACCGTTTTATAACTATATTCCTAGTGAGATAGCAAGGAATCACTTTCGTATAACTATGTTACGGTATATAATTATATAACTAGGGATATAACTATATTACGACTTTATCTATCTTACTGCGACATATATATATTATTACCTTGGTTAGGCTCGATGTGCGCGTTGGCTTGCCGCAGCAGGTCGAGCAGCGAGGGCGGGCGCGCGTGCGCGGCGGGCGAGATGGGCGCGAACACGTGCGCCGCGTCCGCACTGGCCGGCGGTGGTTGCTGCATGCGGGTGTTGTCGTCCAGATCTAAAGAACAAGTCATCAATGTCATTTTTATCCCACCATATCGGAAAGAGTATCTTTGCTCTTCAATATCTGAGAGCATAAGCCGTTTCAATTCTCTAGAGGATAAAGTAAGTTGAATTTAGAACATCATGTGCACTAAGTTTGTGAATTAAAAAAAAACATTAAACCTATTTATTGCTACCTCTATCAGTCTGGCGAAGCTTAGTATAAAAAAAAGGTAGTATGAAACGCATGGAACCTTTAATGGCGACAGAACCCGTCAAAGTAGGGAAGTAAGTGCACATTCAAATGGTTGCTATGACTCTCTGACTCTCTTGTTTTAACCGTATAATACGTCACACAGCGGCCATGTTTGCAAGATTGCAATCCGTCAATGTCAGTTTACTTCGTGGTTTGTTTTGGCTGTTTTAAAATTAAAATTAAAGCTGTTTAGTAGTAATTTGCGTAGTTTTCATGTGTATTTATCTGTAAATCTGTGCAGTGATTTATGTTTGATAAAGATGCCAATAGTAGCATGCGAAATATGTGGACTGAGAACAAGTCGGGTGGAAAACAAAAAACGAACATTTATGGCTCAATTTCCACTGGATGAAAATCGGTTAGTACATTTTACGAATTTAACTTTACCCTAAATAAATATATCTTATAATTTAATTATTTTAGGACATATTTCCAGCTAAAAATGTGGGAATATGTTTTACGTAAACAATAGTGCAGTACAATTTTATCGACTATCGATTAATCCTTTTTTTGTATCAGTGCTATTTATAAGAAAAGTTTATTTACCCTCCATCCCTTTAAGCAAGTTCCCGGTTGGAGTGTAGCCTTAGGGGCACTATGGGAAAAAGGCTTAGAAAAATTTCGATCGAAAATTGTGATTTTTTTTTACGTAAACCCCCCCTTTTTATGGTCCCATCGGTTGGGGGGGGCTCAAGTGGGGTAAGATTCGTAAGGGTTACTTTTTCGAAAACCCTCCCCCCCTGCCCCGCTAGGATCGAAAATACACTATAGACTGTCAGGAGTTAGAAAAATTTCGTTCGAAAATTTTTACTCTTCTTAACCCCCTCTTTTTATGATCCCATCGGATGGGAAGGCTCAAGGGGAGTAAGTTTTGTCATGGTCACTTTTTCGAAAAACCGCCCCCCGCCCCTCTAGGAAATAAATTAAAAATAAAAAAAATTATAACTCTGTTTCTATGCGTCGAACGCCCAAAGTTCACATGACCAAAAGTGGTCCCCTAGATGCAAAGTACACGTTGCGTGCATAAAAAAGATACGTCCAAAAAATGTGAATTTGTGAATGTGTTTATACGCCCCGAGAGTTTCTAACTATGTTTATGTGTTTTAACTTAAATTATTTATTTTATAGATACTTGATTTGCCATATACCTTATGTTTAATGTATATTTCCTGTGTTTTACAGAACTTTCAGCGCCAACTCAAATGTATCTACGACTCGGGCAACTGCATCAGCTAAATTAAAAGGTAGAACAACTTGCAATTCATGTGCGTGTTTTCACTTTCCTTTTTATTTTAAATTATTGTATTTGATAATTATATACCTAAGACATAACCCTAATATTTTAACGGGTCAAAACACGATATCTTTTTTGTAGGCAGATTAACGCTAATCTACTATATCCCGACGTTTCTACTTGGTTGCACAAGCCGTGGTCGCGGGCTGACTGAAGTACCAGCAAGATGTCACCGATGCGACGGGCGGAATGATGTGCTCCTACCCACTTATTGTCTTAGAATTGTTAATTATTTGAAAACATACGGCACACAACACTAACAGTATCCGCAGACCGACCCGAAGTTAAACCGCGCGATTTTAATCTATCTATTATGGGATTCCATGTTGGAGATAGCTCAAATCCATCTTTACGATTGAAATTATCCGGATGTTTTTAATTTCTATCGCCTCTCGCACCATTCTGGGATAGTAATGGTGTTCCGTCGCAAGAACTTTCGGATCATGAAGCTCAATAAAACGATGGGTACCAGCTGTTAGTAGGTGTTCTGCAACCGCCGATTTTTGAGTCTGCCGGTTTTTTATAGCTGCAATGTGTTCTTTGACCCTCTCCTGGATACTTGTGGATACTTGTGCAACCAAGTCGAAACGTTGAGATATAGTAGGTAAGCGTTAATCTGCTTACAAAAAAGATAACGGGTAAATATTTTAACGGGCCAAAACACGAGAAGACATAACATAACCCATTCCACATTTGTTGCAGAACCTCCAGAATCAACACACCCGGAGTCCAGATCCTTCAGCGGCGGCGGAAAATGCGGCAGTAGTTAATTTAGCATTTAATATTATTTCTTATGTTAGCATATTAAAAAAAACATAAATAAAAAACATCATAATTCCTTGTGTATTGTCATTTTATTTGTTTGTCTACAATAAAGAACAAGAATAAAAACTATATTAAAAGTGTTAACTAATTTTATCGATCTCATTTTATCGATACTACTAGCCATCCCTATTATTTGGTTTCTTCACGTTGACGACATTGGTTTGTTGAAGTTTTAGTTGGGTTCGTTAGGTTGGCACTGAGCCAGTCCATGTGTTTCATAGATTGGTATCTTTTATTTATTTATTAGGGAGTCCCGTCTCTTAAACGTAGTGATTACTTGCTCAGTGACCTCTATCGTCATCAAAATTGAACACGCGGTTAAAAGGCAACTTAGCACTCTTGTATAACAAATAACTATTCTATCTGTAAATAGACAATACTTTCACAAGTCCTATAAATCCCTACCGAGGCGTTCGGACTATTTGTTGGCTGGTGCCGAGAAGAAGCTGCGCAAGGAATTAGGTCTCCATTGTCATTACCTCTTTTAAAAGAATGCTTATTTCTACAAGGTTAATTATGTTGCTGTGAGCTAGTCTTTACATATTTATTATTCATATAATCATTTACATTTTAATTCCCTTTACTCATTAAGGTGTTTTTTATAACCAATTCAAATTTACGAATAGATAAGGCAATAATATTTTAAAGTTAGTTACAATACAATGAAGAACATGATCTTACAAATCAAATCAGAAGTGACAGTCGGCAGGGCACATAGCGCGAAAAATTGATGAAATTTTTCAGGGCAAAAAAGCGGGTAACTCGCTTACTGTCAATCAGAGACTCTTCGATCGGACAAGATGTTTTAGATAAAGTGGTTATTTAAAATGATGAGTCGATGAAAAATGCGGTCAGCTTTTAAATTCGGACACGCTCGTAGTTAGCGCTCCTGCCGACGATGCCGCCGCTGCCCCGCCGCACAGTGGTTCCGATTTTTTAAATAGTGGACTTACGATCACAGATTCGAATTTCGCGTTGCAAGAAATTGCTACGAATAGTAAATTTTATGCTGATTGATGTTTGTTAACCAGTTTTTCTTTAAAAGACTTCTGCGTACCTTAAAAAAATTATGAAAGAAAAACAATTTTATTTGATTTCTTTGTTATTTAACATTTCTAGGCAATCACACTCATAAGAGGTTAACATATAAAGTTGACGTGGGGCCTATGGCACTTTGAAGTTTATTTTATTTTAATTCCTGGTTTAACCCACATTTTTGTTGAAAATATTTTATTATCTTATTTCAGATAACCAAATGTTTGTTCATAAACAGCTGGGAGTTTTATTATCACTCACACTATAATACAAAATAAAAATCTAAGAATTTTTCATTTAGTGTTAATGGCATACTCTCATGGTTTTTAGTACATATGTATTTACAAAATAAATTGGGGGCATACGCCCCGAACCCAATTTAGTCCCCCCGCACTAGTCAGCCAGCCCGCACGAGCCATTGCAGCATAGCAACACTTACCATCAAGCATGTTATGCAGTAGACGCTCGTAGTGGCGCGCGTCGTTGGTGGGGCTCTCGCGGCGGAACCAGCGGCTGAAGCGGCTGCCTCCCTCGGCTTCACCCCCGCCATTCTGTAACAAACGGTTACTTCATTGATACTGATAATAATATTGCTACAATAATCACAGTAGAGATCTCAGTCCAGAGTGATATTAGGCGCAGGGCCTTCAATGTGTTTATAGATACAGTTTTCAATTGACAATGATTGAAACTCTGTCGTAACGTGCACTCCTGCTTCAATCGCCAGCAACACTCCCGGAGGCCTGTGGCAATCTAGCAAAGCTGCTTGCTTGAACCGAACCCTCACGTCATGCCCGGCCTGGGCGAGGGAGCGCAGTGCCATGGTCGCCGTTGTGGGCGGTGACCTGGCGTTGGCAGCAATCGTGCGGAGGATGGCGACCTGCGAGGGAGCGTGGCAGGCGGTGCTCACCTTCTGCGAGACTGTCATCTCGCAGAAGGAAGCAGCGGAGAGGGAGCGAGAGGCTTCGGCTGACGCCCCGATGATCCGCCGCCGGCGTCATGGGCACCGGAGAAGGAATTTCCTTCGCCACTTGCCCCTTCCTGGGCCCCGGGCTTCAGACACGGGGGTGTCTGTCGCTCGCTAAAGGGGGCCTGAAACGGCGTTGCGTGTGTTCCCGCGCGCCGTCTGTTGTTTCTGCAACGGGGTCGAGAATGTCTCCCTCGTCGCAACCGGTAGGGGCTCGCTGCAAAGTGAGTCGACCGAGTCCGGGGAATTGCGGTGAATGCCAGTGGCCTCTCGGCCTACGGTGAACCCGTCACAACCCCAACTCACATGGCACCGGAGGGCACCGTCAGGTTTTGAGTGGGTAGGCGGGCTCCCTCAAAGGGCCAAAGCAAAAAAATTATTATATTCCATTCTATTCTCTCTAAGGCCTGGAGTCCCACATAACCCCCAGCTGCCACCGCGGCTAGTGGGTATGCGTAACAGCATTTCCCTGACGTAACAAAAAAGGAAGGTAACGTAAATGTGCACAATCGCCAAATCAAGCGGCTAGGTGCGGAAATAGCCCGGAAACCAAACTAACCTCTGTAGTTTCACCTTAATATAGCAAAATTTCACCTTAATATAAAAAATAAGACGCCAAATTCGTATTATGCGTTATTATGCGTTAGGATCGTCTTCGAATAGCGTTGGAAGAGCATGAGGCGCGCGAATAAATGCTAAATACGCCACGCGCGTCTTACTAAGGCATTGTCCTACGTGAGTAACGCAATGCAACAAGTGCGATGTGACGCGATGCGACTAATATTTGTGTCAATGTGAATCGCGCTTCGTCACGTAGTAGACTATCATAAATATAAATTTCATATTGACGCGTCGCGTCGCACTGTCACGTACGACAAGAGGCCATCCATAAATTACGTCACACGTAAAGAGGGAGGGAGGGGGTCGACGTAGTGTGACAAGGGGGTGGGTCCTTTATTTCGTGACGTCACATTTCAAAACTCATTATAATCACAGAATGTTTTGTGCACTGTTATTAACTTCCCGATTATCAATGTTTCTATATTTTAACTGTTAGGGTTGGCTGGAAAAGATCTCTTTGTGGAGATAAGTTCTACATAATTTAAAATGAAATAAAAAAATACGGAACTGCTGTTTTAATTGAATAATTATTTCTAGGTTTAAAAAGTAAAGGGGGGGGTTGCTCCTCACACATGTGACTAGCTGTGACAAGACGGGGGGGGGGGGGGGTCAAAATAATGAATTTTGTGTGACGTAATTTATGGATACCTCAACGGTAAGGCAAGAACTTCAGTTAATTCTCATTAAGTTCGTATTTATCGTAAGAGAAGGATGATGATGATGAAATATCAATAAAAATAAATGAATAATATTACCGTGAGCACGTCGGGGATGGTGTCGAACTTGAGGAACTCATCCAGATTGAAATCCGGTTGTTCGCCCGCCGCCGGTTCTTCGGGCTTCGATTCCACGCCGGAGTCCTTATCCTGCTGGTATAAAAATAAAGATTTATTTCTAATTTTAAAGTAGCAATAAAAATCCTACTATTGTAAGGGTTTTGAACAGTATTTATTTATTTACAAACAACTTTACTGCACAAGATATTGTACAAAGGGTGGACTTAATGCTAAAAGAATTTTCTGCCAGTCAACTTCAAGGTCATGCAGAAAGAAGGCAATGGGTTCAGTGAAAATTAAATGAGAAAGGTAAACACGTGACACTTCACCACGAAGGGAAACAAACAGTCGTCGGAAATCAAGATAAAGATATATTTTTCCATTGGTGTAACTTTTCCTACTTTGAGGTTTTAAGTTATTACCTTCCTTCTTCGCTCTAATTACAGAAATCTGGTTGTTTGCACGCAAGATGTGAGCATTTGTTGTGCCATCATCAATAGACAAAAGCAGGGCATGACTTTCACGACATGAAAATCCAGGAATGCTGGTGTTAACAATGTCCCGAACAAATACACTATTAACTATGGATGTAGAAAATTGCACGTCAAGACCAGCGCTTTTTCTAAATACACCTATAGGGCGAATAGCTGTGGTGACCTCTGCCGTTCGCCATTACAAGCGCATGTCGTGCGCCACCTAACGGTGGCGCACGACTGCGAGCGCTGGTACGGCTCCATAGGCTAGACTGCGCTTTTAGCCTAGTATTGCACATGAACCGCGCATATAAGATTTAGATCAAGAATTATATAGATAGACAAATCAAGATGATGTATATCGGACCTTGGTCCCCAACTATAACTCTCCGTCGGTAGGAAGCGCTTTTTTATTCTAAATCAGTTGCGCCAAATAGCTTTTGGGCAAATATGTGACTGACGTCACACATGTGTTAATATCATAATATTAGACATAGTTCCATCACAAATGATACAAATGAAAATAAAACCAACATTGCTAGTATTGGCGGAGTCGTTGGCGGGCGGCGCGGGCGACGGGTCGCGCCAGCGCTCGGCGGCCGGCGACCGCGACCCGCCGCTGTTGTTCCATTTCTGAAGCAAAACATTTATTCATCAACACCATACAAAACCGACTATGTATTCAGTGAAAATTATTTTAGAAATTGTTTAATCAACAGACATACAGGTAATCATTAGGAGATTCCTTGTGACCAATAGGAGAAAACCACAAACAGGCAAATAGTAATGCCCGTGTGATGTCAAAAAACATGCTTTTTAGAAAACTAAAATAAAAAAAAACGTCATGAGCCAGGCAAACATCCGGTGACCTTCAATGGACGGACGAATTTTGACCAGACATCGCTGAGAAGCATCGCGATGAATTCTTGATAATCTTTCGAATAAAAAAACCGCACTGAAATCGATGCATCCGTTAAGGAGCTGATGCCACAAACAGACACACACAAACAGAATATGGGTTCAACTCATAACTCACCTCTCTTTTTCGTTGGGGGTTAAAAAGTAGCATATTATATCATTCCAGTATTCTCTCAGACTTCGCGATTGCCTATACAACAAAAGTTATAAAATATATTTTGCCAACAAACCTCAGTCTCTTTGTTGTTCGCCACATTCTTCTTAAAAAGTATCATATATCATCTCAGTATTCTCTCAGACTTCGTGATTGCCCATACGACAAAAGTTATAAAACGTATTTTGCCAACAAACCTCAGTCTCTTTATTGTTCGCCCCGTTCTTCTTGACCGGCTCGTCGAAGCCGCGCAACTCGATCGTGTCGTGCTGAGATGTCGGCCCTCCAGTAAACCTGCACACATTTGTATTTTTTAGACTCAATTATAACTGAAAAGAGAATGGCAAGTACGAATCAAACTCGCACATGAACGGCTCCGTGCCATACCAAAACAACACACACATTGATCTGACTCTGTGGTAAGTAGCTTAAGCACTTGTGTTACAGATCAGAATCAACAGTGGTATTACAAATAAACTTAAATAAATACATATTACACCCAGACCAGTACAACTACAAGCAGACATGTTCATGCACACAAATGTTTGTACAGTGCGGGGATTGAACCCGCGACCTCTTGGTTAATAATCAACCTCTTGATCATTACACCAAAGTAGTAGTCAAATAGAATCGCTTATTCAATTTCAGCGAGGTAACTGTTGCATTTCCATTGGTTCTTCATACAAACACCCCCCACTCCCATTCTCGCACATCTCTGGTGGAAACGCAGGAACTGAGCAAAAATTGGCTAGACGACACCACCAATCGTTGACATACTTTTTATTATCTGTCAAAACGGTCTGCCTCCATAGATTTTGTATGGGAATAATGAACGTGACGTCACTAGAAATCGGAGTCAATTGACCGAATATTTATTGAGTTTTGTGTGTTTAAAAATTGGTTTCGACAGCTTTTTGGAAATAAACTGGTTATAATTACTTCATAGGGGCTATGTTTTTTAAACGCCATGGTCTTGAAAATATTTAAGATAGCTGTCATCATGCCAATTGTCTTGAATCCTTAAAATCAGATATTCCTACGAATCAACTTGACACAGCGCCGTGTAGTGGCATGCACAAGAACTACAAACATGTGTAAAAAAATCTCGTTTATTGTATGGGAGCCATCTTATTTATTTTATTTTGCCTATAGTATTTGTTGTTAGTATTTATTTTATTTTGCCTATAGTATTTGTTGTTAGAGCGGCACAGAAAATACAGCATTTGCGTTTTTTTTTTTTAACTGCTGTTCATGAGATGGACTATAACAGTTAAAGCACACCAAAAGTTAAATAGAGGGCTGGTGTTTTACATCATTTAAGACACACGTCAGGTTCTCTGTGAATAGGCTTGTTTCAAGAAATATTCCAGAACTGATGTTCTATAAAATATTTCATAATCTGATCCCCCCCCCCCCTTTCATTAATATTTTTCTGCAGTTCATAATTTTTTTTTAATTGAAATTCAATCGATAAATAGTCACCCAGTCGGGATTGCACGCGATAACGCCAAAGTGTGCTATTGCTATTCCTATACAAACTCTATGGAGCAGAGCGTTTTGTAAAAAAAAGTACAAGACAATAGGGTGTTAACTACCCTATTGTCGTATAAAGACCAAATAAGATGAATTAATCAAATAAAGCTCACCATTCGGGTTCATCATCCTTCTCAAATCGGCGTTGAGAGTAGCGACCACCAGATCTACGGTTGTCCTCTCTGAAACGATAGATATGTTTTATTGGACATCAAATGAGTTAAAAAAGATTTTGGACTTTTGCATGTCACACTTTTCGCAAAAAAAAAATTTTGCAAAAACAATCTAAGCAAATTGCAGTAAGTTGTAAATTTTCGGAATACTATCTAATTTCTGCACAATGTATCCAATTTCTTTTTAAACGTAGGAGCTTGCTGATTTCCATGGAGTCTAAAAATAAACTTTTATATTTGTGAATTTGGTAATTAATGTTAGTACCTGTGTCCCTTCTCGTTGTTGAATCGATCGTCCCGTTCCCTCTTGATGTCAGAGGAGTAGGAGTCTCGGCCAAACGAGCGGCGCTCGTATCTGCTGCGATAAAGAAAAACAGTCAATATTAAACGTATCAAACATGTCGCTATAACTATTTTAAAAGTTTCGAATATAACAATATAATTTTTTTAGTCAATTAAATACATATTTTATTTTTATTATATTTATTAACACAAAACAGTTTATTATAGTAACAGTAACGAATTTAAAAATGTATTGTAACTATGTTATAGTTACAAGAAAACGTTATTTTTAGTTTTATTAGGCTAGAAATAGATTATTATATTATGCTAGAAAAAATGAGTTGATTTGTCTAATTGGGGATTACACATACAGAGGTTGAAGAAGGCATTTTACTACTTGGAATGGGATGTTGATCCTAATTGTCAGAAATCTAGAAGAAAAAATTTCTAGAAGAAAAAGTTTGTCGTCATTATAATAAGTTTGTGTTACTGAAATACAATCCGTATCTCTTCTATCTGACAAGACTCCACACCGCGTTCTGGCTTGTATCACTACTCTGATAGCGAGCAGCTAAAACGCAAGTACATCAGGTTAACCATCACAGCGCACGCTACGTACCTGTCCCCGTTAACCCTGTTGTTACGCTCGCGCGGCGGGCGGTAGGGCTCCGCCCTGCGTTCGGGCCTGTCCCACTAATCTATCACCCCCCCCCCCCACACACCTCCGCCCATGATACCCCAGATCCCATTCGGCGAGCAGCTAAAACAGAACAACATCTAGTTCACCACGACGGCGCACGCTCCGCACCTGTCCCCGTTGGCCCTGTTATCGCGCTCGCGCGGTGGGCGGTAGGATTCCGCCCCGCGTTCGGGTCTGTCCCACTACTCTATCAGCCCCCCCCCCCCCCCACACACACACATATACACTCCCGCCATATGATAGCTTCTTGCAGCTAAAACACAACTACATCTGGTTCACCATGACGGCGCACACTACGTACCTGTCCCCGTTTGCCCTGTTGTCACGCTCGCGCGGCGGGCGGTAGGGCTCCGCCCCGCGTTCGGGCCTGTCCCGGTACTCGGTCTCCTCCCACCCGCCGGCGGGCACGTCCCGGACCATGATCCGCCCGGATCCGATGCGGCGACCTGCTGCTGAACGAAAAAGTAAGGTTTAGTCGTAACACCCAGAAGTAAAAATAGGAATGCTGTTCTACTAGTAATTCCAATAAGTAGGAAAATATTTTAGCTTAAGCACTTGTGTTATAGAAATCAGAAACAACGAAGGTGCCACATACACCCAGACCCGTGACAACATTGAAAAATGGTTTGTCTCCGTCCAGGACCGAAACCGGGAACCCGTAATATTAAAAAAAACCATGTACATATTCCATATACATATCCATACATACAATCCATATACATATACATTATCGTAATTTAAAAAAAATACAGCATTACGAGTAATACTAATCAATTGGACTGATAACACAAGCAAAAATGCAGTAACTATTCGACAATTTATCATAATAACCTAGGATGAATACTGAATGAGTTTTATGCGTTGCTTATTTATTAATGTACCGTCGAGTAGCGATGGAACTTATTATTGCTAATAAAATTGACACTTCACTAATCATTTTGTTGCCTATCTGAGCTTCAAATTGAGAGCAGAGTGTGCAGATTTCATGACTTTCCATTCCAAGTAAAGATAAGAAACCTAATCAAATAAAATTAGACAGTTACAATAGCATAAATAATAATTTACTACGACCGATATGTTATAGTGTAGAATTGTAGGCAGCACTATACAATGCGTGTTTATTCTTAACACACGCACCACCTGTAACTGCCGAAAAAACAAATAATATAGGCCTCGATGTCATAACATCGATGGGATAGTAACCAAAACAATGATGTTCTGATTACATCAAAAGGCCATGACTAGTCTGGGTTGTAGAATAAAAGACTATCTATACAAATCTTTACAAATATGCAAGCACTAGCCGGGCTGTCTGCTGCTCGTTTGACTGATTGTTCAATCACAGATCCTTGCAGATAAATTCCAGATGGTTCCAGATGGTGCTGTACGCGTCTTTGTAGGTGATAGTAAAAGAGCATCCAAATTACGCATATAAACATACGCGAAACTAAGAATGAAAATGCTTGATGACTGACATCAGGTTCTTTTATTGGGCGTAATAGGGTCCTGACTCGCGCTGAAACTTGCGCACTGAACCTGAGAAGAGGTAAGGCACTCTTACCCTGATGCGGCTTTGCAGGTGAAGCAGGATGTCGCAACTGTGAGCTGAAGGGTGGTTAGTCAGTCTCAGACTCTGTATCAGTCATCAGTCTCGATGAGGTGTCATTGCACCCCACGGGCTGCCTCGACACCTCAAGTGAACAAGCATCGCTATAGCGTCAAGAAGATAAGAACACAGCCAGTATAGCCACTCACCCGGGTCGGGTTTGGCCGGCGGACAGCGGCGAGTAGAGTCTTTTACGGGCTACCATGTGCAGACAGGGATGAAGTCTAACACTATAAAGTTAGTATGGGTCCTGAGACAGTTTTACATGGTACAGCTGATAAAGAAACTCATTCCATTGGGCTGCCCAGCTGTAGCTATTTAGACATTTGGCAACAATCTCATCTAATAGTAAGTGTCGATGAGCCTATTCAGTGTTACATGGTAAATGGCACAGTATAGCTACTCACCCGCGTCGGGTTTGGGTGGCGGCGGCGCGTGCGCAGGTGCGGCGGCAGAGAGCGGCGAGTCGGGGCGCGTGCGCGCGGCGATGTGCGGCGGCGCGGGGGGGGCCTTCTCCACCGGCGCGCCGCAGCCCGACGTGAAGGAGCGCCGCTGCGGCGACAGCACGATGCCGCCGCCCGGGGAGCTCTCCTTGCGGACCCGCTCGCGGGGATCGGCCGAGCGGCGCTCGCGCTCGCGCCCGTACACACCCTGCGGTGGCACAACAAGAGATGTTTTATAAGAGTGCCGCTATGCAGTATGCTAAAAAGTGGATTCAAAGTGTGACGCGGGCACTAAGGGCGCTTTTAATTAAGACGTTTCGTGTCGGACCGATGCAGTGCCAAAGCGATGCGTTTGTCGTACAGCGCAGTGCGCCGCACGGTGCGATAACAGTGCGGCGTCGGTACCGAGAACGCGTCAACCACTTCCGCACTGCATCGCTCCGACACGAAACGTTAAAATTGAAAGCGCCCGAAGGCTACCAGGCCGAAAAAATACCTTGTGGTTGTCATTGGGTGCATCCCCCCTAGCGCCCTTGTCCTCCTCGTTGGGCGAGTCGGACCGTCTCTTCAGCACTCTGTAACAAACAATAAAGAATTTCACATCTAGAAAATTTAAATTTTTTTATGCTTCAGCTAATTTATAGACAGACAAGAGTTTTCCGTGTGGAAATTGGTATGATATGAGCTTACACCAGCGACTGGCGAGGACGTGTTATACGCTTCCGTTGCGCGTTGCACTATCTACCCTCCAAGGGTTCAACATTCACGGCTCAACAGGAATATCGTGTAACTTGTATTTTTTCTGTACACGTGTATGTACTTACAGGGCCAGCGCTTCGCAGCCCGCGAACGCGTGCTCGAGCCCGGCCTTGACGAGCGGCGAGTTGCGCAGGCGCATCAGCTCGTCGCGCGTGTACTGCAGCGGCCGCCGCGCCGGGCCCACCGCTAACACCGCGGGATCGCCACCGCCACCGCCCGGCCCGCCGGTCGCCGGGAACGTCTCCTCGTCGCCTGAGAATTTGAGAAAATTGTAAATAACATTTATCAGAGGGAATGATCGCTTTGACTATAATGTCACGACCATGTTTGGGGATTAAAGTTGCGCGAGATATGTTTCCTGTTCACCCAGAAGATTTCGCGCGACATGTCGCCAAATCATGACGACAAAAACACCCCAAAGCTTGTAGCTTTCGTCTGAGAAAACATATCAGCAAAACCGCGCTTGTTCTGACGGTAGTTCGACTGGGACTGGCAACTCAAGGGATAAGGTTTTGACTTTATTTTGACAAACTAAAATCATAAAAGGGCCAACAGAGCAAGTGGTGCCGTTGTTTTTAAATATCACACAGCAACTTTTCATTGCAATTCTACATTTACTTATATCCAAATAGCTATGTACTTCAAACGAAACAAACCTACCTTTGTTTCGTTTGCTAATAAATCATATAAAAATAACTACACATGTGCTCATTCTGTTAATTTTTAAACACATTGCAGATACGTTTACACAATAACGTAAGTCATTAGTGGCTACTAACTAACAATAGTTTAAACGACAGATCTGAGCCTAGGTCACTGACCGCTTGCATCAGCTGATAGAAGACGCAACGATCTCACTAGAAAACAACTAAAATTTATGATCAAGTTTATGTCTATTTGTAAAACAATTAGACATTTCTAATTGTACAAAAAACTTCGTTAATTAGGCGACTACGCAGTAAAATGTATCAACTTCAAATATCTAAATAAGATTTATTGTACTTCCATAGGCATTTTAACAAGGCGTCATTATTTTTCATCATTTTGAACTATATTTTGAAGTAAAGCAATAATTATCATTTAGTATTGAACTTTAGGGATCAATTCGAAAGTATTTTCGGATCGTATTTATTAATTAACTTTAACAATCAAGTCTGTAATTTTATGTAATGAATCAAGAACGTAGCGTGTGTATACGCTTCTATAAACAAACAATGAGTCAATGTGACATGACAATAATAAAGTTGATTAGATAATGATTGTTTATTTACTTACAAGTTGGAAGCATGAAATCCTTATGTAACATAATGAAAGCAACAATATAAAGTTTGCAGCCGAATTGTACAGCAGACTTGATTTAAAAAGTAGGTATAAAAATCAAACATCAAAGGCCTAATGGGGTTTGATCCGTAAGTTAGATTAATCTAAGAATGCGATTCTAAGTGATATTATTTCGTAAATTTTATAGTAACAGAACCTTTCTTCTAGAGTCTTCTTACAGTCTATAATATAAAATTACCTGTCGGTAACACACATTGGTATTAAACCATTATCCTAGCTAGTCTAGTCTATATGATTCGATTTCGTTAGATAGTGAAATATTTACAGAGTTTATTTTAAATAATGGTGTTTTGTGCTTTCCCCATCAATTTTACACTTAAAGATTCGAAAGATAAAGCAAGTTATAGATAAAGTGAAGCATGTAATTAGTGTAGTAAACATCGTCGCAGGAATCCGAGACGGAAATAGCCTGGGGTCCTACTCCCGACATCTGCTACTTTTCAACTTCAACCATCCCTCTCACTTGCAAGGTCAAGCCAGCATGAGTGATAGGGATAGCTACATTAGGAGCTACGGACATAAGCTGCCGTAGTAGGACGTCCGTGGTCGAGGCAAGGTCGCGCGACAAATGGCACACTTTTACCGCGGTGTCTTTCGCCGACTTGCAAAATACAACGGGGTAGAATTTCTAATTTTATATTGACTACTTAGCGGACCCGGCAGACGTTTTTAGCATGTTTTTTTGTATTATATTTTCTTTAGGTTTTTAAACCTTCCCTAGACTTCCACGAATATTTCAAGACTAAAATAAGTAAAATCGGTTCAGACGTTCTCGAGTTTTAGCGAGACTAACAAACAGCCATTTTTATAAAGGCATAAGAAGATTGTTTATGTATGAGTATATATTTTTTTGTTTAAATTAAAACTAACCAAATGTACAGTCTTAGTTTCAAAATCCTTTTTTTAAGGGTTAATTATCGTAAGATTGTTACTAATCAATGTTGTATAAACTCCAGGTACTTCAAATAAATTATTTTGTTGACTTTAAATCTATTTTCCACTAGTGGACCCGGCAGACTCTGCCCTGCCCGCTGTTTTTGCATTTTTTTCCATATTTTCTCATCGTTTAAACCTTCCCTGGACTTCCACGAATATTTCAAGACTAAAATCATTCAAATCGGTTCAGCCGTTCTCGAGTTTTAGTGAGACTAACAAACAGCAATTCATTAAAGCATTAATTAATTAAGCATTCATTTATATATAAGATTAGTCAAACAAATCCTAACTAAAACTAATAATGTCAAAGATATTAAATGTGCCAATATGCTATATTTTCTTCAAATTTGTACGCATGCTTAAACTAATAAACAAATATCCGCATTACATTGCACTACGCAAACTGCAACAAATCATAGAACATCAATCACACTTTGTGGAATCAGAGCCGCAGAGCGCGGCCGTGTCAGTGCTGGCGGACTTCAGTTCTATAAATAACATTTGCTCCCGTCCCCGTAGGTATAGCGAGTAGCGGGGAAAATCGATGGGCCATTCCGTAGAGTGCAAGTAGGGTTGCCACCTTTTTTGGCAAATAAAGTACATTGGTTATTATAGGTACGAAAAAAGTACATAGTATCAAAATAAAGTACAATTTATTTTTCTTTATTATTTTATTTAAAAACATATTCAACAAATAATTATACTTCCAAAGTATGAATATTAATAGTTATGACTAAGCTTTAACTTCAAAACCACAAAGAAACCAAATCATGGAAAATAAAGTATTTTCGTGTACTTTATTGTCTACAGAGTACAATTGCCTGAAATAACGTACAATACTTTATTATAAAGTACGGATGGCAACCCTACGTGTAAGGGACACCAAGGCCGCGCGCCCTGTTACACTGCCGAATGCTTGGGGTGGCATGCATACGTATGAAATTTAAAAGGAGGCCCAAAATAATTACTGCCTATTGACGTCATGATTGTACTCTAAAGAGATTTTGGAGAATCATACTAAATACAAATAAATCCGAAGGTAGGTACAGTTCGTTTTATCGGTTAAGGATAGGGTATTATTTATTATATCTGTGGTTAAGGTTATTTTTATTATGAAGTTTTATTCCAAAAAAAGCAAAACTTAGTTTGTCGATGCTATCAATATTTTACTGTTTACTTAAAATGGAAAAGTAAACATACCATACAGTAAAAAATCAAATATTGAACACACAGCCTTACAACAGTGATAGGCTATCATCTATCGCCTTTCTAATTATAGAAGGCACGACAATCACCTTTTGTGCCTACCATGGCAGGCAGGCTAATAACCACCGTGTTTATGTTTTGTTTTTTTTTTACTTTTATACGGAAGAAGGAACTATGGAACTTTGGTAAGTGCCTACTTGACAAAAAAAACTAAAATAAAATTTAAAATCCCCCGACAATACCCAGGAAAACAGCTTGTGAGCTAATACAGCTGGACGGATTTTGACCAGCCTTAACTAAGAACCACCGTAATTGAATTATCTTTCGTATAAAAAATCCTGCACTGAAATCGGTCCAGCCGTTCGGGAGCTACGAAATAACAGGGTGGAAAATAACAAAAAGCTGCGAATAATTGTGTAAAAAACATTTAAATCCCAAAATCATCTTCGTTTGCATTTCTCATTTAAAGTGCAGTAACTTTTATATTCTGTTTGACCAATGTAGATAAAATTTCACATTTATATTGATTTAAAAGATATTATCGATGTAAACCAAATTGTACCATAGCTTCAACGTTTATATTTTCGTGTTTATCGTAGTTTTATTAACTGAAACCTCAATAAAATTGATCATCGTGAAAGAAAAACAAAAGATTACACATAGGAATTTCAAACAACACGCGAATTTATGTAACCTCGTTGACATTCAAACCGTTTTTAATTTTATTTTTGCAAACGTAGGGTAGTTAAGTTTCTGGTTATTCTGTTGATTTCCGCATTGGAATTAGACATTGTAAATGTACAAAAACGACATGGATTTCCACAACGCACGCAATGGTATATGTATTTGACTAATCAAATGAGTTAGTTTTTGTGAATATCCAAGGTTTGATCAGCATGATAGGAAAGCGAGCTTATCAGTAATTGGTTAAGTAAAAACAATAATTTTAGTTTTTGGGGTGGTTTCATAAGACTACCAGACAGGTATACTAAACTTATAAATATTAATTGCTGGTTATCATATTCGCTAAAACTAACCAGGTATAGGCAGGTTTTTTTTATAATGTGTACTTTTGTCTGAGGATGGTGACAATTTTTTTTACATGATTTTTATGCCACACAGATGACACTACGATTTTGTCGCAGAACAACAACTTATAAACGGGATAATAAGTAAGAGACTAAATTTATCTTATTCAAAAAATAAGCGTACGTACGTGCTAATAGGACCTCGAAAGTAATGAACAAAAAATAACGTCACTTACGCCACGACACCCGCTTGACTCTCTTCGACGGGGGCCCCGCGTGTATCTTCGGCGGTATGTGGGTGGGGACCTTTCTCAGCGCACTCTGGTACCTCATCAGGAACGCGTGCACCGCGCACTTCATCGGCGAGATAACCGAACCCAGAGTCACCCCCCCAGCAGCGGCCGCAGCCTTGCGCGCGCGCCACTTCGACGTCCGGGAGCCAGCCCTGCGACGCTTCCTTCTCCCCTTCTTCAAAACATCCCCAGCGAACGGCTGAACTTCCTTTTCTTTGCACACCATCTTGGTGACGCGACGACAAAATGGCGAACGGAAAACTTTCCAAGAACCTAACCTAACCTTACGAACTACACTTAAATAAAATAAATACGATAATAATAAACGGATACAATAAAAAAATAAAACTTTGATGACGTGAGGCGCACGTCGGCGTAACGTAAATAATGATTGTCAATGATCTACGTATTAGGTGGTACGCGACGGGGTGGAAAAAGCTAAGACGCAAGGATAAGAGGCAAACGGCTGATTTCCACATGCACGGTCGCGGGGTTCGCAACGCACGATCTCGTCTCAAAGACTGACCAGCCACCGGCAATTTTTGCACATTTGATATTTCTACCTGCCCCCATTTTTTAAATTCAATCTTGCTATATTTTCAAATATACCCTTCATTTTATTTATTTTTCCAAGTCACTTGATAATAATTGTATTGACTTAGCATTTCGTATACAGTCACTTAAAAATGGTGCCTTTTTTCAAATACCTACGTCATAAAAATGCAGATATCAAAATGGGAACGATATTTTTCAATGCAGTTTGTCCATTTCACCTGGAGTGACTTCAGAAAAGCTTTAATTAAAAATCGATGTTTTAATTCAACTGTTAAAAATAATTTGGTGGTGTAGGCATCATTTTCCGAGCGAGAGATTTAAAAAATAAACAGTGGTAGGGTAGGGTTGTAGCTATTGCGTTATCACTCTTCGCGATTGCAAATAACTGTCGATCTGAACAATTAACTGACCATGCAAGCATCTAGTAGGTATGCTTATGTCTATATTTGCCATCAATTGTTGCATTCGAAGGGTGCGCGATAGGGGAAAGTTTCTCCCTTGACCTTCGGATCCCCGCTGATACACCCCTGGCGAAATAATAATATCACTTGCAATCCCGATGTACGATTACGCAAATAGATAATCCTATCCAGTGTTTAATTAACATATATGTTATTTTGTTAAGGTTTAAGGCTTTTAGCACACCAAGGCAATCGCATGCGAATCCGAAGCAACGAAAAATCTGTCAGATGTATGTATGGCAACGTTTCGCATATTCTATGTCTCACTCCAATATATATAAAGACAGATGAAATGGCTGCATCCTAGTCGGTAGGATTTTGCACGTAACTGCGAAATGGCTGCTACACAGACTCATACATTTTGCTTCTGATATTTCCAACCATATTTTGATAGTAGGAACTGGGAAATACTCTGGTTGAAGTATTTTCCAAATTCCAGCAGATCCACCCAAAATATGAGAATTCTTTGCAAAAAAACTGCAGAAATGCAGAAATTTCGTTATGCAGTATTTTACCAGAGATTTGCTTACACATGCAAATGCATCATTGTTCTAGAGGCCAAAGACCTTTTCTGTTTAACACACTCTTATTTCTTTATTTCAAAAAATAAAGAAATTCGAATTTGAACACTCTCATCAGCCTTACCAAAATTAAATAGGTCAGTGTTGAAAGCTTGTCTAAAAGACATACTATAACGATAGTTTGAACAGTATCCTGAACTAAGTTCTGTCACAATCATTGTCAGGAACCCTGAATAGACTGTCTTTTAGACTTTTAAACTGTCCTATTTATATGTGAAATGGCTGTAAGTTGCATATGTGTGTCGTGAAGAGAAGAGAGAGACACAAAAGGTATAACCCAGATTGCATCCAGCTTTATTATGATTAACGCGACCATGGTTCATTGAGCCCTTTTCCTGCCCCCGGCTAGCATAGCCCAGGCTATAACTAGAGATATATATAGAATTCATTTAGTTAGATTTATGTTATAATTATTCTTATCTAAGTTATTAAGGTATCAAGATTGAGCCCACACAATATAACATAAGAGATTCGGCACATTTACTTGCAATTTTATTGCATTTTATGACTAAGCAAGCTCTGGCAGTTTTATAATTGTTGATGTTTATAGTTAAATCTAACAGGATTTGAAGAACAATATCCACATTAAAATTAAAAGGTGCATATTTCTGATAAAGTAAATTAATTAAAAAAAAACATATCACACGAAAAGGTGCTAAATACAGTACTTTAAGGCATGATGAAAAGTGATGATGTGTTATTTTTTCATTTTTTTTGAGGGTAAAAATAAATGTGTCAACTGTTCAATAAAGGTACTTGTTCTAAATTTGAAATAATAATGAGATTTGATATGTATGATGTGAATGATTGATTGACCAGTCTATTTGGAATAAACAATCCAATCAGAATCAAAACTGATTTTGTCTATGACAACAAACAGCAAACTCAGCAGGCCAAAATAACTGCATTGTTATGACCTACTTAGCATGAAGACAGCACTTATCATCATGAAGGCTGCAACGCAGCGTACAGAACTAACAGTAAATATTAGAAACTCAGAGATATTTGTAAACAATACCTAACTGCTCCACTTTTAGTTTAACAAGAAAAATCTCAATAAAAGGAAACTTCTTTTTGACTCGTCGTTAGGGAGATTAAAAAGTACACTGAATAGCACTTACCTTCCTGTTTAGAGCCATCCTGGCTTTCGTCGTGAGGTTTTTCTCTCAAAGAAGACAATAGGTTCACAGCTGACATAGCTTCAGGTCTCAGATCAAACACTCAATTCTTCAGTCTTCGCTCAATATATTAACTTTGTTAAAATTCTAAATTAACTTTACAGTATTTACAAAAGTGTTCAGGAAATTATTCTATCACCTAAAGGTATTGTTTATTATCACAGACTTTTCGTTTTTCAATACGGATAAAAACGTCCACGCATGAAAATACTATCAATATTTACAAGACTCTAGATATAATAGACTTATTTACACATTTAAAAACTAACGTTTATCAGCTAATTTTAACAAATAGGCTCTAGCGGTCACAAGATACTCATAACTAAAAGAATTTATCAGTTTTCGATGCAAAAATATATAAAACGTCCGCCATATGCCTTTTTGAAAACGTATAATCTTCGACAAAGTTGAAGAGGTTACTTCTTTGCATTGACTCGGCTCGCAAACGTAGCTTATTTTGATGCTTTCCAATTTGGTAGCGTTTTATACAGTTGCCATTTTTTATTTTTTTACAGCAAACGGCGTTCTTTGTGCTACGTATATTTTTGGGAAATTGAGAAATGAGTAATTAAGAATAATTTTACCAGTGGTAATCGAACCAGTAAATAAAATCAGTTAAACTTATTACATTTTAAAAAATAATTTATCTAATAACAATAAATGATTTTTGGATATTTTATCGTACTTAATAATTTTCTGAACGTAAAATCTTTAGGAGCGTTCAAAAACAGAAATCTTTCTTTAATTAAAATATCTTTCAAATGTGAAAACCTATTTTTAATTAATTAATAACTTTTAATTTTATAAACATTAATGACAACTGGTTATTCTAAAAAAGAAATCTTTACGAATCCTTTTTAATTGTTGTCAATGTACACAGTGAAAAGCTAAAATTGAGAAAATGTTCATTATGATTATTTCTATTATTGAACGATTATTAAAACGTCATTTGCGCTGGGAGCGCTGTGTGATGGCGAGTGTTTTTGTGCGTTTTAACTCGTAAAAATGTCTTTAAAATGGACTGGAAATCGTAGTGATTCTGGTATATTGCGTAAAAGTGATTTTAAAGAGAAGAAAGAAGAGTTATTCGTGTTCGGGTATTCGTGCAAATTGTTCAGGGACAATGAGAAAGCCTTGCACATTGACCAAGGAAAGCACCTCATACCGTGGATGGGGGATGAAACGTTGAAAATCGACAGGTTCGATCTGTTTTTTACTATAAGACTGCTAACTGTGGCGCTAAAAACTATAAAGCGACTGTCAATGGTCAGAATAAACTAAATTTTTGGAAGAGCTTTAAGATTTTCGCAGACGAAGTAATTTGAAGCCATTGGCTGTGCGGAGACTGCGGTGGTGGCGCGCCCGGACGGCGTAACGATACGGTGACGACCCCTGGTGGTATGTATACCTTGGTACGGTATCCTTGCGTATGTATAAACAGCAATTTGTCTTGGACATGAGTGTTCACTTTGAGTGAGCAATTTTTAGGTTAACATGCCTAATCTGTTGATACTCCACACATTTCTCACTGTCAGACATTATTACATTATTTTCTAGACAACTGTATTAGTGGTAGCTCTAGGATTTGTCTTTCAAAAATAGAAAATACTAAACTCACAGCAATAAATCTTATCAAAATAATTTTTAAGTTCAACCATTTCCCCCTACATACACAATTACAGGTTTTATTGCGTAATTAACAAAAACAGGTTAATCACTTTGTAAGGCTGTGATTATTTGGACAGGTATGATGCGAGAGGGGCCCTACACGACCTGTCTACGCTGGAAGCCCCACCGGGTGGATTCGACTGGCGGGTGGAGCTCACTAAGGGAGAGCTGGATGTGGAACAGCTCTGTGATGAAGAAAGGTACCGGGCACTGCACACTGATGAAGATGAAGAAGAAATGTACAAAGGTTAGCATTACAGTTTCAATCACATAACAAGAGATGTATACATAAAAAGATAATTTACACAGATAATGCACACCACAAAAAATACAAAAATATGACAAACAGAAACATGTACAGGAAGTCCTATTGCTATGAGCAATAGGTTCCAACTGTTGGGTTCAGGAAATTGCTATTCACAGGAAGGGGATATTGGTGTAAAAATTATTTATTTATGAAATGCATGTGGGCTAAAAGTAATATATACTAAGATACTGGTAAGGACTCGGGCAAAAACATTGCGCTTTTGTTTTACAAAAGTCTTTATGAAAGTCAAAGCCAGCAACTGCAGTATTATTTTATTAAAGTAACTTTCTTTAGTGATAGATAAATGTTTTTTTTTTACTTCAACTCCACAGAAGAGGAGCTGAAGAGACTTCATGCAGCTGGATACGGTCAAGTGGGGTTCAATTATGAGTCCACACAGCAGGAAGCGGCGCAACCCTCGCCACCTACAGAGGTTGACGAGCCATTCCTGCCAACAGCATCCTTCACTGCACTGCTACCACCTGATATGCTCTTGGTAAGTAATCACTTTTAACAGGCACAAAATGTTTAAATACTTTATTTCCTTATGATATTACAAAGTTGTCATAGTTTGTCCAAATGAAATATTTTAATACATAATACAACATATCTTTCTAATTTTAATATTAGTTAAGAAGCTATGGAGATAACCTCTAGAAAACATCTCGACTTCCAACTCCTCTTTATAATAAGAGTATCAATGATTTGGACACTCTCTATGTCCAAATCATTGTACAATACCTAAGGTTTGACTATTGTGTAACCAGTAAAAGACTAAGTACTGCTACAACGGCAACAATTTGTAGAGCAATTAATAAAAACCGGTCAAGTGCGAG
Source organism: Pyrausta despicata (assembly GCA_963921415.1). Lineage (NCBI taxonomy): Eukaryota > Metazoa > Arthropoda > Insecta > Lepidoptera > Crambidae > Pyrausta > Pyrausta despicata. Next base: position 11,008,695 of record OY992865.1, on the reverse strand, counting down.
TTGGACTCGCGCACCGAGGGTTCCGTACTTTGAAATTTTCAAAATTGTCAAAAATATTACAATTTTTTATATGATGAAACTGAAAATTTACGGTTTTCGTAATTTTTCCTATATCTGTACTATAAGACGTGACTTCGTACTAAATTTCAAGATTCTAAGTTTACGGGAAGTACCCTGTTGGTTTTGATTCCCGTGCGAGTTTCGAAAATTTGCGGCCTAAATGGCTGTATCTTTTGATTGCGTTGGCTTAGAAGGTTGATTTTTCTACAACTTCCAGGGAGAGTAGACTAAGTATCATATAGAAATTTCAGTTTGATACCGCCACGCGTTCCTGAGAAAAACGGTCTTGACAGACGGAAGGACGGACAACAAAGTGATCTTATAAGGGTTCCGTTTTTTTCTTTTGAGGTACGGAACCCTAAAAAAGCAATTACTTACTTTTTTATATACATCAAAGGACAAAGTCCTTGCCTACTTGTCAATGCTATTTAAACAACCTGCTTTTTTTTCATAACAACAGCCGGAATCACAAAAACAGAATGCCATAATAGAGAAGACAGCCAAGTTCATAGCGTCCCAGGGCGCCCAGATGGAGATCCTGATCAAAGCCAAGCAAGGGGACAATATCCAGTTTCAATTCTTAAACAAAGACAACTCATTGAATCCATACTATGCGGCGCTTATTGGACTAGTCAAGGCTGGCAAATGGCCGGAGAAGCAAGTGGAGGTTATTGAAGGTAAATAGAAATACTTATATAGACAACCTATTCTACCATCTATCTAGCTACCCACTTTTCTTGCACAATCGGCTTAAGTTTGCTTGCTCACCTACATCTGACTTTTTGTAGGACCCATAATTTAATGTGTGTGCATTGCACTATTTATATTCTTTTCTTCTCCTCCAATAAATCGGTGAATGATTACGCATGAGGGTGACCAGCTTTGAGGAGCCGCAGTGATAACTATGTTGTGTGCAATTACAAATCAATTTTAGATGAGTTTTCAATATTTTTGTATTTCACAGAAAAGCCGCCAGAAAATGAAGAATACCTGCATCCTAGTTTGGCGTCTACCATCATTGAGTCTGTGAGTTTGTTACCAATAAGTTCTACTTGAACGAAATACTATTTATAACATTTTTTAACAGAATAATTCTAAACCTCCCATTTTTTTAGGCGCCATCAATCCCGAGCATCCACTACAAACCGTCAGCGGACTGCGACTACACGATGTTGATATCGAAGATGCGGGGCACGGCGACACTGGACGAGGCGTACGCGCCGGAGCTGGCGCCCGGGGAGGTGGCCCCGCCCGGCACCGAGCCGCTGCCGCCGCGCGCCCTGCCCGACATACAGCGCGCGCCCGTCATGTACGCGCCGCACGGTCAGTGACTATATACACTCGGCACTCTCTTCTTCTCCTTAGAGGTGCGTGTGGTTGCAGCGTTGCAGTGTGATACCAAAAGTTAAGCAACCTAAGGCGCGGTCGTGTTTGGGATGGGTGACCATTCTGACCATAAAAAGTGACGTCTGTTTACAAGCATCTCCGTGCTTCGGAAGGCAAGTTAAGCTGTTGTTCCCGGTTAATATCGATCGATATTAGTCGTTAAGCCTGGTCGGAGGCCCTTCGGGCGGCTTAATAACATCTAACAGTAAGGTTGGTCACTTACCTTACACACACCCCTCGACCAATTGCACTGAACCCGCGTGGTGGAGTATGGCTCGCACTACCTCATAGTTGAGGTGAGGTCTGTGCCCAGCAGTGGGACGTATATAGGCTGATGATGAGTGATGACTCACTTCTTCGAATAAAGTTCTTATAAAAGCTTATAAAGAAAAGAGGAATATAAGCCTTGCAACAAAAAAAAATACGGCTTTCTTACCCTGTTAAAAATACAAAGTATCAAGCTGATTCTTTCCAATTTCCCTAGTGCTACTATACAAAAATTCAACTTACCCCGATTTTCATGAGATTTCGGTAACCGTATAGTTTTGATTGATACATTAAAGTGAATGTACACTCGGCACTCACTTCTTCTTAGCGTTTCGATGGGAAAGCGACTTTCTATATTATCTTCAGTCCAAAAATTTGCGACTCGAATTGCACTGTCGTTGGCAGACATAAGGTCCACCTGAACATATTAGACTTACACTTGGTAAGTCAGCCAATCAAGTTGTTACAGTTGAATTTATTTGGGTTCCTGCACTGGCGTCGTTTAGTGGAAATTTAAAGCAAAATAATTCTCTTTTTCAGCTTTAGACTGACGAATGGTTTTTGCCCGCCACCATACAAAAAATACAAAATATTTTATTTAAAAATTACATTAACAGTAAACAATAGGCCTTACCCATTTAAGTTAGTAAAACTTGTGCTAGGATAAAGCTGCTCTTCAGAGTATTCTTATCTAACGTGTTAGGTACTTACGTTAAACGTTTAACAATTAATGGATCTCTAAAAAACCATTTCATCCCAACATCTCGGAAAGAGTCATTTTGCTCTTCAATATCTGAGTGGAAAAGCCGTTTTTATTCACTAGAGGTTATAGTAAATTTGAATTTAGAACATCGTGTGCACCAAGTTTGTGAATTAAAAAAAAACATTAAACCTATTTATTGCTACCTTTATGGTGCCGAATATATCATACAACATTTTTTTAATTTGTTAAAAACTTAAACTCGGAACCTTCTTGGTGTTCTTTTTTCAATTGGCTAGACGACACTACCAATCGTTGACATACTTTTTATTATCTGTCAAAACGGTCTGTCTCCATAGATTTCGTATGGTAATAAATGATTGTGACGTCACGGTCATGTGTCAGAAATCGGAGTCAATTGACCGAATATTTATTGCGTTTTGTGTGTTTAAAAATTGGTTTCTACAGCTTTTTTGAAATATATTGGCTGTATTAACTTCATAGGGGCTATGTTTTTTAAACACCATGTTCTTGACAATATTTAAGATAGGTGTCATCATCCCAATTTGCTTTGTTGGCGGTTCTTTACGCGGCATTTTTTCACGTCATTGTTAAACCTTATATTAAAAACAAGAAACTTGAAAACAAGTGAAAAAACTAAAATGAGTGATTCTAGCGACGAGGAAGTTTGTTTGACGCCAACAGAATTGACTGAAACTGTTAATAATGCGCAAATGATCTTTCTCCCTCAACAATCACGCGAGAAGTATTTAAAACAGTACATAACGTACTGTTTTGTTCAACACGTGGCGACTAGCAAAAGGAGCCAAAACTTTCTCAGAAAACGTTTTGCTGGCACATTTTATAGAATTATCCGAGAACAAGAAAGCAAGCACTCGAAAACCAGTACACAAGTGACTAACACCAATATTACAGTACCCAACAAAAATATTACACTCAATTTAAATAACTGTAGCAACGTTACTTTAAATTTTTATTAATTATACCTAAGTATTATTTTGTTATAATTTAAAGATTATTCTGTAATACTTACCTGTCATAATGTAGTAGTTTATACCTAAACTGAAATAAAAGTAGCTATCTTGTGATTGTCAACAGTTTTATTTGCATTTAGTCATTTCCTCGCTGAGGTGGAATGAAAAGTTACGTGTTGCACTCGAGTGCAAAGATTTTTTCACCTCGTGCTCTTTTGATTCCATCGCTAACGCTCAGGATTCTAATTTTAGAATCCTTCGCTTGCTCGGTCATCAAATTTGAACACGCGGTTAAAAAGCAACTTTGCACTCTTGTATAACAAATAACTATTTCCTAACTACTCGCCTATTCGCCCTCACCCACTAAAACCTCACCACATTCTGCATGATAATTTATATTCTTTTATTATTTCTTTCCCAGGTCAGCCATCCCCTCCAGTGCACTACCAGCAGTACGCGGCGTACTACCCGCCCCCCGCGCCCGCCCCCCCGCCCGCGCCCGCGCCCGCCTCGCCCGCGGTCACCAAGTCGACCGGTCTCAGTCTCATGAACAATTACAACACTGATTCTGAGACTGAGGATTCTGGTGAGCTTCAAATATTCATATTATACAGGATATACATACAGTGTGTCCGACGAAAGATGTCCGACCCGTTAAGGAAAAAATAGAAACAGTTTTATTACAAAAATGCGAAAAAAATGTTTTGTGCCAACGATGACTAAGCACGGATCAAACTACCTTTACCTATTATTCACAGAAGACGGCGACAGCTCATCATCCGATACCGCAACCCCCGTAGCGACGCCGCCCGAAGACGTGCAAATTGTCATCGACAAAATGGCCGCCTATGTCGCGCGAAATGGCGACGAGTTCGCGGAGATCGTGCGCGCGAAAAACGATCCTCGCTTCACGTTCTTAGAGCCCAATAACGTGTACCATGCGTATTATAAGCGGCTGATGCAGCAGAAGAGAGGGATCGATGTCAACGGAAAATCTAAGGAGTCAAAAAAGAAAACTTCAAGTAAGTTTTTTTATTTGTAATATTTCGGACCTAAAATTGTGCTGTCAACCACCTGGGGTACAATTCTCATGCATTCGTACTTTTTCCGAATGATAATTCTATACCCTAGGTCTTAAGGATATAAGTAGATAATAACTACGTAGTAATTACATACTGATTACCTCAGATTATTTCATGACAGATACCAAGGAGCATATTGTCATCACTTCGTTAAATTTCGAGCGGTCAGTACCACTCGTTGTGTTCGAGTGATGTTATTAATTAGTAGAGTAATATTTTATTTATGTGCAAGTCCGAGCATTCGCAGCGAAAAATCATCGGAAGAAAAATTAATTTCGTACGAACTTTTTTACGAATGTGGATTTTCGATTGCACGAGAATTGTCGTCCCCCTGAGCTTTACTTACGCTAAAAAATTATGTGATAAATGATTCTGATCCAAATGGCCTAATTAAAATTGTAGGCTTTGATTGTCATAAATTCAAGATGTTCTATGTTTAGTTTGTAATATTTTTCTATCATACAGGGTGTTAAAAAAACCCATGAAGCAAAAACAAAGAGGAGACGTAACAGTCAAATTTCTTTATGAAACGACGCGTGATATTTTGCGGGGTGCGGGGGTGTTCAGCTCTGCCCGTGGCTCCGCCCACTTCGCAATATTTAATCTATCGGCTAATAGCAAAACTACTAGTTTAGGTGTATGTTGATGTTACTACTAGTTCAGCTATCTCACACTAGATGTCGAAAGTCTTGAATATGATGGGACGTACTCAGAACTTTAAGCTTAAAAAAAATGTAATATGTATTTTTTTTTCTCTTTATTATCATGTAAATAACCGTTACATTACAAAACACTTAACTAACATACTTAGTACAAGTGAACCACTTGGGTTTATAATAATTATACTAAGGGTTACAAATAAAGTTAATAAATACATAAAAACAAGAATTGATCAAATAATATATGTAAGCGGTTTGGTTAATAATTTAATAATTGCTAATTACAGGAGCTAAGAGCAGGATAAGCTTTATTTTAATATTTTTAAAAGATAAATTATCTCGTAATTCTCTTGATAGTTTATTTATTAGGCGAGGCACAATAAAATCAGAAGTTCGCTTACCGTAGTCATTATTTACGCGCGTCGAGCTGCACCTCAACTCACGCCAAGCTACCGATCGTGTGTATACAGGGTTGTTTGTTTGTGGCTGATTTTTACACGTCTTGAAGAACAGATTTATTAGCAAAATGAATTTAACTTGGATTTGAACAGGTTGATTACTTTACAATATTCAAAAAGGCCGGAATAGTCATCACAGTATTGTTGCCTGATTCCTTTTGGTACTATATTCTTTAGTATTCTTACTTGAAGATCGTATATTTTATTTAAGTATGTATTATAGGTGCGTCCATAGATGCATAAACCGTATTGGATGTACGATTCCGCTAGAGAATTATATAGCATCATCCTCGCCTTGCACGGGATCCGGTTTTTAAGAATAATTATGATTGCCAAAACCTATCTCAACTTATTACACACATATTCATTATGATTGCACCAGTTAAATTTATTGTCAATCTGTAGACCTAAACATGTTTGGCCATCTACTATTTCTACGGGAGTACACATACAATTAAGCGAAACAGATGATTATGGTCATGAGCCAGAATGCCCTTTAAGGGAACGCTTTTAATATAAGGTTATTTAATCGGCAGTAATTTTGTTTTTGTAGCGTTGACAACTAGTCCTACATCGTGACACTACATCAAAAGAGCGTTAAAGTCCGATTGCAGCATAGCCCATGCTTCATTAGGGCCACTATGGGCAGCCACTAGGCAGGTGTCATCAGCAAACTGATAGCATTTACTATTTTTATTGTAATTGTTCATGTCGTTGACATATGAAAGAAAGTGTAGGGGCCCTAAGACCGATCCTTGGGCCTAAATAAGAGATGGTTTGGCATTTTGACCGAGTAAAATTAAGTTTAAAATATTTAGAGTAGATTTAAAAATAATAGACAAAATTTTATACCAAACATAACTTTGTTTAAAAAATCAATTACCAGTAAAAATAATAGTTTTGGTTAGTTGTTGTCGGTTAGTTGCCCGTTCGTTTTGTATTGTTGTAAAGTGCTTAAAACGAATATCAATATATTTTTCTGCAATCGATTTCATCAGAAGTACAATATGATTAGCTGTAGGTGATTGGTCAAACATATGATTGGCCGATTGTTTGAAACAATCTTGTCCAATAAGAGATTGTAATGTATACGATACAATTGTATGTTTACGAAAATTAGGAGTATTCAAAAATTGCGATTTAACAGAATGAATACTGCATTCGGTCCGAATACATATTTTTATGACATCTCTAGATGGCAAAGTAAGACCACCCTTATTTTTTGTATTTATCAAATCCAAGTCACTATCATTATAATTATCAGCATATAACTCTTTGCCATCATTTACCTCATTTACCTACTTTTTCAAGCGCTTAACTTGCATTTGTAGTCTTCTGATTTTTAGTCCAGCCCTTTTTTCTTTAGATCGAAGTTGTCCTATTTCTTGCTTTAGCTTCTTTTTTCTAGGCGAATCATTTAGTATCAGAAATTCATTTAAATCACTTGTGGTAGGGTGAGGCACAGATGATTTTACAGGCTCTGGTAATTTTCTTTTAAGCTGTAATATAAAAAAATAAAATTAACTAGTTATTTTTTCAAAATAAATAAAACTCGGTCACACAAATAACATTTAAACAAACCGATAAATCCAGTTTTAAAGCAGGTAAAATGCCCTTTTTCAATTTTTAAGGCTCTTTTTTGTCACTATGAAGTCCACGTCAATGAAATGGCCTGAACAAATCTTTGTATATTTTGTTGGTGTCCAATCCGGTCTATTAAGTTTTGAAATCCATTGCTATTTTAAATTTTGGTCAGATGGAAATCTGAAACGAACATATAAAAATAAATAATTTTTCACAGGATCATTTAATTCTTAATACGGCCCTGGATATTTGTTATATTTAAAATAGTTATTCTAGACGACGACAGATAGCGGCCCGTTAGTAATATAATAATAAAAGCTATAAAAGTACTGTTTTAGCTACTAAAAGGTATTTAATACTAAGTTTATAACAGTTTTCAGTTTAAACGCATGAGTATTACAATATACTACTGCAAAATGATACGTAAACTTATGTTTTTATTTCCCAAAACTGTCGCCATCTAGTGTCAAATAGAATAATTTGAACTGAACTGAAGCTGAAAGCTGAGAATGTTATAGACTTTTTATTTTTAATTTACGATTAAAATTACTTACAAATGAAATGTGATGCCATCCATATTATCAGAACGTCTGTCTGAGTAACTTTGACATTGTAAAACACAACACTTCATCCTTTTTTTTTGTTAAAACTCAAAAAACACACTTACAATGCGAGTCTCGTTACGTGTGCATCTGACGAACGCTGACAACCAACTAAGCTAAGCCCCGCCCACAATGATGACGTCAGGACCTAGTTGAAAATCACAGTGCACAGTTGCTTAGGCCAGCTCCTCTTTGTTTTTGCTTCATGAAAAAACCTTACCGAAGCCTGACGGCTTTCAGGCTACGCGTTCAGTACATCAAACCAAATCGTATGAAAAAGAAATTTTGGCTGGGAAACAACTTTTATTTTTTGACATCAAAAAAAAAAACAATTCAATTCTAACCCGCAATGTACAGCGCGCTTGCGGAAAAGTAACCGCGGGGCTTGTTGCTATACGCCGCCACGATGCGGATCGGTTCGATTGTGCGCTGTTCATTGCGGAGTGTGAACTAGTGAAAATTTGTAGCATGTTTTTTTGGAAAAAAGTTAAGTTATAACGGACAGAAGACATTTCATCTATATTGTAATTTTATACCTCTATTTTATTGCAGCTGCGCCCGTATCCTTCTCAATAAAGAAACTTAAAGAGCCAGACCCGGTTCTGCCCAAACCAGCACTCCCTTACGAGTCCAGCTCGGACGAGGAAACCGAAAAATCCGACAAGGCCGAAGTGCCTAAGGAGCCTCCCAAACCGACAACCCCACAAATAATGCCGGCAACAAGCATACCCCCAGTTGTTGTCTACAAACTCGAAAACAAGCCAATTGAAGTACCTCAAACACCTGTCGAAGTGGCAAAACCGGTACCAGTAGTGTTACCAGAAGTGACGGAAGTGCCTAAAGTTGTTGAAAAGGAAGAAAAAGTCGTCCAACGTCAAGAAGAAATGAAACAAAAATCGCCGACACCAGCTGACGACAAAAAACACCAAGAGAAAAGAGACAAAGATAGTCCAAGAAGAGAAAAGAAGAAGCACAGAGACAGAAAGAGAGAGTACAGATCTAAGTCGGAAAGTAGAGAGTCTAAAAAGGGTGTCGATAGAGAGAGAAGGAAGGAGCGAGACGGCGAGAGGGAGAAAAAGAGACGGCGATATAGTAGAGAAGAGTTGGACAGCGAGATTATTTCGTTGGTTGATACTACGGATGATCTCATAGATTTGACTGGCGATTATGATTCGAAAGGTAAGTCCTTGCCTCGCTATTTCCTCATTTCTTACATACAATTTTACAAAAAACAACTTTCCATTCAAAAACCCCCGAATGAGCCGGGAAAATTGACGGATTGGGACCAGCTATAGCTAAGAACCACTGTGATTAAATTATCTTTCGAACAAAATAAATACTTCTGTTCTGGAAATACGAACCCAAAGACAGACGTCTGGGACACCTGTTGCATGAAAGTTTTTTTTTTTCTAAATAAATACAGGCTAGACTTTTCCTCAAACCTGGAAACTATAAAATGTTGTAACCAACTTAAATATTGAACCCAGTACGCATTTAAATAGGTTACACGTGGTTTTGGCTAGAAAGCGTACTCGTAGCTTTCGAAATTACGAGATTCCAGAAGCTGAAAATGAGGATTATTTTGCTTTAAATTTCCACTAAACGACGCCAGCGCAGGAACCAAAATACATCCAACTGTAATCACCTGAAAAGACTAGAGCTGGAAGTCGCAGGACTTACAATACCTATAAATCACAACGTGACACAAAAGATGCACCTGGAATCACAACACTGACACCAACAAAACACTCGACGCGTTTCGCCACTACACATGGCATCCTCAGGAGATGTTGTCGCTTCGACAGACTATGAGTCGTCTCGTAGTCTGTCGAAGCGACAACATGGCGCTGGCGTCGTTTAGTGGAAATTTAAAGCAAAATAATCCTCTTTTTAAGCTTTAGTCATGGATTTCCGCAAAGTAACGCCTGATTCCATCAACTTTACGAGATTCCAACCATTCGACTTATCTTTGTATACATTTTATGTTACAAAGAACCTCAACGATCATTACTGTTGGCACGGTAATATTATCTATAAATATTATTATCGCCGTGTAGCGACTCATTATGCCCTAAAATATTAACTGTTTAGTTGCCATACTAATGGCTGTTGGCCTAATTACGGTTCGTTCCGAACAATCACAAATGATTTGAAGAGTGGTTCTTCCTAACGTAGACAATGTTTTGTCTAAAGGAAAGTTCCCATATCCAATCAATTATAGCAGGCTAAGTTACTGAAAAGAAATATTTGATTTTATATGTCTCGATGACCTCCTCAACATTCCTAAATGTACAAATACAAATAATTTATTTCATCAACTTAAAAATAAATACATCACTTTGGTTAGAAGCTCCATTTAAGCTACGACAAGCCTGTGTTAGGAGCATCTTCTCTTCCATAACAATGAATATATCAGTAATTTAATTTAATTTAGTTTATTTTAATTTAACACACTTTTTTATTTTTATTTTTTAGTCATCAGTAACAATTATATAGATTATGTTTTATTTAGTAGTAATTATAATTAAAGTTATTTATTACAGAGGAAATATAAATGTACATTTAAAGTTATCTCTCCCAGTTAGTGGTGTCTTTTAGACAACACAACGCAGAGAAAAATTATGAAGAATGTATCGAAACATATATATAGCGTGACAAACCGTTGGCCGTTGGGACGGGAAGGTTCTAGAATGGCTCGTGCGTGTTGGAGTACGCTCCTTGAGCAGGCCCCCAAGTTGAACCGACGATCTGGTGAAGATCGCGGCAAGCGCAGGTCCGATCGCGGTGGAGATCCGCGGGGGAAGCCTATGCTCAGCTGTGGGCGTCGAACGGCTGTAGGGTTGCCATTACATTGGTTATTTACATGAATTTTTCAGAAACAGCTCGGAGTCGGGAAGTTGGCGGTGTTACACCCCCGTGCCTCGGGAAGCACGTTAAGACGTTGGTCCTGCGCCTGATCTCCCTCCGGTCATGTCGAATTGCCGTCTCACCGAACTTTGAGAGTGATGGAACAGTGAGTGCACCTGTGTATTGCGCTCACACTTGTGCACTATAATATCTCCTGCGTAATTGGCTGATCTCTGCTGAGATTAGCCGCCGTGATCGAAATCGGCCATGAGGACTATTACTATTATTATTATTATAGTTACGAAAAAAAGTATATAGTATGAAAATAAGTACTTACAATTTATTTTTATTTTTTATTATGTTTGAAAACATATTCAACAAACAATTATACTTACAAAGTATAATTATATTAATACTTAAGGCTAAACTTTTCAAAATCACAAAGAAACCAAATCATGCGAAATGAAGTATTTTCGCGTACTTTATTGTTTTCCTAAAGTACAGAGTACAATTGCCTGAAATAACGTACAATACTTTATTATGAAGTACGGGTGGCAATTCTAGGCTGATATGATGATGATGGTGTATCTTAAGTTGAGTATGATGTTGACTGTCTATCTTAAGTTGAGTATGATGTTGACTGTCCAGGCGAGGTGGACCCGGAAGCGGCGGCGGCGAAGCAGCAGGAGCGGCGCCGGCGCGCGGCCGAGTTCCTCAAGAAGGTGGGCGTGGACCCCGCCGCGGCGCAGCTGCCCACGTCCTCGCTGGCTAGCGCTATGGTAACTAAAAAAGAAAACAACTAGCGGCCTCTCGCGACTTCGTCCGCGTTTAAGCTCGATCAAATGTTAGAGTTTTGGCCCAGTCTACTCGCTGAAATGTTTAAAAGGGTGCCTCAAACATTTTTTAGACCCTAGTACCGCTACACAGGCGGGTGGAAAAAGAGTGCACTTACACAAATAATATACATATAGAGATTTAATAATAATAATTGAGTTTATTACATCAGTAAATGGCAACAATGTTTAGCACTTAATACTAAATAAAATTAAAATAAAACATGAAAGCATTAAAACAGTTCTTATTTCCTTATGAGAGTTGCCTTTTTGTCTGCGCTTTGTCTCAAAGCGTTGGGTAGGCCCAAAACATAGAGACATGATCAAGCCTGATTAAATGCCTGAAAAAGCACAATTAAAATGTAATATTTTCTATGTTTGACGTTCATATATGCCTGATTTAGCCGGACGTAGCCAAGCAAGGGGGAATTCTAATAAAAAAAGATTTCAAATAAAAATAAATAAATTCTATTCTCCTAAAGAAAAATTAATAGCTCATGTGTGGTCCCTGCTGTCATACTTTTATTATAACAACAACGTGTATGATATCATCACACCATCTTTACACGAATGCCATTTGCAATATGTATTGCAAATGTCTCATCATTTCTTATGTCCTGTTTCGTGATTCTTGTAAAAGCTAATGTTATTTTTTGTTTTCTAGGTGGACACACTAGAATCCATTCGCAAGAAGAAGGCAGAAGAAGAAGAGAAAAGAAGGAAACGCGAGAAGCGTCGCCACCGGGACAGATATGGTAAGCTCTCCCTCCTTTACATTCTTAAATATAATTTACTATGTTAAAAAACTAAAGTTCTAAAAAAACCCCTGACTAGAGCCAGGAAAACAGCTGGTGAACTACAACGGCTGGACGGATTTAGTACAGTTGATGGAATCAGCCGTTACTTTGCGGAAATCCATGACTAAAGCTGAGAAAGAGGATTATTTTGCTTTAAATTTCCACTAAACGACGCCAGCGCAGGGACCAAAATACATCCAACGGTAATCACCTGAAAAAGCTAGAACTAGAAGTCGCAGGACTTAAAATACCTACAACTAACAACGTGACACAGAAGATGCACCTGGAATCACAACACTGACACCAACAAACACTTGACGCGTTTTGCCACTACACGTGGCATCCTCAGGAGATGTTATCGCTTCGACAGACTACGAGCGTAGACTACGCTGGCGTCGTTTAGTGGAAATTTAAAGCAAAATAATCCTCTTTCTCAGCTTTGGATTTTGTACAGCCATAGCTCAGAACCAACGTGATTAGACTATCTTCCGAATAAAATCAAACCGCTTTGAAATCGGTCCAGGCCACGATGCCACAGCAGACACACACAAAAAACAAACACATATACACAGACAAACATATGTCTGTTTGTAAGTATGACCTCTATGTAGAGGTCAAACTTATAACACTAATCTTTTACATCGGGGGTAAATGATGTTTATCTCTGTCTGCACTTTCTCTTTTCTTTACTTCATTTACTTTTGATAAGTTATTACGAGTATAAGGCTACTAATGTTGTTTTGTTTACCCTGTTAGATTACGAAAATGGAGCGGAGAAATCACACAGAAAGAGCAAGCGTAGAAAGAACAGGTATGTTTCCCATATTTATAACATTGAAGCATTATAACGGCCCCCGTCTCACCCAACTCTGAGTGAAGGAACAGAGAGTGCATCTGTATGTTGCGCTCACACTTGTGCACTAGATATCTCCTGCGCAGTTGGCTAATCCCTGTTGAGATTGGGCGCCGTGCTCGAAATCAGATAAGAGACCATTTATCAATATCATAACGCCCCCTAGAAACTTTTATCTTATTTTGAAGGTATAACTTTTTTGCGAAGTAAACTTGGAAACGTTTACATATAAATATTTTTAATTTGTCCTGTTTTTACAGATCATCAGATGAAAACGAGGAGTCTGATTACGATGGGTAAATATAACCATAAATATTTAATGAAAAACAGCACCTAATTACAGATTTCAAAAAAATCAAATTCAAAATTTAATTTTGACGTTGATAAATGATATAAATGTTTTAATCTGAATTACTGATATTGAGTATTGACTATTAATATCACAATAAACGAATATAATTGGCATGATGACTATTGCCAATTTTTCAAGATCATGGCGTATTTAAAACGCAACCTCCATAAAGCGCTTAAAACTAGTTTCAATTTTATGTGGAAACTGATTTAATTACATGAAACTCAATAAAGATCCATTGTCTCCGATGACTGTTTACCTAGAAATGACTACACCATGTATGTATTCCCATATCAAAATCTATGGAGATCATTTGATAAAGAGTTGTACTTCAAGGATTGCCGTGGTCATCATCCCCATTTGGGTGATTGGGCTATTTCGTGAATAACTTTTAGTTAAAAGGACTTTCATGATTAGAAAAGAAACCACTCTGTAATGCTTTTACTAAATACGTATCTTAAACTTTACAGCACCAAAAAGAAGAAACGCAAGAAGGACAAGCGGCACGCGACCAAAAGCAAGAAGAAGAAGCGTCGAGAAGCGGAAGTTGCGATAGAGGATGAACCGGAAGAGATCGACCATCCCATCAACATCGACCTGACCAACACGCTGAAAGAACTCCGAAGCGCTTCCCCCACCAAAGACTTGGTTTCAGAGATCGATGATAATACTCAACAGAGCTTTGCGAGGCAAGACGACTCGTCGGAAGAGGAGGAGAGCAGAGAGAGCAGGAGGGAGAGGAAGAAGAAGAGGGAGGAGAGGGAGTACAGCGAGGGGGAGTGGTCGAGTGATAGTGAAGTCGACTCCGGGTCATCTGCTAGCGGGAAGGTTGAATAGGTTTGTTGTTTCGCTATTATCTTGAGAGTAGAGATTACAAGAGGGAGAGGAAGAAGCGGGAGAGGGAGTACAGCGAGGGGAGTGGTCGAGTCACAGTGACGTAGTTTACAGGCACTTTTACACGTCCCACAAAACCCTACTACAGCATCGATTTGACCGATTTCGCTTTACGTAGTAGGCCTTCAGAAGTCGACACGTCACACAAACAAAATGTGATGCAAAATTGCCTCTATTCGTTGTAAGGTGCAGTGTTTTCCTTTTTTTGCTTAAGCCGGTATTTTGTGTTCTGAGTTTGATGGATACCATTTTATTAAGTTTATGCTGTCTATCTGTTTGCCCTCAAGTGAGATAGAACTAGGAAATTTAAAGCAGCGCTGCCATTGAGCGAAAAGTAACAACGTAATGAAATGTCTGTCAACAGCTGGAAAGTGGAAAATTCTGATTAATTTTGTTTTTTTTTTCAACAATGTCTACAGCTCTTAACATTGTTACAATACAATTTTTACATGCAAAACAGCCAATGACGGATTTTCTTTTTTCGATGTGACAATTTTTTTTATACTTATACAGGATGACGACCACAAAACGACAATCAATCAAAAAGTCTTTCTGTCTGTTACCCTTTCAAGCCTAAACTACAGAACAGATTTCGATGAAACTTAATACACATACAGAACGGTGACGACTTTGTATGTGTACCAAAATTAATCCAAATCTGTTCAGTAGTTTCGGCGTGGAAGCGTAACAGACTAAAATTCAATTGTCGTATTGTGGTCGCCACCCTGTATATATATATTTTGTTTTACTTTCATTTCATGGATTGTATTTACTAACCAATTATTTTTGTTTCAGGTTAAGCGGTGACACCACCAGCGATACAAAAGACTTAGATGTATGTAGATTACAAATAATTTCATATTGCATTTTAAAGATGTATGTATTATAAATATAGATTTTCATATTGTTCAAATACGCTTTTTTATTTAAGAAAAATAACAAAACGTACCTGTGGTTTAGAAGTAGTCGTAATAATATGCAGTTTATTTCATGTATTTCTTTAAACGCACAAAAAGCTATGTTTTGACTGTCAACAAGGTATTTGAAACCACCAATCGTTGACGTTCTCTCTATAAACTATCAAAACGCCAGTATCCCATAGATTCTGTATGGAAATACTACCTTATAACGTTATCATTTACACCGTCAATCGGTTTTATTTTTGCTCTTTTAAAAACCATAAAAACAAAAAAAAAATATGAATAGTATAGATACTAGAATGTTCACTTAGGTAAGGTGTTAAATTACGTGTTAATTTTGAGAAATAGGGATTTAGAATCAGAACAGAGTAGTTCTAACCTTTGCCATCATCAGACAGCTAGGCAGGAGCAACTACTATCGACAACAATAGTTTCACAGTTATGACTCGGCGCGTGTAACTGATCTATGTAATTAATTGTTTGTTAAATTTACATCTATTGCTGATAGCGATGACACGCTATCTGTGTGTGTACCTATATGCAGTTACATTTAATCCTGAAAGAAATATGTATATTTTATTAAGTTACTTTATTTTTTTTAGCATTACCAATGTAAATTTCACATGTATTTTATCCTTTCGGGCCTAATTTTATTCGCCAATACAAACTGACTTGCTGAGGTACTGTGGTATGTGCTTGTGACACGGGCGATTTTGCAAAAATATGGGTAGCCTAATGTCGCGTGGCCACTGTACAACAAATAGACTCGTCAGTGTTCAACGATTGCTTAAATATAAGACGACTTATTCAAAGTAAATGATAGCCTAGTGACGTTACCTGAAGGAGACCAAAACTGTTTTAAGTTGGTTGGATATCATTTAGACAAGCGTTCAACACAGTTCGGTTTATTTGTAGTAAGCATGTAAATGTTTACGCACGAAGTAAATTGCGAAAGTCATGACGAGTTATATTATTATTTATCTTTACTGTTTACTTAAAAATAACATTACAAAACATAACATAATGATGAACTTTTAGCAAAACTCGTAAAATAATGGGTTATCAATGTTTTTATTTTTAAATATCTCAATTAACGATTTTTTAAACTAAAATATCTGTACAAAAAGCATTGATTGTAGTATCAAACAAGCACAATAAAATATCTCAAAACCCAAAAACATAGTCTCTTGACTACCTACAAGAAGTTCTAAAATCAGGTTCATAAATAAATACTTTGTGTGAAAAGAAAACAATCCGTCACGATCATGATATTTTTAATGCTTTCCTAAAAATACTTATTTCACCTTCAATAACACGTAATGTGTGTGGGGATAAAGTTGTCGTCTCTCAAGAGTACACTGATGTCAATAGAGAGATAATCATTTTATAAACTAGGCTCACTTTTATTGTACTTTATCTAATCTTAAACTATTGTTATATCCAGCTTAACCCCTACTAAGATCAAAACAATGCACTATGTTGTTTTTATTGCAAAACCTTAAGGGGTGATTCGAATTGATTATTTTGTACTCGAAAGGAAGTTCTCTTCTCTTCTCTCTCTCGAAGGAAATCTCTTACCGGCAGCAGTTTAAACTTAATCCTGATAAATTAAGATTGAATTATTTAAAAAGAAATACTGTAAGTACCAGCATTATGCTTCATCCATTATTTTAAGAAAAAATACTGAATTGGTTTATCTGTTCTCGAGATTTTGGATTATTCCTGTACCTCCATATATATAAGTATTATAGATTGGAACATATAAAATAAGCGCGAACGCAACGCATAAACACAGATAAAGATTATGATAAGGGACAAGGGGGCACCTTTGAACACTTATTACACTCTCTTTCATAACTTCACATTCTTTAGATCTGTACTTTTTTACTGTTTCACAATGCTTAGTCTGACTATTATGCTATGAAATTGCCATACATCTTATGACGAAGAGAATGCAATTTATAAACACATTTTGTGTCCATTTTGGTAGAACCCAAATGTTTAAAACTGCCCCCAATAAATATCATGAAATTCGACGACATTTGTGGGTTTCTTTTACTATAAAGTAACAACATTTACGGACTCATCATAACACGATAGAGATTAAATATGACTAGCGAGTATGAATATTTGTTTCTTCGGTTTACGCGAACAGTAGACATTGAAATAATCCGTAAAAAAGTGTATTATTTCAATAGCAAGTATGAAGTCAAAAGTTACAAACTACTTGTTTAAATCATTACGCGCTTTTTGGAAAAAGTTAAAATTTGCGACCGAAAATTAAAACTCCTCGTTACTCAGCAACAGGCTGTCAAACGTCAGTATTGATAAGTGACATTTGTGCAGGTTTGTATTGCCACTACCTAGCAAATTTTTTACGAAATTTCTATAAACTCAAATGTGTAAAACTGACCCTGTTCAAAGGTGTCCCCTTCTCCCCTGATACATAAATATTGCAAAAATAAAATGTAACATGAGTGTCACAGGTGTAAGTATTTTAAAAGTATAGGTACCTTCCTATCAGCTCATCTGTGGGTATGGCGTTAATCCCCATAGTCGAGTGGCTAATCTCTCGAGTGCTATGTTTATCTTCCTTGGTAAACCCCTTGCCAAATTGTATGTGGAAGATTTTGAGGAATTCCAGGAATTTCTTCAATTAGACCTTGGATATGGCATGCATTCCTCATCTCTCTCCGGTCATGTCGGATTGACGTATCATTGAGAGTGATGAAACAGTGAGTGCACCTGTGTATTGCGGTCACACTTGTGCACTATAATATCTCCTGTGTAGTTGGCTGATCTCTGTTGAGATTGGCCGCCGTGGCCGAAATCGGCCAGTAGGACTATTATTACTATTATTATGGCTTGCATCTTCGGACTTCATCGACAGTCTTAGCTTTTTTAAAAATAAATTACCACCTTTTTAAATTTGATGTAGGTACCTACGCCGCAAGTCTGGTAAAAATACTTACCTAGCATTTCGTTTTTATCAATGAAACTACTGTTCTTAAGATGTGTAAATAAAACTTTTTGTAGTGTCAGCATTCTTTAAAGGTAATTTTAGATCAAAATCTCTGTCTCAAAGTTTTGGACCACTGCCTTGCGGCCGTTCTCCCTAACGTTTCGTCTAATTCGTCGTCTTCGACGACCACTTTGGTGTAATGGTCAAGAAGTTGAATATAAATCAAGACGTCGCGGGTTCGATCCCCGCACTCACTGTACAAACATTTGTGTGTATGAACATGTCTGTTTGTACTCGTCTGGGTGTTATATGTATTTATTTAAGTTTATTTGTAATACCACTGTTGATTCTGAATTCTGTAACACAAATATTTAAGCTACTTTCCACAGAGTCGATCAATGTATGTAATGTTGTATTTTAAAAAAAAGACTAGCCGACCCGACAGACGTCGTCCTGCCATTTTTTCATATTTTCTCATCGTTTAAACCTTCCCTGAACTTCCACGGATAATTCAAATCCAAAATTATCAAAATCGGTTTAGCTGTTCTCGAGTTTTAGCGAAACTAACAAACAGCAATTAGTTAATTTTTATTTATAAGAGATATATCGATAGTAAGGTTTGTTTTCTTTTCCTGAAATATTTTTTGAGAGTTGTCTTAAATCTTGTAAAAGGATGCATACCTGCAAAAATTTTAAGAAACCCAGGCGGAGAGAGACGGGCTGTCATGATCAGGAGGCGCGGCCCCGGTACCCTTGGGTCAATCTGCACACTCCGTTTATATTTAGAGCCGACCTCAGTTGGATGACACAGAAACAAATGCCTGTTGTGGTCTCGTGATGGGCACGAGTGACCTATTGTGCGCCGTTGCACAGTGCGGGATTTTTGTAATCTAGCCGTATTTAATTTAATTTGTCAATTTTCAGTAATCGAACAACTAAAATATGTTTTCTGTAGATTAATATCTTCATCATATTTACTACAATTTGAAATATTTGAAGAGTAATCTTAATTTTTTATAATAAAAATGTTGAAGTCCCTATTAAATCTTTTGTAACTTTTCGAATCATTTATCATGCGTTCGCTATTAATTCGATAACAGTCTCAATAAAAATTACTCTGAAATGTGTGTATTGTATTTATGGTATCTTTAGGTAAGTTTAGGTCCAATTATTTATTGTAATAAATGATAGAATCATATATATAAACATCACCAAACTGAATACATAATATTTTGCTAAATTAGTAATTTGGCAAATAGTAAATGTTGGCACGGAACCGCAACACTTGGCGTGCTCATGAAGAGGCCTATACCCGACTATGGGTGACCACAGGCTGAAGAAGAAGAAGAAGAAGAAATGTTTCGAAATCTCACTAAATCCTACATGGATAGTATATTCATTTACGGTTACCAATTGGGTACCTACTAGGTCTACAACCCGAGATCCAAGTGCCATTTCTAACTAAGGCCAAAGTTAGTAACCTTGTTATTTAGGGAGTATAAAATTTCGCAGATGATGTATTTCTGTTGCCTCCATTACAACAAAGGCTTAAAAGATATATTTTTTAATAATAGTGGAGAGCTACCATACAACTAAAGTGGCTTTTTTACTGTTCTGTATAGATAATACTAAAAAAAAGTTAATGTTTATTAATTTATTACAACACTAAAAACCATAATACACCTATTCACCGTAAATAAGTACGTATCTTTTTTGTAGTTGAGAATTAAATACCGCTAGATTACGAAAATCCCACACAGCGCGTTTTGTGAATTGTTGACCCACACACACGGGTCTTGTGTATTGATATTATGATACTACAATATTTTTTTTCCATTTTTTTCGAGATTCAAACTCCAAATTCACTTCAATGTATATTTTTATTTTCTTGTTGTCATGTTATGTAACTGTAATGACATGTGTGTGTGTGACTGTTTGTGACTTCGTAGCTTCCGAACGGATGAACGAATTTTAGTGCGAATTTTATTTATTCCAAAGATAATTTAATCACTGTGGTTCTTGGCTATGGCTGGTGAAAATCCGTCCAGCCGTTGACGCGCACCAGCTGTTTTCCCGGCTCATTGTGAGTTTGTAACTGGAAAGTTAGGGGTTTTGACTAACCATAGGTTTGGAGACATAATATACCCGTGTTATTTTTCTGCGTTCATTTTTCGATGACAAGCGACAAGTAACCAATGACCTGTATTGAATGCATTATTTATTATCAATACAGCGCAGTGTAACATTTTGAGTTTGTTTTCGTGTACAGCGCGTGAATTGTGGTGTTAACCCTACCCGACTAAGATTTGCACGAGTAAAAATAAATCGGATTTCCTTTTTAGTGTCGTCGTCGCATGTAGGATGGATTTGCGTCTCAAGATTATCGCGATACCCAGTAGTAGCTGCGATAGACTAGTACGTAGCTTCCTCTGACTTTGTCTGCTTATGTATATACATTATTAAAAGAACCCAAATGAAATCGGTCCATCCGGTGCTACGATGCCACCGACAGACACTAGGGGTCAAACCTATAACACCACTTTTTTTACTTCATCTTTTTTTCTTTAAAACTTCGACCCCCCCCCCCCCCAGTAACTCTTTCTAATCTTAACCGCAAAAACCACATACATTTACAACTCGTATGCCTTAATCATAACCATAAAGATTATTTAATTTAGTAAGTATTTTCACAACAATTCCTCTTTAATAAGGCGTAAATATTTTTTTATCTTCTAAATAGCTGTTATAAAGATATTTCTCCGCAGCTCCCTTTTCGCCTGCACAAACATACTTACATAAACACAGACTAAACACTACAAAAATAATACCTTAATAGTATTTTATTAAGATAAATTATTCTCTCCTACTAACAACCTTCACAGTAACTATCTGTTTTCCAGTCGTTCTAGTCTTTTGATATTTAGAAATTTTTCATTTTCCTACTCGGTGGACTGGTAAAGAATGCCTTACTTATGGCATTAAGTCACTTATTGTTCACTGTGGCTTAAACAAATTAACTTACTTTTGATTCGACGGTGTTAGCAGCATCCTATGCACGTCCTAGCGAAGCTGAGATAGACATCTAAACAGTATCACCCTGTGTTATTATCTGTAGCTATCAGATATGCGATGGGGGCATATAAGCGGCGACGCTCGGAGGAGCAGGTATTGCTCGATCCGAGCACAAGGGAGGCTGAGAGTGAATCATGGCGGCTGCTGATGTGGTGAGTTATGATGACGGTCTATTTAGGATAAGAATTATTGAGAATTTGTTTTAAATTTTTAGCACTCAAGACCTTTTTTTTCCAAGAATTTTTTTGCATCTAAGCCTTATCTTTTACCATTTTCTTCCATTAAATTTAGAAACATGCAACTAGTTCGATTTTCTAGAAGATTTATGGGTGTTATGAAATGTATTTTCTTACTAATTTCGAAATGTGGGTTAATCCACATTGAATTAAGAATAAATAAAACACTGAAATGGTCCAATTACGTGCCGAAATGATCTCGCCAAGCTGATGATATCTTTAATTTTTTAAAGACTTGTTTCATATCTCTTACTCAGCATGTTCAAAGGTTCAATACCCTAATTTTTCACCCAGAACACCCCGATCTCCATGATCGATCCGTCGCAACTCCTGCGCCCGGAGCCGGCGTTCCACGACAAGCCTCTCGAGGCGTTCCGCGACTACTCCGTCGACGAGTCCGACCCCATCAAGGAGCGCGTGCGCAGGACCTACTACGCGATGCACACCAACGTCACCGTCGAGCTTGTTAAACGTGAGTATCTTCCGAACTTCTTAACGACTTAGGTCTAGGTAACTATCGTCTCGTCAACGCGTCCACCACTGGACCTACCTACGTAGATTCTTACTCTTCTGCACTGGATAGATGGCTTTGGATGCAATTTTAGTCTGTGTGTGAGAGAGAGTGTGTGAGCCGTCATTGATCTTATCAAACTTACCTCTTGTAAATGCAAAATTTTGTGACGATGCAAGTTTTGTACTCTTTCACGCTGCAACGGATAGATTATATGGATTAGGGTTAAATTTGATAAGTGTTTTACATACGTTCTGCAGTAGAGATAATAGGCATAGGCTATGGATACTTGCTAAATTATCACGGAGTTATCGCAAAACAATTTAATCTGGGCGAAGGCGCAGGCAAAAAGTTCTATTCAATATTAGAGGCTCGGTACTCCATGACTGATCCGTCGCAACTCCTGCGTCCGGAGCCGGCATTCCATGAAGGCGTTCCATGGCGTTTCAAGGAATAAACTACTCTCTACCGAGAGAGTAGTATATTCCTTGCAGAGGCTTTTCGAGGAAAGCGTTCCGCGACTACTCCGTCGACGGCGCCGACCCCATTAAGATGCGCGTGCGCAGGACTTACTACGCCAAGCACACCAACGTCAATGGTGTGCTTAAGTCGTAGAGAAGCTAGGCAGGTGCCTAGCTTCTTTACGACGTTTCTTTAGGCAATACCAAACGTGAGTACTTACAAATGCTTATCGTGAAAATGTATGTTTCTTATGCTTTCACGGTAAAACGGATGGATAGATGGATTTAATTTGTCAACGTCGAGCTTGATAAACGTGAGTTCCTTTTCCTATTTACTATTGCGTGGACGACTTAGACCCTAAGGAGCACGTCGCAAAACGCATTTTCTACTTAACACTCCAATGGAACCGTTAATCTTGTCCAATGTAAGAATCTTCTTTACGACTAATTCACTACTCGTACAAGGAGATCGTCGCAATTTTGACGACCGCTTGGTGCAGTGGTCCACATGTCGGACTTCTAAAACCGATTCCGAAAACTTTAAATTTCAGAAACCGACGGTTCGATCCCCGCACAGTACAAGCATAACTGTGCATGAACATGTGTGTTTGTACTGGTCTGGGTGTTTTCTATGTGTAATAAATATTTATTTAAAAAAAAAGTATTTAAGTATGTTTATCCGTTGTCTAGTTCCCACATAACACAAGCCTCGTAGCTTAATTTGGGACTACAGAATTGGTGTGATTGTTGTGAAATATTTATTATTATTATCAGCGTCAGTAAGAGTAACTACCTACACCTATTGTTGTATTTTATTTTCGTGCACTCTAGACATTTTTTTATTGTTTATCAGCAAGGTTATACTTGGTTCACGGGGCCATACACCTGTGAACATAACAGTGTTATGTCATGGGATTATTACATTTTATAGTAAGTATATAGCAAATTAACAATTAAATTTATACACTTTTTACGGATGATCATCGTTCATCATCATCGAAATTGTTGTTTCAAATGTTTATTAAAAACAACAATTAGGTACTTACATTTATTTCTATTGCCTATATATTTAATATTTATTATTGCTTCTCAATACTGCAACGAATAAATGATTTGTGTGATATTGGGCACGCGCGTTAAATATAAATATTACTTAAATATAAATCTGTAAACTGTAAGTTGAACATTATAACATAAAATACCTACTCAAAAAGAGTAATTATTTTTACTGAAAATCACTGAGCGATAATAATCATCGTTGATGGTCTTATAATTTTGCGTTTACATAATATTTTAGGTAAC
This sequence comes from Pyrausta despicata, assembly GCA_963921415.1. Classification (NCBI taxonomy): domain Eukaryota; kingdom Metazoa; phylum Arthropoda; class Insecta; order Lepidoptera; family Crambidae; genus Pyrausta; species Pyrausta despicata. The sequence goes on along the minus strand of OY992865.1, from coordinate 10,984,862 downwards.
TTTAATATTGCTGGCAAATTATAATGAGTTGAATACACGTAAATGGGCTAGGTATTTATAATAAAAAGCAAATGTTACAGTCATTACACTAGGTGTGACCATGTTCACAGTCAAGGTTAGGGATAACTATGTTGTATTGAAGCGATTTAAAATGATGGCTATCAGCGATAAACTACCTAAATGATGCAACTAACTTACCCAATCTCTAAGATCTATAGCTATATTTATAAACTTCCAAATAACTTTTCTTTCATGCTACTGGTGCTACTAAGTTTGACCAGATCGTTCTAAGTTTTCTTTTATTATGCACGGTGTATGACACTGTCAGAATTTCCCCAAATGAAGTGTAATATTTAGCGTAATTTCATACTTTTGTCCTATAAGCAATATTTTAAGTTCATTAAAAGCATTCGTCCCGTGCGTACTCATTTGTTTTATCATTTTTTATCAATAAACATTTTAATCAATTTATCATATATAATTTTAAAGCTGTATGGAACACCGTACATATTGGTTGTTTCATTTTGTTTCAAAGCCTTCGATGCCGAAACATACACTTTCAGGATCCTGTAAGATATTAGTTTAGAAAGCAACTGCCCCTTCTCTTCGTTAACTTCATTAAAGTTATTCGTTTTTTCTCAGAGAAACGCGAAAAATGGCTAAAGTTCAACCATTTCAAGGCAACTATCAAGGAAGCGCTCATCAAACTCAACGAGCTGGTGGACGAATCAGACCCGGACACGGACCTGCCGAACATCGTGCACGCCTTCCAGACCGCGGAGAGGATCCGCGAAGACCACCCCGATGACGACTGGTTCCACCTCACTGGCTTGATTCATGATTTGGGGAAGGTAGGTCCATCATCATCATTGAGGTGCTTGTGGCGCAGTGGTTGCAGCGCTTTGGTAGTGATACCAAAAGTTAAGCAACCTAAGGCGCGGTCATGTTTGGGATGGGTGACCATATTGACCATTTAAGTGACGTCTATTTACAAGCATCTCCGTGCTTCGGATGGCACGTTAAGCGGTTGGTCCCAGTTAATATTGATAGATATTAGTCGTTAAGCCTAGTCAGAGGCCCTCCGGCGGCTTAATAACATCTTACAGTAAGGTTGGTCACTTTACATTTTACACACACCCCTCCACCAATCCGCACTGAGCCCGCGTGGTGGAGTATGATTTGCACCACCTCAGTTGAGGTGAGGCCTGTGCCCAGCAGTGGGACTTATATAGGCTGATGAGACGTCTATCATCTACATTGCTCGAAGGTCAGCTGAAGTGGCAGTGGGCGGGACACATAGCGCGACGAACCGATGGCCGTTGGGGCGGAAAGATTCTCGAATGGTGACCGCGTACTGGACGACGTTCCGTGGGCAGGCCCCCTACTAGGTGGACCGGTGATCTGGTGTGCGAGAAGCGGCTGGATGCGGAAACCGCAGGACCGATCGCGGTGGAGATTCTTGGTCTAGCTTGAAATTGGTCCATCCGTTCGGGAGCAACGATGCCACAAGACACATATACACACACAAGTCACCTATGTCTTGTGTGTGTATATGTGTTTTGACCTCTGTTCAAACTTATAACACCCTTATTTTTCGTCGGGGTTTAAAAATGAAAGCTCACCACAGTGGAAGTAGGCTTAGTAGGAGGAACATATCTATCACAGAAGCTCTGCGATAGAGCTGTTAATCGGTAGTTTATTCATTTTTTTTGAAAAAATAACGCTGCCGTCAGTTCAGATTCGTTACATAGCCTCTGAACATGATTCGCAGGTGATGGCGTTCTACGACGAGCCGCAGTGGTGCGTTGTGGGCGACACGTTCCCCGTGGGCTGTCGCTGGGCCAAATCCATCGTGTACGGCCCTGACAGCTTCAAGGACAATCCCGACACTTACAACCCTAAGTACAAGTATGTTGGCCCATGGGAATTCCTTTAAACAGATTTTTGTACGATTATATAAATAATAAAAAAGCAGCATAATGACATGGTCATGAAGATTGTTTCGACAAAGCGGCACTACGAGTATGCTGTATTATGGTTCCGTAGTCTACAGACAAAGATAATGTCTACAGATGACAAACGGGAGAGTCATGGCAAACTAGCTGTTACCCGCGTCTTTACTTACATTTACTGTAAAATAACCGAGCATGGGTCTCAATTTTTTTTAATATGGACTGATAATTGAAAATCCATCTGTCAGAATCAGAATCAGAATCGATTTATTGTCTTAAAACTGTGTACAAAAGTTGTTAAAAATATTACAGTATCAACAGTTAACCCATTTCGGGCATACAATACGGTAATAATGTCGGTACGCTAGTAGTTGATTTTTCAATTTTCACATGGGATTGCGAATGTTTTGTCGCGGAAATACCTTTTTCGCCTATGTCACTCTCCAACCTACCTACCACATAAAAAAACATATCATAACATTGCTCCGTTGCGTCGTGAAAGAAGGCTAAACAAACAGATTTTCCCATTTATAATAATAAGAAAGGATAAGGATTAGTAAGGATTCTTGCCTGAACTTCCTGCGGGCCCAGACTGACGTGACGTTACCGGGACGAGTTGTACTAGTAAGCAAAGGATAATAGGGAATATGCATAAAATTTTAAATGGCCTAAAATATTTTTTTCTCGAATACTTATTATCGTAATATTATAATGAAAAGATTTTTTTTTATTTACTTATTATTTAAACCCCTAAAATAATTTTCAAAAAGTGCAAAATAAGGGAGCGAAATTCAAACTTCCAAAACGCGCCACCATAGGTCGAACGAAATGTGACGTCATCTGACACGACATTGTATTGTAAAAATTACGAAATAACTGAAAAGTCCATAGTAAACACTAAGGCAAACACCCGCTGGACGTGTCATGTGACGTAACGCAAAGCGCGCGCAAAATGGCAGCGTTTGAACTGCTTACATTTTTTTAAAGTTTTAAATTACATTTTTAAAAATATCTAGAGTATTTTGAAGCCCATTAATATTTTTTTCTATGTTATAAAATAGTAAACTATTAATTTAAGACAAAAAAGAAAAACATGAATATTCCCTATTGTAGTTTAGTGGAGCAGAAACGGCATTACGCTCACTTTTTGACGTGACAACGTCTTATAATTCGATGGAGCCGGCTGCACGCACCAAAAAACATGACGCATCCGGCGTTACCTCGCTCTGAGGCGTTTCATTCAAGGCTTGAAGTGCAAGCGAGAGCGCGGAACGAGCGACAAAGAGGCAACGTGACAAAGACGTTGTTACGTTCAACAATCGTCAGTAAACCGACTTTACAGACAGCCGATTTTTTACTTTAGTCGCGGCAATGATGTACATTAGAAATTCTACCTTTCTCTCGGCCTCGAGCGTCTGTCATCCTCACTGTTTTAGGCAGTCAGACTATAGTACATGTTTTCTGCTCCGATATAATAAAAATAATAAAGAGCGAGGTCTTCAAACACAGGCATAACTTGCTTAAATGGAGACCTCAATCAACCATGTAATTAGAATAAGTTATAAACGAAAAAAAGTTATAAACGAAATATAATTCATTAAACCTCCTTACTTACAAAAATAACTAATCATTTTTCAACCCTATTTCTAGAATGTGCCGTTTGTATAATGAAACCCTCTCTAAACCTGCATCTTTGGATATCTTTTCATGTAGTTTGTACAAATTCAAAAAAGAAATTAATAAGATTCTTTCTTGCCGTGTCGAGTAAATCACCATTAGTAATTATAAGTATTTACTTGTGTATTATTTAAGTTATTCTTGTTATCAGTTCCCTTTAACTATTTTACTAACAAAACTAATAATAGTTGATAGATTTTATCTGTATTTCTAAGTTTTAACCCTCTAACATTTCATTTAACCTGGAACAAATTTTGCTTACATGCTTAGAGTTTCAGTCTAGCTCTGTATACTGCTTTACTTTTAGTTATTCACTGACTGTTACTTGTTTTGTAAGCCATGAATAAATACCTAAATAAAAATATTAAAAAAAACATGTTTCTATACCAACTTGCAGCACAGAGTACGGCATGTACAAGCCGCACTGCGGGCTGGACAACCTGCTGATGTCATGGAGCCACGACGAGTACCTCTACCAGTTCCTGCTGCACAACAAGGCCAAGCTGCCGGAGAAGGCGCTTTATATGATCAGGTAAGCACAAAAAATAGCATAAACATAGCAACGGGAGCTTTTCTAGGTTTATTTTGCTGCCTTATGGCCTGTCCAGAGAACCCTATTGCGATTTTGTTTTCCGCTATACAGCAGATGTTAGTACCTGCGGTAATTTATGTAATTAAAAAACGGACTGTAAATTTAGGTGCTATATTCTCGCCCTATTATAACAAATTTCTGAATCGCGCGACAATAGTAAGCGACCGGCGATGGCGATGAGTGCGTATGGGCGGGCAAGTGGCAAACGTTCGGCTCGGGCGCTCGTTCTGGGGTCCTGATGACGTCGCGAGATGACGTAGGTAGTTGCTCGGCCGGCTGCCTGCGCTCCCCTACCGCTGCCACGCGGATTGATGCCGATGTTTACCAAACAGGAGTGCTGCTAATTGTACTCGTACCTAATTTTGTACAAGTTTTTTCAAATGAAAACGCTACCATTGAGCGAAAAGCAACATCGCGATTGGGCTTGGTTTGGTTTAAACTAACCGTATTTCATACATAAAACCCTTTCAAACGTTGCAAGCGCGCAATTAAATTACGCACAGTGCCATCTGTTAGCGTTTTGTAGGAACTTAACTAGCGGTGGAGTTTAATTATTGTTAATTTATTTTATAGATACCACTCTTTCTACCCGTGGCACGCTGGCGGCGACTACCGTCACCTTACCAATGAAAAAGACGATGAAATCCTGAAGTGGGTGCTTGAGTTCAAGTAAGTAGTTCAATAATAACCACTTTGGTTTACTTATATGAATATTAATGAAACCTTTCTCTACAGCAAAAAGGGTAATTTTGTTTTTGACCTTTTGGAATCTGATCGGCTTTAAGATATTTGGAGAGCAACAAAGATGAAATTCGCGTCATTTTTAACGAAGGAAAACTATTCCTAACTCAAACATTGACGTGTTACAATGCATACTTACTCAATTGGCAGTGTTACACCCCCGTGCCCCGGAAAGCACGTTAAGCCGTTGGTCCTGCGCCTGATCACTCTCCGGTCATGTCGGATTGCCGTCTCACCGAACTTTGAGAGTGATGGAACAGTGAGTGCACACACAGAGAGGGTGTGTATTGCGCTCACACTTGTGCACTATAATATCTCCTGCTTGGTTGGCTGATCTCGGTTGAGATTGACCGCCGTGGTCGAAATCGGCCAGGAGGACTATTACTTATTCAATGATCGAATAAGATTTCAAGCATTATAAAATCGTCAGTTTAGTTCGAAATTGGATCTGTAATATCGACATTGCTCACACTATATTCGTAACCTGGGTAGGTAGTGGTAGTATCAACCCTTTAGCACAGATTACTAAATAGTTATGCCTTTAGTGACTTGTAATAATTTCATCTTATTATTTCAGCAAATACGACCTCTACACAAAGAGCACCAAGGTCCCCGACATCGAGGCCCTGTGGCCCTACTACGAGGGATTAATCGACAAATACATTCCCGGCGTGTTGGAGTGGTAACACCTAACAATAACTTATAAAGCAATTTATGCCAACGTTTTTACAAGGTATCATCTTCCAAAAGCAATTTGCTCAATCAAAAGATAGGAATATTATTTAGAATTTAATTTGTTAATTTTAAGTATAATTTTATATTGTTATTTTACCAAAATCAGTATTTTTGTAAGAAGTGTTTCAATTCAGCTGTGCTCGGTGCAGTATCTAATTATGTACCAATATCAAAAAAACTTATAATGTAAATAACTTGTATGCAGTTATTATTATTGCCCTAATAATGACTGAAAATATTATAATATTTATCTATATTTTGGTTTTAATAAATATATTTTCGCATTAAACTTTGTTTCCTTTATCATAATGTTATGTGATTTGTTCATGACATGTTTTGAATGTTTTAATTTGGTCTATTAATTAGTAATTAAGTTTCGATAATTAAACAATGTATTGAAAATTAATGGTTTCATCCCGTCTTTATATTAATATAATTAATTAAGGTAATTATATTAATTATATTTACGGTTATTGAAAACAGACCTTGTCAATGACTGAACAAATAAATTAGGTTTGTATTTTGCCAAGTTCAATCTCATTACGTATTACAGATAACATCTGATCCATCGTGTCGTGTTTGACCCCATTATCTTGACCAATTAGCATTTATTTAAGTGGAGCCAACGCGAGACCGCCTTATTTGTGCCTCAACCAGGAATCGAACGCATTGTCAAAATGAAGATGAAATTGGTGAGTGCGTAGATGAGTGAAATGAATGTGAATTGCGGAGAGGATAGTTTCTTTTCTTTCTTCTGATGATATACGTGGTAATACATTAACCTACAACAGAAATCTTTATTTTATTTTATGAAAATACCCATGCTTTGATCATTCTAAGTGCCCATTCATTTATATAATTTGCAAGTAAACTTTAATTGCTTTGAATAATGAAAGCCCCGAAATAACTTACCAATATTTTAAACCTAATTACCAATAGTTTCATGTTTAATAACGCGACCAACGGTTATGGGCCAACGAAAAGGTGAGCCTTGAGCCTTGCCAAAATAATACTATGACCAATAATAATGGAGAAAGGGCCTTCCATTATCTTTGCTATGACTGAGGAGTGACTTGGTATTATTACTTTTCATCCAACTGCTACTGCCCACTGTAAATATTACAGGCAGCTTAACTCCACCTTTTAGGTACCTACCTAGACCGGGCCAGTCTGCAATATAACAAAAGCATCTTAAAAAGATCAATAATTAGGTGGTTTGGTTCGGTTGTCTTTACCATAATGGCAATACCTGCCTTCCTATGCTTTTCTAAAATACACTTCCTCTTCGTCGTTACCTCGAACCTTCGGCTGTGGGTCGTGACCACCATAGTTAGCGTCACAGGCACGTCACAGGTCAAGGCTCTCTAGGCAGGCAAAATACACAACTAAATGAAAAATTTATTAAAAAACAACTCACCAACCCTCAGGAATCAATCAGCATGGTGGACCCATCGCTGCTGCTCCGGCCGGAAGCGGTCTACGACGGGAAGCCCGTGGCCGCCTTCCGCAACTACGAGGTCGACGAAACCGACCCGATCAAGGCGCGCGTGCGCAAGACGTATTACGATATGCACTCTAATATGAGCGTCGAGTTTGTTAAAGGTAAGAATAACAATAATTTGTCTCTTTAGATTCAAGTTCTTGTCATATGAAGGTGGTCAAATCCGACTTTTCTCTTTAACTATCTTTAGGATCTCTAGTGAAAACTATCACTAAACCATAAAAATCAGCACTTTATTACTACACCCGTGGATCATGCTTAATCTGGATCCAGCACAGTTTTGGCTTAAAATACTACCTATTTAAGCACTATTTTAAATACTGTACCTACATATATTCAATTCACTGCCTGTCGCCGTTATTCAATTTCAAATAATAATAGTCTTCCTGGCCGATTTCGACCACGGCAGCTAATCTCAACAGAGATTAGACAACTACGCAGGAGATGATATAGTGGAGATGGAGACTCCGAGACACGGGGGTGTTACACCGCCAACTTCTCGACTCCGAGCTGTTTTTGAGAAATTCATGATAGAAAATCTCAGGAACAATTTTGGCTCGACCTGGGATTTGAACCCAGGGCCTCTCAGATGTAATGCAGAAACTTTGCCACTACACCAACTAGGCAGAATTTCAAATATTAAGGGGTTAGCATAACGTCAATTACATTAACAAAGGTGAAAGTACCCACATAAACCACTCTTTCTTAGTATGTATCAAAATGTGAATGTCTGATTGTTTCCAGAAAAACTGACCAAATGGCTTAAGTTCAACCACTTTAAGTCCACAATCAAGGATGCTCTGATCAAGCTGAACGAGCTGGTGGACGAATCAGACCCGGACACGGACCTGCCGAACATCGTGCACGCCTTCCAGACCGCGGAGAGGATCCGCGAAGACCACCCCGATGACGACTGGTTCCACTTGATCGGACTCATTCATGACCTTGGCAAAGTAAGTGTGGTTTAGTTGAGATAGACTTCAGCTACTCATCAGTCGTCATACGTTTAACTGCTGGGCACAGGCCTTACCTTAACTATGAGGTGGTATGAGCCATACTCAGCTATGTATACGCAGTGGGGTGCGGTAGCGGATTGATGGAGCGACTTAAGTGTGATTTTCAAATCTTTGGCAAAGCAGAGTGCTGATTCCCGTTTAAATTCTTGACACGAACTTTTTCTGCAGGAAAAGTATCTACGTTTTACTCACATGACACCAGCTAGCTGTTTGCTGGCTTTGGCTCACCAAATCACCCTCAGGTAATAGACATAATATGTTTGTAAAAGTAAAAGACAGGGCAGCGTGCCATTTTCAGTAAGAAATAGGAATGAGATTTGTACGTAGGACGAAGTGATATGGTTCTTCGGGTAAACAAGATTGAAGATTTCTAAATTTTTTGAAAGTCCTCTGGCAAGAAAGACGTTGCAAACGTCGAATCGGGGTGAAAACTGACGACTGGCCTATAGCAATGACTTTAGAAGTCTATGAAGGTAGGTAGCTAGCGGTCTTCAGCAGCGGACTTTCGGTAAGCTCAAAAGCTGTGCCTACAAAATAATATATATTTTTTAATATTATCTTATTTCCCAGGTGATGGCGTTCTACGGCGAGCCACAGTGGTGCGTGGTGGGGGACACCTTCGCGCTGGGCTGCAAGTGGGGCCCGAGCATCGTGTACGGGGACGACAGCTTCCGGGACAACCCTGACACGTACAATCCTAAATACAAGTAAGAGATACATCTTGATTCTTGGGCATCATCACAAATATACTCAGTTTGCTATACATACAAAATTACTACCCATATTTAACTCAAGCTGTCATAATTTTGACTCTGTAAAAAACCACTGGTAGACTAATTAGTGAATGCATTAGCCGGTACTCACTGCATGTGCAAATTCGGCTAAATGCTTTTTGATTGGACTAACGCTTAAAACAACTTTACAAAGGGCTTTTAAAATAATGATGTCCTAAAGGAAGGACTTAATCATTTAAATGTGATCCTAGTAATTAATATTTTTTTCGCAGCACAAAATACGGCATGTACGAACCTAACTGTGGATTGGAGAACCTACTAATGTCATGGGGCCACGACGAGTATCTATACCGAGTCTTGGTGCACAACAATTCGAAGTTCCCCAAGAAAGGACTTTACATGATTAGGTTAGTTTTTAACTCTTTTTAATAAACCAGGGCGTTATTCAGGCTTGATCAAAATATTATCACTTCTGAGTCTTAAAAACACTAAATAGGACCCTTTTTTAAATAAAGATAGATATTTTCAATAAATTATGTAATACTAACCAACTATGAGTATCACTTTTTAAGTTGTCCTGGTTTCTTAAACCATTTTCTTAATTTTTGCAGATACCACTCGTTCTACCCATGGCACGCGGGTGGTGACTACAAACACTTGCTTAAAGAAGGCGACGACGAAATCTTAAAGGCAGTGCTGGAATTCAAGTAAGTTTCTTCGTCACAAGCATGCTGCCTTTACGATTTCTATTATTTTTAGTTATTTTGTTTTATCGTATTTTCGCAGTAAAGTCAGACTATTTTCTTACATTCTGTAGGAATGTAGAATGTAGAAAAACATTCTACACGTTACTATTACCATATTAACGAGACGTCACTACGTTAATATTACCTTATTAACGAAAACTTTCTCTGTTTAGCCAATATGACCTTTACACCAAGAGCGCTGGTATCCCCGACATTGAAGCACTTTGGCCTTACTACGAGTCCTTGATCGACAAATACATACCCGGAGTCTTGGAATGGTAATAAATTCATAAATAATATCTAGTATAACCTATTATTGTCTTCCAATTACGATAATGCAAACTGCTGTACGGATAACATTAAGACCTAAAGATAGTAAAATTTTTGTATATAATCTAAGTTCGTGTAAGATGACATTTTAAATGTAAATAAACCCCTAAGTCATATTTTTATATCTTTGTTAACATTTTAGTTTTAAGAAGATAAATAAAAGTCAATATTTATTATAATAAACCAGGAACTTTATTTAAGCTATATTACAAAAATACAAATCTCTCAAAATAGATAATAATTAATTAATCTATAATATAGCTTCAACAACCAAAGTCAGAACAACATAATCTTAAGCTGTTACAAAATCACTTATACTCGTAGTTACTCCTTCCAATCATTAGCTAAAATGTATTTAAAAAAACAGTTTACGTACCAACTTACCACGTACTCGTACACCACGTGTAGATGTCTTATTTACCCTATCTGTAAGAAGATTTTATAAATCACGTATGTACTTCACAATGGACGTTTAAATTCTCCTCAGACAGGCTGGCAATTTTACGCAAACTACCTAATAACTTTTGAACACATTTGAACGAAATCTCAGAAGGAGTTTACATTGAAAATATTGTCAAATCATTGTTAAATTACGTATGATATCGCGCAAGAGTAGGTATACGCAATAAAAACATAACAATCATGATAATTGTGTTATTTTGACATTTTTTATTTACTGACCTTACAACTTTTGTTGCCCGATATCGCTTATCAAGTTCACCAATTAACTTTGGCAATTATAATTAAAGTGAGGAATTCAGATATCATTAAGGTAAATCACATAGGTGCGACAATTTCACATATTATATGCAAAGTTTGGGAATATTCTGCGTCAGCTATTAGCACGGTAATATTATCTATACAGTATTCCAACTTCATATAAACGGACGACGCGCGAGCTATACCTACGCGCTCGGATCTTGGCATGCGCTTGGCATGCTACAGTCGCGAGTGCGCGCAGTGACGAACGGACGCGACGGTGTGCTGGTTTTTAATCAGTAACCGCCCGAATTTTACACTCGAAATTATTGCAAGTAGCTATTTAATATGACAAGTAGAATGTATTGTGCTGTTTATGGAAAGCGGATTTTTATACACTCAAATATAATAGTTAAGCATTTCGTTCATACGAGTATAATATTAGTAATCCAATCAATGCGCAAATATTTTTGGTCGCAAATTTATTAGACCGATTTGTTATAAATCTATCAATCAATAAAATAACTTGCATTTTTATTGAACACTTTCTATTCAATTCACAAAGTATTTTATGTAATCCTATAAATGTTTTATATTGTTACTAAGTATCTGTGCTTATAAATAAAAAGTAAAAAATGTACAATCTCAAAACTAGATAGCTCAAAGTAGGCAGATGCAATTAAAACGCTGTAGGTAGGCGACAGCGACAGCCCTATCTCATGCTCACGTACCGCGCGGCGGTAGGCACTTATTTCAACGACACGGCCGAGTTGGAATACTGTATGGATAATATTACCGTGCTATTAGTTCCATTCAATATAAACAAAACTTTATGCTTAACAAGCTTCAAAAAACATATTTTGATTTGTTAACTATTATTTAAGTTTACGTATTTGTTAAATTCAATGTTGCGATATTTCATCCGAAACTTCTTACAAAAATGAATAGTCATCTCCTGCGATAGGTGGCACTACTGCGTCATATTGCGATTCATACGCCCAAACTAAAGATAAACAGTTCATTACCAATGTCTTATCAATGTCCTACGCTTCTCAAACGCATTTCAAATACGTGTTTACATTTACAAAAATGTATCTACGTCAAAAGATAGGACAATCGTGAGATAACATAAAAAATATATTGTGAACAAGACGCAAATTTGGAGTCACAAACTGTATTTTCTTGCTCTTTGCGATTAAAATATTGTATGAAGGTATATTAACCTTCATATAATATTTTAATCGCTGCCAACATTTCTTCTATTTCTAGGTAACACAACACAGTCTGGTACTGGGTAAATTATGTCATTAGATCCAAAATTAATTGTTTTGCCCAGTCGTGTTGCAAATTAATGTGATTCTATTACAACTTATTATTGTACGCATATAATATAAATGCTTATTGGTTAGATTCATTTCAATTCCATTCATGGACCACTCTCACAGGCAATTTAGATTTTATATCTGACACGTTAAAGTAGATGATAGTTTAGACATACAAACGTTATACATTGGATATACACATACATAATAATAATAAGACACTACAATAACACGCATATTCAAGGCCCGGGTCCAAGGCAGATCCTTCACTATCTTTACGTTCTTATGAAATAATCTCTACTATCTGCTATGGAACAATTTGGAGACAAGCAAATATATTATGTAAGCTTACCACATAAGGCATAAGAGACAATCCTTAAAAGGTGTTCCTTAACTATCATATCAGTCTTTAGTTTGGAAAGACAACTTTTACGAGTGTGATTTTCATGTCCATTTGAAGTTACGAATCCGTATCCTACGATACATTGTAGCTAAACTATTTTAAAACTAGGTAGACCTTTAAGGATGAGACATGAAAACCACACCGATGTAAACATTTCAATTCTATCAAATCCCCTACGAAGGCCGAATCAAGGCAATTCCATTTTACAATCGCAATAAGCGGATCTACATCCAAAAATATCACACTAGCGTTTCAGCTACATTTTAGGAATGTTGTGTACAACCTTTATTTCGATTTTGGAAACGCACTGTATCATTTATCATACACCAACTACATTATCTTGATATTACTGAATCATAGTCAAAAATAGGGACGTAAACGACCTTTTTCTGTATTAGTTACGCGTTTAACGGCAGCTCGATCATCAACTAATCACAAAAAATACTGTGAAATTGACAACCCGATAGGTATTATTTATTTAGGCAACACAAGCATGAATCTAGCGCCCCTACTACCGGCTAGCGTAGTAAATCTTTTTCAACTGGCGACACAGGTCAAGCCTTTTGTCGTGGCACCCTAACCAAGCTTGCTATTTGAAGAAAAAAATAACAGTCAAAAATGTAGGTAACTACTAACAATATACCTGCGAGCATAATTATGTGGATCGACTCACTTCGCCACCTCTATGCTTCCTACGGCGCAGTTTGGGATCCCCTGGGCTAGCGTAACGGCTAGGTTCATCAACGCATCAAACCCATCATAGAGGGATATTTCAAAACGTTGACAGATTTCACAGATTGATAACGGTAAGAAACTGACCGTTTCAGCCTAACACTGGAAGCATCAATTTAATAATTAAGTTCTATGTTAACCAATAGTTCATGCTATAAACATCTCCATGGTTAATTCTAATGCTATCCAAAGAATTTTAACAGTGCAATTTGAATAGTGCTGTACGTTATCTCATAAATAGTATGATTATAATATGTTTACTGGCGTTAGATATTGAGATCACGCGAAACTTGCTACTACGAATATAGCAATTATAGAACTAGTGTACTCGTATAGTATTTTTACCATGTATTTTATTAATTTAAACATTTAATTACGTCTTGTCTGAATTGGTAGTCTTATGCGACAGTCACAAAAACAAACAAACGAATGTTTTATTCAACATCCATTAATAAAGCCATTTTTGTGTGTGCCACGTGAGGATGCGTTGCACCAAATAACTTTGCTTCCAATTTTTGGTCAAAGTTATGGCGCAGCAGAGCCGAGAGAATGATCATCTCATCAATATACACTGTCCGATACACCAGAGGGGAATTCTGGTCGAATTTGTTTATGTCCTATATACAGAACACGGTCTTTTATTTGAAATCGAATAAAGAGAAATTCCTTGCTTTGCTACTTTAAAATATTTAATACTGGGCTTCATTTACGTGTTGCTACTTACAAAACGCTTTTCAAACAGTTTTAGCCTTATCTTGACTCAATAAAAAATTGAACCCATGAAAAAACAAAATTTTCTTATCCCACTATAGTAATTGTTACCAGAATCAAATCAAAGACCGCGTATTGTCGCGTCAACGACACCAATCAATTGAGTATTTGACACCACCAATCGTTGACGTCCTTTTTATGAACTGTCAAAACGCCAGTCTCCCATGGATTTTTTTATGGCAATTCTAGCTTTTGAAAGATCTGACAAGTGTCGATCATCATCCACACTTGTCGAACGATCAGTTTTTGTGAATGTTTGATCAATAAAAATTAAATTATTGCGAATTATAAGAAATTGTCACTCAATTAAGGTGTTAAATTACATCTTAATTCCGAGAATAAGGGTTGAGGAATTAATTTTTACTGTTGTCAAATACCCAACTTGTCTTTCCTTGCGAATGTCGGGTGGTTGCGCCCGCGCAGCACTACGTCTCGAAGTGCTTGTAAATGCTAGTGACGTACGCCATCACCTGCTGCCAGTCGGGCCGCTCCTGCTGGATCATGTCTTGGATGTTCTGGAATTTAAATTGCGTTTTTGAATTTAATATCTCGAATAGCGACTGTCTCGGGATTGTCTTTAGAAGGTTCTGAAACTCTGAGCACGGGTGTGTCAGTGCAAGAGCAATGAAAGCCTCGAGAGACTGATGGTGACGGGTAAAGTGGGGGGCAAAAGACCCAGAGGACGAAGTCCAAAGAGATTGTTGGACCGGATATCCGAACAGCTGGGTATACCCGTCAGCACTGCTCTGCACCGGGCCACCGACCATCGCAACCGATGGAGTCATGCTGGTGACCGTCTAAAGAGTCCCAATCATCAGCAATGAGGGAATGACTGACAACTGAGAGCTGTGATAGACAGCTGTTTGGTTCCTATCGTCACCTCACCATCACGAAATTAATCAAGAACAATTTATATATTTTTTGCATAACTTAATTGGCAGAAAGTGGTTTAAGCATCCAGCCCGCTCTTTATACAACTAAATTGATACAACTAAATTAGTGCACAACGTAAAAACAATATAACAGCCACACCATGACGAACCATTCGAGGACAAATTAATCATAGTTTATATTTATTTTTTGTAATGCAAACATTTGATTTAAAAAAGTATACACTTTTTTGTCCGCTTGTCGTGCGGAGACAGCGTGAAGTAGGGGATCCGCGACTCGCCCCGGTACGAATGGTCTCATGTACAGTGCCATGAAAATACACAAGTAGTTACCAGTGTGGTCGGGATGCCGACGGACTCCGCAGCGGCGAACGCGACGGAGAAGCTGGTCCGCTTGTCGTGCGGAGA
Source organism: Pyrausta despicata (assembly GCA_963921415.1). Lineage (NCBI taxonomy): Eukaryota > Metazoa > Arthropoda > Insecta > Lepidoptera > Crambidae > Pyrausta > Pyrausta despicata. The sequence goes on along the minus strand of OY992865.1, from coordinate 10,969,613 downwards.
CAGCGTGGAGTAAGGGATCCGCGATTCGCCCAGATACGAGTGGAGAAGAGCGCAGAGCGCCATGCCGTCGTTCCATGATGAGCTGTGGGGTAGATTGTAAGTTTTGAAAAACAATTTGGATTGAAACAGTCACAGCCGAATCAAATCATATCTTTAAAAAAAAAACTATCACATTCATTTAACTGACTCCGTGGTAAAGTTTGACGTTCGTCTCGGACTAAGTTCTTCCCCATGATAAATTAAAAGTACTGAATCAATCAGAATAATGGGCAACAGCTCGGACAGCACATGCCTGTGCGGTGTTTTCTCCCAGACAGGCACATTTGCTGTGCCGCCCTGCGTGTCCCAGCTCATCTGCACACGCGAGAAAATCTTAAAGGTCACTGACAATGCTTTGTCGGTGGCTGAGTTTTGGTCTTCATAAAATAAGTATGCCTAAGTCGGAACGATAAGAAGAAGAAAATCAGAATCTCACCTAAAGTTGGTGATATCGATGTTGTTGTATCCCTGCGTTTTCTGCTGACACCACTTCAGGAGTGCGTTCCGCTTGGATCCCCCATTCTTCACTTGCAGTGCGTTCAGGGGATCTTTCCTCTCACCTGGATTTGGGGAGAAAACACTTTAAAAATGAAGAAAAAATATTAATTTTTGGGTTTTTAGTGGTTATCATGCACTGATGTGAGGGATTCTGTGAATATTAAAACAAATACATGCACACATGTAAGCTTTATTTTTATTTGTTAGTTTTTAAACTAGAGTCTTATAAAACTCAAGTTATAGATATGAAGATAGACATGATATTTTCAAAAATAGCATATAATAAAAAAAGTATAGATACTCGCGTATGACTTCGTCACTACCATTTCCAGTAGGATTCCCATAAGGAGTACGTTACTTGGAACGATAGTTTTCTTTCGGTACGAGTTTCACCTAAACAGGTAAAGGTAAACACGGTCATTCTTACTTAATTCATACCTTCGTTTCATGTTAATCCAGTTGCCATTATATGATAAGTCTTGACAGACACATTTAGTTTGGTAGGCCAATGGTGCCGACTGGAGATACCTACAGCATTTGATCACATGACGCATACCTTAGCCCTGACGGTCCTCCGCATTTCAGCACTCTCCCTCTCCTTTCGTTCGAATGTGTAACGCTCTGAAGTTTGTCACTATAACATATATAGGTAGATCGGCAACTGGGTCCTGGTCCACCTGATAGGTAACCGTGATACGTGTGGCCCGCAGGGACACGACACGAGTGCTAGCCGCTTGCACTACGCACGGTCCCCTATTCTCGCCCCGCCCGCGCTCCTGTTTCTCAGTCGAGGACTCATGAAAGCGACGATGATGGTAATGAGGCTCCAATGTGATGATTTTGATCACGACGGGGTCACCAATTTGGCGCAATTAAATGACAAGAGAAAAGGGAAGTGTTCCCTACCGACCGAGGTGGTGTGGTCGGAGAGCAAGGACCAATGGTCACAGTTTTAGTTTGTCTATGTATGCTGAGTCAGAGCTGTAACGCATATTGCGCGATTCACGTTTGTATGTGCGCCATTTCTAGTTGGGAGCCATACAAAATCTATGGAGGCAGACCGTTTTGACACATAACAAAAAGTATGTCAACGATTGGTGGTGTCATCTAGCCTGTTAGAGACTATTCTCACTCACATATATCGGAGTAGGAGTTGCGGCGCACGAAGGAGTCGATGGCCTGCTGCTGCAGCGAGCGCGCGCGCTGCTCGTCGGGGATGTTGGCGGGCGGCGCCGCGGCGTCTGCGCGCGCGAAGCGGCGGCGGTCAGTGGCAGGCCAGTGCAAGTATTACCATTCATCAGATATTTGAATACAGATTTGACTTGGCTGTTTCTAACCCCGGGTTCACGCTATGGCGCCAACGTTGGCCCAAAAACGTAGCACACAATGAGTGGAACAAGAAAAAAGCGTTTGCCTCAATTTTGATTGATAGGCGCTTTTTTCTAATATCCATTAGTTTCGTTAGTTTTCGGGCCAAAGTTTGGAGCCGGCTGCCAATAACCGAGATCGGGCAAAGCTTTTAAAGCACGAGAATAAGCAACAGGAGTCAATGATTTATGCGCCCGAAAAACGTACAAAGTTAGCGAACTTCAGGTAAATATGTATCCAAAAATCCTTCGTGTTTTGGCTCATTCATATTAAGGAAAGGCACTCTAAGATTTCAAGAGCCTGTAAAAAACTTATCAAGTTCTTTTTACCATTACTCTAATGTGCTGTGGTAAAGCAATAAGCTCACTAAGAGGAAACAGATTAAATGTGATGTTGAGTTTAAGAGCCATTCTATGGTAGAAGATTTTAACGCGTTGTAAGTTTGTAAGAGTTTTTGTAACACTTGCACTACAATTTGAATTGTAAACTGGCACAGACCGCCCTTTCACAAAAACATAATAGAAAAATCATAAATGTTAAGTACAGAAGGCAAAAACATCAGCTTGAAGTTGTCCCCCAGTGTCAAACCACAACCATTTGGGCAAATACCAATACCAAAAATGTTAGCCATCCAAGAGAAAAAGTGTCATGCATTTTTATAGTCATGGGTAGAGTTGGGGCTTACTCCGCAAGGTTTAGTAGTAGTAGAGTAGTATAACATAACATTAATGCTCTCAAAGTCAGACCAATCAAGTCACCGGACTCTACTACGGAATGCCTGATTGGTCGTTGCTAAAAAGTAGGTTCTTTTTTCTAATTTGTACAAATATAGGTATCTACTCTACTTGACTGACTGGGATCAAAAGGTAAATACTATTTTATGTTCCATCCATACTTGACTATAAAACTATAAACAAAAGGACCAAGTTTAATTTGATACTACTTTGCTAAAATTAAAAAAAAAATACTTTAAGAGTTTTGAAAACATTGGTATGTATTTATGTTTATGTGGGCATCGAGAGTTAAACAAGGCGAACATCATGCAATTACGTATAATAGGTATTAAAATTAGTACGCGACACACAAGTTAGAAACGGAAGGCATAGACTAAGCGCCTCTCTCATGCCGCCATGCTGGAAGAAAAAATTAAAAGCAAAAGGTTTACCCCAGATCCAGACGTTGGGCGAACAGTTGGCCGAAAAATCTATCACCCAATCAGTGGAACTAGCAAAATTGTTGGAATCAATGTTGATTGGTGTTTTGTAGGTGTTTTAATCTAATGACCAATAACGTTAGTTTTCGGACCAACTGTTCGCCTAACGTGCAGAGCCGGCTTTACAACAGTGCTACAGTATTGTGTTTAAGGGCTTAGCGGAAATAACTTTTGATCCACTTGGCCAAAACGATAAAAGACGGGACTGAGCAGTACCTAAAGATTAGGGTAGGACTGTTGAATTAAAAAAGAATATAAGTTAGTTCCACCAATAACCATCAATGGCAATACTGTTGTAGCACTTGTAATTACATGCTGTTATTATAACTTCTAAGTGTGTATTATCATTTGCGTTATGTTTGAGATAATTTTGATACTTGTTAATTGCCTAAACTAACAGGCGCCTCTATTACCTCCTCAGATCTATAAAACTATCCTTTAATCCATTAATTATTTTTACCGTGTGTTCATCAAAATGTCTTCCATTTTGATGAACAAATGTAAAAATAGCTTGGTGAATTGATAAATTTCGAAATAATGATTTTTATTCAGTTAGATTAAAAGTCGAGGCAATCACTACTATAATATAGGGGCACTGAAATCTGATAAATATTCAAAATGTTAAATAAACAAGATTTTCAAACGGCAATAATGATTTGCTATTGTCATTGTCGATGTCATGAAAAGTCGTTGATTTATTTTGCTAAATATTTTTGTAATGATTCCAGAATATTTTGAAGAAAACCATGCATTATCGTTTTGTAGTCATCGTTTGGAATGTGTTTCATAAACTGTAAGAGCTTAAGCATTCCGACGCGTTCGCATGCGAATCCGAAACAACGTCATTAGAACACTGAACACTTTAGTACCACGTCAAAGTGATTTGGTCAATTTTGTTATCTAAAATGATACTTTTCAGTTAGTTTAGCTTGAGTCTATACTTATATCAACAGTCTGTCTAGTGCAATGAGGGGTCAAATCCACCAACCTGTATTGATAGGGGAAGGGCGTGACGCTCGCGCCGCTGGCGGCTTCCCCGTGAAGTTGTTGTTCGCGAGGCCGTTGGTGGCGGGCGCTGGCTCCGATAGGCCGTTCTTCATGCTTGTAGCCGTGGTGGTCACGGGTACTGTTGTTTGCTGGGCAGTTATAGTGGATGTTAGTTGGGCAAGAAGGTTTAAGTGCAGCTTAGGGTGTCCAACGGCAAAATGAACAGACCATCTAGTAAATGTTGGATCTAGGCCTCTGTTACCAGTAATTAGGTATAAGTTAAAAACGAAATAAATTGTTTATTTATTTACTATTTATTTACCAGTCAGTTTGAAATGTGTGATGTACCTATGACAAGGGCATGTTCATCGGTGAACAACTCAAATCAAATCAAATTCATTTATTTCAAATCAAATCAAATTCATTTATTCGTTATCATAGTTCATTATTATGATAAAAGTTATCACAACTTTTATCATGAACTATGATGACGAATTTCAAAATTTAATTTTTTGATAATTTGTAACTGTTATTAGGGCCACAACACAAATTATTCACTGACATATTTTGTAAAGTTTGGTACTATTTCCCCTAATTTTTTCGCTTTAGTAAAATAAAAAGAACAGTTACATCGTCCAAAACTATCATCGAAATACATCTGAATCGTACATCAATTTTGAAATATCCTGAGCATGAACTTGTGTAAAACTGTCCTAAAATGAAGCAGAACAAGACAAGCACTGTTTAATTAAGCTGCACAAGATAGGAAGCAGTGGCGACAAACCAGTCGCAGGCCAAGATACACTTCGGGTCGCTGAGCCAGCGGAGTAAATAAGTTTAATTTATCACCTGAGGCCACTCCCCCACGGGCGTGGTCGCGGGCGACTGCTTGGCCGCCTTGGCCGCGTTCTCTATGCTCTCGATCAACGATTTCACAGACAAGCGGGAATCTTGTCGGCTCACACCTGCGGAATAAATGTTAATCGACTCACTATGAGTATATTAAATTCAAATAAATCAAACATATCGTTGTCATAATAGCATGTGGGCACATAGCGCGAAGAGCTTTAGGGGTAAAAAGTAATATATTGAAGACGGTTTAATTAAAAGCGCAGCGTATGGCGTTTATAGGCAAGATTTCTTTGAAAACGTAGGAACATAATGGGTTCTGACCGAAATGGAAATCTCTGGGCCTTTGGTCAGCAGTGGAGTACTAACGGCCGATTCTGATGATGATGGTAGTTTCCATAGTGTATACGTGAAAGTGAAAGAAGTCCGAACGGCAATCCATTATCCCTCCCCAATGTTATCCTAGTCTTGCCAGTAGCAAATTTTTGCTTAAATATGTATAGTGCCGCATACGCAGCGATCACTCGCAATATTATATCTGTCCGAATATTAATCTCTATTTCTATGACTACATACACGAGACACTGGTAGCACTACTCTTCATAACTACAAATTGATGCTGATCAGAAGCTGTCATCCACTTACCTTTGGTCCTCCTATGGGAAGCTGCAGTAGCCATGATGTCCTGAAGCGAGGCGCTCGTCAGAAGCGGGGGAGGGGGCGGCGTCTCCTCGCTTCGCGGTGGAAGAGCTGTCAACACAGTGTCATGTTTGATTTGTATCTCATAATGGAATACATTATAGAGAAAATAGGGTTAAATATCTCTTGACAAATCGTCTATAGATTGGCTTGCAAATCTAATATTTACTGTGGACGTATGGCAAAAGACCACTGGAGTGCATTGCGTCTTCTACATTTAGAGCGATTATTTGAATTTGTGTAGTCTGATATGAATGTAATGCACAATGATTGCAAGATGATAAGGAGAACAGAAAATAAGTATAACTATCGTAATGTAACCGTCACCACCAAATCAATGTACTTTACAACCACCACCAATAGAAATGATTACTGCTGATACACACAGGCGTTAAAAGCTATGCGAAATGTATGACAGCAGCTGTTAAATTCAACCAAAAGTTACCTTGCTCGATCCTTCGGAAATTTCATATTTCCAATCGCAGAAACTTAAGCATCATGCCCATCAAAATTATCATCTAAATACCAGTGATAGACGCAAAAAACTGTGCTAACACACAGGATACTTCAAATCAAAAACTTCCCAACTTAGATTACGAGTAAACATATATTTAACCACCACCTCAAAACGACAAATACACTCGAAAACAACATGTAGGGGACGTCTGATCCGTTGACAGAGAGTTATTCACAGTCACACTAGAACGTTAAGTTTTCGGGTCACAAGAAGCCTGACTTACGTAGCGGCCTCGGAGGTGGGGGATCTTTCAGAGACCTGATCGGGTGAGACAGTCTTTTGTGCTCCAATGTCTTCCAATACGGCTTAGGTCGAGGCCACGACCCGGTATTCGATTCTACGCTAGGAGCCGCCGCCTGGGTTTGCAACGATAACTTTCTTAGTGGCACCTCTGGAGTCTTCTTCGGTTCAGGAATAGGAGGTTTCTTCTCCAGACTCTGAACAATTTCTCCAATAGACCCACTAGATTTCTTGGGTGTGTCTTTGGCACTTGGAGATCGTGATAGCGATATGACAGACTGCGTTATGTACGCCATTTCTTTTACTATGCTTGGACTGTCTGTTGTTTGGTTATCGAATGTTTTTGATTCGTAATGCGACTCTTTTTTGGGTTTCTTCACTCTTCTTGGAACTTTTAGTATTTCTTCTCGCGATAAAGAGGGAAATTCTTCGGTGGCAGTTTGGGACTTTTTAGAAATTTTATCGTCATCAGCTACATTTTTATTTTCTACTGCTTTAAGGGGGATGATCGGTTCGCCAATTTCTTCATAATAATTTTCTTGTTCCGAATATCTCCTATTTGTAGGTATTATTGGAAGAAAAGGATTAGTAGACACTGGGGCGGTTTCTTGTACTTTGTTACTAACTGGTATTTTTGGCATTGTAAAACTTTGATTAGTGTTTATAAAGAAGGGGACATTTTCCATAGGCTGATAATATTGATTGTCAATTAACCAGTCAGGTGGTTTGGTCAGTTTGACCACTCCAGGTGACAGTGATTCTGGAGATTTGACTGAAGGGGACCAAGGAGATGGCGTCTTTGAGTTTGATGCATCTTGATTAACACCAAACGTTTTCCAAGACAAGAAAGGCAATTGTTTCGCTCTTGTGTTTTTCTGGTACACTCCCTTTTTATCGAGCTTGGGCTTTTCATGTGTGTTAGGCACCTCCGGTAGTTTGATTGGTTCCTTCACTTGTGTTTTATCTTTAACAGCAACCTGGTCCATGTCGTTGTAGTAAACTGTTGTCTGTTTTACATCTTGGTTTTGTATGACCGGTTCTATTTGTTGAAATTGTTGTTGTTTCGGTTGTTGCTGTTGTGGCTTGAAAAATATTGGTTGTATCAAAACTGGACTTAGAATTATCGGTGATGTTTGGTCTATCAGGCCTCCATTCACAATTCTTATAGGTGTCATGAAAGTGTTTAGCCTCTGAGTCCTATAACCAACATTTCTGTTATTTGAATTTTGTGCTTCATTTTGAGCATTTGTCTGTGGTGTCACTGCTGTTTGAGATACACTTGTTTGCGTTACATCGTTAAAAGTAGTTATTTTTAAATGATAACTAACATTGTCATCAATGGGTATATCTGGATCGCTGTCTTTTGAAATCGATTCTTTTGCAGGCTGTGTAAAAGGGTTAGTAGAAACAGTTGAAGGGACCTCATCAGGCGTATCTTTGTCTGCAACTTTTGGCATACTTTCCTTTATTGTTGATTGTTTATCTGTTTCATCAGAGATTTTTGAATTCGACTCAATTATTTCATCGATTTGCCTATCTTCTTCTTTGTCACTTGTTTTGTGTTCTGTTTCGGTATCCAATATACCTTCTTCTTCATTGGATTTTCTATCTACTTTGACGCAATATTTTATGGAATTTGTTGGTGACATTTTTTTAACTCCACTAGTGATTCTTTGTATTGCTGCCTTGAAACTAGTTTTTATTTCTACGTTTGCTTTCTTTATATCATTCTCGATTTCTTTATCTAACGTCTTTGTATTGTCGCTAGCTTTTGTTTTCGATATATCAACTACGAGTAAATTAGGTTTAATGTCATCTGGATATGGGAATGGCAGAATAGATTCAGCCTTTACAACTGGTATACTATTATCAATAACGGACCTTGTATTTGAACTTATACTGGGCACAGTTTCTACTTCAGAGGATCTTATAGTAAGTTGGGAAGCAGCTTTGCTAATTTTGTTGATATCACAACTGGTTTTTCTGATAGGAGAGTAAAATACGCTGTCTGACCCTTCAGTGAATAAAGACAAGTCACTATAGTTGACATTGTCACCTAAAAACTCTATACTAGTAGCCTCTTTTAAAACATCTTTGAATTCTGTATTAGTGTTAAGATTATCCATACTGTACGACTTTGGTTTACCATTCAAAAGTCCGGGAAGACTTCTACTAAATATTGCTTTGTCTCTTGGCTTAAACGGATTACTTGATTCAGATTTCGACACTTGTGTATTATAATTATTAAGATCTGTTTTACTAATGTCATCGGGCACTTTAAGAGCGCCATCACATTCGTTTAAGGCGTCTTGCCTCTTGATCTTTTCTTCAGAAAAGTCAACAGCGTCTTGCCTTTCGAGACCCTTACCTTCAGTTGAAGGTGTTTCTTCGTCCGCCATTGCTTTAATTGGCTCGTTTATATTATCGGTTGCGTCTTTCCGATAATCGTCGTCATTCGTTTCGTCTACCGTTACGTTATCTATTTCTAGCGTAAAGCTTGCTGGTTGAACTTCATCAAGACTGGATTTTGATTCCGACACACTGCGTTTGAAAAATGCTTGATCTACGATGCTGTCATTAACAAGAGCCGGATCTGAAACGCTGTGGACTCGCGAGAGGTATCTGGTTCTTATACTTTTGAAGACGTCTTTGGAAGACGAATCGCTTTGCGAATCCGAATAGACAGAGTCCCCCGACAGTCTCTTCTCGTCATCAGAGAAGTTGTGAACGCTATCCACAGAGTCTGACTTGTTAACACCTGTTTTGATACAGACTGTGATTAGACATTTGAAACAATGTACAGGTCGAGGACACATAATATTTACACTGTTAGTACAAAGACTGTAAGAGTAGATATTGGAAGCTTATTACACAGAATTAGTGCATGGTAATGCATGTTAATTCTGTTGAGAGAAAATGAGTTGTTTATAACTTTTATCCTTGAAAAAAATCAGTTAAAAAAAGGTAATTAAAAGATCTTACGACAAAAATGTAAACATTTTAAACTTAACCAACATGCAAAGATCTATGTACCATTACGAAAAATAAATTAAAAATCCAGATCAAACTAATAATAATAATATGTACAGTACAGTAAACTACCATCAAAATGCCATATCGCATGCACTCATATCTTTCTAGCATAATGTTTCTTTAACTACCCTTACTCCCCTTACCTTTAAGTGAATGCATCTGATCTTCAAGCAGTCTGATGCGGTCTCTCGCGCTCTTGTTTTCAGAGACAAGCCGCTCTAATTCTCTTTGGGCTTCGGTCTTGAAGTCGTTGGCGACGCGCACTGTCATAAGCAGGTCGCTCTGGAATTGCTTCCATTCGGCTTCCTGATAAATTAAATAACCAAACAGGTTACGTTATTGACTATGATGAAGATAGATAGAGAAAATCGTTAAGTCAAATATGCGCTCACTATCGCGTCAGGGGAACTGATGGCTGTTGTGTTGGGGCAAAATAGTCCTAGATTGAATCAAGCGCTGAGAATAGGTCCAATACCATAATATATTTATACATATATATTTCGTTCACGCAGTAGATGCGCATTGTACTATGTTATTTGAACGCGTGTAGCCTACGCATATGCTAATGTTATTGGAACGCGCGTAGCCTACGCATATGCTAATGTTATTGGAACGCACGTAGCCTACGCATATGCTAATGTTATTGGAATGCGCGTAGCCTACGCATATGCTAATGTTATTGGAACGCGCGTAGCCTACGCATATGCTAATGTTATTGGAACGCGCGTAGCCTACGCATATGCTTATGTTATTGGAACGCGCGTAGCCTACGCATATGCGAATGTTATTGGAACGCGCGTAGCCTACGCATATGCGAATGTTATTGGAACGCGCGTAGCCTACGCATATGCTAATGTTATTGGAACGCGCGTAGCCTACGCATATGCGAATGTTATTGGAACGCGCGTAGCCTACGCATATGCGAATGTTATTGGAACGCGCGTAGCCTACGCATATGCTAATGTTATTGGAACGCGCGTAGTCTACGCATATTGGACGACCGCTTGGTGCAGTGGTTCACGTGTCGGACTTCTAAAACCAAGGGTCGCGGATTCGATCCCCGCACAGTACAAGCATAAATGTGCATGAAAATGTGTGTTTGTACTGGTCTGGGTGTTTTCTATGTATAATATATAGGGTGTAAAAAAAACCTTAACGAAGCCGTCAACCACGCGTTCAGTACATCAAACCAAATCGTATAAAAAAGAAATTTTGGCTGGGAAACAACTTTTATTTTTTGACATCAAATAAAAATAATTTAATTATAACACGCAATGTACAGCGCGCACGCGGAAAAGTCGCCGCGGGGCGTGTTGCTTTACGCCGCCGCGACGCGGTTCGGTTCGAGTGTGCGCTGTTCATTGCAGAGTGTGCTATTTAGAGGCTTTTTATGAAAGAACTAGTAAAAATTTGTATCATGTTTCTTTGGAAAAAAGTTCAGTTATAACGGACAGAACACGTTTCTGTAAAAATCATCAATTTTTTTTCAAACTTTAACCATCAATATTTCAGTAACCGTTAACTTCCCAGGTATGGTGTAAAGGAAAAAAATGATCGTAACAATTGGTAGAATATGTGGTATTCGGCTTCGTTAAGGTTTTTTTTTAAACCCTGTATATTTATTTACAAAAAAAAAGTATTTAAGTATGTTTATCCGTTGTCTAGTACCCATAACACAAGCCTCGTAGCTTAATTTGGGACTAGAGAAATGGTGTGATTGTCGTGAAATATTTATTATTTATTTATATGCGAATGTTATTGGAACGCGCGTAGCCTACGCATATGCGAGCATTAAGCGCTTTCTAGCCTTGGTAATTCTTTTTATGAGAGTTAGTATTGAACCTGCTTAATACGTACGACAAACGCGAAAGGCATACGTCGTCTGCTCGCACTATTTTACTCACGTCTCGCTCCCGCTCGCGCGTGAGTTGCGCGTTCCTGGCGCGCGCGTCCTGCAGCTGCCTTTCGGCGTCTGCTGCTCGCGCTAACGCCTCCCCGGCGCGACTCATCAACGATAACTTCTCGTCCGAGGTCACTTGGACCTAAATAGAGAAGATAAAAATCGTTTTTTAGTGGATAAGACTTGAAAATGCTGGTGAAAGTTCTGAGCCGCTAAGGGACAATCAGCTAAAGAGAAATAAATAAAAATATTACTGCGACGAGATGTAAAGTATATAAGGGCCATATCGCGTTAAAAAATATGTAAAGACAACACGTCCAAGGACAATGATTTAATGTCGTTTAAAAAAAACGCCTATGTACAGACAATGTTTACAGCTTATGTGCTAAGAGCTGAAATAAGGTATTTGAAATTACTACTTTAAAATATACAAACCTGTATTTGCAACTCAGCCAGGTTGTCTTGTAAAGTCTTCATTTCGCCTTCCAGCGCCGACTTCTCTTGTCGTAATTGCTCCAGTTGGAACTCCAGCTCAGATATCGTTGACTTAGCGTTGTTGCGGGATACCTGGAGTATTAAAAAATATTATTAGTAAACTAATAAGTGAAGAATTACTATAACGTTGAACTACATGATTTAAAACCGCCGACATGAGCCAAGAAAACAGCTGACGAGCTTCAACGGCTGGGCGGATTTTAACCAGCCATAGCTAAGAACCACCATGATTAAATTATCTTTCTCATAAAAAAAACCTCACTGAAATCGATCCATCCGTTCGGGAGATACGATGCCACACAAAAACTCAACCACAACAGGGATCAAAATTTATAACTGCACTCTTTTTCCTCGGGGGTTAAAAATTTCAGGGCAATCAGACCGCGCAATGGCTGTTGTAGACATTTATGAGGGCCGACAATCGTACACTTAGTCAGTAATTCAGTATAAATATCCTGATAGAAACCCCTGATGATGATCCCTGGCCTGTTAGGAAGCTGTTTATTTACAAAAGGATTCGCGATCTAACCAGTTCGGCTGAAAATTTCGTGAGCGCATACCCTGATGACAGACAAGCGCGGCTAATACTGACGCTAGAAATTTTGTTTTTACACATCATGTAGCGACTGGACCATTTATAGGTTGATCGATCTGACTGCAGGCTGCTGTTTAACTTGGAAATCTGACATCTGTAAGGAGGTCTATGTTGAAGACGGTCTGCCGGCTTAATTCGCGTTCACTTATTATCAAAATGTCTGGTTTTACAGAATCATTTGTTACTGGAGATAGTATTCAGACAGCACTGATTCGATAAACGGATCAGTATACTGGATCCGAAATACTGTATTATGTGTGAACTGGCTCATACTACTACATACGCTAATAACACATACGTTTAAACGGACCTGTTAAACGTATTGATGCTTAATTTGTCGGTTTGGTATTTTCTACTGGATCCGGAATACTGTATTATGTGTGAACTTCGCCACATACACTTATAGCATACACGTACAAATGGGCCTGTAAAGTAGACCGCGCCCTTATCCTTTGAATGTCGCAATTTTTTATATTCTCTTCCCATTGTTAACGGACTGACGGCAATTTTGACGAACAACTGTTTATGATAAAGATGTAGATTCACCAGCGCATCATCGTGTAACTTCCGCGCGGCGTTTCGGACCCTTCTCAGCGTCCGTGGGTATAGGTAGGTAGACCACGGACGCTGAAAGGGGTCCGAAACGTCAGGTTAAAACAAAATGTAAATAAATCGCGAAATAATCCGTAAAAGTGTCTCATTTCAATGTCTACTGTTCGCGTAAACCGAAAAAACAAATAAATGTGGTAGTTACCAGCGCATCATCGTGTAGCTTCCTAGCGTCGGAATGCGCGCGCTCCAGCTGGCGCTGCGCGTGCGCGAGGCGCTCGGCGAGCGCGTGCGCGCGCGCGGCGGCGGCGTCGGCGTCGCGGCGCGCGCCCAGCGCCGCCGCCTCCAGCTCCGCCGCGCCCTCCGCCACGCCTTGGCGCTCTTCCAGCTGGAACGCATAACCTCAGTGAGGGCGCGTTCACGTATAACGTTCGTTTTAAGAGAACCGGCGCTACTGGAGAAAGTATTCGCACAGCACAATACAGTATGATTATGATTCGTCAAATAGATCCAGTACACTGAATCCTATACAGGGTGTAAAAAAAACCTTAACGAAGCCGAATACCACATATCGTCGATGATACTGCAAAAGCGCTGATCTACTATTTGCAATAGTGCGTAACTACAAGGTTGATAACTTCACAGGAGATAAAAAATCTTTATAATTTTAGTTTTTAATATGATAACCACTTTTTATGAATAATTTTCACGGAGCGCAAACTAATCACAACAATTTTGTTTACGTTTTGATCAGTTACGCGGTATTACTTTCCAATTACAAGCCAAAAACATCGCGCTATTGCAGCAAAGCGTCAGGAAGGTTCTGATTGGCTTATTCAAAGTAGTGTCATCACTACCACTCACCAATGATAGTCTAGGATAGCGCGTCGCGAAAATAAGAATTTTGCTACTTTTTGCAGTTCCGCGATATTGCAGATGGTAGTTCAGCGCTATTGCAGTATCGTCGACGATATTCTACCAATTGTTACGATCATTTTTTTCCTATACACCATACCTGGGAAGTTAACGGTTACTAAGATATTGATGGTTAAAGTTTGAAAAAAAATTGATGATTTTTACAGAAATGACTTCTGTCCGTTATAACTGAACTTTTTTCCAAAGAAACATGATACAAATTTTCACTAGTTCTTTCATAAAAAGCCTCTAAATGGTACACTTCGCAATGAACAGCGCACACTCGAACCGAACCGCGTCGCGGCGGCGTAAGGCAACACGCCCCGCGGTGATTATTCCGCGTGCGCGCTGTACATTGCGGGTTAGAATTAATTTTTTTTTGATGTCACAAAATAAAAGTTGTTTCCCAGCCAAAATTTCTTTTCATATGATTTGGTTTGATGTACTGAACGCGTGGTTGACGACTTCGTTAAGGTTTTTTTTACACCCTGTATACTGTATTATTTGTGAACTTGCTCACAGAACTACATACGGTAATAACATACACGTTTTAACAGGCCAGTATAAATGACGTTATATGTAAACGACGCCTAAGATGACGAAAACTATAGCTTACTTAAATTATCGAAATTCGATATTTCATTTGATATTCTAAACTCCCCGGACAGAGATAACGTTAGAAACCAGTTTCCAACATTCCCACGGGTCTGGGTGTTTGTGGTACGGTGGCAAGCATGTCACGGTAAACACTGCGGTATCTTATGCATTTGTGATACGGGTGATTTTGCATCAAAAATTGGTAGTCTGATGTGCTGACCACTGTACCTTCATTGTTTCTAATTTCCATTATAAAAGACCTTTGTTACTTACTTTGGGAGCAGAGCAATGTATGTGCTGATGTCCCCATTCATTATATTTATCACTTGTCCAAACATATGACAACTTCTAACTTTACTTCAAACCCCTTATATTATTATAACCATATCGATGCAAATAAAGTTTAATATAAAGAAAAAGAGAGAGAGAGCTGGACCGATTTCAAAACAGTTTTTTTTATCCAAAAGATTATTTAATCACGGTAGTTTGTAGCTTTGGCTAGTCAAAATCCATCCACCCGTTGAAGCTAACCAGCTGTTTTCCTGGCTCGTTCAGTGTTTTTTTTTTCAACTAGGAAAGCTAGGAAAGTCCAAATAAAAGCAAATCAAGAACGTCATTTCTGCTATGTACCTTCGCCTTAGCAGCGTCCAGCAGGCCGGTGAGCGTGGCGACCTGGTGCTGGCGCGCGGCCGCCACGTCGCGCGCGCTCTCCGCTTCTTGCTCGAGCTGCGCCCGCGCCGCTTCTAACCGCGATGTCGAACTCTCTAGGGACCTGCGCGAAATTGCATAGGGTTGAATAGGCGGTACAAAGACTCCAGGGCCAGGAGAAAAGATCTTCGTGTGAATAGCATAACGTATAAGGGTGTCGACAAGTTCAAATATCTCGGGTGTACGATTACTGACACAAATCATAGGAAAGACGAAATCGACATCCGCATAGTCCAGGCCCTAAGATGTACATAAAACCTTCACAAGGTGTTAGTGTCCAAGTTGATAAGCAGAACTACTAAAATTAGAATTTATAAAACAGTCGTTAGGCCGATTTTAATTTACGGGTGCAAAACTTGGACGTTAACTTTGACGGAGGAGAACAAACTCTTAGTGGCAGACCGAAAGATATTGCGGAAAATTCTGGGACCAACA
Source organism: Pyrausta despicata (assembly GCA_963921415.1). NCBI lineage: Eukaryota > Metazoa > Arthropoda > Insecta > Lepidoptera > Crambidae > Pyrausta > Pyrausta despicata. The sequence continues at coordinate 10,953,976 of OY992865.1, read as the reverse complement.
AGAGGAGAAGATGGGGTATGGAGGCGTAGGTACAACCGAGAGATAGAAGAGCTAGTGTCTGAGCCGAACATCATCGGAGAAATAAAATCTTTCCGACTTCGCTGGCTAGGACATGTGGAGAGGATGGAAGAGGATCGAGCCGCAAAGAGAGCCTATCTAGGACAACCTTCCGGGCGCCGGCCGGTGGGGTGTCCAAGATATCGCTGGAAGGACGAAGTCGCCAAAGACCTGAAAGAACTAGAAGTGTCCGACTGGTCAGATTTGGCACAGAATAGGGAAGAATGGCGTACTTTAATGCCGGAGGCCAAGATCCACTTCGGGTCGCTGAAGCAGCAAAGTAAGTAAGTTGAATAGGCTTGTGTCCACTGACCGTGATCGCATGCAACCGGCCTTCCCTCACTGGCCAACCTTACTTAAGCCGTGTACACATTAAGCGTTTTCCAACACGCGCTTTGTCAACGCACGTTTCGAGAACCAGAAGTCTCATTGAAGTGTACACATGCAAGCGCGCGCTTCTGGTCAAACGTGCGTCAAACGCGCGTTTTTTAGGGTGAGCAAGAACATTTTCGTAACGTAATTGTATCGTCCAAATGTCAGATTTATGAGAGAACAGATGAACATACACACATACCGGTCAAAATCATAACCCTAATTTTTGCTCCGCCGTACTCGGGTAATAAAAGATTAAGCATGAAGTAGCCACATGAAGTTAAATAAGAAATTATTCTTCTATGCAAAAACGCGGAACCAACATTAAAAGCGATACGGGTCTCTCAAAGCGTGAACTGTCTTTGGACTTCATGTCAATATGTATAAAATTCGGTTCGAAAGACCAAATGTCCTACTCACCTTATCCTTTCGTTGAGCGATTCGTTTTCTTTGGTTTTCTCTTCTAGCGCTGTTTTGGCTTCGTTTAGCTCGGCTTCCAGTTGCTCTTGTTTCGCCAATAGATGTCGTTTTTCCTCTTGTGTCACCTAAAATAAAGTACACCGCGTCTATCATAACATAGATCGGATAATTCTAAGGTTTATTTTAAAAGCCAAACCTAGGTTTTTGAAACTACGGCCAGATCTTAAGCTTGTTAACAGGCAGGGTTATTACTGACACTAGAAATATATACCAGTAATGATATTGACTTAAAGGCAAATTCAACAATCAAACAATCTATGATTGGCTTTCAGGCTATTTTATATGGAATATGAATGGAAATGAGAATCCAAAAATACACATACCTTCAGCACAGCGAATAGTTGTTGGTCAGCATCACCAGGTACTAAGGTCTCAGGTTCGACTCCCTCGCGAAGGAGCAGCTCTTGAAGGGTGTCCACCTGAAATACAAACATAGGTTTAATATTACTATCATAGGTTTAAAATTACTATAAAACAATCACTAATCAACGGACTCCAATTCATCGGATTGACTGCTTCGTTCGTAGTAGCGAGGTTTCTGCCTCACATTCGAGAGGTCCTAGGTTCGAATCCCAGGTCAAGCCAAAAATTATTTCTGTAATTTTCTTTCAGAAACAGTTCGAAGTCAGGAAGTTGGTGGTGTTACACCCCCATGCCTGGGTGCGCATGTTAAGCCGTTGGTCTTGCGTCTGATCTCTCTCCGGTCATGTCGGATTGCCGTCTCACCGAACTTTGTGAGTGAAGGAACAGTGAGTTCCAGGACTGCTAGTTTTGCTGTATTTGAAGCTGAAAAAGAGGATTATTTTGCTTTAGATTTCCACTAAACGACGCCAGCGCAGGAACCAAAATACAAATTGTTGTTGGCATAACATGGTAATACAACCAAGATGCACCTGGAATCACAACACTGATTTCAGGTGCATTTTGTATTTTGGTTCCTGCGCTGGCGTCGTTTAGTGGAAGCAAAATAATCCTCTACTTCAGCTTTAGTCATGAATTTCCGCAAAGTAACGCCTGATTCCATCAACTGCTGTATTTGCTAATAACTAGACAGAGATAGAGGGAGAAAGAGCGACGAACGCGACTAGCTAGAGACTCTTTACCTTAGTCCGGCTATCTTCAAGTTTCTCAGTCTGACGGCAGAGAGATTCGAGTAGAACTTGCTTCTCATCAGTCAGCCTCTCCATATCCGCGTGTGCGTCGGCCAGCTGTGATTGCAAGTCTGCTAGTTCCGCTAGTGTAGCTTGCAGTTCTTCGCTTGTGCTGGAAAATAATAACAAGGAATTAGAGGTGAAGTTTTAATAAAAATAATAATATTTATACCGAGGTGGACCGCCGACCGATACCTCAGATGCCACACGTCACGGGTCATTGTAAATACGTCACGGTGACAGGCCATAAGGCCCGGTTTCCACCAAAGCGGAGAAGACAGGAGGCGAGAGCAGATGTGTTTTGAACAACTAATCAGATTGATCACCTCTCCGCTTGCATTTCGACCGAAGTCAAGCAGAGAGCTAACGAAATCTGATTGGTTATTAAAAACACATCTCCTCTCTTCTCCGCTTTGGTGGAAACCAGGCCGCGCTTGGATAAACATTTTTTTTTAATATTTTTTATTTATTTCAGGCTACAATACAATTGGTGCAGGAACCGCGGGCAACACTGCCGTTGCTACACTGCGGTCCGTCTGAGCATGCTACCTTTTCACTCGTGCATTAAACTTGTCTGACTGCGTCGTAGCTTCTGACTTCTAAACCAATTCGAGTACCATTTTTTAAGTGAGAAACCAGTTAAATACAGTGGTTCTTACTATGTTTTAGGATAAATGGAAGCGTAAGTGTTACCTGTAGTGGTGTTCCTCCATCTGCAGGATGCGGTCCTGCAGACACGCGACGGACACTTCGCTTAAGGACGACGACGAGTGCTTGTCCCATTCTGGAGTGCTCGCCTCACCACTGTCGCCTTCGCCCTGCAAAATAAAAAAACATATTAATCAAATAAATATACAACAACATCACATACATTGATCTGACTCCGTGGTAAGTAGCTTAAGCACTTGTGTTACAGATATCAGAATCAACAGAGGTATATCAAATGAACTTAAATAAATACATATAATTAATTATAATTATTTAATACTGTCTTTAAGATAAGATCTGGGGCATATTACGATCTTGTTTAGGCTCAACAGAAGCTCTGCAATAACCCTGTTAATAGACATTTTGTTTTATATTTTTTAAACAAGAACGCTGCCAGTAAGCAGAAAGCATGATATTAATACGGCTCCCGATATGGCAGGCGTCTGGCAAACGAAAGACAAAGTGACAATCAGGTAGGATGTGCATGTCGGTGCATTCACGGATGAAGAAAGAATCGTAGGTAGGATAAGACAAGAAAATCCTACCTCAAAGGTTCGAGTGTCGAGAAGTACTCTATCATCACCAGCATAAGATTATACCTCACAATCTTGTAAAACTACCAAATGACAAACAACACATTCAAAGTGTCTTAATGCCAAAGGGTTATTTTATTGAAGTGCAAGACTACCTATTTAGGTTGTCATTTGACTAGGATGTGTGGTCAATTCAGAATGCACCTAACTGATGTTCCTTTAATTTCTGTAATTTTCGATTTATAATGGCAACGAGTGTGGACTAAGTTTTTTTTGGCGTTTCTTCTCAGCACTTGCCTTTAATTATCTGTATTTTGTGTTTAAGCGCTAGAAGGGCCGAAAAAAATATGGAAACATGATTTCTATTATCTTAATATTCACGTTTATAAGTGAAAAAGATATAAGAAATATATCTATTTTTTATTTGAATTAAATTGAGCATTTTACGTTTCTGAGTATCCAACATCTCTATCGAGTTCTGTTAAAGTTAAGGAAGAAAGAATACCACTATTAGCTATCTCTATCACTCACATTGTGGGCAAGCGCAATAGACGCCGGCGCAGATGAATGCATCCTTCTCGGAGCTGGTGCAAGTAGCAATTGTCTTTTCTCACTGTCAGAGAGCGGTGAATGCGCTACTCCCCGCAGGCGCGCGCGCAGTGCTCCGTTCTCGTCCGCCAATCGCTCCATTTGCGCTGAACGCTCCGCTTCTGATGTCTGCGGAAAAATAGGAAGACGGTTACACAAATACAAATATCTGCACTTTGGAATGGGTATCGTAAGTCTCCACCAGCACGTACACGCAGGCTTGTAGCTGCGCTCTCCGCACTACGCGTTTCGCCTCAGGACCTGTCGCAAGCTATGGAGGCTTAGGCACAGCTGCAGCACCGAGTCGCCTCGTATTTAAGCTACGACAAGCCACCAACGAACTAGCAACGTGTCGTCCTCAAGGTAAAAGCTCTCCGCCTGCGCTCCAACCGCGAGTGGCAAGCTCGCGGCCACTGTAAGCACGCCGTTAGCGCGGTGTAAGAACCCGAGCTGCGATTTGATTTGTATAGGAGCGACAAGCGCGCTGACAGCACGCCGTTGGCGTTTTCATATTAATATTCTGAAATATATTTCACGACTCACAACTTAATGCTCAAATTTGATTGACAAGTTAATTACAGGGTAGGGTAGTTGAAGCAATGTCGGTAATGTGTGCCGTGACTTTAACACTGCTGCTTCTCACCTTCATCCGCTCCAGCTCGGCCCGCAGCCGCTCCGCTTCGGCCGCCCGCTCTGCCAACTCGTCCACGCGCGCTTGCAGCTGCGCTCGCTCCATCGCGCTCGCTTCCAGCTCCCGCCGCAGGGACTCGATCTCGCGAGCTCCTGACGCCAGCGACGCCTGTGAAAGGAAAATGTTATAATTATTGTCCTAGAAACGGGATTGCATGGAGTAAGGACCTGTTTTTTGTGTCCGCCAAATTCGCGTTTATTCATAGGAGAATTACCGTGTGTGACCTATCAATTAGGGTAAATCAGATTGACATAAAATAATAATAATAATAAATCTTTATTTTCTCATCACAAACATACATTTACAGTTGGACAACAATTGAGATACATAAAATAAATGTTTGTGTGAGACTGAGGTGCCTATGCTAGGTATAAAATACCTGTGTTACAGGTCACCAGCCTCTCACCTCCTCGGACAGTCATAAAATTAATAATGTAGACAAAGTGATATACTGTGTAACATTCTAACTTATCTAGTATATATATATATATGTATGTGTGTGTGTGTGTGTGTGTGTGTGTGTGTGTGTGTGTGTGTTTGTGTGTGTTTTTGCGTGTGTGCGTGCGTGCGTGTGCGCGTGTTGGTGCATTTATCGTTATAATTATATATTTGTAAGTAATGCATTATCATGAGCTATTTCATCACTACAATGAAATCTTCAGTGCTCACATAATCAAGGTTACACAACCAGAGAGTTAATTTAGTTTTACACGAGTGCTTTGGTAGGTGGTATAAGCTCAGTATATTGTTCACCTTATTGTACAGGTAGCTTCCTAAGAAGCAGAAGAATCTGTGGGCAAAAGCTGTGTTAAAAGACAGATTATAGCAAACCCTACCCCTCCTACGTCTGTTGATCGCTAATAGAGGGTCGTATGTGATCAGCGAGTGCTTGCGGAGCACTACCGAGACAAAAAACAACTGACGTACTGTTAAAACCTTCCAGAAATTGTATACCTCAGTAGTGGGATACAAGAGGGGGAGAAATGAAGCAACCTTTAGGATAGCTCGTTGGGCTCTTTCCAGTTTTAATAGATGGGTTTTAGAAGCTCCACCCCAGGCTGAGATGCAATAGCACAAAATGGATTGGCACAGGGATTGATAGACCATTCTAAGAATTTTTAGGTCAGCTAGATGTCTCAGTGACTTAAAGACATAAATTAATTTTCTGACTCTACTCGTCACCAGATCAAGATGCGCGTAAAAGTTTAGATGAGAATCGACTATTACGCCCAAGTACTTAATGGTATCAGAATGAATCAAATGAGGACAGGAGCAGTGCGTTTTGGAGTAACAAATGTTCGAGTGTGATATCAGTATGTGATCGCTTGGCTGCCCTCGTCTATCAATAGAAAAAGTCAAATATTTAGTTTTTGATACATTTAACGCTAATGAATTTCTAGATAGCCAGTCGGATACTTTATTCAGCCCTTCCTGAGCATATTGGTATGCTTCACACCAGTTACTAGCATGGAACAGCAAGGCAGTGTCATCGGCAAACGCTATCAGTTTCCCATTAAAAGATCTCTGTTTAAGCAAGATGTGCAAAAAAGATCTGAAGAAGAATCTGTAGTAAGAGCAATACTTAGTATTGTATTAGGAACTTCTTTTACGAGTAAAAGTGACGTGTAATAGGAGAATTTTTTCAAATGTGATGTTACTACATCTACAAGTTTTAATTGCATTATTTTGCTGTGGGCAAGGTTAGTAGCGTATAAAAAGAGAAGATTCTGAACTCACCTCCGATGGTACCCGAGGCCTGAGCTCCACTTCCTGAAAGCCGGACATGTGTTCAGCGTTGAGGGTGACCGGCAGACTGATGCACTCCTGCGAGCCCCTCTCGCCTACCGAGCCCAGCTCCTCGGCACTCCCGTACTCATGGATCCTCGCTCCATCCTCGTACGACTCCAAGCCTTCGCGCAACTCTGGGTCTTCTACTAGAGCATTGTTATTCCCTAGATCTTTCTTCTTATGTGCCTTGTGAAGCTTCTCTTTGGACCCAAATATTTTTAACGACTTGTCTCTGGCTGGAGCGACTTTGTGATGCTTCGAATCTAGACTGGACACGGATGGAGCGCCTTTTAGAGTTCCAGACTCTTGCTTCCCCTGGCTCGGAGGTCCTCTACGGAATAACGACTTGAACTTCATCATCTTGTCGGTTTTATATTATCATGTTCGTTCGTATCACTGATCGATAGAGTTCGTTTGCATCGCGGTCACTTGCTACTTGATGTTTGGTGTGCGCGTGATCGGAATTCGGCAGTACATCGTACTGTTTCACGAATATATCTGAGTATTAGATACGATTATTATAAGTATACACGACGTATAGCGTTGATGTGTGACACAATACGGCGATTAATGTTATACAATACTATCAGTTTGATAAGGTGTTAATTAGCAGTGATTGCGTTGTTGACGAAAATAATGATCATTTACTGATTTATTCATTCATTATCTAGACATTTTCTCGATTTCGTTATTTCTGATGCTAAAATCCAGGTGAATGAATGGATCGGATACGAGACAAAACACCATCGCTAACTATACCTAAGTGTAAGGTGCGTGATCATCACATTAATTACAATGAGCACATACATATCTACTGTGACGCCGACGGCATACAATAAACCACAATAAACAGTACCTACATAGGTATCGTGTTAAGAATGAGATAGGAGTATAGGACGCCAGACATACCTAAGTCAAGTTACACATCAGTCAGACTAAACATATACGAGTAATGCGGTACATACGAGTTGCAAATGGTTTTACTCATTTACATCGGGTATTTACAATGCCTAATTATAATTCTTACGTTGTCCCGCACATAAATTCACTCGTGTGATTTATTGCGAAAATTTTCCTTCACCATAAGGATACTTAGGTAAAACTAGTCATAAATCTCTACAGCATTCCCAACTACTGATTTTAACTTTAAAATCATAGTTTAGTTATTTTTACGGTTCTTCAAAGACGATATCTTAATTTATCCCTCAACGTTCTCATCTGATGTAACTAATGCAGGTATTATTGACATAATCTTCACAGGAAACACGTGAAACAATCTGCATACTAAGTAGGTGCTTATTGTTACATAACAATCAGTTCATTGGCTTACAAATGTATATCAAAGAATGAAATCCGTTGACAGCCATCGTCACACATCGTCACGCAACGGTTAGCCAGATGTCCATTACCCCAACAAAATGTGCCCTTGTGTCGTCATTGAATGGGACCCTGTTTTTCGGTCAATCATTACGATATTATCGCAATAGCAACTTTTAGCATTTAACAATCGTATCCTCGATAGAAGACTTCAAATATCTTAATTAGAATTGAATGTGGTGAATCAGAGAGTTTACGAGAAACTATAAAAGTCATCGGATACCAAGTCGTAAGACTTGTAAAAGTCAATGTAATTCAAAAATGTTTAGTGCACGAATTTAGCTCTTGTAAGCTCAGTCTTGAAGGTGTCAATCCTGTTTTCATTAGTGCTTCAAAGTATGTGCATTAAAGAGCTGAACCTGTTTCAATAAAAGTCGCGAAATCGCCGCTAACTTTCGAACTTCGCCTATAAAACTGCGTTGAGAACGCGCCAGTTGAGTGCAACGCGTTTGCGATGCACTTACGGTGCAATGAAATGTGCACCGTTACTCAATTTAGAGTATAATCCTGTACGTTGGCTGGACGGCATGCGTCTATCTCCCCTCGTGGGGTGACCACGCGTTAGTGGACTGGTAAGTAAAAAAAAGGCTTTGCGTTGAAAGGTCAGTCACTACCACATAATGGAAGACAGCGTCCATGCCAAACTACTAGCCCCTGCTAAACTACTAGGACACAGCTACTTTTATAAAGCAGGAGGATGATATATACATATGGTAAGTATATCTGTCTTTCTTTGATCGTTTGATTCACGATAACGAGACTCAGTTAATTTTTGAATACGGTTTATGATTTGGGTTGCGGAAGGTGCGTTATTTTAGTTCTTACGCCTCTGATATAATCTCAATCCTTTAGTTAGTGGTTTCGAACTGCTGCGATTAGTAGTGTTTAAAAATAGAAGATTAGGAATAAATGCTTGGCCTGGAGAGTTAGAGCGAAAGGGAATGCAGATAATAAACTTATTAAAATTCTATTTGCTTATGATATGTGAGAAGTGAAGACTACCAATTGAATTTACAAGAATAGAATATTTATTGGGATTAGGTAAGAATTTCAGGATGTTGATGGCAAAATTTGTGTTGCTTGGTCACCCCTGGCCAAATGCAAATATAGGGGGGACGGTGCACGCTTATCCTTGCTATTTTACATTTTAATTGCGACCCCCTTTCTTTGTCTATGGTTGACGATTTTTATTTGTACAACTATTGCTTGCCATCAGTACTGCTACCTTGATAGAACATTTTAAACATATTTTTATTTGTTGTCGAGCTGTGCAAAACCTTTGTTATGCAAATCATTTCCATTCAGAAAGATTGCTAGGACTAGGGTGATATTTTCAATACTTGTAGCTACCTAATAAAGTCATTTTTATCGTAGTAAAACAGCAAAGCTGTAAAAGTTTCAAATTGCGGTAAAAATTAATTCTTAAAAGAGTCATTGATTAATTACAATTTCCGACATACGCATCTATCATACAAACACTTTTGTATTCGCCATCATGTGCTTTGCATTTAAATTTTGCGGTCACTGCAAATGCATTCCAACTGCTTCAACGTGATTGCAAGTTTATATGTAGGTATGTGTAGGTATGACCTGAATAATACCACATTATTGATTTCGTTATGCACTTGATGCTACTTTTAGAATACAATATAGGTATAGATGTTTTGATGTTTCATATCAGCCTGTTACAGTCCACTGCTGGACATAGGCCTCCCCCAAAGAGCGCCATAGCGCACGATCTCCCGCCCTTTGCGTCCAGTCACTACCAGCTGCCTTCTTCAGGTCATCTGTTTCAGGTCAGGTAGTCAGGTGTTTTTGATGTTGAGCGGCTTATTATTCGACCTCTCTGCTCTGGTGGACCAAGAGGACGATAGTGGCGATATTCAAACCAAATAACTATAACCCTAGATCTCATCACCCGCGGCTGGAGACTCCTTAACGAATACAGTTTAAAAAGTTATAATGTCTCAATTGTAGGAAGTGCACAAGTAAGCGAACTAACTCCCATTCTAGTATTTTTAACTGAACAACTTTATTCGGCTTATGACTTATCGTTCAGAACAAAAGTCTGTTATTTTTCTATGGTCTATCATTTGTCGGCGTGACCAAACGATCCCCACATGGCAGTTCGTCGTGCGTTCCAACCAAATAGGCTAACTGATGTCCGTTGCCATCGCGTCATACACATACGAAATGCCTGCAAATTAGCATACTATGCACTGTGACCAAAAAAACATTTCTAACTTGAGCTCTACTCCATTGTTTTAAAAACTAGGGGCTTAAAGCAAAATGCTATGCATAGGTGAAGGGACTTTGCGTGGTTCAATTCAATAAGCGCTTTTAATTGACAGGGTGTGGGCTGGAGTGCGGTTGGGGTATTTTTTCCTGGTTTTTGAACTTTGAAATCGTTTGTACGGCACGAAGTAAAAGTTAAGGCATAAATTGATGCAGAAAATGAAATGGCCGCACATGGTATTATAGTTTCCTTCTGGCTCATCCCAGCGTTTGAAATCATGCTATCAGTCATCCACCCATCTTACGACCATGGGGTTTCCTTGAAGCGTTATTAATCGCCTAGAATCTAGACACAAACAACGAAAAAAATTAATACTTTTACTGGTAATTCCGATGTGAATTAAAGTGCTTTGACCAAGACAACGGACACTTTTGCTGAGCATTCAGCATCGGTAATCATCGAAAATTGATTTAAATAGACACGAAATTTCATAGCCGATTGACGATACCGACGCCACCAAAATTGGCAGCTTATTATTATTTTTTGATTCAAAACTAAGCCAAATCTAAATGGCGGTAGGTACAACGTTTTGAGAGATGAGGTGCTATGTGGCTTCGATACTCAGAATAGTGCCTTGTTTTTAACTAACACTTTTATGTCAAGCAAGCAAGATAAACGAAAGATAAGAAAATAAATAAAACGAAACGAAATAAAAATGCAAAAAACTTGAACAAAATAAAGCGTAGCAAGTAATTTTATTATTAAGAGGTACTAAGAAAACAGGTAAAGTAGGAGTCCTATGATTAATGAAACGACGAATGACACATATTTTGTTTATGCGGATTCTGGACGATATGTTACACGTGGCGAATCAGGTAAACCATACCAGAATAACAAGCAATTTAGTGGTAGTTAGTTAGATGCCTATAAAGTAGGTAATAATTATACTCATTATAGTAGGATATTTAACTTCTGCGGAAAGAAAACCTAACGCGCTAATAAGTCTTTTAAGAAGAAATATATAAAGGAGAAACATTTCAACAACTTCTATATTTTGATCAAAAAGTTTATTTTTGCGAAGATATTCCTACTAGGATGTCCTTATGACTAATACCGGATACTTTGTTAAGTCCCTAATGTTTTCTTACTTTTGCAAGAAACATCAGAAACGTATAAATCTAAGGAACTATAAAATTATTTCCCTATAAAATTATTTTAAAGGTGATTCATGCTATACGGTTCCACCAAGGAGTTGTAAATAAGTGACCACTTCCAATTTCAGAGGGATCAAGGTTGGCTAATTTTAGACTTGCTTCTCGTCTTACATCGGGTGTTAAAGAACAAAATACAGTAGGTGGTACTCGCGTAACATATTTAATGAAAAAGTTATGTGAGTATCGCGAATAAGTGCCTTAATAGCTATCTGATTTCGCAAAGTGATAGCTCATAATTAAAAAAAAAACATAAAAAAGTAACAAGTTATGATATATTTCCAAGTGGATCTCATGAAACTCATAAAAACGTCGGCAAAGTTTAATAACTTTCTCCTCGTTATGAGAAACGTCAAACTTTTTGAAAAGGTCACTGTCTGAATTGCTCTCACAATATTATGAATGGAGAGTCTAGAAAGAATTAGATTTGAGCTCAATCAAGCCTTTGAGAAAGCGTATATTATTTATATTGGTGAGAATAAGAGGGTGAGGACAGTCTACAAAAGACAATCAAAAAACTATTGTCAGGCTATCTTAAATTCAGAAATCAGTTAATAGACTATGGTCTGAACTGTTAAAATACCCGACGAAAAATACGGGTGTTATAAGTTTGAGTGTGTATAAGTATGTTTTTGTGTGTTTATGTGTGTTTGAGGCATCATAGCTCCGGCAGACCGATTTTAGTGCGGCTTCTTTTAATCGAAAGATACTTTAAAATATTATAAAATTGATGATTATATAAATGACAAAGATATATGGAAATGTTTAAATGCAAACAATTACAATTATTGTAAATCAATTTTGAAAAGAGGCAATGACAATAGTGACTGAGTTTCTTGCGCCGCTTCTTCTCAGCACTGGCCCAAATTGTCCCGAAGCGGTGGTAGGGTTAATTTATATGTTGGGACGTGTAAAAGTGCTAGTTCTTAGCCTACTTACAGAAATAAATGAATTTTATTGAATTTTATTTTATTTTTACTTTAATCACGGTGGTTCTTAGCTACGGTTTGTCAAAATCCGTTCAGCTGTTTTGAAGCACACCCGCTGTTTTCCTTGTTCATGTCGGGGGTTTAAAAAAAAATACTATTGATACTTTTCGGTGCATATTGAATGGCATTCCTCTAGCGAGGCAGGGTGAACGACCAACCATGGCCTAGGGAGGTCGCGGCACTCGCGATCGCTTCCAATATGGAAGCTGATAGTCGCCATTTATTGCCCCTCCCTCGTTCTAACATTTATGACGAAAGCCTCACATCCACGTGAGTTAAGGCAACAGTTCATTCAGCAAGCAAAAGTTGCTGAGCCCGTCAATTATTATGTTTAAGAAACAACATTTAACACTACTCAAACTGATACTCAAATTACGTCAAAGGAGATCACCCAGCCCCCATACATTTTTGGGCTAATTCTGAAAGTGCCGGCCAACAAAAAAGAACTGACTATTATAATAGATAATAAAAATATAATTATTTTTTATTATGACACCAAAGTTCCAAGTCAACTCTCCGAGACGTTATCTACGCCCAAAATATTTATTTTGCTTTTAATAAATATTAACTGTTACTTAGAATACCTAATAGTGTGGTAATTCTTCTTATTGGACGTTACAATTTACTGATACCAGAAAATGCCCGCGTGTGTTAAGAACATTTGGATCAAAATGTCTGGCATCCACTCCCGTTGCAAGACAATCTCGCAGAAGATTTTACGGCTTCCGAAATAGTGCGTGCTCTAACTGTTATGCGAAATCATATTACTACAGATGTGCTCAACTTCGAACAGTATCAATTGATAAATGCGAGTGAATTTAACACGATTTTCATCCATCTTACGTGTTATGGTAATTATAAAGTATTCAAGTACAAAATATATTTCTTGGCGAGTGATATTTTGAGCTTAAATATATTTTTAAATAATTGTCGTATGATCTTGGTGTAGTAATAAAAAATGTTTGTAGTAGTTAGCTCTATTGAAATAAACCACAATTTTTGGTTGGCCGGCCAAAAAAAAAATAGCCCAATCTGGGTGATGTCCTTTATTCGAAACCGGAAACAATAACGTACAGGACACTATAAATCTTTAAAGGTTATCTGGAAGAAATTGCTTCAGGCAATAAGACTGCCTTATTTGTAATAGTTATCCAAGTTAAGTAAGTTAACTGATATAAATTAAGGTAGTTTGAAATCTTCTTTAGGTGGTGTTCAATAAAGAATATTAATCTATAACAAAAAGAACCAATAAAGCACATCTGACTAGACCATTTAACTGTTATCAAATATGTTTTTTAATAGCTCTAATGGATAGACAAACGTTAAACCCGATTCTAACTTAAATGAGAGGAAGCACGGATTTTATATCACTCGAAATGAGGTGTTAACATCTAAACGACGTGGATATATCGCAGTGCATAAAGTTATATGACTCAGACGGCAAACATTTACACAGCCACGATACAACACCAGTCGACACGCTGCTTGTTTTAGGTCTATCGTTAACATAGTTAGTTAAAAACCTATTAGAATATCGATGTGTTCCAAGTTTGTTTCACTTGAATGCGACCGCTCTGGTATGCCAAAGACAACATTGCAGTCCGCAGATTGGCAGCTACTTTCTCTCTGCTCAAGTATTCCAAACCAGTTTGCATCGGTAAGGCAAGTAGTTGAGGTCAAATTGAATACACAAATTGAACTAGGTACTCTGAAGAATTTAAACAAAGGGTTTAATCTAGCGCTTGGCTTGTAAAATTGAACATTTCTGAAATTACTCGCAATCTTACTGACGTAGTCCTACTAGATGTAGACCTCAACATACCAGGGAAAGTGATTAACGATGTTAATGATATTTAACTATTGCAGGAATTCCGTTACTGGCTCGAAGCCAACGTTAAAGGATCGAACGGAAATGAAAGGATCATCTCGGATATGAATTCGAGATTGTAATTAAATATTTTCAATCACAAATGCTTTGAGCGCATCTTCATTATTTTTTCCTGTTTTAGAATACCGTCTGGTCCCTTTAGGTTAAGTTATTTATGGTGGTTCTCCAAAAACTTTCTATTTGTGTTATTGCAACTCATTTCAAATTATGCTTTTCTCGAAAATCCGGGCTAAAGATTTTTGCCTCAGGCAATTAAGTTCATTGTCCTTCAAACGAGCTCATAGAACAAATGGGAAGGTAATGCAAAGGTAGGGCCGTGGGAGGGTGCGCCCGGCGTCTCTATGGCGTCAGACGCCGACGGTGTGCCATCATTATATAGATTGTTTTACTTAATTGATAATTTTACGTTATCCTTTATGAACCAAGAAAGGCGAGGTAACAATGAGATAGATATTTCGTCTCATAACCGTGGGTTAAAGGATTATTGAAAGTATGTCCAATGATTGCACTAGATTTGTACAAATTGATGTATCTATAAACGTAGAAACCACACGTTAGCCTTACTAATGCATGCTTTGAAATCTATACATATAATAAGACTGTAAAAGATCGATTTCTGTACATTGAAGATTTTTATGCAAAATTGTTACAGGGGGTCTTAATTACCGTAATAGAAGCCAAAACAACAATTTTTAAAATTTTTGTCTGTCTGTCTGTCTGTCTGTTTGTCCGGGCTAATCTCAGAATCTACTGGACCGATTTTGACGGGACTGGGATATAAATAATCACGCCGATGAACTTAGGGGGCAGGCAGGAAATTGAATCTCAGAATCTACTAAACCGATTTTAATGGGACTTTTTTTTATTTGACTCAACATTACTTGGAAGGTAAAGAAGGATAGAAATAATCACGCCAATAGACTAAGGGGGTAGGCAGAAAATTGAATCTCGGAAACTACAGGGCCGATTTTAATGGGACTTTTTTTATTTGACTCAGCATCACTTGCAATAATCACGCCAATAGACTAAGAGTGTAGGCAGGAAATTGAATATCAGAAACTACAGGACTGAATTTGATGGGATTTTTTCATTTGATTGAGTTTTACCTAGACAGTGAAATATATAATAACTCACGCCAAGTGACTAAGTGTTAACTGGCCTAAACTTGGGATGAATTAATCACCCTACCTAACTAAGGGAACTCATTGTGTGTACCTGTTATAGAGTCGCAGGTAATGCAGGCAATTTGGGTCATGTTAAACAGTAGCATAGGCTGGGAGTACCTCCACGCGGTGAAGGCGGTAACAGTTAAAATTCCACGCGGACGAAGTCGCGGGCACAGCTAGTACAAAATAAAGCGATCATAATAACGGTCTGCGACAAACAATATTTACAAGTTAGTGCACAATACGTGATCATGTTTAAACGTTAATATAAATGTGGTAAAAACCATTTTAAAACAGTATTGTTTGTAACAGGGGAACTGGTATGGATCCTTGGCGAACACTTGGGCAAATAAACGTTATCGAATCTAGCTTATTGGTCAGAGTCAGAGGTGACGCAGAGGTTGACTGTGCGCCCTGTTATAAGAAACATTAGTACCCATACTTATAAATGTTCTTTCAATTTATGAATCCAAACAACATCAAACTCCATTGAAAAGTCAGAAAATTATGGATTTAATTTTTTTGCTTTTTTTTCTCCATTTTACGGGGCGATTAATCGGTACCGGCGGGGGATCAATTTTGGAATGAAAGTGCAACTAGCCTTAAAAAAAAGTACGCAATTTTAACAAATTAAAATCAATAGCGAATCAAAGTGCGTTTTTTTTTTCTCCATGCCATTTTCCGTGGTGATTAATCGGTCCCGGCGGGGGATCAATTTTGGAATGAAAGGGCAGCTAGCCTTAAAAAAAGTACGCAATTTAAACAATGGCGAATCAAAGTGCACTATAAATTAGAACAAAGTTCTCCATTTTCCTTATGTTTATTTATTGTAGGCGCGCAAAGTTGTACCGTACCAACCTACCTGTATGCGCTACGTGTAATGCGACACATATATGGTTGTTATATTTAATTATGTATTTAAATTCACTGTTCAAGTAACTAAATTGGGTAAATTATTTAATAATAGTAGACGAGTATCAAAGAAATATCCGATTTTAGGTCTGTTAGAATATTCTTTAGATTCAGGCATACATTATCATCATGCATTCAGCAACTCTTGTAATTGTTTTCAATTTCACACGTAACAAACGCCATATTGTAAAGGTGATTGATTCAAGGTTAGCAATTATCATTACAATGGATTTTCTATTGCGAAATTGCGCTGATTCTCACACACGAAGTTTGAATGAATAGATTGCTCAATGAATCTATCAACGCAGTATCTAGGAGCTTACCTCTGACCCACTCATAAAATATTGATAAAGGTATCTTTTAATAGAGCTTGTTTTACTTGAGTTTAATACTCTATCTATACTAATATTATAAATGTGAAAGTAACTCTGTCTGTCTGTTACTCAATCACGCCTAAACTACTGAACCAATTTGCACGAAATTTGGTATGGAGATATTTTAATACCCGAGAAAGGACATAGTGCACAAGGAAAGTGACGCATTCCCATGGAAAAATTTAGGTAAGCCGATCGCTTTTCTTATAAAACTCGAGAACGGCTGAACTGATTTCAATAATTTTGATGAATTGCGAAAACAGCGTCTGCGGGGTCCACTAGTAGTCAATAAATTAAACTCTGCCATAATAAGAAAAAGCTCTGTGCTACAGGCTCCGCTCAAGCACGCACCGACTCCTGCCTGCCTGAAGTTTGTTCTTAATATTATTACGACTATTATTTTTCTACTAACCGTAGCACATAAGGATTTCCGTTTACTAACACTATGGAACCATTTTCCGCAATAAATAAATTGAATTGAATTGATAAACTCAATATCAAACTTTTGTTAGATAAACCTCTTCGTGATTCGACCGACGATATAAGTATAATCAACAAATTAATTTGGTTTCAGCATTATCAGCCAAAGGACGTCCACTGCTGAACATAGATTATCCCCACAGTTTTCCACATCGACCCACCGACAAGGTGGGCAGACGACCTTGTAAAGATCGCAGGATCACACTGGAATTTGGTTTGCATATAAAAAAAATATTTTGCGAAGAGTTTTTCTCGTCGCAGTCGCCAAAATCTCATACCGCTGATCGCACGTTTACAATATCTTCATCGAACGGATCGGATCACAGCGGTTTTATGTTCACAATCAATTGTAATATGGTATGTAGAACGAATTGTTCGCTAATGTATTAGCGTGCTGATATGCTCTACGTTATGATTTAAATCAAATTCGATTAGATAGAATCAACGCAGATACCGTTAAAGCAAAATCGTGTGATCAATCTAAAAAGCATGCGTGACATCTTTTTGTATCAATAGATTAAATGTTTATCTTAATGATAATGAAATTAGGAGCAAACCGAAGGTCATGTTTTTATTTCTGCCGGAGTGAGTAATATACACCCGTCCCACAAGGCGTAACATACATATTTTAGTGTTATCACTTGACTTCAGATAAAAAGAAACGTTAAGACACCAATATAAATTAAATGCATTAATAGACAATGTTCGTTTAAATTGAACTCCGAATAAATACCACATGCCGAGAAATGTAACATTATAAAAACTTGTAGCATCTACCACTTTAGAAACACATGTTACTCATATCCTGACTCGACTACAGTCCGAAAATTCAATATCTTTTCTATATTGTTTGCTGATTGACACTCATGGTCAACATTTCTAGTTTACTTTTAATTTTATTAAAACGGTATGCAATTTATTTCACTCAGAATTGGTTCGCGTAGTCGTCGTTTTCTTATTGTTGTTGGAGCCTTGTTATACACCCTTGTAAGACAACAAAACAGTAACAGTTGTTATTATGAAACAACTTGTTCAAACAGACTGCAACTATGTCGAGACGCCTACGACGCATTTGTCTCCGGTTAAATTATAGGTCGCATTTGCATATTTTTGAATTATTTCTCTACTA
The DNA here is from genome assembly GCA_963921415.1 of Pyrausta despicata. Lineage (NCBI taxonomy): Eukaryota > Metazoa > Arthropoda > Insecta > Lepidoptera > Crambidae > Pyrausta > Pyrausta despicata. Next base: position 10,935,846 of record OY992865.1, on the reverse strand, counting down.
TTAGTAGTTCAAGTTTCAACTCTTGGCGTTCGGAAAAAGAAACTATATTCGGATCAGATTGGACCAATAGTTACGGTTTCCTAAACCGAACGTGTTGATTTAACAAACCTTTGTCAAGGTCTTCTTTCAAGTTACAAACCCTGCAAATATTCACTCTCGCTTTGTAACGATGATAGTTTCGTCATTTTTGGAATCTTTACACAATTTTATTCTTTTAAAATCAACTTGCGCGGTCATTTACATAGTGTTGTCATGGTTTAGATCCAAATAAGTGTGCGAGAGATTAAATTGATATAATGGAAAGGTAAAATCTTTCGATTAACAGGAATAAAGTTTTAATCGCGAGCTCTAAACAAGCCAGACGTACGTAGCTAGACTATTCGATTGCAGAATTACCCGAGGACTCGTTTGAGAGAATCAAGTTTACACAGAAGCATAGGTACGTTCTGGTTTAAACTTTAAAGGAACCTACGAGTAAATATAACAGTGTGAGTTACAGTACATATAACAACTGCTGTTTGCTACAAAGATGCGCTACTATTGTTTATATTTTGTGATCCATATAGTAATTTATCTTATTTTGTACATATAGAGATACATCCTTTATGACATTGCCTCTGAAGGAAGACTCAGTTCTAAGAATTTTGGTTCACTTTGCGGTTTTTAACAGTTTCGGAACAAGCTTGAAGACTTCTTTTTATCTTCTGTCTGGATTTTCTGTAACTAATCGTGATTCGTGTCCGTGAAGCAACAAAAAGTAGGCAGGTCATAGACATCGGCCAGTCAGAGGTCCGTGAAACTAAATTAAACATAAAGTTGTCTAATCTACAAAAAAATCGTCTAGTTCAATTCCATTTACGTGGTTAAAGCACAGCTTATTGAAGTGAAATCTCACTTTGATAAAAGCTATGGTAATTTCAAGCAGTTTTCTTCTTGAGTGAATAATAATTACTTTATTAGATTATTTACGATAGGTGACTAGGTAGGTATATTTTCAGAGCTTCAAGATACGAACCATCCATCACATATGTTTGTTTTCGTCACGATAAACAATATTTTAAATCTCATCACTAAGCCGTCCGTCACATATCCGTACCTGTGCTATTCAATATGTACACAGGTAGGTTGTGTACATATTGAATAGCTAATATATTAATCTCGCATTGAGATTCATCCTAGATAGTTATTACTTTTAGGTTACCTAAGCCTAACGACATACAAATAAAACGACCGAGCGAGCGAACGTAAAACATGTTTTAATGCAAATCTATCATTATTAATACGTGGACTTTCACATAAAACACGACACGATTCATCGAATCACCAATAATGTGTCAGACATCCACCAACCAATATGAGAAAGCGACTGTGTGTACTAAGTAACGAGACACCAGTAAATAAGTTCAATTGTCTCAACATCAGGCTTGTGAGACTGCGAGAATCACAAACGCACCACTTAAATCACCACACTACCGAATGCCGATCGCGGAAAATCGTACACGTCACTAATATGCACAACTAATGCAACATCGTTGAATAACTTAGTTTTGTTACACAAAAAAGTTCGAAAAAAAGAAAGCACCGGCCAAAACGACACCCGTGGCCCGCCGATTCAAACAAACTTGTCTGTCTGTAGTGTCTGTTGCGTGCCCGACACGCCGTGCGACTGAGAAAAACGATCCTTCGTCTCATTCTACTAGCCGGATGAATTCAAGAGACCTTTTTCTCCTCAACACAAGTTGACATAAACACCACTTCACATCCGGCGCGTAGCCTTGCCAAGGAAACTACAACGCGTGTGAAGGGAGCTACAATAACGTAAGCAAAAGGAAGAACGAGACAAATTCGTGTGTAGAAACGGGATAGTCGTATAGGCAAAAAAATATCTTCGTCACGTGCGTCAATCAGGTTTAGTCGAAAAGTGTGTGCGATAGAAAGTTAACTGTATATGTATTGAAATAAAAGCTATTTTTGTTTTGTAAATATTTGTTGATTGTTGACATGATCGGGTACCGCGTAATTTTGAATCTCTTTTCCATCAGTGATACTAATAAATTGAACTTATTATTTTCTTGTAATAAAATAACAATAACACTTACCTCAGTATTGAAACAGGTTTCTTTCTCTCCAACGATTTCGATTCGTAATTAGTCCAGACATCGTTATTGTTAATATTCTTCGTTAATTTCAGTTTTTGTTCGACAACTTTCGGTTTCAAAGATGGTGGTAAAATACTCGGTGTCGGCGGTGCGTGAGACTTTTTCACAATTTGGAGAACGACTTTTGGACTTTTTAGGTCATTTTTAGAGTCGACTTTCGAGGTTTTGGGACCATCGGGGTCCAGAGTTGGGATGGGAGGTGGTTTAGATCTCTCTGGCCGTTTAAAGTCAAACGTCAATTTATCTGGACGTCTGACTGGCGGTTTACTTGGGTCTGATCTTTTTAGTTTGACTTTTGAAGAACTTTCAGCTTGCGATGCTGCAAAAAACATAAAGTACATGACACATCAGCTGTTTGGATTATGTAAGAAACATATAAGTAAGTAATATGAAAACTAAAAAATAAAATAACAGACAACTTATTCCAACACTTACCAGTCCTAGGACGATTTCGAGTAATAGGCTTGGTCTCCGCGCTGCCTATTTTGGTAGTTTCAGTGACGACGTAGGTGGAACTGGCGGCAGGTACCGCCTTACTTTTAGAGCTGAAGGTGGCTTTGAAAAAGTTCGCTGAAAACGCCTTGCTCCGAACTTGGGCGCCTGGACTGTGCGGTTGACTAAAACAAGTATATTTCGGTAAGTAATAAAATAAATTAAGTGTGACTAAAAAGAAAAAAAATTGCAAAAAAAAAGTATAATTAAAACCAAAAAGACTTCTCAGGTCAGGGGACACCCGGGTTTGAACCGGGGACCTCTCGATCTGCAGTCGAATGCTCTACCACTGAGCTATATCCCCATGCCGAGACTGAACGAAAATACCGTACCGTTTCTCGTACTGAGCGCCCGATGTCAACTCGCACTAGTTATAAGATAGTATTACAACCGTCCAACAGATGGCGCTGTTTCACAATACAGTAAAGTGGAGGAAATGTTAAAAGTGCATGCTTTATTTAAGTAAATACTAATTTTATGATCTAACAAATTTTTGTATGGTACTTACTGAAGTTTAAGACCACTAGGCACCCCCGGCGCCTTCTGCTGCATAACCTCCTCGATCTGCAACAAGAAAATATCAAATATTATAACAGCAATGTCACAAAGAATTACTTAACATTATTTCATTTATTGGAAGAAAGTAGTAGTTAATCATGTGCACGGTGAACATCCACAATCTTTTACGCCTCCATTCATCGCCTTATTTCTTTCTGAAAGATCTATTAACCAACCAAGAATTATGTTAAAAAAAATTGATCTTAAAATACCATTTTAATTCCGTGAGTGTTGAAACAAATTGCAACAGTTGCAGCGATATAATCTACAAGTAGCACTACACTAATTTAATCTAGTGAAAGGTAAAATCCTCGATAGCTTATCATCAGTAAATCATAGGTACTTAATTGAGCTGATAATACCATTATGAACTTGTATTCTCTGGTCCTTCGCACACCTGACCAAGACATCTTACGTAACTTTGTGTAATACTTTCTTAGCGTTTAGATAAAGGTTTAAGATTCAATTTCAATTATTTGTTTGTACACAAATACAAATCAAATAACTTTGACAAGCGTTTGTCATAACTTTGACAAATTGATGACATGGAATGGACACGAGTCCATTCGTCCAGTCATTGTTATTTTTCAATAATTCTGCACTACACACAATTAGTTGCACAATAAAAAGGGATTTATGTAAGAAAAATAAAAACAATACCTTCGACCTTATCGACTGTAACTCACAGAGCCCAAAATGATGACCGCTATCGCTTCAAGTTTTAAGCTCACCCTTATCACTATTACTGCAAATATGTACTGCCATAGCAGATATGCTTTTTTTACCTTATGAATCTTGTAATTATTTTCAAAAATTCCTGGAACAACCATGTTCGCTTTATATATAAACACAAACGAATGAAACTGTGCGGCTTAAGATGTGCGAAAATAATAAAATGTACGTAGGTATTTGGCCTAATTTAAAACAAGTAGCGGAAAGATAGTGTGTAAAACCATTGATAGTGTTATGTTTTGTTTTAAAAAAAAACTACTTCTAAACCCGATAGCAGCTGATAGCACTAAAAGCCTAAAAGAGGGCTTGATATATAGATTTCTAACAGTATTATCAATGTCATTCCATTCAAGGGTTTGAACTGTTCAGCGTTGACTAAGCCATAGTAATTTAAAGGAAAGTTTTGTAAACAGTGTAACTTAAATATTAGTATAAACAGCCAATTTAAAGTCCACGAACTTTGCCTTCAGTCCTAATAGCCAGCTTATGGTAGGATTTTTTAAAATTATGTTTTTAGCAGTTTCATCTGTTATTTTTTTGGTGCGCAACAAATAGTCATCTAATCGAGTCTAATTTCTTAAAAATTGGGGCAAGCAAACCGATGCCCACGCTACACCCTTCGATTCCAGTAGAAGCAAAAACATGCTAATTCTGTCGTTGAACCTTAATGCAATGATCTCATTAGATCGAGTATTCATATTTTGCTGCATTCATAATTAATTAGGTTGGTTTGGTGCCGATTTGAAATTTCGATTTTGTGACACGCTAAAGGAGTTTGTAGGTACTTTTTTAAGGCTTTTTTCTTAACTCTGCAGAACTCATTATGGCATGAGATTACAAGGAATCCCGCACTTATAAGTTACCTGCCAGCATCTCGTATTTTTGGACATATTTATCAAACACCGTACATAGTGTCAATGAAAACATACATTGTAAAAGACTCATGCCGACCAGCTTGTACCCACAAAATCCCAAAATTACATGAAACCTACAACTGCTTCAAGGAAATCACAGGATTGCGTTGCGATTTGTTTTGGCGACTAAAGGTATCGCTATGTCTCAGTTTCCAAGTTCTACCAGCATATAAAGTTGATACATACACAACTATGTACTAAGTTAGGCAACCGAATTAATTTCGCGTCAATCGAACAACTTTACTGAACAATTTATAGGCGAATGAAGTCATGCGTTTTGTGTTGTACAACTTATTTGGTGTTATGGCACTATTTGATACGAGTTTAACACGTAAACGACGATAAATTAGTAAGCTTATGAGGTTTCGGTCTGCCTAGTTTCAAATTAATAGCTGTGCTGGCGAAATTCCTAAGCTTCGTTGCAAGATAAACCTTAAATAAAACGAAAATAAAACAAAAGTCAACAACTTTTGACAGAAATAAGAGTAGATGGTCAATTTTATCAAGAAATAACTAGCACTTGGATCTTGCAATTTCATAACAGAAGCAGGACCACTGAAGATGGGCGAAAATGATGGTTGATGGATGGTGAAACGAATGCTGGATTCTTTCACACAAACATAGCTGAATAGGTTTCGATAAGCTCGGCAAACGACACGGATGCAAACACTGTGCGGTATCGTAGTTTGTATAGGACTAATTATTATGTTTATAGGAGGTTATTTTTGGAACAAGGACGGTAACTACTTCTGCAAGCCTATTTAAAAAATATTCAGGAATAGAAAACTGTGTTATTTTACTGTGGCTAAGTTTTTCCACAAAGTCGCAGGTGACCGCTAATCAACTACCTACCTCATCATCATCCTCATATCAGTCTTTCAACACCCACTGTTGAGCATCGGCAAAGATAATGGATAATGGAAATCCTTGGTGGAGGCCAATGCCTTCTTTTATCTTTGGCATAAGCCTCCCCCAATTATTTCCACCGCCATCGGCCCTGCGCTTCTCACATACAGCGCGGCGGCTTCCCGCAACCGTACACCAGATCGTCAGTCACCTTGCAGGGAGCTTGCCCTCATTGCATTACCTACTTTACCTCAATCACCTACCTACTTATAATAAACACATTGCGCAGATAAATACTGAATACAATTAGCCCAATATTGTTTTGGAGGTTGCGCAGACCGCAAGCCTCGTATCAGTATCAGATCATTATCATTCGAGATCTTGTAATACGTGCGTAGGCGCCGCCCCGAATATCAATCACTCGAATGTCACTCTGTTTACTTGCTATCTTGCTACTGGCTGGTCGAAAATGTCGTAACACAATTTAAGAAGATAAAAATGCATAATTTAAACAACTCTCGACATGAGCCAGAAAAACAGCTTCAACGGCTGCACGGATTTTGACCAACTATCTTTTGAATAAAAAAATCGCTTTGAAATCGGTCCATCTCATTGGGAGCTATGATGCCACAGACAGACACACACAAAAACACAAACATATTATATACACACACAAACAGACATAGGGGTAAAAATTATAACATCTATCATCCCTTTATTTCGTCGGAGGCCGAAAACCGGTGGAAATTGCGAGTGAGGCTATATTATTGGTATAAACCAATGCCTATAAATTCATAAATGATTATATCTAGCTAGGTTTAGTCAAAATTACACGTTTCTGCTAAATACTCAATTCATCGTAAATTATTCCCATTAAAATAAAGCGTGGGTGTGTTCTTATTTGCAATTAAATACGCTAATAAATTTCAAGAATTGGATACCCACAAATCAAGTGTCAAGAAAAGGTACATTCTACACTGGTAAAGTACGATGTAGTTAGTACTGTGTCTACCGCAACAACATCACATTCCTTCTAGAACCTCCAAGGAATTACCATTTCAATCAAGACCTGAAATTCTGGCTACCTTAAGACAAAGTGGTTACTACTTTGAAAACCCGCCCCTCCGGACATTTTTCAGTAACAATGTAACTCAAGTGGAGCAACGGGGAAGCGTTATTAGATTCGATGCCCTAGTGTCACAAGATCGACACTTAGAGAGAGCCTCAAAATGGGCCTTGAATCCCCAAAATTGACCGATTTGGACAGTTTTCTAGAATAACCGGGGTCGTTGTCCATGGGTGATTGATTTTACATGGTGCCTACAGGACACAGATAATCGTCCGGTGATGTCACACTTTATTTTAATTCGAATGTCTAGCGGACAAAATGTTTTTTTTGCAAAGTTAGTTTAGTTACAATTAAAATACATTTTAATTTCAGGGTCATCCGTTTTTTTAAGAAATGGGTCCAACATCAAAAGATGTAAATGAAAATTATTTTATTTTAAATATTAATGGACAGCGTCACATCTCCGTTGCTGTTATCCCAAAAAAAACAACACAGGTTTAACAAACACCCAGACCCGTGACAAGATTGAAAATTGGTTTCCCACATTGTCTCCGTCCGGGGATCGAACCCGGGGACTTCATAGATGGCGGCACCTTGAACCCGGTACTCACGCCACTACAACAAATCTTGACGACCTGAAGATTAACTTGATGAAACATCAATGTTTTTAAAACCTGAGACTGTCGCTTTTGGCATTTTACCAATAAATAATTGTAAGCCTGTGTAAGCACATCCTTACTGCAAAACTGCAGCATTTGATTACCATCACAGATCTAAACCGGATTTCACACGGTCAATATTTCCTTCTGTCTACCCGATTGATTGATAACCGTGTTTTTCGCACGTAACCGATCGATTAATTCGTGTGCCCGCGGCTTAAAATGCCATTTAAGGCTATGCACACATCCTAGGGTCAAATTGCCAATGTTGGACTTGCGTAAATTTATTACTTGTCATCTCACCCCAATTCTATCAAATAAACTTTTATGTAATAAGATTAATGCCTCTACAGACATAAAAGTTTATATTGCTTAATTATTACAGTATAACGATTCCTTATCTAACACTGTAGCTTAATTTTGAGGTTTTATGAATGAATGAATAAAAGAATTCAATTTTAGTCCGGGGTCCATAATCTTGTTAGTTACAATTTTAAACTTAACCTATGTTAGTAAGTACAAAAGTGAAAATAAATAATTCTAATTTATGCGTCTAAAAGTAAAGAAGGTGAAGATATGCCTAATCATTATTTGTTTTATACATAATACAATTTTAAGACTGTGTACAATGGCAATTTGTACTGAGCGCTTTATTTTCAACGCACAATAATTTCGTTGCTGATAACAGCTATCTGCCTACTATTATTCATTCATGTCGGGTAGGTCTATCATAATTAATTAGACAATGCCGATGACATTGGCAAGCACTCTCTCATGTTTCTTTCTTTTTGCAAAAGTTAAGAAAGTTCTACTTTCGCGAAGGTCTTGCATGTGATTTTTAAGAATACTCTTGGTCAGTTAAAGTACCTGTTTACCTTGAATAAAGTAAATAAAAAACATTATCAGCAAGCCTGAATAACTAAGTTAGACGTGGATGAGTAGGTTTAATAGTCTTAACAATGCCTACAATGTTTCTCTGTAAGCGTAAGAGATAACGAAATACCAACCTCTTTGGTACTCTATCGTGGAAGAACTGGCACAAAACACTGCACTCAAAACTTTTAAAACAAACACCACACAGATTCAAAAACCGAACAATTGACAATCACGCCGATTTAAAATTCGAGCACCACTGAATTTTTAGGCGGAAAATAACTGAAACAAGTGAATCGCTATCAAACGACTACTCGTTATCATGCCTCATGCACTACTTCAGTGATAATAAAAACCGAATACGAAACTCCTTTGGCAAACTTTTTTTTAATCACGTGTTTTTCTAACTCGATGATTATGCGGCTGCGTTCTACCACGCTCGATCAGGACTGGCTGGTTGCGTCAAACGTCTGGTGGGTGTGTTATCGCATTTCGCTAAATTCACAATCCACATGCAACATTTGAAGTGATGAAAAAAATGTAAATAAACTAAATGCACCGCGTTGTGGTCAACTCGACCTCGTCGCGAGGTCGTTTTCGAAATAAATGATACAGTTTTTTTTGTTGTTACGACATTGATTATTACTTATTCTTGTGCTATTGTTTGTTGAAGAAGCCACACATGCAATTTTATGGAGATTCGAAGACAATCGACTGATCCCAATCTTGTTTCCTTAGTCCATCAAATTGGACTTATTACGGCTACATTACATTTAAATAAATATTACATAATGCACCAACCAAAGATTACATAATGCACGTAATTAACATACTTTTCTTCGTTAGTTAACTATTAATCATATTACTTACTTTTTTATTTACTGGAAGTACCTATGTTTGAAAGATTTTGTTTTTGCAATAAACACTTACAATAACTCTTGAGACAGTCTTCAAAAGTAAGTATAGTGAAAACAAAATACCTACTCTTCTTCGTACAGTCAAAACCGATTCCGTTAATTGGCTAAAATTGTAATAACACTAAATAACGTAGACACCTACGCCCGCCATTTAATTGACTGTTAATCGCCACATTGACCATAAACCGTGGATTTAACTAGCGGTTTAGATGCCATCACATGTTTTAAGAAAATAATGTAGCAGTGTTCATTAACTCTTGATTGAGGCTAATCTATTACACCTTCATGGAATTCTGGTCATTAATAAGTTAGATGCTTAACTTTGTTATATTTGAATCACGTTATTTTTCGCTAGCTTTACGAATGACACATTACAGCACTGAAGCACGGTAATATTATATATTACCGTGACTGAAAACCACTGCTAGTAATGTACCTAGCCTTTCTTTCGATCCTTCTTATAACCTGAATGAAGCTTTTATAATCATACTTTAATATCCACATCAATATTGTATTCATTCTGCCTATTTGAATTCATTTTGCACACCTGCATATAGGTAGAATACTTGTACTAACTTACAATAACATTGTGATCTTTAAAACCTGTATTCTTGCAAATAAACGAATTTCATTTTATTCATTTCATTTCAGCTCATATGGAGTCTATCAAAATTCGGGTCTGCAAAATGTATAACACGAAAGTCGTTTTTATAGCATAAAGTTCTATATGATATATATCTCAATTTGCTATATGATTAAAATATATGTTGTAATAGAGATCAGCTTTCATAAGACTGAGCCGATTGACAACAATTTACTTATTTTGTCTCAAAATGGCCTAAGTATGCACGTTTACATTACGGTATTCACATGCGATATAGCCTATGTTTATCAGGGATTTAGAAGTAAGATTCTTATAGAAACAGATTGTTTTAAATCGGTCCAGTAGTTTCGGAGCCTATTCAATTCAAACAAACAAACAAGCAAATCTTTTCACTACGTAATATGACTATAGATGACGTATTTAATATCTCAAGTCGTACTTAAGCCCGGTACTTGAAAATTAATAACCAAAAGCACAGCGGGAATGGAACCCGCGACCTCTGCAAATGACGTTGCTAGTGGGCGGCTTGCAACACTATTGTTATCCTGCCGGTTCGGCTGCGGTGGCGCAACCATCGATACGTGTGGGCGGGATGGGTTTGGAGGCCTTTGTGCTATCTATCTTTCTCTTTAATTGTCCTCTAATTGTGTAGGGAGTAGGTACATCTGGGTGCAATCAAGAGCGCTTTGTTTATTCCTTGTTTGTGCCTTATTCCATTTTTTTTTAAAAGAGTTGCCACAAATTGGTTCTATGGGAAGTGGGAAAGTGCCCCTTTGGTACTATTTACATAAATAAATGCCTTTTATGTATCCATTTATGATCAAAAATACGAAAATATGTAACTTGTGGCTTAGGAACAATGATTGATTTCTTATTCACTATAAATAGTTTTTTGTAATTGTAACTCTGTAAAAGTTTTTTGTAATTGGTAGGTACTCCTACTAGTACACTGGTGTAGTCGAGTGCCTAATTATTAATTTTCACCGAGTACCAACTTTTTCAGGGCCTACGGGAGCAGGCCCCCTACAAGGCGGACTCACGATCTGTGACGATTACGGTAAGCCGCTGGGTTGGGGAAGCGCAGGACCAATCGCGGTGGAGACCCTTGTGGGAGGCCCACTATGTTCAACAGTGGCCTTCGAAATGCTGATATGATGATGATTATGACTGTTACAAGGCTGTTCCAGTTCTTAAACGCCAGGGAATTGCTGTTACGCATACCCACCAGCCGCTGGAGCAGCTGGGGGTTATGTGGGACTTCAGGCCTCAGAGAGAGAACCAGCCTACCCACTAAAAACCTGACAGTGCCCTCAGGTGCCATGTGGATCGGGGTCGTGGCGGGTTCACCGTAGGCCGAGAGGCCACAGGCATTAACCGCAATTGTTCCCATGTAACCGTAATGCCTGGCCCGAATCGGATATTGGATTTTGGAGTCTATACCTACTTCCTTTTAATACGATGGTTGAGTCCTGAACCAAAACCTCCACTTACACATAGTCCTCCTGGCCGATTTCGACCACGGCGGCCAATCTCAACAGAGAACAGCCAACTACGCAAGAGATATTATTATAGTGCACAAGTGTAAGCGTAATACACAGGTGCACTCACTGTTCCATCACTCTCAAAGTTCGGTGAGACGGCAATCAGACATGACCGGAGACAAATTTCCTTTTAATATGTATGTATATCATCTAATTGAAATGGTTGACTCTTTTTACTTTGACAGTTGTCGAAATAGAGCTCTTGAAAATAATGTTATTCTTCTTACTTTTGGTGAAACGAAGGCACTAAGGTTGTCGGCGTTAGCGAAGAAACACCCCAGCTGTATAGTGGGTACTTTAGGAACCTATAATCCGAAACCAAAATACCTGGGGGCAGAACAACTGTCATAATTCTTCATAATAATATACAACAATCAATAACACAAACAAGTCGCAGTAAATTATAATTGTAATAGATCATATCGCTATCATTATTAATAATTAACTCTATCTCACGCGTGGGAGGCGAGTTTTGCTGATAGTGACATATTAATTGGATATCAGGTTCAAGGGTGACGAGACTAAAAAATAGATCAGAGGTCCAGATGACAAAAAAACAGTGTTTTCTGTAAACGATTAGCTGTCATTATCCTGGTTTGTTTTAGCACTGTTTTACTTATCCCACTACGAATAAAATTGGCAGGTGACACCACTACGTGGCTCTATGTGTATTTTTCTTATTTGAGTTCTATCCCATACCAAAATTCATCCTAATCGGTTTAGCATTCTGTTTTTCTCCATACCTTAATTCATCAGACAGCAGTTAATAAGAGTCTAAAGAAAGAGAGAAATAATTTTATTTGCTTTTGGGCTGGGTATACATAATATCGACAAATGTTGCATAACGATCACCTATCCAGCCATCAATAACAGCATGCAAATACATATACAATTAACAATTAAGATTTCCAGAAAAGACTTACATTTTTCTACAATTTTATGCTTTGTTATTTTTAAGTAATTAATGCCGGTAATCTATCATTCGTAATAAAATCATAATTAAATTTCCCGATGTTGACATTTCGTCCACCATACTAAAACCACAGTATAATGTTATATGTTAGTGATAACAATAATAATAATAATACAGTAGAAACTCGATTATCCGGCCCTCAGTTATACGGATTCGCGATTATCCGGACTACCGACTCATTATATTAAAATTACCTACAAGTCGAATTTATGCAAGCATGAACGTGTCGGAACTGGCATTACCCCGCACACGCCCCCCGTGCGATCGCTCCCCCGCGCGATTCGTTATTGTTTTCCTCCGATCTAACGTGTGTCACGTCTACATATTTAAAAATGTCAAAACGTAAGAGAGTGGTGTTATCGCTTAAAGACAAAATAAATATTATTGATTCATTAAAAAAAGGAGAAACCGGTCGTAAGTTAGCTGATCAGTATGGTGTAGGTACATCCACGATTAGTGATATTAAGAAGAATACTGATTCAATTTTGTTGTACACCTGCAAATTAGATAGTGAAGACGGGAGTAAACATCGGAAAATGATGAAGAAACCGAAAAATGAACTTTTAGAAGACGCTTTGTATTGTTGGTTTTTACAAAAACGATCAACTGGGCATCCGATATCCGATCCTCTGCTCTGTGAAAAAGCATTACAGTTAAATAAAAAATTAGGTGGTGATGAATCGTTTATGGCAAGTAGCGGATGGCTGTACAGATTTAAATCTCGTCATGGGATTCGTGAATTGGAAATACAAGGTGAAAAAAGCTTTTCTTGGTACATTCAATTATCCGGATTTTCGATTATCCGAATGCCTAGCGACAATAATTAGTCCGGTTAATCGAGTTTCTACTAATAATAAATTTATTGATTCTTAAAACAAGTACAGAGTATCTACATAAAAAACAATACTACTATTCAATACTAATTTCAAAAACAGGCCAATCAATTACGATTAGGTCCATGGTTTGTTATAGAGCTTGGTTACATGGAACAATATTTGGCTATCCAGACACGACAAGTGATAATATCCCATGTTGCACGTAATCAAACAACATGACATAACAGCAATTGACTGAAACTATGGAAAGGTGCGTGCGTCGGCGCAGCATTCGGGTCAGCGCGGCACGTGGGATCGACTCCGGTCTGACACCTTAGATCAAACTAAAAAGAGGCAGATACGGTACGATCTAGTCGCGCGTGGTCCTACTAAATCGAGTTCAATGGACCTACGCCGCTCTTAGTTGTCGTCTCGACAGTGCTGCGAGTTATGTACACGTGCGTGCGTCTACATTTCCAACACGCTTTTATAAACTCCTCGGGCTGTATGTATGTATGTAAGTATGTAACGGAATCTTTTAACTCAATTTTTACCAATTTCCAAAAAATCGGATTAATTTGAAACTTTGCACACGTATCAAGTACCGATGACAATGCAATAAAATAATATGAGTTTTTCATTATCCTCATTAACTTAAAAAAATTATAACTAGTTTCAAAAACTAAAAAAACACGTTTTTATTGCTAACTAAAAAAAAAATTCTAGAATATAATAATATAGTACAAAGAATTCATATTACAGTAGAGTAAAAAGCGTGGGGTGCTTGGTATAGTAAAATCATTCTTTTATTGGCAATATATAAAAAGAGAACTATGAAAACGACATAAAGCGCACCCCACGCTTTTTACTCTACTGTAACATAAATTCTTTGCACTTAGAAATTATTTTCTCTTTTTTAGTTAGCAATAAAAGCGTGTTTTTTTAGTTTTTCAAACTATTTTAGTTGACGATTGTAAGGACGTACCGTATATTCCTCTGTTTGGTTTGATCTCAGTCTGACTCTATATTCTGGTATTTAGAGACCATATCGCTGTGATGTCGTTTTGGTGTGAACATTGAGCACGGATCTAACTTTTTAACTTACGTTTTATTTCTTGAATTAGTTACTACAAGTGTGTATGACACGCTTTCATAATATCAATACCGGTTTTAAGTAATTATTATTATTACGTACGTTATTATTTATTTATTGCATACTAGGTGTAGGTATAGTTGGTAGTTATAATGAAAGAGCTTAAGATCTTTGGTCGATTATCCTGCCTAAATGGCTGCCAACCTTTCAAGTCATAGCCCATGATGGTAAACAGGCATGACACACTGAGAAGAGAGAATCCTGGAAGCGAAATTAGTCTACCTGAAGGTAGCATAAACCGACGAAAAGGAACCCCTCCAAAGGAAAACACCCCGTTTTCCTTTTCGTCGGCGGTTAAAAATCAATCATCATAACAATCATATCATGTGTTTCATACTTATGATACGTGCAGGTAAACTAATTTCGCTTCCTAAGTTTGACCCCTATTCTGTTTATGTGTGCATTTCAAGGAAAACGGGTTTCATTTTTATATATATAGATTTTTTATTTCGAATTTCACATTTGCGCGGGTAATATGTCACTTGTCCAACTCGCATTAGTTTTGCGACACCAGAATCAGACCTATCCAGCTGTTTCTCTTAGCAGATCGAGGTCCGCATTGACAATCGCGAGTGACTCAACAATCGTGTCCTAACGGCCTTCGTAGAAATCTTAACTAACACAACATTTTAATATTTGAGTGTTTAATTTATTACCTAAATGGTTGATCACCTAACGACCAAATATAAGAAGTAGGAGTCCCATGATCAATGTTTTAATAATAATATAATAATTTATTTATTTATAAGGACAACAAAGGATCCAAGTTTTAGGCTAGGAAAATATTTACGTCATGACACCTAGGTATGAGATGCTGACGCAGTGGTGGCAGCGCTCTGGTAGTGATACCACAAGTTGATGGATTGGTGACCATTCTGACCATAAAAATGTAAGCATCTCCGTGCTTCGGAAGGCACGTTAAGTTGTTGGTCCCGGTTATTATCGATATTATATTAGTCGTTAAGCCTGGTCAGAGGCCCTGGGGCGGCTTAATAACATCTAACAGTGAGGTCGGTAACTTACCTTACAAAACAACCCCTCCAATCCGCTCTGACCTCTGAGCCTGCGTCGTGGAGTATGGATCGTGCCACCTCAAAGATGAGGTGAGGCCTGTGGCAGGCAGTGTGACATATAGGTATAGGCTGAATAGATGAGACCTAGAACTATTTAGTAATCTGTGACCTAGATATGCTACGCTACCAAAAAAATTAGAAACATCGGTAAACCAGATAGAGGTCTAATGATTTCAATGGTCCGTTTTACCTTCATTGATAATTTCTACCCAATTACATGTAACATACTTTCATATAATGTTAATACATATTTAAATGAAGTAAATAACTTACCCATGGTTGATGATTTCATTGCCGTCAGTCCTTGTATATTTTTCCAAAGTTAGGCACACCAATGTCATTTATTATCACTTCTTATCACAGTTGTTTATCACAAAACACTTTTTTTACATATTTGGGGAAAGTTATTGGTTTATTGTCATACACACAAACTTAATGGTTTATTATCCGGTTAACTATTACTCATGTTGAAACACAGTTAGTAAACCAAAAACTTATAGATCTATCGCGCACCAGACTATTATATTTCTAAGTAAAAAGGCAATTTATTTACAAATAACATATGGTAGTTACAGGCTGGTGTGAAAGATGTACTTTCTCTGAATGGTTATCACAGATCATTTGAAGAAATAACAGCAATGCTACGTTCTGTTGTGATTGATGACGACTTGACAGAAAAAAATGAATCGTGAGAAGCTCTTTGTCATATTCGCTATGTCTACTCGCTATAACATTACGAATATTACAATATTATCTTTTGGTAGAGTGCAAATGCTTTGTCATTACATTTAGGTAGGTATGCTGGTCCTTACATGACATGTAATGTGTATTAAGAAAATTTTAGTACCTTACGAAATTAACCAAAAATTTCTTAAATCCAACGAATTTTAATATCGTTGCTTAAATCTGCTGAGAAAATATGGGGCTGTGTAAATTGAAGAACTGAATGGGAAAATTGCAGTAGCAGCCTCAAAAAATATAAGTAAAACTGTGCTTTAGTCTTGTTCAAATAGCAATAAATATTTACGATTTGTGGTAGGTTGGTTACTCGTTTCGTATTCGTAAAACTCATAATACACATATAAGGAAGAAGAAAGAAAGAAGTTTTTATTGATTATTACCTATCTGGGAATCCTATAAGAAAAAAAAAACAGGAAGACTGCAGTTAAGAGACTTTATTGCTATATTATTTAGTTAGTTTTTCTCTTTTTCCCTGTTTTATAAACACGTGATTTGGTCACACTACTACAATAAGCGAGTGTAAAAGAAATCGGTTGAGGTTGAGGCTGCGATCGGGCAAAACAAAAAACGACCGCACCGCGACGGAAAACTTTCGCGGTGTCGCGCGCACGCGCATAGGATCTTTATTTTCTACATTTTTGCACTATTTTGTTACAGTTGATAGATCGAAATCTTCGACCGAGAGGAACTGTGGCAAAATAAACAAAACAATAGCTAATAACTTTCTACGAAGTACGAAAAAAGTTAACGTTCATTTATTGAAATAAAGGTATATATAACGCAGTAATTGAATAAGTAAAAAAAATTTAGCCAGGTTTATCGTTATAATAATGTATTCCTGGAAAATGGAAATACATTTAGGTAGGTGGGGTTCTCAATTGAATTGGGTGCAGCCAGAAAATGTAAAGCTCGCGTTCAGCCCGTTTCTCTTTTACATTAACATTATATTTCAATAAACCGCCTAGGTACCCGATTATAAGGTTGACCGCAGACCGCATAACCAGATCCGGCTTTCACGTGGCAACTGGTAAGCCGTGAATACTCACATGTGCTGAAGTCTGAGGCTTGGAATTAAGAGATTAGCTGATTACTGTGTTTTAGCACCCGACGAGAAGCGAAAAAGAGTGGTGTAATAAGTTTGATCTCTTTTCTGTTTGTCTGTGGCATCATAACTCCCTAATAGATTATTCGAAAGATAATTTTAATCAGGGTGGTTCTTAGATATAGCTGTTCAAAATCCGTCCAGCTATTTACGCTAACCAGCGATTTCCCAGGCTCATGTCGGGGGATTTATATAAAAATTGTTTTGGCCTGGCACACAGTCAAAACATTTTTGGTTTCAAAACCTGGTTGGGATTTTTAGAGGGCCTGCTCATGGGATATTAACTCTGATGAGCCAATTAAGGGACCCTCAATACAAAATGTATTTCTTTCAATTTTCCTACGCATTGGATTTCTTTGGCCACGTGTCTTTTGTAAAAAAAAACTATAGAAAACTCCAGTTTTGTTTTTAGACGGTACGTTTCAGGTTCCTGTTGATGACAAATCCCTGACCAGTCGGGTCTTTATTTGAAGCCACAACAAAATAGCATCGCTTATGTACATCAACTAAATACAAAATGTCATAGTACTGCACCTCTCCCATTCAGACCATGTACAGTATACATATAATAGTAGTCTTTGCCATGTACTGAACAACTGTCTTTTGTGTTTGACAAGCGGGCCATGTCGGCGCGGGCGCATGCATCTAGACCGTGAAGGTATACCGTGACGCAGGTGGTGTCCATGTTGTACGGTAATAATAATAGTCCTCCTGGCCGATTTCGACCACGGCGGCCAATCTTAACAGAGATCAGCCAACTACGCAGAAGATATTATAGTGCACAAGTGTGAGCGCAATACACAGGTGCACTCACTGTTCCATCAATCTCAAAGTTCGTTGAGACAGAAATCCGAAATGACCGGAGAGAGATCAGGCGCACCGCGCAGCTTTAACGTGCTTTCCGAGACACGGCGGTGTAACACCGCCAACTTCCCGACCGCTGTTTTCGAGAAATTCATGACAGAAAATCTCGCACGACCTGGGATTCGAACCCAGGACCTCTCGGATGTAAGGCAGAAACTTTGCCACTACACCAACGAGGCAGTCGAGTGTACGGTAATGCCACCGTTACGGTGCAGTGGTCAGAGTAAATTATGATACTTTCATTTGTAAGAGTTTCCCTTGCGCTTTCTGATGCTATAGTATGGTAGACTTGTGGCCGCCCGCGACTTCGTCCGCGTAATAAACACTTTATCTTCACAATGCTTATGAATTGTAGCCTATTTGTTATTATGATGTATAAGCTACATTCTGGTAAAATTTCATTAAAATCCATACTGTAGTTTTTACGTCAAAGAGTGACAAATATCCATACTTACAAAATTTTGCATTTATTTTATTAGGATAAGATGTTGGTGACTGTATTTTAAGTGGGCTGAATGATCAGATTAACAGCTAAATGGATATCACCATTATTTCCTAACTCCAAACTGCTTCTTAGTATTGAGTCTTGAGTTCAGAATTTGAATTCAGTATCGTTGAGCAGGGAATCACAGGACCAACATGCGAGTTAACTTGGGCTTAAGGGTTTATTCCTTGAGGGTCTCATACCCCATGGATATTATTCTGTAGGATGTTATCATATTTACTTTTGATATGCCTATACATTCAGATTATGTTTGAAAATGATTCCACGAGCACCAACTGCTCTGCCAAAAGCAACTGACTAAGAAGAAGAAGAATTCGAGATCTTTTGGGACAAGATCTTTGGCAATTGAGATGCTCAGTGTCAATATTAGTAATAGTCCTGGTGGAAACTAAAAATTTAAATTTAAAAATCCTCACAAACCAGGAAAAAAGCTGGTAAGCTTCAACAACGGATTTTGACCAGCCTTAGCTAAGAACTACCGTGATTGAAGTATTTTTCGAATTCAAAAAAACCGCACTTACATCGGTCTATCTGTTCGGAACTTCGGAAACTACGATGCCACAGACATACAAACACGAACGAAATAGGTGTCATACTCAAAACACCTCTCTTTATCGTCGGGAGTTAAAAAAAATTGTCGATAACTTCGAAAAGCAATACCATCCCTGTTTTATTATGCCTTTGGGATATTAAACCTTTATCTAAGATGGACAAGACTTACTTCAATTATGCTCTTTGTACATAGCATGTCACTTAAATATATAGACCACAGTTAAATTGTTGTTTATCTTCGCTCTATTGATACCGTACGTAACATAAATACGTCCTAATTAAAACAGATGGAACTAAATTACTTGCAACTGAGAGATGTAATAAACTATCATTAAGACACAGTTTTCACTGACCATTTAGTTTGTTTGTTTAATGCAATTCATCATCTAGAAATCACTAGGTCAAACTGTCAAAGCTGTGTGTTTGCCATTTGGGTAAGTAATTAATTATTTTTTTACTCATTTAAGTTTGCGGATTACTTATCAATTTTTTATCTATTTGGAAATCAAATCAGATCTTTAGGTTCAACTTGACCAAGCTATACTTGGCAATTAAATTTTCACTCTAGAGGTATGCTGGGAAGACTCCCTAAACTAAAACTCTACATAGGAATAGTTATTATTTTTTTACCTCGAATACGTAATTAAGCTACGTACTAGTAATCTAAGCTGTAATTTTGTATGCAGTACTTAGTACTTTGTATCATGTTGTTGTCAGTAACAAAAAAAAGTCGTTAAATTGAAGCAAAAACTTCGTAATAATAATCCCGAAACGTCGGTCTGCACGAATTGCCGAAACCTTTAATGGTCTCTCGATGGGAAAAAAACTGGTAAAACTAGTTATCTATCAGTCAAGAATGCGAAATAATAACAGATTTGTTTATCGGACAGCATACATTCGCAACCGGTTAATAGTAGAAAACTAGAAAATCCAGGAGAAAATGTCCTTTATAACACAACTACAAACTATTCAATTCAGCCAAATCGCTCTTTCAATGTCAACACATGGGTTAAATCGATATTTTTCCAATTATGAATCGTTGTAATGATTAGAAACAGCATCGGAATTCCAGCAGTGTAGAAAATAGAACTCTCGAGTAAACAACCGAATAATAGCACCAAAGCACTATCATTCATTGCACCAGCAATGCAGGGGATCGATAAACGCACTGCACTTGTTTCCCGCGTTTTTTTACGTATAAAACGCGCGAAATTCACCTTCCCACATCAACAACCGGCGTACACTCACAGTAATGTGTAAGAATATAGTTTTTTCACCACAATTCTGTTTAAAAGTCACATTATGGAGTGAAATAAACACGGGAGCGGCAGTTTGTTCGTACGTCGCGTAACTGACTAGTCGTAGTCTGCAATCTGGCGGAGCGGGACGATACGATAGCCGTGCGCACAAACTAACTATAACCTAGCCGATTTGAAATAGTAGGGTGACGGGAGCGTATTTAGGGCGGGGTGGAGCAGGGGGGCACCATCGCCATTCATGTAGGGGACGCGGCCCTTCCGCGTGCAATGCCCGGTGCGTAAAAAATGTTTACCTGCGTTATAGAATGGGAGATAGTTAGATAGAGTTAAGTTGAGATGAATTGTTTGCGTTCCAATGTTTTTGTTACTGTTTTAGGGGTACCAAGATCATATAAGATAGAAGGCAACCTAGTAACACCAGTTATGTTGTTGATGCGACTTCTAGCAATACCTACTAAATTTTGCATGCAGCCTACGGCTACCTACAGGTCTTATGAGTTCCAACAAGAAACCACGCACATGAGTAGAAAAACTACTCATGTGATTATAGCCAATATGAAGGTTCGGCGAGGTCATCAATCACATTTCGCAGTTGATAGACTACCTCAAGAATAAAGCTCGATAAACAAATACACAAACACACATAGGTAACTTGATGGCTCTCGCGAAGTTAGTAAGTAGTTAGTTTAGTAGGCAAGTTTCACTATAATAAAAACTTTTATTGTGTTGTGGTACAAAAATGGTTTGATAAGAGTTGTGTAAGTTTATCCAAGCAATTTGCAATCGTTTGTTATTTAACGACTTGGCATCACTATTCCACAGATTTGCATATCGTACTAAGTACATAGGTAGTAGGTACCGTCTGTAGGTACTACAATTCCACCATCAACCAAAAAAGTTTTCGTAAGTTCGTAATTACTCCAATGATTAATTGTACGGTGGCCAGCACATCACGACAAACTATGACAGCGAAAAACGTCGTCCACGGTCGCAAGGTAAAACCTCTAGCCTCTAGATAGAAATTAAGTAGGTATAGAAGTTAAATAGATCTGGCGATAACGTTATTACATAGCGAGCGTGAATTAGACTTTAATTCATACTAAATGTGTCTACTGCAATCATATTTTTAGGCCATTACTTCGGTAACACAAAGAAAAAACCATCACCTATTTCATACAAACTTTATTTAAATCAAAAAATAAAATCTACAATAATCCTTTACTTTAAAATTATAATGTATACTTATAAATTTGTTTTAGCTTCTTTTTAGTAGCAGTGATTCCACGCCCACTACTCAAGGCATTTCTTACCCTCAACAATTACAATATCCTTTTTGGACTCGTAAAAAGGTACACTTACATCTTTGAAACAAAACAATCTGGATATTCTAACTAAAACTACATTTACTCTTGCACTCTGACGATGTAAGCGACAGATTTCAATTTAACTAGAACCAATAGCTTAACAAATTTATATTATCTCTTTTAAATCTAAGTTACAATGCATAAATTTCATTTTAATAAAAATACATATCTGATATCAAAGAACACTTCACACCTATGTAATTGTTGTTAAGTCGGTAACGTTTGAGGCACATCATTATTACATTTATTTCTTTGTTTAACAATATACACTGTTCGTGACATGTTAGAAGGATGTTCGACAGGACCTACCAATATATCTTTTTAATAAAAATTTGGTCAAAACTTTGATATATTAAACTTAATACTTCCTCTAATTACATAGATACCTGATGGTAAGTATGTAGAATCTAATAATACATACTCAGTGAATGAAAATAGAAAAATACTTTTCTTATAGTTAGTTCATATTTCTAAACTTTAGTAGGTTATTCAGAATCTCCATACTTCTTAAAATCCTTCATTTTCTTTGAACTCTAAAACCGAAAATAACGTTTCCCGGTTTGTGATTTTTGGTGTTTCAAAATGTCACGAACAATACATAAATGTCGGACTGCTTTAAAACTAATATTACACATTTATATTAATATAAGAATCTTCAGTCCATTCTTAGGTACTTTTTAGTCAAATATTTTTCTGGTTTAATATTTAAAGTACATTTTTACAGTATTAACAAGTCGTATTCACATGAACCCTATTTGGTTTCAAATATATCAATGGTTTCGTAATCACATTACTTTGATATTTAAAAATATATAATAGCTTTATGAAGGTAATAAGATTAGAAATAAACTTTACGCACCAAGAGTTCTCGTTTTAAACAATTATTATTTCAATCCCAAAAAGTTTATAAACTTACACGTAAATTATTAATTATTATTCGATATGTTTCGACATAAGTTTATAACAAACAAAGCTCACTTCACGGCGTTCAAAACGTTATAAAAATCTGTGAAAACCCCCATCGTAACAATGTCGCACTTGTAAACTCAATAAAGCAACTCACGGAAGTGGTAAACTTCTTTTCCCAAAAGAATAACATACATTTATCTGATCCCTAACAGTTAAATCTGTATAGAAAATATACAATTCTAGGATTCTAGCACGATCAATTTAAAAGAAAATTTTGGTGTCTTTACAAAACGGTCTCTGTACACTGTCTCGTATAATATATTACCATATTAAACATACATAATATTTAGCACTCTTAATCAATATTTTGAGAAAGCACTCTCGGTAATAGAACTCACGATTTCATTAAATCGTTAAAAATACATTTCTACACGTCAACAGGGCCGCGGGCGACCCCCGCGCTCAGGAGCGCGGCTAAAGTAAATGCAAACAACAATATGGGGCTACAACCGTAGACAATAAATATCTCGAGCGGTCCGATCCGCCCGGTCCGCGTAAATATTCACGTAAATATTCAATATACTCTCTTTGTACTATCGCTCGCGGGACCGGCCGAGGGGCGGACGAGCGCGTCGAGACAACAACAACGGGGCGGGCGGGGCTACTTGGCGAGGCGCCGGCGCAGGCGGTTGCGCAGCGCCAGCGCCGGCGCCCACGGGCCCGACGCGCGCTTGCCCAGCGCCCGCGCCGCGCGCTCCCCGCCCCCCAGCCGCGGGCCCTTCGGCGCGGGGGCCGGCGCCTCGCAGCGCGCGCGCTTGCCGGGCGGCGCCTCGGCCTCGTTGCGCGAGCGCAGCGCCCGCCCCAGCCCCGCCGCGCCGCACGGCTCCGTCGTCGAGTGAACGGCCGGCTCCCCCGCCCCGCCCCGCAGCGGCGACGCCGAGTTTTCGACCCGGCCTTTCGTCAGCACGGTCGATCTGGTTTGGGTGACGGCTCCCTCGGCCGCGGCCTTCGGCTCGTCGAGGGCGTCAGGCGCGGCGGGGGCGACGCGGGCGGCACCGAGGTTCTCCTTGGAGCGGCGGGCGCGGGGGCGGGGGGGGCGCGCCGCCGGGGCCCGGCGCGGCCCCGGGGCGCGCGGCGAGTTTCCCGGCCGGGCGCCGGCGCCGGCCGCCGCGCGCAGCTCCCGCGCGACGCCGGAGAGGCCGCGGGTGATCTTCTGCGCGAGCGCGGCGCCCTGCGAGTGCGAGCGCGTGGCGCGGCGCTCGTCGTCCGGCGCGGGCGGCGGCGGCGCGCGGCGGTTGAGGATGACGACGCGCTCGAGCGGCGCGGCGGCGGCGCGCGGGGGGCGGCCCGCCTGGCGCGTGGCGGGGCGGGACTGCGTCGGCGCGGGCTCCTCGTGGTGCGAGCGCAGCACGCGGTCGTGCGGCGCGGCGGGCGCGGGCGGCTCGCGCTTGGCGTCGGCGCGGGGGCGGCGGCCGCGCGGGCGGGGCGGCGCCTCGACGGGCGAGCTCGAGGACACCTCGTTGATCTGGATGCCGCCGTCGTCGGCGGGCGGCGCGTCGGGCGGCGCGGCGGGGCTGGGCGCGCGGGGGGCGGGCGGCTCCGGCAGCTCGGTGGCGGGGGGCGGCGAGGGCTCGCGCGCGGGGGGGCCGCGGCCGTGCACGATCTCCTCGTACACGTCGCAGAGCGTGTTGACGACGCGGCTGCGGTTGAGCAGGCGCGCCATGAAGTAGGACTCGGCGGGGTTGCCGTAGTTGGTGATCGCGTCGGCATCGTCGGCGCCGGGCGCGCGGGGCACGTCGGGCGCGGGCGCGACGGACAGGCGCGCGTCGAGCGTGGCGCAGGGCGGCAGCGGCGGCGCGGGGGGCGCGGGCGGGGCGGGCTGCGCGGCGTCGGAGTAGCGCGTCATGATGGTGAGCCCGTTCTGCGGCACGGGGCGCGGCGGGGGCTCGCGGGGCGCGGCGGGGGCGGGGGCGGGCGGCGCGGCGGGGGGCGGCGGCACGGGCTGCGGCTTCTGCGTGGTGCGCGAGCGCAGCACGGTGGCGCGCGGCGGGCCCGGCGGATCCAGCATCAGGGTCACCACGGACGTGTTGTCTGCTCGCATTCGCGTGTTTGACCACCTAAAAGGAAATTCTCAGATTATCTTACATGATTGATGATAGTTACCAAATCTATTCTTATGGGAGAGATTGACAGTATTGTTATATATGATGACACAATGATTGATTCAGTAGCACACTCAAATAATAAACTACAACACTATCTCTGAATGGTGACCAAAAATAAATACCAATCAGATATCATGTACACTCACTCTAAGCTAGGCTTCTAAGAGTAAATAGTAAATACCTCTCTAAAGCATGGTCCACTAAACTCTTGGATGGATTGAGCCAGTCTCTTGGCTGATTGCTGTTGCCTCCGACCAAGGCAGCCTCATTATGCCTTTCAGTTGCTTGAACTAAACTTACTGCACCTTCAGGGGATATCATGTTCCACAAACCATCTGTGCCAAATATAAGACACCTGAAAAATAAAAATAAATATGATAAAACATACATACAGTATCTAGCAAAAAAGGAAGGAAAAACTTGAATGAGTTAATACACTACTTGCATAAATGCCATGAATAAGTTAAAAGCTGGAATGTTTCTTCCTAATGGTCAATTAATAGAAATTGTTTCATGCCAATACAATAAGAAATTCATATTGTAAGTACTATACATGTATATGTATATACTACACATGTGTAAGTCTAAACATCTCAAGTATTAAGAGTATTAACTCAAGGTTACTTAATTTCTGTTGAGTTAATTCAATTAACATTCAAGAAATTTAGCCAGATTTATTACATACCTGAATTTTGTCGGGTCAATAGTCAATACACCTACATCAGGGTCAGGACTAACTATGAACTCATCATTTTGGGGGTTATAACTCCAAAGGTCACCTAAGGACCTTGCTACTGCTAGGAAGGGTATTTCGTCCATTGGCGTATTCTTTTTTATTGGACCCTTGTGACCTAATCGCGGCCTGTTCCATACTACGCGAGGAACACCCGCCTTGGACACGACCTTCCCCCCACATCTTTGGATACGCTCGATTTCTGCCGTAGATTCTGGCTTGTGGTCCAACGTTAACGGTTTGGCAGCCCATTCTTCACAACCTACAAAGGAATTAGTTTGTTAAGATAGAAGACTATTTCATGAAGAACAAATAACTTATCTTTGTTTTTTTTAATAATAAATTAAGTGCATATAAAATATACAATTTAAAAAATGGTAATTGCAATTACCATTCTAAGCAACTAGGTATCTTAAAAGTTAATTAAATATAATTATAACTGTCTATCTGATTATTTAACAAATGAGAGCTATTTAATAACAAATTAATTATGTTTTCCTCATACTCTAATAAACTCACCATCTTTTTGGTAACCTAATACAATAGCAGAGTCACCGACATGTCCAATGTATATTTTTCCTCGTCTTATGAAAGCAATGCTCGCTGTAGTACCCGCTGTGCTTGGTAACCCAGTAACTGTTTTTGGCCATTTTTCTGCAAAGATATCAAGGATATTATGTATAGAAATTATACAATTTTTATGGATTATGTATTTTGTGATTTAATTACATTTTTGGACTCTTTTCTGCATCCTTTTTTTATCATTTCAATGTCTATAGCGTTTGCGTAAACCAAAGAAACAAATAAGTGATAAAATAGTAAGTCAATTTAAACATTCCTTTTACTGTCTTTAACTAATAGTGTATGTGTCGCTTGTATATGGATGTTTTGCAGGGATCTGACGAAATTGACGTATTTATTTCTAATCCAAGTATCTTTAAAAAAACAATTAAAACTGTTCTCCGTGATAATAATAATTAAGCTTATCTGTTAACTTTAGGACTTTTATTGGAAAAAAAAATGTCTTTACCTTCACTGTTAGACACAAAATATGATCTTGCTTCAAACTTAGATACATATTTTGGGTTTTAATCTAGCAAATACATTTAGTTGTCTTATTGTATTTAATAATCTTGCCTGATTGTAACCTGTTTTGTGTCTACATAATAAATAAATAAATAGCAATGATAATGTTTTTCTTTAAGCCAATTTCTTCCCCATTCTATCTTTAGTGTTTACTTTGGAAACTGATTTTATAGGGATTTCATAATTCTAAATTACATGTTAGATAATCTCTATTGCCTCTAGCACTGAAATTGCTTATTAGGTAATCTTTTTGAACTGTGTCTCAGAGTAAACTATCTTTACATTTTCAAAACATCAACTTACAGCTTAAAACTTTGTCAGAAAAGAGAAAATCTGTGCCAATATAAAAAACAAACCAGTGTAACAGCTTTCACTTTGCGGTGAATGGGTTTCCCAAAAATTGAGTGGACATAATAGTTACTGCTGTTACCTAACCAATGTAAAGAACATAGCAAGAAGCATTTGAAATACTTTTGTCGACTCAATGTCAAACTATTAGAGAAAAAATAATGAGCTGAACAAGGTCGTTTGTATCATTTGAACAATCACTTTGGGTTCTCCTTGGAGATATTTATCATCCTTTACACATTGTATACCTTACACAGATAGATAAAACTACAAAAGGAGCTGAGTGTTTACCTAATTCTTTCCACATGTTCAAATGGGTCAACATGTAACCATTTCTAATTGCTTTCAGAACATCCTCATCGTTGTCAGACCAAAACTGTCGCTGCTTCACTATTGAGTCCATCAAATGCTCCTTGGCAAACGCTGCAGCCTCGCTTCCTCCATGGCCATCGTAGATCCCGAAGAAAGCATACTCCAAATCCCTCTCGTCTTCCGTTTGTTGATAAGCAACGGAAAACAAGTCTTCCATGTACTTTCTCCCGCCTTGGCTGCAGTGGCCAGTCACACGCAAATTAACACCAATTGATGCAGGCATTTTAAAACTATAACACTACAAATTAAACAACAAAATAATATGATTTCATTGTAACACAAACGTTTCCTTCTCAGACATTTTGCATTTGCAATTACGCGAGTCGCGACACGACTGACGACAGATCACGTGGACATATTGATCACTACGCGTGCCCAGTAGCTTACGGGATTCGCTATAAGTGGGAGTGAGATGACACTATGTATTTTGTGTCGTATTCAAAAGAAATGGACGCCATCATTAAATCCGCCATTTTCCATTATGACTCATGCTAGCTACTTTAAAGTTCTTTTAGTTAGAAAAAAACAAATATTTTAGTATTTGTTTATTGTTTGAAATAAATAATAATAATTATATTTTTGGCTATATTTTACACAAAACATGTTTTGATCAATGATGATAGCGGGAATTAAAAGTACTTTAAAAAGGAAGTCAATTCAAGCATTGCGTTCAGAAATGGCAAAGTGAAATCTAGGATTATCGTCAAAAATCATATGGGACAGATATAAAAAAAAAACATTTACAGAGAAAAAGCGGGCCACCTGGTACGGGATAAAAAATCTCATGTTAATATTAAAGAAAATAGGTACAAATGAACAAATAGCATATTCACTGCGTAGGTATCTAGCCTACGAATGCTATATACTCTAAATGTCTTGTCTGTGCATTTCTGTAATCTACAAATTGTACATTTTATAAATTATGTTCCTACATATTTGAATTAAAAACTAAATAGGTGGTAATTCATGAGACAACACCTTCGTTACTGTTTAAGTGTTGCCTGCCTCGTTGGTGTAGTGACAAATTTTCTGCCTTACATCCGAGGTCCTGGGTTCAAATCCCAGGTCAAGACAAAATTATTTCTGAGATTTTCTGTCATGAATTTCTCAAAAACAGCTCGGAGTCAGGAATTTGGCAGTGTTACACCCCGGTGCCTCGGAAAGCACGTTAAGCCGTTGGTCCTGAGCCTGATTTCTCTCCAGTCATGTCGGATTGAAGTCTCACCGAACTTTGAGAGTGATGAACAGTGAGTGAACCTGTGTATTGTGCTCACACTTGTGCACTATAATATCTCCTGCGTAGTTGGTTAATATCTGTTGAGATTGGCCGCTGTGGTCAAAATCAGCCAGGAGGACTATTATTATTAAGTGTTGAGCAAAACAAAAGTATTTGTATAAAGGCATTGATGCTAGGTATTATTTTAGGATAGTAAAGAAGTTATGCTACCTCTCATCTCATAGCATTACTGGGGCATGCCATGCATCACCTTATTCTTGCAAATAATGAATTATAATTATTATTTTAAATCCTATGATAAAACTGAAGATAATCTAATATGTTAGGGTGTATGTGTTGAAATAAAATGTGTAAAATAAGAGTTTCAAGTAAATCATCACACAAAGAATAAGAAATATTTAATAGGCTAAATTATTATTACACTACAAACTATAAAAATAGATAAATAAATTATTCAGTAACTTCCCATGGTTTTTCTGGTCTAAAGAGATCCCATGGCTTAGGTTTTGTATATACTTCAGGTTCTTCCAGTTTAATTCCACCCTTTACGACTTCATTGAGGAACTTTTCTACTTTTCCATCTTTGGATGGTTGGATGTCACAATACATTTCTGCAATTCCAGCCTCCAAGCATCTTTGGGCAAAAACTTTTCCAAGATTTATATACGCAGAGGTATCATTAGCACTATAAAGCTGTTTACGTAAAGACCATTCGGAGGTCTTAGCTTCAATTACTGGTCCGTTCAAGTAGTGTACAACTTGAGCTGTAACAATTCGGTTGGAAGGACTGAGAATTAACCTGTAATATAAATTACATGTTTTAAATGATGTAAAATAATCTTTATGAAACTTAAATCGAGCTCGTATCTTGAAACATAAGTAAAATACATACTTGTGCCAAAACCTTTTGCCAGGCTTATCTAAGTGATACCCATTGGGCTTACGAGCAATGCGAATTCTTTCCAAATTCCTGGGATTTCTGTTTACGAACTCGGTAGAGGTAGAATTCAATCTGTTAAATTGCACTACAATGTTAGGTTTTTTAAGTGCATTCATTTTTTAAACTATATTAAATTGTGTAGTAACGAAAATAAATTATTTTGTACGAAATAACCTAAAACTTTTGTTTGATTTGACATTGATTGACAATAGTTAGTAGTACCTAGTATTCTTTCCAAAGGGAAAGGCAACGGTCAGAGCCATACAGCCTCGTGATTCAATTGATCAGATACAAACGATATTATAGTGAGCGATTATGTTCTGGTTCAATTGAATTGTTATATAAACCAAAATTATACGTGCATCACTATCGGAAAATGACGTATGCACAGATTAGTAAGATATGTCTATGTCTAAATGTTGTTCTTTTGCTCGACCACCCATACGTCGAATTTAGTTTTCGATATAAAATTATTTGTTTAACTAATTCTAAGCACGTTCCGCTACCTTAATCGGCGTCTCAATGTATGTGGCGGTTTTCGCATTATGTGTGTAATCATCATTTCATCGTGTCAGTTGTTGTGTGAAGTTGCATTGGACTGTTTTGTTTCGTGGACGGGTGTGAACGCGCGGAACAGTTACATGTTTTGTAATTAATTCGTCCGCCCACCAGTCTGTTTGGTAGTACTATCGGCATAAGTGGGTGTGCGTGATTTTACAGTCCCGTAGGTAGTGAGTAGATTAGGTATTGTGATCATAATGTCTCTGCAGAAGAGTGTGAAAAGTGTTGGTGGTGACCGTTCGGAGCAGGCAGACACAACGTCGATATGTTCTTCAGTGACAACCCAGCCGGACAGGCATGGGTTCTTCGGCGGTGCTCAATACAGCCCAGAACCGTAAGTCAATGTTTACATACGTTTTACATGGCAATGTTGGTTATAAAATGCCCCTTAACAAGACTTGCGTAAGATTCACAGTTGTACAAACACTGACGGTGTCTGTATGACTGGACTTGCTTGCTAATGTGGTTTCCCAATTCAATTAACCTTCTGATATGCAAGATAGGCAAGTAGTATTTTAATTCCAATTGCTGATGTTTCAATAAGAATAAGATTCTTAATTAGTAATCTCAATTTATTAATATATCATAATACTCATCACATTAGTCTTTAATAACATAAAACTTGTTGTAAATATCATTGATGTGTATGAAAAAAGTTAATTACTATTCATGTGCTTTAATTTCAACCTTATGCACCACAGAGATAATAAGCTAGCCATTATTTGGTTTTTAAATAAAAATGAATCACCAAAATGATTCATATCATGGATATCCATATCTGAAGATATCCGACCTAAAATAATGATCCATATTTGTATCCATAACTTCTCCCAGATCGTTTAACTTATTAATTTACAATTGACAGGACTGCACCAAATTGAACGGTTCTTTTTTTGTGTTCCTTATTGTCAGGACTAGGTTTTCATATAAAAAAGACAATTTTTTTTTACATTTAAGCTGACTTTCATGTAGCTAGATCATAAAAAAATCAATACTCTGTTAGCCCCACAAATAACATTTTGAATTTGTCTATGAACAGTACAATTTATCAGTTTACTGCTTAAATATTACTACCAGAAAAAAACCTTGTGATGTAAATTCATAGTGAGTTTAAAAAGGAGAATAAACATTGTAGTGTATAGTGCAGTAAACTTTGGCATTATTTCATTTATATTTTAATATAAAACTAGTGGATCTGGCAGACACTGTCCTGCCTGCGTTTTCACCATTTTACCATATTTTTACATTATTCACTTCACCCTTTTATAACATGCATTTGCAATAAAATTATTTTTCTCATTTTGAGGATATATTCCATAATAAATGAAGAGTATGTGGCCTACTAGCAAACCATAGTCAACAAATCTGGCAGAGAAGCTGTGCACAGCCTGAAACCCAACAGACACAATCAGCATTTCTGGATTGAGACATTTGATTTGTCCCTAGAAATATTTTTTTATAACATACCTGTTATTTTTTGTCTAATCAACATGATTAAGAATTGTTTAATTTATTTCTTTGTTCTAAGATTTTGTGTTAATCACTAATGGTTGACATGCTTTACATAAGAACAAACATAGTTTGCATTGTACTACTAATTTCATCACACCCAATATGTGTGTGAACTTCTAGATAACAGACAATCACATGTATAAATCTTGTTGTTTCCTACTCAAGCGTTTTAGATATTGTTTTACTAGTAGCGTTACAAAACAAAGCATCAGTGAATGGGTTTAAATTTTAGAAGTACCTAATTTATATATCTACTGTACTTATAATAAATCTATAGAGAGGGCAATTCTGTACATGAAATGTTAAAGAAGAAAAAGAAAGGATTTTGCTAAAGTTCTACCCTAATAGGATAGAATAGGGGTTGCAAATTTGTATGAAACATGGTGGAAAAAAACTAAAGTCCATGTGGATGAAGTCACGGATGGCTGATAGCTTCTATATAAAATAGGTAAAGAAAAAACTCTGCTACTGTGTTAGGAAAATTAGTTGGCTAATAAATAGTTCAAGAAACTCAGTCACCTTTTATCTATCAAAGTTTATTAACCATCAACGGCCAACTATGGGCTTTTGGGTTGGTTGGTTGCTTGTTGTAAAAATCTATCCTGCCTAACAGGCAGATCCAAGATCTCATTGGCTTAAAAAGTAAGAAATGGCAACACATTGTTATTTTTCATTGATAGGATTTTGGTGCTTAGTAAGGATCTAGATAAAATGCACCAATCAATGTTGACGCTAATGGTTTTTTCCAATCCGGTCATTGGGTAAAAAGTCTCTCAGCCAATGTGTTGATTTGGTATACTTCTCGCCTTACCCCGAGTCTACACTATGGCGCCTACTTTGGCCCAAAAACTATCACCCAATTAGTGGATAAAATGCTTTGTGCTTTTTTTTAATGGCCATAATGTTCGTTTTCGGGCCAACTTCGCTCGCCCGACGTGTGGAGCCGGCTTTAGAGCAGCTTCTTTCTGTGCTGCCGATCTGTTTCGTGCTGCGCTCGCGCAATCGTCATATCGTCAATCAATCTAAAGATAACTCGATTATGCCGTCTACAATCGTATTCGTAACGTAACAGGGAAAACGGAAGTAGAAGCGATTTCCCGACTTCCCCGTAATGTCGTTATCATTCCGTCGACGTTTTTGCAGCAATTTAGAAAGTAACTTAGTAGCTAGCCGTCTAGGTCTCCAAGTGAGGTCATATTAAGACTCAAACGTATGAGATGCTCATTGATAAATCTTATAGAATTTGAGCATTTATAAAATAATAATTTATTGTAAGATATGAGATATTTATTTTGCTAAGTCGTTTAGCGACCTCGTTGGCTTCAAAGGGTTGTTAAATCCTGTCAAGGAACATCATGAACACCATATATGAGTAATGCCTCAAATGTCTAAGTAGGTTTATTTCTTTTCTATTAATCACAATCGATACGATTTAGTGAAGATGCGACTTTTCGCAATGGTGATTCAGATAAAAAGTTTCATAGGTAGTTTAACTTTAGCAGCCAATTAGTACGTATTACCTTTCTTGTTGGCTGAACAGCCCCGGTCACTAGCTGATCGGAGAGGCTATGATGCCGAAGCTTTTTACTCCTGAATGCCAGATGATACGCTTTGACTCAGGGTGGTGGGTCTGGCGGGGTGGCCAAGCCTCCTTAAAGATAGACTGACGATCTGGTGAAGGTCGCGGGAAGGCGCTGGATGCAAGAAGCGCAGGACCGATTGCTGTGGAGATCCTTGGGGAAGGCGTATGCTCAGCTGTGGGCGTCGAACGACTGATGATGATGATGATGATGATTGTAAAGTTTAAATGGCCTGTTTTGTTTTTAGGCGCGAGTGTATTAGGTCCTATCGCTTTACTGTACTGTTAACGATAGTTTTTTCGCCGGTACAGGCTAGGCGAGCCGCTACTACCCTGGTCCCCTAGAGAATAGCAGAATAGATCGATTTGACGTAGTAACATATAGGTACTAAGGCCTAAGCTCAGCTGTGGGCGTCAATCGCCTGATGATGATGATAGTAATGATTGACTGGCCCCTTTTTTATTTAGGCGCGAGTTTATTAGGTCCTATCGCTTTACTGTACTGTAAGCGATAGATTTTATCGCTGGTTAAGGCTAGGCGAGCCGCTACTACCCTGCCCCCTAGAGAATAGCATGTCGATTTGACGTAGTAACAGATAGGTACTAACTTCAGTCGCAAAAATTAAATCGTCAGATTATTTAATTGCACAAAGTTTGCAGTTGGATTAGTTAACAGGGTTACTTTTTAAGTGTTTTATAAAACCAGATCGAGATTTATCAGCCGGTGTACCGAAGTAAACATTATGTGTGGATACAATATTTCTCAATGCACATTGCTACAGTTAACATTATACTACCTAGTTTTTCTTATCTCGTATCGTAAAGTAAAATAATATTGTTTAATATTTTCCTGCACTGTGGAAAATATTAAATAGCAGGGTTGCTGGGCCTGTTGTCCTGGAACCCTTCTGTCTGATGTTCGATATAAGGGATAATACCCATTTTGTGTATTTGTCTGTTTTCCAAATAGACGAGTTTATTACTGACTAGCGGACCCGCAGACATTGTCCTGTCCGTTGGTTTTTTTTTTAATTTTCTGATATTTTATACCTTCCCTGGACTTCGACGGAAATTTCGAGACTATAATTCGTCTAATCGGTACAGCCGTTCTTGAGTTTTAGCGAGACTAACGAAATTTTTATATGTACGAAGATAACTGGGCATGTAAATGTTTTATGCGTAATTTATATTATGTTTTTGTCAGCTGGAAATTCTTATTTCCTTAGTTTGCTCAGGTGGCGACACAGCTGCCGAAATGGCTCCAACTTTTAATTTATTTATTCAACTTATTTTCTTTCTGGCCAGTTTTATGCACCGAGGAAAACAAAATCTATATTATATTTGTGATATGTATTTGCAATACGCGGTATGAATCACGCTCTGGTGTCAAAATTGCGTTATTATATCCGCTTGCGTGCTCTATGCCAGCTTGTTGGCTGTTTTGACACGATTGTACTGACGGATTTATGTGCAATAGTTGGTTCGGGTGCTTTAAGATAACGTGATTGACGGACTTGGACAAAGCTTCATGGAATTTTACCTAGTTTGGATCTAGTAACAGCGATATTAGTAGCCATGTAACTACTTTAATTGGTTTCAGAGTCTATCTATACTAGCAGGATGGTTGTTTTCTATTTAAATTACGTTTCAAAGTTGAACTCGAGTTACGTCAGTAATGATCTATTTTCTACAATAAATAACATACAGAAATAATTTGGTAAATAAGAATAATACTCATTAAGACTACGTGCTGTTTACTGCCATAATGTGATGCGAATATACATTGTATGTACCTATATTTTCTTTAGCAGTCGCAGTTTTACGTGATGTTACGGAACATGAAATCAGTGCGAAGATAATCAACTTATCGCATCTAGATTTATTTACAAGGCTACTACAATTCGACTAATGGAGGTATTGGATGCGCACCTATTCGATATGTAAGTAAAAGTTTCCCTGGTACTTATTTAGAGTTACAAGATTTGTATTTTGCTAAAAGCGGGATTTTCTCGGCGAAATCGGGACATATTAAAAAAAGAAAATAGCGCCCAGGAAATCAGTTTGATGTTGAGATACTAAATAAGAAAGTCACTAGTTTATACATATTTCAGTTATCACAGAAAGCGGAACAAAGTTTGTCCCGCGCGGGACATCCAATTAATTATAATAACGCTACTGTAAAATATATTTGCATTTATTTAGGGTGTCGCGCCCGACATAAAGATATTACTATATTCATGCCTAGGTTCAACTATTAGGTCGTATATACATGATTATCATAGCATTACTTCCTTCGTGTGTTCTGGCAGGAGACAAGGAATTTCTCTTACATTTCTGCTTATATCCTACACGAGCGATGCTGGTCGCAACCCATCGCTTCCGAGACACCATGCGCGGTACCGGGTGATCTCGTCTCAACTGAAGTGCGTGGACTACAGCCCGCAGGCCGTAGCCCTCGGAGGCCTCCTTTTCCAACCCCTTCAGCCTCGCCCTTGCCACCACATCTACACCGACGCCGTCTACGACTCCGTCTGTATCCGACGCCGGCGCTTCCACGATTGAAGATCGCGGGAACCTGCATGGCCTGCTGCACCGGCCTTATCCGTGCGATCTGGCGTGCACGCATGCACTAGCCTTCAATCCACGAAGCTCGCGCCGGTACACACATCCATACAGGGTGCACTTCTTGCTTCATATCTCATTATCATCATTTCATTACTACTTGAACATAATTCGGAATGAAGCCCGACGCGGTTGTCGAAAGCTACGCTTTCCCGCTCCGCCATTACACACTCAGTCAGTATGGTACTTATTAAACAGTGATATTTCAAGGATTCACTAACCTTGTCTCCTTTATGCTCCTGATGGAGGCGCACCTCCATTTCTTACCAATTTCTATCTGCTCCCGCCAAAGTACTTCTTAATCTCCGCCGTCGTGACTCGTGTCTCGAACTTCGTCCAGACATACCCACATCTGTCACTACATTATTATCTTTCAGTTTCGTGACCGTTAAAAAGAAAAGCAAAAGCAGTGTTGCCATATACAGATTCAAATTTCTACTTACCGATTATTGGAAGTTCGCGGTTCTCCGCGACACTCCCGACGGCGAAGATTAATTGAGTAACACCATGAGAAGACGCGTCCATTCAGCAATTTTCTCTCTTGCCCGAATGGCTGCGTTGCGTTTCCGCCCAGATTCGTCTTCTTCTCGGTTACTCGGCACGTATGCTTCAATTTCGGGAATGTTTCCTCCCTGACTAGCCATCTCTTCCATTGGCTCGTCAGGTGGGAAGGCCAGGTCTCGAACTTCAATGTCGGGAGTGTTTCCTTCCTGACGAGCCACCTCTTCCATTGGTTCGTCATCCGGAAACACCAGGTCTTGGTCTCGACTTCTTTCGGGCGAGGGTGTGTCCTCGATTCTGACAGCTTCTTCAGATGCGACTCGTTCGCATACGTCCATATGTTCTGCTGAACTGGGTTCCATTGTAACGGATTCTGTTTCTAAAGTTTCGATGGGGTTGGACTTCTGAACTGAATTTATTTCAACTACTTCGTCTTCCAATGGATACAGGTGACCAATTGAGCGGGTGAATTCAGTGTTACCAACTTGTACTTTTGCTATTCTGACTTCACCATCACGTCCTTGAGTTAATTCTGTTATCGTCCCAACTTTCCAGTTCTGTCGATTTTTATTTTCTTCTTTGATCTGCACAATGTCCCCAAGTTGCGGTACGCGATCAGACTTCACTCTAGGCTGCTTTGTAGAGTGTTTATATCGTTCACGAAGGTTGAGAAGATATTGGTCTTGGAACATCGTTTTAAACTCGTTTATTATTTTTTGTCCTCTTTTCCAGCTCTTGAGTAGGTCAACCTTTATCGCACTTCCGCTTGCTATTTGTTGATCGCTAGGAGTAATTTCCATACATCTTCCTAAATTCAAGAAATCAGATGGTCTTAGCACATGTTCAAGTTCAGTCCCCACACGAGTCAGGGGTCTCGTATTCACAACGGCTTCAACTTCTTTCACCACAGTTGTCAGCTGTGATTCGTTTAACAGGTGTTTGTCCAATGTACGTTTTAAGCAATGTTTCACGAGTGCAACCATCCGTTCATAAAAGCCGCCATGCCATGGTGCCAGTTGTGGTATGAATTTCCATTTTAACCCTTTTTCTTTACAATATTTATCGGTCAGAACTTCAGCAGTCAATTTAAACTGTAGGGCATTATCAGAGACAATCAGAGCAGGTGTACCTCTTGTAGAACAAAATCTTCTTAAAGCAAGTAAGCACTCTTCAGCAGTTAAATTCTTAACTACTTCTAGATGAATCGCTCTTACTGCTAGACAAGTGTACAAACACACCCATCTCTTTTCTTTTCCGCGCTCTGTGTCTACATATAGTGGTCCAAAATAATCTAGACCAGTATATGTAAATGGTGCACTGAAGTTTACTCTTTCCTTAGGTAGAGCTGGTGTAGGTGGGAGTTTGTAGGGGCCACCGCCATGTTTCACACATTGAGGACATTTTTTCAAAATCTTCTGTACTATGGCTCTTCCTTGAGGTATCCAATATTTCTTCCTCAGGATACTTAACGTGTGTGAGGCACCGACATGGTAGTTTTCCTCATGGATCTTTTGGATAAGTCGTGTTGTAAATTCGCATTCTTTAGGTATGAGAATTGGATGTTTCATTTCATATGTCCAATCCGTGTACGTTACTCTACCTTTGCTTCTTAGTACACCGTCAATGTCCAAAAATAGATTTAAATTTCTAGTTAAATGAGTCTCTTGACCTGCAACTTCATCTGGAAAGTATTCAGCCTGAATTGTTTTAATCTTATCCAACTCTTCATTTCTATTGTGAATTTCTTCTGCAGGAGGTGAAGATTCGAAATTGTCAGTCAGATCTTCAGGGAAGACTTCGTATCCTTTACTAGTCATTTCAGGACCATCTATGAACTCCAGGCCCTCCCCAACAGAAAGAGTAGTGGACATCTTAGGCAGATGTCTAGTATTTGGCCATAAACTTCTATCCTGTGAGAGAAAGTCAGGACCTTGGAACCAAAGATTACACTTCTGGTGCCAAAGTTCTGGTCTCGTTGCTAGATCTGCTGGATTTAAATCAGTGTTAATGTAGTAAAATTGCATATCTTTGTTTTGTTTGATTTCATTAACACGTCGTGAAACAAACGGCGGTAATAGTTTGTTAGTTTGCATCCAATTCAGTACGATGAGACTGTCTGTCCATAGAAACATCTTTTCAATCTGTAGGTCTAGGCAGTCTTTGATATATTTTATCAGTCTACTTCCAATGAGGAAGCCCAGAAGTTCCAGTCGGGGTATTTTTAGGTCTTTCTTATCTTCTACTGGAGTTATTCTCGACTTAGCCATCAGGAAAGAAACGCGTACACCATTCTTACTTGAAACTCTGAGGTAAACAACTGCTGCATAGGCGTTTTTTGAGGCGTCAGTAAAACAGTGAAGTTCGTAGTTACTGCCTTCGTTGTGATTGAGGTCACCAACATATCTTGGAACTTCTATTTCCTTAGTAGACTTCAAATCTTCAATAATCTTGTTCCATGAGTCCTTTAAGTCCTTTGGTAGTGGCGAGTCCCATTTTAATTTTTCCATACAAAGGTTTTGGAATAAGAGTTTAGCTGGTAAAATAAGTGGTGCGGCTAAGCCGCACGGATCATACAGCCGTGCCACAGTACGTAAGACGTCTCTCTTTGTCTCCGAATCTTTCCTTTCAAAGATGATATCACTTATTTTCAGTCGCAATGTATCATTCTCGAGATTCCATTCCATGCCAAGTACCTTCTGTAAGTCCTGTTGTTTAGCTTTTGTAACACTAGGAATTTGTTTTAAAAATTCTTTAGAATTCGAAGTCCAGTCACGAATATTCATACCCAATTCCTTGAATATGTTGTGGGTCTTGTGGTATAACTGGACAGCTTCTTCCGTAGAATTTGCTGTTGTTACTAAATTATCCACATAACATTTATTTGCGATGTCCTTCATTAGTGGATCTTGGTTTCGTGATAGGTGGTACCTGATTGTAGCGGTAAGCAAGAAGGGACTTGAAATTATTCCAAAGGGTACGCGGCAGAATCTCAAGTAAAGTAGGTTATCCTCAGTAGGTTCTTTGGAAGGATCTTTAACCCACAAAAATCTTGTGACATCTCTGTCAGTTCTTTGTAGGCCAATTTGGAGGAAGGCTTTTTCGACGTCAGCGATGATGCCAATTTTCCCTGTTCTAAAATTCAGGAGTAATGATGTCAGGTCTTCGAGCATGGATGGTCCACTATACAGGCATTCATTTAAGCTTTTGGTTTCTTTCACCTTTGCTGAGGCATCATATACAATCCTTCCTCTTTTCCCCTTTTGTTTTACAATGTGATGGGGCAAGTAGTGTATAGGACCATCGCTGGCTGCTTCCTTGTCAACCACTTCTATTATGCCAGCTTCCATTTGTTGCTTAAGGATTTCTTCATATTCTGTTATCACTGATGTATCCGATCTTCTCAGCAAACTCTTCAATCGCCCATAAGCAAGACCAAAGTTATTCGGTAGTTCAGGTGGATAGTTGATCCAGGGCCACCTGACTTGGTACCTTCCGTCTTCATATTTAACAGTCTCGTTGAAAAGTTTGACAACTTCTTCTTCCTTAGTTACTTTAGGAGAGTCAGTGATTCCGATACTTTCTAGGGCCCACAGAAACTTCATATCGATATTCCTTAAAGGCAGATCTGGTTCAGTAAAGTAAGTACAGCTAGGTTCATGGCATTGGCAGTAGGTTATTACTGAAAGAGAGTTGTTATTTTCTTTCTCTTCCCTGTGGATTCCTGTCAGAAGCCAACCGAACTCGGTATTTACTAGAAACAGATTTTCTTGCAGCTTTATTTGTTCTCCTTTTATAAATGAGAAGTAATAATCATTACCTATTAATAAGTCAATCCTTTGTCCCATGGTGTCATCATCTGCTGCCACATCCACATTGTCCAAAAGGGGAGACCTTATGACAGGCGCTCTGTCTGTTATATGTGGGACAATGTTCACTCTCATCATTTTCTCGGAGCCCCTTTTAGTCAAAATATGTATTTCTGCAGTCACAGTCTGTTTAGGAGTATCCGAGCCAAAAGTGAAAATTGTCATTTCATCCTCTCCATCCGGAACAATGTTTAGGGATTTAGCCAGTCTTGTTGTAATATAGCTTCTTTGGCTCCCCGAGTCAAGTAAGAGTCGACATCTAGTTATTGTCTGGTTTGCCTGAACTGTCGCTGTTGCTGTCTGTAAATAAAACTGGGTATTAACCGAAAGACCAATTATTTGCTTCTCAGAAACAAACATGGTTGCATCTTCACCCTTCTTTGTGGTCATACTAGTGTTTTCTTTACTCTTGTCATCTTTCTTGGAGGTTTTACTGTAGTTTTCCTTGTAATATTTTTCCGATGTCCCAGTCTCAAATTTTTTAGGGCATAAGGCACAATTGTGACGATGACGACAGTAAAAACATGTTCTTCCTCTACAGGCTACGCTCCTGTGCCCTTCCTTCAAACACATAAAACATTTTCTGCCAAGTCGCTTCTTCCTTTCTTCTATAGTTTTGTAGGTGCGGCATTTTTCACTAAAATGATATCCTTTACAGAATATGCAGGAGGGTTTAGATTTCTTAGACCTTTTGCTATCTTGAGATGATGTTTCTCGTTTTCTTTTCCTTTCTTGTCTATTTTCACTGATATAGAGTGCCTGTGTTGATGTTGAAGGAACTTCTGCCTTCTGTACTGAAACATCAGCACGTTCCATAGCAGACACAACTTTGTCTAGTGCTTTTCTTATATCTGAGACACTTGAATCTTCGGAAACTAGAAGGCGCACCTGATAATTTACATTTTCAGGGAATTTTCCTGTTATCAGCACTCTGAGGTGGTTCCCATCTGTGTTTTCTCCTAATGTATTCAAGACTCTAAGATGCCTCTCAATCATATTAAGAGTCCTGCGACAATCTAGGGCATTGTTAGATGCTTTTTCCAATTTATTCAGGGCGTTGAAATGTGCATCCACCACTGTAGTCTTTGACCCGTACCTCTTCTGCAG
Organism: Pyrausta despicata; assembly: GCA_963921415.1. Classification (NCBI taxonomy): domain Eukaryota; kingdom Metazoa; phylum Arthropoda; class Insecta; order Lepidoptera; family Crambidae; genus Pyrausta; species Pyrausta despicata. Next base: position 10,894,543 of record OY992865.1, on the reverse strand, counting down.
TAAGTCAACCGCAATCCTATAGTTTAGGTTAGTAGTGTCAAGCCCTTGTACAGTTTCCAGTGCTGGTCCCTCCAGGTAACTAATGAGGTAGGACATCTTTTCTGCATCACTCAAGCTGCGATTGTCAACGTTGGCTTCAAATCTATCCCAAAATTCTGTCCATTTAAGGACATCTCCTTTATATTTTGGGAGTTCTAGTTTGGGAAGCTTTGTACTTTGAGCTTGAGCACGTCCAGGATTTGATCGGCTTACTTCAAGACATGTCTCCAACGATGTTAATGTGTCTTCAGCCTTAAGTTGATCCTCCATATATGTTGTGGCTTCAGGTAGTGACACAGTTGGATATTTTTCAAATAGGAAAAACATATCCTTTTGGAAGGAGTCTATGCTATTTTTTATGGATAGTCTTAGCTTTATGATTTCTTCCTCCGTCGCTCTACCCCTTTGAACCATCTCGTCCGCTGCCTGGAGACACTCCAGCAGCTTCTGGTGTCGCAACTGCAACCGCTTCCGAAGCATTTCCTCCATTTTGATGTTGACTGAAACGGAGTATTTATATTTTATACTTCTGTCAAAACCCTTCCTTATATATTTTTTGTATCGTAAAGCACTATCAGTAATCATTTATTTACTTTCAGTCATTATCATAGAGGTGGATAAAAATAGACACTTTTATTATATACTAAGTAAGTAAGTAATCTTTATTATCAAGTAAACAATCACAGCATAGATTTCAGCTGTGACTTCCACACTAGGCTGTGCCTGTGTCGTGGTAGTCTATAAACGAACACATTTTCATTGCTCATATAATAGTAGGGTCTATAAGTCTGTGAAACCTATTATTTCCTTTTGTTTTAACAACATTTAATCACTTACCCAAAGGTTCTCAACAATGAGCAAGGAGTACTTATTCTTCGGAATGGTCAGGCTGCGAAACCCTGCGATTTGATGGCCTTCTTGTGAAGTCCAATGAAATTGTAAATTCAGAGTTCGGAGTAAAATTGTCTTTCCAAATTGTTGTTTGTTGCTGCTGAGGTTGCTGCGAGGTTTGGACAGGTCTTCCCGTAATTGATGTCGACCTGTAAGGTACGATGGACGAGCACATAAACACGTAATTTTTGTAAAGAGATAGCGTCGCTCCTGCATAGTATGGCGTGGTTTTGACGAAACAATTTATCACTCACCAAAGGGTCTTCGACAATATGCAAGGGATTATTCCTATCCAATTTCCAAAACAGCACCGACAGAACGTTTTACACACAAAAAACTGCTTAATATGCACTAATTATCACCTTTTTTTTTGCAATAAGACGCACACGCAGAGTGCATCGAACTCGAACGCATACGCAAAACAAGAAAATGGCTGATCTAAAAATAGACTATAGAAGCGTAATCTATGTCAAGGCCACTTCCGGTACGGTGGACGAACGACGGTGGACCTAAAGCGGGCCACACACGATCGATGAGTATTCACGTACGCATAAAAAACGCGTCAAAATATCAATTCGTAATTAAAAATCCGTCAAATATTAAAGAAAACGTATATAAATAAAACATGAGATGCTTAAAGTCATAATTCCATGGAATTATTTTTCGGGGTTAGTAAAACGGATAGGGATAATAAAAAAAAGATATAAACTTTTACACTGTTTATTGAAATCAAATGAAATAAAACACAGTTTCCTTTGATATTATTTATTAAAATCTGTAAAAGTACAAAAAATAGAAAAAAGTTTTTTTTTTTTTAATGAAAATTCGTAGATAATATTGCTGCTTTGGTAAAAAATTATCTCTATTGATTCTTCCATATCCATACGATAAGGTCAACGACCGTCACGTATCTCATCTTTTTTGTCAAATCCCTGCACCTCCACCATTTTATGTCGCGCCCGACATAAAGATATTACTATATTCATGCCTAGGTTCAACTATTAGGTCGTATATACATGATTATCATAGCATTACTTCCTTCGTGTGTTCTGGCAGGAGACAAGGAATTTCTCTTACATTTCTGCTTATATCCTACACGAGCGATGCTGGTCGCAACCCATCGCTTCCGAGACACCATGCGCGGTACCGGGTGATCTCGTCTCAACTGAAGTGCGTGGACTACAGCCCGCAGGCCGTAGCCCTCGGAGGCCTCCTTTTCCAACCCCTTCAGCCTCGCCCTTGCCACCACATCTACACCGACGCCGTCTACGACTCCGTCTGTATCCGACGCCGGCGCTTCCACGATTGAAGATCGCGGGAACCTGCATGGCCTGCTGCACCGGCCTTATCCGTGCGATCTGGCGTGCACGCATGCACTAGCCTTCAATCCACGAAGCTCGCGCCGGTACACACATCCATACAGGGTGCACTTCTTGCTTCATATCTCATTATCATCATTTCATTACTACTTGAACATAATTCGGAATGAAGCCCGACGCGGTTGTCGAAAGCTACGCTTTCCCGCTCCGCCATTACACACTCAGTCAGTATGGTACTTATTAAACAGTGATATTTCAAGGATTCACTAACCTTGTCTCCTTTATGCTCCTGATGGAGGCGCACCTCCATTTCTTACCAATTTCTATCTGCTCCCGCCAAAGTACTTCTTAATCTCCGCCGTCGTGACTCGTGTCTCGAACTTCGTCCAGACATACCCACATCTGTCACTACATTATTATCTTTCAGTTTCGTGACCGTTAAAAAGAAAAGCAAAAGCAGTGTTGCCATATACAGATTCAAATTTCTACTTACCGATTATTGGAAGTTCGCGGTTCTCCGCGACATAGGGTCTTTTTGTCAAGTGGTTGTGTAATCACATAAGCCACAATGTAAATCTCAGCGAAAAAGATTCGTGCTCATCATGAATGAAAAATTTAATCTCAAATGATACCATAGTTGGTATCTCTTTGGTACCATAGTTGTCATTAAAGAGAAGGTGAATTATTTAGGTAAGAACTTTTATGACAACAGACAAACAGCTCTATAAAACAGCTTATGATAGCTTTGATCTTTTACTCATGTTTAAGAATGAAAACGTACGTATATTTAATTAGATCTTTCACAGAATTAATTGACATTCTAAAAGCGTAGTAAAATTGAAAGCGTCAGACTTTCAGACTTGCCGGTGTCTGCAAACATTTTATATGGACTTAATTACATACATTCTATTCAGTGAGCAGTTAATGAGTGATTTCACTTGCGTACAATTACTGATTAACTTTTAGCTGCTGCAAACTCAACTTCACTTGGAAGTAGGAACTAAATATAAAACAGTAGGTGCCGCCTGTATCCTGTGGTAAAGGGTACAAGAGGGACCTATTGTTTTATCTAAGTGACATAACTAACATTATCTCAAACAGCTGGGTTTTTGAATAAAACAGGAATAGTCACTCTGCCACTCAGATCTCTTGAGGTAGGACTGATAAAAATGACATTCTCAGGAATTAATCGAAGCCGCGTCTTGGGCTATAGCTTCTGCTCGACCACACAGCAAACCCGAACTTCCGATTGATAAATTCAGTTAATACACGTTAAAAATAACCTCATGTCTCATAATATATAAGGTTCAAGATTATATCAACGATAAGAATGTGTGGACAGTCCAGCCTGCACTAATCTGATGTACAATTACTTTGATTGATTTTGTTTTTTTATGGCAGCCAGTGGTGACTGAGCTTGTTGCGACGCATTTTCTCAGCACTTACCTAATTGTCTGTGGTGCCTAATTTGGTAATGTTGGTAGGACCCAAGATATAAAGTCATGTTCAAGCCTGATGAAATGTAATTTTGACGCTCATAAATTACATATTACGAGTATATGTTTTAGTCTGAATAAATGATATTGACTATTAAACAACCTAGTAAACAATTCGGTTGCAACATCATCCGTGGGAGTGGGCGGCCTAATGCACGCTTCTATGATACAAGGCGAATGGCAATCTTGTTACCATGAGCGTTTGTGCACGGTAATATATTACCGTGGTTTGTATTTGCTGTCCCGTTCATTTTATTTTAATTTAAAGAGTCAAACTACAATACAACATTAAGTGATGATCTATCAGAAATTAAGAATGATCTCTTGCAATGCTTGTCGCTTTCAGGAAAAAGTCACGTGTTAAAATGTATTTTAAAAGACATACAGACAGAATAGTATGGAATTATGGATTCCAGATTTTAGATGAATGTTTGGTTTTTTTAAGTTCCGTTAATGTGATAATTTTGCCATATTTTAATCAAAATAAGACTAAATGCATGGCAGAACTAATGTAAATCATTATTTTCTTTTCTCGATCGCTAAGACGTATTTTTTCTGGAACTTCATATCCGAAAGTCGATCTGTGAAAAATGTGAGATTCCAATTGGATTTTTCAGCGGATGTCGACGATATTTATAGAAAGAATTAGAAGATTGTGAGTTTCGATGGTCCGTTAAACACAGATAAGCAATTTACTAAGGACAAAAAGTATTCGAATACCATTTTGGAACATAAAGTTTTTAGTTAGACGTTGCTACGTGAATAAGCAGTAAAACACTGGCCATTCAAAATAAAACTAAAAAACTGTGTACGTGTGTTTTCAAATTTACAGACGATTTTCAAAGCGATACAACTGTTGTATGAGTTGTTGAGTAACTAGTGACTATCACTTGATAAAATTATCTAACTCTCGTGTGTGATGGTTGATTTTGATGAATAAGTTTAGAGTGATTTTATTTCACACTGATTCAATGAATGAGCCATTCCTTGTCAACTAAGTTACTATAACGATCAATCAAGAATAATTTGAGCAACTAAGAGTCAACAATATTTAAATGTAACACCAAGTTACAGCAGAGTTATTTAGCTCACATAAAAAAGCGCACTTAATTAACATAACAGGTCTATTACCTTCGTCTCACAATTCATCCTGAGATTTTTCCCACGTCGTGTTCCTTCTTGCATGTTATCACAAAAACACTTTCTTCTAGCTAGTTAGCTTCGCTCAAATGTAGGTAGGCACGTGACGAGTGCAGGTGGAAAAAGTAATAAACCTTTAAGAGACATTGAAGTTGATTCCTTTTATTGATACCGTATTCTGAAGTTAGCAGCAGGCGGGTATTTCCGACAGCTGTTTTAAAAAAAAATTGGTTTGAGCAGATGTTCTAGCTGTTTTAATATCGGTTTAGTAAGACAAGTTAAACCCTAATACGGTACCTACTCAGTATTTGCACATGTATTTGGTTATGCTAAGAGATAATGTTTACATCGTATAAAATTACTACACTTCACACATTGACACACACACACACACAAGCTGGAGTGCTCCTCAATAATGTTTCTTCTTTCTTTTTAATTCATCCTTTTTTTTAATTTTCTGATCTTTTAAGTAAGCCCTCAAGACCTACCCCTCACCCAACATCTATGAAAACCAGCGCTGTTTGGGATCATATCCTAAGTTAGCACAAGCTGAGCCACCTCCAATTGCTTTGTTGTTTGTTTGTCTCATTGAATGTTAGTTATGTAAGCAATAAATATTTTTATTATTATTATAAAGAAAACATATTGACACAAGATTGACAGTTGGTAGTGTCTTGGTTACCTCTGCAAGCAACACAGTGTTTCAAATGGTATTAAGCCCTTTTATGAGGTCTTTGCATAACATATTATGAAAATATTTATATGTTTGTTAATCTTATTGACGTACAGTCGTTGACGGAGTGTAAATAGTATTTTTGGCAGTTGCAAGTCTTTGTGGGAATTTCCCACAATGCAAATGTCATGGTGCAGACATTAACCAATCTGGTATTGATTTCTGATTATTAAATAGCCTTATATCTGAAACTAAGTGCATAACTACATTGTCATATCGTATTTGAAAACTTAACTAATTTATTTATTTTGTCGCACCGCCTACTAATCATTTCTGCTTAGCCCAAAGGTATGACTGGTAGAGAATGCCCTACGACGTTAAGTCCACCTTTTGTTGTGCAATAAAGCTTAAATAAATAAATAAATAAAATAAACTAATTTAGTAAACGTTAAATAACATTGGTTTAACGACCTCACAGCAAGGTCGGTTCAAATCATCGGACGGAAGTGTGGTGTGTTCTTGCGTGTACAGTCATCTGCAGAAATAAAACGAAAAACAACCGCTTGGTGACTAGATTTCAAATACAATTGAGATTGTCCTTTTCGCTCAAAAGAAGCGCTGCTCGTCATAATTTTATGAGAACGCTGCAGCTACCAGTGAGCGGAAAACAATATGTAATATGATTTTATTATTTAAATTATAAGCTGAAAAACTGCATAATTAAGCCTCTTTTTCGTCATTGCTGCAATTATGCTGTGCCATTGGTAGTGTGTTACAACATTGATTATGATTTTTTCACTTTTTCAAAGAGATTTTTAAATATGTTTTTTTTCCTTTTTCAAAGAGATTTTTTATTTACTAAATTTTTATCTCGTTTTTGGGATTTATAGAGGTATTGCGTCAAGAATGAGTAAATTCTCTACTACAATTTGACTTCGTCATACTAATAGTCCATCTAACAATTAATAATAGCATATGAATGCATATACTATTACGTGATGATGACTCAACTTGTTTAATGATGTCCAAATCAAACGGTGAATGACCTAATTCTTTTTTTATCGTAACATCAATTCGCGGTATGTTTATCAACACGATGCAAACACGAATGCTTTGATAAGGCCAGTCTAGAATAGGTATAAAACTTGACACAGTTTACTAGGTACAGCTGAAAACAAAAACCCCGACATGAGCCAAGAACAGAGCTGGTGAGCTTCAACGGCTGGTAGAATTATGACCAGCCATAGCTAAAAACCATCGTGATTAAACAATCTTTCAAATAAATAAAAAAACCGCTTTTAAATCGGTCCATTTCGTTCTGGAGCTTCTATGCCGAAGTCAGGACACACAACATCACAACCACACACACAGACATAGAGGCAAACTTATAACACCCTTTTTTTTAATCGGGGCCTAAAAATAGTACCTAGTAACTTAGTCAAAAAATGTTGTGAATTATAGCAGACTTTCTCATTAGGAAGAGGGAAGAAGCCGAATGCAAGTAACCCTTTTTTTGCAAAACAACTTTTCACACCACTGCTTTTTTGAGTAGTAGTTTTACGGAACCTAATTCAAATTTGCACTTCACCCTTCATATTCCTGTAAACACAAGACTTGCTAGTCGCGTTTGAAAGTATGTTTTCAGCTTGACACTTAAAATTCTTTAAAGTTATAAAGTTATAAAAAATAAAGTAACCTAATAAAGTAGCTGATTCATCTTAACCGATTTTTAAACAGCTGAAAAGGTTTTCATGCGGTTGTTGTATCTAACCGCAACAGTGATGGATGAATGATGAATGAATCATGCCTGGCTGCTGCCTAAGGAGCACTTAAAGAAATTCAGTCCGATAAGTAAATGTCACGGTAGCTCAATTGGGAGAGCAGTGCGCCAGGCTTGCGAGAGGTGCGTGTTGGAGTCCCGCCTGTGGCAGTCTATTTTTCTTTTAGTGTGTTTTAATTTACACTGTAAAGTTTGCATTTTCAATTCTATAAAATATTTAAAATTCTGTAAAAAAATCAGTTGCACTTGATTGTTCTAATCACTCGTCCCTTCTCGCCGTCACTCATAATGACAGGGTAAAAGGTTAAAAACAGGCACAGGTGCGAAGTATCCTAATGCGTGAACAAGTGTTTCAAAAGCATAACAATGTCGGCTTTTGCCCTGTCAACCCTTACGTGGGAAATGGTAATTCTTTTCGATGTTACCGACCGCATATGACAGTGTCAGTCACGGCTTTAAATATTTAAAGTATTTCCTTAATAATTTGCCTGAAGCATCGAGTATTCATTGAAACTGTAAACCTTTTAAATACATAAATTAATTAATACGATTTCGGAGTGTAAGGACGCTTTTAGACGGTTCGTGTCTGACCGATGCAGTGCCGAAGCGGTGCGTTTGTCATACGGCGTACGACAGCAGAGTGGGGTGAGCACAAACATTATCGTAACGTATTCGTGACTTCCAAACGTCATAAACTGACAGTATCCACATACAAATTGACAGTTTAACGAAAGGTAAACGCTACGAATACCTTACAGTAGTTGTTCGTGCTCACCCCACAGTGCGGCGTGTCGGTTCGGTACCGAGAACGGACTGTCTCCGCACTGAGTGTTTTGTTTGAACGCACGAAACGTCTAAATTGATAGAATCGAACTTAAAATAGAAAAATCATCGGTACGTATTAAAGCCTTAATATTTATAAACTAGTGCGCGCATACCTGACTGATCGTGTCTTAAAATAAAGCTCCCGATTGTGGGAAGACCTGTTGTTATTATTGTGGTGACCCTTGGCTTTTATGGAAGCTATGCAAACCTGTTAGAGACACTAACATTATATCGTTCTAGAGAGATATCTTATTTCAATGCAGATTTTCATTTTTAAACGTAAAACTTTGATAGGAGGAATTGTAACTAATGTTGAGACTTAGCCCAAACTACCGCTTAGGTTGCTGCTTGGTATATTGTGTCATTCTTTATACAATTTAGATTTTATTGTAACTGACCGCACGTGCCTGGTTAGCCCTTGTTTATTGTTGTCTATCAGCACCGATCATCAGCGTGACGGGACGGACAACCAGCCCCAATAACAAACAAAACCTCAGCTTTGGGATTCGCTGCAGTTGGGTAAAAAGCTTCGCTGCAGTTTGACTATGTCAACTTACAGCTTAAAAGTATACTCTCCGTAGCTGCGACACGAAAGAAGTTTGCGACATGATTCAGATAAACCTTGAGATGAGACACTTTCACGGATTATTTCGCGATTTATTTAACCTGACGTTTCGGACCCTTTTCAGCGTCCGTGGTCACAGGTACACAACTAACACCTTCGTCACCTGTGACCATGGACGCCAAAAAGGGTCCGAAACGTCAAATTAAAATAAAATGTAAATAAATCGCGAAATAATCCGTAAAAAGTGTCTCATTTCAATGTCTACTGTTCGACAAACCTATAAACCAGAAATGTCGCGACGACACGTCCCTGCTACTGTAGCCCGCTACCAACTTGTACCTAAATGGTCCAGCTGGCTCCAATCTGTTCTATTTATAAACTCACTAGAATATTCTCGTATTGTTGCAGAAAGAGGACTGTATCGCCGAGCACGATACTGAAGAGAGAACAGAAATGGCTGCGAATGCTGAACAACTGGGAGGCGTTCATGAGCAAGAACTACAAGAAGGTGCGCGAGAGGTGTCGGAAAGGTTGGTGCAATTGATTGAAAAACGTTTTCCTTTCTTAAATGATTTTTTTTTGTTATGTATTTACTACAATGTCCGCCTTCTTTGGGACATTCAGCAGAATATTGGGTGTTGCTTAAGTTAGCGGCGCTCTAGGTATGTGGCCTGTGTCAAATCCTCCTTAAAAGACAGATTACTGTGTCTGGATTATGTCTTGTGGTTTCGTTTTAGCCGTCGCGCTTCCTCGTGCTCATCCATTAGTGACAAATGCTTATTTAAATTAAGTACTTAACAGTTACATCGGGTCTACCTTTATGTATGATTGGTGACGTCTTAGACTTTCGATCGCTTATCAATTATGTTGATGGCTAGACGAACTTGTACAGGTAGTAGACTACTTTCAAAGATATTATCCGTAGTTTTCCGACGTCGCTATCCCCTGTCACTCTTACAAGCTTGACTGTGCGAGCGAATGCGCTTGCTAGACCCGAAAATACGAACGAAACGTTAGGAAGCTCAGGCAGGATTGCATTGGACACAGGTGTCTCAGGTTCTGACGTTATATAAATTAAATATATATCCGAGTCGAAACATAATAAGTATATCCAACTTTTTATGTCACTGATCTCGGAATCATTTTATTCTATAAGGGAACTCCTAGAGTCTCGTTCACCTCATAAATGATGTTTCACATATCCGTTTGACTGCCTGCCAGTAACTTATTTGACATGTTATATTTCATATAATTTGACTATATTATTTTGTGGATGCTATATTACGTTATTTATTTTTTAATTACAGACATTTATCTTTCATTATTTTGTGTATTTCTTTCTTCTTTTTTTTCACTACATTTATATGCCGACAAGGCTGATCACAGCGCACTCCTTATAACCTGTAAGTACATTGACATCTATTCACCTGTGTATCACAAATAAATTATTTGAATTTATTTCATCAGGTATCCCAGCATCAGTTCGTCCCAAGGCGTGGCTCTACCTCTGCGGAGGCCAGCTCTTACTGGAGAAGCATCCGAACGAATACGAGGAGCTCCTCCAGGCGCAAGGGGATCCCAAGTGCATGGACGACATCAGGAAGGACCTGCACAGACAGTTCCCGTACCATGAGATGTTCATCAGAGAGGAGGGTGTGGGGTGAGATGCTGTTTATTCTCTCATCAGCCTATATAAGTCCCACAGCTGGGCACAGGCCTCACCTCAACTATGAGGTGGTGCGAGCCATACTCCACCACGCGGGCTCAGTGCGGATTGGTGGAGGGGTTGTGTGTAAGGTAAGTGACCAACCTTACTGTCAGATGTTATTAAGCTGCCCTAGGGCCTCTGACTAGGCTTAACGACTAATATCTATCGATATTAACCGAGACCAACCGCTTAACGTGCCTTCCGAAGCACGGAGATGCTTGTAAATAGACATCACTTTAATGGCCAGAATGGTCACCCATCCCAAACATGACCGCGCCTTAGGTTGCTTAACTTTTGGTATCACTACCAAAGCTCTGCAACTACTGCGCCACTAGCACCTCTGTACCTCTGCACCAGTTTATTCTACTTTTTTTTAATCTGTCTCTCGCTCTGACGAAAATGAGGGAGATATAAGTTTGACCCCTATGCCTGTTTGTGTGTGTATAGGCACATATATGTTTGTATTTTTGTGTGTCTATCTGTGGCATCGTAACTCCTGAGTGGATAGACCGATTTCAAAGCGTTTTATTTTATTCGAAGGATAATTAATCAGGTGGTTTTTAGCTATGGTAGGTCAAAATCCGTCCAGCCGTTTTCCTGGCACATTTCAGAGGTTTAATTAGTTTTCGTTTTTGAATGATTATGTCTCCATTCATGAGGATAATGATGACGCAAAACATTAAACTTACTATTTTCCTTAGGATCCGACCAAAATTATAATTCGAACCTTACTCGATTAAAATTGCTATTCACTTAACTTTTGTAGAGGAATGGAGATCGCTAGTTTTTTTGCAATCCTTATGATTTATCCAATTATGGTTTGGATCTAAAGGTGATGAATTATCAGTGGATTCAGTTTCTTTTTTATTATACTGGTTTTATTTTTAAACCCCTGCCGTAAAAGAGGGGTGTTATTAGCTTGACCGCAATGGCTGTGTATGTGTGTTTTTGTGTGTGTTTGTCTGCGGCATAGTAGCTCCCGAACGAATGGACCAATGTCAAAGCGAAAGATAATGTGGTGGTTCTTAGCTATGGCATCAAATTCAAATTAAATTTTTTATTTGCTATTAAATAGGGTTGGTACAAATAAATGTTGACCGTAATAAATGACAAAGTGCTCCTATTTAGCCATATACAAAAGCATGCAAATGTAAAAGCATCAAATAAAGTTAATTACATATCATAATATATCATAATATATATGATATACATATCATAATAATAATAAATATTTCACAACTATCACACCAATTCTCTAGTCCCAATTTAAGCTACGAGGCTTGTGTTATGGGTACTAGACAACGGATAAACATACTTAAATATTTTAAATATTTTTTTTTTGTAAATAAATACATATTATACATAGAAAACACCCAGACCAGTACAAACACACATGTTCATGCACACATATGCTTGTACTGTACGGGGATCGAACCCGCGACCCTTGGTTTTAGAAGTCCGACATGTAGACCACTGCACCAAACGGTCGTCGTAACCAAATTATGTATCGATTATATTATTTACTAGTGGCCGCCCGCGACTTCGTCCGCGTGGAAAGCCTTTATCTTAAAAATTCTTTATGAATTGTAGCCTATATGTTATTCTGATGTATAAGCTATATTGTGGTAAAGTTTCATTCAAATCCATTCAGTAGTTTTTACGTGAAAGAGTAACAAACATCCATACATCCATACATCCATACATCCATACATCCATACTTACAAACTTTCGCCTTTATAATAGTAGTAGGATTAATTATCTTCTGTTCGTCGAAATCAGTCTAGCTGTTTTTCTGGCTCATTCGGTTTTGTTTTACCGGAAAGTTAGTAGCCTGCTGAAAGAAAAGGGTAAAAACAACTTGGTATAACTTATTCACGCTCGACTGTACCGTGACCCTCTCTCCCCTTCGCTTGATGTGACACTTTATAATGGATGACAACTGTGTAACAAACTCGTGCGACCCAGTTTTGTATTCTCTAATATGTTGTAAGTTTGTAACGTGTGACAATGTACGACATGTAGTATATCTTGGACAAGAGCCCTGCAGACCTTATAGAATAGGTGAAGGTACTTACTGGGTATGATTTACAGAATTGTATACAAATATTCAATGATTTTGCCTAGTAAGTCTGAATATCTATATCTAATTTGTTCACCATCATCAATTTCGTCTTCATTACCACAATTTTTATAGAGTGTATTTATATAATTTCTTTACAGTCAATCGAACATAAAATAGACGTAAAACATCGACTCGTCAATGTAAATAAATGACTTCCTGTGTAGTATACGTATAAGTACGTAACATGTATGATCAAAGTGATCAAATAATGGTGTCCATTTACAGAGAAGTCTATTGTTTGACGCTACAGCTGAGTAGATAAAAGATTGATTTGTTACACCTGTTTTTACTAGGAAGAAACATACTTTACAAGAAACTTTAGCTGCTCGCTAATTTCCAGACCCTAATAAGATGGAAATGTATAAATATATAAACGGCAACATTGATTAATTCGCCTCAAGAGTTTACAAGGAAGGCGTCAACTCAGAAAAGAAATAAGCTTTATTGTGATCTCATTACACCCCGAACTCAAAATGATTGTTCAAAGTAGCAATTACCTTCTTTTAACAACAGACGAATACCGCAAAAAAATGTTAAGTGCTCCATTATGTAAGTCGATTGGGTAACAAAGTGCGCGTCTAGAAGATATTTACCTAATTAATTATGAAACCGCATATTTGACAGAGGCAGCCCAAACCGGCCACGCCTAGTCGGGAATGCTAATGATGACGGCAAACCGTTTAATATTTACGCCATTGGGTTTGAGCTTATTAGGTTTTTGTTATGATTTATTAACAAGTCAAGAAAGTGATTCGAATAACTAAAAACCTCAGTAGGTACACTTGATTTTTGTTTCACATTTGGCTAGAAATCAAATTGTAAGATCAATCATATGTTAAAATATCATACTAAAAATTAAGCAGTGAAATGACATACATTCAGTCCAACAGTGAACTCACTGTTGGACTGAATCTATGTCCATGTAGAAGTACAATAATGATTATATAATTAATAATGATTATGTTATTGTCTTGTTTTTTTCGTGGTGCGGCATTTTGACATTGTTTTGCCCTTCTTGTTAGGAACGATTGTCATAGTAGTGTTTCATGCAATATCAAATAAATTTCCCAGTAAAACTCTTTCTATGCATAGTAACAATTCAGATAATCACCGTTATAGTGTTTGAAAAAATTTTGAGGTGTTTTTATCAAAACGTACGCGGACTACGAACTAAAACTAAATTATTTTTTAGAAACCTACTTAATAGTAATTACGACATTATTTTACTGAGTGAGACATGGCTTCTGCCGGGCATTTTTGATGCCGAGTTATTTGACCCCCGATACTATGTACGTCAAGAGATGGAAAAAGGTGGAAGTACCTTAATAGCGGTTAGGCGTGATTTGATGATAGATTCGCAGATCTTAACACTACCAGATCTTCCTGACGCCGAAGTGACATGTTTATCTGTTCGGTTGTCTCGTGGCCCAGATTGTAAGCGGTTGCATATATACTGTTGTTACTTTCCAGAAACTCGAGACCAAATAGTCTCCGAGTTATCATTAGAATCGATATCTGAACACGGTGTTAGTAGACCTTCTGACGAATTTCTTGTGGTTGGTGATTTTAATGATAGGGCTGCATTGTGGTCACAGTCTCTAGCCGATAGTGATAGTTATATTTTGTTCAATCCAACTGTTAATCAATTAACTTCTCAGTTGTATACCTTTATGAATTTCACAGGCTGGTGTCAGCGTAATGGAATTCCGAACTCGAATAACAGATGGCTTGATCTCGTATTCTCTAGTTTTCCATGTACCGTTAACCGCTGTAAACCTCTTTCGGAGCCAGAGGACAGCCACCACCCTTCTTTATCAATAGTCGCGAATGTCTTACAAAAGGATGTAGGCCTGCGGCTAGCGCCAGTCACAATCCGTCGTTTCCATGCAGCTAACTACGATACTATTAAGTCTGAACTGGAACAGGTTAGGTGGGAGGAACACCTATCTGACAATGACATAGAAAAGGCTCTTGAGAATTTTTACCTTATTGTTAATAATATTATCGATAAACATATACCTAAAAAAATTGTTAAAGAAAACAGACAATACCCTATTTGGTTTTCGCTTAAATTAATTAAAATGTTAAAGAAAAAAGCTAAATTACACAAAAAATGGAAAAATTACGGTAGACTTTGTGATTATGAATGCTTTTCGGACCTGCGGCGTTCAGTTAAAAAATTGGTAATAGAATGCTACAACCTGTACATCAATAGATCTGAAGAAAATATAAAACAGTGCTCTAAACATTTTTGGTCTTTTATAAAATCGAAAAAAAATAATAGCATACCAGATACACTTAGACTAGACCAAGAAGTGGGTAATGATGGGCAGACTATCTGTGACATGTTTGGCACTTTCTTCCAGTCGGTTTTTGAGAGGGATAGTGGCTGTCCGGCGAACTTGAGTTGTACGGAGTCTGGTAGTGTGTTAATAAGCAGGATCCACATATAGCAAGATATCGCGGAAAAGAACCTTTCGGATATAAATATATGTAAGGGTAGTGGACCTGATGGTCTTCATCCATTATTTTTAAAGACATGTCGTAAACAGTTAGCGTTCCCTGTCACATTTTTATTTCAGTTATCCTTGTCTTATGGAATCATGCCCACCTTCTGGAAAAAATCATTCGTAGTTCCTATTCACAAGACTGGTGATAGGCATGACGTTCGTAACTACCGAGGTATCTCAAAATTGTCCGTATTACCCAAAATTTTTGAAAAAATTATTTATGACCATATGTATCCGGTAATCAGTCCTTTGTTAACTGTACATCAGCACGGCTTTGTCTCAAAGCGGTCCACTGAGACTAACGTTTGTGAGTTTTTGGACATGGTCTTAGATTCCATGGACAAGGGGTTTCAGGTGGATGCCGTCTACACCGATTACTCTAAATGCTTCGATAAGATCTCACATTCTTTGCTGATTTGCAAACTCAATGCAATTGGTGTGCATGGTGATCTTCTTAGATGGCTAACCTCTTATGTTGAGAATAGAACACAGGCTGTAACTATAAAGGGCTTTACTTCTAGCTTTATTCCTATCACGTCTGGTGTGCCCCAGGGCTCACATCTGGGACCTTTGCTGTTTAATGTTTTTATAAACGACGTTGTGAACTGTCTTAGGAATTCCGAATTATTGTTATATGCCGACGATACTAAGATATTTAAAGTGATTAAATCAGAGGATGACTGTAATGATATGCAGGCAGACTTAGATCGTCTGTGCAGTTATTGCTCTTTAAATAACTTACAATTAAATGTAGAAAAATGTTATACAATCACGTTTACCAGAAAAGTAAACCCTATTCAATTTAGATATAAATTACACAATACTGAACTAAAAAGAGTAGACAAGGTTAATGATTTGGGAATACAGTTGGACAGTGGCCTGTTCTTTAATTCTCACATAAATAAAATTACTGCCAAGGCTTATAAACTGCTTGGCTTTATCTTTCGCCAAAGCACGGATTTTAAAAGTGCAGATACGCTAATTTTGCTTTATAATGCGTTTGTTAGGTCTCAATTGGAATACGCTTCAACGGTTTGGAATCAAATGTATAAAAAATATATGGACATGTTAGAGAGTATTCAGAATAAATTTGTCAAACGTTTAGAGTATCGGTTTAAAAATTATAACACAAGTAGAATTGAGCCATTGGGAACTCGACGTGAGGTCAGAGATCAAATATTTTTACACAAAATTATTAATAGTGTGGTCGATTCTCCGTACTTGCTAAGTAAAATGTCTTTGAAGTGTCCCATATCCAACCCCCGCCACTTTAGTACCTTTGTTACACCAATTTGCTCCACAAATTACAGAAGTAATAGTTTAATTATTTGAACTTGTAGAAAATATAACACTGCGTATAATCACATCGATATATTTCATGAAAAATTAAACCGCTTTCGTTACTTGTTAAAAAGAGAGGTCACCTGATGTAGGCGTGCCCAAGTTCATAATTGTAGACATTTTATTTTGTCAAGATCAAAAATTCTTAGTTACTTACTTTCTGTTTATATAAATAAATTTAGTAAATTAAAATTTTTAAACGCGCTTACGATCTACGACTCGTCAACATCATAATTGTATACCTAATTGTGAAAACTGTATGGCTAATGAACGACGCCTTGTTTTATAAGCTTTATGTATTATAACACAGCTGTTTGTTTTCCTGAATAAAGAAAATAAAAATAAATAAATATTCAGCCAGAAAAAACAGCTAAGAATAAAATAATACAAATACGTTCATGAAAACTGTAAGTAGGTTATGGCCAAATACAGTTGACCTCAAAATTGTGTTTGCTTTTGTCAGAAGTTTTGTGTAATTTCATAAGTAGTAAAATCTTAATTTGCATAAAACAGTGTATTATATATTTTCATACACGAACTTTGTATGTACTTAAAAATCATTGATAAGTATCATATGGTGGGCGTAGCCGGTTTTAAATAACGTTTGATAAGCAATGATTCCCTGATTCATAAAATGTTTTTACCATGCACTGCTATGACCTCATTTAATCCTTAAGTTTGTGGTTTATTTTATGGTGAGTCATCGGGATGGTTGAGTTAAGAGTTCTTTCCTAAAGTTGTAAGGGAATGCCCGGATGCAAAACATTACAATACATGTTTTTGTGTATTCTTAACCCCCGACGTAAAAAGTAGGGTGTTATAAGTTTGACCACTGTGTGTGTGTATATATATATATGTTTGTGGTGTGTATATGTGTTTATGTTTTTGTGTGTGTCTGTTTGTCTGTGGCATCGTAAATCCCGAACGGATCGACCGATTTTAAGTCGTTTATTTTTAATTCGGAGAATAATATATAAATCATGGTGGATATGGATGGTCAAAATTTGTCCAGCCGTTTAAGCTGACCAGCTGTCTTCCTGGCTGATGTCATGTTTTTATATTATACGTCTTTTACCAGAGGTAGTTCTAAGACCTACTTTGATTAAATTTCCATCTTTCTTTTCAGCCAGCAAGAACTGTTCTCAGTACTGAAGGCGTATTCAGTGCTGAACCCGAAGGTGGGCTATTTCCAGGCGCAGGCGCCGGTGGCCGCGTTTCTGCTGATGCACATGCCCGCCGTGCAGGCCTTCTGGTGCCTCGTCAGCATCAGCGACAAGTACCTCAGCGGGTACTACAACCCGGGGCTGGAGGTGAGTTCACTGCTAGCGTTACTGCTTCCTGCTGACGCACATGCTGTGCCTTGTTGGCATCAGCGAAATGTACCTAAATTAACATTATACAAATTATCTATCTATCATTCATTTTGCGTCTTCGCTACATAATTTTTCCTAAAAAAATAAATAACAGTGGTTGTTCACATTTTTTCTCGACTTGGTTGAGGTCGAGAATAGTAAGTAGTCAGGATCTAAATTCTGGCCTCACAGGATTTACGATGGCGAGTGTGATAAATAATGTCTTTCCTTTCTTGATCATGATGTCGACTCTTTCCCTCCCCAGGTGCTACAACGAGACGGCGACATTCTGCACGCGTTGCTCCGACGCACCGCGCCCGCCGTCCACCGGCACCTCACCAAGCACAAAGTGGAGCCGGTTCTGTATGCGACTGAATGGTTCCTGTGTGCGCTGACTCGCACGCTGCCCTGGGACAGTCTGCTGAGAGTGTGGGACTGTTTCCTGTGTGAGGGGGTCAAGGTACTGTACCGTCATGTATCCATGTAGTGTGTTTAGTTTGATATGTGGTACCAAGCACAAAGTGGAGCCGGTACTGTACGCAACCAAGTGGTTTCTGTGTGCGCTGACTCGCACGCTGCCCTGGGACAGTCTGCTGAGAGTGTGGGACTGCTTCCTGTGAGAGAGGGTCAAGGTACAGTACTGTCCTGTGTCCATATAGTGTGGCACCAAGCGCAAAGTGGAGCCGGTTATGTGTGCGACTGAATGATTCCTATGTACGCGACTGAATGATTCCTATGTGCGCTGACTCGCACGCTGCCCTGGAACAGTCTGCTGAGAGTGTGGGACTGCTTCCTCAGGAAGCAGTCCCACATCACACACAGTCAGGAAGCCTTCCTGTGCGAAGGGGTTAAGGTACTGTACCGTCCTATATCCATATTGTAAGGTTAGTTTGATATGTGGTACCAAGCAAAAAGTGGAGCCTGTTCTGTACGCGACCGAAAGGTTCCTGTGTGCGCTTGTAAAAGCGCGCCAAATCAAAAGAAGTCACCTGAGCTCTAGAACGCTATATGGGTCTAATTGGAGGTACGAAGTGAGGAGGGAGCCGGAAATTTGCACATCGCACGATCGCGTCGCCGCTAGTTAGCGGGATAACTGCTCACATGTGCAAACTCCCTCCCCTCCAGCGTTTTTTTTACGTAGCGCGACTTATATGATCTAATATATTTTCCAATTAGTAGTAAGTTAGGCGTGTGAAACCAAGTACAAAATGGAGCCGGTTCTGTACGCGACCGAGAGGTTCTTGTGCGCTCTAACACGCACGTTGCCCTGGGACAGTCTTCTAAAGGTGTGGGACTGCTTCCTGTGTGAGGGGGTCAAGGTACTGTACTGTCCTGTGTCTATATAGTGTGGTTAGTCGGATATGTGGCGCCAAGCACAAAGTAGAGCCGGTTCTGTGCGCGACCGTGTGGTGGTTCCTCTGTGCGCAGAATCGACAGTCTGCTGAAAATGTGTGGGACTGCTGCCTTTGGGTCAAGGTTACCCAATTAGTATTGGGTTCACTACTCCATTTTTGCATCGTTGAAACAAATAATCGACTTGTTGTCATCGATGAATTGTAATTTTGATGAAAAGTGAACCCTTAGGCCCAAAGGTGTTAAGTAGCTTCCGAATCACGTTATCTTATCATGTTTTCTTCTCGGGGTTATTCACGTCTGGAATGTCCAGTATCAAACTGGAAATTTGATATTTTAACATTTCGTGTCGTCTCCGGTCGTCGAGTATTACTCTTCAGCGACTAAGCTAGATCACAAAGCAATCATAGAACTGTATTTTCTTTAGCGTATTTTACGGGTCGTCTTATTAAAGCGGTAAGAAAAAAAATATTTATGGAGTTGTGGGTTTGTAACGATGAAACCTTATGGAATAGGTGCCAATCTGAGCTATGATTGGAAATAACCTTGACATGGAATACCAACTGGGGTTTTCCGTTAGATACGTTATAACTGTTCTGTTAAATCCCCAAAGCCTCATCGTACTTTATGTATTCTGGTCGCAAAGTAGTTTAACGGTATTTAAATTATCTATCTGATAAATTACAGCGTGGAACTTATGTAAGTAAAAAAAAAAACACTAAATCAATAGGCTTGTTTCCACTATGAAAGAAATATTCAAAAACTGATTTTCTCTAAAATAATTCATAATTTCAGATGCCTTTACACTAATATTTTTCTGCAGTTCGTATTATTTGATTTTTAATTGGAATTCAAATGATAATTAGTCACTCAGTCGGCATTGCACGCGGTGACGTCAAAGTGTGTTATTCCCATACTACAAGCTCTATGAAGAAAAGCGTTTTGACAGTTGATAAAAAGTACGTCAACGATTGGTGGTGTCAACTACCGTATTGCACCAAAAAATCCAAAAATGCTTTATAGGCAAATTGTCCAGTAATAAAAAAAAGTATATTCTTCTTCTTGCGTGTCGATCGTAAAGCGACTTTATACAGGGTGTCCCTGGAAAAAGTGCAACCCCGAAAGGAGGTGAAACTAGACTAACTATATTTTTAAATGTTAAATTTAATTATTTTAGTTTTTAAATTTTATTTTAATTATCTTGGAAAAAAGACTTTATCAATACACAAAATTACCTCAGTGTCTGAAGACGAAAGTCTTCAACCAGTGTGTGTTACCAGTGATGACATACGGACTTGAAACATGGTCTCTAACTATGGGTCTTATAAAGAAGCTCTAGATAACACAACGAGCGATAGAGAGGGCTATGCTCGGTATTTCTCTACGAGATCGAATCAGAAATGAGGAGATACATAGAAGAAGAAGTAACGGACATAGCCTTGTGAATCAGTAAGCTCAAGTGGCAATGGGCAGGGCACATAGCGCGAAGAACTGATGGCCGTTGGGGCAGAAAAGTTCTGGATTGGAGACCCTTCGACCAAAAGCGCAGCGTAGGACGTCCACCGACAAGATGGACAGACGACCTTGTAAAGATCGCAGGAACACACTGGATGCAGACCGCTTGTGATCGGTCGATGTGGAAAACTGTGGGGAATGCCTATGTTCAGCAGTGGACGTCCTTTGGCTGATAATGATGATGATGATGAATACACAAAATTAGCCAAACAAATGCCAAGGTATGACTACAATTATGTGGAAATATTTATAAAATTAAAAAAAAAATTACATATATGTTTTGGAAAATTTTTTGGTTAAGATTCACCTCCTTTCGGGGTTGCACTTCATACAGGGCACCTTGTATATCTTCTGCCCAGACATTTGCGTCGTTAACACACATAAGCTCCTTTGGAGAGCAAGAGTCAGGACACCCAGGACAAGACAAGAATATGAGATGGGCCATGTCTTGTGGTGTGTAGCCGCAGGATAGGTCGGTTTCATCGGTAAGGCATGGAATTCACTGCCGGTTGAAGTGTTCCCGTTAGATTATAACTTGGATCTTTTCAACAAAAGAGTGAATAGGCTGCTACTAGACAGACATGATCCATCCCCGGCCACATCGACACTTATCATCACGTGAGATTGTGGACAAATGTCTGGATAGCTACTTAGAAAATTATGATAATCTATTTATATTAAAGTGAATTGCTGTTCGTTAGTCTCGCTATAACTCGAGAACGGCTGTGCCGATTTTGCTTATTTTGGTTTTGAATTATTTGTGTGAAGTTCAGGGAAGGTTTGTATGGTGCAGATCGGGAGTTAGAAAGGAAACAACTGAACTCTTCTAAATCCGATATATTATTGCCCCAAATACATGCATACACCTATGCATGAATATAATAAACGGTGAGAAAATATGGAAAATATGCCAAGAAAATACACACATCAAAAGTGTCTAGGGATCAACATATATTTTTGCAATAACTTTTCTCCTGATTGATATTAATTAAAATTTTCTTTAAGGATTCATCAAATAAAGTGTTTTCGTTTGTCTACAGTAACGATAAACCAAGTCACCTTTGCATTAATAAAGAAATTTGCCATTTTCCTAATAAAGGGATTTTTGACATTTGAACCACTAACATTAAAGTTCGAAAAAAAGACTGAAATAACAGTTTTCTTTAAAATTTTATTGGGTAACTTAAACAATTAATAATCCGTGTTTCTACCGCGAACACTAACAACACAAGAACATCGGTTTGGCATACTCAAAATGAGTTCATCCAAATCACGCTGTGGAATGGCCGCCCATGTTCGTTGCAACAGCAAAAAGAGGTCTTCTTGCGACTGGATACCCTCCATATTCGGCAGAGCTTTGTCGACACTTTTGATGTGTGTATAAAAAAAATACAATTTTATTTTCCCATACAAAATTGAAACAAAGTTCACCGGGTCAGCTAGTGATATCTAAACACCACATTTCATTTCTCCAGGTCCTCTTCAAAGCCGCCCTCGTGATCCTGGCGGGCGCTCTGGGGCCGGGCAAGGTGCGCAAGCGCGCGAGCGGGCTGTGCGAGACGCTGGAGGTGCTGCGGCACCCGCCCGAGGCGGTGCTGGGCGAGGAGTACCTGATGTACCACATGCAGCGGCTCAACCTCACCGAGGAGGACTTCGAGTTCGAGCACCAGCGGCAGACGGCCCGTCGCCGCGCTATGCCCAACAGAAGGTGACTTTATAACGCTGCTAGTCTTCGCTGTTTTCATAGAAGGTGGACTGCATCATCACTGAAATCAGTGGGGTGAGCACGAACATTATCGTAACGTATTCGTGTCGTTCAAACGTCAAAAACTGACAGTTTCCCTATACCAGGAGTGGTCAACTTGATTATACAAAAGATCTACTGTTTACTAACGAAACCCTGTGCGATCTACCACTTACATACTTCTTAAAATCTTAAATGAAACAGCAGTGTTTAGTACACAATCATAAATTATTTTCTATTGAATAGTCTTAGGAGTTCCTTTCCGTATCACATGTAAGATTGTTTCCTAAAATTTACTAAATACTTTGAACTTGTAAATTTGTATAGGGCCTATACAAATTGACAAGTAACGATAGGTAAGCGCTACGAATACGTGACGATAGTTGTTCGTGCTCACCCCACAGCGAGGCGTCCTCCGCCACCGCTTCAAATTGACTGAATGCGAACGTCACAAGGTATGTTCATCTTCTTTTATAGAAGCTGTACGCGGCGCTTTCAATTCAAGGGTCTGGCCATCAGAGGTCCTTATTGGGACGTCACTTTAAACTAAATGGCAGCGTTCTTATTCATGATGAGTTGCAATGTGGTTGAGTAGATAGCAACGTTTCAATAGGAATCCACTTCTTCTTAGCTGATAGCGGACGATTTTTATGCGGCGACAAAATTGGTTTATCAATCGAGCTGACCCAAGGTACCGTCTTTAGAAATTAAGATGCATGCATTTTTTAAATTTTACTAAGTTGTTTCTGATAATGATGGAGCGGATGCGAAACCCTCGTAGTGTCTCGAACGGCATCCGCCGGAAGTGGTGCTTGGGGAAGAGTACCTGTTACCGGATGTACTACTTACCGCTTCCCACATAGATTTCAAAACCAGATTGATTGGATGTTTCTAATAATACTCTCCTAGCCGATTTCGACCACGGCGGTCAGACGACTGCGCAGGAGATATAGTGCACAAGTGTAAGCGCAATACACAGGTGCACTCAATGTTCCGTCAGTCTCAAAGTTCGGTGAGACGGCAATCCGACTAAAAAGAAAAGAAATGGCGCAGGACTAAGGGCTGAGCAAATTTTTCGAGGCACAGGTAAGTAACACTGCGAACTTTTCGACTCCGATCTGTTTCTGAGAAGTTCATGACAGAAAATCTCCGAAACAATTTTTGGCTCGACCCGGGATTCGAACCCAGGACCTCTCGGATGTAAGGCAGAAACTTTGCCTACAATACTACACCAACGATGCTAGTAACCTAACCGTACCAGCATTTGATTCTGCCTCTATAGCAGCGCCGGAGTATAGCGTCTATTTTTTGTCACAATTTTTGTCAGCTAAATTGAGCTTGACTGCCGGCCATTGGAATAGGCATTCAATCATTCGTTCTTTTGATCCTCTGCTATTGTTGGTACGAGCACTCCACCACGCGGGCTCAGTGCGGTTGAATACTTGGAGAGCTCCGTGCGGATTGCTACTATTTAAAGCTCCATTTATATTCTCTTAATCTATCCTTAACAATACGACTGTGTTGTAATTTTATCTGATATTGTAATAGTAACCAAATACATAAAACATATATTTTTTTAATTTTCAGTGGCAGCTGATTCAGCGACTGCTCATACAAGCGTTATTCAAAGGATAACGCGCGCGACATATTCCACACTCTATGAGTTAGTGCGAAAGTGACTGCCGAGCTATTGTGTACCTAAGTGCTTTGTGATAAGGACGCAAACGCGACCGAGACCAATCGATCCGACTGACGACACGTTTAGGCTAACGCCTTAGTAGTAAGCGCGCGAATCTCTTCTACCGCGAAGGCGATTTCTATCGCCTCAGCACATCATAAATATCTAATTAGTAGAATACTACTAAAACTTATACTGCGGTTGGAGATAAAAAATCACAAACATCATTTATTTCTGTAAATATATCCACAGGGGGTAATGTTACACTTCGTGATTGTGATAGATATATGGGCTTCTCTTTCACACTGCAAAATCACGTCCTCATACGACCGCCATGTTGCGCTCGTTAGTGACTATATAATTCGCTGTCGTATCTCGTCAGATGTAGAAATTTCTATCGATGTCAGACAATATACAGGGTGTAAAAAAAACCTTAACGAAGCCGTCAACCACGCGTTCAGTACATCAAACCAAATCGTATGAAAAAGAAATTTTGGCTGGGAAACAACTTTTATTTTTTGACATCAAAAAAAATAATTTAATTCTAAACCGCAATGTACAGCGCGCACGCGGAAAAGTCACCACGGGGCGTGTTGCTTTACGCCGCCGCGACGCGGTTCGGTTCGAGTGTGCGCTGTTCATTGCGGAGTGTGCCATTTAGAGGCTTTTTATGAAAGAACTAGTAAAAATTTGTATCATGTTTCTTTGGAAAAAAGTTAAGTTATAATGGACAGAAGTCATTTCTGTAAAAATCATCAATTTTTTTTTCAAACTTTAACCATCAATATCTCAGTAACCGTTAACTTCCCAGGTATGGTGTAAAGGAAAAAAATGATCGTAACAATTGGTAGAATATGTGGTATTCGGCTTCGTTAAGGTTTTTTTTACACCCGTTATATCTCTAGGTCAAAAAATTATAAAAAGTCGTGAAACTTTTGTCCCTTAAAGTGGACGTGCTTTTGTGTGGAAGAGAGCTTCTGTATTTTGTCGCAATTTAGAATAATGTAAGAATTTTTAAAAGATTAATAGTAAAGTTATATGTTGGTAGAAAAGATTCGTGTATAAAAGTGAAAATAGTATGTATAAAATTGTTTTAGAAGAGACTTTTCCATATCACTCTGATAATGAGAATAATAATTATTCAAACGTATGAAACGTAAACGTAAACTTATCTATCCATCCATTGCAACTCAACAATAAAAAATGACGCCATAACAAATAATTATTCTGAATAATGGTATTATGATAATTGCAAAAAAAGCTATATAAATACCTACAGTTTTCTGACATCTGAAATATTCGGTACAAATTATTCAACAGTTTTAGTTTTCTGTCATCTGAAGTATTCGGTACAAATTATTCAACAGTTTTTTCCGAAAACATTTGTGTAATGAAATAATATTGGTATAGATTGTCTAACAGGGGTACGATTCTCATGCATTCGTAATATTTCCGCACGATAATTAGTATGTAACCAAGCGGTGTGATTCTCATGCATTCATAATTTTTCAGCATGGTAATTTGTGTGTAGCCAACAAAACCTTGGTGTATGATAATAACTTCAAATAACTGTTGACAGGTGCATTTCATCAGCTACAAGATATTTTTTAAACGAATTCCAGATTTTGACCTGTCAGCACCACTCGTTGCGTGGTAAATTATCGAAGATTTTTACGGATGTCAACTTTTTTCGATTGCTCGAGAATCGTCCCCCTGATATTTTAAGGACTGAAAGTTTTTATAATTGTGTGTAATTATTATGAAAGTAATACTAACTATAGAGAGGTGTGATTGCTATATCCGCTCCTGGCGAAATACATGTAAATATCATTAAACAACCATATTTGTACCCATCGGGGTACCGCTTTGCGTGTCGGTTTAGTTTTGAACAAATAAAAATTAACCAATGGCTCTTGATTTACGTCATAAATTCTAATATTACCATGTTGTCGGGAAATTAAAAAAAAACTATGTATGATAAAATAATAATATGTGGTTTAATAATATGTATTTCTAACAAGCTGCAATACGTTTGGTTAGTCATTAAAGTGCAATGAAAAAAGTAGCTTCCATAATAACCACACTTTAAAACGTGGTAAGTAAACGAATAAGCTATCTCTTTATGGCTGATTGTCTTGTCAGATTTAATAATGTTTTTTCACGCACTTGAAAATGTAGTCATAAATATTAGGTTAAGTTTTTAATTATATCTTTTATCACTGATCCTCGAATTTACCGTCGCTAGCTTGGAATAAATCAAAACTTGTATGTGAATTATGAATGAGTACAATTGTGTACAATTGTGTACTTGTTAAGATGAAAGAAGTATGTTATTTTAATCGATTGCTATTTACTACAGTATTTTATCTGCCTCATGCCTACATGTGTGGGTGAGACGTGTTGTGTGCGTGTTGGCTAGATTAGTCTGTCTTCACTAGAGTCTTATTTATTTTTATTATTTGTTTTTATATTTTAACATCGTTATGATGCGTTATATTGTAGTTGTAAGAAAAAAATATCAAGACGTCAAAAAAATGTATAAAATAATTCATAATAACATGTGATAGAGATTTTTACGTTTAAATTATACATCTCCTACAGTTCTGTAAATAACACAATCAATTCTGATACTCTCAACAAAAAATAACAAGCAATTTGAACTACTGAAAGTACAATTTAGAATAACAGCGTATAATGAAGTTTGTGGTTACAACTTAATAAAATATTTTTTCTAATGAAAATGTTTAAAAAACCTCGCTAGACAGATTATGTAAATATATCTATCTTGAATAATAGCAGTATTTAATTCAAACTTAAGATATATTGTTCGTGTTATAAATAAATCTTACCATCGGCTACTTTATGAATAACTACATAAATCTGACATTTCTTGAAGTAAACAGATCCATACATAGAACATAATACTGTTCAATTTCTATGCATATGTAAGAGTAGGAATGTTCCATTAAATGTATTTGTTGTGAAGTAAATATTTGTTTATCAGTATTTAGAAATATTTTACTACTTATTTTCAAACCTCATTATTTTTCATCTTTTTTTTTTCATAATAGTAACTTTGCAGTGTAAGATCGACAATGAAATATCTTTATTTTTTGAATTTGTATACGAGAATATTATTTACTGATCATAACTGACTTATACATACATACTCGTATATTTTCAGAGAGCACTTTCAATCTCTTTCTGTCTAAAAAAATGGCGCTTAAAGCTCTAAATTTCTAAGCTTTGCACAAATTGAAATGTGCTGTATTTAATTCGCCCTTTAAAAGAACTACCATAATTGCTTTTGTATTTCGAATGTAGGCTATGATTTAGTGAATAAGCTCATATTGGTGCATAATTTCGTTTCTACCTTATTTATAATTATTTAATTTAACATTAAAAGTTAAGCTCTTAAAACTTTGAATGCACTTTGGTATGCTAAAACATGTAAAAAAAACATCAGAAATATTCAACTTATCAAAGTGGTGTGATGAAATTCTATTTCATGCAATAGACAATGGTACAGATGTTTTTCTTAAAGATGTACAGATGTACGTTGTCTCGTGTTCAGTTTAGGTTTGTATAAAATTATAAATCCTTTTTTGTCACAACTAAGAGCATGTTAGAGCAGTTTAGGAATGACAAATCATCTGTTCAGTTGTTATAAAATATTATGTTATATAGTCACACCACATAAATGTAAAAACTAATAGTTTCATTATTTTTTTATATCGCTTATTGCAAACATATCAAAGTTTGTATTTCCTTCGCAATTCAAAGTTTTAATTTAAATGGTTGATTAACAAATTTCTGGGTGTTGTGTGTGATTTCTTTGTTCCCTATTAGTAGAGATTTTTAATTCAATGTTATTCGTGTAAATCAAGCTATAGTATTCTATTTTTGTTGTTTCTATCAGCTAGGTTTATAAGTCAAAACCATTTTTGCATGTCAAACAAATCAGTTGCTGATGTCGCCAAAATGTAAAGTTCCATTTCCCATCACATTCCATGATTCAGACTGTAAAGATGTTAATTGAGTATTAATAGGCTCCCAATTCTCGGGTATTTTTGTACAGCAGCAGGTAGATACATGATTACTGCAATATTTGTGTTGTAAATATATATAATACAAAATTATTAATGGCAATTTTATTTTCCGGGTTTCGCTGAATCGCTTTTCGCGGTTGACATGTTAAGTCGACCAAGACAGTAATTTATTAACGATATAATACTTCAGTAACGACTAGTAGCCGTCCGCGACTTCGTCCGCTATTAAGTTCGAACAAATGGATCTTTAAAAGCGGTACCTCAATCATATTTTTAGTCCCTAGCACCGCGACACAGGGAGAGAAATGCTTTCACTCAAATAATATATAGAGATGCTCAAGGATCTGTAAGCAAGCAAGGGTCTGTAATTTTTCAAAATTCTACTTAAATGATGTAGTCCGCGAGACAAATTGTCTGACACGTTGATGGCCAAATTAAAAAATGTGCAATATCTTCGAAACGGTGGATTATATCGAAAAAAGATCCATAAGTTGACCTCAAAGAGAGAGTCCAGCCAGGGTCTATTAATTTTCAAAATTCTACTTAAATTATGAATTGAGTTAACGTCAACGGCCAAAATACAAAATGTGTAATATCTCCGAAATGGTGGGCCCTACAAAATAAAAACGAAATTTTGAACGCCCTTTGGTTAGTTTCCAGGGGCCTATAATCTGACCTAGGGTAGGGTGGGGTAGTAAAGGTCTGTCATTTTCATCTCACAACATTCAACTTTAAAAGCGTACTCTTTTCAAATTTAAATGTTTTCTTTTTTATGTGTTATTAAAATAAAATAACCATTGTTTATATACAAAATTGTATTAACCATTCTCAGGTACAATCAACTTGCCGTAGTACCTGCTGATAAATACAAAAGATATTAGGCAGAAGATTGGACTCTATACCCTTCTACAAAAGGAATAGAATTCACACGTTAAAATTCAGCACCAAGTTTTTTACTTGTATCCGTATGCACAAAACTAAACGAGAGAAAGCTCACAAATGTCAGATACACAATGTGTCGCGAAACCAGTGTTGGAGGCTTTAATGGTTTTAAATAGCATTATTTGTCTAAGATTTTTTTTATCGAATTGCTGTTTGAAATAGTTGTAAATTGGCCGCCATTTTGCCTCTCCTACTAAATGGACGTCCAGTGGTCGTGCTAATGTCGTATGTTATTAAATAAAAAACAAATGAAATATTTTTTTGTGTAATTTTTTAATAATTATTTTTTGTGAAAAATCTAGTGCATCAAACAGCAATTCGTCGATAACAGTGCATATTTTTACTGTTAAAGTCTTCGGGGTCGGAATCTTTTTATTTTTAATGCACATAATGCGCATCACACCATACACCATCCAATAGTAACATTATTCATTTCGGACAAGCAATTTCGTTTTTGATTGTAAAGAATTACTATCACAATAAACTTTTGTTTACTAGTTAGTTGTAAAAACTAAAGTGCATACGGATTCACACATAACTCTGAAATTAAGAAAATTCGATACATTATTTGTAACAATTTTGCCTTGCCCTATGAAAATGCATTTAAAAAATTAAAAATATACATGACACAACAAATTGCACTAATTATGTATTCTTAACAATAATTTTATGTAGGTAATTGATCATGTTTGAAAACAATGTTTCTTTTAGATCTAGGAAATAAAATATATTATTAAGTACATACATACATACCTATTCAATTCAATATTTTCCGGCACTGACCATAAATTACGATTTATTATGCAGATTTTAAATAGTGCTTTGGGCATAGTTATTGTTTATATTTTATAGATATTAGAGTGCAAAAAGGAGTGTCAGTGTTACAAGTTAACATTGTGGGATTAGAAAGTCTTCAAACCCATTATGCTGGTTCCACACCATAGTCCAACAAAATGTATTCAATTTTTGAATTTATTTACAAAAATAAATACATATTTTCATGGGTAATTTATTACTTTGTTTTGGTTAGAGGTTTGAGCTGAAACTACTGAACGAACTGAACTAACCGGCAGACGCTGTCATGCCTGCCGTTTTCGCATTTTTTCCATGTTTTATACATATAAACCTTCTCATTGAATAACTATCAATTAAAAAAAAACTGTATCAAATTCCGTTGAATAGTTTTTAAGATCTAAGCCTTCATACGGACAAAGGGATAGACGCGAAAAGCGACTTTGCTTTATATTATATAGTGATAGTCGGATAGGTAGGGACATCCGATCACAGGGATCAGCGGAAACACAAAAATAAATTGGACTATGTATAGACCCAGCTTAATTTAAAAAAAAAAACAGGTACACACACACCAAACATATTTCGAACTGTTATTATTTTGCGGGTTATATAAATACGATAAATTATTAATGTATGTAAATAACAAGCTATATACAATTGGTAATGTCTAGCAAAAAGACTAACTCTTAATTTCGCTTGTCGCATCGTATGATTGTACTATATTTGCTCTTGAGCAGCATAAAAAGTGGAAGCATAAGATTTATTCCTTTTGGTTTAAAATAGTCAAAGAATAATAAATGCATTTTTCTAGCATGTTTCATTTAGCATAATGTTATGGCAATAAAGTAAACAATAATTATTGTGAAGAATTAGATAAGTCTTATTAGTTTTCAGAGTCAATCAGTAATAATATCTAATACTTTGTGTTGCAAATATTGCAAAATAAGTTAAATTATCGTGCTTTAAAATAATAACAATACCCACGAGGCTTTGATTGTGATAAAGAAGGCATATAATCTGTCAATTTACGATTATACCATGCATCGTGTCGTGACTAGTTATTATTAAAATTTTAAATTTATCTGTTAGGGGCCGTAGTATCTATCTTTGCTTTGCTTATTTTGGATCATTTGGATGACATGGGGGGTGGAGGAGTCATGATGATTACGTCATCAGTAGTTCTTTACTTTTTTCACGAATAGCAACTGTCATATTGTCTTTGATTGAACACTAAAACGCATTATCGTGGATTCCAGAAAATAAATGCATATGTTTAGTTGGCACTCGCTTTAGAACCGACCATGGAAATTACGGCACATTATTCAGTTGTCACAAAATTCTAAATTTTCCGAAAAATTATTACGTTAGCATGGGTAAGAGCCTTGATTACTTTTGCTGACAAGGGGGATTGGGGGGGGGGAGGTAAATAATTGTTATAAATCTGCTTACGTAATACTTGAATGGCCTCTTATAGTACATGTTTAAGAATGACTCAAATGAGTACGGAAAACGCCACATTAAACTTTTTCGGAAAAAAATCTTCTTCTTTATTACGTAAGCATAAGATGCCGCAGTGATTAACTTGACGTGTCGTCTTTACATAGTTAACAGCAAATGTTATTGAGCTCTGGCTATAAAAACCAGAGTTTAGCACACGCATCATCAGTTATTTCCAACCACTAGATTGGTTGTTCGTTAAGGTACAGTTTGTTCTAGTAGAACTCTATGGAAATCTCCGTGTAAATTTTTAATGTTATTTCGTGGGCGATACATGCTCAATTACTAACCAAAGCCTTAGTTAACAATATACCACCTTAAAAACCAATTCTATTAAGACCTACACGCATTATTTACAAGATATGTTTCCGTTATACAGCACTAGAATTTACACGCTTACACAAGGCCACTATTGGATAAGACTTTTCAAGTATTTCGATTTCTTTTTGAGTATATTCTTAACGTCATTAATCACGTCCTGTCTCCCGTTTTTGAGTTTCGTTTCCACCGGATTTTGGTAGTTTTCGATGTTTAATTTAGCCATTTCTTCCTCTAGCGTACTTTCGAAATTGTACTCAGGTAATTTGTCGAAGGCGTCTTCTAGGTAAGTGATTGAGTTTTGAACGGTTTCGTTGAGTTTGTTGAGTAGCTCGGATGTTTTGATTTCGTCGGGGGATTGGTTGGTTTTCTTTTTTGACTTTTTCGTGTTCGCTGGCGCGACCAGCTCGTTGCAGACTCCAAGCAGGAAAGTCACGATGCCGATGAACTAGAATGGGAAAATGAAATGGTAGTGTTTATAAGTTTGATGATGGTTGACACATTATTTTTAGAAAGAGACATTGACAATGGTGACCCGAGTTTCTTGCGCAGCTTCTTCTTGGCACTAGCCCACTAATCGTCCCGAAGCTTTGGTTGGGTTTAATGGGACGTGTAAAAGTGCACCCTATGGGTCTAATTACAGAAATAAATGATATTTATGATGATCGGTTGATGTGGTTCGTTAGGTAGGAAAGAAGTAAAGTTCTGATCTGATTTCTGCATTTCATTTCTTTCTCCTAACATATGTTTTTCTTCAAGTTTCTGCGTATTATCGTTTATTTAATAGACATTATTGATCGTGTAACCATATCTTTCTACTTTGTCTATAATTAAATAGATTTTAAAAGTATAGTTATTATTTTGACATTGACAAATTTATGTGTCGTTATAGAAATTAATCTAGAATCATTGGGACAAGTACAAGAGACATGCCAAGTAAGTATTATTTACTTTCTATTGGGTATCTTTTTCTTACTTCTTCCACAGCCCCCTGATGGGATCGGGTCCGGGGGTCCGGGGCGTCGGCGGGCGTGTAGTAACGCGGCTCGCTCGCACTCAGCGCGCCCGTCACACGGAGAGGGAGAGAGAGTATACCATTGATGTACGAGAGACATACCCAGTAAGTATCACTTACCTCTAGATATTTAGCCAGGGCTTTTAGCCTATTCCTTAGGCTCCAGATAGGATCGGATCCTCAGGCGAAGTCTCCGAGGCAGGAAGCAATACAGCACTATGTAGTGACTTACCTCGCGGCTTCCAGCTTCCCCCTTTAGGTGAACCTGAACTCATTTGGATCCTTCCTCTGAAGGGTAACCCGAGGCGAAGTAGCCTCAGGTCCTGAACCCTTCCTAGGTAACCCTAAGCCAGTGCCCCCAGCCTTTCCCTCAAGCTCCAGATAGGATCCCGTGTCGGAGGCGAAGTCTCCATGGCTTTTTGGCGCAGCGGCGAGTGGCAATCTATATTTTTTTATCTCTAGATAGTCAGCCAGCGCTTCCAGCCTTTCCCTCAAGTTTCACACATTGACAGGGCAGTTTAAAAACACAATCTATAAATATGAGTGCGTAAGTACGACCGATTGGTGCAGTGGTCTTCATGTCGGACTTCTAAAACCAAGGGTCGCGGGTTCGATACCCGCTCAGTACAAGCATATGTGTGCATGAACATGTGTGTTTGTACTGGTCTGGGTGTTTTCTATGTATAATATGTGTTTTTATTTACAAATTATATACAAAAATTTATTTAGGTATGTTTATCCGTTATCTAGTTCCCATAACACAAGCCTCGTAGCTTAATTTGGGACTAGAGAATTGGTTTGATTGTTGTGAAATATTTATTTATTTATGAGGATTGACCTACCTCTAGATGGTTAGCCAGCGCCTCCAGCCTATCCCTTAGGCCCCAGATAGGATCCGGGCCGGAGGCGAAGTCTACATGGCTTTTTGGTGCAGCGGCGAGTGGCAATCTATATCTAGATAGTTGGCCAGCGCTTCCAGCCTATCCCTCAAGTTTCACACATGGACAGGGCAGTTTTAAAACACAATCTTTAATTTGAGTAGTGACCTACCTCTAGATAGTTAGCCAGCGCCTCCAGCCTATCCCTAAGGCCCCAGATGGGGTCGCGCGGCGGGGCGAAGTCCCCGAGCGCGGCGGGCGCGGCGGCGAGCAGCACCGCGGCGCGCTCGCACAGCGCGTGCGCGTGCGGCAGGCTGCCCGCGCCCAGCGCGCCCGCCATGTGCAGCGTCACCGTGTACAGCTCCCGGTACGGCACCGGCGACGTGACGAAGGCTGGAAAATAAATAATAATTTTCAACACACTTGCTCATAAAGTGGTTGTTATTTCACTGCAATTAGATTAATAATGGCACCTATAATCATACTGTGACTTTTTCATTGCTATAACTCACTAGTTAGTTATAGATTTAAAAAAAGAAAACTTTAAAGTCCCCATTTTGTACGTGGCAGAATAGGCGCAACCCCTTTGCGCGGAAAATAAACTTTTTATCTACTAAATAAAATGAGATTTTATTCAGAGTGTGTTGAATGAAAAACGTCGTATGATACACGTGTGTATTGATGATTACCGTCCTCGGGTCTCAATGGCGCCTCGGCGGTAATCACCAATGTTACACACTAGTACCATGATGTACTATAATAGTGCAGGCAGATATAGTAACCGCTAGGTGTACATCTCATAACATACACTGAGGTATCTTAAGGGGTCTCTTCGTGTTGGATCTGAATCCCCTCGTTCGTCTTCCAAAAGGACCGGCCTTGTGCCGTGCTATCGCGATGGAAAGATACAATGGTATAGTTATTTCTTAATGGGATTTCTACTACTGGCTGGTTTTTAATTTAATACTACGAGAGGCCTCCTATTAGACCCGTATACCTTAAAAGCTCATATCACAACAATTTTGGCAGCTAAACAGTTTTTTTGCCAAAAAATTTAATTTCAAATGATAAAAAATCCAAGGCCGCTACAATCTTTTAGATACATGTTAAGTAATCAATTGCGTTTAAACATTGACAATGTACAGTTCGATACACGTATTGAAATTTCCTTTTGACCCATCGATCTGACTTTTAAGAAATTTAATTTCTTGATCTTTCAGTACCTATATCTCCATTACATGTTATTCTGACGAATCATAGTTTATTTTACGCGTAAATAGAAAACGTACAAACTGTATGTGCTTGAAATTACCAAGAAAAATGCCTCAATGTCACACAATCGGCTAGACGAAACCACCAATTATTGACATACTCTTTACCATCTGTCAAAACGATCTGCATCCATAAATTTGTATGGGGTTACGAGAAATCAGATTGACTGAATATTTATTGAATTTTATGTAAGTAAAATTGGTTTCTACAGCTTTTTGAAAATAAATTGGTTTTCTAAACCTCATAGAGGTTATGTTTTTTAACAACATGGTCTTGAAAATATTTTTGATGGTGTCTACATGCCTAATGTGTGGCTAAAAAGAAAAAAATAATAACTTAAAAGAAAGTAAAGGTCATAAATTACAACATTTTATTTCTATCTACGCTCCACCCTCAGTTTCAGTCGACCAACCAAACGACAATTTTCCTTTTTAAATAGATACCAAGTGAAAGTTAATTTTGCTTGGCATAAACAGCCGAGCTGTTGGGCCCCGTCATCATACAACATACATACAAGACAGGGAAAGCAGTGTCGACAAATCGTGTCAGAGGCCATGATACACTTCTACTACAGGTAACTGAGCCAGCGCAGTAAGTTGTTAATACAGTAAGTAATACCTATTGTATTAACAACACAGGCGCAGGACCAACGGCTTAACGTGCTTTCCGAGGCACGGGGGTGTAACACCGCCAACTTCACGACTCCGAGCTATTTTTGAGAAATTCATGACGGAAAATCTCAGAAACAATTTTAGCTCGACCTGGGATTCGAACCCTGGACCTCTCGGATGTAAGGCAGAACCTTTGCCAGTACACCAACGAGGTGTCTCTCCGGTCATGTCGGATTGCCGTCTCACCGAACTTTGAGAGTGACGGAACAGTGAGTGCACCTGTGTATTTCCTGCCTCACACTTGTGCACTATAATATCTCCTGCGTAGTTGGCGCTGATCACCGTTGAGATTGGCCGCCGTGGTCGAAATCGGTCAGGTCAGCTATTATTATAAACAAAACTCACCAATAATCCTAGAAGGGAACGGCGCTGATATGCTGATCTTCTCCGTAACCGCGTACTTTTCTCTACACTTCTCCATCGCCTTACTGAACGCCTCCACACACGTCTTCAACTCCTCATACTGCGGTTTCCGTTCCTCCAGCGGTCTGCTGTCGGACGCTTCTAAAATAATAATTTCCCCCCATAGACATTAGTTTCCATCTTTTTCTGCAAAAGTCCTTGCACCTAGCGGGTGCTGTCTTTGGCTGTATCTCCTTAATAGTGCAGACAGAGATAGAAACCGCTAGGTGTACTAATTAAGCTAATTACATACATTAAGGTAGTAGGTTATAAGTTCAAGATGTTTTATTTGAATATTTTTCGTAATAACGCCGCCATCTTTCAGTGCCTATATCTCCATTGCATGTTCTTCTGACGAATCATATTATTTGTTTTACGCGTAAATGAAAAAAAAAAACTTTATGCGCTTGAAATTACCAAGAAAAATGCTTCAGTGTTACATAATAGGCTAGATGACACCACGTGTATGTGATGTTGTTGTATATTAATATATATTATTATTATGACGACCTGAAGAAGGCAGCTGGTAGTGACTGGATGCAAAGGGCGGGAGATCGCGCGCTGTGGCGCTCCTTGGGGGAGGCCTATCTCCAGCAGTGGACTGCAACAGGCTGATATGATGATGATGATGACCCACCTATGCACAACGCTACGGAGGAGACCAGAGCGTCCTTCAGCCGGAGGTAGGAGAGGTCCTGGTCGAACGTGCGGGCTTTGAGATCGGGGTCTTGCGCTTCGGGTGGCTCGTAGCTTACGATTGCCTTAAGGTCCCGATTGTCGCTGGAAGAAAA
Source organism: Pyrausta despicata (assembly GCA_963921415.1). Taxonomy (NCBI): domain Eukaryota; kingdom Metazoa; phylum Arthropoda; class Insecta; order Lepidoptera; family Crambidae; genus Pyrausta; species Pyrausta despicata. Next base: position 10,857,862 of record OY992865.1, on the reverse strand, counting down.
TAATTAACATAAGAGCCTAAATAGCACTTAAAGAAATCCGGACCGATGAGTAAGTTTTACGGTAGCTCAATTGGGAGAGCAATCGCCCAGCTTGCGAGAGGTGCGGGTTCGTATCCCGCCTGTGGCAGTCCATTTTTTCTTTAAGTGTGTTTTAACATTGCAAAGAAATTTGCATTGTTAATGTTAAAAAATAAAGTAACTTAATAAAATTGGTGATTCATCCTAACCGATTGTTAAACAGTTAAAAAGGTTTTTCTTTCGGATGTTGTAGGAATTAATATTTACTACGTCTGTAATAAGTCTCAATGATCAAATATACCTTCATAGTTATACTTGTATTACGTGACAGAATTCAAGGACAATGTTTTTTTGACGTGACAACGTCTTATAAATTGGTTTGCCGGGTGACACTTCAAGAAACTGCGTTACGCTCCGCTCACGTTATGCGCTCACAATGAGAGCGAGTGAGAGGCACGCGTCCCTTCGACTCGGGCATGGTTAGCCCGCCTAAGAGCGAGTGAGAAAGACATAAAAAGTGAAAGGCACGCGTCCCTTCCACTCGAGCACAGTTAGCCCGCCTAAGAGCGAGAGAGACAGAGCGAGAGAGAGAGAGTGAGAGAGATAGACATACACACCGGTTCATGTTATACGAATGAATATTCACATTAAAATTATTTTACAACTCAAAGTCGTTGTCACGTAAAACTTTCGCCCGTATACCGACTTTACAGGCAACCAATTTTTTTAACATCTAAGATCATCGTAAGAAAATCCAATGTTACTATTTCGTTTGATTTATTTTCGTTTATTATGTGTTTCATGTGTTGTCCGATTGCAGTCATTATTAGTTTCTGTTATAAGTAGCAGCCAGGATTGGCAGCTTCTGTTTGGCGTGGCCTCTTAGTACTCAGTTCCACGTGTCAAGAGATCTCGTGCTATCCCACTCCCTAAACTTAACCCATACGCTGCCACCTTCGCAGACCCAATTGAAAATCGACTATCATCCCACACCGGTGCGTGTTTCGGCATAGGCCGTGTTAATTTGTAGCAGTCTTGGAGCTCGTATGTCAAGGATTGTACACTTACCTGGGGTCGACTGGCAGGAGACGGGGTGCATGTCAGGGCGCAGCGGCTCTCGGCACCGGCATAACCACATATGAAGTGATCTCTTGCTCACACTTATGTCACTTATGCGCGTGCAGCGGGCGGGCCCCGCGCGCGCAGTATGATACTCACGTAGGGTCGGCAGGTAGCGGGTGCGGCGCGTGCAGCGGCGCGGCGGGCCCCGCGCGCGCAGTATGATACTCACGTAGGGTCGGCAGGTAGCGGGTGCGGCGCGTGCAGCGGCGCGGCGGGCCCCGCGCGCGCAGTATGATACTCACGTAGGGTCGGCAGGTAGCGGGTGCGGCGCGTGCAGCGGCGCGGCGGGCCCCGCGCGCGCAGTATGATACTCACGTAGGGTCGGCAGGTAGCGGGTGCGGCGCGTGCAGCGGCGCGGCGGGCCCCGCGCGCGCAGTATGATACTCACGTAGGGTCGGCAGGTAGCGGGTGCGGCGCGTGCAGCGGCGCGGCGGGCCCCGCGCACAGCGCCGCGCGCGCAGTATGATACTCACGTAGGGTCGGCAGGTAGCGGGTGCGGCGCGTGCAGCGGCGCGGCGGGCCCCGCGCACAGCGCCGCGCGCGCAGTATGATACTCACGTAGGGTCGGCAGGTAGCGGGTGCGGCGCGTGCAGCGGCGCGGCGGGCCCCGCGCACAGCGCCGCGCGCGCAGTATGATACTCACGTAGGGTCGGCAGGTAGCGGGTGCGGCGCGTGCAGCGGCGCGGCGGGCCCCGCGCACAGCGCCGCGCGCGCAGTATGATACTCACGTAGGGTCGGCAGGTAGCGGGTGCGGCGCGTGCAGCGGCGCGGCGGGCCCCGCGCACAGCGCCGCGCGCGCAGTATGATACTCACGTAGGGTCGGCAGGTAGCGGGTGCGGCGCGTGCAGCGGCGCGGCGGGCCCCGCGCACAGCGCCGCGCGCGCAGTATGATACTCACGTAGGGTCGGCAGGTAGCGGGTGCGGCGCGTGCAGCGGCGCGGCGGGCCCCGCGCGCGCAGTATGATACTCACGTAGGGTCGGCAGGTAGCGGGTGCGGCGCGTGCAGCGGCGCGGCGGGCCCCGCGCGCGCAGTATGATACTCACGTAGGGTCGGCAGGTAGCGGGTGCGGCGCGTGCAGCGGCGCGGCGGGCCCCGCGCGCGCAGTATGATACTCACGTAGGGTCGGCAGGTAGCGGGTGCGGCGCGTGCAGCGGCGCGGCGGGCCCCGCGCGCGCAGTATGATACTCACGTAGGGTCGGCAGGTAGCGGGTGCGGCGCGTGCAGCGGCGCGGCGGGCCCCGCGCGCGCAGTATGATACTCACGTAGGGTCGGCAGGTAGCGGGTGCGGCGCGTGCAGCGGCGCGGCGGGCCCCGCGCGCGCAGTATGATACTCACGTAGGGTCGGCAGGTAGCGGGTGCGGCGCGTGCAGCGGCGCGGCGGGCCCCGCGCACAGCGCCGCGCGCGCAGTATGATACTCACGTAGGGTCGGCAGGTAGCGGGTGCGGCGCGTGCAGCGGCGCGGCGGGCCCCGCGCGCGCAGTATGATACTCACGTAGGGTCGGCAGGTAGCGGGTGCGGCGCGTGCAGCGGCGCGGCGGGCCCCGCGCGCGCAGTATGATACTCACGTAGGGTCGGCAGGTAGCGGGTGCGGCGCGTGCAGCGGCGCGGCGGGCCCCGCGCGCGCAGTATGATACTCACGTAGGGTCGGCAGGTAGCGGGTGCGGCGCGTGCAGCGGCGCGGCGGGCCCCGCGCGCGCAGTATGATACTCACGTAGGGTCGGCAGGTAGCGGGTGCGGCGCGTGCAGCGGCGCGGCGGGCCCCGCGCGCGCAGTATGATACTCACGTAGGGTCGGCAGGTAGCGGGTGCGGCGCGTGCAGCGGCGCGGCGGGCCCCGCGCGCGCAGTATGATACTCACGTAGGGTCGGCAGGTAGCGGGTGCGGCGCGTGCAGCGGCGCGGCGGGCCCCGCGCACAGCGCCGCGCGCGCAGTATGATACTCACGTAGGGTCGGCAGGTAGCGGGTGCGGCGCGTGCAGCGGCGCGGCGGGCCCCGCGCGCGCAGTATGATACTCACGTAGGGTCGGCAGGTAGCGGGTGCGGCGCGTGCAGCGGCGCGGCGGGCCCCGCGCGCGCAGTATGATACTCACGTAGGGTCGGCAGGTAGCGGGTGCGGCGCGTGCAGCGGCGCGGCGGGCCCCGCGCGCGCAGTATGATACTCACGTAGGGTCGGCAGGTAGCGGGTGCGGCGCGTGCAGCGGCGCGGCGGGCCCCGCGCGCGCAGTATGATACTCACGTAGGGTCGGCAGGTAGCGGGTGCGGCGCGTGCAGCGGCGCGGCGGGCCCCGCGCGCGCAGTATGATACTCACGTAGGGTCGGCAGGTAGCGGGTGCGGCGCGTGCAGCGGCGCGGCGGGCCCCGCGCGCGCAGTATGATACTCACGTAGGGTCGGCAGGTAGCGGGTGCGGCGCGTGCAGCGGCGCGGCGGGCCCCGCGCGCGCAGTATGATACTCACGTAGGGTCGGCAGGTAGCGGGTGCGGCGCGTGCAGCGGCGCGGCGGGCCCCGCGCGCGCAGTATGATACTCACGTAGGGTCGGCAGGTAGCGGGTGCGGCGCGTGCAGCGGCGCGGCGGGCCCCGCGCGCGCAGTATGATACTCACGTAGGGTCGGCAGGTAGCGGGTGCGGCGCGTGCAGCGGCGCGGCGGGCCCCGCGCGCGCAGTATGATACTCACGTAGGGTCGGCAGGTAGCGGGTGCGGCGCGTGCAGCGGCGCGGCGGGCCCCGCGCGCGCAGTATGATACTCACGTAGGGTCGGCAGGTAGCGGGTGCGGCGCGTGCAGCGGCGCGGCGGGCCCCGCGCGCGCAGTATGATACTCACGTAGGGTCGGCAGGTAGCGGGTGCGGCGCGTGCAGCGGCGCGGCGGGCCCCGCGCGCGCAGTATGATACTCACGTAGGGTCGGCAGGTAGCGGGTGCGGCGCGTGCAGCGGCGCGGCGGGCCCCGCGCACAGCGCCGCGCGCGCAGTATGATACTCACGTAGGGTCGGCAGGTAGCGGGTGCGGCGCGTGCAGCGGCGCGGCGGGCCCCGCGCGCGCTGTATGATACTCACGTAGGGTCGGCAGGTAGCGGGTGCGGCGCGTGCAGCGGCGCGGCGGGCCCCGCGCGCGCAGTATGATACTCACGTAGGGTCGGCAGGTAGCGGGTGCGGCGCGTGCAGCGGCGCGGCGGGCCCCGCGCGCGCAGTATGATACTCACGTAGGGTCGGCAGGTAGCGGGTGCGGCGCGTGCAGCGGCGCGGCGGGCCCCGCGCACAGCGCCGCGCGCGCAGTATGATACTCACGTAGGGTCGGCAGGTAGCGGGTGCGGCGCGTGCAGCGGGCGGGCCCCGCGCGCGCAGTATGATACTCACGTAGGGTCGGCAGGTAGCGGGTGCGGCGCGTGCAGCGGCGCGGCGGGCCCCGCGCGCGCAGTATGATACTCACGTAGGGTCGGCAGGTAGCGGGTGCGGCGCGTGCAGCGGCGCGGCGGGCCCCGCGCGCGCAGTATGATACTCACGTAGGGTCGGCAGGTAGCGGGTGCGGCGCGTGCAACGGCGCGGCGGGCCCCGCGCGCGCAGTATGATACTCACGTAGGGTCGGCAGGTAGCGGGTGCGGCGCGTGCAGCGGCGCGGCGGGCCCCGCGCACAGCGCCGCGCGCGCAGTATGATACTCACGTAGGGTCGGCAGGTAGCGGGTGCGGCGCGTGCAGCGGCGCGGCGGGCCCCGCGCACAGCGCCGCGCGCGCAGTATGATACTCACGTAGGGTCGGCAGGTAGCGGGTGCGGCGCGTGCAGCGGGCGGGCCCCGCGCGCGCAGTATGATACTCACGTAGGGTCGGCAGGTAGCGGGTGCGGCGCGTGCAGCGGCGCGGCGGGCCCCGCGCGCGCAGTATGATACTCACGTAGGGTCGGCAGGTAGCGGGTGCGGCGCGTGCAGCGGCGCGGCGGGCCCCGCGCGCGCAGTATGATACTCACGTAGGGTCGGCAGGTAGCGGGTGCGGCGCGTGCAGCGGCGCGGCGGGCCCCGCGCGCGCAGTATGATACTCACGTAGGGTCGGCAGGTAGCGGGTGCGGCGCGTGCAGCGGCGCGGCGGGCCCCGCGCGCGCAGTATGATACTCACGTAGGGTCGGCAGGTAGCGGGTGCGGCGCGTGCAGCGGCGCGGCGGGCCCCGCGCGCGCAGTATGATACTCACGTAGGGTCGGCAGGTAGCGGGTGCGGCGCGTGCAGCGGCGCGGCGGGCCCCGCGCGCGCAGTATGATACTCACGTAGGGTCGGCAGGTAGCGGGTGCGGCGCGTGCAGCGGCGCGGCGGGCCCCGCGCACAGCGCCGCGCGCGCAGTATGATACTCACGTAGGGTCGGCAGGTAGCGGGTGCGGCGCGTGCAGCGGCGCGGCGGGCCCCGCGCACAGCGCCGCGCGCGCAGTATGATACTCACGTAGGGTCGGCAGGTAGCGGGTGCGGCGCGTGCAGCGGGCGGGCCCCGCGCGCGCAGTATGATACTCACGTAGGGTCGGCAGGTAGCGGGTGCGGCGCGTGCAGCGGCGCGGCGGGCCCCGCGCGCGCAGTATGATACTCACGTAGGGTCGGCAGGTAGCGGGTGCGGCGCGTGCAGCGGCGCGGCGGGCCCCGCGCGCGCAGTATGATACTCACGTAGGGTCGGCAGGTAGCGGGTGCGGCGCGTGCAGCGGCGCGGCGGGCCCCGCGCGCGCAGTATGATACTCACGTAGGGTCGGCAGGTAGCGGGTGCGGCGCGTGCAGCGGCGCGGCGGGCCCCGCGCGCGCAGTATGATACTCACGTAGGGTCGGCAGGTAGCGGGTGCGGCGCGTGCAGCGGCGCGGCGGGCCCCGCGCGCGCAGTATGATACTCACGTAGGGTCGGCAGGTAGCGGGTGCGGCGCGTGCAGCGGCGCGGCGGGCCCCGCGCGCGCAGTATGATACTCACGTAGGGTCGGCAGGTAGCGGGTGCGGCGCGTGCAGCGGCGCGGCGGGCCCCGCGCGCGCAGTATGATACTCACGTAGGGTCGGCAGGTAGCGGGTGCGGCGCGTGCAGCGGCGCGGCGGGCCCCGCGCACAGCGCCGCGCGCGCAGTATGATACTCACGTAGGGTCGGCAGGTAGCGGGTGCGGCGCGTGCAGCGGCGCGGCGGGCCCCGCGCACAGCGCCGCGCGCGCAGTATGATACTCACGTAGGGTCGGCAGGTAGCGGGTGCGGCGCGTGCAGCGGCGCGGCGGGCCCCGCGCACAGCGCCGCGCGCGCAGTATGATACTCACGTAGGGTCGGCAGGTAGCGGGTGCGGCGCGTGCAGCGGCGCGGCGGGCCCCGCGCGCGCAGTATGATACTCACGTAGGGTCGGCAGGTAGCGGGTGCGGCGCGTGCAGCGGCGCGGCGGGCCCCGCGCACAGCGCCGCGCGCGCAGTATGATACTCACGTAGGGTCGGCAGGTAGCGGGTGCGGCGCGTGCAGCGGCGCGGCGGGCCCCGCGCGCGCAGTATGATACTCACGTAGGGTCGGCAGGTAGCGGGTGCGGCGCGTGCAGCGGCGCGGCGGGCCCCGCGCGCGCAGTATGATACTCACGTAGGGTCGGCAGGTAGCGGGTGCGGCGCGTGCAGCGGCGCGGCGGGCCCCGCGCACAGCGCCGCGCGCGCAGTATGATACTCACGTAGGGTCGGCAGGTAGCGGGTGCGGCGCGTGCAGCGGCGCGGCGGGCCCCGCGCGCGCAGTATGATACTCACGTAGGGTCGGCAGGTAGCGGGTGCGGCGCGTGCAGCGGCGCGGCGGGCCCCGCGCGCGCAGTATGATACTCACGTAGGGTCGGCAGGTAGCGGGTGCGGCGCGTGCAGCGGCGCGGCGGGCCCCGCGCGCGCAGTATGATACTCACGTAGGGTCGGCAGGTAGCGGGTGCGGCGCGTGCAGCGGCGCGGCGGGCCCCGCGCGCGCAGTATGATACTCACGTAGGGTCGGCAGGTAGCGGGTGCGGCGCGTGCAGCGGCGCGGCGGGCCCCGCGCACAGCGCCGCGAGCGCGCGCAGGCGGGCGGCGCACGCGCAGCCGGCGCAGCGCTCCAGCCGCGTGCGCCACGCGCTCAGTTCGACTAGCTTCTCGAATGTTCCATACTTGTACGCGTAGGTTAGGTGCTCCACGCTCTGGGATGGATAAAAAAGACTTCGTAAGAAAAGATCTGGCGTACTGCAATGTTTTAATAAAATAAAATAAACTTCTAAAGTCCTTCAAATTCGTACGCCTGAGGACCATACACACGGACGAGGCTTAGCTCTGTAGACATTCTATGGTGTGACTCTTGTACGGTTTACCTAAAACCGCACAATCAGGTCAAATCCACGCGTGCATTTTTGCAATTCGGCATTTAGCGCGACAGTGTGTTTACTTGTACATATTAGCCAGTTAAGCGCGAGCTTCCAACAAACAAACAACTAAACTATGTGAACATAAATAATGAACGTTAACTTAAAACGTCGTCGTTTAACTCAAAACACAACTAACTAACTTTCTAAGGTGTAGGGTACACCTACAACTCTTGACGTGTTCGGCACAAAATTATTGGGCTATAGCAAAATTTCAATCACGGTGGTCAAACTTAACAAAAAAAAAAAAGGTTCACTGGAAGAGACACCTGTAAATACATGTGCGTTAGGGCAAAAATTACATCGCCAAGCATCGTGCAGATCTTAAGGAGTTCAAACCCTTCTTTCTCCAATTTTTAAAACACTAACTACTTTACTCACGTCCTTCTGATGGTGCGTGTGGAACGCCTTGGTGTCGGCCAGCAGCTGCAGCGCCCTGGTGAACGCGGCGCCGGGCGCGAGTCGTGCTGCGTGCAGCCAGCCCAGCGACACTAGCTGGATGTGCTTGATCTACTTTACTCACGTCCTTCTGATGGTGCGTGTGGAACGCCTTGGTGTCGGCCAGCAGCTGCAGCGCCCTGGTGAACGCGGCGCCGGGCGCGAGTCGTGCTGCGTGCAGCCAGCCCAGCGACACTAGCTGGATGTGCTTGATCTACTTTACTCACGTCCTTCTGATGGTGCGTGTGGAACGCCTTGGTGTCGGCCAGCAGCTGCAGCGCCCTGGTGAACGCGGCGCCGGGCGCGAGTCGTGCTGCGTGCAGCCAGCCCAGCGACACTAGCTGGATGTGCTTGATCTCGAGACGTTGGTAGATGCTGTCCGCTGCTAGCGCGTTACCTGTAGAGTCAGAGTCAGAAAAAATTATGAAGAAGTGATTCGAACTCACACTCGGCCATTCTTTACTAGGCCGCAAGCGACTGCTCGAACTGGAAATATTCAATTTGGCTGTCTATAATTTTTTTTCTACTATATACGTTTTTAATAATATGAAAGTATTTTTTTTTAATTTTGGATATAAATTTACTTCACTACATAGTATATAACAAAGTCGCTTCCCGCATCTGTACCTGTACAACTCCTGTACTTATCCCTCGAGTAAAATATTGCTTACTAGGATCAGGGTTAAAATAATACCAAGATTCACAGTATTCAATGGTTGACGTTTATTTCACGAAAATAGTATATATGCTTGACAAAAAAAACATCACTATCGCCAAGTAAAACAGAACAACGCCATCTATTAACAAAATATGGAACTTATGATATAAACAAAACATCTTCGATGAATAATGGACTGTACATAACATCGCCCACCAAGGACAAACTACGGTTTGTTCTTCATAAAACATCGCCCACCATGACAAACCAAATTTATCTAAGATTAACATGGACGAAAACAACTTAATCAATAATGTGTACTACAATGTAACTAATGAATACTTAATAAAATTATAAAAACAAAGTATAAAACTTAATAAGAAATAGGTAATACAGCAATTTTTGATATTGGACGTTTGACTGTACCATTTTTAACCTTTAAAGTTACCACTCTGGTTATATTATCTTGTCCTGGATGAGTAGCAATCACTCTACCATACAGCCAACGACAAGCCGGTAAATTATCTTCTTTCACTATGACTACATCACCTATTTTAGGTTCGGGGTTTTGCTCTGACCACCGATATCTATGAAAGTATTTAATCAAATATTGACGCGACCACTGATGCCAAAAATCTTGTAACATCCTCTGAGTGTATTGCCACCTACGCAAAGAGGATATATTAGAATCCTGAAAGTTATTATCTGGTGGTGTGACTAAAGCTTCTCCAACCAAGAAATGTCCTGGAGTCAACACCATACAATCGTCATTGTCGCCAGTGAGAACCGAAAGAGGCCTCGAATTTAGGCAGGCCTCAATTTGAGCCAAGACTGTTGTCATCTCCTCAAAAGTCAATGTACTTTGACCAATCACCCGTTTCAAGTGGTATTTTACCGACTTTACCCCAGCTTCCCATAAGCCGCCGAAATTAGGTGACCGCGATGGAATAAAGTGCCAAGTACATCCATTTGTGGCTAAGGCTTCAGCTACTTCATGAAGCATCGAACTCTTTTCTGATACGAACAACCTCTTTAGCTCACTGGAAGCTCCCACGAAATTTGTAGCATTGTCGCTCCAGATGTCAGTGCAATAGCCCCTTCTAGACACAAAACGTTTAAATGCCTGCAAGAAACCTTCGGTTGTAAGTTCGGTTACCACCTCGAGATGAACCGCGCGCGTGACCATACACACAAACAGACAAATTTATGATTTGTATGATTTATGTCCCCTTCCTTTAGCAGTCCTTATTTGAATCGGACCTGCATAATCAACACCGCTGGACTTAAATGGCCTAGCAGGGGTAACTCTAGCTGCCGGCAATTGACCCATTAATTGCGTTTGCGATCTGTTTGTATTTTTGAAACAAGTAACGCATTTATTATAATAAGCCTTCACAAGTTGTTTAATGCCAATTATCCAATATTTGGACTGTAAATAGCACAACATTAATTGTGGCCCACCGTGAAGGGTTTGTTTGTGTGCGTTATCAATTATCAAATTGGTTAGCTGAGATTTCTTAGGCAACACAATTGGGTGCTTTCTATCGGCACTCCATGGCGTATTTTCAAGCCTACCACCAATTCTCAAGATTTGATCTTCATCCAAATAAGGAGTCAACGCTCGGAGTCTGCTTCGCTTGGGTAAGTTTTCTTTTTTAATAATTTTTTCGATATCTTCTTCAAAATGACATCTTTGACACTGCCGAATACAGTAATTCATAGCTTCATTTAACTCTTGTGTATTTAACATTCCGGCAAGTTTAATTGTAGTTTCCCTTTTAGTATTATTTATGAAGCGCCTGCAATATGCCAATACCCTTACCATCCTCGTTAAAGACGAAAATCTATCAAAAATGCTAGTTTCCTCTAACACAGTCGCCCCATGAGATTTTAATTTTATTTGTTCCAAATCGGTATGCATGTCTTTAGGTTTCTGATATGAAATTTCTTCATTTCGCAGGAAATCTGGACCCTGAAACCACATCTTACTATCGACCAATTCTTTGGGAGAAAGTCCTCGTGATGCGGCATCGGCTGGATTGTTGTTTGTAGATACGTGGGACCAATGATGCGAATCTAAATTAGTTATAATCTCTGATACCCGATTGGCCACAAACACCTTCCAACGATTTGGATGTCCGTTTAACCAGGCTAGTACTACCGTCGAATCAGTCCAAGCATGCAATCGACTCTTATCAACATTCATGACGGTAGCAATTTCCGTGAGGAGACGAACAAGCAAAACAGCGCCACACAACTCAAGCCTTGGAATTGACACTTGTTTTACAGGTGCAACTTTTGTTTTCGCCGAGACTAATGCAACTCGTATCTCTCCGTTAGAGCTGATCACACGACAATATATAGCAGCTGCATATGCATTTTTGGAAGCATCACAGAAACCATGCAGTTCCATGTAATCACCAGCTGCTATACTCATCCAACGAGGTACAGTAATATGACCCAGCATCTTTAATTCCTCACGGTAAGACAGCCATTCATGCAGTATCTCTGAAGGCACCGTTTCATCCCAGTCCAAACCCGCTAACCATAGCTTCTGAATTATTATTTTAGAAATAATTATACTTGGCCCCGCCCAACCTAAGGGGTCGTAAAATCTAGAAATATCCGATATAATTTTTCTTTTAGTCACAGGTTCCTGCAATGTTTCCATTTCTACTTTATAGCGGAAGGAGTCATCGCTTCGGTTCCAGGTAAGTCCAACTATTTTTACTATTTCATCTGTCTTTATTTTCAGATTTTCCTTTACTTCCTCTTCTTTCCTTTCCTGTGTCCCTGTACCTTGACTAATTTTCATTTCTTTCAATAGTTCCTGATCATTACTAGTCCATTTTTGCAAATAAAAACCACCTTTAGCTAAAAGTTCATTCATTTCATTAAATAATTGTATCCCTTCTTCCTTAGTTTCACAACCTGACATTAGGTCGTCCATGTAGTAATCAGTGGCGACCCTTTTAGCTGCTAATGGATAGTTATGACCTTCATCTAACGCTACCTGCTGTAATGTTTTTACTGCAAGGTAAGGTGAAGAAGCCACTCCAAAGGTAACTCTTTTCATTCGATAGTTATCTATTCCACTATTCGCATCCTTTCTCCACAGAACTCTTAAGAAGTCAATGTCCGCCTCATCAACCTTGACCTGCCTGTACATTTTGATTATGTCAGCAGTCAAACAGATCGGTTTCATTCTCCAACGTATGATAAGGTGTCTCAAATCTGGCTGCAATGTTGGTCCCACTAACAAGTTATCGTTTAACGATTTGTTGTTGGTTCCTTTGCAGGATGCATCAAAAACGGCTCTTAGTTTAGTTGTCTCTTTATCCTCTCGGACGACTACATGGTGTGGTAAGTAGATCGCCTTTTCATTATTAATTTCATCTTTTGGTACCAGCTCCATATGATCCATTGCTAAATATTCATCAAATACCTGATTATAGCCTTCTGTTAGATTTTCATTTTTTAATCGCCTTTCTAATGATTTCAATCTTTTTTCAGCAATCAACCTCGAGTTAGTTACCTCTGGATTTTCAGATTTAAATGGAAGTTTCACTATGTATCTGCCTTCCTTGTCTCTACTAGTAGTTTCAGCATAATATCTTTCACAGCGTTTTTCATCTTCGTTAAATAACCGTTCTTTAGGCAATTGGACAGACTCTTCAAGTTCCCAGAACCTTTTTAAAATTTCATTATCATCGCTCACTTGACAATGTAATGTATTTATTTTTTCAGAATGATCTGATGAACCCACAGTACCAGATATAATCCAACCAAGTGAAGTGGACTGCGCAACTATAGCCCCTTGAGGATCCTTCCTAACACCATCTTGGATAATTTTGCTGTATACTTCAGCGCCCAATAATAAATCAACACGACTTGGCGTGTGGTATCCCGGATCCGCAAGAATGAGTTCATTTATTTCCTTCCATTCTATCAACTTTACCTTCTCAGATGGCAATACTGAAGTAATGGATCTCAAAACATATGCCTTCACGATGATACTAATCTTTGGATCAACACGTGACTTAATTTCAATTTGAACCATTGCCTTGGAGACGAGATTGCTCTCTCCACCAACACCAGATATAATACTCTTAAGAGGAGTTTTCCTTAATCCTAAAAGTTGAACCGTGGATTCGGTCACAAAAGATGATTGTGAACCTTGATCCAAGAGCGCACGAAATACATATGTTTGCTCGTTCTTCGCTAAGCTCTCTACCAGCGCGGTGGCTAGTAAAACCTGACTAATTTTATATTTACCTGCAGAAAAACAAGACACGACTGGCTCTACATTTTCAATACTGGTGGTTGACTCATGACTAGGTGTAATATTTTTTGCCTTGACAACCTGACCCTTGTCTTTGCAATTACTCGAAGGATGTAACAGAACATGGTGTTTTCTCTTACAAATACGACACTTTCCACTACTTTGGCAGTTCCTAGCGGAGTGATTACTACCCAAACAACAATAACAAATATTATTTGTCTGTACAAAATTACGTCTTGACTCAACAGATTCAGCACTGAATTTCTTACATATATTTAGTTTATGCTCATCGGAACAAAATGGACACTTGACATTCGTAATATGCATGGATTTAGTTTTGTTTACTTTTTTATTGACCGCATTAGACCGGGAATCGAGAAACTCAATCGCACGACAGCGTTTTGTAATGAACTCCTGAAACTGTTGATAAGTGGGCAACTCATCCGAAGAGTTACTATTAGTCGCGTTAAATTCCCACTGTCTTCTCAATTCTGGATCCAGTTTAAGCGTTAAAATATGAATGATAATTATGTCCCAACTCTCAGTGTTTATGCCAATATTGGATAGTGCTGCTAAGCAATCATTTGTATTATCCATCAACTCCTTCAAACTACTCGCGGACTCATGAGTAATATTCTTTTGACTTAATAATCGTTTGATAAGATGATGACTTATGTACCTTTTATTATCATAACGTTCCGCAAGCATTTTCCAACATCGTTCATAGTTGCAATCAGTGGTAGGAATGTTCGATAACAATTGCTCAGCTTCACCAGTTACGTAACCTTTTAAATATAATAATTTTTGCACATTATCTAAATCTGTGTTTGAATGAATCAATGAAGTGAACAGATCGCGGAAAGTATTCCATTCGGCATATTTTCCCGAAAACATGGGAATATTAACCTTTGGTAACTTGACATTCATTGACTTTTTACCATCATTATTGTTTACTGAATAATTTCTCAAGTTAATCTTCTCAAATAAATAAGGTTCAAATTGCTCACCAAAGTTCTTCAGATAATACTCGGAACGCTCGTACCAGTATGTCCCGTAAAGATCACTCCGCATCCATCCACCAGGTGGCGCCAGCTCCTTCGCGCCGTAGTTGCCAAACACCTCCTTGACTCCTGTCAGCGCGATCACCAGCGCTGCTTTGACTGACGCTTTGTTCAGCCAAATTTCGTCACGTTATCGATAGCGATCCACTATCCGTGAACGACGGTCTCTTCAAAACCTGCACTACTGATAGTAGGGCCCTGCCGAAATCCGGCTCTCGAAGGAACAATGTACAACTCCTGTACTTATCCCTCGAGTAAAATATTGCTTACTAGGATCAGGGTTAAAATAATACCAAGATTCACAGTATTCAATGGTTGACGTTTATTTCCGAAAATAGTATATATGCTTGACAAAAAAAACATCACTATCGCCAAGTAAAACAGAACAACGCCATCTATTAACAAAATATGGAACTTATGATATAAACAAAACATCTTCGATGAATAATGGACTGTACAGTACCTTTGTCTGTATATATGTATGCTTAGATCTTTTAAACTACTCAACGAATTTTGATGCAGTTTATTATTATTATAAGATAGTGATTCAAGAAGAGGTTTATTGTAAAAACAAAAAAAAATGCAATAACAGCGGGCAGGACAGCGTCTGCCGGGTCCACTAGATTACCACAAAGTCACGATATCACGATTTCATAATCTTAAAAGTTACTCACCCACGAAATGGTATAGCATCACCAGGACTAGTTTAGCGTGGAAGTTGGCCGGCGAGTGATGTAACACTAACTCCAGGAGTCCCAGGGCTTCGATGATAGGCTGGGAGCTTTGCTGCTGCATCGCTGAAACAAAAGGCAAGAATGCCTTATCGGATTGGGAGTTAAATCTGAATTTAAAGACGATCCTATGTCCGCAAAATCAACAACCAGCCAATCTTACAATTAATTAGGAAGAGGGCTATGTTGATGATAATGTGTACCTGCATAAAAATAATGATGCGCAGCGAGCACGCCATATCCGTCCGTAGCGCAGAACTCCGTCGTAGTCGCCGTGACCAGCCCCTTCGCTAAGCAGCGTAGGTAATGCTTCTTCAGCGTATGCGCTAGACATAAGCAGTCGGCCGCGGGGAGCGGGGGGGCCGCGATCCGCCACGCCGCCACGCAAGATATGTGGCGTTGGATGTCGTCCGTCTGGTAGGGGATACAAAATATATCTAAACTAATATTATAAATCTAAAGAGTTGTTTGTTTGAACGCACAAATCTCAAGAACTATTGGTTCGAATTGAACAATTATTTTTGTGTTAAATAGACCATTTATCGAGGAAGGTTTTAGGCTATATGACATCACGCTGCAACTATAAGGAGCGAAGAAATAATGGAAAATGTGTCAAAACGAGGAAAATTATTCATCCTTGAGGGCTTCCGTTGCGTGCGCTGCGCAAACGGTTCAAGATACCAAAAATATATGTATGAAATAATTATTCCTCTTGAAATGATCTAAAAAATGTCAGCGAAGTATATGTCTATGCCCAAAATAACAATTCCACGCGGACGAAGTCGCAAGCAAAGCTAGTTAGTGATAGTTTTAGGGAAGCTTGTAGCGCAATGGTGGCAGCGCTTGGTGATACCAAAAGTTAGGCAAACTAAGGATCCGTCATGTTTGGAATGGGTGACCATTCCGACCTTATGAAGGACGTCTATTTACAGTCTTCTTCCTGCTTTGGATGGCACGTTAAGCTGTTGGTCCTGGTAAATATCGATAGATATTAGTCTTTAAGCCTGTTCAAACGCCCTCGGGCGGCTTAATAACATCTGACAGTAAGGTTGATCACTTGCCTTAGAAACAAGCCCTCCACCAATCCGCATTGAGCCTGTGTGCTGGAGTATGGTGCTAATCACCTTAAAGTTGAGGTGAGGCCTGTGCCCAGCAGTGGGAAGTAAATAGATTGATGAAAGATGAGTGTGATTGCTTAAGCATTTTCAATATCTTAGACTCTTAATGCATGAGTAGCGTAGAACTTTTTCATGTTTCCCTAGTTCTTCCCTAGTAACTTCAAATGCTATAATTTGGATTCGTGAAACACGGGTCTTTTACGTTTTTATTCGGGTACCTTTTGATAGCAAATGCGCTTCAAACGCGAATATTACGAGCAACAATTCGCATTGTGGAGCTGAATGCGCTTCATGCGCGAAGAATTTGAAGAGAATTGTTAGCAGAGTTCGACCAAAACTGGTTTTCCGGACTACGTGCTCAATTATATAACATCCGAAAACAATGAAATTTTTGGGTGTCTCCCATTATTCTGCATTAATTTGGCAAATGAAATGAAAAAACTGTATGATTATTTTGTTCTAATCATTTGAACGCTTTCACATTTTGCATTTACAAGCTCTCTTTTACCTGCGATATGATTTGATTTTGATTATCAGCTGTTAGGGCGTACGCAAACTTAATTTAATTTCATTCCACGGAATTAGGTTACGCTGGAATAAATAGAAAGATGCATACCAACTGTAACTGAACTGACCTTAATCATCTTATTTCCGCGCCGACAAGCACAAGCTAATGTTAACGTAATGCCTCTTAACGCTAGCACTACTGAACAATACTTTACTAATTTGTAAAATCACTTACTGAAACAGACTATTTCCATTGTTCATTATTTTCAACAGATGAACTTTTATAATATTATTTTTGCTACAGGATTTTTTTTTATTTTGGTGCAATAATTATGATATTAACGGCCAAAGTTGAGTTTATTAAAAATTTCGCATGAAAAAAATTCATTTACTTACATTATCTGGTTCACTATTCTCGTCAAATCCCAAACAGGTCAAAAACTCGCGAGATCTCTCTTCTCTCTCTTTCTGAGGCAACATTGCCATATAAGGTCTCAGATCGGGGACTGCACAAGGTTTATTTGCGAATACCCTCAAATATTGAACACAGAGCGCCACACCACTACCAAGCAGAGATGTCGGATCTCCATCCACTGCTAGACGCTTCCATAACTCTAATCTAGCCATGTAAGGCCCCCTCAAGGTTCGCCCAGAAGACATACTCTCCACTAATTGACAAATAAACTCATGGCACTTTTCCGCAGTGTCATCTGCCGAACCCTCAACATTAGACTCACCATCTTTCATAAGATGGAAGACGGAGTCGAAATAAGGAAGGTAATAGTCCCATCTGTCCTGATTGTCCCATAGTAGCTCTTTACAGAGCAAATTGAGTCTCCTCCACTGGCCTAATTTCTTCAGATATGGGATACACGCTTGTGCGGTAGATCCCGGGACTAACTGCGCATACAGAGGGCTCTCGATAAACTTCAGGATATCCTCCCATTTCTCCTGAAGCTCCAGTATCATGATGTAAAGGCGTGCCTCCTGCTCGGCCTCCATCTTGTTTTCGGTGATGAAGTTGTCAACCATCCTCTGAGCTAGGGCAAGGAGTATGCCCCTTTTTGTTACGTCTTCTGATGTTTTAGCCTGGATGGACAATTTGTGATGCAAACAAATAAGTAACATATTTGATAATAAACACTAAGTTTTGTTTTTGTTATGTTATTTTTGAATGTAATATTTATTTAAGGCAGTTCAAAAATGTATGACATTTTTTTTGTGAGAATTGCAGATTTGACATTTAAGTTAGTTTATCCAGTAAGTTATGAAAACCATGTTTAATGAAATGCATACATATTTTTAATTTCCTATTACTATTTACTAACTGTCTGTTTGTATTAACTTTTTTTTTTCTACAAGAACAACAAAAAAGAAAGACAAGCTATTATAATTACCTGCAAAACAATACTCATAACGGCCCAGAAGTAATAAGGGTTCTTCGGAGCAAACTTGTACAGCGCCATTGCAGCCCGCTGCTGAGATCGGTAGTCACCAACCCGGACGTAAGACATGAACAGGTGGGAATGCAGCTCTTCACTATTGGGGTCCACTTTCACCGCCGCCTCGTAGAGGGCACACACTTTGTGCACTTACAAATGTATGGATATATTATTTATTTATTCAAGTATATGAACAGCACTATGCAAACATCAGATATGGTTTTAATTTTAGTACAAATGCCAATTAGAGATATACATAACATGGATAGATAGATAGAGAACTATTTATTGCAGGGGCCGTCCATTAATCACTTGATGTTTTTTAGATTTTTTAACCCCCCTTCACCCTTGGTGATACATGGTTATGTTTAAGACTACGGACTACCCCTTTTTAATACAAAAAAACCAAATTCTGTTACTATTCTTAAATTATCATGTTGTGAAGACAGAATTACCATTAAATTTCGAAAGCGGTTGGCAAGCTGATACTTAGTCATTAAAGATGTGAGTTTTTTAAAAAGGGAGATGTAACTTTTACCCTTTTTTGGAAAACTACAGACCATCTCGCTTCTGAGCCATATCAACAAGTTGTTTTCGAGAGTCATTACGAATCAACTGGCGCGCGGGTTGGACGAAGTCCCGAACAAGCCCAGATCCATGAAGGCTATAGTACCATAGATCACATTTATATGCTGTGACAGGTTATACAGAAGACTGAGGAGTATAACTTTCCACTTTGCTTGGCATTCTTGGACTATGAGAAAGCTTTCGATTCTATTGGGACTTGGGCCGTGCTGCAGTCTCTCCAGAGGTGCCAAATGGACTACAGGTACAACAAGGTTTTAAGGTACTAATTCCAAAACGCCACCATGTCCAGAGCAGAGTACAGAACCAGAGCTCTAACCCTCTCGAACTACAGCGGGATGTGAGACAAGGAGATGTTATTTCTCCAAAAATGTTCACCGCTGTACAACTGGAATTATAGTTTTGATGGCTGAGACCTTGGAAGATCTGAAAACAATGCTGGAAGATTTCAGTTATGATTCTCAAAGAGTAGATCTTTAAATTAACATGGATATGAATAAGATTATGTCATATGGCACCCGCTCCAGTAAATGCTGGGAATATTAAACTTGAAGTTGTTGACTATATTTACCTTAAACAAACAGTCCAGCTAGATAAGTCCAACTTCAAGGAAAAGATCTCTCTTCGAATCTTGTTGTGTTGCTAGATATGACCAATGGAAGTAAGCCGTAATCCCTTAGTACTGTACTTGTACTATGTACTTAGGTTGTGGCCAAAAAACATACTTTATTTTAAAGTGTATATGTAAAAAAGAAAAGTGTCCCTATGCATAATTTAATTTTAATGTTTACCTCCTTCCCTCCTTTCTAACATCCCATGGGCGGCCCCACAAAAAAAAAAATAGAAAAATCAACATAGCTAAGATTCTTGTTATTAATATGGCTATTGAATAAAATATTCTGTATTCATAATTGATTCTGTTTTAACTTTTTTTGGTTAGTTCTGTTTTATCAACATAGACCTCTGAAAATAGTACAAAAAGTTTCTACAAGCAAATTAATGGTTTAGTACAAGGCTTATTGGAACCCACAGTACATACATCTACAGTAAATATAAATGATGATATCTAAAATTATACTGTATATTTATTTGCAACCTTATTATTTATTTACAAAAACAAAAGAAATATTTACAACATACAACTTTAGTGAACTATACACTTAAGTTAAAACCTTACCTAAAAAAATGAATTTAATAAAATTGTTTTTCACAAATACTGATTATTTAACTGCTCTGCTTTAAAAGGCATGCAATTGCTCATTTTTATACTTACACTGTTGAGACTCCCGGTACGATATCGTCATGGCCTGCAGCGTGGTGTCATCGCTCAGTTTTTCGGCGGCCAGTTCGTCCAGCAAAGCGTGAGCTTGAGGACCCTTGCCTAACCTAAAAAGTGCTAGAGCTTTCAAAGCTCGGGCCGCCTGCAGCGAAGGACTCTTCTTAAGAACCTTCTCTGCCTCTTGAAGGGCTTTCTTATTATTCCCAATGTCTAGCCAATCTGTAAAACCCGTAAATCGATTTATTTCACCCGCTAAAAATTCGCACTCCAGGGGAGGTTGTTCGAAAAATAGCACATAATCTTAGTGAGGGGTTTACCGTAAATTGGGCGTAGCCGACGCTCCACGATACCTCCATCGTGCATGTGCTGTGGCCGCACCGCCATTTTTCATTTATAAATACTTTTACGCAAATTTTAATGCGCTTTCAAGTATTTTTTTTGCCTTTTTACAGCACGTTTGTTTTGCGATAATTGTCTTTGGTTAGACCTATGACAGTGACAGTTAAAAAACTGGTGTTGCCATCAAAATAATACAAGTAGTATTTATAGGGCTTCCCTTAATCAGACATCGGCTCAAATTGAACATTCAATTGAATTGGTCTACGCTACAGGAAAACAACACCAAAGAAAAGTTGTATGTCTAAAGGCGGCTCTACACGTTGGCGAAGATATTGGCGGACATTGTGGCATAGATGTTTGCAAAGAGCTTGTGATGGCGTCCACACGTTGGAAGGTCGATCAGTTTGTTTCGGTTCGGGCCAATGTGCGGACGAAAAAATGGACTTTGAGGTTTTGACGGCTGCTTCAATTTATTTATTCTCTGCATACCGCTACTACGCAAGTGTTTAGCCAAGAAAATATATAAGAAAAGAGTTATTAAAAAAAATGGAAAAGAAGGAGGTGGTGGATAATGTCAATACATAGAAACAGAACAAGGTAAATTTATAATTTAACTAGTATGATTCTATCTTTTATCCTAATCAAAACTAACCTAACTACGAGTACTCGTACGTAGTATTATAAATGAGAATGTAGCTATGTTTGTTTGTATCTTATCTCTTCACTCTTTTTTATCTACTCATGAAATATGGCATACACACAGATGAGTCTACTTTCATTAAGTGTTCTTTATCAAGTTCCCGTCTGTATGAAATGAAAAAAAAATGAAAAATCTTTATTATGCTTTAATTTCAGGAGCAGTATGAACAAACAGCTAGATGAGCTTCTTGCTGAGCCATCAGGAGAGTTTGATAATTTTGTTCGGATGTCAGTTAACGACTTTGAATACTTATTACAAAAAATATCTCCTATCATTGCCAAACAAGATACTGATTGGAGAGACGCTATTCCTGCGAGAATACGGCTCGCCGTGACATTAAGATATTTAGCTACAGGGGACAGTTACAAGAGCTTGCATCATCTTTTTAAAATTTCTACTCAAATTATATCTAAGATAATACCAGAAGTATGTTCTGCACTTATTGAAGTTTTGAAGGATTTAGTGAAGGTAAATAAAAGTAAGGTAAAAAAACGAATGCTTTAATCATAAACTTACACAGGTAATTAATGTAACGAAATTATGTTTCAAACTTATTCTATAACAGAATGATAAACGCCATCTCTTCATTTTGGTTCTTCCATTGCTTTTTCATATGCCTCAAGCAAGAGATTATTTATTTTTCCTGGTTGGATTGTTTCTTGTGACAGTACTTGGACATTGTTAGATACTTATTGACGATCAAACGATGTTTCTTGGTTTAAATTTTGTGATAGAGCTGTTGTACTATAAGAGTTAGATGATGAAGAAGGGCGTCTGATGATTATATGCGATGGAGAAGTATGAGAGTATAATATAGGCTGTTGATCAACTAGTGAAGTCTGATATTCTGTTTCTTGAGCTGAGTTTTGTGGAAGTGTTGTTGTAATGTAGGAGGTGCCTGGTGAATAAGTGTGACCAATGATTGTATGCGAAGGAGAAGTACGCGTGTACAGAGTAGGCGAAGGTGACTCTGGGGAGCAAATGTTTCTTTTTGGCAGTGATTCATTTGAATAACTTTGTGCTGATGAACTACGATTGCGTCTAATAGTAGGCGAAAGACTATGCAGCAACATTCGTTCTTGATAGGCACGACGTCTTTTTATTATTAATCCGTGTATTTCGTACATTATCTCTTCTCTTTCTTCTTTAGGGAAATCTTTAAGCTGTTTTGCCATAAGTTTACCAAACAAATCGCTGTCGTCATCGTCATTATTGTCTTCTTTATTGTTCTTAGATTGCAAAACTTTATTTAATGTGTTAAATGCAGCGCTCACGTGCTTGCTGGCTTCTTGCAATTCCAGCGGATTTTTTGATCTGCGTTTCTGTACACCTTGAGACTTCGGAAGATTATTGTTTTGTGATGAAGTAATGTTTCCTGAATCACTTGTCTCTACTCCATCATTATCTTCCATATCATCGAGTTCTCTAATGCCAGTTTCCTGGCTTTCATGGTCCTGGAACAAATAATGTAAAATTAATTTAAAATCTATTACACGTATTTATAAGATGGTATACTAGCTTTCGCCCGCGGCTCCGCCCGCGTGGACTAATATTTTTCGTATCCCACGGGAACTGCATATTTTTCCGGGATAAAAAGTAGCCTATGTGTTATTCCAGACTATTATCTACCCCTGTGCCAAATTTCAACCAAATCCATTCAGTAGTTTTTACGTGAAAGAGTAACAAACATCCATACATCCATACTTACAAACTTTCGCCTTTATAATATTAGTAGGATATGGTTTAACTAATATAGTAATATGCAAAAACTGTCAAATTTACGGGCAAAATTGTTAAACTCCTTTTTTGAACGGACTATTAAAGTGAAAAAAAATTATTATCTATAATCCGTCATTTAGATCTTCAAAAAAATAAGAGATTTGCTTTAAGTAAAAAGAGATTGAAAATCTAAAAGACGGACTATTATTTTTTACTTCAATAGCCTAATTTGATTAGAAAAAAATATACATTTAGTATTAACTCAATAATTTATTTTTCAGATTCCTACTACCGAGAATGAATGGCTATCTAAAGCTGATGGCTTTAGCTTCCCCAACTGTATAGGCGCAATGGATGGAAAGCATATCATGATTTTACCACCACCGCATACTGGCTCTGAATACTTCAATTATAAAGGACAATTCAGTATTGTGCTTTTAGCGCTAGTTGATAGTGATTATTGTTTTATGTTTGCCGACATAGGTTGTCCTGGACGAATAAGTGACGGAGGGGTATACAACCAAAGCATTTTAAGACACAAAATTGAATCTAATGGCATCAATTTACCTGTTACTAATAGTACTAATTTGATTAGAAAAAAATAATAATCTCCGTGCTTCGGAAGGCACGTTAAGCTGTTGGTCCCGGTTAATGTCGATAGATATTAGTCGTTAAGCCTGGTCAGAGGCCCTCGGGCGGCTTAATAACATCTGACAGTAAGGTTGGTCACTTACCTTACAAATACCCCTCCACCAATCCGCACTGAGCCTGCGTGGTGGAGTATGGCTCGAACCGCCTCATAGTTGAGGTGAGGCTTGTGCCCAGCAGTGGGACGTATATAGGCTGATGAGAGTAGTACTAATAATTTGCCTTACGTATTTTTAGCTGATTCGGCTTTTGCGCTAACTACACGTATCATGAAGCCATTTCCTGGACATCATGCACTAGGTACTCCACAGAGAATATTCAATCAAGAACTGTCTCGCTCTCGTGTAGTAGTGGAAAATACTTTTGGAATATTGTCCAGTAAATTCAGAGTTTTTAAAAGCCCTATACCTCTTGACGAAGTAAAAGCTTCAAAAATTGCAATGACATGTGTTTACCTTCACAATTTCTTAAGAAAAAGTGGTTCGTCTCGAAATTTGTATACCCCTCCAGGTATAGTAGACAGTTACGTTAATAACGAATTAGTTCAGCCAGGATCTTGGAGACATACCAACAGAGAGACATGTTTTACTCCATTGGGCAATATACCTCGCAGAAGTACAACGAATGCGCTTGACATAAGAATTAATTTTATGAATTATATTTACCAAATAAAAAATAATAGTTAGATTGGTATACCTAAATATTATTTTTTATTTGACAAAAACTATGTACTCAAAGAAGCTTAATATATCTATCGTGTAAAATGTCAATACAAATTGTATGTTTTTAATAAATACACTCAATTCTAATAAAATATATTTTGTTTTACTTACATTTTGCTCAGTGTGGCAGATGCTACTGCTTTCGTAGACATCCTTTAAAAACACCTCCATCGCATCATAAAATATCCAAATAGGCTTATATGCATCATCTTCTCCAGCTCCTGATTTTAAGGACGATATCTTCTTTTTTAAATTACTTCTAAAATAGGTCATTAAACTTTCTTTTTTCTTTTTTAATTCGTGTACTGGTACACCCATCGTATCTGCTATACGCTTCCAAGCATCGTTAACCTGAAAGAAATATGTGTTTATTGTGTGGAAACCACGTCAGAGGGCTATCAGGTGGTTTCAACTCTGATACTAGGGCGTGTGAGGATGTTGGACCCTACCACCCACACGATAAGAAAGAAGAAGAAGTAGATATATTAACTGTTACATAAACATAAACAAGACAAAATTAAAAAAAAAGCCGGATAAGTGCTAGTCGGAAACGGACATGAAGGTTCCGTATCAGTAACGGCAAAAAAATCAAGAACACACCATTTGACCAAAAAATAAAAACAATCGAAATCGGTTCATCCTGTCAGAAGTTACAGATAGACACACACAGACATGTTAAACTTATAACACCTCGTGGTTTTTCTGTCAGTGTTAAAAAGAACTTTATTTGTACCTACTCAAATATAATGTGTATTTGTACTTATTAGAGTAAATAGAATGACATTGGGTACTTACGATGTTTTTATTTTTATGATCTTTATTTTTCGGATTCCATAAGCAGTTTTCAGCTTGATAGAGCTCTATGAAGCGAAAAGTTTCTTCATTGCTCATAGTTGCCATTATCGTATGTGAATATCAACAAATCCTCATACGTAAAAAATACGTCCGCGCAGAGTGAGCGCTCGCTACAAACTGAACGTGTCGCCAACGTGTGGACGCTACGGCCATCACTCTGCCACAATCCCGCCATAACCCTTTGATCTGCGTAGAAAAACCGACACCACACGGATCTTGCGCCAATGCGTGGGCCAACAGTCCAATACCTACCAAATAGATCACCAACCCCCGCTCTACACAATGGCCAACACGTATTGGCCAATACATTCGCCAAAATGTTGGCTAACGTGTAGAGCCGCCATAAGTAGTCTATGGAAAAAAAGGCGGAAAATTCAAAAGGTTGCATGTGAAACAATATTTTACTACAGTTCGGTTTTTAAAAAAATACAAAGTACGACATTGGTAGGTACGCACGTACTACTGATTTTTTTTCTTTTTTGATGAGATATTGAATTTGGTTACTGAATAATTATAATTTTGATTTATTATTCTAATATCCCTACCCTTTTGCGTATATCCAATCTATTAAATTGGTACTTATTTTCTACTTAGTAACAATTCATTCAATTGGAAATTTAATTAAAATGATAAGTAGAAAATGTTCGATAAATCTTAGGATATGTAGGTATATTCTAAATCTATGGTAGGTAGGTATAGTGTCATTATTTAATATTCGTGTTTTTAACTTCATCGACACAGTAAAAAAAATAATAACATGATGTAAACATTTATTATAAAATAAATAAAATTTACAATGATAAGACCTATCTTAACATTAAATACTTAGTCGAATCAGATCCAGTCATACCACAGTCACGCTTGCACGATCATGCAATCAATTCAGTAAAAATATCACTATCAAGGCAGTGGTAGGTAACTTAATCTAAAGCCTCTTTCTGCTTAACAATACTACTTAAATCACTTAGAGCGAAGGTCCACTGTTTCAAACCCGGACTCAGGTAGATGGGGGACTTTAGGCGGTACCAGTTCTGGCGGAAATTCCCTGGATAAAGATGCTCTTTTGTGTCTTGGAGGAGGCACAGGGGCCGGGGTAGGGACCTTTGATTTGAGAAGGCTCTTTATTTTCATGCCTCCTCTGTAGTAGTACAAGTATATTCCCGCCAAAACCGCCAGGGCGATGAAGAGCGCGACAACGGCGACCACCACACCATGCCAGGCGTTTCCTGTGGATTCCTCTGGAGTGGGCACTGTCGGCTTTCTGTTGGGAGGCACGTAAGATGGTCTTGGTCTTCTGGTAGTTGTCGCGAACTTGTCGCCAATAGCTATATCAGCGCATGCTCTGAATTCTTCCTGCGGTCCGCATCCTACTGCCTCCGTTCCATTATTACAGTTCCCCCAATTGTTACCTGCAATGTATCTCCATTGCATCACGCAATGCGAGCACTCAAATCCATCAGGCAGTCTGTATTTCATTTCGTAGACTCTGTTCCCATCGCGAGGGTAATATTTCGTGTTGTCACTGCCATTGAGTTTGAGAACGTTCTCGTCCAAACATTCCTGGGTTGTGTTCTTGAATTCGTTGCAGATTCGGAATTCGAAATATCCGTTGTGGTTGGCAGTTAACTCGACTTTGATAGTGATGGGGTCTTTAGCTGCGTAGCGTCTGACGATGATGCCTTTGTAGAATCTGCCGCCGTATTCGTGGGCGCGGGGTTTCTGCGCGTCCCAGGCGTCCCCGCAGACGCCGCACTTGCCGTCGTTCTTGGACCACTGCCTGGAGAAGCCTCCGCAGTATAGCTCGTGGTCATTATAGTTGTGCGGGGTGTCGAAACCGAAGCGCCAGGCGGAGGCACGTGACGGAGGCTCGATCAGGCGCCCATGCCCGCTAGCGCCCGTGCACCAGGCTGCCAGCAGCGCCAGGCTGCACCATAGTATCTGAAATGAGAATTTCAGGTTTTAAATAAGGGTTCTAAATGATTTTGAAGTACGGTTTCTAGTAGGTAATTGTGTAGCAAAAACAAGCTTTATATAATTTTCTTCTAATAAATTGGTCTCTGAATGTCGGGTTACCTACGTGGAGTCAAACGCCGTTGGTGCAAAGGACGTAGTCTCGAATTATTTTTCGGCTACCCCTGTAAATTTAGCCCTTGGCAAAATTAGTATCTACCTACGTAACCGTAAATTATTAGATAGTAGAATATACGAAGTGTAGTGTTTGTGTCAGGTTATAACCATAGTTATAACTAAACACTATCTCGTGCTCACGGTGTGGCGGGGCGCGCGGCGTCATTATTACCGTGAGAGCCATGGGCGAGAGCGGACGCGTCGCCTGCGCACATGGTGTGTTGTCGAGCCAGTGTATCGTCGAGTGCAAGGAGTATCTTACATGAAGTTAAATCGACCTTCACCGAGCTGATAATAATAGCTGATGATAATTAATGAGATATTAAATATTAAAAATGGGTTTGCTAAAAAAATCCAAAACAGATTATTTTTGAATAATTTTAAAATTTTGTACTGACTGAAAGTACAGGACCTAGAGAACTTGCACCCGTCGGGTTGTCTATAATTTACTAGTGCAAACTACTGGGTAGTCAGGTATTTAACAGGTATTTCAATGTTAGTTACTTTCACTCAATTGGGTAATAGATTTTTTATCATAAGAGCTGTTTTATGGTAATAAACTTACTTTCAGTCAGAATAAAATTTTCTCATTATCTTGATTTTGCAAAATTTTATTAAAAATTTAAAGGCTTGTAGCGCAGTGGTTGCAGCGCTTTGGTAGTGATACCAAAAGTTAAGCAACCTACACGGCGCGGTTATGTTTGGAATGAATGGGTGACTATTCTGACCATAAAAGTGACGTCTATTTAGCATCTCCGTGCTTCGGAAGCCACGTTAAGCTGTTGGTCCCGGTTAATATCGATAGATATTAGTCGGTAAGCCGGTCGGAGGCGCTCGGGCGGCTTAATAACATCTGACAGTAAGGTTGGTCACTTATCTTACACACACTACCAAGCCGCACAGTGCCTGCGTGGTGGAGTATGGCTCGCACCACCTCATACTTGAGGTGAGGCCTGTGCCCAGCAGTGGGACGTATATAGGCTGATGATATGATTAAAGTCGGTAAGCCGGTCGGAGGCGCTTAGGGCGGCTTAATAACATCTGACAGTAAGGTTGGTCACTTATCTTACACACACTACCAAGCCGCACAGTGCCCGCGTGGTGGAGTATGGCTCGCACCACCTCATACTTGAGGTGAGGCCTGTGCCCAGCAGTGGGACGTATATAGGCTGATGATATGATTAAAAATTAACTAAAAATAGTCTGTCCAGGTTTTTTTCAGCAAATCTATTTTTAATATATTATCTAATATACTAAACTAGCGACCCGCCCCGGCTTCGCACCGGTGCAAAATTCGAAAAAAAAAATGTTTATTTATCAAAATAGAATGCACCACATCACTTTTTGATAGTCAATATTTACATAGTCTTTGCCTGCCTTTACCGTAACGTAATTAAAATTACGTATTAAGTAGTCGCGCTTAAAGGCACGTTTTTAATATAAAATGTTATTATCCTTGCTAGAGAGCTCCGAAAACCACGTCCAATCGCTTCCAAATTCAAATTATTATAGCGAGAAGTGCGGCCTCTGACGCGCTATTCATAGGAACGCGTCGCGTCGCGCTGCGGTGGCGGCTGCCGGCCGATAGGTACCGCCGCAAACGCTACGCAATGTATTTTTAAATCTTCGTAAATATTCAAAGAAATTTTGTGCTGTAAAAGGCCATATAAATCTATTTTAAATCAACAATCCATTTATGGTATTTAATTAAATTAGGAATAATGCTGTAGTGCTTAAAATCTCTTCGAAAATTAGCTATTATTTGCCGTAAAAAGTAAAGACAATGGTTTTGTGGGATTTCGATAGAGATAGACATATTCTATCGCAGACTTTTCTGTAGACCTTTTCAAGGTGTACAATACTTAGTACATTATTTTTATAAATCCTGTAAGGTTAAGCCTGCGTACCTACGCAATGTAAGCGACAAGAAATGTAAGAATTTACGACCCCACATTAGAAACCCTGAAAATAACAGTTTTCTCCATTATTTAATAGATGTTATTATACATGAAAACCTTCCTCTTGAATCACTCTACCTATTACAAAAAACCGCATTAAAATCCGTTGCGTAGTTTTAAAGATTTAAGCATACAGGTTTAAACAAACAGACAAAAATAGCGACTTTGTTTTATACTGTGTAGTGATTTATTATAAAACATGTTTCATTCTATTATCAGCTCAGTGAAGGTTGATTCAAATTCGGATCTTAGACAATACGTCCTTCGCACCATACCGGCCTTCGACGCCACTTAAACAACCCATTTAAAATAGTTCAAATTGTGTAATGTTGCATCACTGTAGCGATTGAGTCGGTCTACTTAAATAGTTCAATTTTGGTATTACATTTCTACCTTGTAAAATTTATTAGTTCCGTTCATGCCTATTTGTAAACCTTGATTAAGCAAACTGTTAAAGAATCATTACAATCATTACTTTTCAAGAAAATAATAATCAAGAATTACTATGAAGTTTATATGTTTCAAGAAGTGGTTAAATATTTCAAATTTGAAGCAGTTATGAGGAAACAGATGAACATACAAAACATAGGTACATATACATTATATACATGTCAAAATCATAACCCACCTTTTTTGTTTGCAATAGTCAGGTAAAAAAGTTAAGTTTGAAATACTTAACGACTAGTTATTTGGTGAATAAATTTATTTTAGCATCAAACAATGATAGAAAACCGTGATATAATCAAACAATGGGAAATTACTTGAATATAGCATGTTATCGACAAATCACAAAATGATTACAGGTTATGTAAATACCGATTGTATGGTAATATGTTCTATTTTGTACATAGAAAAAAAAGTTTATTTATTACATAGTACTTCCTTATCTTACCAGATTGCCTCTGTGGGTATATTTCTGATGTTTTTGATTGGACGTGCGATGTTTATTTACCAACAGTACGTTGGCCAGCACGTCACTATAAACACTGTGGTATCTTATACGATTGTGATACGGGTGATTTTGCAACGAAAATGGGTAGCTTGATGTGCTGGTCACTGTACCTACATTAGTTTTGATATACTTGAACATTGTAGTTAGAAGTTTTGCACAAACCTATAAGGTCTATCAAGACCTAGTATGTATGTATTTAAAACTGTGTCAAAAGAAACTCGACCTAGTTAGGTAAAGTTATAGTGGCATTTTTGTAACCAATCAAACTGTTTTATTTAATCGTTTGTGAATGAAATGATAGCCTCATCATCGTTACAAAGCAAAGTCCATTGACCCGAGTCGATTACATAAGACGATAAACATAACCGATAATCATCCCACATAATGCTGGCTCACTGCATGCAATGATCTTGACATTGCTCCGAGGTTGCTTTAAAGGTATTTTAATTTTATGGTGTAAGATTTCTGTTAACTAATAATTTATTTATATAACTAATAATTGGTTTACTCCATGTATTATTTAAGCTAAGGAAAATTAATTAGTTTATGTGTTATTTTAATTACATATTTTGTTATGTACTGTCAAAACTGTATGATTCTCAAAAATGTATAAAATAAATAAAAAAACTCTTTGTAACTTGTCTGCAAACTCACAAGGATGAAATATTATATTTTAATGACATTCATAGTAAATAGTAAATAAATTCAAACTATATTCAGATCGTGCTATGTAGTATCCATGTTTGATGGCAATCTATCCAGAAATATTATACCTACTGATAAACTTCAAAACAGACAAAAGATCTATTATTGGGTATTGTTAAAAAAACTGGAATCGCATTTATAAAAACAAAGTTTGCCTGAGGCTTAATTAAAGGTTATACTTATGACTTATGACCGGTTTAAATATTCTATCTACCGTTGACTTAAAGTAAGATAACTGTCAGTTTCATAGAAACGGCTGAAACCTCAGATAGCTTTTAATGAGTAACTGACAACTTTGTTGTAATTTTCAGTCAAAGGTAGATAGATATAATATGAAGACCGGCCGTTAATCAGCCATTTTTGACAGCGTCAATAATCAATCATCAATATTAATTTCCATACTAAAGTCGGACACAAACCGACAGTTTACTAAATTGCTGGTTAAACTTACATTGGTGGATAAAGAGCTAAGAAAACACAGGACAGGTAAAGCTTTCAGAATTGTGTTGTGAATACGTGATAATAGTGAAACGAATCGATTTTCGTGTGTGAAAACTATTAATTTAATTAATTAAAGCTCTCCTAAAAATGTTTTGTTAATCCATCGAATGCCATACAAAAAATGTTATCAAATCATGTCCCAAATGAAATAACGTGTGAAACGTTTAGCGCCTTAGATTTTCAATTGATCCGTAGTTCCCACAAAATGTATTGAGACCGTGACCCAAAATACCTCTTACATCAGTCCATATTGTTTCTTTTACATCGATATTGTCACTGATGCAACACTACCATAACTCTCATCGCAAGAATGCAGAAAAACTGAGAAATTGGACCAAGTAATTAGCGATAAGACGCTGTTGAGTGTTGAAATATCTTCAGATGCGCCATGTTGTATTTATTTATAGATATTGAATTTTATCAACCGTCTAAAATATACACAAGCTTTCAAAATCAGTTAAAGTTTAAATTTACAATAACCTTTGGATCGTGTGAATAATCGTGAGAGCAATGAGATGCTTTTTACGTCAGTTTCCATAATTTAACAAGTTACTTAACAATATCAATTAACAGTGTTAATATAGTCTGTGGTAATTAGCAGTGTTAATATAGTGTGTTGAATAATTTAATTGACCCGTAATGCATAATTAAGCATGGGTACGTGCTAACTTTCAGATAACGTAGGTAAGGTATTAGAATCACTTTCAAGTTACCCCACGCACTCGGCATAGTGGAGTCGCGGCGACAGGAACCTGCCTATGTGCCCAGCCTAATTACTGGTTCCTTTATCAATTTACGTAAGTATCTATCTAAATTTTAATTGTGAGTCCAGCATTCACAGTTCTTAGAGAAGTATGTACCTATGTTACTTGATGTTCGGACAACATCGGCATCGACCCGCGCGGCAGCGGGAGGGGAGCGCAGGCAGCCGGCCGAGCAACTACGTCATCACGACCCCAGCACGAGCGCCCGAGCCGAACGTTCGCCACTTGCCCATACGCACTCATCGCCGTCGCCGGTGGCTTTAAATTGAAGCGCGATTTAGAAATCTGTTACAATAGGGCGAGAATACAATACAGCAGCTAAATTTACAGTCCGCGTTTTATTTACATAAATTACCGAAGGTACTAACACTAGACATAAATTCTTTTACAAATGAAAGTGAAGGCATAATTCGTTCGTCCTTAATTACTTCTTACGTATGTTAAAAATTGATGTCACCGCATCAGTCATACCTTAACGATTGACTGACTGAATATCACCAAGCTGTAATACATTATATAGGTATTCTAATGATGTGGATGGATTCTAACTGTCTGGACGTCCAAACGTATTTTATTGTTTCTATTCGTCTAAACTTCCAGATGGCCGGCCACAAAACATCAAGTCAAAGACAACGATGGATCATGCACTTTAGCCCATGTAACGACGAAAGCAATTGGAGCAGTGAACGTCACGACATAAACCCATACATAAGTGAGTACTTAAAAAGGTGAAAGCGAAAGGATTACAGATGACAACTGTTATGTAGAGTACTTTAAATGCACGACTGTTGGTAATTAACGAAAGTGAACACTTGTCATCATTGTTTTGAAGGATTGGTAGGTGATGTAATGATGGACTAAATACTTAGTAATATAACTATTTAGTAATCAGCTTATATAAGCTGATTACTAAATAGTTAAGTAGCAACTAGGAGACTACTAAGGGCGATTAAGGACTGAAACGGTAACTAAATATAAATTGTATCAAGATTCGCTGTAAGTTACTGAACATGAAGTGATCATTGAAAGACCATGACTGATTTGTATAGACGATAACTTCGTCCCGTCTGAGTAAATATATGTCAGCCCATAATAAGTATAAATAGCTTGCAAGCTATGTACAAACTTCGAGACAATTACCCGTGATCACTACCTACGATTGGACATACCGAACATTTCATAGATGTTGAAATAACCTTAACACCGAAACTCGAAGCCTGAAAGTACAATTTGTGTTTTTTTAGCGAATTTTTACCATTAAATAAGTTTAGTTGTCCGCCGCCTCCAAAAAGGGCACCATTTTTGCATAGGCCTTTGTTGTTTTAACCAAAATAGCGACGAGAACACTAAACACTAAAATTATAAACATTTAAGATACACCTAATTCATAACTTTAATTCTTTATAAGCAAGTAACATAATCTATGTTTATGATACTAAATGCGTTATCGAAAGAACGGTATAAATTAAGTACGAGCTCAATATCGTCGAAACGATACGTAGGTAGGTATATACTTAGGTAAATAAGACATTTTTTACGGCTTATTTCGCGATTTATTTATATTGTATTGTAACTTGACGTTTCGGACCCTGAAGCGGCCGCTGGAAAGGTATATAAAATATAAAATTATTTAAGCTAAATCAATCTAACTATAAAATGTTGCATGTACCATGCCGTACTACACACATGTACCTACTCATTAAGTATTCTTAATTAAATATCATTCGCAATCAAGACATTTACAAAATACTTAACTAACGAACCAGCTTAATCGATCCTTCCCTGACTTAATAGTTCATTGCACATACGTTTCCTTAGTAAAAGTATCGGCTAACTATGGCATTTCTCAATCAGGTCCCCTAGACAACTATGTCTGAGATGTATGAGATTTTCGACAATACATTGTTACTAACAATGTATTGTCGAAAATCTCTATCGTCTCGCTCATGACTTGTCGAAGGCGAATGTCATTTTATTTGCAAACGATAATAATAAAAATAGTCTTCCTACCCGATTTCGGTCACGGCGGCCAATCTCAACAGAGATCAGCCAACTGCGCAAAGGATAATTTATAGTGCAAAGTGTGAGCGCAATACACAGGTGCACTCACTGTTCCTTCACTATCAAAGTTCGGTGGGACGGCAATCCGATATGACCGGAGAGAGATCAGGCGCAGTACCAACGGCTTACGCACGAAGGTGTAACACCGCCAACTTCCTGACTCAAGGTGGTTTCTGAGAAATTCATGACAGAAAATCTCAGAAACAATTTTAATTCGAACCCAGGACCTCTCCGATGTAAGGTAGAAAATATATCACTACATCAACGCTTCAGTCATTTGACTAACTGCGATATCGATGGATCGTTTCGCCATCGTCTATTCGATGTAACTGTGTCTAGGAGCCTTTGCAACGAAACCTGAGCACACGCATGCGCGGTATTACCGGCGGACGTTTGGTTTAAAAGCTGTCATTATGTGGTGTGCAAGCTTGGGGAAAATAGCTTCGCTTGAGAGAGTATCGATGAAGTAAATTCCTTATTGTGAAATGAACTGGACGTAAGAAACCGTACCTGTGTAAACACTATAGTAATATGTGTTAGGTAAGGTACTTTCAATTGCTCAAATTACTAAAACCTAATGGATACCTTCAGCTCCTTGCACTCTGATCTTATATTAGAAATCAGGCCCCCTACTCTCTAATCTGTTGTTCGTAGATACGAATGTAGCTATCCCTGTGACACTAATGAGCTTGACCGTGCGAGCGAACGCTCTGCCTAGATCCGAAATTACAAATTCACATTATTACGGTTTCAGGACCACCTCAGGTTGTGATCGTACACCATGACAACTCAATAGAAGTGGATTAGTTGATAAAGGATTTCTTAAAAAATAAAACCTCCACTGCATGTAAGTGGCAAAATTTTCAGGAGTAAGATTACCTACTAAAAGGTTAATTTTGAGAAAGCTCTGAGTTCTATTTATTCTAAAGAATCCCAAACTTATCCATAACAGTAAAGAAAATAAGATCTTAATAAGGAACAAAATACTTTCTATGACTATGGAACTTTGTGTCTTTTTTTACGAATATTTGACCGTGAACAACCAATTTCTGGCCCCATTAACAATGTAAAGAATAAATTAACACCTTCACAGCAGACTTGACCGAAAGTGGACACAACAAGTTTTCACTTTCCAACTATTCGGACCACGGACCGTACGCCACATCATGACATGAATGTTGATAAAAGGTACACTTCCCTGTCCTTGGCTGTTTATGTATGATCCTCGAGCGATGACAATTGCCACTATGGGATTATGCCATAGTAACATGTTAATACTATAGCTATAGAATTGTCATTGTAATTAATACTATAGCTAGCTATAGAAACGGTACTCCTAATGTTAAGAAAATATATTTGTTTTATATATAAGACGATAACTTTGGTGTAATGGTCAAGAAGTTGACTATTAACCATGAGTTCGCGGGTTCGATCCCAGCACTGTACTCGTACAAACATGTCTGTTTGTACTGGTCTGGGTGTTACATGTATTTATTTAAGTTTATTGTTAATATCACTGTTGATTCTGATATCTTTAACACATGTGATAACGCTACTTACCACGGAGTCACATCAATCAATGTAGGTAATGTTGTTGTTGTTGTTGTATAAGGAAAGGATAGCTTTTAATACAATTGCTTGCAGTTTATGATTTTGATTTCGAAATTTAAGGAATTCAATAAATAAAAATTGACAATATTCTGTCTATTTTGTCTGTTATGCACGGTCATTACATTTTTTGACAAAATATCTAGCGGTTTATATGCATTTTAATTAACTTTTTTTGTGAAACCGATAATACGAGCTAAATAACTAGGTTATAGTAAGAAGCATAATTAGTTAAACTACATTTTAGCTATGATTTCAAACAACTGTACATTTCAGAAAAAAACTGTACGTCTAAAATCTGTTATGTTGCAAATTCTAGCAAAATGGCTTTCAAAAAGACCAACACGAAATACATTTGGTCCCACGGACTTTCAACACAATGACCTTAAGATGAAGCCACAACAGAACATATTATTTGTTTGAAACAGTGTCACTTTTTAGATCTGTCATATTGTGATAAGCGATAAGTATCTATCTAGTAGTAGTAAGCATATGTCTTACAAGAGCGATGCAAGGCGACAAATGCGACGCGACGCGAAGCGACCAATACTTGTGTCCATGTCAAACGCGCTTTGTCACGTATAGGGTTGCCACCCGTACTTTATAATAAAGTATTGTACGTTACTTCAGGCAATTGTACTCTATACTTTACGAGAACAATAAAGTACACGAAAATACTGATGATGATACATGATTTTGAAGTTAAAGTTTAGTCGTAAGTATGAATAATAATATAATCACTATACTTTAGAAGTTTAATTATTTATTGAATATGTTTTTAAATATAATAATAAACAAAAATGAATTGTACTTTATTTTGATACTATGTCCTGTATTCCGTACCTATAATAACCAATGTACTTTTTTTGCAAAAAAAGGTGGCAACCCTAGTCACGTAGTAGGACATTATTATAGACGTACCTACATACATTTTATGTTATCACTTGTAGCTCACTTAGGACAACGGGTAAGTGCAGCTAACTTTTTATCTACAGACTAAGGCTTAGTTGTGCTCGACTTGAAATATCAAGTAAACGGTCCGCGTTAAGATTGAGTCACAATTCTGTAATTAGCTTTTACACTATGCCATACTAATTAATTGTAACCGTAACCAAGCGTTATATAAACCTACTTAGCGTTTAAAGAACCGCAAGAGTCTCCACATTTTTAATGCAGAGCGCATCACCGGCAGGCAGTTCTTAGAAATACGAATTTGATCGAAAACAAATTAATGACTAATTCAATAAGTTCCTTAAGCTCGTTTAGTTTGGTATGAATCATAATATGAAAAGAATGATCATTTATTCACGCATTCACGCTATAAGGATTCTGGAAAGTGTTATCTAACTTTTGTGACTACTTGACTTACCTACTTCAAATTGAGTTTACAAAATCTACAATTTTGGACTCATTTTTCGAAATTGTAATTAATTTGGTTAATTTGGTTACCATTGACACACCTAACAATAATTATGTATTAAATATATTCCATTTATAACCATAATTAACGAATTAAGTGACTAATTTACGCGTAAGACGGAACAGGAAGTAAATGTTAGACGCATTAAAACAAAAACCTCACGAATCATCACTAAATATAATGCCCCTTATTTCCTCATATTATTACATAAAGTAACACATTACGGTTCACAGTTCAATCTCTCCCTATTTTCACTTTCAACGACCTTTTCTAGCTATTCGTACTGTAACGAGTGCTGACCTAGGTCAGCCATTTTGATTTAACCGTCACGACAAGTTACCACACTCTCTTGCGGTAATAATGCTGTGCTACGTGAGGTGCATACGGTTTAAAACACAATAACCACTAAATTAGACTATTAAATTGAATTATATGAGTGTCGGTTTGGGTTGAGCAAGCTAAGCGCCATTGTCCGTTGGTTTGTTTGGATATTTATGGAGCTCTTTAATTTCGGACAAGCATGCGTTTAAACTTTCTTTCAGTGACTCACAAAGACCCTTTTGGGTGGTGGAATTTGAACCCAAAGAGCAAGTAGACATATAAATATCTAACATAAATTCTTTGGTCTTGCTTGTCTCGATGTGGTATAGTAGCTTGAAGAAGGAGTTACAGGGTTCGATTCGATCGCTTAAAGTGGTACAACAAATTTCAGAACATTTTTTAGCTTATATGAAGTACCATATGTACAAATGTAATCCGAATTGTTTAAATGTTTTAGACAAGGTTTATAAAATGTTTGGTTGTTTTGTGATAAGTATAGTAACATACACAAGATTCAAAAGAGCAGAGCAAATTGTATTGGAGTTAGTTACTAAAACGTCTTAGGTCTCTACCGATGCTTACGTAGTTTTTAAAAACTTAATCGGCCATTGCACTCACTAGGCGTTTCAGAGAGGCTCCATTCATTCGTGAATCGTGATGGTCAGTCATTACGCGTGGAAGAAACAAAACACATTTTTGTAGAAAGCTGGTTTGCAACACTTTTTTTTTGCAAAATTGGTTTATATTGTCGAAAGTTTCAGAAAATCTGATAATCCATCTAGGTGTCCATTTTATTTGAAACAAAGTCTTAAGGTTTCTATGTAGATAAGTATAAAAGTCTGAGAAAGTGGATGACTGGTTTCTTTTTGTTTCTAGCAATTCAATTTAAATTTTGTAGCTTTGCAATAATCAAAAATTTAGATGTGATTACCAAAGACTAACTTTTCTATGCTAATAGGTAAATTCGTTTTTATAACAAGGAATGAAAAAGTAAATAATTAGCGGACGCAATTTTAAAAATACCTAACCAGTTATTTTTGTACAATTATTATAATGAGCCTCTCCAAAAATACCTACATTCTGAAATCTGAAGGTAAGGTGACTCTATCAGTACTGAATACTATAATTAAAATACCTTATTAAAGAATTCGGAACTTATAAACTATAATTTAGCATTGACCTTGTTGGGAAAGAAAGTGGTGCCTCTATTTTATTATGCTAAACATAATATGATAATGATATTACTTATATTCTATAGACTTGTAAAGATGAAAATGACGACACTGTCTGATAATCATGTCTGATGTTAATTTAAAGTTTTTACTAGTGTTTTCTCCTTTGAAGAAAGGCTATACTTGAGAATATTATAGTTTGTGGTCGGAAGGTTAATGCTATAGATTTATTACAGCTTTCCATTTGTCGCCTGGTCGTTTGGAACCGGTTTCAGATAAGGCTGACTGCAGGAGAGTATGCTTGGATTAAATTATACCAGATTAAGCCCCTATAGCAATGGTATAAGCATCTAGCTCCGTCGAGCCAAATCACACAGCCCGTAACCCATTAAGAATGATCGATGGATTATCTGGATGGTGTTTATTGCACACAACAAGAACAAAATTACACACAGGGTTAACAGAGAAAGAAATAACAATTTAGGCGGTCTTATCGCTGGGAGCGATCTCTTCCAGAAAACCTTCGATCGATTCAATGATCTACTAATTTTAATATGTCAAGTTTTGAGTTTTGTTTTGCTTTATAACAATTTGCTTTGTTTACGTATTGCGCAGTGAGACTTACTCAATTTAACGCGCTTCCGACACATTTTCAAAGAGCTAAAATAATGTTAGCTGTTTATTTATAAGTATTTATTTTGTAATTACATATTAACTTAACGAGGCATAGAGAAAGTTAAAGCGGAAATAATCACTGGCTGCCATGGGAAAAAAACTGTAGTGCAATTTTTGTGATTGTGAGATGTTACTCAACAGTAGGAGATGACCAAATGGTATGTAAATGGTGTGAAACAATGGACCGGAACTTTCTTACGCGATGATGCGGAGATAAAATTAGAGCATTTAAATATATTGCACTTTAAATGAGTTTTGGGGATTATGAGATCGAGATTTATACTATTGCACTTCCTTATCATTGGGATTATTGCTTTTTAGAATTTAGAAATAGAAATTATATTATTTGCGTAAAAGGGTACCATTAACATTTATTTGTTGGTCATCTTACAATAGTGCTTAAATCTTTTAAGCCGTGTCAAACAGCATGCAAATTTATAAACATTATCCAATTCAAATTAATTTCAATGTAAATTTTTATAAAATCACATAAAATAATGACATAAATAGTACCTTATATTATATTGATTAGATTTGAATGTCTCTTAAAAATTGTTCTAAAATCTAAAATGCTGCCTAGCATGGTCGGTCGAAAGTATATACCCCAAAAGTAATAAAATAAGGGTCAGTTATCCTAAACTTGGGCAATGTCTAGAAAAAAATTCCAAAGCAAATGAAGGGTGTTGTTCCGGGGTGAGGGAAGGTGAATCATAGTGATGGTAAGGGAAAATTTAGTGGGTTGTGACTTGACTTGAGTCCCATATGAGGTAGTCGAAGTTTTCCGTTAAAATATCTCGAAAAAAATTTACTTACTGTGCACTAAGCTTTAAGGATAAACTTATTGATTAACGTAGGGTAATTGATGGCATATTTTCTAACAAGAAGTTTCACTATCATCAAGTGAAAATGAAATCATAGAAGAAACAGTTTACTTCGTACGTTCGTGATTACGTAAGTAATAATTATATTGTATAATAGTTGTTTTCTATTGCGAAAAATTAAAAAAAAACCCCGGACATGTGCCAGGAAAACCAGTGGTGAGCTGCAATGGCTGGACGGATTTTGAACAGCCATAGTATGAATCACTTTTCAAATTATATTTCGAACTAGCTGACCCGGCGAACTTCGTACCGCCTTAGCGTTGCAATGATTGAACAATGTCATCGAATGACATTGACATTAGTTACGCGCGTTTTTTAAAATATGCAAAATTAAATGTACTATATTTTTCAATATTTCTGAGAGTTTTTCTTAATATTTTTTTTTCCTTAAGAACCTTCTCCTGATAATAACAAATATAACAAAAAAAGAATTAGTGAAATCGGTCCAGCCATTCACGCGTGATGCCGTGACCAAGGAAAACGGGTTTCATTTTAATATATTAGGTCCTTACCTATGAAATTGGCGTTTTGTATGGGAGGAACAAAAAGTCGAAATTTTTTTATATATCATATTTATTTAATCAAAGTATGAGCCATTGTAATCTATGCACTTTTGCCATCTCATAGGTAGTTCATTGATCCCTTTACTAAAAAAACCATTCGAACGGGAATCAATAAAATCTTTGAAGGCGACTTGGACTGCCCCATCTGAGTTGAACTTTTTCCCTTGCAAGAAGTTATCCAAATTTCGAAAAAAATGGTAATCTGTTGGAGCAAGGTCCGGGGAGTACGGTCGATGCCTTAGAGATTCCAATTGAAGTTCTTCTAATTTGCTAGCCGTCTGTTGTGCAGTGTGTGGTCTAGCGTTGTCGTGAAGCAGCAGTGGCGTAGAGCGATTGACCAGCCTTGGTTGTTTAGCAACTAGCTTTTCCATCATGGTTTGCAATTGCTGACAATAGATATCTGCCGTAATCGTCTGGCCAGATTTGAGAAAACTGTAATGAACGACACCGGCGCTAGTCCACCAAACGCTTACAAGTAACTTTTTATTGGTCAATTTTCGCTTGGAGCAGGCTTTGGCTGGCTTGCCAGGGTCCAGCCATTGCGATGAGCGCTTCCGATTATCGTAGAGAATCCACTTTTCATCACAGGTAATGATTCGATTTAAAATCCCTTCGTTATTGTGCCGGTCAAGTAATGTAACGCAGCAATTGACGCGCGTTTGCCGGTTTGCTTCACTCAATTCGTGAGGAACCCACCTTTCAAGTTTTTTAATCTTCCCAATTTGCTTCAAGTGGATTAAAACAGATTTATCACTAACGCCAAAGCCTGCAGCTAACTCGGACGTGGTTTGCGATGGATCCGCTTCCACAATAGCCTTCAATTCTTCATTATCAACTTGGGTCTCCGGCCGTCCACGGGGCTTGTTTTGCAGGTCGAAATTTCCAGAACGAAAACGTTGGAACCAAAAACGCACTGTGTTTTCTTTTGCGACACAACCGCCATACACATCATTAACCCTTCGAGCCGTTTCCGCAGCACTGGTGCCACGGTGGAACTCGTACTCGTAAATAACGCGATATTTCAAATTTTCCATTTTGTAAATTGAGCGATGCAAACAGAAAAAAAGATAAGTAAAAAAACAAATGAATGACGGTTTACGAAACACAACTACATGTGGAAATAGCTGTATAAATTTGAATTTCGAATTCCTAACCAAATAGGAAAAATTTGTGATCAAAGTAGCCAGTACGACAAAACGCCAATTTCATATGTAAGGACCTAATATATATGTATATAAGATAGATTAAAAAAAACAAATCGAAATTGGTCCATTTGTTCGGGAGCGGGACAGAAGAGGATCATACTTCTAATACTCTTTTTCACCGGGAGCTAAAGATAGGTTCTACTATTAAAATTAGTTATTAGAAAATCACATTACTCTTGATGTCTGATATTGGAGTGGTAACTTTGGATGGACATAATCCACGTTTTGATGTGTCCGCTACATAGCTATAAGAAAATAAGCATTTGATTAGTTTCGCTCTATCATACGAATTCGTGTTTAATGTTTTTAACGACGACCAAGTGGTCAAACAACTACTTGACCATTACACCAAAGTTGGTGTAATGAAAAATGAAAAATGAAAAAAGTTTATTTCAATACATGTAAAAATCATACAATGCATAGTGGTTGGGACCAGCCTTTTAAACATATAAATGCTTTTGTCAGGAGGTCCCGCTCTCTCTTAGTGGTATAAGATTTTACATGCAATATTTAAATTTAAGTGTAATGGTCAAGTAGTTGTCTATTAACCAAGAGTTCGCGGCTTCGATCCCCGTACTGTACAAACATTTGTGTGCATGAACATGTCTGTTTGTACTGGTCTGGGTGTTATATGTATTTATTTAATTTTTGTAATACCACTGTTGATACTGATATCTGTAACACAAGTGCTTGAGCTACTTACCACAGAGTCAGATCAATGTATCTGATGTTGTTATATGTATATATATTTATATTTACGAGTATGTTTACTAAAGTCTGCTAACTAACGGCTGATTTTCTTTACCATGGGAAAGTGAGTTTTCTCATGGTAATAATATAAGTCACCAGAGACATTAACTGGATACTAACAGACAATTACTCGTAAATTACAATTTCATAAGTAAAAGAGAGTCTGTCGCACGAATTAGCACTGCATGGCCGAAAGGGCACCAAAAACTAAACACATGTGCGTGCTATACTCGAATCTATGCAACAAGACTTAGGGCTATTGGTCACGCAATAATATTATGGCCAGTTGTTTAGCACCGACATATAGAAGTGCAGTGCAAGCGATTTATATCTTTGTTTATAGAAGCAATAGGGTTCACATGAACGCTTGAATACTTGTGTTAGAACGGTGGCCAACGCGCCACGTTAAACAATTCGGTATCTTATATTCTTGTGATACGGTCGAGTGTGCAATAAAAATGGATAGCTTAATGTGCTAGTCAATGTTCATACGACCAATTAATCAGGATCTTCAATCAAGCTAATCTAAACTCTATTACATAGGATATAAGATGATGTTAAGTAGTTGTCTAAAGGTATAATCAGTCACGCCAGTGTCATTGCTTCCTAAAGACTCTCACCGTGCGAAATTCAGGAAGGATATATCGGGTTTACGTATAAGGTATAATCGGCCTTGTCGATTGATTGAAAATGAAGGTGGTATAACTAGTTCGGTTATACGATAATTCTAAGTCATGGGCATGAGTCAGGAACTAACTCGAGTACAAGTTAGAACTGTTTTGAGCCAAAGAAATGTCTTTTTAGGGCCAGGGTATGCATGCTTGAAGCGTTTTCTTGCGTCGACAATCGCTAGTTCATGCTAATTAGGAGAAACTTCTTGTTTTATTCAAGAAA
The DNA here is from genome assembly GCA_963921415.1 of Pyrausta despicata. Taxonomy (NCBI): domain Eukaryota; kingdom Metazoa; phylum Arthropoda; class Insecta; order Lepidoptera; family Crambidae; genus Pyrausta; species Pyrausta despicata. The sequence goes on along the minus strand of OY992865.1, from coordinate 10,814,738 downwards.
TCGTTTTTGTTGTAATTCTAAAAAATAGTGTAAGGGAGGAGATAATGTAATATCTATGGAATGAATATCAGGACATTAAAATGAGAAGTGACACTATAGAATCTTAGTAAATAATAATAAAAAAAATAACAATTCTTCTATTTGTGTTTGGAAATAACTCCTCTGAAAACCTCTCAAATACAGGTCAAACTGAACACACCCAATCGTGATATGATGCAAATTGAGTTTTTTTTTCAGAGATTATTAGACTTTATAATTTTTCTCGTATAACTTCATCGTCCTACTCCAAAACACTCGACAAGTCAACATTGTGTCAAGTCGCGAATCTGATACAACAATGAGGATGTATTGTTCGGCTTGAAACAATGCGTAGTGGATGCTACTCACGGAGATCGGAAGCAAGCGGGAGGGCCTTTGAGCTCGATTTGTCAAACTGATTGACCAAGGAAACCGTTTATATTTAAGAATTTATTTAAGGCCTTGTCAAAGAACTCAGGCAGCTTGATAAATATAACATCTCCAATCTGCATTGAGCCAGCGTGGTGGAGTATGACTCGTGCCAACCTCATAGTTGAGATAAGACCTTTGCCCAGCAGTGGGAAGTATATAATAAATAAATATATCTGTCTCCGTGGTTAGTAGCTAAAGCACTTATGTAACAGATATCGGAATCTACAGTGGTATTACAAATAAACTTAAATAAATACATATAACACCCAGACCAGTACAAACAGACATGTTTATGCACACAAATGTTTGTACAGTGCGGGGATTGAACCCGCGACCTCTTGGTTAATAGTCAACTTCTTGACCAGTACACCAAAGTGGTCGTATATGCCGATAAGATTGCACTTGGCTAGAATCACACTTGATGTTGAGTGTTAATTCGGCTGAAGATGAAAGCGCTCTACCCCCGAAATCTTCTAGCACTGAGCACTGTCACAGACATTAAACCGCCCCTGCAATCATAAAATAATTGTGACAAGATTAATTTTAATAAAAGGCATGGGGAAAGTTTCTCGTCTTACATACAATTGACCTTTCTGCCGAAATAACTACTTTACTACAAGTAAATATATAAAAAAAACTCATATCTATAAAAAAACACACACACACACACAACACACACTTTGCACTCCAGTCAGCCGTAGAAGTATCTGATTATCACAGTCACCAAGGACAAAAATTAACACTAAAATCAAATTCAAAAAACTTCATTTGTATAACAGACTAAGTGTATCCATGATTAAATGATTAAACACAATACATGCTCTAACAGAGCGACAACAGTTAAAATCAGTGGGAATAAACTGAATGGACTAAGATTTAATCTTTCTAGTCTAAAAACTGCCGCTTTACACGGGATGCTTATTATGTAACCCAGTTTAAAACTATTGTTTTGAACGAGATTATGTTATTTAATAGTAACGTGACAGTAATAAAGTTGACAGTGTAACAGAACTATGATTCCTTTCTAATCTAAATGTTTTAAGTAGGTAATTAATGAGACACAAATTGAAAGCCAGATAATTTGCAATCTTATTTTAAGAAAATGGTGCCAGTTTACTAATGATAATAATACGTGGCGGATTACGGCTCGTACCACACCTCATAGTTGAGGTGAAGTGGGACTTTGGATTGCAATCTCGCAAAGCGGGATCCCGCGGGTTTGCGGGCAACATAAAAATCTGCTGGATCCCGCACCTACAAAACGCGATCTGCGGATCCCGCAAATGTAAATTTGCCCCTACTAGGCTCGCGTGATAAAGCAAGCGGCGGTTTCGCACAGTGGCGGGGACTGGCGGGCGGCTTTGCCAGTCAGTTGCACCTCACGGTGCGCTCTTCGCTTTGTTTTTGTAGGTGACAGAGTGTTTTTTTATTCACCGTCTGGCGTTTTTATTATATTTTTCGGTAAAACATTATATGTTAAGATCTAATAAGACTAGACTGATAATTAATTACTTCATTATAATTTAAATGTTATTTTATTAAAAATCAAATATTTTTCTTTGGTAATGTGAGATTTTTTCAATCAGTAAAAGTTGATTTTTTATACATAAAATTGTAGTTTCAATTTATTTTTATAACATAAATTCAAACATGCGAGATCCGCGGGATCCACGCGGGATAGTCCGATCCCGCGGGATCGCATGAGCTGCGGGATTGCAATCCCTAAGTGGTAGGCTGGTGAGAATGACACGATAAAAAGAAAGCTTGGTTCATAATTTTTAGGCCTGCTTTAACTACAAGCTATATATAACTTCTAGCGACTAATTTAAAGTCCATCGAACGAATAAGCTACAATAGAATTATTCTCAAATACAATATGATAAGCAGAAAAAGTGTAATTCTGAGATAATAAAATTAACAAAACACTATTATACTTACTTACATAATAAAGAAACGAAAGTAGAGTTGTATTTGTAGCAATTAAGCAAAACAATAAAATGAAGTTGATCAACGAAAATACTGCCGATTTAGAGAAAGTAATCATTCGTTTTTTCTTTTCAAAAAACGAAAAAAAAATTGTTGAAAATTTTAGTATTTTGGTGAAATTAAATAAGTTTGTATTATGAGAACAGTATTTGAGTGATTCATACAACCTGAGAGCATTTAAAATCTCGGAATGTACGACGAAATATACTTAAATATTGGGTGCGTTACATACAGGGGGGCAAAGGAATTAATGGATAACCATTAATTCCTGCACACCTGTATAACGTCCGTTTTACAGGTTCGTTAAAATGAAAATAAATAAAATCTATTTATTTCTGTAAATAGGGAGCACTTTTGCACGTTACACCATATAAATTATTAACCCTACCACCGCTTCGAAAAAATTTGAGTCAATGCTGAAAAGAAGCGGCGAAATAAACTCGGTCACTATTGTCATTGCCTCTTTTCAAATTTGATAACAATAATTGTTTACATACAATCATTTCCATATATCATTGTCATATATCTATTTTATGACGTCGTGTCGACATTAATACATCTTGTACAAGTTTTTAAGATTTATCTAAAGGCTAGGCAAGATGAGGCGTTTTAACGTCTATGTAATTAGCGTTTGTACTTGTATGATGCAGTTCACACATACGAGTAATGCAGTATTTCGGATCCATTATACTGATCCATTTTATCGGATCGAAAGAAACTGCAGTAGCGTGAAATGCCGTGTGAATACTATCTCCAGTACCGACGGATACGTTTAAAAGGAACCTGTAGGGACGGACGTTATAATAATAGTCCTCCTGGCCGATTTCGAGTACGGCGGCCAATCTCATCAGAGATCAGCCAACTACGCAGGAGATATTATAGTGCACAAGTGTGAACGCAATACACAGGTGCACTCATTGTTCCATCACTCTCAAAGTTCGGTGAGACGGCAATCCGACATGACCGGAAGGAGATCAGGCACAGGGCCAACGGCTTAACGTGTTTTCCGAGGCACGGTGTGTAGTACCGCCAACTTCCCGACTCCGAGGTGTTTTTGAGAAATTCTTGACAGAAAATCTCAGAAACAATTTTGGCTTGACCTGGAATTCGAACCCAGGACCTCTCGGATGTAAGGCAGAAATTTTGCCACTACGCCAACGAGGCAGTTGCAATACGAGGACGAGTTACGAGGACGTTTTAATATGTATGTGAACGCGCCCTGAGAAATTGCGATTTTTTTTGCCGTGGTGATGAGCAACACCTCAGGAATACTGTCGTGCAAGAGGCATTTAAAAAATAAAGAACAGTCACGATTCCGTGGCGACCTTATGTACAAAAATCTTTTTAGTCATGCTAAAATGGAATTCAGATCTAGCTAACATCAAGTTAGCTAATTTTTTTGGTAAACACAGAATCGTGAGACTACAAAAGCGTTCTTCGTGTCAAAAATGAGCAAGGCAGTAACGAAAACAAAAATGCAACAATGATTTTTATTGAGATGGGTGTACCAATCCCAACAATAAGATACAAATTATGAAATGTGTTTTTAAACGCGACCAATTAAAAATCAATTAGTTGACAAGCATCATCATTTGAATACTCGTATTATCACACACTTTGTTATTTCGGTTTTAGATAACAATAAGTACCTACCTAAATTGTGGTTTGGTTCGCATATCAAATAATGCAAAATTTTTTTGCTAACCACAATGTAACGTGGCGTCTAGATATCGCCCTTCCGCGAGCGCACACCTGCGGCATTCGCTACTGACAGCGTGCTAGTCATTCAATCACCGAGGTAAAATCGCCGGCAGTCGCGAGTCGCGGCGACAGTAAGCCGCAGGTTGACTGCCTCGTTGGTGTAGTCGCAAAGTTTCTGCCTTACATTCGAGAGGTCTTGGGTTCGAACTTCGAATCCCAGGTCGAGCCAAAATTTTTTCTGAGATTTTCTGCCATGAATTTCTCAAAAACAGCTCGGTATCGGGAAGTTGGCGGTGTTTCTTCCCCGTGCCTCGGAAAGCACGTTAAGCCGTTGGTCCTGCGCTTGATCTCTCTCCGGTCATGTCGGATTGCCGTCTCACCGAACTTTGAGAGTGATGGAACAGTAAGTGCACAATAATATCTCCTGCGTAGTTGGCTGATCTCTATTGAGATTGGCCGCCGTGGTCGAAATTGGCCAGGAGGACTATTATTAAGCCGCAGGTTTGGCCTGGGCAAAAATATTTACATATTTTAACTTTTCTGTGTATGGATCTAACATACCGGCAGGTAAAGTAAGCGCGAATACGGCATAAAAAAGTTTGCCTATTTCCGCTTAGAATAAAACTTAATTCTTACAGAGTAGGAACATAATTTCCGATTTTCATTCCATTTTCAACGAGCCGTTAAATTCGTGGTTACACAATTTATTTACGGAAATACAGCATCGCCGATTGCTAAACTATTAGTGGTGGATTAAAGAGCATTGTAATATTGCCTTGTTATGTAACCTTGACCGAAAGCCGTAAGTTTATACATAATTTTATATCTTGGACTACTTTTAGGTAAATTTTTATTTCTTTGGAGTTGCTTAAAAAAACAACGAAAATCATATTCCGTAGTGATGAGTTGAAAGTTTTATTAAACCCAGTGTATGCTTTTTGATAAGAGTATTTTTAAGCTGAAGTTATTGTTACTAAAGTATCGAAAAACTTTTATTTTATTACCACGTTTTGATAACGACACGGATACTTTACTACGTTAATTTTGCGATTGCTAGTAAAAGACATCAACGCGTCAGGATGTAATTACATTACACCTCTAGGTTTGTGTTGTTTTACGGAATGTGGTGCTGACGAGTCGAAATTTGAAATTTTTAACGAATCATCTTGTAGCTGTCATGAAATGCACCCTCAACAGTAATTTGAGATTATTATTACACACCTAAGTTTAGCTGGCTACATACCTACCTACCTTTCTGGGTTAGCTGGAAGAGATCTTGTACCGACGTACATACTCACTCGGTATACTGTTGATAATTTGTTCCCGGTTTGGGTTTCCAGTCATTTTCATTCTCACAATATATGCATTTTGCGTGTATTATTATGCTTTTCCGTGGAATCTTTTTTTCCGTTCACCTTTTACTGAAAAATAAGGAATTTCTAATTACGTGTTCATAAACGTCAAAGTTTGTATCACCTATAAATGTGATATTCCGCTGTAAAATAGGGAAAAAAGGGTTATAACTAACATTTTAATGGTTTTTCTCTCCTTCTCAGCATAATTATTTCTTATTGTGAACACAATTTATTAGTATTTTTCCGAATTTTGTACTTTTTGACACTATGTTTGACATTTTGAGTGACGGGAGTCTTATTATTTTTTTCTGAAAATTGACAACTTTTAGCAAAGTTTCAATACAATTTCCATTACAAACTCTGCAAAGCACGAGTTTTATCGCGTTCTATCCACGCTCTAAATTTGAACGGCCGGCCCTATATAAGCCCATACCATCCATATCTGACGCATTCTACTGCTGGCTTCGATTCTATAACAGTAAACTCTTTCGACACTTCAAGAAGTACTACAGGAAGACCAGGACTTCACTACCTCCGGAAGGCTCTCACCCACTGCAACACTGAGGACTGACCCCTCCTTGACTGAGGAGGAACTGCGAGGGACTGAACCCTCCTATCCAGAGGAGGGCCTGCGAGGGACTGAACCCTCCTATTCTGAGGAGGGCCTGCGAGGGACTGATCCCTCCTATCCTGAGGAGGGTCAGTGAGGGGCTACCCTCTCCTAGCCCGAGAGACTGCGAGGACTTGCCCCTCCTTACTCTGAGGAGGGACTATTCTTCTTTACCCCGAGGAGGGATTACTCACTTCGCTACTCGCTCCTATTAAGGAGGATTTTCACTTTACTCCCACGGAGGGAGCATTGCCTCCTCCTAAATTTATCTACATCGGATACATCAACTGCTTGCCTTTGCTGACAGAGCCATCGCGGCTACCTCTGCTGATCACCGGTGTCTTCACGGTCTCCGGCACAGCTGCGCTCCAGCTTCTACACCGCTGCGCATCGACGGACTACTCCAAGAACGCATCGCTTCACTTCGGCACCTCCGGACCCGCTTTATCTTGAGAAGACACCTACCCACGCCCACTCCACTCACTACACTTACTCATTTTCACTCAATCATTCCTCTCACTTGTCTAGGTTTCTTTTTATTTTTATCTGTTTTCCTTTAAATATAATTTGTTTGATATTTTTCAATTCTTTTCGTTTCCCTTTTCCCTTCTTTGTCGCTTCACGACAATCTCGCCAGGGATAAGCTCGCCCTTGCTCATCAATGTATTTCTGATATGTTTAAATGTATTTTCTTATTGCAATAAAGAGTTTATACAATACAATACAATACGAATTACCGTGTGGAAAAAGTACGAATGCGTGAGAATCGTACCCCTGATGGCTGAGCTCGTAGCGTTTACTATTCGTTAACTTGTCAATTTGTATGGGGAAAATGTCAGTTTCTGACGTTTGGACGACACGAATACGTTACGAAAATGTTCGTGCTCACCCCTCTGAGACTTGAGCTTGATGCGAGAAGCGCAGGCGCAGGACCGATCGCAGTGGAGATTCTTGGGGGAGGCATATACTCAGCAGTGGGCGTCGAACGGCTGATATGTTGATGATGATGATGATGATGAAAGCATTTTTGTCTCTATAAAATCAATATTTCTGCATATTTGGGAAAATATTGCAGCGATATAAAGAACTTGGACACGGTGCTGCAAATATACTAATTTATTATAGACCGGTAGTGGTCATTCCCCGTTAGGTACATCTATATTTAGAGTTGTTTAACAAGATAACGCCAGTCTCAACCATTTATGTGTACTTGTCTGAGAAGAGCATTTCAATCCAGGGTAATGGTTAAAAGATATCGTGCCAAAGTATGTGGAGTTCGACCCGGATTGAAGAGAAAAGTGGAAACTAGGACAATGAAACTATGGCGTATGTTTGCGAGACATCCTAGCTAGTTACTGATATGAGATGGTATGACTTATACTGACAGCTTCACACATCACCCTTACCACAAATACTTCAATAAGACAGCGTTGGAAGTTTGTCTAAAAGATATGCCAGCTGTAGTGGCGTCATTAACTTGCATTTAACTGTCTTATATGCAACGCTTCAGCACTGTCTAGTAAATTAGCAGTAAGGGTGCAGTGTCCTTAATAATCTGTCTGAAAAATCCATTAGTATCGTACTACTGCTGTAGTAACGAAATTTAGTTCACATTCCATTCTCATGACATTGTATATCTGTGATGTGACATTCCATCGTTACCTACTCTAAAATATAGTAGTACATCGAATTTTTTATTATCACAAGAAAAATGATCTTAGCTCTTAATAAGCTAACCATCTAGTTAAAGACCCTCAAATGATCATAATATGATCATCATATCATCATCAGAAGATATTATCTTCTGATGATGCCACGGGTAGACATAGGGGTCATACTAATTACACCTCTTTTTCGTCGGTAGTAAAAATGTCACAGCTCCTAACTAAACCAGTACAAAGGCGATGACGACATTACCTTGTAAGAGTCCTTGCACACTTGCAGTTTGTGATAAGAATTCATTAGTTGCGTTAACAGAAACAATAGAGAGTTAATTTTATTGCATATTCTAAATTGCATTCGTTAGAATTTAAAAACGTTACGTTCACTGTTCCGCCTTTTATCTACTTAAATTATAATTTATTACATGACATTTCAAGTCTAAATTCCAGATGCAAGAACTTAAGACTTTTTAACGGAACATGGAAATTTCTCACATTCTAACTTTAACTTAATTTATCGAATAAGACACATTGAAACGAAAGTCGATAAGTTCAACAATAGCTGTGGAAACCGCTCTAGAAACCGGCCTTGAATTGGTAACTTACGTTCATTTTTCACTGGTACTGGTATTCAGGGATCCAAATATGGCTAATAGGGCACAACAACCACAAAACTTTCGTTTTCTTTTCCGAAATTAAAAAAGTTCGAGTGTTCGATTTTTGAATGGAACGCACGTGACTCCGCTGCGGGAGTGTAGCGGCGACTGGCAGGTTGCGGCTAAAAAAAATAACTTTCTCAAACGGCCGCGATTTAGCGCTGCATTGGTTGGAGACAGGCTTGGTACGGTAGGTCGTCAGCACAAACGCCATTTCTTTTTTGGTGTGAAAGATAAATTCCACAAGGACTCGTGAACTTTGTGCGGTCAACGAAGAGATCGTGGGCAGATTTTGGCCTTCACTGAGATGTTTGACAGTTACTCTTTCTTCAAGTAATTAGGTAGCTGAACTGATGGTTGACCGGAAGAGTTTGCTCTGAGCGATAAGACCACGATTTTGCTTAATTTCTTGTCTATGGTTAATTTCAACCCAAAATTCATTAGGGTCATTTAATATGCAAACAAGTTAACAAGCTTCGGAGTAGCGCCGTCCAATTGAGCGAAAACCGAAAAAATCACGCCAAAGTCGACCAAAAGTCAGTCATGTTGACTGTTTTCTTTGACTATCGTGGTGCTGTGCACTTGGAATTCTTACCCTTCTTGGTCAAACGGTAAATAAAGAATATGATTAATGCGGTGCTTAAGAGAGCATATTCGACGTGAAAGGTCAGATTTGTGGAAAGAAAATTCATGCAATTTGTTCCACGATAATGCGCCTTCGCACAAGGCTATCATCGTGAACGAATTTTTGACCAACAACTCAACAAATTTCATCGAGCAACGACCTTATTTACCAGATATGACTCTAGCCGTCTTCTTTCCCGACCCGATTTCATTCGGCAGAAGACATAAAGGAGAATTCGCGGCGAGAACTGAACTCAATTCCGGAATAAGCGTTTAAAAAATGTTTTGATGATTGGATTATTCGGATTATTAGCCGGCGTAAGTGTATCGTTTCTGAAGGAGCATACTTTGAAGGTGATAAAATAAATTTGGATGAATATCTAACATTTTGTGTATTATTGAAGTATTCCTGGTACTTTCTTGACAGAGAATTACGTCACAACAGCACAGTAAAATGTTTATAAAAGTGATTGACGTGAAATGAAGATGGTTCCTAAAATCACGTTTATTGTGAAAACTTGTTTGCATACCGAACAACAACATTCCCAGAATAAGGATGTTTTGATTTCTTTCTTTTCTGTAAGATACCAAAATATCATTGTTTAAGCGCTTGTATTTCAGGAAAATAAGATCGTTTAATCGTAATGTTGTACACTCACTTGTATATCATCATATCAGCCATACGACCATTTTGGTGTAATGGTTAAGAAGTTGACTATTAACCAAGAGGTCGCGGGTTCGATCCCCGAACTGTACAAACATTTGTGTGCATGAACATGTCTGTTTGTACTGTTCTGGGTGTTATATGTATTTATTTAAGTTTATTTGAAATACCACTGTTGATTCTGATATCTGTAACACAAGTGCTTCAGCTACTTACCACGGAGTCAGATCCAATGTATGTGATGTTGTTGTATATAAAATATATTTAAATAAATATATACGACACACTGCTAAGATCTCGGTAGAGGGTAGTTATTTTCTTTGCTGTTGAGTATTAGGCCTCCCCAAGGATCTCCACCGTCCTATGCTGCCAGCATCCAGCGGCTTCCCGCGACCTTAACCTTATCGTCGGTCCACCTTGTAGGAAGACTCCTTGAGCAGACGCACAACGGCCCTAATAGTGGGGAGGTCACCATAAATTTGGTAACGATCAGCTAAATGGCTGAAAGTGGTGTCATAGAATAAAGACCAGCTCCCTGATGCTAAATATTATGTCAGCCTGTTTGCTTGGCGTGGTTGCGTTTTTTATATATATAGGATGTTTTTTTTTCAAATCAGGTATAGGGCTAAAAGTTATGTAATTAGAATATAATTACGAGATGTCCTCACGTCAAGCGTGTATAACTGACCAAAATTTCGAACAGTGGCCGTTCAAACATGCCTAATCGTTTCTACAATAAAACGATTCAGTAAATGGCTGAAAGCTGTATAGATATATAAAGGCTATCGCTCGCATTCATCGCATCGCTGCTATGTGTCCCTTATCCTATCTACCAACCCATTTAAGGTATGTAAAATGGCAAATGTTACTACTCTCCTCTTTTTGATAAAAAAATTAAAAATGTTCGTGTTCACAGTTAAAATCAAACGGCGAAAATTCATGTCTACACATACAGAGCCAAGGGGTTTTAAAGGACTAATAGCAGTCATTTCTCTCTACAGTCTACGAGTACAGATTAAACTATGTATAGGAATTCTATACACACACTAGCTACCCAATTCCTGATGCTCGCCAGCCAACTCGTTTCTACCCCATTTTCTAAGACATAATCTATAGTGTCTGATGTAAGCATTCCTGTCACTTTTACAAGCTTGACCGTCGCCTACGAGCGAAACGGATGGCCCGAAAATTATACGAACGAAATATGGTGACTGAGCACTGAGCCCGCGTGGTCATATCGTAGCATTGTTGTGTGTCAGTGAGGCCTCTGTGCACCACATTCCACCATTTGTATATACCTAGTTTTGTTGTGCAATAAAGCTTAAATAAATATATGCATAAGGTGATGGGAGATACGGCCTTTTGTTCGACTCGTTTCTCTTTTCATCCTTGGCAGTGCCAGTGGGACAACTTCCTTATCATCTTTTGTGTAAAATTCATAACACCATATTAATATCGACTCCTCTGTGTCTACTCGTATATCGAGTCACTGCTTCCATTCATTCATGAGGGTTCATCTCACGATTGAATTGTATGTATGTTGGTATAAATTATGTATGTGTGTATAATGGGCGGCGTCCGCTCGCTGGCAATCAGGCGTGATCTACTTTCCCGTAATTGGACAAACTAATTATGCTTCACTGTACCACAGAAACATTACGCCGATTTTAGTACATTCGAATGTAGCCGTTCTTGTCAATTTTGCTAGCTTAACTTGAGACAAAGCGAAATGGATAGAGTTCAAAATGCGGACGAGACGTTCGCAGTAGGGCCCTTGAATAAGCCAAACAGTTAATATATGCCAGACGCTAAATACTTGTTAAATCGCAAAGGATTTTATAATACTTACATGAATTTGTGAGGTTTTGCTTGTGCAATGTCGTGATTAGGGCGACGGGAATAAGATACTGACTGCGATCTAAGAAAAAGATTTATTATAATAGTAATGTGCTTATATACTAAAGATGGGGAAGAGTGTGTGCGTGTTAATATACGGTAACAGCACACTACACCTCCCCCGTTATTTAAGATTACAAAATATGCAAAAGCTTATTTTTAATAACAATTTTGTTTTGTATTTGCAAAGCAATTCAATTTTTTTTAACCAATTTGAATCTATTACTTAATATAAAAAAATAAACATAGTTTATTCGTTTGTGTTAAGTAGTAAAAAATCTAAGTTTGCCAATAAAATAACAAAATCAACTATTACACAGTACATTGTTAGGGCTACAACTTTTAAAGTATTTTAACAAAAGTTAATTAGGTATACAATTTAGAGAATATAAACAAAATAGGTTAATTGAAAACATTCTTATCTTTTATGCTTTTTATATGATTGATAAGATAACATACATTGACATACAGTGTCACTTATACATAACTTACATACATAAACGTGTTGTTGATGACCTAACTATACATAGCAACTTTTTTTTTCAACTCAGTTTGGTTTTGCAAAAATAAACAATTTTACTTTACTTCATACGTCTAATCTTCCATATCTCAACTTCTTAAGCTGTTAGCTTTACATTGTCAAATCCAAACTTATTACTCTTTTAAATTCACGTCAAATCCATAGTAAGTACAAAGTACTACTTATAACAATTGTCATTTCCAAGTGTAACTCATGTCACATTTAATGTGTTGAGTGGGATCCCATAGTCACAAATCATAATGTATGTAGATCTACCTTTAATTACAAGTATTCATGCATGACTCCTTATATACATTTATTTATTATATTTATTGAATAGTCGACTTATTTATTTAATTTTTTTTTATCATGGTACTTATAACATGTGCGCGCACTTTACAATAATATAACATATTTTAATGTTTCATATAAGTTAAGGGACAATTTTAAGACTTTATTTATGTCTCCAACTATTCTCACAGAGATAACTCGTATGCACCATGATCGAATGAAGGATGATTCCCCTATTTTTTTTTGTACCATGCTAACATTATTTATTTAATTTCAACATTTATATTATAATGATTTATTCTTTCTTTATCCATCAAAGCACTTTACAAAATCAAACTATACAAACAAACTTCAAAATATCATTTAACTTTTGGGTGATCAGTCCAATCGTTTAAGACATCTTATGTATGAATGTAAGCCTATCTTAACTTACCTATACAAACAATACCGAAATATTTGAATGAAACCTTTATCCTATAATCAAACCAAATCCTATAATTTAACAACAAATCCTTAAAAGCCTTCATCATTTAATTACAATACAACATTCCTACACCTCCTTTTTTATTAACTCAATGTCATATCTTCATACGAGTATTATAACGTCATTCATTATATAGTAAATAGTTTACTACTTGCTTTATATGTACTTATTCTCATCACTCCATATTACATTACGTCTAATCCGTGTCATATTCTTTGTCATTTAGTATCTTTAAAAACAAACTCAATCATAATGTCATTAATAATTTGTACCAAAAATGGTTTTTCATATCAAATCGTAAGTAAATACCAAAATTTCCCTAAATAAACAACTTAAAAAATACTTCAACTGCACTTATGTGAAACAAGGACAAATGAATTCATTCTTAAATCAACTTTTGGAAAACCTAAATGAGAATAAATGCCTAATGATATTTTACCTATGACTCGCAAATAAGCATTGTTAGAGAAAGTTGATTGTAAAGGAATACCTACAAGATTGATAAGTTATACTGAATCAAATATATTTAAATAATCAAAACCAAGTTTTATAATATTAATCATCCATAACATGGGTGCAGAAAGGCACACAGGAATCCGCTGATTTGCTAGATTCGCCCGACACCGGACTCTTGTGACTCAGTGCGCATGCATTGCATCATGCAATCCCATGTTTGTGTGAAACTCAAAACGACCTGTACCTATTCATATTGTAACTTATTGATAAAATTATGATTAAATGATACTTTAATCTTTAGATAGCTATTAGTTATTTCATATTAGGAACAATGTTAAATGATCATAAAGTACAGAAATAAATTTTTTGACATAATCAACCAAACAAAAAAATATGTTCAATCAACAAGAAATGCTGTGTTAATATTATCATTGCATTTCCATTATTTCTAATCTATATAAGGTAAATATCAAAGTATGTATATACATACCCACGCGGCGCTGCTACGTTTCGCTGATTTCAGAATTTAGCACGGTGCATCGAATGATCACGAACAAAAACAACACCTACTTAAAGAATTGCTATTTATGGATTGTTAAAATTTTATGTAACTTGAAATATTGATTTAGAAAAACAAACGAATATATAATCAGAATAAAGTGATTTCATTATTGAAAAAAATGGCTGTAAAATATCATTGGCGGTCCAATACAATTTGTTTACATATCAAAATATTAAAACTACAAAAAATCATGATTTCCTATATAGCCCAAAACATTTCTACGTACCTATTGATTTAATCTAAATTCTGTTATTAAGTCGTCAACAAACGTTATAACTAAAACTAATTGATTACATATTTTAAAAATATACAATATCTTCAATAAAGTAATAAGTACTCCTAAGTACATTATTTCATAACATTTTAAATCTTTATGTAACTCGTATTAGATTGTAGATTTAAATTTAAATTTGGAAAAGAAAAACTAGCTTGTGATAGCTTTATGATAACTTAAAAGAAAGAAAAAACGGATGATCACCTGTTTATAAATTTTCACCTTTCTTTGGATTTTAAATTTCAAAAAGGACAAGAGGACTTTTCTTCTCGGGACACGTAGTTTGAGGGGACAAAAAAATCTTCTCTGCTCAGGGACTCGATGTTTATGTTCTCCCGGCTGCGTCCCACTTCCGACACGAACAACTCCCGGCACCCTGCCCATAACTGTTATAACCACATCTGACTCCATCATCTCCCGGCGCCCAGCTTTGTTCAATCCATCACTCCCAAGTTATTAAAATCCAATCACTTTTAAACGTTTGAATTTTATTGAAGATATTATATTACGATGTTTTAAGTCCATTTTCACACTGCATTATTTTTAAATATTTTTAAAGAGTTCATTTTTTTAGACACTTCACATTAAAGTAAACTTTATGTAAACCATCTGCTCAGCGCCGCCATAAGGCAGCACTGGCAGGGTCGCCATGCAATGTCGTGATTAGGGCGACGGGAATAAGATACTGACTGCGATCTAAGAAAAAGATTTATTATAATAGTAATGTGCTTATATACTAAAGATGGGGAAGAGTGTGTGCGTGTTAATATACGGTAACAGCACACTACACTTGTGTATCTTTGGGAGTTCCAACACTTTAGTGACTGTCCTGCAATTTCTTCTGAAGGTTGTGTTTTTTTTTATGTGACATTGCACTAATTAGTTCTCGATATTACGGTTGTGGAGATCACGGAGTAACTGGCGGTACCGACTACCATGCCAATTTGTAACGCCCCGACGATAGAGAAGGGTGTTATAAGTTTGACCCCTATTTCGTTTGTGTGTCTGTCTTTGGCATCGTCGCCCACGAACGGATGGACCGATTACAACCGGTTTTTTTTAAATCGAAAGATAATTTAACTATAGTGGTTCTGAGCTACGGCTGGTAAAAATTCGTCCAGCCGTTGTCCAGCTATTTTGCTGGCTTATGTCTGGGGGTTAAAAAAAGGGTGTAAAAAACCTTAACGAAGTCGTCAACCACGCGTTCAGTACATCAAACCAAATCGTATGAAAAATAAATTTTGTCTGGGAATCAACTTTTATTTTTTGACTAAAAAAAACAATTGAATTCTCACCCGCAATGTACAAACATTTCTGTAAAAATCTTTAATATTTTTTTCAAACTTTATCCATCAATAACGCAGTAACCCTTAACTTCCCAGGTATGGTGTAAAGGAAAAAAATGATTGGTAGAATATGTGGTATTCGTCTTCGTTAAGGTTTTTTTTACACACTGTATTGTGGTCCCTTATCCCACTGTTTGCAATATTAAAACATGCCCGTAAAAAAGTCGCAATGCTATGTTCTAACGTTATATTTTAAGTTTCTTATTCTTATCTTAGACTAGAAAGAAAACACCAGATCCCGATTGAAACGTTTATTAAGCAAATGTGGAGTCTACAGTTTTGCATTCAGCACCATATATGCATAATACAAGTCTCTTTAGTGTAGGTCCACACTGCGAGCCCAGCGCGGTGGCGACGACGGGTGCGAAATCTCAAACTTACGCGCCTTCACGTCCAAATAGTAGTGACCAACGACTTGTAGTGACTAAAGCGGAAGCCTAAGTAGTTGTTCACGAAGAATCCCGGGCGCGGTAACGAAATATCAAACTTATGAAGTGATATCCAAGTGTTCACGTGCGAAACGGGGTCTAAGTTGCGAGCTTGCGCCCGAACGTTCCAAACAAGCACTAACGCGATGGAATTTGACGCGCACGCTTAGGCCGCAGTCACAGCGGAATCAGTGTGGACGCACACTTACGAGTCTACTATGTAGAACTGACAAGACAGGCCTATTGTTTGCTAAAACCATTTAATTGTTTTAGCTGTTCTGCGTAACTATAACATTTTATTCCGTCACGAAATATGCAAACGTAGGACAGCACATCAGGCTACCTATTTTTGTTGTGAAATCATCGGTATCACAAGTGCATCAGATACCGAAGTGTATACCGTGACGTGCTGGCCACCGCACAAGAAAATAATGATGTGATATGATAGATGTGCCCGGAGTAGGAATATAGTAGGAATATAAGCCGTTTTCCGTAAGATGTAGCCATCCTTGTCGCTCGCTAAGCTTGACTATGCGAGCAAACGTGCTACCTAGATGCGGAAACACGAACGAAATTTTTGTACGAATATGGCTTCAAAAGGCCTACTACAAGAAACGGTATCCGTCAAAACGATAACGTGTACAGATGACAGCATATCACGCTACGAATTTCATTGCCTTTATTACATGCACATAAGATGACAGTTTTTAACTTAACATGCGGTCATGTGCTTGTGTAACGAAAAAACGATTATCGTTTTGACGAATTTTATTTTTCGTATAGAGACTTCTAGTCCAAATATCATGGGTATAATTTTTTATAATGTATAAGAAACGAGCCATAATTTAGTAAAGTACCTTTATTTCAACATGTCTAACGTCATAAACGATTATTGCTTCTAGATTTGAAAACAAGAGTGTTTTATAAATATTTCAACTGCAGGCACAAGATGAGGTGTTTCACATATTACAATATATCTTATGTTTCACTCATTATACGTGCTTATTTCAATTCATCACAATGATGTTTCGCAATCTCGTGAGAGGCAATTAGATATCAAATATTTTATGTGATCTATCTACGCTACATAGTTTATAGATAATCAACGTGATTTAATGGTTAAATGAAACTAATTTGAAAAAAAAAAATATTGTGAAATTAATTTATCTTTTAATGTTTACTAGTAATATGATATCATAATGTCAAAATCAGAAAAAAACCTTACATACGAAAAGCTCATAACGTAGACAAAGTAAGAATCATGAAATAAAAATGTCCCTCACCCATATGTGATTATTATATTGGCGAAAATACAAACGCACTCTAAATAAGTATTACATGTTGCATACATAAGAAAATGGCGTCTTATAAAGTTTGACATAACACGATAAACAAAAATTAGGGTTCAGCAGTGTGCCAGCACAAAACTTGAAGTTATAATAAGTCAAATACTATAAATTACTGAGAAAACTTTATGAAGCTGAAACTAGCGTAAGTTTATTTCTATTTAAATGCAAAAAAATAAAGATCAAACATGTATATTATTAGCGAACCAATATGTTGGTATATTTAATACGACATGTCTGTACATCATACATGCCAAAAAGAAACAACCTGTAAATATTCTGAAGAAGCACGCTGTCACTAAGGTACGGAGCGAAAAACCAAAGCATCATGGCATTTAGTAGATATTAGCTAAACTCAAAAATTCATCAGATTGTTAACTGAAGACAAGTTTGATTAGTAAGGCTACTGAACCCTTAACATAGAACATAATATCGATAAAGTAATCAACTTTAACGGCGGGTGACGGGCTGCCAGTCGTCACCGTCCGGGTCGCGAGCTGAAAATAAAAGTTTTGCTCAATTATGGATTCTAACACAATGAAAAGTAAGGCTTCATGAAGACGACGCCGGAACCGCACCGGCGTCTGGCCTAAAACACGCGTTTACGCTTTAAAATAGCACTGTAGAACAGGACCGACCGCGTCTGTAAACATGCGGTTTCGGTTCCGGTGCAGTTCCGGCGTCGTTTACACTAAGCCTAAGGAAAAGTGTTTCGAAAGAGGTTGGTGGAGATAGGCTTGTTACCACTGTAAATGAATTAAAAAAAAATTGTTTTCTCTAAAATAAATCCTTATTGAAAACCGCCTTTCAATTACCTTTTCCTTCACTTCACACATTTGTTATTTTAATGATCTCAAATCGATAAATAGTCACTTAGCCGACATATCACGCGATGGTGACTGTGCATTATTCCCATAAATAATATATTCGGCTTGCCGATTTCATCAGCGATCAACCGACTGCGCAGGTGATATTATAGTGCACAAGTGTGAGCGCAATACACAGGGTCACTCACTTTCAAAGCCGTCTTATCGAAAGAAGACGGAAACCCGACATGAACGGAGAGAAATGAGGCGCAGGACCAACGGCTTATCGTGCTTTCCGAGGCTAGGGGGTGTTACACTGCCAACTTTCCGACTCCGAGCTGTTTCTGAGAAGTAGACATGATAGAAAATCTCAGAAACAATTTCTAGCTCGACCTGGGATTGCAGCGCAGGACCTCTCGGATGTAAGGCGGAAAATCGCCACTAAACCAACGAGGCAGTCAATGCAGGCGAAATACATTCTAACTCTTTCCTAATGATCCAAACCGCACAGTGAAAAACTGATCACGCATAAGGCGTGTGTGTTGCACTAAATTCCTGAGCAGAAAAACTTTACAGTTCCTATTCGATAATCACACGAATAGTAAACATGTTTGAAACTGATATGGTATTTGATTAGATTCAATATTTTTACACAATTGGGTAGTTGACTCCACCAATCGTTGACGTACTTTTTATTGAACTTCAAAACGCTTTTCTCAATAGAACTTGTATATGAATATTACACTATGATGTCAACGAGTGCACTGTGTTTTGCCGACTGGGTGACTTTTTACCGAAATAAGATGAACTAAAAATCAAACACTGAAAGTAAAAGTGAAAGGTGGTTTTAAATATTGACTTCTTTAGAGAAATACTATTAGAGAATTTCTTTCATAGTATTGACACGCCTTTTTTTTGGATTCCTATAAGAGCTAATAAATAAAGTAATATTGTACAGGATCAAATTAACACAGATCTCGTAATCGCAGAGACCTGTCGCGTCTCACCAGAGTGCTGTACCTCCGAGGCCTACCACCGCGCTGTTACAGAACTGCGAGTGGGATTTATTTCGGAGGAGCACTAATGATTTATTTATCTATAAAATATGATCAAAAGCTTACAATTAAGTTACTTTATTTTTTGGCATTAACAATGTTCATTTCTTTACAATGTAAAATTTAAAAAAAAAAACAGAAATAATTTCGGACTGCCACAGGTGGGACTAGAACCCGAATCTCTCGCAAGCCGGGCGATTTTTTTTAGGAGTGCTTTAATTTCACAAAGTACCTTACAAGACCCAAAACAGAATCAAGACAATAATGACACTATTAAGGGACTGTATTGAATGGGTCTGTTTTTGGGTCTTGAATCTTCATTTGTTATGAATTCAACTTAGGCCTAGGGCACACCTGTTGCATCCTGTCTCAAAACTGTCAGCGATGGCATACTGTCGCCGTAACTCACGACTGTCGATAACGTAGCAGCCATTGGTTGACACGCTGTCAGAGTATTCGAACTTAAGAACAAGAGGGCCAGCCCTGTCGCGCGCACCCCCACCACCATGAAACCTGCACACAACACCGTGCCTGACGAGGAGTACGCACAGTCCTCCCTCATGGCCGCGGCAAATCCCCCGCAACCACCGGCAGGAGCACCCGACGGCGCCGACGACGGCGCGGGGTAGAGAAGGAGGAGGAACAGCCATCCGTCACTGCGCCGGCACCAGCCCTACCGCCCCCGCAGGGGCGAAGGCAAGGCTGGGTGGGGCAGTTAGACGGACAGTGCAACCGAAAGAGCAGATGGATACAATCACAGACTGCGTGAAAAAACTTCACGCAGTATTAGAAGCCATATAGGCCGGGCTTAACCACGTGCCGATAGTCCATAGAGGGTTGGCTGATCTATACAGTGATGTGTAGTCCCCTCCTAAGAGTGATGTCCTGGAACGCCGATGGGCGTTTCAGTAACTCAAGAACTCCTTAAGGCGGCCCTTAAAGAGCAGGAGATAGACATCACTCTTCTGGAAAAAACCCGCCGGAACTACCCCCAGCGAAACACCGGATACGACAACACCAACCCATCACCACGAACGACGCTGGCTCGTAGTTGCAAAGCTCGCTAGCGCCGTTACCACGGCAGTCGAGATCACTCCTGCCAACCCATCACAACCCATGACGCTGGCTCGTAGCTGCAAAGCTCGCACGACGTCAGCGGAACGTTCACGCCTGCAGTGTGACTGCCCCATAGCGCTGGCGTCGCGTCGCCGTCCCGCCACGCCGGCTGTGTGCCCAGACGTTAAGTTTCCTATTTAAATACTCACGTTTCTCGTCGCGGCGCGGCGGCGGCGGTCTGCGTTCGCGGTCGTCGCGACGCGGTCCGTCGCGGTCGTCACGTCGCGGCCCGTCGCGGTCGTCGCGTCGTGGACCGTCACTGTCAACAAAAACATATAGACTTTCAACTTCTTCTGGGTTTAGAGGACGAGTATCAGCGACGGAATAGTAAAATAACAATTATTATGCCTGGCCAATTATTGTGGCTCAAAGCTTTGATTAACAAATAAAATAAATGTGATTTTAGGTAAAATCAAACGACTATCGGAAAAACTAGCTTCCCGGTTTATACCTCCGAATAAGGTAAAGAGCTAAAAAGGTTTAACGGCTGGATGGATTTTGACCAGCTATAGCTAAGAACCATCGTGATAAAATTATCTTTCGCAAGAAAAGCCTTGGCTCGATTTTAATCAAAAAGTCAGGTAGCTCAGTCGGCGTTAAGGTTAGTTTGTACTGCTTTTTGAATTCACTAACTCAACATATACAGGGGAGGATTTATTATTGTTCTGGATCAAATTAACACAGATCTCGTAATCAAAGAGACCTGTCGCGTCTCACCAGAGTGCTGTACCTCCGAGGCCTACCACCGCGCTGTTACGGAACTGCGAGTGGGATTTATTTCGGAGGACGTTAAGTACAGTTCATGTTATATGTAATACGTGTTTCAATTGATGATAATCAAGTGGTGTCTATTTATTACTCCTACATTAAAAAAAACACATACGTTATAAAAGCAGTGGAATAGGACTTTAGAAACTCTTCAATTATTGTTAATGTTACTACGTTGAATTCATTGATTTGAGTACTGGGTGCTTGCATTACTTGAGAGCATTGCAATAAAACAAAACAACACGTGACAAACATTTACATCTAAGGGTTCGAACAGATTATGTAACATTTTATATAACTACTGATATATAACACGTCTAACATTGCAATATTACAAACATTTTGTAAGTGTTATTTGTAAAATATGTTATGTTTAACATAAAACAATGTTAAATATCACCCGCGCCCGCGCGATCCGGTCTGAAGAAGCACTATGGGAATAAAATAGTGGATGAGTCTGTATGAAACTATGTCAATTTTAAACCGATTGGGCTGAGACTTGAGACTGCATGAATATAGATGTAGGCATCCAGTAAGAAAGGTTTTTTTTCAATTACACCCCCCACGGCTTTTAAATAGGGGTTGCAAGTTTGTATGAAACTCGATGGAAAAAACTAAAGTTAAGATAAATTTGATAAATCGCCTGTGAGAACAAAAACCAAGCTTCCCCTTGGTTTTCATACGAGCGTAAACAGTTTTGAATTTTAATGAGTGTGACGGCCCGGCAGTATAGTGCCTTATTAAAGGAGTGTGATGCTGGGTCAATCTGTTGTCTGCGTATAACAAGAAGCCATCTGTAGTGCACTTTTTGACAAAAATCGTCTGTCCGAGGCGGGGAATGAATGTCTTCAAGTTTAATGCTTATCACAAAAAAAAAAAAACTTTTTGATTGGCAAGATTTATCTTTATATATATTTATATAGGTATTATGGGGTTTAGGATGTAATGCCTAATTGTGATGAAGTGAACGTGGCCTACGCGTTATTTTTTCAATAGGCTTTGCCAGGTATAGGCACACTGGCCGGAATTCCATGAATACGGGTCCCTGCCTCAAACAGTTGATTTTCTATACTGCACACTTATTATCCTAACTATGAACAAGCTTCACTCACCGGTCATCTCTCCTAGGCCCATCCCTCGGCGGGAACCGTTCACGGTCACGGAAGTCGCGGTCGTCACGCCTCGGCCCGTCGCGGTCGTCGCGTCGCGGCCCGTCGCGGTCGTCGCGTCGCGGACCGTCGCGGAAGCGGTCCTCGCGGGGCGGACCGTCCTTGGAGCGCCAGGCTGAAGAGCGCTCCTGTGGGACAAAGTTGGGTTTATAATGCCATTTCTCTGTCGGATTTAAATGGCGGTGGGAAAAGTTTATTTCGTTTTGTCCCTTCATCCACTTATAGTCTTTTTAAACACTCGTTATGACAGCTGTCATCCGCTCATCTCCGGATGGACACATAGGTACAAGAATTGATCGATTTACAATTAAATCAATCTGATCAGGATTGAAATGGAATTGTCGTATCCTTTAACGTTGACATTACTGCTCAGATCTGTTTTTTTTTTCAAAGGGTCAACTCTCGTGCAATCGAAAAAAGTTCACGTTCGCAAAAAGTTCGATCGATGACCACGTTTGAAATTCGTATACAAATAATCTTGTAACTGTCATGAAAGGCACGTGATTAACAGAAATTTGAAGTTATTATCATACACTTAGGGCTTAGCTCGCTACATACGTTACGTGCATTACCGTGCGGAAATATACCGAATGCATGAGAATCATACCCTTAGTTTTCTTGCACAATAAGTGATTACTGAGTGAGTAATTAGTACTTACACCAGATGGCGGTGGCTCGGCGGGGCCACGACGCCAGCTGCCCCCATCCGTTGGTCCGCTGGAGCGGCCGACGTACGGCCGTCTGTGTAACAAATTGCAATATATTATTTACTGAGCTACTTGGTATACTTACAGCTTCCATCATTAGACTAAAATGTGGGTAGAGGGAGATACAAAATAAACGAGACAGGAAGAAAAATTTTGTGCAATGATACTAGCGACAGAAATTGGATAAACTTGACGAGACTAGAAGCAAAGTTTGGGCAATAATGCTAGCGAAAGAATTTAGATAAACTTGACGAGACAGGAAGCCAAGTTTGGGCAAGAATGCTAGCGTAAGAAATTGAATAAACTTGACGAGACTAGAGATAGACGACAAGTTCTGGTGTTCAAGGTTGACAGCATTTTCTTTGGCTAGCGTTAGCTGGCGAATCGAAAAAGTGCAATGACACGATTGTAGATTTTGATAAAATGTACCTATTTATTCAATAACGTATTAAAAATGTTATGTCGCCATCTGAGAAACATCATATTATCTATAATTTTTAAGCGGTACTACTTCCTTAAATCTTGTTTCTGCAACTTGACGATTGGAGCTAAAGGTATAAAGAATCATTACAAAAGAATTTCAGATCCATGAGATCGTCTAGTTTCCCATAAACCTCAAACCCGCACAGACTATTGAGACATTGTAGCCCCTTAAGTGACGATGGTTATACCACCACTACTAAAGTGCCTTGTATACATTTCAGGGCTGTTTATATTGATTTGTGATAGTTATAAGAACTGTACTGGATCAAATTAACACAGATCTCGTAATCACAGAGACCCGTCGCGTCTCACCAGAGAGTGCTGTACCTCCGAGGCCTACCACCGCGCTGTTACGGAACTGCGAGTGGGATTTATTTCGGAGGATAATAAGTTAACACTAGAAAGGCACAAACGTATATTGTCACAGTCATGTTACGTAAAGATAGAATAGACACAGATCATTTGTACGTAATATAATGTATGAATTCAAAATTAAAGCAAAAAAAATACGCTTCGTCTATGTACGTAAGCTGGGCACAGGCCTCACCTCAACTATGAGGTGTTACAAGCCACACTCCACCACGCGGGCTCAGTGCGGATTGGTGGAATCCTATGCATATGTATGATTTGACTAGTTAACCTATTTCGATTTTTCCACTCAATAACAGCACTGATGTTTACAGAAAATAATTATTGCCAGTGATGAAGATGACCAGCGTTGCTATCATTATAGAGCAACATCGCAATAAGGTCCCAGAACTTCGGAAATTATATAGCG
Organism: Pyrausta despicata; assembly: GCA_963921415.1. Classification (NCBI taxonomy): domain Eukaryota; kingdom Metazoa; phylum Arthropoda; class Insecta; order Lepidoptera; family Crambidae; genus Pyrausta; species Pyrausta despicata. The sequence continues at coordinate 10,790,546 of OY992865.1, read as the reverse complement.
CCATTTAAGAAGAACGCTAAGGCCGGGTTTCCACTATACCGGACCGGCAGGTATACCGGTTCGGTAAAATAGCTGGAAGGTCTAGTGGCTGTACAAATAGTAAGCTATTTACATTATTCCTGGTCCGGCATTTATGCCGAGTCCGGCATTGTCACCTAGTGTTTCTGTTTGGTCATGTTGGATTATTACTGGGGTGCTTGTGGGATCCGGTGTAATGTGAACACTCTGTCCTGTGTCTGGTTTTCGGCAGATCTACCGGTTCGGCATAGTGGGAACCGGTCTAATTGCTGGTACGAAGTTGGGAGGGAATTTATCGCGGCGCGCCGAGAGGGATACGCAAACTCCTGTCATCTAAAGTTTTTTTTTTTATATAGACTCGACTTATACTTACTTGTAAATATTTCAATAAATTCAACTCACCTCTCCCTCTCCGGCTCCCGCTCGCGTGCAGCCGAGCGCCACCCGCCCTCGTCTCGCGGCGGACGCTCGTCACGCGGTGGTGGACGCTCGTCACGCGGTGTTGGACGCTCGTCACGCGGTGGTAGGCGCTCTTCACGCGGCGGGCGCTCATCACGCGGCGGACGATCGTCACGAGGACGGTCATCGCGTGGTGGGCGATCGTCGCGGGAACGATCTTCGCGCGGACGGTCCTCGCGTCTAAAATATTATGTTAGGTTAGTAGAAGTAGCCACCGAACTGCATGCTGTATGGATAGCGATGCAACTGCTAAGTAGAACAGTTTACTTTGATAGTTCTAATTCAGAGTGTGTCAGATCTTGTAGGGTTGTGTTCTGAATATTATCCTGTATACCTTGTAAACTATTATTATCTGGTTATTACTCCCAGCTAAAAAACCAACAATTAGCGTAACATGTTGACATTCAGATGTGTTAGCTTAAAATTTTAAAACAAAAACACATGAGTGTCATCCATGTCATAATATATGATGACGAATTATTAAAACACTAGCGGCCGCACGCTGTTACGTCCGCGTTCAAAGTTCCAGTCTTCTCGCCGATATCTTTTAAACGGTGCAACAACGGATTGCTCCGTTGCGTCGTGAAAGGTCGTGTTACGTATGTTTTTTTTGTATGGAGGTAGTTAAGAGGCTGGAGAATGATATAGACTACTTTTAGGCGTAAACGAGGACATACAAGATTTTTAACACTCTAATTAAAATCTTCAGTTTAAAAGTGCCCTCTTGTATCTTTGCTATCTCAGGTTGTTTACTAATGGCTAGCCTCAATATCCTATCTACCGTTGACTGAAAGTGAAATAACTATTAGTTTCATACTAAAAGCCATCTGAGGTTCCATATTTTTCTATGAGTCAGTTATTTAACTTTTAGTCCACTAGATAGGATATTGAAACCAGGTATAACCGGCGCACGCTCGCCTATAATGAAAAATAGTATGAGCAGCGCTTACTAGTTTTCGTTATAGATGTAACGGCTCGTTACACCTTTCACTTTTAAGTTCATAAAAACATAAATTTTATGCTCATATTTTATAACTTCATATTAAAAAAAAATCTTCCATTTATATTTTAAAACTTACAACATACAGGGTGGTGACCACAATACGAAAATTTTCTTTCTGCTTGTTACGCTTTCACGCCTAAACTATTGAACAGATTTAGATGAAATTGAATACGCATACAGAATGGTGACGACTATGTTTGTGTACCAAAATTCATTTAAACCTGACTTGAAAGCGTAACAAGCAGAAAGTAAATTGTCGTATTGTGGTCTTCACCTTGTATACATTTTACAAATTAACTTAATTCGAAACTAACATGCGGATGGGTCTACGGCATTGGTTCGCGTTCTACGTTCAAACCAATGACAATACGACAGGATTATAAATGTTAACAATGACAAAGCTATAAAATAAAATTTATTTAATGTTTCATGAATAAAGCCCATTTTTTAATCAAACATTGTTGCAATTTTACATAAATACATGTGTTCTTACACTGTAAAAAAAGGTTTCTTTCTTTCTTTATTTATGTTGAAACAATTTACATTAAGAAACATATTTCACTTCCAACAAAAACCTATTCAGATTTATACGTGGTAATGAGAGTCACTACACTACACTATTCGTGTAGTCTGAGAAACGGATCTTGTCACTACTCATTTTTACAAAATCTTTATAACGCAACAATTTCGAACTGTCATTTCAGACAACGGTCACCTAACAAATCTCTCAAACCTGATGAATTTGTAACTAAAAAAAATTGGTTGCCTGTAAAGTCGGTATACGGGCGAAAGTTTTACGTGACAACGACTTTGAGTGGTAAAATAATTTTAATGTGAATATTCATTCGTATAACATGAACCGGTGTGTATGCCTATCTCTCTCACTCTCTCTCTCTCGCTCTTAGGCGGGTTAACTGTGCTCGAGTGGAAGGGGCGCGTGCCTTTCACTTTTTATGTCTGTCTCACTCGCTCTTAGGCGGGCTAACCATGCCCGAGTCGAAGGGACGCGTGCCTCTCACTCGCTCTCATTGTGAGCGCGGAACGTGAGCGGAGCGTAACGCAGTTTCTTGAAGTGTCACCCGGCAAACCAATTTATAAGACGTTGTCACGTCAATAAATTAAAGTTTAGTAATTGTTCTTTACATCAAATCATCATCTTGACACACCGTCATTTATCTGAACGTAGATCCATTCACACGCGCGAGTGCTACCGTTCGCCCTAACAGCGCTTACCTCTCCTGCCGAGCTGGTGGCGGGCGTTCTTCCCTCGAGCGGTCGTCTCTAGGGCGCGCCGCACCGCGCTCGGGCGAGCGTCCACGTTCGTCGCGCCCGCGGTCTGTTACAATATATAATTCATAATTATAATTCATAATTCGTTTATTTTCCAAAAGTATTTTTTTTTACATAATGTTACTGAGTTTTCCCGGTAAGGAGTCTGAGACACTTGTATTGGGAATAACTCGCTAAAAACGGTGTTAGAAATAGGCGTAAGTTGGTGATGCCATCAACCAATCCAAACCTCAATGGTTCCCACTGAAAACTAACGCCAGGCCAATTTGGTTGTACCTACACTTTTCTTTCATTTTAGTTTTATAATATACTTTAGTCCTAGTCCTGTGTCAATTTTCAAATGTAGTTAAGCCAATTAACATTTTTCATCATCATTCTTTCAATCTTTTTATACAGGGTGTAAAAAAAACCTTAACGAAGCCGAATACCACATATTCTACCAATTGTTACGATCATTTTTTTCCTTTACACCATACCTGGGAAGTTAACGGTTACTGAGATATTGATGGTCAAAGTTAGAAAAAAAAAATTATGATTTTTACAGAAATGACTTCTGTCCGTTATAACTGAACTTTTTTCCAAAGAAACATGATACAAATTTTCACTAGTTCTTTCATAAAAAGCCTCTAAATGGCACACTCCGCAATGAATAGCGCACACTCGAACCGAACCGCGTCGCAGCGGCGTAAAGCAACACGCCCCGCAGTAACTTTTCCGCGTGCGCGCTGTGCATTGCGGGTTAGAATTAAATTATTTTTTTTGATGTCAAAAAATAAAAGTTGTTTCCCAGCCAAAATTTCTTTTTTATACGATTTGGTTTGATGTACTGAACGCGTGGTTGACGGCTTCGTTAAGGTTTTTTTTACAGGGTGTATATAAAAATGATTTGCTATTTGTTAGTCTCGCTAAAACTCGTAACGCCTGAACCAATTTGAATGGTTTTGATCTTGAAATGTTTGTGGAAGTCCAAGGCAGGTTTAAAAGGTAAGAAATAAAAACGGGCAGGAAACGTGTGCCGGGTCCGCTAGTGATATAATAATAATTGTCCTCCTAGCCGATTTCGACCACGGCGGCCAATCTCATCAGAGATCAGCCAACAACGCAGGAGATATTATAGTGCACAAGTGTGAGCAATACATAGCACTCACTGTTAGTTCGGTGAGACGGCAATCCGACATGACCGGAGAGAGATCAGGCGCAGGACCAACGGCTTAACGTGCGCACCGAGGCACGGGGGTCACGGGGAACACCGCCAACTTCCCGACTCCGAGTTGTTTCTGAGACAGAAAATCTCAGAAACAATTTTGTCTCGACCTGGGTTTCGAACCCAGGACCTCTTGGATGTAAGGCAGAAACTTTGCAACTACACCAACGAGGCAGTCAGGCTATTGATATATAGAGATACTGACTGAGGCGCCACGGCTCGGGCTTCTTGTCGACGGGCTTGGCGTCCTTGGCGCGCCAGGCGCCTGCGCCCCCTGCGCCTTCTTCCTTATCTGGCGGTGCACCGCGGCGCCAGCTCGACTGGGTGGCGGCCTTCTGCTCCTCGAGCTTGCGTTGCACTTCCGCTTCCTTCGCGCGGGCCTTGGCTTCGACGCGGGCGAGCATCTCCTGGTGTTCCCTGATCGATATGTACACGTAAGTATCGTTCATAGAAAAAAAGTTTAGCAGTTTCAATATCAGGAATTTAAGTGCCGATAGGGTCAAAGCATATAAAGTCTTTTCTTTATTTAGTTACTTTATTTTTTAAGCGTTAGCAATGCAAATGTTTTAACAGTGTTGAATTAAAACACACTTAAAGAATAATTGTTAATGCAAAATTAAAGTAACTCAATAAATTATCTGATTCATCTTAACCTATTGTTAAACGGCTGAAAAGGTGTTTCATTCGGATGTTGTAGGTATCTAACCAAAACAGTGATGGATCATGGCTGGCTGCAGCCTAAAAAGTACTTAAAGAAATACGGACCGATGGGTAAGTGTCACGGTAGCTCAATTGGGAGTGCAATCGCTCGGTTTGCGAGATGTGCGGGTTAAAGTCCCGGGATTTTTCTTTAAGTGTGTTTTTATTATTTGGAGTATTTTGAAAGTTCCACAGCGGTTGTTAGTCGTTATATGCTATCACGCTTCTTTAACGCATCTATGTATTTACAGCTGACCTGTACGCGACGCAACGCGACTAGTGCAATTAACGCGACCAAAGGACGAGACGTGATTGACATTGACGAAAGACGTTTGAAGTATTGGTCTCGTCGCGTCGCCCTTGTTGCGTTGCGTTGCGTCGCACACGCAGGAAAACGCCAGTGGGGTGAGCACTAACAACTATCGTTACGTATTCGTAGCGTTTACCTATAGTTAACTTGTCAATTTGTATGGGGAAACTGTCAATTTCTGACATTTGGACGACACGAATACGTTACGAAATTGTTTGTGCTTAACCACCTTAAGACATGCAAACCGACGTCTTAGTACGAATCGCAATATGAAACTGGAATGCAAGTAGCTTGTAAGGCTACAAGCCGGTCAACCTTAAAGCCTATGATGAGACATTTGTTCATTCAGTCAGACAGTCTCACGGCTGTTACAATACTAAAGTTACAATAATTAATTACAATAATAAATATAAAATATTATGCAATCTTGATATTTTGATAATTGTAATATTTAAATCCATTTTTAAAATTTGCATGCTGTTAATAACGGCTGAGTAAGCAGAACAACCTAAAAATATGTCATCTTCAGTGTACCTTATACATGAGCAGATAATAAATTTCATTCATTCATTCAAAGAGCAAGTCAAAGAGTGTTACCTCTCCTCCTCCCGTTCCTTCTCCCTCTGCGCGGCGAGCTCCTCTGCGGCGCGGCGCTCGCGCTCTTCCCTCTCGCGCCGCTCCTCTTCCTCCTTGACGCGCCGGGCCTCTTCAGCTATGCGCTCTTCCACGCGACGCTTCTCGGCCAGCCACTGTGGAGAGAGCGATTCTTGTTACAAATGATATCTCTATATACAGGGTTACTGGCAACTCGACGTATTCCTTCAAAAGGTAATTTCCTACAATACACGTCCCATCAACGAAGAGTAGCGTGGGGTCGAAAAATTACAAAACATTGCACTTTAAACCCTTTAACAAGATCCTGTATATAAAATACTCGTGTCACAATGTTCGTTCTCGTACTCCTCCTAAATTTTGTAAGCATATTGAGTAGGTCTGAGAATCGGCCAACATCTATTTTTCATATCCTTTAGTGATAACTTGGGTTGTCCATAATAAATTATATGGCAAACAACATTTGCCGGGTCGGCTAGTTTCATGAAATAATTTCGGCCGTATATTTGTATACTGTCGGCCTGCCTACGCTTTTCGCGTCTCACTTTGCGTCTTTCAATCAGACAAGCTTCCCTCTCAGCCGCCAGTTTCTTTTCTCCTTGAAAGCAGCTAGGCGTTGATGATGAGCCAAACCACTCTACACAGCTTAACCTTCAAGCTGGTACTTAACCAGTAGGCACTATAAGGCCATCGGCTATGATAGAAGCTATGATAGCAGGTTATAGTTGAACAATTAACAAGTGGTCAGACTCCCTACAAGTTGGACCGACGATCTAGTGAAGGTCGCTTGGGGAAGGCTTATGCTCAGCAGTGGGCGTCGAACGGCAGAGATGATGATGTAGTTTAAATGAATTAACCTGCGTTTCTCACGTCATGCCTTGCGTCTTTCAGCCAATCGGGCTTCTCTACACTTGAGCTGGTTACCTTCAGGCTGGTACCTAGCTTACCTTTAATACGGTAGTTGACACCACCAATCGTTGACGTACTTTTTATCAACTGTCAAAACGCTTTTCTTCATAGAGCTTGTATGGGAATAACACACTTTGACGTCACCGCGTGCAATGCCGACTGAGTGACTAATTATCATTTGAATTCCAATTAAAAATCAAATAATACGAACTGCAGAAAAATATTAGTGTAAAGGCATCTGAAATTATGAATTATTTTAGAGAAAATCAGTTTTTGAATATTTCTTTCATAGTGGAAACAAGCCTATTTGCCTAGCTTGTGACACCTGCCGACCTAAAAAGGCCGCTTCGTGCAATTCTCCTTGGATTCATATTATGATTCAGATTTCAAATCATAAAATGGTCACTTTTCGGCAATTCACAATATGATTCAGTTATGATTCATATTCAGCAATTAATTCATTTGACAGTTTTGTATGAGAAACCGTAAAATGGGCCGCAAAATAGGAATTGCTTGGGACAAGAAATGTGTCAAATAGCAGATTCATAAGAAGTTACTCAAGAGCAACATTTCACAATTCTGCTTTCTCATATTTCGGAATAAAATACGTTTTCAATGCAAATTTAGGCCTAAATAATTTATTTCTCCTCAATGCTCTTGTTTAAAAACCCTTTTCATCCCACCATCTCGGAAAGAGTATTTTTGCTCTTCAAAATCTGAGTGGAAAAGCCGTTTTTATTCACTAGAGGTTAAAGTAAATTTGAATGTAGAACATCGTGTGCACTAAGTTTGTGAATTAAAAAAAAAAAACATTAAACCTATTTATTGCTACCTCTATGGTGCCAAAAAATTATACAACATTTTTTTAATTTGTTAAAAACTCAAACTCGGAACCTTCTTGGTGTTCTTTTTTCAATTTGCTTTGTAGGCGGTTCTTTACGCGGCATTTTTTCACGTTATTGTTGAACCTTATTTAAAAACAAGAAACTTGAAAACAAATGAAAAAACCTAAAATGGGTGATTCTAGCGACGAGGAAGTTTGTTTGACGCCAACAGAATTGACTGAAACTGTTAATAATGCGCAAATGAGCTTTCTCCCTCAACAATCACTCTAAAAGTATTTAAAACAGTACGTTATGTTCAACACGTGGCGACTAGCAAAAGGAGCCAAAACTTTCTTAGAAAACGTTTTGCTGGCATCTATATAATATAAAAATGAAGCCCGTTTTCCTTGGTCACGGCATCACGCGTGAATGGCTGGACCGATTTCACTTATTCTTTTTTTGTTTTATTTGTTATTATTAGGAGAAGGTTCTTACGGAAAAAAATATTAAGAAAATCTCTCAGAAATATTGAAAAATATACATTTAATTTTGCATATTTAAAAAAAACGCGCGTAACTAATGTCAATGTTATTCGATGACATTGTTCAATCATTGCAACGCTAAGGCGGTACACAGTTCGCCGGGTCAGCTAGTATTTTATAGAATTATCCGAGAACAAGAAAGCAAGCACTTGAAAAACAGTAAACAAGTCACTAACACCAATATTACAGTACCCAACAAAAATATTACACTCAATTTAAATAACTGTAGCAACGTTACTTTAATTTTTTATTAATTATACCTAAGTATTATTTTTTATTATAATTTAAAGATTATACTGTAGTACTTACCTGTCATAATGTAGTAGTTAATACCTTAACTGAAATAAAAGTACCTATTTTGTGATTGTCAACGGTTTTTTTTTTGCATTTAGTCATTTCCTCGCTGAGGTGGAATGAAAAGTTACGTGTTGCACTCGAGTGCAAAGATTTTTTACCTCGTGCTCTTTTGATTCCCTTGCTAACGCTCAGGATTCTAATTTTGAATCACTCGCTGCGCTCGTGATTCAATTTTAGAATCCTTCGCTTGCTCGGTCATCAAAATGAACACGCGGTTAAAAAGCAACTTTGCACTCTTGTATAACAAATAACTATTTTAATACCGTCGGTACAGTATGAAGTATTTTAACCGGTCAAACTTGAAGATCACAGACAATGTTTCATTGATATACCAGCGGGATTCGGCCGAACGGGGCAAAATAGGGTAGTAACCTACACATCAACATCTTTACCAAAAGTGCAAAAGTGGAACTAGGTGCCTTATTCAAAGCAAAGTATGCAAGATATAATAAACTCTTTTGCAAAAAAAAACGGGCACTTTAGATTTTTTCCTCTACTTTAATGAAGAATAACAAGAAATAGGTTTTATTAATTTGACGATGTATTGGCATGTTATTTGAAGCATCCTGGCATGATTCTTTACGTTCCAAATTTAAAATTTGAAATTAATAAAAGAAAAATAATGATTATTGTGGATTATTCTAAAATTGCTTTACTAATGGCGCGCATTGCAGAAACGATTTTTAACTGATTACGATATTTTAAAACTTTTTGGACATTTTCTGCAAATTAAACAATTTAATCTTTATTTTTACATTAAATACCACTTTTTGATATGAGTGATAAAGCGATAAGGGCCGGTAAAATTATAGCCCTACTTGAAGAAGGTTGTTCGCAAACTTACGTGTCTCAGCGGCTAAATGTGAGTCGTTCAACTGTCCAGAGGACTTGGCAACGGTATCAAGAGACCGGTTCGGTCAAAAGAAGACCCGGTTCGGGAAGAAAACGATGCACAGAACCAAGAGATGACCGCTTTTTGGTGAGTCAGGCGTTGCGGAATCGTAAGGCGTCAAGTGTGGACCTGAAGAAGAGCCTTGAAGAAGTAAGAGGAGTAGAAGTTAGCTTGTGGACGGTCAGGAGGAGGCTTTTGGCTGCCAATATCAGGAGTTACCGCCCAGCTCGGGGCCCTAAATTACTCCGTGAGCACCGTGTTGCTCGACTTCAGTTTGCTCGGAACTGTGCTTCATGGACTCTGGAGGACTGGAATAAAGTATTGTTTTCTGATGAAGCTAGAATCTCTTTGTGTGGAGAGGACCGACGCCGGCGAGTGCTGCGAAGACCACGGGAACGCTATGCGGAAGTGTGTTTCGAAGAAATCACTCCTTATGGCGGAGGCTCCGTTATGTTTTGGGCAGCAATTAATTCGACGGAGCGTACGGAGTTAGTTTTCATAGAAAATGGAACATTAAATGCACATCGGTACATAATGGAAGTCCTAATTCCATATGCACAACCCAAATTGACTGCACTTGGGGAAGATTCCATTTTTATGGACGACAATGCTCGCTCGCACCGTTCTGGCGACGTGGAAGCGTACATGCAAGAAGTTGGGATCCGTCGTTTAGATTGGCCAGCTCGAAGTCCTGACCTCAATCCAATTGAGCATGTCTGGGATGTTCTAAAGAGACGTGTAAGATCAGTGCAACCTGCTCCACAAAACATCAGGGAGCTAAAAAGAGTCATTGCAGAAGAGTGGGAACGAATTCCTCAAAACGTTATTAAAAACATCGTGGAAAGCATGCCCAGAAGGATTCAAGCTGTGATTTTGGCAAGAGGAGGTCACATTCGGTATTAGGTTTTTACATTTGTAACTTTATTTAATTAAAAAAAGTAAAAAAAAATCTTATCTTTATTGCCGACCACTTCTTATTGTTTGGGCGTGTACATCGGTTTTAAAGAATCCATCGTTTTTTTTTTCTTTTAGTTGCTCGAACTCACTTCACGCGCATTAATTTACACGATTATAAGTATACAGACTACGTCAAAGAAATAAATTTCATTTAATTAACTCAAATCGACCTTAGAACGTAAATTTCCTTAGGTGCCCGTTTTTTTTGCAAAAGAGTGTATATATTATTATATACACATTTAATTTAATTACACTGGACTTCATCAAAACTTGTAGGAATGGGAATAAAGACTCGTTAATACCACAATACAATTTTATTTTTAAACAAATCAACAAGTTGTCACATATCAAGAAGTACTCGTTGTGTAGTACCTAGTATTTCTATGCTTGCTTCACCGAAGTAACACTGGTTTATTCTCAGCTCGGCTTGTTGTTGTAGTTCCTTGTATTCCGCACCATCATCTTAGTTTTGTTGTTCACTTATTAGGTTCACTGCCAAAAAGCTCCAACGACTTATAAAGGGTTTCAAACAAATCTTAGTCCATAACGAACCCGCCTTGTTGTGATCTCAATGTATCGAGAGACTTATGATGCGTAGACGCAATTTTGTATGGCGCCGTCGATATTTGTTCTTCCAATTTTATGTCAAAACAACTTGGAATGCAGCTAAGCACTTAAAACGACGATTTATTTATTGAATCGCGTATAAACTCTGGTTTTATAGCGAAGATGTTTGTTTACTAATCTACTTTTTTTCTTCGGTTGACACGACACTGAACTTGTTGCCATTCGTGAAAACTTTTTGTGGTTCTATTTTCAACTTACACATTTCGTCTATTAATATTGAAATTCAATTGATTTTGAGTTACTTACATAAATTTGAGATAAATAACAATGTATTTTATTTCATATTTCCTTCTTAAACTATTATTTTTACATAGAAATAATGACTGGTATAAGAACCGGTTCTCATTATTTACATGTGGCAACCAAGATGTCAAATATGAATCAGCAGATGAATTGAATTGCCGCGATTCTGCTAAAATCTGTAACCATTTTACAAATTTTAGAGGAATTGCTTAGAATCTGCAAGGAATTCAGGAAATGAATTCATTTTAGCAATGTTGCATGAAGCGGCCTTTTTAGACCCGCTGGTAGCTTAGTACCTAAAGAAGTAAATGGCATTATGCTATACTAGAGGTGGTATGTATATGGGTTTACTGACCTCCTGCCTGCGTTTCTCACGTCGTGCCTTGCGTCTCTCGGCCAAACGGGCTTCCCTTTCGGCCGCCAGTTTCTCTTTGAAGGCGGCGAGGCGCTGGTGATGAGCCAGGCCTCTCTCGGCGGCCAAGCGAGCGACGAACTCGTCGCGGTGAGCGTGCATCCTAGCAAGACGGGTGGATGTGGCCACGTCGCGGGAGCGGGCCTCTGGATGATGAAAAGTAAGTTAAATACTGTAGCCACGGCACAAAATGGCATATCTCATCATATATGGGATTTACCAAAGTTACAAATGTAATTTGAGCAGTTTTCGACGGTGACAGTTTTAAGTATGTTATTCAAATTAACGATCAAAGTGACTACAGTCAGAAAAGATACGTTAGCGGGGACAAAGTATTGTAAAGTGGGTTGGAAGTGAATGAAGCCATTTCATGCCTCGTGCCCGAACGTCTGTCACGTCGTTTTAAGACGGGACAATTTTGCACATTCTTGATGAACTAGTTAGACTGGTAAATATAAATCGGCCGTATTTAAGATGACTTTAGTTATAACATTCTTCATGTGCAAAGAAGACTTATCAAATCAATCATCTTGAAATTCTATCTGAATTTTAGCGCTTACTGACTATTGAAAAATCAGGGCCTAATTTGTCAGAAGAATGCGTATAATCTGTCCGATTTCATCTAACAAGCCCTCCGAAGCAAGCCACGATTGCTTGTCTAGGCAATCACTTTTAACTGCGTTAATTATGCAGTTAAGAGTGAGTGATCGGGATAAATCTAACGAATTAACAAGAAAACAAAGAACCAGCCGTGGTCGCGGACGGACTCAGCGGACGAGAATCCGGTTGTGACCACATCTGGTGCAACGTTGAGCAGAGAGGACCTAATACGAATTCAAATATAGTCCGTTTAGACCCATAACTAAGTAATTAGTAGGTATAACAATACAACGCGAAAGTTAAAAATCAAATAAATCCACTCACCAATAAGCTGCTGAATGCGCTCCTTCTCCTGTTGTTCCCAGAACGCCTTGTCCTGCACCTGTTTCTCTTCTAGACTCTTCTGGAGCAGGGGAATCTCTTCCAGACGCTTGGCTCGCTCGAAATAGTCCACCTACACCGAAATTAAATTACATTTTACACTGCCAACAATACATGCGTGTAATGTGTTCCCCCAGATAATGGCACATCTGTTGTGTCCTGCCCTGCGTGTCCCAGCATCTGTACACGCCAGGACCTCTACAAGACCACTGACAATGCTTTGTCGTCAAAAATATAATTACAGAAGAATACTGCCAACAATGTAAAACTTAAACTCTTAACTGGGTATCGATTCGTGGATAACAGCTAAGTAAATACTGGTTGAAACACGTATATTGTAAGTATTGTGCAGATGACATATATGTAGTTACCTATTATTGAATTATTGCAGTAACATACTTGATTCGACAAGGTTTTCGACGAGTAATTTTACCTAACAATACTGTAGTAGAACTGTGACAAGGTCAGAGTAAAATTTTTCATACATAAATAAACATATAGAATAAGGAAGGCATATTATAAGGCCATGATATGGTCGTGGGGGCTCAAACGTAATTAGAGTGTAATTATTGGTCCTGAGACATAGGAATCCCATTGATCAAGCATTACTACAAGGGTAGCAATGCATAAGGATGCATGCCGAAAAAGATTTTTTAAGGTGATGTTAAATTGCTATAAGTAGTTACTCCAAAATTAATGCACAGACAATTACGGTTTTTTTCTTCTTTCGTTTAATTTACGTAAGATTTTCAATGACAGGATAGACTGCTTTTTTTTAGCATACCAAGTCTTTGCCGTCACATTAAAAGATCCAGCCAACTAAAAACAATGCCTATACAACAAGACTTCAATGTTTTAATGGTTTTTCTTTATTAATGTTAAAATTTTCTTCTAGTAATTTTATTTTCTATTTATTTAGGACAAAAAACAGTCTTACAATGTTTTATTATTAATACGGTAAGTAACATAATGTAATTTTATTGTAGGACCAACAACATTGTCCACATATTAATATTATAAAATTAACGATGTTAAGAGCAAACAATACAAAATTTGTAAATGGTATGTATAAGAATGCATAAGAGAAGTTAATGAGTTCAGAATTGAAACAATCTCACTCTTGAATTTGCTTAGTTTTAAGTTGTGTATATCTAAGTAATTAAATTTAGTATTAAATATTTTGAATAACCTATTAAATGGCGAGCGTAGGCCCGCATTGGTACGACATTTCGCAAGTGCAAATGTTTTAACTTTACGACAGGAACGAAAAGAAGCATTTCTCGGAACTGAAAACCGCAGACTGTTTGTTAGTTCGTTACTATCGTATTTATTATGACATAAATCATAGAGTACAACCATATCTAGTAATATTCGTCTATCTTTGAGTTGTAATAATTTATATTTTTGTAATAATAGGTCATATGTTGAGTAGCTGTGAAAGCATTTGTAGTTAACACATCGCAAGAATTTCATTTGTACGTTTTCAATTGCATCACTATATTTTTGATAATAAGGATTCCAGACTGGTACGGCATATTCTAATTGACTTCTTATGAGAGACTTATATAAGTGTATAAAAGTTTTTGGAGATTTAAAATGTTCACAAGCACGGATTACGAAACCAAATATTTTAAAAGCTTTATTAATAATATGTTCTATATGATTGTCTAAATGTAGCTTTGAGTCGAGCAATATATACCTATACAATTAACTTTTTCCAAAACAAAATTACCTAGTTTTTATGGAAAAATGCTAACAAGCTTTTTCTTAGTAAAGGTAATTGATTTGCAATTGTTAATACTAAGGCTTAATTTGTTAAGGCCACAATATTTACTGAAGGAGTCTAAGTCGTTTTGAAAGCGTAAATGGTCATTGTGATCAGATATAGTATGAAAAATTTTCAAATCATCAGCATAAAGCGGAAAGTGACAAAAAGAGAAACAGGTATGTATATCGTTAATGAATAATATGAAAAGGAGTGGTCCAAGGATAGATCCTTGGGGAACGCCGGATGTGACTAAAACTGCATCAGATTCAAAGCCACGAATTACTACCTTCTGCGTTCGGTTACTAATGTAGGATTTAAACCATCGCCATAAATTTCCTCTTATACCATTAAAAGCAATCTTCTCTAGCAATATTTTGTGATCTACACGATCAAAGGCCTTCCTGAAGTCTGTGTATATACAGTCTATTCATCCATTTCATTGAAAAGTTGAGAGGTATAAGCTAGCAAGTTAGTGGTAGTTGATCTTTTTTGAATGAATCCATGTTGCTGTTGAATAATATTATTGTGAAGTATAGGATATATTTCATTGCGCACTAGTTTTTCAAAAATTTTAGACATTGTAGGTAGAATAGAAATCGGCCTATAATTTTCCACATCCTGTTTTGAACCGTTCTTAAATACTGGAATTATTCTAGCCAATTTCCATATGTCAGGGAATTCACCAACCTCAAGAAATTTGTTGTAAATATAATAAAGCGGTTTACTTATGGTTTTAGCAATTTGTTTTAAAAATATAGCAGGAATTTTATCAGTACCCGGTCCCTTGGTAATATCTAAAGACTGAAGTTCGGTAAGAATACTAGATTCAGAAATTAATATATCATGGATATTTGATTCATTGTGACTCGAATAACTACGATTGAAATCAATTTTATCAAAGCTAAAATCTACTGGGACTGACGAACTTTCAAAAACAGATTGGAAGAAGCATGAAAATAAATTACCTATTTGCTGTTGTTTTTAAATTTTACTATCATATTTCACACAACTTTTTTTCTTTTTTACAAAATTTTCATTTTTTGTTCATAAGATTAGAATTTTATTTTATTTTTTACATTTCCTTCAAATAACACTTAAAAGGGTACAACATTGTCAGTATAAAATATAACAATTAATTAAGAGGAGGTGACCATAAATGTAAGTGAGTCTAAGAGTTTGTTGATGTGCGTATAAGTCGCGCTAACTAAAAATACCGCAAACGGTCACTTGCGAGATACGGGTCTGACTGGTGGTACAGCATGGGGTAATCCAAATATCTAAAGGATATTATATTTATAGCAGACTTTATACGCAGGCATTTCGCGCGCCACGTTCGAGCAGCCGCAAAAGAGCGGGATAGCGACTGCTCCTATGCGCAATCTCTTGTCACCCAGCGTTCTTTTTACGTGGAGCGATTTATAACACACACAGGCAAAAAAAAAAACTGTGCATTGTACTCTACTTCAAGCTACTCATTTGCAAAATCACTATTTTTACCTAAGAATGAAACACCGCAGTGATAAACTTGACGTGTGGCCATGTGTAACATAGTCTTTCAGAGACTTTGGTTATCGAATTTGTTTTTAGTAAATACCTTCTTCTCTTGCGACTTGAGCCTGGCCTGCAATTCGCGACGTTCTTTCATCAGCTCTTCGGCCTCGCGTTGGGCAATGGCCTCGGCGTCCATTTTTTTGATTTCCTGCAAAAAAAATAATAATGTTGTAGCATAGTACGAAACAACGCCGTGACGTTTTCTTACCGAGAGTCTGTTACTCTATTTTTAACCGAATTAAAAAAGAGGATTTTTTAAAGAATAGGACAATAAAATAAATAAATATTTCTCAACAATCACACCAATTGTCTAGTCCCAAATTAAGCTACGAGGCTTGTGTTATGGGTACTAGACAACGGATAAACATACTTATTTAAAAAAAAAACATAGAAAACATCCAGACCAGTACAAACACACATGTTCATGCACACTTATGCTTATACTGTGCGGGGATCGAACCCGCGACCCTTGGTTTTAGAAGTCCGACATGTGGGGACCACTGCACCAAGCGGTCGTCAAAGGGCATTATATTAAGGCATTATATCGTATTTTTCCTCCTCAAAATCCAACAGAATAAAGTCTGCCAAGCTTGGGGTTTGTAGAGCAATGAAGCGCAGCGTCCTGGGTGGTATCAAAAGAACAGATCGGATTCGAAATAGTACAATTCGATCTAGGACCGGGGATTGATGTGGGATGAGTGGATGCAAACTCAAGTGGGAATGGGCAGGCCATGTAACAAGAAAACAAGAATGTGTCCCAAAAAGTGGTCGAAGATCGCTACCCACTAGCTGTCTATCGATGGACGTCCTCTGAAAGGCAGACCAAGAAAGCGATGGCGAGACGATCTTGACACAACTTCAACATGAACTGGTAAGCCCTGACTGTCGACAGTGACGAATGGAAAAGCTTGGGGGAGACCTTGGCCCAGCAGTGGGACAGGACCGGTAAGTAAAATAATAATAGTTTTAAGCTATTAATCGATAGATAGTTAAATAAGCTTTAGATTGATGAAATAAGAACGTATATTGAGCGCATATTAACTGAGATTCAATTAGTGTTATACTACCTTTGACTGGACACAGAAAAGTTTAACTGGCAATAAAAAGAAATCAAAAGAGGATAGACCCCCATTAATAGGTTTCATGTCGATAAAATTAAGCATAGTTTCGCATTTATTTACATGTACACGTTATGAACACTCACACTTTAATAGTATTTAAATTGAACCTTCTTCAAAAAAACCCTAAACAAGACATTTTACTGCCAACATTATTCTGAAGTCGGTGCCAGCCATAACTATGATAAAATGTGTACACATGTACGAAAGATAACAGTAGCACTGACTTAAGATTAATTTAGACACAAAAGTTTCTTGTTTAGGGACTTTTTGAAGAAGGTTCAATTTATTTATTGAAAAAAATTGAGCTTGTAAGGGTAACTTACCTCTTCATCGAGCTTCTGCAACATCTTCTTCCCGTGCGCGGTCTGAGAGATATGGGCCATTCTCTCGCGCCGATGGCGTTCCTTCATGGCGGCCAGCTCGGAGGCGTGCTTGCGTTTCTCTCTCTCTTCTCTCTCTTGTTCGAGGCGACGGGCTTCGGCGGCTGCGGCAGCGCGGAGCTGCTCTTCTTGGCGTCTGGAATAACATGGAAAATATGACAAACGAAGAGTCAGTACCTATTTTTAACCATAAGAATGGATAATAACTACGTAGAAGCGAAACTCCCGCACCAAACGCACTCAAGTTCATTTCATAGCCAATTGTCAAACGAGGAACTAAGGCCACAAGTCAGTCAGAGATGGCCCAGGCCACTTGAACGCCTGCAGTTATTAGCGTTGCTTTGCTACGCAACATCACCCTTTTTTATTAATATGGGTTCGCTCTTGACATCATTCTCCCTCTAAGAGGTAAAGATGTCGACGATGTAGCGAGCTTACCCAGAAGGTGCCTATTGACTTTCGCTTTGAATGAGCTCAAGTTATAAGAAAGAGGGAACACCGTCTAGTGCGTATAACCCCACATAATTCTTCTTTTTAGAATCGAATATAACTACGCAAGTCTTTTGTTTACATGACAAAGTTTTTACGAACACTAGCCACATATCGCTTAGGCGATACACCCGTGCGTTCCCGTAGCCTATCGATCTTACCTCAACTCTTCTTCCTCGCGCACGGTGTTGAGCCGTTCAATGTACTCCTTGCGCTCCTCGATGATCTTGTGTCGCTGCAGCACGCGCGCGTGCTCGGCGTGCTTGTTCTCGTGGTAGTGCTGCACCATGTGCACGCGCGCGCGCTCGCGTTCCGCGCGGCGCCGGTCCGGGTACAGCGTCTGCACGGCGCGGGTCAGCACTTCCGCAGCGCGGACTAGTTGCTCGCGGACCTGGGGGTGGAGAATCGAGTAAGTTCCTAGTAACGAATAATGTGTGCTGACAAACATATTACATAGACACGAAGTCGTATTGTAGCATTATTATCTATGTTGGTATTTGTTGCTCATTACAAGAGCTTTAATTAATTCTATGACCGCATATCTGTACTCACTTTGAGAGAAACGATCCTCGCTCCTTTAAACGCCAAACGTCAAATAAAATATCTGAGGCGACTTGAGGTGACAATTTAGTGCGCACCGAGGGCTCGCTCTACGCTATCTCAAAGGCTACCGATGTGTTAAGGATCCTTACAATCCTGGCACGTTCAGGGTGCCGAAAATAATTACTGAATTTTTGAAAACTAAACTTTGAATTTATATTTTTTTACCAGTGAATTCAGAGATGATACAGTATCTCTGAATGCACAATATTCAACATAATTAGAGTACTCAACGAGAGCAACAAAAAATTGTGCTCATATTCGCTACGACCCAATTTTAAATTGGGTCGTAGCAATATTACGCAAGCAATATGTATTATGCATATGATTAGCAAAGGACTATGTGTAAGCGTCTATGAAACATAAACGCTTACACATAGTCCTTTGCTTTCCTTTGTCGAGAGATGCAGCTGGTATTATTCAATATAGGCAATTCCAGCATTAGCTAGCAAATAAGAGATAGTTTACCAGGTATTGAGGTTAAAAAAGATGCAATGGCTAAAAAGAGTGTGTCAAACAACATACTTGCTCAGCCGGGGTAGCCTGCAGGATGGCGCCGCCGCAGGCTTCGTCGGCGGTCGAGCACCACTCGCCGCCGCCGGCTTCGACTCCGAAGTGGACGCATCTGAAGACAAAATAGATTAAATGTTGTAAGGGCGCGTCCACATCTTACGAATACGCCGCTAATGTGCAGCTTGTAACCGGCTCGCGAGCTACGCGCGTGCATTTTAGGTTTGTACGTCACTTAGTGCGCAAGCGCGTATGCGAGTAGCTATTTAGCGGCTCGCGCGGCGCCCACCAGCGCCAAATTTACTACTGAGCCAGAGCCAGTGAACTGTAAGCGCGAGATTTGAGTGCGCGCAATCACAATTACAAGCCTCGCATGAGTCACGCTTACGCAATTGTGCCGAACACAGCCTACCAGCACCCGATCCAGGTGGAATTGGTCTCCACTAGCATCTATTTAGAGAATCCACATCATTATCCTGCTATAAAAGAGTACATAATCTCATTTTACTTGTAAGCATGGTCCACGCGTATCTGTATGTCGTTGTGCCTGACACAGTCTAACAGCAGCCGCTCCAGGTGGCACAGGTCGCAGGGCGGCCAGCTCCAGCAGCCTAGCTCTTAATACCTAAACTAGTGACTCCTACAACTGACTTATTTGTTGGCATGGTCCACGCCTTTCTGCATGTGGTTGTCCTGACGCAGTCAACCATCAGCCGCTCCAGGTGGAACAGATCGTAGGGCGGCCAGCTCCAGCAGTCTAGCTCTTAACACCTGAACTAGTGACTCCTACAGGTGACTTACTTGTTGGCATGGTCCACGCGTATCTGTATATCGTTGTGCCTGACGCAGTCCACCAGCAGCCGCTCCAGGTGGAACAGGCTGTAGGTGGCGGCCAGCTCCAGCAGCCTAGCTTTTAATACCTGAACTAGTGACTCCTACAGGTGACTTACTTTTTGGCATGGTCCACGCGTATCTGCATGTCGTTGTGCCTGACGCAGTCCACCAGCAGCCGCTCCAGGTGGAACAGGCTGTAGGTGGCGGCCAGCTCCAGCAGCCTAGCTTTTAATACCTGAACTAGTGACTCCTACAGGTGACTTACTTTTTGGCATGGTCCACGCGTATCTGCATGTCGTTGTGCCTGACGCAGTCCACCAGCAGCCGCTCCAGGTGGAACAGGTCATCAGTAGCAGCCAGCTCGAGTAGACGAGCGAACTGCACGCACGCGTAGCATTGAGCAACTTGCCGGATGAGACGGACGAGGGCCACGTCGTTGAGGGCCGTAGTGTATTGGGCGAGTGGGGAGTCTGTTTTGTGAAAAGGAATTGTAATTAACCTTTTCATTTATTGAACGAACGCAAGCTTGTGTCGTTAGCACACTACTTATAAACGTTCTGAATCTACATTTCTGAAAGCACACTTAGCACGAAACAAAACAACATCTGAAGCAACGCTATGGCGACTGTCACACAGCAGAGATTACCTCAGATTGCGTGAAAAAAATCGGACCACAAAGCACTGACAATGTGTCACCGCGCGGTTCTATTTGTACCGAATCTGCATACTGCTTCGTGTGCCTACGCGAGGCACACGGTGCAGTTTGATAATCTCCTATGGCGCGAGATGAGATATGTTAGAATACGCCAAGAAAATGCAATCAATATATTATTATACTAGTGGCCGCCCGGACTTCGTCCGCGTGGAAACCCTTTATCTTAACAATCCCTAAGCCTCCAAAACGTAATCGAATGGCGCCATCCATTAGTAAGCAATGAGTATATTTTTACATGTTTTGTCGCAGAAAAAGTAGCCTATGTCACTCTCCAGCCTGTTACCTACCTTCATAAAAAAAAAAACATATCGTAACATTGCTCCGCTGCGTCCTAAAAGAAGGACAAACAAACAAACTGACTTTCCCGTTTATAATATTAGTAGGGATACTGTCAAATCGTCACGAAAAGTTCTGTAGATATCTGACGGTATATTACCGCCGTAAAACACAAGTTAGCCATAGCGCGTATTCTGTTTTGAGAAGCCTTTAGACCGTTTTATTTATGGCTAACCATCAACGTAGGAGACAGGTAGTGTAGTATGTAGAATGCACTTTATTTATATTCTCGTTAAAATCAAAGGCAAACTATAAACATAGAAGACAGGTACAGGTGGTATGTAGAATGCAACACCCATATTCGAGCCCGACTTCTTTCTGGTTCAAGTTCACTACCACTGTACTTACTAGGTTCCTCCTGCAGGGACTTGATGACACCCTTCACGTTTTGACAGATGGACAACGGGTCAAACTCGACCTCCAGCCACGAGTACAGCTGTTGCAGCTGTGGCGACGCCAGCGCCACTACATTCAAGCGGACAACGTCTGAAACAAGGATAATTGATAACTCAATTCTACCCCCAAAATTTCTTCAATTTTCTCCGCTGCACACATCTTGCTTACATCTTGCTAAACTGCACTTTTGGTTTTTGCATAGCAAGTATGTAAATTAAGAAATTTCCTGTTTAAGCATAAATAGATAGAAAGATGGATACAAAACCATTTTATTGCACACTACAGAAAACATTGACACATAAGAGACACATTTCACAAAGAACGATGTAGAATTGAGACGGTTTTATCTTCCAGACAAAATTTGGGTAAAAAAAACATTTTTGTGCTAGATTTAATTGACACAAACTGCACATAAAAGGTACTGTTTGTCGCGTCAATCTAACTCCATATACTTTACCTCTAAGGCCTACCATCTTATAACAATTATGATGTTAAAAAATGGGATTTAATTTAGAGGAAGTTAGTAGTAAGTAAATCGAAACTCTTGAGTTGAAAAAACGTTATGTACTTACACCATCAATCCCTTATGTAAATAATAGTCAATATTGCTTATCATCCATTATAGCTTGAGAATAGATCTTCAGATGCTATACATAGCTAATTTAACTTTTAACTGATTTTTACTGACTTCTAATTTTCTCCTTTTTATTTGTGGCGACAATTTATTGTTGTGCAGGTCACTACATTATTCAAGAAAGCCAAGCCAAGAAAAACGTTTATTACCTTTTTAACCGACTTCAAAGAAGGAGGTGTTCTATTGTGTCTGGATACCGTACGTCAGTGTTAAATGCAAAACTATTTAAAAACACATGGTTATTGTTTTGATATTGTGAAGCAGTTTATGATGATGGTGTTCTAGTGAATTACTACCGATTTCAAAATCGTTCATCTCGTAAATCTTGAATTTTTTGTGGATGGTTTGGTTTACATTTTGGTAAGTAAGTGTTAAAAAATTGACTTTATATGTGACAACAATAAGACATGTGGTCACTTACCTTTCAGCAAACTGGCCCGAGTCGGCGGCTGAGCGAGGCCCAGCAGTACGGCCAATCGCTGCGCTTTCTCGACGGGGCTCTTGTCGGTCTCCACGAAGCGGTCAAACTCTGGGTGCAGCGAGGGCAGAGGCACCGACAGCACGGCTACCAGGACGCGGCACGCCATTCTGTGGGTAAAACACGCTATAGTAAGAGCAGGCTGGTGTAAACAACCATGACAGTTTTCGTCCCCACACACTAACATAAATCAAATGGTATTTCAATGGTACATCTCAACAAGTAGACCATTCATAGTTTGGCGACATCAAGCAAATCAATCGGGTTTTCATGATTTTCACTGTTTTATGCAGATATTTCGCCTGTAAATTGCTCTGACTAACCACGCTTGGGCTTGGCAATTATATCTTTTTGATACCTTACTATTGTGATAACTTTGTTCACTGACTGAACACCATGTATTTACCCTAATAAAAATAGTTTTCCTTTTAATTGTTGTTAATCATTCGTTAACTGTCTCGTTGGTGTAAAGGCGAATTTTCTGCCTTATATCCTAGAAGTTCTGGGTTCGCATGCCAGGTCACACCAAAGTTTGTTTCTGAGAATTTATTTTATGAAGTTCTCAGAAACAGCTCGGAGTCGAGAAGTTGGAGGCGTTCACTCCCGTACTTCGGAAAGCACGTTAAACCGTTGGTCTTACGTACGTCTGATCTCTCTCCGGCTATGTCGGATTGGAGTCTCACCGACATTTGAGAGTGAAGGAATAGTGAATGCAGCTGTTTAATGCGCTTACACTTATCCACTATAATATACCCTGGGTAGTTGGCTGATGTCTGTTGCGATTGGCCGCTGTGGTCAAAATCTGCTAGTAGGCCATCATTAAGCCGGCTCCACACGTTTGGCGAACAGTTGGCTTTAAAGTAAACGCTATTGGCCATTAGAAAAAAGCCAATCAACATTGAGGTCAAAGTATTTTTCAAGTCCTTTTATTGTGTGATAGGATTTTCCGCCAAAGTTGGCGCCATAGAGTGGACCCGGCGTTACGCAATAAAACTCACTTCTGCAACTCCTCCTGGGTGATGTTCTTCTTCATCTCCCTGGACAACTGGAACAGCTTCAACAATGCCGCGGCGTGGAACAAGCAGTGGCCAGCCTTCCAGAACACGAGCGCCAGCTTGCCGTAGTAGTTGGCCATGGTCTTGGCCACTGGGGTCTTTTTGGACATGTCCATCAGGTTGTGGATGTCCTCGATGGCTTTGTAGGCTTCCTGTTGGAATAAAAATATTGCTTTCTGAATGAGACCTCAGACGCGTTTCTAACGCCTCGCCAGACGTATTTAAAAATAATGGAATCGCTACAATCTGTCACTAAAAAACTCCTAATGAAAATTATTACAAAAATGTCAGCTTGTCCAAGCGCACACATACCTGCCATAGTTCCATCTGGATAGCACAGTCGAGCTGGAACAGCCTGGTTTCAAGGTTCAACTGCTGTGTTTCAGGCTTGGAAATGCTCACATTTCCTGTTTGCACCTGCACACAAAACAAGTCCCATGTCATGCAATTTTGACAAAGAGGTTTCTTATATTATTTTAGCAAATCATTCAATTCAAACAAAAGTTTTCGATAAAAGGATTTGATGTGTTAGAAATAAATTACCTCACACTGTAAACAAAGAATACGGCATTTGAATTCATCTCTAACTTGCATTATTTACCTCTAAGGCCTACCATCTTGTAACAATTTGTTGTGTTAGAAATGGGATTTAATTTAGAGGTTGGTATCAAGTGAGTCTCTTACATTAGCAATTGTAGACAGGTTTAAACCAGGACAGAACATTTTGATTTTTAAGTTTTATGTCATTTGATTTATTTTTTAAACCTTTAGCCAATGCCTACGATTGATTGGATCCACCCTTACTTATCCTGGATTAACCCTAGTCAAGATAATAAAGCAATTTATAAATTTAAAAGCATAAAAAGGGTAGAAAAAAAATGAAACGAAGTTTACTCTTACGGTGGGCTTGCGTATATCTTCGAGATGTTTACGCAATTTGTCGCATAGTTTCCTGAACTCAGTTTTGCGGGAGTACTTGAGGCAGAACTGGAAAGCCATGCGCGCGATGTCGTGGTACAGCGTCTCCACATGGGCGTTGGTACGGAGTAGCTCCAAGCATTGGCAATAGGACTCCCATAGGAATTTCACCTGTGAAATTAAAGCTAGTATAACTTAACATATTAGGGAACCAAATTCCATGCCAAGGAAGCCACTGGCAGGAAGCTAGTTTTTTTTTAAATAAAATAAGGTTTGCCAATAACATAACATGTGCGAGTCAGTTTTATGGACCCTGCAGACATTGTCTCACTTGTTGTTTTATTAGTTTCACTGCCTTTAAGTTTTGTGCTTAGAAACACATTCAGAGTTTTAGTTTATATTATAGATTTAATCATCAGCAACTAATTTATAACAGAGAATGTCTGCATTTATGTGACAACAAATCTTACCCAAGGTGTAAGTATAGTCCGATCTGAACGATCTTGAGCATCTTCCCCTGATACTGCACTCAGGAGTATACTTTCAGGTGTTGCTAGATTGTCCAGGTCATCCGTATCGATGACAGCTTGTGTTGATTGTGCTCTAGCTGCTTCGGTACGTTCCTCAGCCATCCGAAGATAACCTCTAAAACATTGTGGATTTATGAATTGTTTCAAAATTTATGAGGATGGCATTATTAGTTAAGGATGCACATTGTTAGAAAGCCATTCGACAAAAGTAATTTTAAGTTTACTTTTGTGTACAAACTTTCCTAGCTGTTTTCCCTTGCGATTTTATTAAGATAAATTAATAAGTGTATTGCCTTTCTAGCACATAATAGGTACACATAAAATTGTACTAGATAAATACACAAGGAAACACTTGAGTACCTTATTCATACTAATTGTATAAAGTAACTCTGGACTGTCTGTTACATGTATAAAGCAACTGAACCGATTTGGATGAAATTTGGTACATTTAGGGAGTGGACCTTGGGATATCCCAAAACTACCAAAAACAAAGAAAAAATTTGGAGGTGAAATTAGCATGTAATAAAAAAAATATTTTAATTCAAATTGTGTACTGTCATCGGAACTAATCGTGTTTGAAAAAATCTGCTGGTTTGATTACAAACAAACAGACTTGGGACAGGTGAAACTAAATAAAAGCTTGTAAAAATAATAAACAAGTCATCACCGCACCTTATCACTTGTTCCAATGACCCCACATTGACCGACTGGAACATGTTCCGATACTGGAACAGACCCTCTTTCGCGATGTGCGACTTGCGAAGGTCAACGCACAGCTCCAAGTACTTGAACATTATCGGCTCCAAAACCGATTCTGACCAATTGTACGCCCATTTCTTATTACGAAACACCTCTTGCAAAGTGTCCAAAGCCCGTGCGGGCTTGTCCAGGTCCATAAACTCTGTAGATAAGGATTATTACTGATGGACATGTTTGTTGGGTTATGTTTTTACGTAATTTCAAAAGCATGTCGAGAATGAAAGGTAATTTCGAGAACATAATATTCTAAGGATAATGTTTCGATTAACATCGTCTCGAACGCAAGCTAATGAAAAAACATTGGCATTATCATCAAAAAATCATCGTACGTGCAACGTGGTAATGCAAACTCAATATGTACTTACCACTGGCCCGTTTAAGGGCATTTTCCGGCCTTTGACCGTATCGTGCCATGTTTTACGCTTCTTAATCACTTCATCAACACAAATTTAGTTGTACTAGATTCCGTGTAGAAGAATAAAATAGAAATTATTCCTCTAACCGGCCTGTCACCAAGCGACAGAAATTTTCAAAATGGCCGACTGAATGAGTGAAGAGTGAACCCGATGGAACTTCCTGAACTGAACGAAGGGATTAGGGAACGAATTTTGGTGCGCTTTTTTCCACTTGCTTTTGTAGAGAAGGCAAAGGTTAATACTATACAGCCTGCACTTAAGTAAAACTTCTAATTAGTTAATTCTTAAAACTACTTTCTTGCAACTTCTACTTACAAACTAACACAAAGCCATAAAGAAGAAAAAAAAGATATTTTCAAACTAACCTAACGTAACTCCTTGAAATGCAAGGATGGTTCAGATTTCAATGTTCAAGAAATTAAGTTTTACGCGGGAATATCAATCGGATCCGTACGGAGCACCTTATTATATTTCTTACATTTGCTTCATTGTTTTCCCATGTAACATATTATGATGATAATGAGATCATCACATTGTGATGATCTCACTATCACAATAATACGCCACGACACTAACAGTCAATTTTGAAAATTTAGAAACAAAACCCATCCTACTTTACGTTTCCTGCGTAAAAAACCGTAACCGAGTGAGTGAAAAAATTATTTAGGTAGGTACGTAACAAAAAAAAATAGACTAGCATTCATTCATTCATTCCTTGTAGTGTTGTGACAAACTCAAAATGTTTAATTGAGCATTTGTTTCTTAATATCGATTAAACATTATATTAATGAACTACTTTTATTAAGTTACCATCACAAACATAAACAAAAAAATTTGAGTTGTTATTTTATTTAGTAGGTTATCCTAACTTTGTTTTGTTGTTCCCAGTTGCTACTACTACGGCGCCCGCGGTACGCTCTCACTTAAAATTCTCAACTTCGCACGGTAAGTACTTAAGAATTGGACGTAGGATTACAGGATTAATAAGTATCGAGCCTCCCGTAGATTACCTTGATTTTATTGGGCCCATTGAACTGCCATCCAGAATTAATGAAGACACCTACAATAATACACCAAGTACTCGCTAGAATGAGAAAAAATACAATAATAAACATAGGGAGCTCCTGCAACATAGTAAAAACTAGTCACTTTATGATGAACTCCCAAGACATCAGTTATCAGTAAACATGAAACGCAGTAAAAAATAGTATTTCAATACTGTTATTAGTCATATCATACATTCTTCCATAGTATCGAGGGTCTAAGGTAGGTAAATAAATACAGTATGGTGTCCTTATTGCAGTACCAAGAGTTTGTCGTGCCCAGAGAGGTAACTTTGACACATTCAGTAAAAAGCTTGAACCTCAAATATTTTGATAGCAATGTCGTATTTAAGTATAGGCTTGTTTCCACTATGAAAGAAATATTCAAAAACTGATTTTCTCTAAAATAATTCATAATTTCAGATGCCTTTACACTAATATTTTTCTGCAGTTCGTATTATTTGTTTTTTAATTGGAAATCAAATGATAATTAGTCACTCAGTCGGCATTGCACGCGATGACGTCAAAGTGTGTTATTCCCATACAAGCTCTATGAAGAAAAGCGTTTTGACAGTTGATAAAAAGTACGTCAACGATTGGTGGTGTCAACTACCGTATTGCCGTCATCCGGTAAATGGTGTCATCAACGGTCGGTAAAACAGTTAGTTCACTTTTTTTAATGTAAATAGTGAAATAAACTTTTTACTGGTAAAAGGTCAGTTACCCCCGGGAAAAATTAATACGCAGGCACGGTATATTTTCATTTCTAGTTGGTTAAAAATCTTTAAGATAAAATTTGAACGAAGTCTAAGTGTTTACGTGTTGATTCGAAAGTTTGAAAGCCGTGTGAACTACACACTGGAGCGATTTTATTTACCTCATAAAACTTAGAGCTGCAGCAAAGATAATAGAAGGCTAAGGTTAAATTGTAGTGTGTAAGAAGTTTGAAGGCTTTGCCTGGTATTTAAATCTCGGTTTTTAATTGATTCTTTTATTACCTATGTCAAAATTTGATACATAGAGTCTAATAGTATTTCAATTAAAAAAATCTGAAGTTTCTTTCATTGCTTAAAAAATCGGTTTTCTGTAAAGTCTGTTCACTGACGATAATTGAACGTGACAACGTCATAAGATTGTGCCTCTTTGTCGCTCATTTCGCGCTCTCGCTTGCACTTCAAGCCTTAAATGGAACGCTTCAGAGCAAAGTAACGCCGGATGAGTCATGTTTTTTTGTGCGTGCAGCCGGCTCCATCGAATTATAAGACGTTGTCACGTCAAAAAATCTTAAATTTCTTACCTTGATAAACTATGGCATTCGATCTAGCCAATGGAGCGAAAAGAAATTCGCACCAACGTATTACACCACAATCGACTTTTTCCTTCGCAGAGAACTCATCTGGGAGGGCGTAAAGTCCTACATCACGAGCGTTGGATCTTGAGTGAAGCGAGGGAATATACTCCACAGGTGAATTCTCTACTTTTTACACCGTATGCAAGGAAATATTTACGGGGCCTTCGCTTTACTTTGTCATTTTATGTCATATAGGTAATTCGATTTTGTCGAGCATGAGGTGTGAAAAACTACTTACCGAGATCATTTCTGCAGTGCACTCCAACAATTGAGCATAAATAATATTTATGCATACCTAATTTATATATACAAATTATGTATATGAGCGCTCGAGACATCTTCAACACAGGTTCTGAGAAACTATAAGTGATACTAAGTAATTGCATACTAAGCATTAAAAATAAATAAGTAAGGTCAGTTATTAATTGTAATTAATTTCATTAACTATTTGCGTTACTTTTTTAACTTCAAGTATGCCTAGTTATTAGGTTTTTTTTAATCGTCTACGGCTGTCGCTTACGCATTTTCGTAGGGACGCCTTCACATTATGCTCATTAAACCACAGTGGTTTATTTTGTATTTCTGTACATTTCCTAATGTTTTTTTGGAAACTATGTTGGGTTTCATATCTGCCTATAAACGTCCCACTGCTGGGCACAGGCCTCACCTCGACTATGAGGTGGTCCGAGCCATACTCCACCACGCGGGCTCAGTGCGGAGGGGTGTTTGTAAGATAAGTGACCTACCTTACTGTCAGATTTTATTAAGCCGCCGAGGGCCTCTGACCAGGTTTAACGATTAATATCTATCGATATTAACCGGGACAAACAGCTTAACGTCCCTTTCGAAGCACTGTTGCAAAGCAAAGCAATGTTGGGCTTAGCTAATCTATATTAAGCTTCGTTATCCTGGACGCCTAAACAAAGTTACAAGTTATGGTCGATCGACAAAAATAGCGATCTCTATCGTTTGCAAAATGTATGGACATGACATAAGCATTCGCTTGGTAACAACGCGAATGCCGTTTACCCTTTGTCCTGAGTGAGCGACGTAAAGCGACACAGGACGAGATGCGATTGACATTGACACAAAACTTCAAATGCGATTGAAATCGAATATTATAATATTACTAGCTGACCCGGCAAACGTTGTTATGCCATATAAATTATTATCACTAAGGTGTATGAAAAATAGATGTTGGCCGATTCTCAGACCTACTCAATATGCTCACAAAATTTCATGAGAATCGGTCAAGCCGTTTCGGAGGAGTATGGCAACGAAAACTGTGACACGAGAATTTTATATATTAGATAATTGTTATTACCTCGTGTGTGCATAAGTTTTGAGACGAAATAAAAGTTGCATAACTTTTTTTATAATTAACATATATTTCTAAAATTTTCAGTAAACAATTAGTAGATAATAATAAACAAAAAATAATTATTATTATTCAAAATGACCACCCTTGTTTTTAATACAGGCCCTTAGACGATTTGGCCAGTCATCAATGACGGCACGAATCTTTTCCAGCGGGATTCGTTTTGCTTCTCGTACAAGAGCTCGCTTCAGTGACTCCAAGTTTGGGTGGGACTTTCGGCAGGCCCTGAGCTCTAGCTCAGCCCATAAAGCATAACCCAGCGGGTCAACTTATGAACACACGAGGTATAATATGCAAGAGTTCTTTGATGACAAAAATATATAAGCAATAGTAATAAAATAATAATATAAAAAATAAATATGTATGATCCTTTAGATATTTGATGTTAAAATGATCATTTTGATAAATGTTTAATTTGAAATATATAATTATAAGTATGCAGATATTATGTCAAAATAAATTTTATGTATTTGGACTAGTGCGATATAACATAATAATAATGCGATAGTTAGTTAGCTCTCAAAATGTTGCTATGCCCTGTGCAGGGCTTCACATATACCAATATCATTTAAACTTTTATACCAACTTGATGTAATGTGACATGCAATAAATGATTTGAATTTGAATTGAAGTATTGGTCGCGCCGCGTCACATGTCACTTGTCGAGCTGCGTCCCTCACGTAGGACAACGCCTTACATACAAACGTTAGCGCTCGCTATTTTTGTTGGTAGACTTTGCAATGTAGGTACTGCACAGAGTCCCAGACAAGTTTTCTAAGTCAGCAACTCAGCGATTTGACCACGGTGCTGGTTTGACACGCTGTCAGTCGCAGTACATTATTTTGCAGGTATGCGCTCGCGGTTAACACCTTTAAGACACTTGAATGATATCAAACAAAAACAGTTCTGCCACGTTTAACAACTGTATATAAGAATAAAATTTAAACATAACAATAAGACGGCGTTGAATCGCAAAATTACTTCGATTTTGCTTTCAAAGGGTAGAACCAGCGTATCCCGGTTTGATTGAGTACTCTGTCCAAGAACTTTTGCAGGGGGTACTCGACGAACAAGGTCAGGGGCAGAGCGACTATGTGGGCCAGTACGTATACATTGATGATGTCCGTTTTCTGAAAAAAAATAAGTGGCATAAAAAGAAGTGATATTTTTGAGTGGGGACCACATCACATACCTACACTGCTCTGATCCCAAAGAAAGTAGCTTTACTTATAAAGTACTTGTGTCATGGAAATCAGAAACAAACAAACACCCAGACCCATGACAAGGTATAAATTTAATTTTCTACATTGTCTCCGTTCGGGGATTGGACTTGGCACCTCAGAAGGAGTACTTTTCAGAGAAAATTATCGTTTTTTTTTAAAACTAACTTTTCCACTTAAAAATCCCCCGACTGAGTCAGGAAAACAGCTGGTGAGCTTCAACGGCTGGACGGATTTGGACTAAACAAGCACAGCGCGCAACAAAACAAACACATATGCACACACAAACAGACATAGGTGTCAAACACATGACACACCTCTTTATCGTTGAGGGTTGAAAACTTACCAATCGGAAGACACTCGTCTCGTGCAAGAGCCATCGGCCCGTCAACATCCAAGCGTTGATGCACCAGTGACACATGGACACCGACAGCGCAAGTCGCATCAGCACCCTCAAAGCGCGCCAAGAGAACACCTTGTACACAACACTATCTGCAATCGGAATTAGATAAAGTTAAGATTAAGATAATTATATTAGCCAAGCAATACACATGTTGTGAGTGTCGTGGGTGCCAGTCTCTTTCCTCGCAAATTTATAGGATAAGTGCAAAATACGTTTTGATATCTGCCATAAAAAAAGCTAATGTGTTGAGTGTGTGTGAGAGTGTGGATGATGACGGAGTAAAATAAAAATCGGTCAAGTACGAGTCGGACTAGCGCACGAAGGCTTCCGTACCATCCACGTTCACACCAGCGAATGAGTTATTTAATTATAAATAATAAATAATAATAATAAATAAATAAATAAATATTTCACAACAATCACACCAATTCTCTAGTCCCAAACTAAGCTACGAGGCTTGTGTTATGGGTACTAGACAACGGATAAACATACTTAAATACATTTTTTTGTAAATAAATACATATTATACATAGAAAACACCCAGACCAGTACAAACCCAAATGTTCATGCACACTTATGTTTGTACTGTGCGGGGATCGAACCCGCGACCCTTGGTTTAGAAGTCCGACCTGTGGGCCACTGCACCAAACGGTCGTCAATTCGATTTATAATCAAGTTACGTGATATTCAACTCCAGTTACGTGAATTTTTTATTGAGTAATCAAATGGTTAGCGGATCGTACAAAATATAAAATTGAAATTCATAAAATTAAATTTCAAAATTTGCTTACCTTTCATTCGGAACAGTGTGTACAAGTTGGATGCTGTTATAAAGCCACTGAATAATCGCTCCAAGACAACCATGACGTGTTGCATGTTCCGATCGAAATGTCTGAAGTAAGCGAAGCTAAGGTACCAAAAACCGATTAATAACGGGCAGCCAAACCAATGGATAAATATAAATATCTGAAAAAAAAAGATTTTTTTATCTCACTCGCTTTGCAATTCTGGAACAAAAACTTATCGTTCTCAAGAGGTCCATCAGTGGAGACCACTGTACCCGTATCACCCGTGCCTGTGTATTACTTTAGCCCAGGGGGGTAACTTTGACCCTTTACCAGTAAAATGTTTATTTCACTATTCCGGTAAATTGTGTCATACGCGGTCGGTAATCTTTTATGCAGTTTATTTATTTTTTAGCATTAGCAAAATTGAAACATTGTGAAATTTAAACACACTTATAGAAAAATAGACTGCCACAGGCGGGACTCGACCCGCACTTCTCGCAAGCTGGGCGATTGCTCTCCTAATTGAGCTATCGTGACATTTACTCATCGGTCCGAATTTCTTTAAGTGCTCTGTAGGCTGTAGCCAGCCATGATTCATTACTGATGCGGTAAGATACCTACAAAATCCGAAACATTCTAAAACACCTATGCTCAGCAGTTTAACAATTGGTTTAAATGAGCTAATTTAAGTTGCTTTATTTTTTTGCATTAACAATGAGAATTTCTTTACTATGTGAAATGTGGCGTAAGTACTACGTCATCCGCCATACTTCGCCATTTGCTATCAAAATAAAATTGTTTGAGGTTCAAACTTTTTACTAACTTTAAACAAAAGAGAACAACAAAAAAAAATATGGCCCTGTAAGTATAGTCTCGCACACCGTGTGAAAAGTAGAGTATCACCTCTGGAGTAAAGGACTGTCGTCGTTGTCTTAGGCTAATGAATCCCTCGCTTCACTCAGGACTCTATATGACTCCCTCGCATTCTACATTTGACAAATTAAAATCGTTAGCGAACAATGCAATGTCGCAATGTCTGGGGCCCAGTGCTCAGTGTGTAGTGTGTACCTTTGAACTGGAATAGTCTACTCCTCTCTCCGTGTGATCGACAAGGATGATAGCCAACATGCAACCGATGATTGCGACAATTACTCCGTTGATAGGATGTATGTAGAGATCGAAGAATGACTCCGCACCGTTGAAGAAGAAGGTCCGGAACACCCTATAGAAAAATATCAAAGGTCTAGTTACTATATATGACAATTTGAAATTAAAACACTTAAAGAAAAAATTGTACAGCCACATGAATGACTTGCCAGGGCTAGAGAACTTAAAGAAATTTGGACGGATAAGTAGATAATGTCACGGCAGCTCAATTGGTTAGACTTTAGAGCAATCGTCCGCCTTGCGAGAGGTTCGGGTCCCGGCTGTGTCTGTTAGATTTTTCTTTAAGTGTGTTTTATTTTCACATAAAATTTCTATTCAGTAATTAAATTACGTAATTTAGAAGAGATAGATTAAAAACCAGATAGACTCAACTTTCATTACTAGCTCAGGGCACCCGATTCTGCGAATGTAGTCGCAAAAATTACATTGAATTATCTGATTTGATAGATCTATTATATTCATCATCATCATTATCAGTCAAAGGACGTCCACTGCTGAACATAGGCTTTCCCCACAGTCTTCCACATCGAACGATCACGAGCGGTCTGCATCCAGTGTGATCCTGCGATCTTTACAAGATCGTCTGTCCATCTTGTCGGTGAACGTCCTACGCTGCGCTTATGGTCGAAGTGTCTACAATCCTGAACTTTTCTGCCCCAACGGCCATCAGTTCTTCGCGCTATGTGCCCTGCCCATTGCCACTTGAGCTTACTGATTCTGAAGGCTATGTCCGTTACGTTAGTTCTTCTACGTATCTCTTCATTTCTGATTCGATCTCGTAGAGAAATACCGATCAAAGCCCTCTCCATCGCTCGTTGTGTTACCTTGAGCTTCTTTATAAGGCCCATTAGTCAGAGACCATGATGAGGCATTTCATGGTCGGCATTAAGATCAAAGCCAAGATCAAAACCACTCGTAGTACAGATAGACCAGATAAACAATGCATAAATATAGAAACCCTTTAAAACAAAGAGGCACGTAGACAGTTTGAAACAGAATTAAACAATAGATTTCGAGGCTTGGAGGTGCATGAAACTATTGACGGAACTTGGAAGGAAACAAAGGAATCTGTGAAAGAAATAGGACTGAAGGTGCTGGGCAAGAGGAAAAGAACTAGGAATAGGAAATGGTGGATAGAAGAGTGTGACCGCGCCTTGGAAAGAAGACGAATGCTCAAGATAATGGCACTACAGAACAACGAATGGGACGTTCGGTATGAGGAAGCGAGAAGAGAGTTTAGAAGATTGGTAAGAGTGGAAAAAAGGAAAGCATTGGAAAGAAAACTAGTGAAAATGGAGACATTCTTGAAAGCCAACGAGACACGTAAATTTTACCAAGAGCTAAATTCAGTAAAGAAAGCATACAAACCTATTGCCCAGTTACTCGAGGACGATGAAGGAAACTTGATTTCAGACCCTGAGGTAATAAAGGAAACATGGCGCCAGTACTTCATTAAACTACTGAACTGCCCCCCTGTAGGAAATAACATGATTGGAGAAACCCGACTTCGAAGAGGTTAGGGAAGCGATTATGAGATTAAAGAACAATAAAAGCCCAGGAATTGATGGTATACCAAGAGAGCTATGGAAATATTGTGGAGGAGCGGTGCAATCAAGACTTTACGAAATTATTATAAAAACTTGGGAGGAGGAAAAGCAACCAGCCGAATGGAATGTGGGCATCATCTGCCCAATACACAAAAAAGGATGTCGCAGGAAATGCTCAAACTATCGGGGTATTGCACTGTTACCGACAGCATACAAAATTCTTTCATACGTTCTCCTAAACCGCATAGAGCCCCAGGCTGAGAAGATAGAGGGAGAATACCAATGTGGCTTCCGTCGCAATCGCAGCACCTCTGACCAAATATTTCTCCTAAAACAAATCATGGCGAAAAGATGGGAATATGCACAAAGTATGCATGCACTATTCGTTAATTTCACTAAGGCCTATGCTAGTGTGGACAGAGATACACTCCTTAAAATTCTAAGATCCTTTGAACTACTACTGGAACTGGTAAAATTGGTTGAGGTTGCTACAAAACACAGCAAGATGCGGGTTAGGGTAGGTTCCAACTTAACCGATGAGTTTGAAGTAGTGGCTGGCCTTAAACAAGGGGACGCATTATCTCCGATGCTATTCAACTTCGTGCTCGAATACGTCATCCGAAAAGTAATAGAAGTCGATGGCGGAGTGGAGCTGAATGGCATGCACAAAATCATTGGATTATGCCGATGATTTGGCACTCCTTGGACAGCGCGAGTCGGATGTGCGGGCTTTAGCAGAGGTTTTGAAGGAAGAAGGAAAGAACGTCGGTCTCAGAATCAGCCGTAAAAAGACGGAATACGTTCACATGAAGAGATACAGGAATACAATGGAAAAGAGGAAAGATCTAAAGTGAATGGCTACACCTATTAAGGTGTCAACAAATTCAAATATTTGGGGTGTACCGTTACAGATACTAATGTATCTGGATCTAGATAATGTATCTGATCACAGAGAGGAAGAGATTGATATTCGTATCCAAAATGCTCTGAGATGCACGAGCTCTTCACAAGATTCTGGTGTCCAAGCTGATACGCAGGGGAACTAAAATTCGTGTCTACAAAACGGTTATTAGGCCAATTTTAATGTATGGATGCGAAGCCTGGACACTGACCTTGAAAGAAGAGAATAAGCTGCTAGTGGCGGAAAGGAAAATTCTGCGAAAGATTCTGGGACCGAAAAAACTGGAAGATGGGAGAGGTTGAGAGTCAGGAAGAATACGGAGATTGAAGACCTAGTATCCGAACCTAACATTATTGGAGAGACCAAAGCAGCCAGGCTTCGATGGCTCGGACACGTAGAGAGAATGGGAGAGGATCGTGCCGTGAAGCGAGCGTACCTGGGACAACCAAATGGGAAACGCCCGGTTGGACGTCCTAGGTACCGCTGGAAAGACGCTGTTGCTAAAGATCTGCTCAACCTCGGCCATAGCGATTGGCAAGAACTGTCGCAAGACCGAGATGCATGGCGTGATCTGGTGTCGGAGGCCAAGACTCACTTTGGGTCGTTGAGTCACCCTAGTAAGTAAATAAGTAAGATGGAGGCTTACTATTTTGTTTGTTTGGGCCGATTTTGATACCGTACCGAAGACATGCGCCACTACCAAATTTTCAGTTTGTTCAACCCTTACTAAATTCCTTAAATACCTGCACAGGCGGCGGCACCACCCTACATTAATGGTTTCTGACTACTGCAAGGAATCGTTAAATTATGATATGAGTATAGATTTCCAGATCCACTTACTCGGGTGTCATGAACATGTACGTAGGTATCAGGTCTTTCTCGAAGGCTTCATACGCGAGCCAGGCGATCGCCCCCACGAGAAGTACTGAAAGAATTTTCAGGGCGTGTTTCCGGTGTTTGTTTAGAATCAGGCATAGAACTAGCACGAAGATGTGTATTTGCATGTCCACCGCCATTATCCTGGAAAAAGAAACGGTTGTCTATCATATATTTTTGATGGGTAGGTAGACCTAGTTTTTTTTAAACAACAACATTACATATACATTGATCTGACTCCGTGGTAAGTAGCTTTAGCACTCGTGTTACAGCTAACCATAATCAACAGTAGAATTACAAATAAACAATACATATAACACCCAGACCGGTACAAACAGCCTGTTCATGCACACAAATGTTTGTACAGTGCGGAGATCGAACCTGCGCCCTCTCGGTTAATAGTCAACTTCTTGACCATTACACCAAAGTGGTCGTCAATGAAGTTGGAAATTCAAATTTGTCTTAATTAAAGCTGATCGTCGTCATTTTTGTTCAGCGCCACAGCAAAAAGTTTGCAAAATCAGACATCGCAACGAGTGTATATTTACCAAGTTTGCACAAGACAGATATGTTTCTTGTCAATAAAGTTTTGTAGAAAGGCAGCGGTGATCCAAAACTTTTTTCTGCAGACTTCGCCCTCGTTAGCAACCAGAACTGGCCACATTGGTCCGTCACCAAATTGAAGATACCAAGTCGCGGCGAAACCATTCAGTAAAAGGTACACTGGATACACTCTGTAAGACGATGAATAAGCATATATTTAGGTGTAAAAAAGTACGAGTTTATGACTGGGTCTTATAATTTTATTTATGGGTCCTGGTCAACGTCATACGGCGTCTGTTGACAGTAGTGCATCGAACCCGGGCTCACCCAGCCCGCAATAGCCCGAAAAAACCCGGGTTTTTTTATTCGTCAGATTCTTTATTTTGTCTATGAGGAATTTACTTACATAAGAATAATATAATTGTGACCCACCTTATAACTCTTTTGAGAACCAGCAATGGGAAGAGCTTAAAATTGAAATCGATTTTATCCGACAGTACCAGGATGTTGTAAAATGTCAAAAAGTTCGATATCATGAGAAAGGAGAGCGTTGCAACCATAGCTGATCCTAACATGTAACCATAAGGAGAAGATAAAATCTGCAACATAAAAAAAAAACAATGCGTCAACAAAGATTTAGAGTGTACTCGTAACTAATTCTTTCTTGTAATGCTAGCTTTCCACCAGCCGTTTTGCCCTCGAGAAATACGGTTATTTAACAAAGTTCACAGTCTGTCTCTGAACTGAACACTGAAAATGGATTTTACCACATAAAATCGTTTATCGGCACGGACTCAGTCGCGGGTGGACCACTAGTTTATTAATAATTAGTTTCCTATATTATTCATTTGGAAGATTTACAGTTTAAATAAATACTATGAGCAAGTAACAGTAAATTATAGCAGAATGCTAATAATAAACCTCCACATCTGAATAAATACAGAAAAAAATAAATGGATGATAAGTATGTACCTTTTCCATAACGCTTGGGTCATGCTGGTACATCGCGGCGGTGAGTATATACATATGACAGTATATCATGCCTATTCCCATGATAAACCTGAAAACAAAAATGTATTAAAATTTATTGATTTGGTATGATTTACAAAATATAATTTCTGGATTAACAAAACTAACAATTATTTATTTAAGCTTCACACACTTATGTTCATGTACACAAATGTTTATACAGTACGGGGATCGAACCCGCGGCCTCTTGGTCTAATAGCTAACTTCTTAACCTTTACACCAAAGTAATCGCCATTTTTTATACACCATTTTTGTTAGGGCACCAGTGCCCAAAAAATTTAAATAAAAAATATCTAACTCATCGTTGCCTTGGCCTTGGCTCTTGTTTGCGATTTTCATGAAACAAAGTTAAGAACTACCGCGATGAACAAGGTCTTTCTAGTCAAAGCAATTTTTTTAATTTATTCAAGAAACAAACAGCACTGGACTGACTGGGTGACTGGAAATTTGTGGCGGAGTCATTTAGTTAGTTAGGCCAAAATCATTTTTTTGTTTGAAAGTTTTTAGTACTGATCTTTTGGTTACACTGGTGGTTACTAGAAATTTCTTGGAAATGGTTAAATAAAGGCGGTAGGTCTCATAGTGATAACTGTCAGATTAACCCAAGACTACCTCTCTTACGGCTAAGCCGCTAATTTCCAGTCACCCTGTATAACTTATGAACAGTATCAAAGAAAAACTATGCGAATAAACACATAGCGAAATCAAATATATCGGAAACATTACATAAAAAGCGAAGGTGTCTTTTCTTTTTACATACCTGTACCCATTAATCACTTCTAGTTGTCTTAAGCGGGGATCCACATCTTGATAATTCGAAGTGAGGTGGTTCCAGTTAATCCGAACAGAAAAGGACAAGAGGAGTGGATTTTCTGAAAATTAAAACCAGTTGTTCAAATTGAGTCTTCACCTTTAAGGTTGACTGGCGTACGCACCGTTTTTTCAAGGTTTCAATGCAAGGTTAATGTCTAGGTTTGTCACAAACTCAGTACCCCTATTTTCGTCATCGACTTTGCAATGTAAACTGAATGGAGCCTCAGTGAACGGACAGAGCAACGATTTATTTTCATAAATAAAATTATATATTTGGTAGAATATTTTTATATCATTTTTTTAACGATATCAACACGATTGGTGGGCGTTGGCGGTCGCTGTTATTGGTGTGAGCCACGCTAGAGCTAAATGTCTAACTTACTGCTTCCCCCTTCTTCTTGATAAAATGAATTGCATAAAACATCGGGAGTAAAGAGTAGGTGAATTACTGCACCGTTTGATAGTTCATCAACGCCAGGGGCTCCTTGCCGTTTCGTTTGTACCTTCGGATCTAGCCAGCGCGTTCGCTTGCACGGTCATGCTTGTAAGAGTGACTGGGATGGCTACATCTAAAGCTATGCTATTCATAAATAAAGTCTTCGGCAAACTTAATGTCCTATTTACTGCTTGCCTTCTTCGCAATAAATAATTCGTTGACAGTTCCAACGACAGCCATCACGAGGAGAAAGCAAGCGTAATACAATACAGCACTATTTTATGGGCGATGTCATTAGTATCACCAGACCAGAGATAGGTTGCCGCTCGCACGACAATATTACTAAACCTACTGCTATCCATCTTCACAATTAAGAAGTCGTACACGGTTCCAACGACTGCCATCACGAGTAAAGAGCATGCGAATCACAGGGCCGATAGATGGTCGGTGTCATTGGTATCAGCGACACAGGACAAGGGTCATCACGCCTGCGGTATTAGTGGAACTCGTTCAGCGAGCGATCATGATGGCACCGTGCGTAAGCTAATGTTACTTTACTCAAACCAAAATAAACGCTTAACTTACTGTTCACCTTCTTTGCTATAAAGAAGTCTTAGACAGTTCTAACAACAGCCATCACGAGGAGAGAGCAGGCGACGCGCCGAAATGCTAGAAGGGCGGTGTCATTGGTATCAGCGACGCCAGGCCGGAGTCACCGGTCGCGCGACAATATTATTTAAGTCTTATTTAAAGTCCAACTTACTGCTTCCCTTCTTCGCGATATAGAAGTCGTAGACAGTTCCAACGACAGCCATCACGAGCAGAAAGCATGCGAAATACAGCACCACTTTGTGGGCGGTGTCATTGGTATCAGTGGCACCAGGGCGGGGGTCCCCGCGCGCGCGGCAGTAGTGCAGCGTGTGGATGCGCGCGCGCAGCGAGCGGTTGCGTACGGATGCGTCCACGCAGTGCTCGAAGCGCGCCGTCGCGTTTGCTTCGTTGCTTGGGCAGCGCGTCGGCAAGCATAAGCCCCGGTGGAGATACGACCGGTTGTATAGGTGTATGTCTTGAGATTTTTCCTGAAAGAATCGGAGGGTTGAGCTACATCTTACAAAAGTGTTCTCCTTAGATGATAACTTGGATCTTTTCAAGAAGAGATAGGCTGTTGTTAGACAGATATGATACATCATCGGCCACATCGTCACTTACCATCGTGAGATTGTGGCTTAATGTCTGGATAGCGATTTATAAATAATAAAAAAATTGGGTATCCTTATATAGGTAAAGTATAAGTTTCGAAAGTAGCTAAAATGAGTCTTCTTGGATGCACTTTGCTCATGTTGCATTTTTTGAGTCGGCGTCACTCGTATAAAAACTGTGCTAAACGGCCAAATGAACTTTGGCCTTTTGAAGTCTTTATAGATATTAAATACAGTAGTCAACTAAATTGGAGGACACTTTGTCGTATCGAAAGTCATTTGGAGGTAGCAAGACAAAGACCATTAATTACTATACTATACTTCCAAAATTGTTCACTCTATCAGCGGCGTATGCAATCGTAACTTTTTTTACGGGCACAGGTATCTATATAAATAGTGACTAATTACCTGAATGAGGTCGTATAGTGGACTAGGACCATCGCTGTAGACCTCAAACTGACCAAGGCAGTACATGCCGTCCTTCCTCTCCAGGCATTTTTCAAAGTCGTCCAGGTGGAACAACTTTGGAAGCTTGAGGGTATCAGCATCTAGAAGAAATAAGTAACTATAAACATACTAAAGTATAAAACATACTAAAAACCTACTAAAAAAGGGACAAGACTTTCGACTGTAAAAACTGGACTAAAAAGGATTAATTTTGGTGCATCCAACTGCTTGTAACCGCTCGACCTAAAGTTCGTATAGAGATCTTTTTCAGCAGTTCATACCTTTCACAAGATTATTCATCGTCATTATATCAGCTGTACGACGCTCACTTCTGTAGATAGACCTCTCCCAAGGGGTTCTTTATTTTTATTCATAAAATTTTAAGTCATAATTTATTATGGCATACTGCTACTTGTCCTGAGATTAGTTACGCATAATACTATTTTGCCATAAATTTCTAACTATATTTTTTAAAGTCATAACCACTATAAGTATAACAATAATAAAGCATACTATCCCAACGCATAATTATCATTACGCATAATGACGTTTAAGCATAATTACTAGGGCGGTTTGATAAGTCCATGACTTTGAAAAGAAAAACATATATTTTGTGTACAAAAACATTTTATTTTTCTACATACTCTCCTTTCAACTCTACACTCTTTTTCCAGCGATGCTCCAATCTCTTCAACCCATCCAAAAAATACTTTTTGTCAAAGCCTGCAAAATAGGCCTCGGTTGCAGCTATCATCTCTTCATTGGATGAAAATCTTTGCCCAGCAAGCCATTTCTTCATGTTTGGGAAGAGAAAGAAGTCACAGGGGGCTAAATCTGGTGAATATGGAGGGTGCGGCAATAATTCGTATCCTTATTCGACAAGTTTTGAAGTCGCGCCTGCAGACGAGTGGGCCTGAGCATTATCCTGATGAAATAGAACTTTTTTCTTTGCTAGATGCGGTCGTTTCTTTATCAACTCTTCATTAAATCTTTCCAGCAATGCAGCATAGTAAGCACCGGTTATTGTCTTGCCTTTCTCCAAGAAATCGATGAAAATAACCCCTTGACTGTCCCAAAATACTGTTGCCATCACTTTACCAGCCGAACATACCGTTTTTGCCTTCTTTGGTGCACGTTCGCCGGTAGAAGTCCACTGCTTTGACTGTTGTTTAGTCTCTGGCGTATAATGGTGGACCCACGTTTCATCCACGGTTACGTACCGACGCAAAAATTCACTTGGATTGCGATTATACATAGCCAGACATGCCTCAGAAGTAGACACGCGTTTTCGCTTTTGGTCGACTGTCAGTAAGCGCGGCACCCATCTTGCAGAAAGTTTTTTCATTCCCAAAATATCGTGCAAAATATGAAAAACTCGTTCAGTTGAGATGTGCACAGCCTCAGCTAACTCGGCCTCGGCCTTCCTGGGCGCTCGGCATCATTGGTTGTAATACGTCCACAACGAAACTCAGTAAACCATTTATGTACCATTCCATGAGACGGCGCTGAATCCCCGTAATATTTTTTCAACTTGTCTTCGGTCTGCTTAATGGTTTTCCCGCGTAAAAAATAGTGTTTAATCAAGACTCGAAACTCGGATTTCTCCATTTTCGAAGAACACCTTCACAGCCGCCAAACTTCTTTTGTTATTAAATATTGTTTTCGCGCCATATTTGAAAATAGAATTATTTTAGGTTCGCAAAAATATTACTTTTAAGAAAATATCATTAAAAATAAAAAAAGTTTCTATTCAGCCTGAAAGTCATGGACTTATCAAACCGCCCTCGTACAGTCAGGGCAAAAGTAAGATTAAACATTTTGTATGATTAATTTTTACACAATAAAATACTTTTCGAGTTTAATCAGGCCTACTGCTACACTATTGGTTATATTTAATATATATTTTAAATAATATATTTTTGTTTTTCAGATTCAAATATCTATTAATAAGTAAAATAAACCTAACCTAACCTAATACCTACTTTTTGTTTTTCAGATTCAAATAGCTATCAATAAGTAAAATAAACCTTACCTTTAAGGTTTATTTTACTTATTGATACCTACTTTTTGTTTTTCGTAACGCATGTTTCCTTTATGCTTTTTTATCATTATGCCAAATTATTATTAGACCAATAAACAATGCCTTACAACTTTATTACATATTATCACAGTTATGGATAAAACAATAGGATAAATAATATTTATGCTTAATAAAACAGTATGCCAAAAAACAATTATGGCACATTATTATTATTATGACAAAGAAAAATATGCCTAACTCATTAAAGCAAACTGAATAGGCTTGTTTCCACTATGAAAGAAATATTCAAAAACTGATTTTCTCTAAAATAATTCATAATTTCAGATGCCTTTACACTAATATTTTTCTGCAGTTCGTATTATTTGATTTTTAATTGGAATTCAAATGATAATTAGTCACTCAGTCGGCATTGCACGCGGTGACGTCAATGTGTGTTATTCCCATACAAGCTCTATGAAGAAAAGCGTTTTGACAGTTGATAAAAAGTACGTCAACGATTGGTGGTGTCAACTACCGTATTATGACAAAAAAAATTAGGCGAAAAAAAGGGATACCCTCCCAAGGATCTCCACCGCGATCACGATCACAGTGGCTTCTCACGATCGTTATCAGATCTTAGCTGATCATAAAGCATTCGAAATGTTTAATGAGCTAGTATCCAAAAAACGTTAGTACACCCGTTCAACAGTTGAAAACCTTCGGATGAATCAGGAAAACAGCTGGTCTATCAGCTTCAACGGCTGGACGAATATTGACCATTCGAATAAAAAGAAAACTGTTTTGATCAGTATCCGTTCGGGAGGTGCCACAGACAAACACACACAGATAGAATAGGGCTCTAACTGATCATAATTATACTTCT
Source organism: Pyrausta despicata (assembly GCA_963921415.1). Lineage (NCBI taxonomy): Eukaryota > Metazoa > Arthropoda > Insecta > Lepidoptera > Crambidae > Pyrausta > Pyrausta despicata. The sequence continues at coordinate 10,746,673 of OY992865.1, read as the reverse complement.
TATTCGTCGGGGGTTACAAATGGATCAACCAAAACGTTGATTTGATACGGAAGGCTTACCTGAATCTTTCCTGCAATGCACGAGGGAAAATGCAAGGACTAAGTAAAAGAATGGCTGGGTCCAAGCCATCTTTACAAAAATAGTACTTGTAAGGCTGAGGATTCTAACTGACTAAATACTAATACGTTTACTAAACAAATCTTCTAGCAAAAAGTTTGCAAATTTTCATTTCGCAATCTGATAGGTCAAAACATCATTGTTGTACCTATTATGCATAAAAATTTGTGCTAAACATAAGAGTGAAAATAATAATGAATGAATTTAAATATATTAAAAGAAAACATAGTTTTTAACGCTTGTCAACATTCAAAACCGCTGAATATGAAATGAGCAAGTCATCTAGCTACAGCTAGCGACAGTGGAACGTGTTGACGCAATTTTTTGACTTAAGACTCGATCTTTAGACTTAGGTATTACACGCTGCTACTTTTTTAGCAGCGATGCAGTCGCAAATGGTATAACTTAAAAAAATGAAATTGAAAAGAATTTATTGGTATTAAAAAATTACATTAAGGTTTTACATTAACATATACGAGGTGTAACAAAAAACCCCGTTATAACTGAAGGGTGTTGTTGTGCCCGTAAACCTGAACAACTTTCGCTAAGAAACCTAGGTCGAAATCTCAAAAAATCGTTTGGCTCTCCCATAGTAAATCGATCAGCTGATTGGCAATTTTGTATGGGAGATCCGATTATTTTTTTGAGATTTTGACCAAGGTATCATTGGGAATGTTGTGCAGTTTTCCGGGCACAACAACACCCTTCAGTTATAACGGGGTTTTTTGTTACAACTTGTATAATAACCATAGTAAAAAGAAATTAAATAATAATGGGACTATACTTATAAAAAGAATCATAATAATTTTCAATTATTCCTTTACACACGCATTCCTTTACTTGCGTCACTTTTAGCTCTGAGGCAGTCGCGAAGCTGATCGAGCTGGCCATTCCGTACCGCGGGGAGAGCACGAACAACCATCATAACGTATTTATAACGTTTTACTATTCGTTAACTTGTCAATGTGTATCGGAAACTGACAGTTTCTGACGGTTTGACGATACGAATACGTTACGATATCTTTTGTGCTTACCCCACAGATGACAGTATATCACGCCACGAATTTCATCGCCCTTATTACATGTGCATAATATGCCACATTTTTTACCTTGACGTGCTGTCAAGCATTGTGTCATAAAAGGAGAAACGATTTCGTTCTGACGAATTTCGTTTTTTTTTGTATGGCTTCTGTCACGTTTCAAAAACGCGTGCATCAATAATAAAAGGCATAGTGTGTAACGGGCCTTACAGTCTTACGATGCTATACTGTACCACCTATTTGATTTCAGAAAAAAAGTCTTGATAAGTTTATTTTCAGGCACAGCTAAAATATCTAAACTCTTTAGTATCGTGTCATGTTCCACTACAAAATTTGACAACATGGAGATACGTATTTTTTTGTGAAATTTTTGTAATGTAGTACCTAAATACAATAGTACAAAGTTAAGGTATCTACCGAGCTACGTCTTGTTGATGAAATGATACAACGAAGCAGTTGGAAAGAACTTTTTACATGGTTGACCTGTACCTATGTTAAATGTATAAATTTTTATGTTAATAATAATAATAGACTGTGGATGCTATCGTAATGAGGGAAGCATCTAGGAAACGTAAGAGCATTCATAGAATGTATATTAATTACCAGAAAGCGTTGGATTCTGTCCCCCATAGCTGGCTTATGCAGGTATTGCACATTTATAAAATACACCCTAAAATTATAGCATTCTTAAAATCAGCGGCACAAACATGGCAGACCGTATTAAACATTAAACTGGACGGAACTTCTTTTACTACCGATACGTATTCAACGCGGGATATTTCAAGGGGACGCCCTTGGTCCACTCTGGTTTTATTTAGCCCTGAACCCTCTCTCCACACTTTTGAACAGATCGCGGTTAGGATACAGAGTTAAATTATGTGATAATGAATCAGTTCTCTCTCACCTCATGTACATGGATGATATCAAATTGTATGGCAGTAGCAAAACCGAATTATTTGATATACACATGCAATTTGGTATCGACAAAATTGTAAAACACATTCAGTAGAACGTGGTAAATTACAGCTTAATACTTATACTCTCGAAACGGGTGGCGATGTAGAGCCCATGGATGAAGAGGCAACCTATAAATATCTCGGTTTTCGTCAATCCAGACAAATTAATCAAAAACAGACAAAATCAGTACTGAAAGCAAAATTCAAACAAAGATTAAAACTTATACTAAACACACACCTTACGTCGAGAAATCTTGTTAAAGCTATTGTTACGTTCTAGGGGTGTGGGATCTAGATTGAAATGCACTTCTAAACCGATGAAGTAGAGTAGGATTTATTGTACACACTTTACGTTACAACACTTAGTACACAAACACTTATATCGCACTCCAAAATCTTCTTGTCGCAGTTTTCGCTTCGATGTTTACTCGTCGCTTTCCCAAATTAAACTCAAACTCGGTCGCATTCCCGGGCTCCTTATATACCGGCCGTCAAGGACTCCCGAATATTCGGTAGGTACCTACTACCCAGTACGAGACTGTTCGGGATCCTTCCAAATGCCGTCTTGCCTAGCCTAGACCTTTCTCGAATGTTCGGCATCATAGTGCTATCCTTGTCTTGTGCTGTCTCTGTCACACCTTTCTGGGATGTTCTTAGTATAGCTGCCTCTCTCTAATCGTGCTCTCTTTCACTCCTACTGAAAACTACGTCATAAACTGAAGTGGGCTTCAAAGGCCCATAAGGGGTCCTGAAAACGCCTGAAAACGGGTTTTCAGGTTATGGCGTCATCTGATAGAGGGTGGCCTGAAACGGACTGAAAACATGTTTCAGGCGCCTGAAAACAACGGCAACTTGGGTGAAATTTCGATAAACTAGTATGTGCTAGAGCACTCTCTGAAACGGCCTGAAATGGTATTTCAGCCTGCTGAAAACGCCTCCAAGGCACGGAAAAACACGATCAAAGTTTTAGCACTAGCCCACCGGCGTAACACTATTAATTCATTCGCGATTCCAATAATAACCTACTCATTTGGCACTATCACTTGGTCACAGACAGGTTTAACGTCACTACGAAGGCTGATAAATACTTTACTCAGCAGACACCGAAAACACCACCCCAAGACATGTGTGCGTCTCGTACTTCCACGAAAAGAAGGAGGTAGAGGCCTAGTTGACATAAAGAATTTACACAATAAACAAATATCAGAACTTAGAAGATATTTCCTCAAAAAAGCAGAACACATACCACTCTACATAAACTTGATATAAGTCGACACAAAACTGACACCCCTAAATCTCAGTGACAAAAATAGCCAAGGGAATGAAAATTATAGTAACGATAAAGACAAATTGAATGAATGGGCCGCAAAATCTCTGCATGGACAACGTATAGCAGATCTCCACTAACCGCATGTAGACAAAAATGCATCGAACGCGTGGCTGAAGCGTGGTGAGCTTTTTCCGGAGACTGAGGCTTTCATGCTCGCAATACAAGATCAGGTTATTGCTACTCACAACTATCGCAGGTAAATTACCAAAGAATTAACTACTGATCTTTGTCGGCACTGCAATAGCGCACCTGAGACGCCACACATGGCGTCACACATAACAACACATAACCGGAGCATGCAAAGCCTTGGTGCAATCAAATTATAAGCATCGCTACGATCAGGTAGTAGCTATCATCCACCAATATGTTGCCCACAAGCACCAACTCATTTCACAAAGTCCCGTATTATAAATACCCCCGCAGTTGTGACAGAAAATAGTGATATCAAAAAGATCTGGGATCGAACCATTCTCACCGACGACAAAACCATATACTTCAATAGACCTGTCATATTAATACACGATAAAGTGAGTAGAAAAGTTTAACTTATTAACATCGCTATCCCAAATACGCACAATCTTCAAACAAAAATTTTTGATAAAATCTCTAAATATCAAACCCTTGCAATAGAATTAAAAACACAATGGCGAGTCCTAACAGTCCTGATAGTACCCATAGTAATCTCTTTCACGGGAGTCATACCAAGAACCCTACAAAGGAACCTTCAAGTACTCGACATCTCAGACAGAATAATACCTCTTCTCCAGAAAGCCTTTATACTTAATACATGCCGAATCTTAACCTTTTTTTTTCACAAAAAAAAAGGTTAAGTCTAATCGGTTTACAAGTAAGTTTAACGAATGGGCTACACCAGGTATTTATAAAAGCAGGAACAAGTTATTTGATCTGTATAGTATTAGAGAACATTCTCAGGACCCACATATTATAGAATATGTTAAAAAATATTCAAAAATCTTTAAAAAAGTTTGTGCCCAAGCAAAGACGAATCATCTTCGTAGGATAGTTTCAGGTTCAAAAAATAAAGCCAAACCTACCTGGAATATCATTAACAAAGAAACCGGTAAAGATAAAACAAAAGATCGTTCATATTCATTAAAAGATGGAGGTAAACTAGTTAAATCTGATGCAGAAGTAGCTAATATTTTTGAAAAGTACTTTGCTAATATAGCACCATCTACTACTAAAGAACTTAACTCTTCTGCAGAACTGTCTGAATCCATTCTCAAATCCAATATTGATGAGTGTGATTCACCACTATACTTTAGATACGTAAGCACCGATGTAATTATGAACGCATTCAATGAAATAAATATGAAAAAAACCGAGGATCTTTGGGGAATATCCGTATGTATAATTAAAACTATTATTGAAATCATAGCACCTCTTTTAGCGATCATTTTTAACAAATGTATTTATGAAGGAAAATTCCCAAATTTAATGAAATTTAGTAAAATAGTACCGTTATTTAAATCTGGTGACAAAAATAACCCCTCAAATTTTCGACCGATATCAATCTTACCGGTTCTAAGTAAAATTTTTGAAAAGATTATATTCAATCAGCTACTATTTCACTTCACATCAAACAATTTATTGCATAATAAACAATTTGGTTTTACAAAGGGTCGCAGTACTGCTGATGCTGGAGTCGCTCTGTTGAAACATATATTTGATGCCTATGATAGTAAGCATGATGCTGTGGGAATCTTTTGTGACCTCTCTAAAGCGTTTGATTGTGTTGACCATGAGACCCTGTTGAGAAAACTACGCCATTATGGTGTATCAACTAATGCATGTAACTTATTTAATTCATATCTCACTGAGAGAACACAAAAGGTTTCTATCAATGGAGCAGAGTCTCCTGGAGCACCTCTCACTATGGGTGTGCCCCAGGGTTGATATTGGGACCGTTACTGTTTCTAATATATATTAATGACCTTCCATACTTTGTCGACGGTGCTTGTGAGATAGTGTTATTTGCTGATGATACTTCACTACTTTTTAAAACTCCAAGGGGTAAAGAATTGTTTGACGATGTAAATGGTACTCTCTCGCGAGTACTTCATTGGTTCACCGTTAACAATTTATTGCTTAACGCGACCAAAACTAAATGCATTAAGTTTACAATGCCCAATGTCCGACAAGTTCCAACAAGGGTTGTTGTTAAGGATGAACAACTAGTTACTTCAAATACTGCAACTTTTTTGGGAATTACTTTGGATGATAAGCTCCAGTGGGGTCCTCATATCATGACCTTATCAAAGAGACTAAGCTCCGCTGCATACGCTGTAAGAAAGATAAGGTTTCTGACTGATGTTGAAACGGCAAGACTAGTTTATTTTAGTTATTTTCACAGTATCATGTCATACGGCATCTTACTATGGGGCTCAGCTGCAGATATAGAGACAATTTTCGTATTGCAGAAACGAGCCGTGCGGGCTATTTATAAACTTAAATCAAATGAAACACTTAGAGAATTGTTTAAAGAAGTTAAAATACTTACAGTTTACTCGCAATACATTTACGAAAACCTAATTTACGTTCGAAAAAACTTACACTTATTTCCTAAAAATAGCGATTTGCATAACTTCAACACAAGACAAAAAAATAGGCTTGCCGTTCCACATTTTAGGCTTCATAAGGTTGGTCACTCATTTATGGGTAGATGTGTAATATTTTTTAATAAATTGCCTGAAAATTTAATTTCATTGCCTTTAGATAAATTTAAAACAGTTGTAAAAGATGTATTAATGTCGAAAGGATATTATAAAATTGATGATTATATAAATGACAAAGATATATGGAAATGTTTAAATGCAAACAATTACAATTATTGTAAATCAATTTTGAAAAGAGGCAATGACAATAGTGACTGAGTTTCTTGCGCCGCTTCTTCTCAGCACTTGCCCAAACTGTCCCGAAGCGGTGGTAGGGTCAATTTATATGTTGGGACGTGTAAAAGTGCTAATTTGTTAGCCTAATTACAAAAATAAATTGATTTTATTGATTTTATTATTGATTTTAATCACACGCAAATTTTTGTCATCCGACTCATTGCTAACCACGATGGAGAAAACGAAAATATATAAATCAAAATAAAAAAATATATAAAGTAAGATTATTTTACTAACAAAATGGACCTGCGGTGTCTGATTAGTACTGATTAATTAAAATAAAATTAATAATAATAATAAAAAAACTAGTGGACCCAGCAGACGTCCTGCCCGCTGTTCTCATATACCTTATTTTTATACATAAAAAGCACTGTATCAAAATCATTTAAGTATTTTTAAAGTTCTAAGCATAAATACATACAGACAGACGAGGAATTGACTTTGCTTTATAGGTACTATGTAGTGATGCTGAAAAAAAAAACAAAGTTTGGACAGTATTCATGGACGCGGACCCAATTGATTAAATATAGCCCATAAGGTGCTCAGTGACAGGCAACCCGCCTGAGCGTCCGTATAAATTTTAAAACTTTTGACGTGACAACGTCTTATAAATTGGTTTGCCGGGTGACACTTCAAGAAACTGCGTTACGCTCCGCTCACGGTCCGCGCTCACAATGAGAGCGAGTGAGAGGCACGCGTCCCTTCGACTCGGGCATGGTTAGCCCGCCTAAGAGCGAGTGAGACAGACATAAAAAGTGAAAGGCACGCGTCCCTTCCTCTCGAGCACAGTTAACCCGCCTAAGAGCGAGAGAGACCGAGCGAGAGAGAGAGAGTGAGAGAGATAGGCATACACACCGGTTCATGTTATACGAATGAATATTCACATTAAAATTATTTTACCACTCAAAGTCGTTGTCACGTAAAACTTTCGCCCGTATACCGACTTTACAGGCAACTAATTTTTTTTGTTTTTTAACTTTATATTGTCTTTTCAGGACAGAAATTACATCGGTTTAAACATTCTTTATTTCCATTAAGACAATTAATTATTATTCCAGTTAGCTAAGCTGGCATAAAATCGTATAACGTAACATTAACGTTACGTTACGTATCGTTTCTAGCAAGACCATAATTTGTTAGAATAAACTCGCGAGTCATGTTCGTCTTCAATGCTACGTCACGTAAAGTAACATGTTGCGTACGCATTAGGAATAACGGAAATATTCTGAACGAAAGGAAAATCATATACTTCGCTCTGTCCAATTCAACACACGATTCAAACATAATATTTTAAACATTATTTTATGTTGCATTCTAGTAATTCAACGTGCATACAGGGTATGTACGGTGGCCAGCACGTCACGGTTAACACTGCGATATCTTATGCGTTTGTGATACGGTCGATTTTTCAACAAAAATGTGTTGCCTGATGTGCATGTGAAAATTTATATGGACGCTCAAAAACCCGCCTGTCATGTAAAATCTTTATGAGTCGTTAAGAACACCTTATGGGCTACATTTAATCAAATGGGTCCGCGTCCATGAAATTCTGTTTTTAGCACCACTGCATAGTATCAAGCAAAGACAATTCCCACGCTATCAGTATGTACGAATGCTTAGATCTTTAAAACTACTAAAAGGATTTTAATGCAGTATTTTTTAATAGATAGAGTGGTTCAAGAGAAAGGTCTGAGCAAGTGGTTCATGAGGAATGTATGAAAATATGGTAAGAATGCGAAAAACAGCGAGCAGGACGTCTGCTGGGTCCACTAGTTAAAAATATTTAAACATTAAACATACAAGTCAACCATGTAATAAAGTTCTTTCTAACTGCTTCGTTGTGTCATTTTATCAACAAGACGTAGCTCAGTAAATACCCTTAACTTTGCACTATTATATTTAGGTCCTCTATTTCAAAATCTGTATAAGTAAATCATTGTTACGTCACATAACATTTACGTATCATGTTACGTGACGTAACATTGCTAACAAACCAATGATAAGTTGGAAATAAATCGTGAATTGTATCATTATTTGTCATCCACTTACAGTACTAATGAATATGAATATGGAATAAATTTTCTATTGTCGATAATTTATTTTGAAGTTTTTCAAATCATTGCGTTAAGGTTAGGATTTACGATTATATAATCTCTCTTAATAATAAATGCTCAACAACGAAAAATAAATAAATAATTTTATTTAAGCCTTTTTACATGTATCATAAAAGTTTATTCACAAGCTGTCCAAAAGGATACTCCACGAGTAAGGTCAGCGGTATCGCAACGACAAACGAAAAGAAAGTAACGTTGACCATGTCCTGGATCTGTAATCAGGGATGACAACAATAATACTAGCATATTACTTTTAAACGAGCGATTTTAGTCTTTACGGGGCATGATTTTGTAAAACAACGCCCGTATTATTTTATTAGTAAAAAATTGTTCAAAAGAATCCCAAAACTATCAAAATGTGTTGCTTAGACGCATGGGAGGTGTTAACGCTCGATGATAAAGTACTTTCCGTGGAACTGACCGATGCATGGCTAGCTTTTACTTGTCTTCTGCGTCATGTATATTACAACTCTTGAGATTTGCGTTGTTGTACAAAACCACACCGTACATTATATTAATTACCATCACGCTCCAGCTGAAGTAAAACAGAAAGGGTCGGTTAGCCATCAAAGTTTTGTTAACCGCCCAGTGGACCATGTTCATTGACATCGCCATCCGAGCGAACATGCGGAGCCATTTCCAGTTCAAAACTTGCGTGAAAGGACCTGAAAATGGCCGGACAATAAACATTGTAGCCGGCGTTCGGTACATCGGCGTGTCCGCCACCATTTCCCTATTCTTGTTCTGTGTTTAACTTATTTCTCTTCCTCTCTGCTATCTTATTGTTCGCCTATTTTATTTATTTTTGCTTGTATTGTCAAAAACGTCAACATCGGCAACATTGTTTCTGAGTTTCAACAACCATAATTTAAGTAGTCTATTAAAAAAAAAAGAATGAAGGCTACCAGTGAGTGGAGAGCAAGATCGTTTTAAGACCCCATATCTGTACCGCGGTGTACCCACGTGTTCTAGAAATGCTGCTCAAAGTAGGGTGACCAGAAACTATCATAAGAAAGGATAAGTGACAATCAGCAGCGGTGTCAGAGAATAAAGTTAGATTTATGACATAGAATTCTGTCCAACCCAAAAGTATTCTGAAATTTAAGTAATTCATCAATCTTAATTGGATAAATAACATGAAAAAGTTTTTGCATTGATTCCGTTTGAAATGAGCAATATAATATTTTTCAATTTAAGTATTTATCTAAATAATCAAGATGAATATTCATTTCAGCACTTACTTTTGACTTTAATGTAGGTGTTTGTTACTATCACACAAAAGCAGGCTGTAATGAGCCTTTCTACAGGAATCAGTAGCGCCATAAATATAGGATTAGTGTAGGGGAATACGCTTGTACCAAATACGAAATAGAATGCATATAAACCAGGAAGACTGATATAATGTGCTGCTACCATTAACTGGAACAAAAATACAATTGTATGTTCGGCTCTTATTATCTTAAAACTAAATAAAAACTTGTAAAAAAAAGAAGCTTTACTCCGTTTAAATTGGATAAAGAATGTTAATCAACGAAGTTCAGCCTAGCAATCACCTGACTACCACCTAACCTAGCACAAGTTTTAAAAAAATTGACTTATTTTCAAATTATTCACATTTTAATGTTAATCTAAAAAAAATTATTACATTACCTTCTAAGTGTTCTTCTGTCATTATGTTAAACCTATAAATTTTATAGCTGACTCTGAAAACTTACGTAAACAAGACACGCAAGATACGAATGTCAGCCACCTTGACAAACACTCTTTGAACTAAGTATTACAGTTCATACAACATGATCAAATTATTATATTTTTGAAGTTCCGTCAAATCAATTTCTTACGGGGAGTCAACAGTCAGTAAGTATTGTGATAAGTTTTGCGGATTACCAATAAAAAGAAAATTATTTGAAAATAAGCCCCATCATTGAACAAAAAAATGTAAGGTAACAAGGTTACCTGCGGCTGCACCTGTTTATGTCGAGAAAAAAGCGCATGGTTTGTTAGGAAACATTCTTCATCGAGTTTGAACGCAGTATAAAGCTTCGTGTTTGTTTGTTTGTAACCAAATATTGCAAGCTAAATTTCACTTACTTCCATAATATGTCTGATTATGCTAAAAACTCGTCTATACGTAAAGTTTGGATGACAACCCACAATTTGAATATAAAGGCTTGTTAAAAAATTATTCTAATTACAACTTGTTGTTTTTTGTTTTTGTTGACAATTAAAATAATAGTGATTGAAAAATTATTCAATGATTTGTGCCAAAATAATAATATTAATAGTCCTCCTGGCTGATTTCGACCACGGCGGCCAATCTCAACAGAGATAAGCCAACTACGCAGGAGATATTAGGTCTTTACCTATGAAATTGCCGTTTTAACTTTTTTGTAACTTTGAACTTGAATATCTTTGACTTGGTGCGATCTGAAAATTTAACTTATTCTAAAATGAAAGCTAGGAGAATAGTGTTAAAAAATATACCTTTTATTCATTTTGGAATTATTTTGATTTAGCTAGAAAATAAACTAAATCCATATATCAATCCGTAGATAGTTGTACAGGAACGGTTCAATGTGCCCAAATAGGCTTCACTATTGCTTGCATGGTTTTTTGTTGTTTTTTTTAGATTTACATATAAAAAAATAACAATAGAAAAACGGGAAAAATCACACATCCTGTATTTGGGATGTTTGGTATACCAAAATAGGTTATTTAACACAATCGAAATCCAACTGTAAATCAAATATCAATGGATACCATGTTTTTAAAAACTTATCTTTATAAGAAATCAAAGTTACGAAATTCTCCATACAAAAAGCAACTCCATTAAAAAAATCGAAAATTAATAAAACTTATTTTTTTTAAACAAAAAGTCATGCAATGGGTAGCTTTGCCATTCATATAAAGGCTTAAAACACTATCTACCGTTTTTGTAGCACTACTGACACGATGGAACATTTTTTTTTTAATATTTCATGCTTGTGGTCGTAGCCCAATCCTGGCTAAACAAAATAAAAATAAAAATGCATATTTTTAAACAATTTATTCCAAGCTTTAATTTAAACCTAAGTTGAATTTTAAACTCCCACCCAATTCAAGTGCAAAGTAAAAACGGCAATTTCATAGGTATGGACTATTATAGTGCCAAAATGGTCCTTGCTCAGTAAAGTCGTGGCGACAGGTGAATAACGACAACGACACTGATTTTCAGCGAGGACCATCGGGCACTGTAGCGTTAAATACCATAATTTTACGATTTTTTTATTAAATACAAAATTGAGAAAACCAAAAAATTACATAGTATAATAATCATTATCGATTAAATTATTATACCAGAAAAAACATAAATTAAGAACCCAAACAATTAGATTTAAAAAACGTGGAAAAGGTAAAAATAAACAAAATTTGAGCAGCTGACAAGGTTTTACGCGACGTCCCCGCGGGATGAAAAAATCTCGGTCGGTGGATACTAATGCTTTAGTAATCTGTGCTAATGCGCTTTGCCTTTTACGTTTATCGTTTAAGTTCTTTATCTAGAGGCATTTTTTTTCCACAATAGGATTTAAATAATTATTGTTTATTAAATGTCTTACCGTAGAAGGTTCAGGTTCCTTTTCTTGTTTTTGATCTCGATCCTTTGATTCTCGGTAATGTTGAAATGCTAACCAAACCGCGGTCGCCGTAATGATCAAACAATTGTATGGCGAAAAGAAATAATTTGTGAAGCTTCTGCTCGTACTGAACATAGCTCGCATGTGTCTAAAAAAAGGTCACGAAAATAAAATGATAATAGTGGAATGATGTTTAAAATGACGTTCCATTTACTTACTCTGGGTTGATAATGTATATATTAGGGATATATAGGTTCGACAGTGCCACATACGCTGTGCAGGCTGTTGCCACAGCTATGAAAGCCTGAAGAACCCTCGTAGAATATTGGGGCCACTTTTTCAATATGTAGACTACAATCATAATCGGAATATACGAGTGAACAATCGCTGAAATCACCCTGAAATAACGAAAAAAATAAAAACTGTCAGCTTAGATGTATTTTATTAAAGTTTAATAAAGCTTATTTGTTTGTGGTATTCAACAGAAAAACGCTGTTTCAGACAAAGAGATGAAGGAAGAATTCCCTCATTACATTTACAGAATCCAACAAGTAAACTGCTTACCAAGTCTGACCGTTACAGATTTTGTGCGGCTCAAAAATGTGCTGCAAGAAAAACGGAAGGAGCCAGAACTTCTCTCGGCAGAACTTGTTCTCTTGTCCAATGATTATAGGCCATAATGGGCCATCGCCAATAGCATACCACCAGGTGGCGCAGAACCCATTGACTAGTAAATATACTGGTAGTAATCTAAAACAAAATAAATATTCAAATAGGCTTAGAATTTTGAAAATTGCTCGTAACCGTCACAACTATAAACTGTTTTGTATTAAGACCGATATCACATGTTACCGTTACTTTTGTGTAAAATGGAAAAAAATTACGCTACCGATGTAAGAATCAAGAGTATTATGATCCTTTTCATTTCTGTTTTTCCTTTTCATTTTTTTGCGTCAAAGATCTAAGTGTGTGACTTTCAAAAAGATTTCGGATTTCTGATCTGTATCAGAAAGAATATGTCAGCGGGATGCTTCAGAATTAAATTTGGTGGTAGGCCTCTTAATGAAAAGTAAAAAAGACTCCGATTTTTATAGGACCAACGAACTACATAACACAAACAAATACAAATTTGAAAAGAAATTGAATTTGAACTACACCACTAAAATACTGTTATACCTAAAGTCGACTGCCTCGTTGGTGTAATGGCAAAGTTTCTGCCTTACATTCGAGAGTTCCTGGGTGCGAATCCCAGGTCAAGCCAAAATTGTTTCTGAATCTGAGATTTTATGTCATGAATCTCTTAAAAACAGCTCGAAGTCGGGAAGTTGGCGGTGTTACACCCCCGTGCCTCGGAAAGCACGTTAAGCCGTTGGTTCTGCGCCAGATCTCTCTCCGGTCATGTCGGATTACCGTCTCACCGAAATTTGAGAATAATGAAACAGTGAGTGCACTTGTGTATTGCGCTCACACTTGTGCACTATAATATCTCCTGCGTAGTTGGCTGATCTCAGTTGAGATTGGCCGCCGTGGTCGAAATCGGCCAGGGGGACTATTATACCTAAAGTGCCGTAAAATTATATTGGAGTATGATAAGCCTTATCCATATCCTATAAAAGGGATAGCTTAATCGTGGATCGTAAAAGGTAAAGATTAATATTCAAACACTACAAAACGAATTTACTTCAAAGCTCAAAAAAAAAGTTAAATAGCAATAACCTGAAAACTCTTTTGAAGAAGCTACGTGGTATCATAGACAACTCTAATGTGTTTTTGTCAGCTTTTATCAGAACATCCATCGTGGTGATGAACACTGGAATAAACACGCTATACTGCGTGCCAGTGGTTAGACCTCCAAACATGGGGCCAAAGAAATCCAACATCTGAAAGCATTATTAAAATAAATAAATAAATATTTAAGTTGACATTTTTGCGTCAACTTTTGTGAAGTTTAAAAAAGGAATTTATAACTTGCCCCAATAACAAGTAATTGTTGTTTCTTTGGCAGTATGTCATCTTTATATAATTTTATAGTTTCACTTATTTAATGTTTTCAACAGAATTTTAATAAGTTTACTATATGTTTTATTTAGGCTGAGGAAACTTGATTGGTTTATGAGTTATTTTAATTACCCATTTTCTTATGTAATGTTATATTATAACGGTATGTTTCCCAAAAAATAATAAAATAAACTTAACTGAAGCGAAGGCAAGATTCGATATAAACATTATTGTATGACACATTATTAGATGTTAATATTTAGGATGGAGACTTTACCAACCAATAAGTAAATAGAAACATTTCCAGTAGTAGGCAACTTTTAAAATACACACGCAGAGTAAGTATTATTAATGTCAAAATTTACTACAAAAGAGCTCTGCAATAATAAACGCTTTTTAAAACGGACGGACGATGGGACGGCCAATTCAAAATGACTGACAACATAAAAGACATAATCCCAAGAATAAGAAGAAGAAGAAGAAATCAGAAGACACGTTTCAAGTTGGTTTCATACGAGTATAATTAAGCGTTCAACACTGCCGAGTTCTTTTGTAGGTACTAAGCATGTACTGTTTATCAAGGACGTATAAGATAAGTAAAGAAACTTGAGCTGTTACCTTTTCTAAGAACTGTATATTGTGTAGCCACGTCACAGCGGCAACTTCTGGCACGTGTGCCACTAAAGCACCCAAGAACATAAAACCTCTGAAATTAATGAGATTCTTCTGTCATTGATATGGTTAAAGACGACAGACAGCACATCAAGGTAAACACTCTTATGCATTTGCAATCAGGATGACCTTGCAACAAAAATGGGAAACCAGATACGCTGTCCTCTGTACATAGTTGTGTGCTTACAACTATGTAAGCAATCAATCAGAGCAAGAGATAAAAAAGCTTGGAAATTATGTAATAGACCAATTGCAATTAATAATAATTTAAAGCCATGTTCGCGATTCCGCCTTAGTTGTTAGTTGTAGACAAGCCTCTTAAGTAGCATTGGTCTCATTCAACATTCTTTAAAAAATTACTTAGGTTTATTCCATAATAGTTGCTTACTTGAATCCTTCGAATACGCTAAAGCTTTTTAGGCGAGGACTATTTGCTTCACTAAAATCAGTGAGTTTATTCCAGTTGGCCGGAATGGAGAACATCATCATGTATGGGTTTTCTAAACAATAAAAAAGTCACTGTAACTAAATAATCAGTCAAGGTAATAAAACCAACTCTGCAGTCTTGTCTCATGTGTTACTCAATCTGACCACGGCTTGATGCTTTCACGCTTCATTTTAAATACCTGTCAGAGCAGTTTAAAATTAAACAACAGCCCCACTCAAGATAGTACACACAACATAAGACAGCAGTTGTTAAAATTACATACTGTCCTTTACTGGCCCCATTTTCACATCGTACACTGTTCCAAGTGCATTCATGCTCAGTATTGCAAGCACTACGTAAAGGAAGACCTTATGAGGCGTGTCGTTGGTGTCGGGTCTTGGCAATTGTTCCCCGCGCGCGCGGCAGTAGTGCAGCGTGCGCAGGCGCGCGCGCAGAGAGCCGCGACGGACCGTGTCGTCCACGCAGCGCTCGAAGCGCGCAGTCATGTTCGCTTCGCCGCCCGGGCAGCGCATAGGCATGCAGTAGCCACGGTTCAGTTGGGTCCGATTGAAACGGTTTGGGTCTTGAGATACTTCCTGAAAAGAAAAATACAATGAAAGCTCTTATTATTTATCATCAACACCTACATATTAAAACTACTTTGAATGTACAGTGCCAAAACGAAGACAATATACAGTGATACCAAGTACGAAAAAACTGAACAACTACGAGTCAGACTCGTGCATGAAGTGTAACGTGCCACAGTATTATCTATCAAATTTAGTCATAAAAAGAAACTAGGTACCTTACCTTTATTAGATCATAAAGTGGATTTGGTTGCACGTCGCTGTAAAGATTGAACTGACCGAGGCAGTAGAGGCCGTCTTTTCTTTCCATGCATCGCTCATAGTCGTCCATGTAGTAAAACTTTGGAAGCTTTAGCAAATCCTCCTCTAAAAATATATAAAAGATATCCTATATTCAGCTACCATTTCCTTAAGGCAAAAAACCTTTATAATCAATCCCCCTTAATTAAGCCGTAATAAGGCCTTAGGTGGAAGTGGCCTTAGGTTTGGTGGCACAATTGTGTTTTAATGATAATATGATAATATACGATTCACGATTTTCACTATATAGCCAGAGTATTTTATTTGTACAGGTATTTATGAATAGAAAGAGAGGGTTAGAATTTTTTTAGAGTAGATGTTAGTATATTGTTTTCCTATAAAAGCTTCAGCCAAATTTCTAGGATACTAAATCATATGAACTTGTTGATATTGGCGTAACGCATCGCTCGCGTTGCAGTTAATTTTAGAGCGGGTTATTTCAGACAAGGATTTAACAGAGAAGGCAACAAAATCTATCTAACTTAAATCTTTTAATAACAATATAACAAGTCACGCGAGCTTTCGTGTATCTGAGGAGTAACGGATGTCTTAAAACACAAACTTCACGAAAAACAAACAAGAAATCAAAAAATAAAGTTATTACCTAAGTATTTTTTGCAGTTAACTCCTATTAATGGAAGGAGTAGGCATAAAACTAAAAACTTTGCCATCTTCACAAAGGAATACACTTATAAAAACTAAATCATTTTGTAAAAAAATAACTCCGTATTTTAAAGCATGACCTGAATAAATTATGTATTGTTTGTTGCGAATTTCATGTTTATGCAAAGAACGACCTACTAAAACAACCGCAGAATACATGTTTTGGGAAAGATTTATGTTATTACTTTAAACATGCACAATGATACCTATCTATGAAATCTGTTGGAACGTTGAGGTATAGCGGGTATCAGCGGGTATCTGTCAGTTATATTGTACTAATAAATATTGCTTACAAGTGCAGGTCACATAGCGCGGACAAGTTAACCGGTGAGTAAGAAAAGCTCTACATTGGAGACTAGCAACGCAGCGTAGGGTAGTTATTAACGTCAATATGTTTTTTTACAACCAACGAGAAAATACAGATAATTATACGAACGTTAAAAATTTTTGGTCACTTTTGTCGACTGTTGAAGTTACTACTAAAAACAACATAATTGTTACTTTGGTTTCATTTTTTTCCTTTTAATGTCATCATTTTACCTCCCCTATCATCATGCAGGTACTTTTTTCTATCAACTATGTAGTTAAATGTTTCAGATATTTGAATTTCTAAAGAGGTTCTACGAGTACAGTTTCTCAAAGTTACAGTTTCTCGAGTGTCATTTCTAAAAGAAACATAAAAAAGGTTGGTTTCATAATAATAGTAGATTTTACAACGAGAGCATAAAGCAAGTCATTTTTACCCGAGATCGTTATATGCCCGAGCCCGCAGGGCGAGGGCAGATGATGAAGTCGAGGATAAAAATGATTTGTGCACGAGTTGTAAACTCTGCTTTTCACTTCGATTGCGAGAAAATAAAACAGTAACATAACGTATTAACATTTCTTTTATTAAAATTCAAAGTAATGTATTCACTTGTTTTTCTTTCCGCCAGCTTAGAAATTTGTCATAAGTTTTCATATATATTTGCCGAGATTTTGGCGGCAATATTTCTTGCACCACTTTTTGTGCGTTTATTTCCATTAAAGTATTAGGAGTAAGTTCTAAATCTTCTTCTTCACTTGACATTTTTAAAACTTAGCCAATTCAACAATAATTTGAGAAAATTCAATACGAAAAGTTCACGGCTTCTTTCCCGCTACTTTACTTTTTTTAATTTTCCTGCATAATTTTCGGGCAAAGAAAAAAAATATACAGCCTATTCTTAAATTATTTTGGAATAATGTTTTTTTTTGTGGTAAACACGTTTTGATATTTAGTTTCTTTTTCGTATTATCTTATTATAAATCAAAAATGCAAATAGGGAAGGAAATATTATAAATTAGCAAGTTTTATCCATGTACAATTAATTGTTTTTGGCTGTATGGGCTAAATGGTCACTGCCTTAGTGTAGACACATTTAAAAAGCTACTTTTATGCACAAGTGCATAAAATTCAACTTTATGTCGCCTAGATCCTGCATAAAGTAGTACTTTTTCGAGCATGAGAAGTGAAATAGTAGATTTTACAACGAGTGCATAAAGCAAGTCATTTTTACCCGAGATCGTTATATGCCCGAGCCCGCAGGGCGAGGGCAGATGATGAAGTCGAGGATAAAAATGATTTGTGCACGAGTTGTAAACTCTGCTTTTCACTTCGATTGCGAGAAAATAAAACAATAATTTGAGAAAATTCAATACGAAAAGTTCACGGCTTCTTTCCCGCTACTTTACTTTTTTTAATTTTCCTGCATAATTTTCGGGCAAAGAAAAAAAATATACAGCCTATTCTTAAATTATTTTGGAATAATGTTTTTTTTGTGGTAAACACGTTTTGATATTTAGTTTCTTTTTCGTATTATCTTATTATAAATCAAAAATGCAAATAGGGAAGGAAATATTATAAATTGGCAAGTTTTATTCATGTACAATTAATTGTTTTTGGCTGTATGGGCTAAATGGTCACTGCCTTAGTGTAGACACATTTAAAAAGCTACTTTTATGCACAAGTGCATAAAATTCAACTTTATGTCGCCTAGATCCTGCATAAAGTAGTACTTTTTCGAGCATGAGAAGTGAAAATATGTTTTAATCACATGCTCTTGTTGAAATGCGGTACGAGTATAATTTACTATGCTATTTAGTATTTACAGTCTGACCTAAACATTTTAAGCTACTAGTTCGATTTGGTTCAAAATTGACACTTTTTTTTGATGTCACATCCGTCGGCAAAACTGAATGTTAGTCGGCAAAAACGATGAGACATGACTTAAACATTGTGTTAAACCAGGTTTTTTTCCGTGGCGCACATTGAGGAGCGTTTTAAAATGTATTAAATGACTGTCCTGTCTGTGACAGTGTAGAAAAAAAACATATACAGTTTAGCCTTAAGAAGTGATGCTAGTCAACCAAATTGCACTATTTTGGAATGAATTAAAATGAATTAAATGATCGTTGTCCGTAAATGGCAAAACCCAGGAATGAAGACAGGAAACTTTCCTGTATACATCCATCTCCTATACCTCGCCATTGGTTGGTGATGTCCTTGTCTCTGTCATCAACCTATATACGTCCTAATGCTGGGCACCGGCTTCACCTCAACTATGAGGTGTACGAGCCATACTGAGGGTTGATCAGTGTACGGGTTGTTCGTAAGATAAATGTTGTAATAACAATAATACTGGTCATCTCTGTAATCTAAACTTCTTAGTACATAATATTTATGAATTAATTTTTGATTAATTCTTTTTAATATTGTACTTGTTACTTCACTCAAAATTCCCAAACAATAAACATCGATTTTCTCCATGTACATTATTTTTATTATTTTACAATACGTTATCAGCACGAATAGTCTTTTAGTAATAAATTAATGTACAAAATGAGAGAGAATAACAGTGGTGACACAGGAACCTCCGATACCGTAAGATATCATATTAGTTCTTCTTCTTCTTTACCTAGTTTCGTTCTTCTCAATAGAGATGATTATCCATCGTGGAAATTTAAAATGCGCAACTATCTTATGCATGAAGATTTATGGGAAGCGATATCGGGTTATCCGGTAGAGGATAAAACTCCTGAGTTGATTAAGGCTAAGCGAGATACGAAGGCTCTCACAAAGATATGCCAAACAGTAGACGGCATGGCAATAACGCATGTGAGGACTGCCAAGACAGCTGCAGAGGCCTGGAAAGCACTACAGAAGGCTTATGAGGATTGCGGTATGGGTCGTAAGCTTGCCTTAGAACGAAAACTGTATCGAATGTGTTAAGATGATTTTTTGAGTTTGGAAGCATATACGTATTTTAATGCTGTTATGTGCATTGTACAAGATTTAGCGGACATTGGGAAGACTATTCCAGATAGTTCTGTAGCAGCTATATTATTAGGAGGATTAACCCCAAAGTTTGAACCGCTTATTATGGCAATCGAAAACAGTAACATTGAAGTTACTACAGATTTAGTGAAAACAAGACTACTAAATGAAATGTCTAAAGATACTGTAGTAGATTCGGCATTAAAGTCAAAAATTGTTCCCACTTCGAATTCAAACAAGAAACAGAAGCCCATTGTTTGTTATGATTGTAAGGAACCAGGCCACAAGCGACCAGATTGTCCGTTGAAGAGGAAGAAAAACAAAGGAAACTCGAATAAAGACTCTTCTTTACTTGCACTTGCGACTGATGACAATCCGAATAATTGGTATGTTGATTTTGGTGCTAGTAGACACATGACATGCAGAAAAGATTGGCTTATGAACCTGAAAGACTTGAATTCGGGCAAAATAACTGTTGCCAATGGTGAACAAATTGACACGGGTGGCATTGGAGATATTAGTATAAATACTTCATCTTCTATTAAATCTATTAATAATGTTGTTTTAGTACCTAAATTAAAAGCGAATCTCTTGTCTGTGCATAAAATAGTTGAGAAAGGCTTTACTGTTCTGTTTAATAAAGACGGTTGTAGCTTTTATAACTCACAATTTTTTTCTTTTACAGGTGACTGTCTTTTGCATGGGTATTTAAGTGGGGGACTGTACAAACTTGACTGTACTGTTAATATTCCAGGTAGCGTACGATGGGCACTCTGACCCTATATCCAAATACTTGTTGTGGCACAGACGACTAGGTCACTTGTGCCGAATAGGTATGGATCGATTAAAGAATAGTCACGTAGGTATAGATTATGTAGAAGTAGACAAGAAAAGTTGTATTTCTTGCGTAGAAGGCAAACAGGCAAGAAAACCTTTTAAGAAGATTAAATATAAGGCGGCGAGTTCAATGTTAGAATTAATACACAGTGATCTCTGTGGCCCCATGTCAGAGACTTCTTTTCAAGGTAATAGGTACGCTCTTATTTTTGTAGATGATTATACACGTTATATTTATATATATTTTCTTTCTTCTAAGACACAGGTTTTAGATAAGTTTTGTTCTTTTCAAACATTAGTGAAGAGACAAACGTGTTCGGAGATAAAGTTTTTGAGGACGGATAATGGGTCTGAGTTTGTTAATAATGAACTCACTGCTTATCTTTCGTCTCAAGGTATAGTTCATCAAACCACTACTCCGTACAGTCCGCAACAGAATGGCGTAGCGGAGCGTACTATTCGTTCGTAGAGTAGAGTAGAGAAAGCTAGATCTATGCTTTCTGAGAGTTCATTATCTAAGGCTTACTGGGAGGATGCCTTAAAGACTGCTGTCTACCTCAAGAATAGATCTCCTCACCGTGCCTTGAGTTGTGGAATTCCTTTTGAAAAATGGAATGGTATAAAACCAGATTTGACTAATCTTAAAGTTTTTGGTTGTAGAGCTTTTGTCCATATACCTTCATGTCAAAGGAAAAAGTTAGATATGAAAGCTGAAGAAAATATTTTTGTTGGTTGGATGATCCTAATTCTTTTTACTTTCGGAATGCTGAAAATCCGCGTAGATTAATTAGATCAAGGGACGTTGTCTTCTATGAAGACTGCTTTAGCTAACTTCAAATGCAGAGAATATTCATACTGAACAGCGTAGGTATCCCTCTAGGTCAAGGAAACCTCCAGATTTCTTTAGTTATATCTCCGCAGAAGATCACTACGAACCAAGAAATTATTCTGAAGCCATTAGAGCAGCAGATGCGGATAAATGGACAGCTGCGATGCAGAGTGAGTTTGACTCTTTAACAAAGCTAGGGACTTGGTGCCTTGTAGATAGGCCTGATCAGAAGGTCATCCCGTGTAAATGGATTTATAAGGTGAAAACTGATGCCCACGGTAATATAGTTAAGTACAAGGCGAGGTTAGTGGTAAAAGGTTTTAATCAAGTAGCGGGTGTTGACTACTCTGAAACCTTTGCGCCTGTTATTAGGCACTCTTCCCTTCGTACACTATTTGCCCTTGCTGCAGAGAATGGACTCAAGATGCAGCATATTGATGTGGACACGGCATTTCTTCACGGTGATCTACAAGAGGAAGTGTATATGTGCCAGCCCCAGGGTTTCGTTGTAGAAGGTCAGGAAAGCAAGGTTTGTCTGTTGAAAAAGTCCCTCTATGGACTGAAACAGGCACCCCGTGCATGGAATATAAAGTTAGATGAAATCTTATTTAAAATAGGTTTCCATAGAACTCCTTCAGAACCGTGTGTTTATAAAAAACTTTTTGGTTCTGAAACTGTTTTGCTGGCCGTATTTGTTGATGACATAATTATCTTTTATAAAAATGTCAAGACGTTTGACATTGTCAAACGAGATATCGAAAAATATTTTTCAATTAAAGATTTAGGAAATTTAAAATTTTATTTAGGTTTAAATATAAATCAAGAACAAAATGTTATCAAAGTGAATCAAAAAACATTTATAAGTAATGTTTTAAAAAGGTTTCAAATGGAAAAATGTAAAGGTTTTGATACACCTATGGGACTTCAAAAGTTGGAAAATAATGGTGAGATTGATGAGTCCTATCCTTATCAGAATCTTATTGGTTGTTTAATGTATATTGCTGTGAATTCCCGTCCAGATATTGCCTTTGCGACAAGCTATTTAAGCCAGTTTAATACTAAGTTTAATAAAAGCCACTGGCTCGCAGCTAAACGCGTGCTTCAGTATTTAAAGCACACTATTGATCTCTCTATAGTATATAAAAGGACTGGAAATCCCTTACAGGGTTTTACAGATGCTGATTGTGCAAACTGTATCACTGATCGAAGATCATATACGGGTTATTTCTTCCGTCTTGGAAATGCAGCAGTATCTTGGTGTTCCAGGAAACAGCCTACTGTGGCACTCTCTTCTGCAGAAGCAGAATACATGGCACTAACAGATGCGGCAAAGGAGGCTATTTATTTGCAACGCTTTATATCAGAGGTATGTAATACTAAAGTTCAAAGTAGTAATTCAGTTATATTACATACAGATAGCCAGAGTGCACAGAGTTTAGCTCTAAATCCGGTACACCATAATAGAACTAAACACATTGACACCAAGTTCCATTTTATCAGAGAGAAGGTGTCAGAAAATAAAATAACATTACAATACAGACGTAGCAGTGAGATGCCAGCAGATATACTCACTAAGCCATTGCAAAGGACAGCACTGTCTAAGTGTTTATTAGGTTTAGGTTTATCTTAGCTTGTTCATTGTTTCTTTTGTTGTTTACTTTTAAGAGTTTAGATTAAGGGCGGATGTTGTAATAACAATAATACTGGTCATCTCTGTAATCTAAACATCTTAGTACATAATATTTATGAATTATTTTTTGATTAATTCTTTTTAATATTGTACTTGTTACTTCACTCAAAATTCCCAAACAATAAACATCGATTTTCTCCATGTACATTATTTTTATTATTTTACAATAATAAGTGACCAATTTTACTGTCAGATGTTGTCAAGCCTTCAGAGGGCCTTTGACCAGGCTCAACGACTTATATATCGAAATAAACCGGGTCCAAGCTTAACGTGCCTTACAAAGCAAGAAGATGCTTGTAAATAGACTACTTATTATATGTTCAAAATGGTCACTTATCCCAAACAAAACCACGCCTCAGGTTGTTAACTCAACCTTGTAAGTAACTAAAGTATAGCACTCTGTGGATGGGCCTATATAGGCGCATAATAGCAGATAACCTGTTTAGCTGTAAAAATGTTGTAATATGTCTCTTAAAGATTTCGATTTCGTAACATCGGCGTCCCCTCCGCGTCGTATGTTGATCCGCTATTCCGCCTGTGGTTTCGAACAGCAGCGCCCAACTCGAGGGTGAACACACATGAAGGTAAGTATAAGAAAATATCAATAAATATTTACTTAAAAGCTGGGCCCTGCGGTTTGACCCGCATCGAACCCGTTTTCTACTTATCTCACAAGAACTGTGAAGTTTTACGGGATAAAACGGATACCCTATGCGGTAATCCAGGTTATAATCTTATCTATCCAGAATCAGGTCCAGAAGGTTTGGCGTGATGTGGCAATGTCAAACCTATATATCCCTAATATATACATTATCAACCCAGAGTAAGTAAATGGAACGTCATTTATTTTAAAAATCATTTTTTTAACCACTATTAAAATTTTATTTTCGTGACCTTTTTTTAAGACACATGCGAGCTATGTTCAGTACAGGCAGAAGCTTCACTATTTTTTTCTTTTCGCCATACAATTGTTTTATCATTACGGCGACCGCCATTTGGTTAGCATTTCAACATTACCGAGAATCAAACGATCGAGTTTAAAAACAAGACAAGGAACCTGAACCTTCTACGGTAAGACAATTAATGAACAATAATTAACTAAATCCTATTGTGAAAAAATTCCTTCTCGATAAAGAACTTGAACGATAAACGCAAACGCTAAGAGCATTAGTATCCACCGACCCGGTTTTTTCAATCCGGGGAGAGTCGCGCAAACCCTTGTCAGCCTTCATAACAAATATATTTTTTAAAACGTTATGTTGCTGCTCAATTTTGGCTTATTTTTACCTTTTCCACGTTTTTTCAATCCATTTTTTTGTGTTCCAATTTTGCATTTAAATATTTTTTTCGTAATATCATGGTATTTAACGCTTCAGTGCCCGATGGTCCTTGCGGAAAATCAGTGTCGTTGTTGTCATTCACCTGCCGCCACGACTTAACTGAGCGAGGACCATTTTGACTCAAATCATTGAATAAATCCTACTACTATTATAAAGGCGAAAGTTTGTAAGTATGGATGTATGGATGTTTGTTACTCTTTCACGTAAAAACTACTGAATGGATTTGAATGAAACTTTACCACAATATAGCTTATACATCAGAATAACATATAGGCTACAATTTTTGAGGTTTCTAATGTGAGGTCGTAAAAAACTAGACGGGACGAACCTGAAGTCCACGCGAACGAAGTCGCGGGCAAAAGCTAGTATTCTATAATTAATTAACATTGTAATTCATATATCATTGCCAAATAAATAATTTCTAATTCTTATAACAAGTAACAAAAATAAGTTATTATAACAATTATTTTTTAACAAGCTTTTATATTTAAATTGTGGGTTGTCATCCAAACTTAACGTATAGACGAGTTTTTAGCATAATCGGACATATTATGGAAGTAAGTGAAATTTAGCTTGCAATATTTGGTTACAAACAAACAAACACGAAGCTTTATACTACGGTACGGTACTTTAGCTTACGGTGGTGTCAGAATCATAAAGACCAAATCAAAATGGATATTCTGGCTTCACATCATTACAGGAGCGACTTTCGCAGTTTCTGGAAGTCTACTAACAAACTTAATAGTAAGCCTGCCTGGTCTGCCTGTGAGTGTTGATGGTGCCTGTGATCCGTCAGAAATAGCGGACGTATTTAGGGACCATTTTATCCTGGGACCAACACAGTCGACGAGCGATGAGGGTTCTAGTGGCCGCAAGGTCAGCGTCCGGTTTTTAGCCAAGGACGTTCGACAGGCAATAAAATCTATGTCCAGGGGCAAGTGTCCCGGCCACGATGACCTGACCATTGAACATCTTAGATTCGTGGGATATCATTTGCACAGAGTGCTCGCGATGTTCTACTCGTTGTGCGTGGGACATTGTTACTTGCCTGCGCCGATGATGAAGACTGTTGTGGTACCAATTATTAAAAACAAGACTGGAGATGTTAGTGACAAGTGTAATTATCGTGTCTTTCTACCGAAGCATCTATAATTGTGTTTAGCAACAAAGCAAACTGTCAAGTACTATACAATATACAACAAGGTCCAAGTCCATAATTGTAGACATTTTATTTTGTAAAGATCAAAAATTCTTTCTGTTTATACTATAAGTTTTATTTTAGATTAACATTAAAATGACAATAATTCGAAAAAAGTCAAACTATTTAAATCTTGTGTTAGGTTAAATGATTGCTAGGGTGAACTTTGTTGATTAACATACTTCATCCAATTGAGTTTTAGTTTTAAGGCCGAACATACGAGTATCTGTTTGTTTCAGTTAATGGCAGCAGCACATTATATCAGTCTTTCTGGTTTATTATGCATTCTATTTCGTATTTGATACAAGTGTATTCCCTACACTAAAGGCTTCGGCAGACCCAGCGCGGGTCAGAAGCAGTGCGGGTCAGATGCAGCTCGGCAGTAGGCACACTGAAGGCAGCGGCAGTTTCAAAGTAGTTGCAATGCGGGCCCGTGTTTAAACCGCGTTCAGTATGACGGGTTAGGCAGGCAGTACGTTGCAAGATGTTGAACGACACGGACTCGGATGAAGAAGAATTCCTCTGCTTTTGGCTCTAAGACGAAACAAAAGAATTTGGGTTCATGATATCCATTTTTCAGTGTAATTTTCTCCCACAATCGCAGCTTGTATGTTGTGTTTCTAAAATGTTTATCTTTACAATCATATAAAAACATTTATTTGTACGTACTAGTTCGATTAGTTTTTCATTAGAATCCATCATTCGGTTGTAAAAAAATACAATATTCGTCAACCGCTTTCAACGCGCTGCGCTGCACTGCTACCGCCCTGCCTCCGGTGAGTCATGCTAATATTATGGCCGCCATAGTTATACAACAGCGCGGGCCCGCGCTCTGCTTCTGTCCCGCTTTCGCGCCGGCCGCCTGGTTTGTCGTCCGGTAGTTGCAGTGCGGTGCGGCGCGGAGCGGTTGTAGCGCGGACCCACGTTCAAATTTGGCGTGACACACTTCAAAGAGTTTCTTGTATTACAACTTGCGCGGGCCCGCAAACAGCGCTGCTACTGCCCCGCGCTTGGTCTGCCGAAGCCTTTATCCTCTATTTATGGCGCTACTGATTCCTGTAGAAAGGCTGATTACAGCCTGCTTTTTAATAATAATAACATACAACTATATCAGAGACAAAAGTAAGTGCTAATATAAACAATTCATCTTGATTTTTTAGAGAAATACTTAAGTTGAAAATCATAATATTGCTCATTTCACACGGAATCAATGCAAAAACTTTGTTGAATGGAAACTTTGGAGATATTTAACTCCAGAAAACTTTTGGGTTGGACAGAATTCGAAATCTAACTTTATTCGCTAACACCGCTGCTGTAGATTGTCACTTATCCCTACTTGTGATAGTTTCTGGTCACCCTACTTTAAGCAGCATTCCTAGAGCGCGTGGTTACACCGCGGTACAGATATGGGGCCTTATAACGATCTTGCTATCCGCTCACTGGCAGCCTTATTCCTCTTTAAAAAAATAGACTAGTTAAATTATGGGTATTTAAACGCAGAGACAATGTTGCCGATTTTGAGGTTTTTGACAATCTGAAAGATCAGAAAATTTTAAAAAAGCAACGGGCAGGACAACTTATGCTGGGTCCGCTAGTAATTTATAAAAATACTATGTTTGAATCGTGTGTTAAACTGGACCGAGTGAAATATATGATTTTCCATTCGTTTAGAATTTTTCGTCATTCCTGATGCGTACGTAACATGTTACGAGACGTAACATTGATGACGAACATGATTCGCGAGTTTATTTTGACAAATCATGGTCTTGCTAGAAACGATACATAACGTAACGTAATGTTTCTGTTCTGAAAAGATAATTGTTACACCTACGGACGCTCAAAAACCCGCCTGTCATGTTAAAACTTTATGTGTCGTTAAGAGCACCTTATGGGCTATATTTAATCAATTGGGTCCGCGGCCATGAATACCGTCGAAACTTTGCTGTTCACCCCGGGCAACGTCATCGCTAGGATCAAAACTAGTGGTGGCGGCAGACGTTCCCCCGCAGAGTGGTAGGCCTCGAAAGGGGCCGCCTGGCTTGCGACCACCCTTGTACTAAAGTCCGGCGCCAAGCAGCTTGCTGCGTTCCGTCGCGAGTGTGCGTGAGCCAGTGCCTTTGGTGGTTGATTGGGTGTCAGTTGCGTCGACCTCAACCGGATTGTTGCTTCTAGGATATGCTGTGTCGGGTGACTCAAACTGAAGGGTAGCGGGATCCGAAGCACGGTCTTGCCGATGGCCGACCGCAGTCAGTAGGGGGCCCAAGTAGCGCGCCAGTCACGTGCCAAAGGCTGCCCCACCAACTTGCGAAAAATCCCAGAATTGCTCCACCGTGCTAGTTGGCGGCTAGAAGGGAGGACCCGGTGGCGATTTCGGGGGGGTTCGGGCGTCCCCGCAGTCTCCATTTGAGTCTCCCATTGGCCAGCGTAATCCGATGAAGCTAGGCATGGTCCTGGGGTTGACATCTCGACACTTTTTTAACCACCACCCAACTTAAAACATGCGCAAAAGAAAAAATAATACGGATAACCAACGGCTGCACTTCCTCCCGTTTAAAGTGCACCACACCAACATCTGTGGATTGCACTCAAATATCGACCCGGTTCATCACCACCTTAAGACCGCAAAGCCGGACCTATTCTTTTTGAGACCCAAATTGTGGCACCTGCAGACGTGGGATATCTCAACTACCCGAATTACACGCTTGAACATAAGTTCAAAAGGTGAGCCAGGGTCTGTGCGTATGTCCTCGATAGCGTTTGTTATCGCCGTCTCCGTTGCTACGAGGACTCAAGTTTCTCCACCTGATAGCTTTTAGTAGACACTAAAAGATATGTATACACTACTATACATGGGTAAAACCCTTTATGTTGGTGTCTACCGATCACACAGCGGTGACCAGGAGACGACCAGGCTTTTTAAATACCTCACTGAGAAGGCGGATTTAACGATGCAAAGGTTCCACACAGCTGAGCTTGTATTTCTCGGAGATTTTAATGCGCACAACAAGGAGTGGTTGTTCCCCTTTGAGAAATCTGACCATGCTGGGCGAGAGGCGCGTAATTTCGCATTAGCGCTAGATCTCAATCAGATAGTGCGAGGTAGGTACGTCGGGAACTTTGCAAACTAAACGTGAATAAGGCAAGTGGACCTGATTGTATTCCTGCAAGGGTGTTTAGGCAATGTGCGCCTGAGTTGTCTCCGGTACTGATACGCCTTTACCGCCTCTCCCTCGAGCAGGGAACTGTGCCGAAGTCGTGGAAGCTCGCCAACGTACAACCCGTAACAAAGAAGGGCAGCCGTGCTGACCCGGCCAACTAACTACAGACCGATCGCCATTACTTCCATCATTTGTAAAGTGATGGCAGGCCTCTCTCACTCGATGTACTTGCGCGCGGTAATAGCCTACTCTCGCCCGCACCGCCGGCGGTGCGAATTCAGTGGGAACATACAGCTTCAAACTTTCTTATTAGACATGGAGAACGCTACCAGTCAGTGACGTCACATGCTCGTAGCGCCCCATATTCTCACCGTAGAAAATTTCGTTTTAGAAAGAGTAGCAAGAGTCACAATTAAGTAGCTCATAATTCGCTTGTTATACCTAATACAGGCTGAATTTCTTATTTCACATTTGTTATTCAATAATATTATATTATTTCAACAACAGTCAATCAAATACCATTTTAGAAAAATGTTGTTGACATATTTTTACCGAAAGTGTCAACCCTAGTTAGATTGTCGCTCGGTCTCACGTCACGTAGTCTCGCGCAGCTGCGAAGCAATAGTGACTTTATACTCAGAGCTGTAGGTGCATTTTTGTACGCGGCAGAAAAAGTAGTCTATTAACGCTGTAGGTATCGAAATTTTTTTATGGAGTGATTTATCTGTTACGTAGTAACTATTTAGTAATCTGTGGTGATGGAACGAGTGCTAAACAGTAAGCTGCTGGGGTACCTAGAATCGAATGACCTACTGAGCGACCACCAGTACGGTTTTCGCCGTGGTCGTTCAACTGGTGATCTTCTAGTGTACCTCACGCACTACTGGGGCGAAGTTATTGAGAAACACGGCGAAGCCTTGGCTGTGTCTTTAGACATCTCAAAAGCTTTTGATCGAGTCTGGCACGGTAGCCTTTTCAGCAAGCTTCCTATGTACGGTATGCCTGATGGTTTCAGGACTTGGATCTCCGACTTCCTGAGCGAACGGTCAATCAGAGTAGTCATTAATGGCTGCTCTTCAGACCCAATGGCTATCAATGCCGGAGTTCCTCAGGGGTCTGTTCTCTCCGCGACTCTATTCCTACTGCACATAAATGACTTGCTCTGTCCTGGCATTGTTGGGTACGCAGATGACAGTACTGTCATGGAGAGGTACGTGTCCAGTGCTGGAGCTAAACTAGAGGAAACCCAGTCTCTTCGGGAGAATTTGGTGAAACGAACGGATGAGGTTCTACGACGTGTCTCCCAATGGAGAGACAACAATCTGGTTACGTTTTATGCTAACAAAACCCAGGCATGTCTCTTTACCGCAAAAAAGAGTCCGTTCAACTGGACTCCTACTTTCAGAAGTGTGTCTGTACCCATAACCGACCATCTTGAGCTTCTTGGTATGGAGTTGTCAGCCAATCTGAACTTCGGCGCTGCCATTGAGTCCAAAGCTCAGACTGCGGCCAAGAAGCTGGGCATCCTTAACAAATTGAAGCGGTACTTCTCTCCTGAACAGCTTTTAACATTGTACAAAGCAGAAGTTCGCTCCTGCACGGAGTACTGCTCTCACCTGTGGGATGGCTCAGCTAAATACCAACTAGCCTCTCTGGACTCCGTGGAGCGTCCAGCCAGGAGGCTGATTTGTGACATGAAGCTGGTGGAGACTAAGCTTAATAGTCTAGACCACCGCCGTAAAGTTGCCTGCTTGTCGGTTTTCTACAGACTCTACTTCGGGGAGTGTGCTCATGAGCTCCATATGCTCATTCCACCAAGTCCATTTTACCAGAGGACCACCAGACGTACGGCGGGTTACCATCCATACTTGGTTGATATACCAACTATACGCACTAAGCGCTTTGCTTCATCCTTCATAATTCGCACAGCCAAGGAATGGAATGCGATTCCGCCGACGGTGTTCCCTCTTTCTTATAACTTGAGCTCATTCAAAGCTAAAGTCAATAGGCACCTTCTGGGTAAGCTCGCTACATCGTCGACATCTTCTTTACCTCTTAGAGGGAGAATGATGTCAAGAGCGAACCCATATTAATAAAAAAAAACTGATTCGTTGTGTCATTTCAACAACAAGACGTAGCTCGGTAGATACCTAAACTTTGTACTATTAAATTTAGGTACTCTATTACAAAATCTGTACAAAAAAAACTAAAAAATACGTATCTCCATGTTGTCATCACCCCTATTTTGTATTGGAACATGACACGATACTAAAGAGTTTAGATGTTTTAGCTGTGCCTGAAAATAAACTTATTAAGACTTTTTTTCTGAAATCAACTAGGTGGTACAGTACAGCATCGTAAGACTGTAAGGCCCGTTACCCACTATTATTATTATTATTATTATTTATTTAAGATAGAAGATTACATTGATCCATTTTATGTTAGTAATTCTTAAAAACTATATTAGTAAAAATAAAAATGAATTGAATTAATTTATATATGCACGGTTAATTATTATTATATAATCATAAAAAGTGTAACATTTCCTTCAGCCCCCGAGCACACATCGAGACATTATATTCCCTGCTTGATCAGGAGCTGAACGAAGTGTTTCATCATCGGGGATTCATGCCTTACTGCAACGGTCTTCAGGATGCTGTTTGAGCTCGCCCGTATTCGTTCCAGCAGTGAAGCAGTTTTCTTGCGTAACACGGCAAAGAAGCCGTCTGTATGCTACTGAGCAAACATTTCCGACGCACTGCAGAAACGAGGCAAGCCCAACAGCGCCCTGAACCCGTTGTTATATTGGACTCGTAGGACGCTAAGGGATTTTTGCGTGTAGTTGGTCCAAAGGCTACTCGTATATAAGCTCTGGCAATACGCTTTAAACAACGTTATCTTTACTTGGTAAGAACAGCGAGCGAACCTTCGGGCCAACATGTTGCACCTCACCGCCAGCGACCTACGCTCCCTTTCAATATCAACATGATCCTTAAGGTCGTCAGTAATGTAATGTCCGAGATATTTAAACTTATAAACCCTGTTGAGCTTTTCCCCGTTTAACAAGAGGTCCGGTTCTTCGCTTGGACATTTACTGGCGGCCTTAAATACCATGTACTCGCTCTTTTTTACATTGTACATAAGCCCATGTTCTTTGACGTACGCTTCACACACACCGATCATTTTTCTGAGTGCCCCCATCGTTGGCGCCAGCAGTACCATGTCATCAGCATAGCTTATGCATATGAGTTCATTTATGTAAAGATTGAAAAGGCGGGGGGACGTCACCCCACCCTGTCTCACCCCGCACTGCAATCCATACTCCTCAGAAAAAGCGTTTGACCATCTTACGCAATTTACTTGGTTCCTATACCAATATTGCAACATTTGTGACAACTCGGACGGAACCCCCTGCTCCCTCAACTTTCTCCACAGGATATCGTAGGATACGAGATCGAAAGCTTTAGATAGATCAAGAAAGCAAGCATAAATAGGAGTCATCCGGTCTGTATAATTATAATAGCTAACAGTGTGTTTAAGACTGAGGATTGCGGTTTCCGTAGAAAGTCCGGGCTTAAAACCGAATTGAGCGTCATGCGATTTTATATATGTCTCTAACTGCGAATCAATTAGACTGTCGAGCACTTTTGCCATTACTGTGGCCAAAGAGATCGGTCTGTAGTTGTTCCTGTCCGAGATGTCACCGGTTTTGTTTTTAACTATAGGAGAAACTATTTTCCTCATGAGATCCGCGGGCAAATAGCAGTGGCTCAGACAAAGTGAGTAAAACATACTCAGAACCCTGGGCAGGTGAACACCTGCGTATTTCAAGTGCTCGATGCTGAGACTGTCGTGTCCAGGCGATTTACCTCTCGACATTTTGTTTATGACCTCTCCAACCTTCTTGGCCGTAAACCGGATAGGTTTTTTATCACTTTTAGTCTCAACATCGGTCACTGTGTGCGAGGAATCTAAGGATGTCTGGACCTTAAAGTGCTCCATAAACATATTTGCTATTGCTCTGGGTTCTGATTGATCCCCCATACTTACTGGAAGACCAGGCGTTACTATGGTGTTTATCGCGACGCATGCGGTTTTGAAACGTGACAGCAGCCTTACTACAAAAAACGAAATCGTTTTTCGTTTTATGACACAAGTATGCATAACAGCACGTCATGTTAAAAAACGTGGCATGTTATGCACATGTAATTTAGGGCCATGAAATTCGTAGCGTAATATACTGTCGTCTGTGGGGTAGGTACAAAAAATATCGTAACGTATTGGTATCGACAAACCGTTAGAAACTGACAGTTTCCGTTACACATTCACAAGTTAACGAATAGTAAATGTCATGAATACGTTACGATAGTTGTTCGTGCTCACCCCACGGTACGGATCAATGGCCAGCTTGACCAGCTTCTGCGTCGCGACTGCCTCGGTGCTAAAAGTGACGCAAGTAAAGGAGTGCGTGTGTAAAGAAATATTTGAAAATTTTGATAATTATTTTTATGAGTATAGTCCCATTATTATTTAATTTCTTTTTTATTATGGTTTTTAATATGTGTTAATGTAAAACCTTGATGTTATTTTTTAAATTGTGCCATTTGTGACTGCATCTCTGACAAAAATAGCAGCGTGCAATAACTAAATCTAAAGATCGGGTCTTACGTCAAAAAATTGCGTCAACACGTTTATGCTTGCTCATTGCGACTTGCTAATTTCATATTCAGCGGTTTGTTGACAAGTGTTAAAAACCATGTATTTTTGTTAATTTATTTAAATTCATTTATTATTATTTTCACTTTTATGTTTAACACAACATAACGCATAGTAGATAAAACAAAGATCTGTACATTTTTAACCTATCGTAAAATGATAACACCCGACTACTTAAAAACACGCTCTAAAAAGTACGAAACAAGAAAACATTCTCCAATGAAATTACTTAGTATGTACAAACTATTAAATATTTACCGTTATTAAATTAACTAACTTACACATATTATTATATTTTAATATATTTTCAATTTATAATATTGATAGAGAATGCCATGCAATGCCATACGTATGCCATAAGAATAATAAATTAAAAAAAGTGGTATACGACCACGGCTTTATCCTTAAAACATTTCTCTATCAATATTATAAATTGAAAATATATTAAAATATAATAATATGTGTAAGTTAGTTTATTTAATAACGGTAAATATTTAATAGTTTGTACATACTAAGTAATTTCATTGGAGAGTGTTTTCTTGTTTCGTACTTTTTAGAGCGTGTTTTTAAGTAGTCGGGTGTTAGTTTTTAAACTTTATTTTTATTTAACATATTTTGGAGTTCTAAATAGGTTAATCTTGCACGGCATATTTATCTTAACTTTATTTTTTTACTTCGTATGTTTTGCTTCGCCGTAGTCGGGTAAAAAAGATGTGAATTATATACAATCAGATATGATGATGATGAATAATCTTCTGAAAGATATCAACTGCTGAAAACGATCTCTATAAGAACTCTAGATCGAGCGGTTATAAGCAGCCTGCGTACAGAATTAACCGTTTTCAGTTCAGTTTCGGTTGTTTTTTGTCTTGTCCATTGGGCTTTAGTATGTTTTATTGTGTTTGTGTTATTAAGTTTTATTGCAATAGAATTGAATTGAAATTGGCAAGTGCTTTATTTATCATACTGCAACAGAAGGACGTTTGGTTTTTTAAAATATTCAATAACTTCTTCGTTCTAGATGCTGATACCCTCAAGCTTCCGGAGCTGTTCCATCTGGACGATTTTGATAAATACTTGGAGAGGAAGGATGGCATGTACTGCCTTGGTCAGTTTGAGGTCTACAGCGATGCTCCTAGTCCACTATACGACCTCATTCAGGTAGTAGGTCACTATTTATATACGAGTAGAGATACCTGTGCCCGTAAATAAAGTTACAATTGCATATGCCGCTGATTGAGTGAAAAATGTTCGCTTGCAAAATGTAATGGAAGTGTCATTGCAATCTTGACTTAGTCTTGCTACCTCCAAATAACTTTCGTTACGACAAAAAGTGTCCTCCAATTTTTAGTTGACTACTGTATTTAATATCTAGAAAGACCATACAGGCGAGGCACATACAGATAAAAAAGAAAATGAAAATAAAATGGTTAGGTACTTCCTTAATAAATTGAAAAAAAAAGAACAATTAATAAACATACATGCTACTAATTACTTAAATAAATATATATTATATACATAATTATTACGATAAATAATGTACTGCGACTGACAACGTGTCAAACCAGCACCGCGGTCAAATCGCTGACAGTCGTTAGTTGCGACGATGGCATGCCACAGGTTTGCCCTAGACCATAGAAAACTGCTCTGGGACTCTGTATAGTACCTACATTGACGGCCTCGTTGGTGTAGTGGCAAAGTTTCTGCCTTACATCCGAGAGGTCCTGGGTTCGAATCCCAGGTCGTCCAAAAATTGTTTCTGAGATTTTCTGTCATGAATTTCTCAAAAACAGCTCGGAGTCGGGAAGTTGGCGGTGTTTCACCCCCGTGCCTTGGAAAGCACGTTAAGCCGTTGGTCCTGCGCCTGATCTCTCTCCGGTCATGTCGGATTGCCGTCTCACCGAACTTTGAGAGTGATGGAACAGTGAGTGCACCTGGGTATTGCGCTCACACTTGTGCACTATA
Organism: Pyrausta despicata; assembly: GCA_963921415.1. NCBI lineage: Eukaryota > Metazoa > Arthropoda > Insecta > Lepidoptera > Crambidae > Pyrausta > Pyrausta despicata. The sequence continues at coordinate 10,710,915 of OY992865.1, read as the reverse complement.
ATATTTCCTGCGTTGTTGGCTGATCTTTGTTGAGATTGGCCGCCGTGCTCGAAATCGGCCAGGAGGACTATTATTAGTACCTACATTGCAAAGTATACCTTTGGCGCAACTGATTTCGAGTTAGGAAGCTAAAGGGAAGCGCTTCCTACCGACCGGGTGTTATGGTCGGGGACCAAGGTCCGATAGACATCATCTTGATTTATCTATCTTTATTAATCTGGATCGAAATATTATATACCGCGGTTCATGTGCGGTACTAGGCCGGTACCATTTGGCCAGTACTAGGCTAACAGCGCAAACTAGCCTATCGAACCGTATCAGCTCTCGCTGTTGTGCTTGCCGTTAGGCATGCACTTGTGATGGCGAATGGTAGAGGTCGCATACCAACAAAAATGGCGAGCGCTAACGTTTGTATGTAAGGCGTTGTCCTACGTGATGGACGTAGCACGACAAGTGACATGTGACGCGGTGCGACCAATACTTCAAACGCTTTGAATCTCATCAGAATCGTGTTTGAATAGCGTCAATGTCAATTGTATCTCATCCTGTGTCGCGTTACGTAGCGCACGTAGGAATACGGGTAAACGGCATTCGCGTTGTTACTAAGCGAATGCTAATGTCATGTCCATACATTTTGCAAACGATACGAATCGCTATTTTTGTCGATCTACCATAACTTGTAACTTTGTTTAGGTGTCCAGGATAACGTAGCTTAACGTAGATTAGCTAAACACAACATGGTTTCCTAAAAAAACATTAGGACATGTAAAGAAAAATAAAACACTGTGGTAAATGAGCATAATGTTAAGGCGTCTCTACGAAAATGAGTAACTGACACATGTAGACAATTTAAAAAAACTGCTTACTAGGCATACTTGTAGTTTAAAATAGTTCATGAAATTAATGTATAACTGACCTTTCTTCTTTATTTTTAACACGCTTTAAAAGCTCGGTATGTATGTATGTATGTTACGGAATCTTTGAGATCAATTTTCACCAACTTACAGCAATCGGATAAATTGAAACTATGCACACGTATCAAGTACCGATGACAATGCAATAATTTGATATAAGTTTTTCACTATCCTTATTTACTAAAAATATTTAAAAAACATTTTTTTTTTATTAACCTATGTCATCCCACTGCTGGGCAAAGGTCTCCCCCAAACTCCTCCACTGTTACCTATTGCTATTTCGTAATGAAAAATTTCTGTCACTACAATTACGTCATCTCACTAGTGCGAAAAAGTATAAAAGACCGTCGCGGCAGGTACGTAGGTTCAGTCGCTCGCAGTCTGTCGAAGCGAAAACATCTCCTGAGGATGCCACGTGTAGTGGCGAAACGCGTCGAGTGTTTGTTGGTGTCAGTGTTGTGATTCCGGGTGCATCTTCTGTGTCACGTTGTGAGTTGTAGATATTGTAAGTCCTGGGACTTCCAATTCTAGTTTTTTCAGGTGATTACAGTTGGATGTATTTTGGTTCCTGCGCTGGCGTCGTTTAGTGGAAATTTAAAGCAAAATAATCCTCTTTTTCAGCTTTATACGGCGATAGCCATCTGCTGGTATCCATTGTGTGACGATTTGAGCCCATCTATCCGGGTGCATCCTGCATACGTGACCCGCCCACTCCCACGTCAGCTTTGCTGTCTTTTCGCCGACGTCCATTATGCCAGTTTTGAAGCGTATAGTGGTATTTCGGATTATGTCAATCCTTTTTACCCAACACTTTTTATATATAAAAATAATAGTTTTAAAAACTAAGAAAAAGCACACGTTTTTATTGCTAACTAATAATAAGAGAAAATAATTTCTGAGTACAAAGAATTTATATTACAGTAGAGTAAACAGCGTGGGTAGTAAAAGAGTGGCGAGCTGCAGACACATCATTTACACTCTGCTCAAACGCTAATAACGCATCTTCCGGCGACGCAAATTGTATTCCTTTAAGCAGTTTTATTTTATTTTTGGGAATAATAAGAAGTCACACGGTGCTGAATAAGGGCTGTAAGGAGGATGACCCAAAATTTAACCGGTGTGCTGTCCAGAAAATCTATTGGTTTAAGAGAGGTGTGCGCGGACGCGTCGTCGTGGCGACCTGTGCGCCTGTTGCTCACAACAGATAAAACTTCTGGCAAACATTTGGTAGTATACAATTCAGTGTTCATATTTCTTTGAATAAGTAATTGAATTGATACCAAGTAGCCAGTTCAATTTAAAAAAAATCGCGATCAAACTCTTTCCAACGCTTCTAGATCACTTCACTTTGACCTGACTGACGACTGCTTTGTGCAGTGGTCCACATGTTGGACCTCTAAAACCAAGGGTCGCGGGTTCGATCCCCGCACAGTACAAGTATAAGTGTGCATGAACATGTGTGTTTGTACTGGTCTGGGTGTTTTCTATGTATAATATGTATTTATTTACAAAAAAAATGTATTTAAGTATGTTTATCCGTTATCTTAGTACCCATAATACGAGCAAGCCTCGTAGTTTAATTTGGGACTAGAGAATTGGTGTGATTGTTGTGAAATATTTATTTATTTATTTATTTGGTACGCTTTGTTTCGTTTTGAAACATTCAAACCGTCGTCGACTGGCGCTCAGTTTCTGTGTATTTCTGATTGTTAATGAGAGGAAAAATGATACGACGTAACAAATTCACTTTATTGCAATGAAGTAAGTACAATATAATATGCAACGAGTAATTATATCGAGTATGTATATGGGTGGGTGGAATCGACCGTCGTGCGCGCCGGCCTGAGGCCAAATAGGAGGAGAGATTCTTCGGCGCGGCGCTCGCGGTAATCGCTGCGAGGCGGGGGCGGCCCTGCCCCCCGCTGTCCTGCGCGCGCATCCTCTAGGCGCGTACATAGTGGGCCCCCTTGAAGGATCAGCCTTCAAGAGAGGTTTCAGCATGGAGCAGGCATATGCGGTTCAGTGCTCGCCTGATGACTCCCTTTGAGGTGTCGATGTCTGCGACACGGGGTACTCCGTCCGTGCCAGGATGCAGGGTTTTCACTCTTCCCAATCGCCATAGGAAGAATGAGTGGAGGAATGTTGTCCTCCTTTAGAATAACAAGGTCTCCTTCTTGTAGATCCCTGCTGCGAACCTTCCACTTCGAATGATGCTGTAGCTCGGTGACGTATTCGGACTGCCAGCGCTGCCAGAAGTGCTGCCTCATTAGCTCGAGTAGTCTGTAGCGGTTCAATCTGGTACTGTTGTCATCTCGCAGCTCTGGTGCAGGTAGCGACATCAGTGGCCTGCCAAGGAGAAAGTGCCCCGGTGTGAGCGCTGCATAGTCGTTAGGAGAGGAAGATAGAGGGGAAATGGGACGGCTATTGAGGATGGCCTCGATTTGAGAGAATAGGGTTGATAGCTCTTCAAATGTAAGATGCGTGTTCCCTAATATGCGCTTTATGTGAAATTTAGCAGACTTAATGCCAGCCTCTACATAGCCATTGAAGTTAGGAGCGTAGGCCGGTGAAAATATGAATTTAATATGATTATCAGATGCAAATTCTTGTATGGAAGTCAAATGCTGCTTGAAAGGATCATTAATTTCTTTTGCAGCTGCAACAAAATTTCTACCGTTGTCACAGTAAACTTCAAGCGGCTTACCCCTACGTGAAATAAAACGTTTAAAGGACAGTATAAAAGATTCCTTAGAAAGTTCACTTACAGCTTCCAAGTGTACACATTTGTATCTAAGGCATATAAAAGGCACAAATAACATTTCGTGATTTTACATTCCTGTCCTCGTCGGTCAGTTATTAAAAACGGTCCAGCAAAATCAACAGAGACAGTGGCAAATGGAAAATCAGGAGTTACTCGATGAGAAGGTAAGTTACCCATAATGTTGGTCATAGTTTTACCATAATGACGCTTACATGTGACACATCGGCGGGCCGTGCGTCTTGCCAGGTCCCTACCTCCAATGGGCCAAAACTCTTCGCGTATTGATGCCAACATGAGTTGAGGTCCCGCATGAAAGAGGCGTAAGTGTTCGTGAGTGAAGATGAGTTTTGTAAGTAAGTGTTTTCCACAAAGAAGTATGGGATGTCGTTTCGAGTAATTAAAATTAGATTTATTTAGCCTGCCCCCCACTCTCAGGATTCCCTGAGAGTCAATAAATGGTGCAAGTGAGGCCATATGCGACTTGGCACTCAGTTGCTTATTGTTTTGTACTAAGTGAAGCTCTTTAGGGAATGACTGTTGTTGTGAAAGTTTAATTAATGTGTTTAATGCTTTATCAAGCTCATTTACATTGAGTGGGCCAGTTACCCTTTGTTTTTTACATTTAACGTTGATGAAACGCTGCACATATGCGACAATACGTTTGAGTCTATTAAAATTGGAGTATTTTTCAAAATCTATGACTTGATTGCAGGGATTGACTGGCTCTATGTTAGTTACAAAAGAAGATATTTGTTTTAGTTCAGGTAAATCTTGTACTTTATCGTCAACAGTGCCACGAAGTATGGGCCAGCTGTCTTCAGGTTGCAACAGGAATGTGGGCCCGTACCACCAACCTTGTGATTGAAAGTACTGCGGGTCTATGCCGCGCGAAGCGAGATCAGCCGGATTATGCTCTGTAGGCACATGACGCCATGAAGAACCTTCGGTTATCTCCTGTATAACTGCAACCCTATTCGCCACGAAAGTTTTTAACTTTAATGAGTAAGTGTTTATCCATGCCAGAACTACACTTGAGTCAGTCCAATAAAAACAGCGCGCTATAGGCTTTCTAAAGGCAGTGTTAACGGTGGCAGCAAGATGAGTTGCTAGCAGAGCTGCTAGTAGCTCTAAGCGTGGTATAGTAGTGGCCTTGGTTGGAGCTACACGTGACTTGGCACAAAGAAGATTAACAGTTTGTTTACCGAATAAGGAAATAGATTTTATGTAGATGCAAGCGCCGTAGGCAGCTTGTGAAGCGTCACTGAAACTAATTCAATGTAGGAAGTTATATCATGAAAGATGTTCCTAGGCACAGTAAGAAGTTTTAGGTACCTTAAGTTTTCCACAAAATTTCGCCAAGCAATTTGAATCTCATTAGGAACTGATTCATTTCAATTCAATTTAAGCGCCCACAGTTTTTGCAATAATATTTTAGGCTTTACAATACATGAAGTTAACAAACCAAGAGGATCAAAATCTTAAAGGTTGCAGATAGGATTGATCGTTTAGTAATCACATCAGAAGTGCACGAGTCATCAGCGTTGAAATGAAGTATGTCCTCTTTAGGGTTCCAAACTAAACCAAGGGTGTGTTGCGATTGACTCAAAGTTAAGTTGCTATTATTATCAACATTTTGAGCTTCTGTTTCAATTATTGAATGCGAATTAGATCTAAACTTTCTTAAGTTGAAGCCACCAGACATGAGCGATTGTGAAACAGATTTTTTAATGTGCAGCAACTCATCCTCTGTGTCAGCCCCAGTGAGAAGATCGTCGCAGTAGAAATCGTTCTGAATAATTGTTTTTATGTTTGTATCAGACGTTTCCTCTCCAAGTTGCCACCAACATCTGGCTGCAAGAAAACTCGCACTGGCAAATCCGTATGTAACGGTATTTAGTCTGAGTGTTTGAGTAGGTTGAGACTCAGTCTCGCGCCAAAGAATCAATTGTAAATCACGATCTAATTCGTTCAAAACTATTTGCCTATATTGTTTTTCTATATCACCTGATAAGACATACTGATAGTATCGAAACCGTAGCAATATGTTGAACAAGGAGTCCTGCATATTTGGGCCTACCATTTGCAAGTCGTTAATTGAGAAGCCCGAAGAAGTGCGAGCGGATGCGTCAAAGACTACACGTAGTTTTGTTGATTCACTGTTTTCCTTGTAGACTGCATGATGTGGCAAGAAATATGAAACATTAGGCTGCACCGATGCAGCTGAAAGATGCCCTAGCTCACGATATTCCCTGATGAAGTCAGAGTACATTAATTTTAATTCTTGGTTTTGATCAAGTCGTTTTTCTAATTCAAGAAATCGTTTCTTAGCCATGTGATAAGAGTCTCCAAGACAATCTGGTGTATCTATGAGTGGCAACCTAACGCAAAATCTACCATTACTTAAACGAACGGTGTTTTCAGTAAAATGTTTTTCACTTTCTGTCATTGGAGGCTTAGGTTGATTATGAAGTGGGAAATCTTCGTATTCCCAGAATCTAGACAGTTGCATATCTAAACTGTCATCACTTGTGACAAAGTTACAAACGGTTGTATTGATTTTCGATTTCTGATTACATATAGGACCTGCGATTAACCAACCTAGTTGGGAACTATGTAAGACAGGTAATCCATTACCTAGAGGACGTTGCTCTGAGCCTATAATTTCCCAGAAGATGTCGGCTCCCAATAAGATATCTATCTGAGATGGATGATTGAAAGAAGGATCAGCCAATTTCAAACAAGATGGCAAGTTAAGATGATCAATTAAGATGCGTTTTTTAGGAAGTTTTTCAGTTATATGAGGAAGTACTAGAAAATCATGATCACGAACGAATGTACTCTGCTTCGATCTTATGACCGCAGAGCAGCGCTCTGGAACGATGTTCATGGATGTATCTCCGATCCCTAAGACGTTGGTTGTATGAGAAGGGCTGGAAGTCAGCTGAAGACGCAATTTTAAGCTGTTTGTAATAAAAGAAGACTGGCTTCCGCTATCCAAAAGTGCACGGACTGTCTCCACCTTATTACTTTGTGGATTGAAAACTTCAACTAAAGCAGTAGACAGTAATACCTCAGATGAGCACAATGCTGATAAGACAGAGGGGTTAGGGGTACTGCCCTCACTAACCTCGCTAACAGGGGACCTTTCATGCGATGCTAAATGCGTGGCTGCGTTTGCTAAAGATGTGTGTGTGCAGTGAGTCCCTACAGATGTCGTGGGGGCTGTGGTATGTTTGTGTAAGATTGTGTTCTGACGCCTCTTACATACGCGACATCCTCCCAGGCAGCAGCGACTCGAATCGTGGTCTGGACGCAAGCAGATGAAACAAAGCTTGAGTTTTGCAGTTTGGGCCCATTTTTCGTCGGTCGATAGACTGCCAAAAACCTTGCAGTCGAAGATGCGATGTTTTCCTTGACACACGACGCACGGCCGCTGACAGTCTTTGTTAGCTGAAATCATGAATGATTTGGTGTGATTATTTACAATTTTAGATTGAGGTTTAGGCACTTTATCTCTTTTAGCTCTAAATAATGTTTCCAAAACATCTGCACGTGCCTTTAAGAAAGACTTAAAATCATTTAACGTGGGGAGTTCTTTAAGACTGTTTCTATATTCTTCCCACTTTATGCTAGAAACCTGATCTAATTTAGATGTCACCATATGAATTATGATTGTATCCCAGTGTTCAGTGGGCTGACCTAGTGTTTTCAAAGCTCGCAAATTTTTGGTGACATGGTCGCTAAGAAATCGTAGCGACTTATCAGACTCACGCTGTAAAGGTTCAATGTTAAATAAGCTGTTAAGATGATTAGCAATCAATTGTCGCTCGTTGTTGTATCGCTCGCACAGAAGTTCCCAGGCTTCGGCGTAGTTCTGATCGGACACTTCTAAATTGAAGATTACACGTGCAGCTTCGCCTTCAAGATATGAACAAAGATAATGAAACTTGTGTCTGGGCTGGATGCTGTCATTTTTATGTATAAGAGATTCATAAGTGTCCCGAAACTCGAACCATTTGAAATAAGCGCCATCAAATTTATGTATTTGAATGGTAGGCAGCTTGAAACCTACTGAATTCCTACAATAATTAGATTGACTACAAGAGTGAGCACTTTGCGCAGCATCGTGAAAACTTTCCTTGGACTTAGATGACTCATTAAATCTTGGGCTATAGCGATAGCACTGTGAAGGCTTTCTTCAATACTGTCCCTCGTGGCAAGTTCATTTGTGAGATCATTATTATTTAGAACTTCTATACGAGACTGCATCGTTTCAAATTTATCAATAATTTATCCAACTTTAGCGTCAACTCATTGATCTGAATAGAAGTAAGCTTACGTTTACCTAGAGTTTCTAAATAATTCCAAATTTTGTTATTTGTCCCTTGATTGAGCTACGTTTGACCTTGAGTTCGCTTAGTTCGTCTAACGACGTAGCAGGACAGGGAGAAAGCGTCGCTTTAGCTTTTGGATTCGACATTGTTTACTCGTATGATTTATTTGAATGTATTTACTCAATGCAAAAAGTTAAAACAAATAAGTAATCAATGAATTGACGAATACAATGAGAAAGTTAGATAAATTAAAATGAAATACTAAATTGTGAACGGCTTACGCTCCTTTGTTATCCTAACGATGCACGATGCCCCGGCCGCACGTGCCGGGTTGACCTTGGGGTGACCGCGTGGGTGACACCGCGCGGTGAGCCCGCCTGCGCGACTCGATGCACGAGTGGCGCGGATCGCGTTGGATCGCAGGTTCAGTCCCGTAAGGGCCACTTTCTCTGAAAATTTATGAAGGAAAAGGTTGCAGTGCGAATGCAAGCAAGCGGTGCGGCACATAGGTATGAATCAGGGGAAAAAATTGGCCAAAAATAAAACTTAAATGCGATGACGAATGATGCAATAGGGCGTGGCAAGAAAGATTGTAACGAAAACCTCAAAATATAATATGATTAAGTTAAAACAAGCGCAAACACAAAAAAATATATAGTTCTCAAACAATTAATATATGGGACAGGATGCAATGTAGGTATATTTACGGCAGTGCTGTAAGACAAAAGATTATGCGATGATGTAGCTATCATATAAAGGCGCTGCAATGAAAACACGTGGTAGTGTTAACCAGCGAGAGAAGAGATAGCGGTAATGGGTCAAATCGTATCACAAAACGATGCAAAAGTATGTAATGGTAATTTCAAAGAACGATGTAGGTATGTAAGTACGATGTAAGATGATGTAAAAATTCAAACACACAAAAAAAGAAAAGCTATCGGCCCCATAATACCAAATCGAGGAGGGCAAAGAAGGAAAAGATAGGTATGCAGGCTCACGGCACTCCCCTTGGTAATAATTGATGACACGGCGCACGGAGTCCTCGTCCTCGTCCCGTCTTCCCGACCGCGTGGCACCCCGCGCGTAGTTTTTCTGCGTTGTCGGCAGTTCGGCGCCAAATCAAATCAAATCAAATTTATTTATTGTGGAACACAGGTACAAAAAGCTCTTAATTAAAGTGACGTCTCACTGTGACCTGTCTTATCAGACATACAATATTACAGTCATAGTTAATTTCGAAAAATACCTATAAATTCAGCAATAATTAATAACAATAAAATTAGTTACCAAACAAAATTAGTCTAAAAACTTACGTCAAAATATCATTCAAATAGTCTTTAACTGAATAATAACATTTTTCTGTCAAAAGCCGTTTTAATTTATTTTTAAATGTCACTGGATCTAATTTTTTTAAACCATCCGGCAATTTATTAAAAATTATGGGAGCCATTCCAATTACACTCTTGTTCACCATAGATGTATTATGTCCTCCAGTTACCAACTTTTGTTTATACTGGGTTCTTATATGAACTGACCTTTTTCGTACATCCGCCACTTTTGTAAACAAGTGCGGATTACATTTAACAAAAGTACAAAGTTCAAATATATAGATACATGGCAACGTTAACAGTTTATATGTTTTAAAAATAGGAACACAGCTGTCTCTATAATTTAAACCAAACATTGACCTTAAACACCTTTTTTGGGCCTTAAAAATTTATCCTTATCCCCCGAATTACCCCAAAATATAACACCGTAATTTAAATGGGGTGTGACTAAGCCATGATAAGCTACTAAAAGAACTTCTAATTTTACTTTTTTTGAAATTCTAAACAAAGCATAAGCCGATTTGTTCAATTTTTTACAAACTTCTTCAACGTGAGGTCCAAGTTAATTTAGTGTCCATAGTAAGGCCAAGAAACTTTGTTGTGTGAATTTGTTCAATTTTTTGTTTATTATGAGATATGTTGACTTTGGGGGGTATTTTTTTATTATAAAAATGCATAATTTTGTTGCGATGGCAGCCGATGGACTTCTCGGGATGCAGTACAGGGTTAGGTGGGCGTTGGTCGAAGCTTCGAGGCCGCGTGGCACGCACGTGTGAGGTTCAGAGATTCGTCAAAAAGAGGCAATTCGTGTCCACCCGGGGGCGCCAAAATGTTAATGAGAGGAAAATGATACGACGTAACAAATTCACTTTATTGCAATGAAGTAAGTACAATATAATATGCAACGAGTAATTATATCGAGTATGTATATGGGTGGGTGGAATCGACCGTCGTGCGCGCCGGCCTGAGGCCAAATAGGAGGAGAGATTCTTCGGCGCGGCGCTCGCGGTGATCGCTGCGAGGCGGGGCGGGCGGCCCTGCCCCCCGCTGTCCTGCGCGCGCATCCCTTAGGCGCGTACACTGATGAATCCAGGACTCATCACCTGTAACGATTTCATAAACACGCCTGGACTCTGTGCCTGGACTAGCAAGCATCAAATTATTCTATCATGTCATGTCACGGCATCATTCCACCCGGGCCTGTTTATGTGCCTCCGTGAGGTTGTGCGGCACCAGCGTGAAACTATTCGCCTCACGCGAAGATGGTTGTGTAAAGTGTGGTAAAGCTTCCTGATCCAATCTGCATTATGCTGAAGCTCTTGATACGTAACTTGCCAGTTGCCTTGAACTCAATTGTTCACTGTTAGCACGTTTTCTTCTGTAACAGCCTTTAAAGGGCGACCATTACTTTCTCCAGCGGCGCAGGGTTGAGGCCGGGGTTCCCCAGGGGTCGGTTCTCGGCCCCCTACTTTGGAACCTCGGCTACAACTGACTGCTTCGTGGCGTCCTGCTCCGAGGCATAAGTGCTATCTGTTACGCGGATGACACTCACACACGTCGCGCCTCGGGGGCGCACGTATGAGGCGGCCGTGCGTCTGGCCTCGACTGGTGGGACTCTCGTTGCTGAGAGGATCCGCCGGCTGGGGCTACAGGTATCCCAGCACAAAACCATGGCCCTATTCTTCCCGGAACCCCAGCAGCGGGTGCCTCACGACGCTCACATTGTCGTGGGCGGCGTGATAGTCAACGTGATGGCCCAGATGAAATATCTGGACCTTAAACTAGACGGCCTTTTGCATTCAGAATAAAATATTTTTTGATATTAGCATAACGAATACAAAAAAATAATTATATGTATAATAGCTTGGACTGAATTTAAATTTGACACTGCGCGCGCACACAGGAATGAGTTTTGGCGAGCGAGGTGACAGTGAGGTGGAGGGGAGTGGGGTTATTCCGTCTCTTTTCTACTTTTGCTGTCGTACTAAGGAATTTAAGTCTGCGATGTTAATGAAAAATAAACAATTTATTGTTGTTAATAATAACACCATTGTATTGGGAATAAATGAATAACTTTCAGTAATAACAAGTTTAGATCTTAATATTCAAAAGATTTGTGTAAGTTAGAAATCAATTGTATTGTTCCAGTAAAAAATAATTTTCCAGTAAAAAAAACCCCCGTATCAGTTAGGATAACAGCTGGTGAACTTTAACGGCTGGACAGAAAAAAAACAACGCTTTGAACTCAGTTCATTCGTTCGGGAGCTACGACGCCACAAACAGACACCCACAAGAACATAAACATGAACACACGACATAGCAGTTAAACTTAAACTCCCCTCTTGTTCATCGGGGGTAAGAAAATGTTTTTTTTTGTTACAGTTGCTTTCTATTATTGGCTTTGCAGTCATTTCTTTTGTCCTCGCGATCCCAATGACTTTACTCGTGAGTCGTGGAGTATCCCATGAGCAAAATAATTGATAAACCCCTTTCTTACGTATCATTAAATTAATCTTTTTGATACATACTTTTGAAGTGTGTATATTGTTGTAAAAACAAATAATATGTTTGACACTACCCAAAATGTTGGTAGGTAGCTAGGTGGCGGTCCGCGTCGCGAGGACAGTGTCTAACGAAAATTGTTTGCATGCACTTCGACACACGCGGAGCAATTAGCAAGCGGGATTGCGCGCGATGTGCAAATGATTTACGCCTTAAAGGTGTTTATGCGACACGGAACGCGATAGTATATCAAGTTGTCCACTTCACATAATAAAGTATTCAAAAAGCTTTCTATCTTGCCTTCTTGGCGCTCTATACAATAATGTCATGCACGCAGCTTCGATTCCTGCCTCAGATAATTAATTTCTACGAAGACACATCTTACGGATACAAATCAACCAAGCTTTAACCCTATTTTTCGTCGGGGGTAAAAACACAGAGCGCCAATCTACATTTGGGGTGGTCATCGACCTAAATTTTTGCTAAAACCCGGAGGAAAAAATTAATAAAATATATTACATAGGTAATAATGTTTTTTGTGTGCGTGCGCAATACACAGAAGCACTCTCTGTTCCTTCACTCTCCCATAGTTTTGTGCGACGGCAATCCGACATGAACTGAGAGAGAGACTGGAAGAAGGAAGGACCCTCGAAGAAGAAAAAGAAGAAGATCTACGACAGCGCTGTTGATCAAATTTAATTCTATTTTTTTTTCAAATACGTACGCTGCCATTACGCAGAAAGATCGTTATACGGCCCCAGGACCAACGGCGTAACATGCTTTCCGGGGCACGAGAGTAGGGACTAGGATTCCAAATTATTGAAATGCATCGTGAATAGTAAGCTTAAATCAAACCAAACAGAGGTTCCTTACAATCGTCAACTTAAAAATGGGTCACACACGCGCACGCACGCACATGTAAACCACGCGCATTGCTGACGACGTCTCGGAGTGGAGCAGGTCCATTGTACTCAGTTTAGTAGGACCACGTCTGACTCATTATACCGTATCTGTCTCTTTTAAGTGTGGTCTTAAATGGTAAGTATCATTAAATAGCTATACCCATGCAGTAGGGTCACGCGACGTCGTCGTCAGATTTGTATGAGATGCTCCTGAGGCTGAAGTGATAAAGGGAATTAGGCTTCCTGCAGACGACGACGGAATCGCACCATCACCGGACCTAAACCGCATGTTAACAGAGGCGGCCCGTTAAGTATGCGGTCTCGGTCCGGTTATTCAGCGCGATATTCATGCGTCGTATATTATACATTCATGGTTTCAGTCCGGCGCCGCGCAGGTGCGTTTCAGGCGTCATGTACAGGAAGCCTAATACCCTTTATCACCTCGACCTCAGGAGTATAGAACAAGAAACACCGATGATATTAACCCTTATAATTACAATAAAATAATAAAGGTACAAATTGGTGGCGAGCTACACGAAGCAGAACGACATATTGTATGAAATACTCATCGAAGTTCCGAACATAAAGTAGCGACGTCATTCATACAAACATTGACGACCATTTGTGTGCATGAACAAGTATTTGTGTAAGTACTGGTCTTGGTGTTCTATTTTCACTTAAGTTTATTTGTAACTAGACAAAGCCGCTAACGTTGACCTGCCCGTTGTTTTTAGAGAAAAAAAAGTCACTTGTCAAGATTCCGGTTTTATCCCAACGGAACATTTAATCAGGATAAAAAGTATTCTATCACCCAATTCAGCTGTCTGTATTTAGAATTCCATCAAAATCCGTTCAACTTTCACGTTTATAATATTAGTGTAATGTGATGTCATACCATTGTTGATTCTGATTACCACTAGGTAATGTATGTTATGGTAAAAAAAAGGCATAGAAACCGGAAGTGACGCGACGACATGTCGTATAATAATTAAACGTAATTAAACGAATGTTTCTTTAATTTTTTTTTAACTCGAAGCGATAATAGCTAGGCACGGCAGGGTCCAAAGGAGGGCAGGTTCCCCTACTACGGATAGGAGTGAAGTGTGGCACCGTAGGTGTTGTCTGGCGGTTGCGACTTGTTGTCTATCGCGGACTTGCAGCTTAACTATACTTCTAAACAACACTTATGTTTACCGTGTGAAATTAAAACACACTTAGAGAAGAAATCAGACTGAAACAGTTGAAAATTGAACCCACAACCCATCGCAAGCCAGGCCTAACCAATAGAGTAAGAACAATCGCCAAAAGGACTTTGCATTGTTAATGCTAAAACATAATAGCTTAATACCTATCTTAAATAAAGCCAAAAAACAACAACAATTCAGACTCCATATTTCAGACTGTTTTTATTGTTACTTTTGTATTCAAATTAGAATAAAGTGGCAAAATCATGGTTTCCTCTTCCTTTACAAGGCAAACGTTGAATAATTTTAGTTATTTTTAAATAAATTAACTAAAGGGCACGCCATGGCACCGGACGTTGTATTCAAATAATAAACCGACAGTCAAAATTGAAAATTGTGGGGGGTATCATGGCGTATTATGGTGTTAGTAACAAATTAGTGAAGACACATCTTTACCGAGATGAGGTACTTCATAGTGCTTGCTACCATTTTAATCAAATATGGGGTCTTGTGTAAAGATACAGGTAGGAACATGTGCATTATTATAAAGTTAAAAAATAAACTTAAGTCTGATCTACAGCGCTGCTTTTCGTCACTTTACATTTTTTCTTGGAATAGTAGCGTTGCTGTTGTTAGAAAATAAAATCGCAATAGCGCACCAAAGGCCTATTACGATCTGACTTAGTACTCAACAGAAGCGCTATTTATCGTATTTTTGTTCAATTTTTTCGAAATAAGAACGCTGCCAGAGAGCGGAAAGCAAAATCGTAATACTGCGTAAGGACATTGAACTGTATCGCTTCCTGAAATTACAGTTGTCATTTTATTTCATTGTTACCGCGACAGAGGCTGAGTTCTGGAGTCTCCCGAAGCTCTTCTACTTGGACGACTACGAGAGATGTATGGCGAGACAGGACGGCCTTTTCTGTCTCGCCCAGTTTGAGCTCTACAGCGATGTTGAGAATAGCCCCCTGTTTGATTTGATTCAGGTAAGTTAAACGTGTTTTAGTTAGAGCGGTTACTTTACCGAAATTACACATTCAAAACACACCCCTAAACATATATAACGTTATAAACCAGAAGTAAACAGTGCTGTCACCATGATTGAACTTTGTTCTTATGTAGAAATGGAACGCCGATAGCGTTTTGGGATTACCGGTTTAGATGGAAATCAAAAGTTCCATTCCAGTTTCCTCGATCTATTCCAGTATCCGTAAAACATTGCAGAATAACCGGAGACATCTGCAAGTAATCAGAATATTACCTACTAACCTTATTTTTGTCTTGTACCATTTCAATTACGAACCTTAATAATTAACTTGCAGGAGAAGTCCAAAGACGAATGGCTGTACAACCGTACCTTCCTGTACCGCGGCTACTGCCTGCCGACGCGCTGCCCGGACGGCGAAGCGAACGCGACGGCGCGCTTCGAGCGCTGCGTGGACGACACGGTCCGTCGCCGCTCACTGCGCGCGCGCATACACACGCTGCACTACTGCCGCGCGCGCGGGGACCCCCCGCCTGTGGCCAGCACAGATGATGCAGCTCACGACGCCTTCCTGATTGTCGTGCTCGCTATTCTATTTATGAATGCATTCGGAACGTTCTACGATCTGTGGATTGGGCAAAAAGGGCGCAGTATGTATGCAACATTAAATTACCTGTGATAAAATCAGAATTTATTGATTGTACAGTCAGCATTAGTCTACCCATTTTTAATACAAAATTGTCTGAATCACATTAATTCTCATTACAGAAAACAAAATTCTAATGATGTTCTCCATACGAACAAACTGGTTGAAACTGGTAGCGATCCATGACGTTGGCGAGAGCTACCGGCAGGGCTTGAAAGTGCTGAACGGAATGAAGTAAGTTTAAACACCTCATAGCTACGTAAATTATCAGTACAGTAACGATCACTTTAACCCCCGTCGAGAAACGAAAAATAGGGGTGTTATAAGTTTGACCTGTTTTCTGTTTGTGTGTATCTGTCTGTGGCATCATAACTCCTGAACGGGTGGACCGATTTCAGTGAGAGTTTTTTTTATTCAAAAGTTAAATTGAATCACAGTGGTGATTTAATTTTGCTAAAGCAAGTTATAAAGATTCATCTAAAGATGGTCAAAATCTATCCAGCTGTTTAAGGTCACCAGCTGTGTTCCTGGCTCATGTTGGAATTTATGAAATTTTCTTTTTTTTTCTTGGCGAATTTAGTTTTATCAGCCAGTACACATTGTTGCGGTATACTGTAGAGTGCAACAGGGGCCGTATCACGATATCGTGTACCGCTCAACAGAACCGCTTATAATCATGATTTTGTTCCCTTTTCATTCCATTCTTGAATTTCTTCCATTTTTGAATTAAGAACGCTGTCAGTTATCGAAAAGCAAGAACTTAATACGGCCCCTGAACGTCGATCAATTATATTAGAATGTATCTCTTTTATATCCTCGGAATGAATATCTTCTATCCGTTTTTTTACCCGAAAGCGTCATATTGGCTCATTCTGCTTAAAGGCTTTTTAGTAAAAATATCCTTTCAAACATTTACTTTAAATTATTTTAGTTGTTTTTATGTTTTGGTTATTTTTTTTCCGTGTTTTGTGTGTATTCTGTTATTGTACTTCTATTGTGCGTATGCATTCTTATTTTGGTTCTAAGTGTGTGTGCTTGTTCTTATTTCTTTCCGAAATGGTCGATGCTGATAGCATTTATTTTACTATTTCAGAGCTGTGTTGCTCCTTGGAGCGGTAGTGGCACATGTAGGAGTTCTACAGGTCCAGGCCTGGCAGTATAATCCGAGGTTTTTGGAAAATGTAAGTCGATGATGTGACGAATGAACGGTGTTACTTAAAATTGTTAACATAATAATAATAAATATACAACAACATCACATACATTGATCTGACTACGTGTTAAGTAGCTTAAGCTCTTGTGTTACAGATATCAGAATCAACAGTGGTATTACAAATAAACTTAAATAAATTACATATAATAACACCCAGACCAGTACAAACAGACTTGTTCATGCACACAAATGGTAATGGTAAAACATTGACGGTCTATGCAAATATAATTATTAAAATATATTACAATGTGTCTTATTATACATTTATAACAGGCATCCCGCCATCGGCTTCGGCCGCAAGAAATTCGGTTCTCTAATTTGTTAAGTATGCTATTATACATTAAATCCTAGCCAATGTTCATCAGGGATAATGTAGGATTCTAATGGGAATGGTAAAAGATTTGTTTTAAATTGGTCCTATAGTTTGGAGCCTATTCAATAGAAACAATTGTAGTTTTATTTCTACTTACAGTTTATGTCTTCACCGGCTGGAGGCATGCTAGGAGCGTTGACTACCAAGACCCAGACATTTGTGCTCATATCCAATTTTCTGACGACCTATAACGTGATACTGCTTTCAGAGAAAGTGAAAATTACTTACTCCATGATACCACACTTCTTCTTAAAAAGAGTTGCGAGGTAAACATACAGGAGCTATTAAATTCAAAATACTTAAGGCTCAGGCGTCACCTGTGACTTTCTGCCGCCACGACTCGCTTCTGAGAGCGTATCTAGTAATCGCCGCGCATCTACCGCTGACTGTATTCCGCAGGTGTTACCTTTTTTAACACGCGACGAAAAAGAAGGGTGTTATAATATTGACCCCTATGTCTGTTGTGTGTGGCATCGTAGTTCCCGGACGGATGGGATGGACCGAATCAAAGAGTTTTCAACGTGACAACGTATAAGACGTTGTTGTAAACGTTGAATTCGATGGAGCCGGCTTTTTTGGTGCGGCGGCGGCACGCACCAAAAAACATGACGCATGCGGCGTTACTCGCTCTGAGGCGTTCCATTTAAGGCTTGAAGTGCAAGCGAGAGCGCGGAACGAGCGACAAAGAGGCAACGTGACACAGACGTTGTCACGTTCTACTATCGTCAGTAAACCAACTTTACAGACAACCGATTTTTTTATTATTTAAAAGTTAAGTAACTTATTAGACAGACATGTTCCATTCTCGGCCACATCGTCACTTGCCATCAGGTGAGATTGTAGCCAAATGTCTGTCTAGTCACTTACTAAAAGAAACACGGTGGATTTTAGCTGTAGCTGGTCAAAATCATTCCAGCTGTTGAAGCTCATCTGTTTTCCTGACTCTGGTGTTTTTGTAACTGGAAATTTAGTTTTGTTATTGCCTTTTCCAGGATGCTACCTGTATATTTGCTGGTGAACGCGTTCGCGGCCACCTGGTGGGCGAACATCAGCGATGGTCCGTTTTGGCCCGTGCTCGTTGGAACTGAAAGCCAGATTTGCCGCGAGAAGTTCTGGGCGCAAGCGTTCTTCTTAAACAATGTTTTTCATGTCAACAAAATCTGCAACGTGCAAACATGGTAAAAGAAACATCTTTACGCTGCACATCAGGCTGCCCATTTTAGTTACAAAATCAACCGTATTACAAGCGTATAAAATACAGCAATGTTTACCGTGTAGTGCTGTTGGTACGGTGTACCAACTAATGAATTTTCAGTAGCAAAGCCTACACTAGTCAATAGGATTGATGACTAGGTTAAGGAAAACGTAATGTGAATTTGTCAGTAAGATAATTATCTGAATCTACATAATGTGAAGATGCGTATTTGTTTATTTTTCGATCAGCGGCCGTGATGATCTTGCTTTCATCACACTTGCAGCGTTCTTGTTTAAATTTTTTTTTAAATAAATCATGATTAACAGTGCTTCTGTTGAGCTGTAAGCTAGATCGTAATAAGGACCTAAGTCAGAAATAATATCCAAAAATACAGCTTAAAGTTACAAGGCTTTCTCCGTCTCAAATCATAACTGTGACATATAAATCGTACGCAGGCGTACTCTCACTCCACCACCACTCTTTAAACGAATGCAATAAAAAAATAAAAAATGGACATATTATACAGAATTTCGATCTGTATTGTTGAAATATCTACTTCCAGGGTGATGGCAATCGACATGCAGCTATTCGCGCCATCGTTGTTGATCGTAGTTTGGATTTTGAAAACCCGACGACGAGCGATACTCACTCTCTTGGGTTTACTCGCCCTTGTAACTGCCTTGACTACTTATGTGGCACTTAAGAACCAATACACGCCTGCTTTCTATTATATGACTCCTGAGTAAGTATGTAAAAAAACGTCATTTCGTTATCCGGTTGCCACACGTTGCCTCTGTAAGGCTCAGGCCACACCTGCGGCACACTGTAGACGACAGAAAGTCGCAGGTTTGGCCTCAGCCTAATTTTACCCGCCGGCCAGTAGTTAGATCTTGACGCGTGAAACACTGTGTACCCTTTAAAGCAAGGAAGACACTGACAGAGTTTGATTCCACGGAGGCATGAATGTTTGCTGTTGTTGTGGCAAGCCTAATACCATTGTTTTCTGATTTCTTAAAATTATAATTAAGTCAAAATATTAATAAAATATTAAGTAACCGTGTCAACTTAAAGCTTCTTAAATGTGAAATAATATTGCGATAATCATCAAATGCATTGAACGGGTAATGACTGTGACCCTGCTAGGTCTATTACTACTTTTCATACTTATGGCTCAGGCGACACCTGGGATACCCAGGACCTTTTGTCCCCGCGCCTCGCCTCTGACAGCGAGTTAACCAATCGCCGCGCCTAAATCACTGACGTCGCAAGTCACGACGACATACAGTAATGGTCATAGCACACTGTACAGCCACCACTCCAACCCAGCTATTAATTTCCCATACAAATAAGAGCGGCTTGTGGCTTGCCGTAGCCTAAATTCGAGGTGAAGCACACGCGACGAACAATTTTATCGTTTTGTTTCAGAGCTTTCCGTACCATGTTATTTGAGTGCAGAATTTTCACAGAACTCTTCTTACAGCCAATCAGCTGCATGATAACTATGGTTCTTGGGATTTTGCTAGGGTTCATGTATTACAATTTGCAGAAGAATGCCAAGCCCAAAGATGAAAAGAACGAAAATGTTCAGAAAACCAAGCCAACTACGGTAAGGACATTTTCGTCTGTTATAAGGTACCATAACCTAACTCGTACCATAACCACCAATCCGCACTGAGCCCCCGTGGTGGAGTATGGCTCGCGCCATCTCATAGTGGCGGTGTGGCATGTGCCAGGCTGTAGGGCGCATTAAGTATAAGGTGATGGATGAGGTGATAGGATTTGGTTCCAAGTTCAAACAAACTTCTTAGCAGCCTCAGATTTTCAATTTATACTTTTGAATCCAACTTTCCGGCCAAAATATCCTTAGCTGTTAAAATTTTGTATTAAAGTTCTAAATAAAAATGTAATAATCATATAATGTCTCTCACGACTAAATAGATGTACGATTTGTTCCAGACATTGATAGTGATCCACCATCTCGCTCTGCCGATGGTGTTCGTTTGGAGTTACGTCTGTTGGATGCTCATACCGTATAACGATCCTGTGTTCGCGGCGCTGCTGGTGCCCGTCGAGAGGCTGGCCCATGCCACATTTGGACTTGCATTTATTTATACTTCTACAAAAGTGAAAAGTAAGTAACATTACGTCAATGGTGAATAGAGGTAAGCGTCCCCAGGCCCGCAAAGCATGCGTCGGATTTAAGTTTGCCTTGCATATGAAAACTCATACAATAGCGTTATAATAATTATAATATTTCACAACAATCACACCAATTTTCTACGAAAATTAAGCTACGAGGCTTGTGTTATGGGTACTAGAGAAAGGATACACTTATTTAAATACTTTATTTTGTAAATAAATACGTATTATACATAGAAAACATCCAGACCAGTACAAACACACATGTTTGTGCACACTTATGCTTGTACTGTGCGGGGATCGAACCCACGACCCTTGGTTTAAGAAGTCCGACATGTAGACCACTGCACCAAGCGGTCGTCGCTGATCCACAGATTTTACGACGGGCATGTAAACGCTTACCTTATCACGAGATGTTACGTAACCGTATTTTATTCGCACGGTTATTTGTATTTGCCACGCCAGTTGAACCTAGATGAATAATAAATAATCTCAAATTACTCTTGACAGTTCTATTTCATGACAGCTACAAGATTATGTACGTACGTACATAATTTCAGTTTTCGTCTGGTCAACACCACTCGTTGCGTGCGAGTGGTAATGGATGGAAATAACAAAATTAAGTATATTTTTTAAATCTTTTACCGCCACACCTCAGTATAACGGATCATTATACCTACTGTGATAACACCCTGTACCTGGGGTATAGTGTCGCCACACCTCGCGACTGACAGCGTTCAATCAGTCGAATCGCTGGCAGTTTTCGATTGCGAGTCGCAGCGACAGTATGCCACAGGTGAGCAATGGGCCTTAGATTTTATATGATAGGTACGGTGGCCAGCAGGTCACGGCGGATACTGCGGTATCTTAAGCGCTTGTGATTTTGCAACAAAAATGGGCTGATGTGCTAGCAACCGTACCTCTTTAAACCATCCAAAAATGTGATAAGTGTGGCTGTGCCTTGGTGCCACTGCCGAACGTCTTGGTGCGAATGTTAGTCTTGTCTGTGATTGGCCCATTGTCAGTAGCCAACAGAAAAATAAGATAGAGGGCTAAGGTCTGAATGGCGGATCTAGCAAAAAAGTCATGCCTCGTAAAATTGTTATGATAATTGAGTGCTATTATATCTCCACAAAGTAGTTTTTTCTGTGTATTATATCAACAACAATATAACACGTTTTGAAACAAGCTATTGTTTCATTAGGGCGCCTGAAAGACGCTCCAAATATGTACGAAAAAATCGCTTATGTCAGTTTTCTCCTTTTCTACAGGTTACCAAACAGAAATATTGGCGTGGAAAGGTCTACGAGTTGTAAGTCGGGTTGCCCTGTCACTGTCCATGGTGCACTGGTGTGTCAACAAGTCTCTGGTGGCGAACCGCTCGATTTTACTGGACGCGTCGCAGGGAACTTTGGTAAGTCTTCTCATGTTCATCTCACATCTCACATGCCTATACAGTGTCTTTCGTCCACAGGTTGAAATAAGCTCTTTGTGTATATATCGATAGTTTGTAAAAAATAAATATAAAAGGGGGGTCTATCCCCTTTTGTTTTCTGTACAGTCAAAGGTACAACACTCATCACATAACAGTTTTTCTAATTTCATAATTTGAAGGGGTATCAAAATGTTCTATTGATAAGTGGTTTAAATAAAATAAATTCATTTAAAGATACTACCTAGTTTACTGTAGTAGTCTACTTTTATGATAAATTTTTAGAATTTTTTTTTTGATATTAGCAATTTTTAACAAACAAAAAAAACGCTCTATTGAATCACTTATTTTTCCTTTACTTATTTTTCCTTTACTTTTATTGTATATGCAATTAGTTAATAAATTTACTTTAAAGGCCTCACAATATTACAGAATGAACTTTTTCCGTTCATCCCCATACTATTACATAAATTGTTTTGTTACAGTTGGTAGACACCATAGCCGTTGCGGTCATTTCGTTCCTCCTCGCGATACCCCTGACCGTATTGGTGGAATACCCCTTGTCAAAAACATTGGATAAACTTCTCATGTTCTTGATTAGAAAATAATAATAAACTTTTTTTTTGTCAAAACACTTTTTGGGTTTCTTTTATATGGTCTGGACTCAATACAACTTTTAATGTTGTACAAACGACAGCACGTCAAGGCAGGCATAAGACTGAGTAGGTATAAGACCTGCCATTGCACCATACCTCGGTTTGTCAAGCTTCAATGGTTTGTAATCGTTACACATTTCAAGATTTTATTCACTTTCAAAGTAGATACTGCAAATCGCCGATAATAGGAAAGCTCAGAGTTTCCGAATTGATAGGTGTGTATTTAATAATATATTCTGCCTGTGTGGCCAATATGTGGCTTGGCCGTTCGTTACTACAAGAACTATTGTATAACACAAAAGTAATGAACAGTGAATTGATGTGAATTACGCCGATGTGAATGTAGCGAAATGGCCAAGCCACATATTTTGACTAAGGTGTAGAGTTTGTGAAGTTAGGCCTTGTAGAGTTAGGGCGTGTAGTGTTAGAAGCTTGGCTCTACATGAGATCTGATAACTTTTTGACAGTGCGAGTCATATGGGCTCGTCTTGGCAACATTTTACATGAAAATGTTTTTGGTGGGTGCTCGTTTTTTGTTTTGACATCTATTAAGCAACGATAAAAACATGAAACTCGAAACAATGTTACCTTAAAAAGTCTTCTCTTACGAAGCAATGACGACAGTTTCTCATTAAGTATCAGCCACACCACACCCATTCCACTACTTTCCTCTATAGGAGTAAGCTTTAGTAATAGGTAAAGCATTTTATAAATATCATCAGATGCAGGAAGCCGCCAAAAATACAAAATAGACATTAAATACGGTGACATTTTTTGTACCGAGTCGTACGTAATCTAATTATTTTTCAACTTTTTAACACCTATTCACAAATCGTGAAAAAATACGAATATGTTATAAACCAATGACGTAAGGGTACGTAAGTAGGGCTCATTTATACGAGGACTTTAGAAAAAAAAGGAAGTTGTCAATTCGACCGTATTTTTGTATGTATGTTACCACATATCTCCTGCTTTAAAAAGATATATTTATGCATTCAAAAGAGTATATTGGTCTAATAGAAGATATTCCAGTGAATTCCTCAAAAATCAACAGAAAAAGGTTTGCGGTTCTGTTTTCGCTTTTTGTGAAAGTCATATTTTTTAAGCGAGATGATGATGGAGAACTCCTTAATTCATAGGAGTTCAGGGAATCATTCATCACAGTTCATGACTATTCTACTGGCTTACGATGAGAGCAATATTGATTCATAAGTGGCTACTAAAAAGATTTAAATAAAAATTTCAATTCAAAGGTTATTTTTTAATTAAAAAAAGGCCTTAGGTCAAAATTTTAAAGTATAGGTACTTCTTTGTGGATAGCCCCTTACAGGCGCGTCATCACATGTTTTTTCATAAAGGGCGTGACTATGTCTAACAATCAGTGACTTTAAATTTACGTCAGACTTCCTTGAATTTGTTGTAAACAGTTACCAGAAGTTAGTCCAATTTTGAAGATGGTTCGAGTAATAGTGTTCTTCCTTATAGTTTGGATATTCGCTGAGATTGAGAGCAAAATAGATTCAGGTAATAATATGTTTTAAAAGAGCCAATAGATTCCTACGCTAATGACGTGTCACAAATCGCAGAAGTTTGGCGGAAGCTGAAGCACGTACCGGTGCCAGCTAACTTAAGCCCTGGAGGTAACTTTGACCCATTCAGTAAAATGGTTTCAAAGTCAAGCGATGTTATTTTGATAGAAAATGGCGTATGAATAATACGTCATCCGGTAAATGGTGTTATAAACGGTCATAACAACAGTTAACTAAACACAGCCAAACAGTGAAATAAACTTTTTACTGGTAAAGGGTCAAAGTTACTTCAATGGGTGATAGTAAAACGCAGGCACGGTAGAGTACACGTCAATATAGATTTAAAATTTAATTTCGTAACATCCGCGCCCTCTCTGCTTTAGACGTTGATCAGCTTTACAGTGGTTTTACAAACAGTGCCCATCTCAGAGGTAGCAGTACACAAAAAAGGTTATTCCAGAAAAATATAAATAAATATTTAACAATTTACTTCATAAGTTAAAATAAAAACCGTGACCAAAAGTATCCCAAAACCAACACGTGTGTCTAATACGCACGGAAAGCGATAATGCTACGAGTGTTACAAAGACTACTAGAGAGCGATCGGAGATAATGACCGATAGGTCGCCTGCGTTACATACATTACTTCACATTTTGTAGTAAAAAAATATATATTTCTTTACAATGTTCTCAAAGAATAGTCAAAAACTACCGATTCGATTAACGTTTTAGAGGCAGATTTCCGCAAGCTGCCGAAGTTGTTCCACTTGGACGACTACGAGCGATGCCTGGAGAGGAGGGACGGGCTCTACTGCCTCGGAAAGTTCCAGATCTACAGCGACGTGCAACTTAATCCACTCTATGACTTAATCCAGGTGAGCCACTTTCACTTTGCATCATTAAAGATTTACATTATCGATGGTCAATCAGGCAGCAGCAATTTCCAGGCAAAATATCTGAAGAGAGCACAAATATTTTTATATATTAAATTATTTGCATTTATACAGAATCTAGGGACCACTTTCTGCTTTCTCGTGCTACACCGTGACCAAGGTAAATTGAGGATTACAATAAAAGTGACAAAAATAATGGTTTTTAAGAATTGTACCTATGTTATCTTTAGACGCTTAATCATTAAAATGAACATGCATAGTAGTTGGTGTGGCCTCAGCCTTATTATTAAGCAGGGGTAGCTAACAAAGTAGCTTACAACCGATTCGCATTGTCGTGAAGCGAAAAAAAAAAGGAAAAGGGAAACGAAAAGAATTGAGAAATAACAAACTAATTATATTAAAAAAAAAAAGAAAAATTAAAAAGAAACCTAGACGAGTGAGAGGAATGATTGAGTGAAAATGAGTGAGTGTAGTGAGTGGAGTGGGCGTGGGTTGGTGTCTTCTCAAGATTAAGCGGGTCCGGAGGCGCCGAAGTGAAGCGAAGCGTTCTTGGAGTAGTCCGTCGATGCGCAGCGGTGTAGAAGCTGGAGCGCAGCTGTGCCGGAGACCGTGAAGACACCGGTAATCAGCAGAGGTAGCCGCGATGGCTCTGTCAGCAAAGGCAAGCAGTTGATGAATCCGATGTAGATAAATTTAGGAGGAGGCAATGCTCCCTCCGTGGGAGTAAAGTGAAAATCCTCCTTAACAGGAGCGAGTAGCAGAGTGGGTAATCCCTCCTCGGGGTAAAGAAGAATAATCCCTCCTCAGAGTAAGGAGGGGCAAGTCCTCGCAGTCTCTTGGGCTAGGAGAGGGTAGCCCCTCACTGACCCTCCTAAGGTTAGGAGGGGTCAGTCCTTCGCAGGTCCTCCTCAGATTAGGAGGGTTCAGACCCTCGCAGTTCCTCCTCAGGCTAGGAGGAGTCAGTCCCTCGCAGGCCCTCCTCAGGATAGGAGGGTTCAGTCCCTCGCAGTTCCTCCTCAGTCAAGGAGGGGTCAGTCCTCAGTGTTGCAGTGGGTGATGGCCTTCCGGAGGTAGTGAAGTCCTGGTCTTCCTGTAGTACTTCTTGAAGTGTCGTATAGTAAAGAGTTTACTGTTATAGAATCGAAGCCAGCAGTAGAATGAGTCAGATATGGATAGTATGGGCTTATATAGGGCCGGCCGTTCAAATTTAGAGCGTGGATAGAACGCGATAAAACTCGTGCTTTGCAGAGTTTGTAATGGAAATTGTATTGAAACTTTGCTAAAAGTTGTCAATTTTCAGAAAAAAAATAATAAGACTCCCGTCACTCAAAATGTCAAACATAGTGTCAAAAAGTACAAAATTCGGAAAAATACTAATAAATCGTGTTCACAATAAGAAATAATTATGCTGAGAAGGAGAGGAAAACCATTTAAAAGTTAGTCATAACCCTTTTTCCCTATTTTACAGCGGAATATCACATTTATAGGTGATACAAACTTTGACGTTTATGAACACATAATTAGAAATTCCTTATTTTTCAGTAAAAAGTGAACAGATTCCACGGAAAAGAATAATAATACACGCAAAATGCATATATTGTGAGAATGAAAATGACTGGAAACCCAAACTGGAACAAATTTTATCAGTATACCAAGTGAGTATGCACGTCGGTACAGCATACCAAATGAAATAACACAAAATTTCATGAATCGGTTCAGCCTTGTAGCAAGAGTTCTGCAACAAAAACTGTGACACAATAATTTTCTACATTAGATTAATTCAAACTCTATATGGTTAATATTGATATCATGTTTTTATCAACAGGAAAAATCTCAAAATGAAAGGCTTTTCAATCGGTCGTATTTCTACCGCGGCTACTGCCTGCCGACGCGCTGCCCCGGCGGCGCGGAAGCGAACGCGACGGCGCGCTTCGAGCGCTGTGTGGACGCCACGGTCCGTCGCCGCTCGCTGCGCGCGCGCATACACACGCTGCACTACTGCCGCGCGCGCGGGGAACGATTGCCGGGACACGACACTAAAGACATTCCTCATAGGGTCTTCCTTTACATGGTGTACATTATACTGTTCATGAATGCGCTCGGAACAGTGTACGATTTGAAAATGGGGCCAACCAATGACAGTATGTATATCTTCATGATTGATGGAGCACGAGCTGCCCCACCTCCAGGCTGACACTCGCACGATCTTCTTATTCGCTCTAACGTCTTTATAAAAGCGTTCATATTATAATAAAAACCAAAAACAAGATATCACCCTCACCCTCTTTGGGACTAGAGAATTGGTGTGCTTGTTGAGAAATATTTATTTATTTATTGTGCTGACTAATTTATCAGATGATGCCTGCCCTATAGCTCAGGTCACACCTGCGGCATACTATCACCGCAATTCGAGACCGTCATTGATTTGGGCGCGGCGATTGGTTGACACGCTGTCATAAGCAAGTCACGGCGACGGAAAGTCGCAGTTGTGGCCTGAGCCTTAATCGTGGTACCAAGCAACTTGACTCAAATTACCAACCACGTCAAATAAATAGCATCATTTTTAAAATTGTATTCTTCACAAGTCCAGTCACTTGTGTGACTTAATATCCTGAGCGTATTTCTAATCCTTTGTTGCAGGAAACAAATTCTTAGATTTTTTCTCTGTTCGAGCTAATTGGAAAAAGCTGACGAAGTCGTATGACAATGACGACACCCAGATCTTAAGAACCTTCAATGGAATGAAGTGAGTGCACATTGTATTTGGCCCTCTAAGCCGTTGTCCTAGTGTCGGATGTAGCCATTCATCCATCCATCTGTCACTATTTGAAGCTTGACCGTGTGAGCAAACGCGCTGGCTAGACCGAACTTAAATACCAACGAAACATTACGGAGTCTTTGGGTTTTGCAAAATTAACAAAACACACAATTCATTTTTATTTTAGGACGATAATGCTTATTGGCGCAGTGGTAGCGCACATTGGAGTCGTCAACTGTCAAGCATGGCACAACAACCCAAGGCTAACAGAAAAGGTACCAGATTTAAATAATAATTTACTTTCGTCGTCAATCTTTACTAAACACTTACGCGTGCCCGCGTGCATACACACACACACACACATACACAAACACACACACACACACACACCACAAATAGTTAAGTAATAACTTCTTTTTATTTTAAACTTTTGTAACTTCCAAATATCACAAGCCCCTGTGTACAGCGAGCGGGGCCACCTGCCACAAGTATATTTTTTACTTACTAGGTCGGGCCCAGCAACTGAACACATTTTTGTTACCTAGTTAATGGATAAAGATTTATTTATTATTTATCTTTCGTGTTCTGTTGTGGTGGTCGTAAAAAGAACTTAGGACCCCTAAATTGTGTTGTAACCGTTCTTCTAAGTGAGCAGTAAGGGGTCGATCCTCTTACTGTAAAAACAATTGTACGCATGAACATGTCTGTTTGTACTAGTCTCGGTGTTATAATTGTGTGTTGTGTTGTTATTGTGTTTGAAATACCACCGTTGATTCTCATTTCTGTAACACAAGTGCTTAAGCTACTTACCTCGGAGTCAGATCAATGTATGTGATGTTGTTATTAATAATTATCAATTGTGTTATTTTTATTATTTTAGTCTATGTCATCGCCACTTGGGTTGATGATAGGAGCTTTGACAACTTCAACTCAGCTGTTTGTGCTGATATCAAACTTTCTAACTACTTACACCTTACTGCTGCTGTCTAAGAAGATGAAAATTAGTTTTCGGTTGATACCGTTTTTCTTCTTCAAGAGACTTCTGAGGTAAGCTTACGCTTGTTACGGTTGGGGACATTTAAGTAATATTTTGTTAATTTTGTAACAAATTTACACTTCGAAAAGGCAACTGCCCGTCGGTATCACTTGGAAATAACACCCTCCCGCAAAGTGACACAGTTTGGTACGTAGCCATGCATCTTGACAGAAGACTTACATAGAAACAACACATAAAGACCAGGGAGACGAAATAAACCTGATATACAAAAATATGTACAAACCGACTAATGTCTCGAAAATCCAAACTATCTACTACCAACAAACTCTTGATATACACCACTATCCTCAAACCCGTATGGACCTATGGGATCCAACATCATGCAAGGAGTACAAAATGGTATATTACAAAGCATTGCCGATGTGCCGTGGTTTATCACCAACAAAGAAATCCACGACGGCCCGAATGTAAAAACTGACAGAGAAGCCATCGGCTTATACGCAGGGAAGTACAAGAATGGGCTCGTAAAGCATCCAATGTAGGGCAACAAAAGTCTCTAATATCAGCTACAGTAAACGCAGTATTTATATTTTCTTGGTAAACGCCTACAACGTCATCATGGCATACAGACTCTCGAAACAAGGATGTCAAAATGAAGAGTTGCTCTTACTGAAGAGTCTTCTCTGTGCGCTAGCCAGCCACACGCAAAAGAAAAAAAAAGACTGATCGTAGATTCGCAAAAAAAATGTAACAATGAAGAATATTCAGCTTAAATACTGCATACCTGAACCGAAAAATTAATATGTCTTGTTGTTTTTAGGATATTGCCTATGTACTTACTGATGAATGGATTCGCTGCCACTTGGTGGAACGCTTTTGGTAAGGGTCCAGTTTGGCCTGTAATAGTAGAAACCGAAAGTCGATTTTGCCGTGAGAAATTTTGACCTCAAGCGTTCTTCCTGCAGCACTTGTTTGAACCACACAAGACCTGTCTGATACAAACTTGGTGGGTATGAAGTGGGATGGAAGTGCTGTTACACTACTGCATCAGACCTACTTTCTGAAGGTAAGCGTCCACAGGTCGGTATCGTACGCAGCACACGCAATGGTTTTTAGTTTCCCTTGTATAGAAATCACATGCATCGGCAATAGCCACATGCGATGCGTACCGATGACGTCATACGGAAGCCGATCTTCAAAAAATCGAAGAAATGTGCCAATCGGCAATCCGACTGCTGATACTTGCTTCGGCAATCTGATCACCGATACGGAAGACGCAGTAAATTATTATTCCGTTGCGTGCGATGCGTACGATGCCGACCTGTGGACGCTTGTCTTAAGGGCGCGTTCACATAAAACGTCCATTTTACTGGTGGTTTAAGTCGTATGATCGAGTCACACATAATACAGCAATTCGTTTCACAGGACCATTAAATCGTATGTGCTATAAGCGTATGTAGTTGTATGAGCCAGTTCTTACATAATACAGTATATCGAATCCAGTATACTGGATCCGTTTATCTAATCAGAACTGTGACGTGCTGCGTGAATACTGTCTCCAGTAGCGACGGATCCGTTAAAACGGATCCTGTGAACGGTGACGGATTATGTGAACGCGCCCTAAGCTGATGTTTATAGTTTCGGATCGAACACAGTCGCTGTTACAAGCTTGACCGCTTGAGCGAACAGCCAAACTTTTGTAGGTATTTAAATATAATAATATAGAAAGCATTATTTCGCCATATTGATATAAGATTACATTAAATCTTTCCGCAACATTGATGGATGAATCATAGCTGACTTTCAGCCTGAAGAGCATTATTTAAAAGCGGCGGGTGACTCAGTCTTACGGTAAATCAATGATTAAAGCAATCGCCTGGCTTGCGGGGCGGTTGTGAGTTCAAGTCCTACCTGTGGCATTCCGTTTTTTTTAAGAAGTGTGTTTTAATTTCACAATTTATACTTCTAGGGTTGTAGCAGTAGACGTTCATCTGTATGGCCCGTCATTGGTGATAACAATTTGGCTAATGAAACATCGTAAGCGTGCAAAAGAAATGCTCTTGGGCTTGCTGGCTGCGGCTACAGCTGTCACGACATACGTTGCGCTGAAAAATGGATTCATACCTGCTTTCTACTTTAGTATGCCGGAGTGAGTCATTCTTGATATTTTTGTATACTATGCACAAAAATATTGCTTTTTTTTCTCGTATGGCGTCAAAAGTTTTGAAATTGTATATTCTGAGTCAGCAGCGCGCATATGCGGCGTAGTGTGGTCCACACTGCGAGACTAGCGCGACGGCGGGCGCGGAAATATCAAACATATGAAGCCTGCAACTTGCTGCTAATCTCGTGTCAATTAATCGCCCCGGCAAAAGTTGTTGTCAGCCGCTGATAGTCCCAAGTCGCGGTCGCGGGTTAGCGTTATTCCACAGTTGCGATTGCACCCGACAATTTTTTTTTTCAGATAGGGTTTTTTACGGTCGGCTATGGGACTACTGCAACTGATCGATTTCAGGGTAAATTGAAACTGTGGAATAACGCTACTAACCCGCGTTCGCGGCGGCCGGCGGTGTGGCGACCTCTACCGTTCGCCATCACAAGCGCATGCCTAACGGTGGCAAGCACGACAGCGAGGGCTGATACGGCTCCATAGGCTAGATGGCGCTGTTAGCCTAGTACCGGGCTAGTGCCGCACTTGAACCGTGGCATATACGATTTAGATTCAAAGTAATATAGATAAACAAATCAATATGATGTCTATCGGACATTGGTCCCCGACCATAACACTCGGTCGGTAGGAAGCGCTTCCGTTCAGCTTCCTAACTCTAAATGTATTGCGAAAAGCAGTACGCCACATAGGTATGTGTACTGGCTAGTAATGTTTCGTCAGGTGAGCGTATTTCTAACCATGCTTTTGAAATTAATTAGTGAATAAGAATGTTATTTTTGTGTGTTTCAGAGTCTTTCGTGAACTGTTTGCTTCGACTAAGAGTCACTATGAATTCTTTATTACGCCATTCAACTGTTTAATATTCATGGTTATTGGGATCTTGCTAGGATTCATGTATGACGACATACAGAACCAATCGAGTCATAAAGATACGAAGGAAATACCTGCGAATGCTTTGGTGAGATAAACCACGTCCAAATTAAGGTACAAGTTGGTAGCGGGCTACATGAAGCGACAGCATACGACGTGATGTCGTGTCAGTACTAGTTACTATGTATTTGTATGAAATACCCTTCGTAGCCAGCGACACGAAATTAGCAACTTATTTTAAACAAACGCATAGAAACTAAAAGCACAGCCTAGATATTTCTTTCTTTAAAGGTCTAGTAGTGCCATTGAGTCCAAAGCTCAGACTGCGGCAAAGAAGCTGGGCATCCTCAACAAGGTGAAGCGGAACTTCTCCCCTGAAAAGCTTTTAACCTTGTACAAAGCACAAGTTCGCTCCTGCATGGAGTACTGCTCTCACCTGTGGGATGGCTCAGCTAAATACCAACTAGCCGCTCTGGACTACGTGGAGCGTCGAGCCAGGAGGCTGATTGGCGACAGGAAGCTGGTGGAGACTAAGCTTCATAGTCTAGACCACCGCCGTAAAGTTGCCTGCTTGTCGGTTTTCTACAGACTCTACTTCGGGGAGTGTGCTCATGAGCTCCATATGCTCATTCCACCAAGTCCATTCTACCAGAGGGCCACCAGACGTACGGCGGGTTACCATCCATACTTGGTTGATATACCTACTATACGCACTAAGCGCTTCGCTTCATCCTTCATAATGCGCACAGCCAAGGAATGGAATGCGCTTCCGCCGACGGTGTTCCCTCTTTCTTATAACTTGAGCTCATTCAAAGCGAAAATAAATAGGCACCTTCTGGGTAAGCTCGCTACATCGTCGACATCTTCTTTAACTCCTAGAGGGAGAATGATGTCAAGAGCGAACCCATATTGATTAAAAAAAAAATTGGCCTTTTCGTTGAAACATACACGAAGCGTCAATTATGCACGTGTGTGTACCGAACCCAGTACCTTCCCGATATTATCGTTGAGCTGCTTCGTTGAGACATGCGTCTGTGTGCGTGTGTCATTTCGAGCATTTCTTCTTAGCGTCCTGACTGTGTGTAATATGTTTACAGTTCCAAAAGCGGCCCTGACGAAATGTCGTCTACTGCTGTTTCATGTAGCCCGATACCAAATTGTACCGTAAGTGTGAACGAAGCTATAAAAGAGTAACTAAATGAAAATTCAAAATGGTTTTGCCCATTAAAAAATCAATCTTTATTTGTTACAGTGCATTGCTTTCCACTATCTATCTATACCAATGGTTTTCGTGTGGAGTTACGTCTGTACTTTATTCATACCCATCATGGACCCGTTATTCATGTCTCTCATGATACCCATAGAGAGGTTGGCCCATGGCTTTTGGTTATTTATGCTTATCTATACATCGCTGAAAATGAAGAGTAAGTTTACATTTGAATTGTTTAATAAACGTCAACTGAAAATTATTCGCTTCGTGGCGGCACGCCTGCCCTACCATCACTTTCTTTGCGTGGGGCGTAAGGCACCAGAGGCTTGTCGTTTTGAAATCGAAGATAACTCCTTCAAGTTAAGTATTAGAGAGACCAACCGAAAATAAAATTATCTTATAATTCACGTAAATCAAGCTCATCGCATAATTAAAAAAAAATTAGGTACCCAACAATTTTTCAATTTACGTCACTTATGTAGTTGACTTGGAACACACAAATTGAACATATTCGAACCAAATTAGTATGGCTTATGGGAACTCTCAAACATATCATTCGATGTATTCCACGACAGATACGTTTCACGATATACTATAACTGTCTTGTTAAAGCGCACTTGCTTTATTTAATTGAGATCTGGGGTAGTGGTCTTAAAACAAAACTTGCTGAACTAAAAATAGCACAGAACAAAATTATTAAGATTCTTTTTCACTTTAATTACCGAAAATCAACTCACGAAATTTACGAAGAAACCAACTAATGACCATAAAACAACTGTATGTTTACAATACATGTATTCTTGTTCGAAAATTTTTAACAAGCTCACTCCATACTAACCTGACACTCACCAAAGTCAAACAGGTAAACAAGCGTAGTACGCGTCGAGCGAGTTTTATTATTACACCGAAGATAAGAACCAACTACGGTAAAAGAACTGTTCTTATGTAAGTGACTGTAATTTATGTCTTTTATGAGAATAAATATCTTTAAACCTAACCTATGTAGTACGTATATAATACTAGTGGCCCCCACGACTTCGTCCGCGTGGAAATCCTTTGTTTTCAAAATCGCGGTAGAACGGGATAAAAAGTATCCTATGTCCGTTTCCTGGATCTAAGCTACCTCTCCATCAATTTTCAGCCAAATCGGTTCATCCGTTCTTGAGTTATAAATAGTGTAACTAACACCACTTTATATATTTAGATTTGTGTAAGTTGAAAAGGTTTGACACATCTGTGCTTGAAATTCGTTTTCAGAAGTAAACTTATATTCCCGTTTCTAATTACTTGAAACGAGTATCGTTTCCTTATGATATATAATGGCAATTAAAAGTATACAAACTTAGAACATGTAAAAATGGTAAAATACAATTTTATTTCCCGCATGGCTGCAGACACAAGAGGCGTGTCTTATAGTCATATGGCGTTGCGCACGTCAGGTGTGCCACTTTTTAGCGCCATAGTTAGAAGTTTGCAAAATAAGCCATCGCAATGAATCGGTTAAGAGCCAACCAATGTCAACCAATGCGTGTCGTGGGTCGCTACAACAGTTCGCCGCATAATACCAATGCGCACTAAGGTAGTTCTAAGATTACAGTAAATCAAGCATTTGTAACGGTTTTTTTGGATTATTTTTTCTAGGTTTTGTCACCGACATCCTAGCCTGGGACGGCTTACGTGTTCCGAGTCGCCTGTCGATGTCGATTTCGATGGTGCATTGGTGCATCAACAAGATCTTGGTGGCGAACCAAACCACTCTACTTGACGCTTCACAGGGCACTATGGTAAGGCTTCCGTTGTAAACATTACATCAAGGATATTGCTTCATTGATAAATTTATTGGTTAAAGCTCAATTTTCAAAAACCATACTTTAAGACATTATGCAAATTCTTATTTTACATTGATCTAAAATCGGTAAAACATACAAAAAAGATATGTACAGTCGCCTCGCCGGATAATATAATAAAAAAATTAGTTGCCTGTAAAGTCGGTATACGGGCGAAAGTTTTACGTGACAACGACTTTGAGTGGTAAAATAATTTTAATGTGAATATTCATTCGTATAACATGAACCGGTGTGTATGCCTATCTCTCTCACTCTCTCTCTCGCTCTGTCTCTCTCGCTCTTAGGCCGGTTAACTGTGCTTGAGTGGAAGGGACGCGTGCCTTTCACTTTTTATGTCTGTCTCACTCGCTCTTAGGCGGGCTAACCATGCCCGAGTCGAAGGGACGCGTGCCTCTCACTCGCTCTCATTGTGAGCGCGGAACGTGAGCGGAGCGTAACGCAGTTTCTTGAAGTGTCACCCGGCAAACAAATTTATAAGACGTTGTCACGTCAAAATGAAAATTTCTGGTCACTACCTTTATGATAAACCGGAATAATAATAAAAAAAATAAAACGCAAATAAAAACGCATTTAAAATCTTAACTTTAAGGTACATTGTACAGGCGAGGACACATCAAGTGCATAAGATGCTGCATTGTTTACTTTGATGAGGTGTCATATGAATATGAAAAATACGGTCGGATTGATAATCTCTTCCTTTTTAAAAGTTGGTTAAGAATAGTTTTTTTTGTTGCAGTTGCTCTCCATCATTGGCGTAGCAGTCATTTCTTTTGTCCTCGCGATCCCCATGACTTTACTCGTGGAGTACCCCATGAGCAAAATAATGGATAAACCTCTTTCTTACTTATTATGAAATAAGTCTACTTGGGAGATATTTAAAAAATAATTGTCTGGGGGTACTTAAAATCGACTACAGAACACATTCTGTTACTTAATTTTTTTGCCAGTTTATCTGTTTCTCTGTTCATCAGTTTGTTTGTTCATTTGTACACGCATTACATGAAAACGGCTGAATGGATTTAAATGAAATAGGCTACAATTAATTTTGAAGATCTGAATATCTGAGATGGAACCCCAGTAGTCTAGTTTCACTGTAAGAGTTATGACGCCATAGGAACTATTGTTTAACATGACGTGCACTTTCTTTTCCATAATAAAAATAAAGATCTGAAGTACATGATGTCACACACAGGAGCCCAGCTAAACCGTTAGAAGTATGAATATAGCGTTAGCGCCTAAGGAAAAGTTGTATGACGTCACGAGCATGTATATGTACATGTTACAAAACTGAAGATTTGCATGATGATGTTGAACTCCAGCAGCACAGTTCAATAATAAAAGGTATAAATTTGTCAGAAAAAAAGTCAAGTCTACAAACAAAATTGTAGAGATACACAGTAAAACACTGTATGTTTGTAAAAAAACTGTTACGAACTTACTACGAGTAATGTCTTTAGGTTATGAGGAGACAGAGAACTTTCTGAAACACGTAGAATAAATTCACAAACATTTACAGGTTAACACATACAACCCTACAGTTACACATAGTAGACTGAATTAATGTACTTCAGGAAAATTTGTAATTTAGTATTTATAACTTAAACGCTATGGAAGGGCGAAGACACCTAATACACCTATTGCTCTTGTACTTGTACCTGTGTTCCACAATAAATAAATTTGGTTTGATTTGAGGATGAAACTTTAACCTCGTAAGCCCGTTAAAACCGAGACCTTCGATGGACACAGTTGGAAGGATGTGTCTTCAGAGGTACTAAAACTTTAACGCAGATTATGAGTTCAAAAAATCGCGCCAATTGATAAAAACACTTTTAGTCTATGGCGCACAATATTTGAATTTATTTTACCGAACGTTTTTACACAAAAAAACAAAAATGAAAAATGTTAAATGATCAGTCTTTTCCTTCAAGATGCTACCAACACAAATACGAGTTACGTAATTTATTATTTTTTTTGTACGTTAACGTGGTCTGATTACTAAACCAGCCAGTATATTTTGAAAAATATATACTACTAAACAATTGAAAATGAAAATCTGATTGATTTGCGTGGTTTACAGTTAAAGAATTCGTTTTGATGTTGATCATGATGATGAAAGAACTATCGGCTTTATAGAAGTGCTGTAATTGACTTTTTTTCTGCCAGTTAGACTTGATACAAGTCTAAGAAAATAATTTGACTTAATTTATCTGGTGTTTTGAATACAATATTATGTAGTCAGTAATGTACAGTCAAGCTAAATTTTTTCATTGCTATGTTTTTGTTGATGATTGCATTTTTTTTAGTTTTCCTAAGTTTTTAATATCTCTCTGCCGAGAACACTTTTATTTTAAATAATAAACATGATTTAATAATAAAAAAATATTTAATAAAGAAAAAAGAGTGTGTGTCATTGTTCTTATATACCCAATTATAAGTTCCTCGATATCTATAACTAGTTACACAAAAAAAGACATCGTTAAGACCGATAGTACTATCAAAATAACAAATAATAAACCATTAAATATAATTTTAAAATAAATATCAGTTGAAATACATTTAATACTTACATAACCTTTTATTTATGTAGAATTTATTTATTATGAATTGTTTGCAAATCCTTAACTTTTTTATTAAAAAAACAAGTTTTTTTTTCATTTAATAGTAAGAAGTGCCAAATGTTCTTTTAAAAGAACAAATATTTTTATTTTATTTTTTCTGTTTTTACCAAAAATGAGTTCTTTATGTTACTACCTATTGCTTCTGTAAACTTGAGTACAGTAGGAAATCAATAACATCTAGAAATCCTCACTTACAGCGCTCGGCGTTACCGACTATAAATTATTTGTTCTTCTTATAGTACACTAGCTGTCCCGGCAAACGTTGTTTTGCCATATAAATGTTTAAGGTGGACAACCCTTATCACTAAGGGGTATGAAAAATAGATGTTGGCCGATTCTCAGACCTACTCAATATGTACACAAAATTTCATGAGAATCGGTCAAGCCGTTTCGGAGGAGTAAGGGAACAAACATTGTGACACGAGAATTTTATATATATAGATATAAGGCGTTAAGTAGAACTCGGCACAAATATACCTTCTGTCTTACGAGGTTATATCTGAGCCCCAAATGTAGGCGAACGAAGTCGCCACAGGCGTACACTAGTAAATAAGAAGTATGTACATAAAAGACTGTTTGTCACTACCCGAAATATTGGTAGGTACTGCGAGTTGTCCTCTTCAGATAATAAAGTGATCAAAAAGTTTGCTGGTCTTGCTTTCTGGGCGCTCTCCGAAGAAACTTGCCTAAAATAATCAGTAGTTATTTTTAAATAAAAGGATGTGCAGCCTGTGGTGAAATCGTGCACGCACACTGCCACAGTGTGTCTATGCCCCGCACGCAGCGAAAGAGTAACTATTTAGTAATCTGTGGCAAAAGTCACTGGCTTTCGCACACACGCGCAATCAGCTGTAGGTAACAGTCTACAAGCCGAAATTCTATCCCAAATGAGAGCTTTAAACTTATTCCTAAGCTAAGCTATTGATAATAAATTATCGTTATCAATAGCAATCTTAAGCATTAGCTAAAGATAATACTCTATGAATTGGCATGATGACACCTATCTTAAATATTTTCAAGACCCATGGCGTTTAAAAAACATAGCCACTATGAAGTTAATACCACACGTATATTTCCAAAAGCTGTAGAAACCAATTTTTAAACACACAATACTCAATAAATATTCGGTCAATTGACTCCGATTTCTGATACATGACTGTGACGTCACGTTCTTGTATTCCTATACAAAATCTATGGAGGCAGACCGTTTAGACAGATAATAAAGAGTATGTTAACGATTGGTCGTGTCATCTAGCCTATTACAGAAATCCAGTATAGGTAACATGAAAACCAACAACAAAAAACAACAGGTAGGTATCCCAGTCCCACTATCATTCATTGGTT
Source organism: Pyrausta despicata (assembly GCA_963921415.1). Taxonomy (NCBI): domain Eukaryota; kingdom Metazoa; phylum Arthropoda; class Insecta; order Lepidoptera; family Crambidae; genus Pyrausta; species Pyrausta despicata. The sequence goes on along the minus strand of OY992865.1, from coordinate 10,672,112 downwards.
AATTCATTATTTTGGTAAGTTTTAAAATCAAATGTGAGATGTTAGTTCTTTTCGTACCTAATTGGATTCCATAGGGCTAGATTGTGAACTTAATAATCCTTCAATGTAATCCTATTCTGAGCTATGGTGGTCCTCAGAAATCATCGATTTCCTGCGACTCACAAGGCGCCTAACTAGTTTGTAGGTTTTTTATGTGATGTGCAGACGATTATGTACACTCTTTTGCAAAAAAAACGGGCACCTAAGGAAATTTACGTTCTAAGGTCGATTTGAGTTAATTAAATGAAATTTATTTCCTTGACGTAGTCTGTATACTTATAATCGTGTAAATTAATGCGCGTGAAGTGAGTTCGGGCAACTAAAAGAAAAAAAAAACGATGGATTCTTTAAAACCGATGTACACGCCCAAACAATAAGAAGTGGTCGGCAATAAAGATAAGATTTTTTTTTACTTTTTTTAATTAAATAAAGTTACAAATGTAAAAACCTAATACCGAATGTGACCTCCTCTTGCCAAAATCACAGCTTGAATCCTTCTGGGCATGCTTTCCACGATGTTTTTAATAACGTTTTGAGGGATTCGTTCCCACTCTTCTGCAATGACTCTTTTTAGCTCCCTGATGTTTTGTGGAGCAGGTTGCACTGATCTTACACGTCTCTTTAGAACATCCCAGACATGCTCAATTGGATTGAGGTCAGGACTTCGAGCTGGCCAATCTAAACGACGGATCCCAACTTCTTGCTAGTACGCTTCCACGTCGCCAAAACGGTGCGAGCGAGCATTGTCGTCCATAAAAATGGAATCTTCCCCAAGTGCAGTCAATGTGGGTTGTGCATATGGAATTAGGACTTCCATTATGTACCGATGTGCATTTAATGTTCCATTTTCTATGAAAACTAACTCCGTACGCTCCGTCGAATTAATTGCTGCCCAAAACATAACGGAGCCTCCGCCATAAGGAGTGATTTCTTCGAAACACACTTCCGCATAGCGTTCCCGTGGTCTTCGCAGCACTCGCCGGCGTCGGTCCTCTCCACACAAAGAGATTCTAGCTTCATCAGAAAACAATACTTTATTCCAGTCCTCCAGAGTCCATGAAGCACAGTTCCGAGCAAACTGAAGTCGAGCAACACGGTGCTCACGGAGTAATTTAGGGCCCCGAGCTGGGCGGTAACTCCTGATATTGGCAGCCAAAAGCCTCCTCCTGACCGTCCACAAGCTAACTTCTACTCCTCTTACTTCTTCAAGGCTCTTCTTCAGGTCCACACTTGACGCCTTACGATACCGCAACGCCTGACTCACCAAAAAGCGGTCATCTCTTGGTTCTGTGCATCGTTTTCTTCCCGAACCGGGTCTTCTTTTGACCGAACCGGTCTCTTGATACCGTTGCCAAGTCCTCTGGACAGTTGAACGACTCACATTTAGCCGCTGAGACACGTAAGTTTGCGAACAACCTTCTTCAAGTAGGGCTATAATTTTACCGGCCCTTATCGCTTTATCACTCATGTCAAAAAGTGGTATTTAATGTAAAAATAAAGATTAAATTGTTTAATTTGCAGAAAATGTCCAAAAAGTTTTAAAATATCGTAATCAGTTAAAAATCGTTTCAGCAATGCGCGCCATTAGTAAAGCAATTTTAGAATAATCCACAATAATCATTATTTTTCTTTTATTAATTTCAAATTTTAAATTTGGAACGTAAAGAATCATGCCAGGATGCTTCAAATAACATGCCAATACATCGTCAAATTAATAAAACCTATTTCTTGTTCTTCTTCATTAAAGTAGAGGAAAAAATCTAAAGTGCCCGTTTTTTTTGCAAAAGAGTTTATTATATTGAAATAACAATGTAGGTTGGCACTTGCTGGAAAAAGTAATATAAGAACTCCTAGTCACAAATTAAAAGCAAAGCAATATCACGACGTAAGCATAATATAATCTTTTTTAATTTTCAGAATTTCAAACTCGTCAAATAAAACATTACCATAGTAAAATCATTCGATAAGAAGCCATAGAATTTATTCTTATGGACCTAATGATAGTGGCGTTAAAATTTTAAGCCATTTGCACAAACTTAAGTAATGTTATGTATTGTAAATTGGGCTTATTCCCAATGGTCCACGACTCTATTGTTTTCAAAAAAATAAGGTTTCAATACTTTGATTCCCAACGGGTCCACGAAATTAAAAATATAAAACATTTTCTTTCGGTTCAGCGGGTCCATGAGAATGTTAGGTTCAATCAGCGTAAAAAGCAGGAGGATTAAAAAAGGATAGACATAATATTTATTATGAAATAAAAGACCGTGAATAGATTAAACAAGGAGTCTTTATTTTGACTGTTATTGAACTGTACCTAAAAAAAACACAGATTAAGAATAAACACTGTAAATCATCTAACACTAAAAGAATCACGTTTTATTTTAAAAATTATCTCAATCTTACACGAAAATAGACTTACGCATTAAAAAATCTCAGTTTTGGTATAATCACAGTAAATCATTCTAATCATAAACTAAAATAAACTTGGGCATTAACCAAATTAAATCACAATAGATCATCTCAATCTTATTAAGACCATTAAATTTGTTAAGAGCGCCAATAAACAAAATTCAATAAGTATCATTGATGATGATACTTATTGAATTTTGTTTATATTTGTCACCGATGATCTTTATTTTTAAATATTTATTCTGTCTGGTTCGATTTTGTTTAAATTTAACCAATGTGAATAAGCACAAATGAATAAACTTATGAATAATATGATTATTGTAAACGCAAATGGAAGCGCCTGACATAATAAAATTGCAGCTGTGCCCGCGACTTCGTCCGCGTGGAATTTTAACTGTTACCGCCTTCACCGCGTGGAGGTACTCCCAGCCTATGCTACTGTTTAACATGACCCAAATGCAGGCATACCTGCGACTCTATAACAGGTACACACAATGAGTTCCCTTAGTTAGGTAGGGTGATTAATTCATCCCAAGTTTAGGCCAGTTAACACTTAGTCACTTGGCGTGAGTTATTATATATTTCACTGTCTAGGTAAAACTCAATCAAATGAAAAAATCCCATCAAATTCAGTCCTGTAGTTTCTGATATTCAATTTCCTGCCTACACTCTTAGTTTATTGGCGTGATTATTGCAAGTGATGCTGAGTCAAACAAAAAAAGTCCCAATAAAATCGGCCCAGTAGTTTCCGAGATTCAATTTTCTGCCTACCCCCTTAGTCTATTGGCGTGATTATTTCTATCCTTCTTTACCTTCCAAGTAATGTTGAGTCAAATAAAAAAAAGTCCCATTAAAATCGGTTTAGTAGATTCTGAGATTCAATTTCCTGCCTGCCCCCTAAGTTCATCGGCGTGATTATTTATATCCCAGTTTACTCTCCAGGTGATACTGAGTCAAATAAAAAAAGTCCCGTCAAAATCGGTCCAGTAGATTCTGAGATTAGCCCGGACAAACAGACAGACAGACAGACAGACAGACAGACAGACAGACAGACAAAAATTTTAAAAATTGTTGTTTTGGCTTCTATTACGGTAATTAAGACCCCCTGTAACAATTTTTCATAAAAATCTTCAATGTACAGAAATCGATCTTTTACAGTCTTATTATATGTATATAGATTGTTAGACATTTGTTGAACAGGGTCAAACCTCTAATAGTTATTGCATAAAATAGGTTAAACTATGTGTTATCTAACTTATTTGACGCCTTGGGTTCAATGCAAGAGCAACTAAGACAAGCTTTTTCACTTAAAATACCTAATAAACTAAAAATAATTTTGTGGCGGTCGGCCGGCGGCGGTTTTCACCATTAGTTCTACGGTAGAACTAATGGTATTATTTTTTCTCATTAGTCCTAGGCTTTTAAATAATGGAACAGAATCTTAAGTCATTCATTGTGTTTTTTTATTTGTGGTGATGGTACCGACCCACCATCTAGCGACCTTCATGAAGGAAGATTTCTGGCCGCAGCTGCAGGGCGTCGTGTTTCGGAAGTTCCGAGGACGGCTGCCAGCAGACACCGCGCGCTACGCATCTGTTCGCTGACGCGTGTGATTTGTGTAAAATATTTAACTAGATTATGTCATTTTTGTTATTGTATTTATGTTAGTCTGTAAGGTATTGATAATATGTCTGTTTATGGGCCTGTATTTTTATATCTGTTGCCCGTCATAAATGAATTATAATTATTAAGTCACATCAGTTCTACTGAACAATTTTATGATGGAACTTGTGGTATTCTGTTTTTCTCACCAGTCCTACGATTTCAAATAATAAAACTAGTGCAACTCTTTTCTCCCACTTGTTTTACTGGACATTTTTATGATAGAAGTTTTATTTACAATAGTTCACATATTGAGCTTGCTCGTTTAAAAAATACTTCTATTTGTTGTATTCTCAAAATAGCACATAAGAACTGGCAAATTTAGGCGTAAAAGCGTAACAGACAGAAGTTTCGTATTTATGATATTAGCAGGGAAGTGTGCTAATAATATTTCATAATAAGTATTAGGGCTTAAGACAGAACGCAAAATAAAACAATTTATTTGAATAGAAAACATTATGCATTTATTAAACAAAATATTGTTAAACAAATCATATTAAACTGAATTCCAAAAAACATTGTTAGAATATTAGAAGTAATTTTCAAAAAATGCCTAGGTAACGATGGATTTCGGTATTGATAATTTAATTAACATTGACACAAAAATAACTAAAACAGATTGTTTCCAAAGCTGATTTTTGCCTCGATTGTTAAACAACTTAAGCGAATCAACAAAAACAAAGAATACAGAGGGTTTCCAAAGCTAACTTTGCTTTGATTGTTATACCTACTTTAGCGAATCATCTATCTATACAGGGTGTCCCAGAACTCAACGTCAAACCGAAACGGGTGACAGGATTGATCGTAAGCATCATGACAAAAATCAGAAAAAAATTCTATCCCATGCAGTTTGAAAATTATGGGCATTTTAAGAAAAACCTAGAAATTTAGTCAAACTGTAACAATTTTTCGGTTATTATGGTTATTTTTTTTTTGTTCATTTATACTTTGGAACCATAACCCTAAATAGCATTTCAGAATGACAGTCAAAAATGATGACACAGTTGCCCCAAGTTTCCTAGAAATAAGACTGATTTGTTAAACTATGAATTTAAAATTTTCACAATTTGTCGACATTGGAAGGCCCTCCTTTAAAAAAAATGTACTAGAGTGCCTTGGCAAGTGCCATTAAAAGTTGGCGCATTTAATCAGGAATCTAAAATGGTACAATACTTGTTAGTTTCATATTAAAAAAAAACGAGTAAAAAATAAAAACCTCATGTTACCCGATTTTTGCTAACCAATTTTAAAAAAAAAAAATTTTTGATTCGCACAAACTCATGACAGGATCTTAATTTTACGGCAAAATGATGACAGAGATGGATACTGGACATGTTGGCCATGAGTGAGCGAGACAGATAGTGACGCCACTTTTACAAAAGTTAACAAAAGTAAGTAAAATTAATAAAATAATGAAAAATCTTGACCTAGTTTAGTTCAATTTTATTGGAATAAAAGTCAGATAGGGAAATAACATTGTTTAGTACAATAAATGTTCAAATTGTTTTCCATCAGCCTCAATACAGGCCCTACATCTTCTTAAAAAAGATCTACTTATTAGCCGGGCCGGGCTCGAGAGTTGATTTCCTCAGCAGCTTGAGAAATTCGTTCACGCAGCTCGGCTTCGCTCTCAATGGGCTTTGAGTAAACTTTTTCTTTGAGAACGCCCCAATAAACTTACCCGACTTACGGCGGGTGCCGGATGTTCGATGGTACAGCTTTTACCAAAGCAGAGGTAGGTGCGTTTCGGGGGCCGCGCGACCCCCACAATACCAGATACGTAAGTTGAGAGTTTTTACATTATTTAATTGTATCGTGTTTTTTTAAAGAATCATTTGCATCACGAGAATCGCGACAAAAGATTCCACGTTTGTATCATCTTACTATCTTATCTATATTATCTTAAATGTCTTCGTGTGAGAGGTAACTCTGTCTATTCCCTTATGTACTTTATTAATTTAATGTTAAAATTAATTTAATATGTTAAGTCCACCTTTGTACATAGTTTTGTTGTGCAATAAAGCTTGAATAAATAAATGTAGATAAATCTTTGGGTAAATAATTTGCTATATATGTTATAAGTCAAAGTCCGATACACAGTCTCTTCGCGGAAGGACTGGTTTATCCTAGGTTTGGCCAAAGCCATCAGGCAATCCCTGAAATACATTTCAATTTGATTTTTCATTTTCAAAAAAAAATTGATTAAGCCATTGTCAGATACAAAAAATATACAATACTACGTTACGGATGACGAGTTATTCGATGTGATTGAATGTGCTCATCACACAGATCACCCCCAATAGATTCCGTATGTTGATTGTTTTGTATTGTCTCAAAGTCACCAAAGTTTGAGGAAGGTGCGGGTTGCGGGAAGCGTGACCATATTGCTATGATTGGTTAGTTCAAGGTCAAACTTGCATTTGCTCCGCCCCCGTAATCAAATAGTGATGGGACACGGTGTATCGACAGTTTTGATTTAATTATGCAAAACGAGCTATCGCATTGTCACAATAACTTACTGGATAAGATAAGTAAAAAAAAACCATACACATTCAATATGTTTGATCAACAATTTACATACAATATAGTCTACATATACTGAGCTCAATGAGGTGCACAAATCCAAACATTTCAAAATAAATCATGAAATAAATTTTTAGCCCTTCACATTTTTTTATAAATATATTGCAGTTATGGATTAAAACGACGGGCTCCATGGCGCAATTGGTAGTGGCCCTGCCTTGAGCGCCACGGGTCGTGGATTCGATCTCCACCTGGGACAAACATTCATGTGATGAACATTTGCGTTTGTTCTATGTTCCAAAATATGTATTTGTAATATCTCTGTTGTCTGATTTCCGTAACACAAATGTTTACGCTACTTAGTACGAAATCAGATCGATTTTTGAGATGTTGTATGAATTCAAACAAAGTGGTTTGAAATTAATCATTCATCATCATATTAGCAGTAAGAAGCCGAAAATTAATCATTACTGATTGACTTTACTTATACCTTGATATACATTTATCGATAATCGCAATTTCACCACACAGTTTAAATTTTATTGCACTTTAACAAAATACATCGATAAATATTTTTGTCAGTACTGAGCAATCACTAGTATTACGTAAGAAAGAGATAGCTTATTATAAATTTCACTTGAGAGAAAGAGACTTTTCAAAAAGACTTCAACGCGCGCTTGTTTTAAAATGCACGATTACTTTTTTCGACCATTATAACTTGAGCTGCTTGAGACTGGTAATTACAAATTATTATACTTACCGATGGAATGTGGTACTATCTTTTTTCATATTTGATGTTATCTTTGACTTTCCACACCATTTTATTGAACATGTAGTCATTTTGAAACACTTTATTATGCTATCAATATTTTCTACGGTATTAAAACACGCGTAACGCACGGGTCCAATGTTTGGTCGCTACTAACTTCGCGTCTCGAGAGATCGGCACTTATGGTAGCAAAAACAACCATGTGCGGTGACTTTTGATGGCCCTCTATACGGAATCTATTGGAGGTCATCTGTGGCTCATCAGGAATGTGGTCATGGTGGTAGAGATCTCACATTGAAAGCTTTAAATAAAAAGTATGCAAATGTCACAAATATACGAAGATAAGACACTTCATACCTATATTGGAGTTTGACTCGTCAAACCCCGATTTAATAAAATTGTGTTTTGACGTTTGCCTGACCAAATTAGTCTCTCCCAGGTTTGACGAAAATTGTTTAGTCAAAGGCCGAAAATTTACATTTGTTTAGGCTTTGACTAAGTTATTCAGTCTGACCTGAGGATTGACCAGTCCAACCTAGGAGCGCCGGAGGTTCGGAGTTTGCCTAATGATTGTTTGTCGTTAAAATATTATAGAATAATAAAAATACAAATATAAATTATTTTGTAATAAAATTACACAATATACTGTTATTTACTTATTTTTCTAGTCGTTTTACTAGACCCTCCCACATATAGCTGAAACATCTGCAACGAATTTTACGCCTGAAGTTGCCAGCTCGAGTCAAAAGGCCCTAAAATGAGGGCGCTGTCACTTATGTGACAGAAAAAAGACGGAAAATTTGATATAAAATACAACAATTGCAAGTATTTCATTTGCAAAAAGCATAGTAAAACAAATGTGCTATGTGATGATTTTTAAGACAGAATATACCATTTAATGTTCCTTAACCTTTAGAATTTATATTTTGTGTTGACTTTTATACTTAAAAGTTAATCAGATGGTTATTTCAGTTTTTTCTAAGTTAATATCATAACGAATAAGAAAACATACATAGATTGGCTAATTGACTTTAAAATTAATCGTTTAGTTTTTGGATAATTGTGACGACAGAAAAAAAATACCAAAAAATTATCAATTTTTTGTGATCTATTGTAGTACAAAGGTAAAAAGAGTCATATAAATAAAACATTATTGATTTTATCAAACAGGATTGTTATTTATTGTTTCCAAATAAATTTTAAATAAAACTCCAGACATTTCGATTTTAGAAGCTATTTTCTATTGGGGGCCGCGTGACCCCCACAAAACCAGTTACGTCACTTAAATTTGCGATACCAGTTAAGGGCTAACACGGGATCAACTCAAAAAACATTTATCTAACTACATTATTTATTCAATTTACATGGTTTGATTACTAAAAGCAATTTCTCCAGATAACTTTTGGGTTGGACAGAATGCTTAGTCGTTAATCTAATATTAGGCTGATAGGGTTCAACATCATCATTAAAATCTACATATTTGTATGTACATTACACATACAATGCTCGTGACGTTGAACAACTTTTCCTTAGGCGCTATATTCATACTTCTAACGGTTTAGCTGGGCTCTTGTGTGTCACATCATGTTCTTCAGATCTTCATTTTCATTATGGGAAAGAAAAGTGCACGTAAGTATTACTTAGCCGGGATTTTTTTGACACATTGTTTAATGGTACATTTCAATCCATTCAGCCGTTTTCAGGTGATGCGCGTACATTTAAACAGATGAACAAAGAAACAAACTTTTTTTTTAAGTAGCGGAACGTGTTCTGTTGTCTATTTTAAGTACCCTAGACTATTATTTTTTTATTATCTCCAAAGTAGACCTATTTCATAATAAGTAAGAAAGAGGTTTATCCATTATTTTGCTCATGGGATACTCCACGAGTAAAGTCATGGGGATCGCGAGGACAAAAGAAATGACTGCTACGCCAATGATGGACAGCAACTGTAACAAACAAAAAAAAAACTATTTTAACCGTCTTCCAAAAAGGAGGAGATTTTATGACCGATTTTTTAATATCTTTTACTGGAACAATACAGTTTGTAGATATGACACCCCATCAAAGTAAACACTGCAGCATCTTAGGCACTTGTTGTATTCTCGCCTGTACAGTGTACGACACTAGCTACACACCTTTAATCAATACCGTAATAATTCAAACATTATTATGGAAAAACACTTTAAAGTTAAGACTATTAAATTTTTTATAATATTATCTGGCGAGGTGACTGTACCAACTGGTGTCAAAATACCTTTTTTTGTATTTTTTTACCGATTTTAGATCAATGTGAAATGAGGTTTTGCAAAATGTAGTCTTAAAGTTTGGTTTTTAAAAATTGAGCTCTAACCAATTTTTTTTATAAAGCAATATCCTTGATAATGTTGTAATGTTTACAACAGAAGCCTTACCATAGTGCCCTGTGAAGCGTCAAGTAGAGTGGTTTGGTTCGCCACCAAGGTCTTGTTGATGCACCAATGCACCATCGAAATCGACATCGACAGGCGACTCGGAACACGTAAGCCGTCCCAGGCTAGTATGTCTGTGATAAAACCTAGAAAAAATAATGCAAAAAACCGTTATAAATTGTTGATTTGCCGCTTAGTGCACATTGGTGTAATGCAGCGAACTGTGTCGTCCCGACCCACGGCACGCATTGGTTGACATTGGTTGGCTCTTGACCAATTCATTGCGATGGCTTATTTTGCAAACTTCTAACTATGGCGCTGAAAAGCTTCACGTGTCACACCTGACGAGCCCAACGCCATACGATAAGATAAGAAGACACGGTTCTTGTGTCTTCATCCATCATATCAGCCTGTTACAGTCCACTGCTGGACATAGGCCTCCCCCAAGGAGCGCCACAGCGCACGATCTCCCGCCCTTTGCATCCAGTCACTACCAGCTGCCTTTTTCAGGTCGTCTGTCCATCTAGCCGGGGGGCGTCCCACACTACTGCCTTCATTCATACGGGAAATAAAATAGTAATTTGACCATTTTTACATGTTTCAACTTACACAAATATTATAAACGTACTATATAAGTAACGTAACTTTCAAAATTGTCGGGTACCCCATTTTTTTAAAATCATGCAATGAGCTTGTTTAACGTAAAATATATATTTTTTATTTTATTTTGGTTAGGTCTCTCTAAAACTTAATTTGAAGGAGTTATCGTCAATTTCGAAATGACGCCTCTAGTGCCTTACGCCACACGTAATGAAAGTGATGGCAGGGCATGCGTTGACGTTTATTTAATGATTCAAATGTGAACTTACTCTTCATTTTCAGCGATGTATAAATAAGCATAAATAACCAAAAGCCATGGGTCAGCCTCTCTATGGGTATCATGAGAGACATGAATAACGGGTCCTTGATGGGTATGAATAACGTACAGACGTAACTCCACACGAAAACCATTGGTATAGATAGATAGTGGAAAGCAATGCACTGTAACAAATGAAGATTGTTTTTTTAATGGGCAAAACCAACATTTTTAATTCAATAATCACTCTTTTATAGCTTGGTTCACACTTACGTTACAATTTGGTATCGGGCTACATGAAACAGCAGCAGACGACATTTCGTCAGGCCCACTTTTGGCACTGTAAACATATTACACAGTCAGGACGCTAAGAAGAAATACTCGAAATGACACACGCACACAGACGCATGTCTCAACGAAGCAGCTAAACGATAATATCGGGGTAGGTACTGGGTTTGGTATACACACATGCATAATTGACGCATCGTGTACGTTTCAACGAACACGCCAACTAAATAAATATCTAGGCTGTGCTTTTAGTTTCTATGCGTTTGTTTGAAATACGTCGCTTACTTCGTGTTGCTGGGAAGGGTATGTCATAAAAATACATAGGAACTAGTATTGACACGACGTCACGTCGTCTGCGGTCGTTTCATGTAGCCCGCTACCAACTTGTACCTTAATTTGGTCGTGGTTTAACTCACCAAAGCATTCGCAGGTTTTTCTTTAGTATCTTTATGACTCGACTGGTTCTGTATGTCGTCATACAGGAACGCTAGCAAGATCCCAATGACCATGAATATTAAACAGTTGAATGGCGTAATAAAGAATTCATAGTGACTCTTGATCGAAGCAAACAGTTCACGAAAGACTCTGAAACACAATAATAACATTCTTATTCATTAATTAATTATAACGGCACGGTTTGAAATACGCTCACCTGGCGAAACGTTACTAGCCGTGTAGCCGGTACACATACCAATGTGGCATACCACCGGCCGTAGCGAACGCGGGTTAGTAGCGTTATTCCACGGTTGCGATTTACCCCGAAATCGATCAGTTGCAATAGTCCCGTAGCAGACTGTAAAAAAAACTATCTGATGAAAAAATAGAAAATACCTACTTCGTAGGAAAAGCTAAGTTTTTTTTTGCATTTAGTAATTTTGCCTAATACAAAATATAAAACAAACATATTTACATTATATCATTATTCATATTATAAATAATCAAGGTCATGTTCAAATACCTCTTTCCTGCTGTACAAGTTTCATTATATTTTAGATGAGGGTTTTTTTAATGAATTTTGTACCACTTTTCGCTATTTGCGCAAAATTTCCAGAAAGAGACGAGGTAGACCAGGCAAACAATGACTACAACTCTACTTCCCCTTCAGAGTTGGTATTTTCTATTTTTATATTGGGTAGGCATTTTTGCAGTGGCTCCCGGGCTATTTTTCCGGGTAAAATTGCAACTGTGGAATAACGCTAACCCGCGACTGCGACTCGCGACTATAAGCGACTGACAGCAACTTTTGCCGCGGCGATTGGTTGACACGCCATTAGCAGCAAGTTGCGCGCTTCATATGTTTGATATTTCCGCGTCCGCTGCCGCGCTAGGCTCGCAGTGTGGACCACACTACGCCGCATATGCGCGCTGCTGTCGCAGAATATAATATCAAGAATGACTTACTCCGGCGTACTAAAGTAGAAAGCAGGTATGAATCTATTTTTCAGCGCAACGTATGTCGTGACAGCTGTAGCTGCAGCCAGCAAGCCCAACAGGATATCTTTTGCACGCTTACGATGTTTCATAAGCCAAATTGTTATCACCAACGACGGGCCGTACAGATGAACGTCTACTGCTACCACCCTAGAAGTATAAGTTGTGAAATTAAAACAAACTTATAGAAAACTCAGTAGGCCACAGGTAAGAATTGAACTCAATGTTACTGAATAATAGTCCTCCTGGCCGATTTCGACCACGGCGGCCAATCTCAACAGAGATCAGCCAATTGCGCAGGAGATATTATAGTGCACAAGTGTGAGCGCAATACACAGGTGCACTCACTGTTCCATCACTCTCAAAGTTCGGTGAGACGGCAATCCGACATGACCGGAGAGAGTTCAGGCGCAGGACCAACGGCTTAACGTGCTTTCCGAGGCACGGGGGTGTAACACCGCCAACTTCCCGACTCCGAGCTGTTTGAGATATTCATGACAGAAAATCTCAGAAACAATTTTGGCTCGACCTGGGATTCGAACCCAGGACCTCTCGGATGTAAGGCAGAAACTTTGCCACTACACCAACGTTACTGACACCGTGACACTGAGTCACCGAACGATTTAAAAAAAATATATTGGAAAACAAGATATTGGCGACACACTTATAGATACGGTTGAACCATAACGGCTGTACTAGGTTTTTTAAGAAACTGTATTACAGTCGTTAGCGCCCTCCACCGGCCTAAAGGGAATCAGGTAAGTTATTGCCATTGCCATAAATACATTATTTAGATAAAAAGAAAGATAGGTATTTGACAATTACATACTTGTATCAAAGAAGTAAAAAAGTGTGTGTGTGTGTGTGTGTGTTGGTGTTGGTGTGAGTGTGTGTGTGCTTGCGGGGGGGTAGTTTGATTGTAATTATGTGTCTGTATGTAAAAATACTCTGAAACTCAGCCATGATTCCAGATTTATTGTAATCTTGTTTAAGCCGAATAAGTACTTTCTTTTTTATTCTATTTAAATACCTACAAAAGTGTGTCAGTTCGCTCAAACGGTCAATCTTGTAACAGTGACTGTGTTGGATCCGATACTATAAACAACGGCTTAGGGCGAGTTCACATAATCCATTCACCGTTCACAGGATCCGTTTTAACGGATCCGTCGCTACTGGAGACAGTATTCACGCAGCACGTCACGGTTCTGACTCGATAAACGGATCCAGTATACTGGATCCGATATACTGTATTATGTATGAACTGGCTCATACAACTACATACGCTTATAGCACATACGATAATGGCCCTGTAAAACAGATTGCTGCTTATTTTATTGTCGGATCGGGTTTTCTTCTGGATCTGGAATACTGTTTTATGCGTGACTTGCTCATAAAACTTTAAACGTTTATATGAAACACGTTTTAAGACACCAGTAAAATGGACGTTATATGTGAACGCGCCCTTAAGACAAGCGTCCACAGGTCGGCACCGTACGCATCGCATGCAATGGACTAATAAAATTGGTATTTTTAAATAGCATCAGAAATTCTTCGTATCTCAGCTACCCACGTCACAACACTGCAGCATTTCGTGGAAGTTTTCGATACTCTGCCTCCAAGTGTTGGAATAACATCCCACCACCGCTTAAGAAATTAATAACGTTGCGCTCTTTTAAGTCAAATTATAAACGGTATCTTCTAGATCTTCAAAAGGTCTCTCCAATGTAAGGTGTAAAGTAGTAATACAATTGACTTGTTGTTGCGTGTCCTGTGTATTGGATATAGTCCGATCCCAAGACCATTGGTCGTAGGGCTTTGTTTGTCATTTCATTCATCACATTAGGTTGTGTTGTTTAACTCACAATAATTGGACTTCGTTGTAATAGTTATTATAATAATTAATATTTAAGAGTTGTTTTTTGTGTATTATGCAAACTGCTTAACCTGCTTGTAAATATAATAGTTTATTTCTGGTTGAGTTGGTATTTAATGCAGTACTAATAAACAGTGTTATCGGATACCTAATGGTAAATATTATTGTGTTGAGTTCGTAAGTTTGTAAAAATATAATGAAAGCTCCATTACTATGTTTTGAATATTTGTAATTTTGAGTTGCTGATTACATTCTTACTCAAGTTTTTGTTTAAATTTAGAGTACACAGTCATTTAAATGTTTTTTGTTTTTGTGTGTGCAGCAGTGCTCTCTATTCCTTTTTCTTTAACGGATTCTACGGAAGACCAGCGTCGCCGGATCATTACATTCTGCGGCATTTGCTGAGTAGATTCCTTTTCATGCATGTTTAAGTAGGTACATATCTGTAAAAAGTATAATGTTTTGTGATATTTGTACTTATGTAACCTGCTACTTGTATGAATAAATGATTTTCTATTTCTATTTCTATTTCTAATAATTTACTGCGTTCAATGTATTGGTGATCAGATTGCCGAAGCGAGTATCAGCAATCGGATTGACGATCGACGTATTTTTAGAAGTTCGGCATTCCGTATGTCGTCATCGGTACGTATCGCATGTCGGAATTGCCGGTGCATATGAGTTTCTACACAAGGGAAATTAAAAACCGTTGCGTGCGATACCGACTTGTGGACGCTTACCTTCAGAAAGTAGGTCTGATGCAGTAGTGTAACATCATTTTCATCCCACTTCATACCCACCAAGTTTGTAACAAACAGGTCTTGTGCGGTTCAAACAAGTGCTGCAGGAAGAACGCTTGAGGCCAAAATTTCTCACGGCAAAATCGACTTTCAATTCCGACTGTTACAGGCCAAACTGGACCCTCACCAAATGCGTTCCACCAAGTGGCAGAGAATCCATTCATCAGTAAGTATATAGGCAATATCCTAAAAATAACAAGACACATAAATTTTCAGGTTAAGATATGCAGTATCTAAGCTGAATATACTTCATTCTTTTTTAAGTTGTTACATTTTTTTGCGAAACTACGATCAGTATTTCTTTCATATGCGACTTTAAGCTGATATTTTGAGCTAGTCTTCTTCATTTTGACATCCTTGCTTTGAGAATCTGGATGTCATGACGTTTCAGGCGTTTACTGTAGCTGATATTAGTGAGTTCGGTTGCCAATTCATTGGATGCTTTGCGAGCCTATACTTGTACTTCCCTGCGTATAAGCCAATGATTTCTCTTACGGTTTTTACATTCAGGCCGTCGTTGATTTTATTTGTTGTCGAGAAACCACGGCACATCGGCTATGCTCCGTAATATACCGTTTTGTACTATTTGCATGATGATGGATCCCATTGGATATCAAGAGTTTGTTGACAGTGGATAGTTTGGAGTTCCGAGACATTAGCCAGTAAGTACATATTTTTGTATATCAGGTTTATTTCGTCTCTTCTCTTTATGTGGTGTTTCCATGTAAGTCTTCTGTCGAGATGCATGCCAAGGTACCGGACTGTGGATTTTATTTTCAAGTGATACCGACGGATAGTCGCCTTTTCGAAGTGTGAAGGTGTTTTAAAAGTAATAAAATATAACTTGATCGTTCCCAACCGTAAAAAGCGTAAGCTTACCTCAGAAGTCGCTTAAAGAAGAAAAACGGTATCAACCGAAAACTAATTTTCATCTTCTTAGACAGCAGCAGTAAGGTGTGAGTAGTTAGAAAGTTTGATATCAGCACAAACAGCTGAGTCGAAGTTGTCAAAGCTCCTATCATCAATCCAAGCGGCGATAACATAGACTAAAAGAATAAAAATGACACAATTGATAATTATTAATAACAACATCACATACATTGATCTTACTCCGAGGTAAGTAGCTTAAGCACTTGTGTTACAGAAATTAGATTTAATGGTGGTTATTCAAATAACCTTAAATAAATACAAATATAACACACAAACATGTTCATGCATACAATTGGCATGATGACACCTATCTTAAATATTTTCAAGACCATGGCGTTTAAGAAACATAGCCCCTATGAAGTTAATACAACTAATATATTTCCAAAAAGCTGTAGAAACCAATTTTTAAACACACAAAACTCAATAAATATTCGGTCAAAAGACTCCGATTTCTGATACATGGCCGTGACGTCACGTTCATGTATTCCCATACAAAATCTATGGAGGCAGACCGTTTTGACAGATAATAAAAAGTATGTCAACGATTGGTGGTGTCATCTAGCCCATTGTTTATACCTAAAGTACGGGGATCGACCCCGCGACCTCCTGGTCTAATAGTCAACTTCTTTACTATTACACTAAAACGGTTGAATTTGAGTTTAAAAAAAAAGATATTTATTTACAAGTACTTACTTATGCAATTTTTCGGACTTTGGGCTACTACAGACTCACTGCCAATATAGTATTTTTATGACATTTAGGGGCCTTAAGTATCTAACAGTAAACTTCGAGCTCAATTTTCACCAACTTCCAGAAATTGGATTAATTTGAAACTTTGCACTCATATCAAGTACCGATGACAATGCAATAATTTGATAAGAGTTTTCCATTATCCTTATAAACAAAAAATAATCATAATAATAGTTTAAAAACCTAAAAAAAAGTTTATTGTCTATTACAATAGAGTAAAAAACGTGGGGTACTTGGTATTGTATATATTAAAATGATTATATTATTGGCAACTATAGAAAGAGAACAACGAAAGCAACATAAAGTGCACCCCGCGCTTTTAGTTAGCAATAAAAGCGTGTTTTTTTTAAGTTTTTTATACGACCACCACCACAGAACACGGAAGATGGACCACGTGAGTACATTTTTATGTAAATCTGGTAGGCACCTTTTCTGTTACCCTTGGGTTGTCGTGCCATGCTTGGCAGTTGATGATTCCAACGTGCGCCACTACTGCACCAATGAGCAATATCGCCCTAAAAAAATGAATTGTATGTTTTGTTAATTTTGCAAAACCCAAAAACTCATAATGTTTCATTCGTATTTTAGATTCGGTCTAGCCAGCGCGTTCTCACACACGGTCAACCTTCTAATAGATGGATGAATGGCTACATCCGACACTAGGGACAACGGCTAAGACGGCCAAATACAATGTGCACTAACTTCATTCCATTGAAGGTTCTTAAGATCTGGGTGTCGTCATTGTCATACGACTTCGTCAGCTTTTTCCAATTTGCTCGAATAGAGAAAAATTCTGTGATTTTGTTTCCTGCAACAAAGGATTAGACCACATAGGAAAGAATGTCAAAAAAAGTGTAAAGATTGAAATTTTAAAAGTGTTGTTATTTATTTAACGTGGTTGGTAATATTAGCCAAGTTGCTAGGTACCATGATTAGTTCTAGCATTGAGGCTCAGGCCACAACTGCGACTTTCCGTCGCCGTGACTTGCTTCTGACAGCGTGCCAACCAATCGCCGCGCCCCAATCAATGGCCGTCGCGAGTCGCGGTTATAGTATGCCGCAGGTGTGACCTGAGCCTAAATGACAGGCATCATCTGATACAATAGTCAGCACAATGAGGGTGATATCTTGTTTTCGGTATTTATCATAATATGGCCACTTTTTATACGTTCAACATAATATAGTCTTATGTTCGGGTCGGAAATAATTTTGCCAAGAACGTTCAAGATAAAGACGTTAGAGCGCATAAGAAGATCGTGTAAGTGTCAGCTTGGAGGTGGGGAAGCTCGGGCTCCATTAATCAGGAAGATATACATACTGTCATTGGTTGGCCCCATTTTCAAATCGTACACTGTTCCGAGCGCATTCATGAACAGTATGATGTACACGATGTAAAGGAAGACCGTATGAGGAATGTCGTGAGTGTCGTGTCCCGGCAATCGTTCCCCGCGCGCGCGGCAGTAGTGCAGCGTGTGTATGCGCGCGCGCAGCGAGCGGCGACGGACCGTGTCGTCCACGCAGCGCTCGAAGCGCGCCGTCGCGTTCGCTTCGCCGCCCGGGCAGCGCGTCGGCAGGCAGTAGCCGCGGTACAAATGCGACCGATTGAAAAGCCTTTCATTTTGAGATTTACCCTGTTGATAAAAACATGACATAAAAAATAACCAAATAGGGTTTCATTGATACACGTGATCATGAATATAATGTATAAAATTCTCGTGTCACAGTTTTCGTTGCAGAACTCTTGCTAAAGGCTGAACCGATTCATTAAATTTTGTGTGTTTTTTCATTAGGCATGCGAATCGGTTGTGAGCTATTTTGTGTACCCCTGCTAAATAATAAGGCTGAGGTCACACTAACTACTGTTCATGTTAATTTTTATGATTAAGCGTCTAAATATAACATACAATCCTTATAAACCATTATTTTTCGACACTATTGTTGTAATCCGCATTTGCCTTGTTATCACAGGGTAGCAAGAGAAAGCGGGAAGTGGTCTCTAGATTCTGCGTGTATGCAAATATTTGCACTCTCTTCAGATATTTTGCCAGGAAATTGCTGCTGCCTGATTGACCAACGATAATGTAAATCTCTAATGATGCAAAGATAAAGTAGCTCACCTGGATTAAGTCGTAGAGTGGATTAGGTTGCACGTCGCTGTAGATCTGGAACTGTCCGAGGCAGTAGAGTCCGTCCCTCCGCTCCAGGCATCGCTCGTAGTCGTCCAAGTGGAACAGCTTCGGCAGCTTGCGGAAATCTGCCTCTAAAATATTATTAGAGTAGATTTTGACTCTTATTTGAGAACATTGTAAAGAAATATATATTCTTTTGCTACAAAATGTTTGGGTTTGGAAAACAACGACCAGCTCTGGAGTGGAATTGCCACCCGTGACGCAGAAGCCAAAAGAATAAATAAAATGGTAGTTAACGCAGGCGACCTATCGGTAATTCTCTCCGATCGCTCGCTAGTAGTCTTCGTAGCAGTCGTAGCAGTCGTAGCATAGTAACTGGTAACACTCGCAGCATTATCGCTTTCCGTGCGTATTAGACATACGTGTTGGTTTCAGGATACTTTTGAACACGGTTTTTTTTACTTATGAAGTAAATTGTCTAATATTTATTTATATTTTTATTGACTTACCTTTTTGGCGCGGATGTTACAAAATATTAAATTTTAAATCTATATTGACGTGTACTCTACCTTGCCTGCGTATTAATTTAACCTAGTGGAGTTACCTCGACCCTATACCAGTAAAAAGTTTTTTTCACTATAAATAGTGAAATAAACACAGTAAACTGTGTTTATTTCACTATTTTAATAACCGTTTTATAACACTATGTACCGGACGAAGTACTTATACGTCATTCGTTATCAAAATATGATCGCTTGACGTTCAAACCTCTTTACTGAATGGGTCAAAGTTATCCCCAGGGCTAAAGTTATAAGCTGGCACCGGTACGTGGTAAGCTTCCGCCAAACATCCGCGTTTTCTGACACGACAATAGCGTAGGAATTGTATCTATTGGCTCTTTTAAAACATAGCATATTATTACCTGAATCTTTTTTGCTCTCAATTTCAGCGAATATCCAAAATATAAGAAAGAACACTATCACTCGCACCATCTTCACAATTGAACTTACTACTGGTAACTGTTTACAACAAATTCAAGATCTGACGTAAATTTAAAGTCAATGATTGTTAGACATAGTCACGTCCTTTATGCATAAACATGTCGTTGGCATAGGTTTATCTGCTATAACGCACATGTAAGGGGGCTATCCACAAAGAGATCTTTAAAATTTTGACAAAAGGCCTTTTTTTAATTAAAAAATATATATATATTATTACCTTTGATTTGAAATTTTAATTTTAATCTTTTTATTTCTACTTATGAATCAATATTGCTCTCATCGTAAGCCAGTAGTCAAGAACTGTGATAAATGATTCACTGAACTCCTATGAATTAAGGAGTTCTCCATCATTATCTATCTCGCTTGAAAATTATGACTTTCATTAAAAACAAAAATGCAACCGCAGACCTTTTTCTGTTGATTTTTGAAGAGTTCCCTGGAACTTCTATGAGACCAAAATACTATTTGAATGCAAAAGTATTATTTTCAAAACGGACTACAAATGCAGTAGATATGCGGTAACGCAACATACATAAAAAAAACGGTCGAATTGAAAACTTCCTTCTTTTTCTGAAGTCCTCGTATGAATGAGCCCTACGTACGTACCCTTACGTCATTGATTTATAACATACTAGTGGCCGCCCGCGACTTCGTCCGCGTGGAAAGCCTTTATCTTAAAAATTCTTTATGAATTGTAGCCTATATGTTATTCTGATGTATAAGCTATATTGTGGTAAAGTTTCATTCAAATCCATTCAGTAGTTTTTACGTGAAAGAGTAACAAACATCCATACATGCATACTTACAAACTTTCGCCTTTATAATAGTAGTAGGATTCGTATTTTTTCAAGATTCAAGAATAGGTATGAAAATGTTTCCATATTAATGTCTATTTTGTATTTTTGGCGGCTTCCTGCATCCAATGATATTTATAAATTGCTTTACCTATTACTAAAGCTTACTCTTATAGAGAAAAGTAGTGGAATGGGTGTGGTGTGGCTGATACTTAATAAGAAACTGGGGTCATTGCTTGGTAAGAGGAGACTTTTTAAGGTAACATTGTTTCGCGGTTCATGTTTTTTTGCTGAATAAACGCCAAAACAAAAAAACGAGCATATGTTAAGTTACTTTATTTTACGCATTTTACGCATTAACAATGCAAATTACTTTACAATCTGAGATTGAAAAACAGTTTTAACACCTTCGCTGCGGGATCGAAACTGACGACTTTTTGTATGATGCGTCAATCATTTGTAATCATTTGTATCATGCGTAAGTCCGATTGGCCTTTTACTTAGGCTTTCCACCACTGCGTTGTGGGGTTGATCGGCCTAGTAAGGTATGGATAGAAATAAATGGCTGTAACTACACGAAATCTTAAAATTTTTAATATCTTTCTATCAAAATCGATAGTATACGAGTTGATTTTCTCAGTGTTAGCTTCGCCCCGGGTTCCTGCTATTTACTTAGGAGATATATGTAAAAATAAGTGCTTCGTATAGTAGTATGTGAAAATCATCCTATTATTGGCACGTATAAAAGTATGAAAACGTCATAAAGTGCACCCCACGCTTTTTACTCTACTGTAATATAAATTCCGTGTACTCAGAAATTATTTTCTCTTTTTTAGTTAGCAATATTTTATTTACTTCTCGGCTAGTGAGTAAACAACGTAGCTTTTGGTAGCACCCAACACAAATTAATCTTTTGTCGCCTTTTTCTTTCTAAGGTGTGTGTTTAAACTACACGAAAACGTATACAGACTCGCGAAACTCTGGAATCATGCACTATACATATATCCGTTCCCGATAATCATGTCACGACACTAGTCGAAAGTAATCAATGCAATCACGTTACACAGTGCGGGAGAGGGCGGAATAACCTTGTAATCTATGATGGGCCTTTCGACCCGATACCCGCAAGAAATCGAAAAAAAAATACCCAGTGCGTTATCGGGCTAAAAAACCTTATACAAAATTTTAAGTATTATTAAGTTGTATTTTAAGTCCTAAACTTAAACCTATATTTGTAGAATACTCATATTTGTTTCTTCGGTTTACGCGAACAGTAGACATTGAAATGAGACACTTTTTACGGATTATTTCGCGATTTATTTACATTTTGTTTTAACCCGACGTTTCGGACCCTTTTCAGCGTCCGTGGTCACAGGTAGACTAAGGTGTTAGTTGTCAACATAGTTTGAAAAAAAAATTAACTAATTTTTTTTTAGTTAAATTTTTTTTTTCAAACGAAATAATCTGTAAAAAGTGTATCCAAGGAATACTCATACTATAGCTGCCGCACCGCGGGGATATTCACATATCTCACCTCCGCACAAAGTGAGAGGACATGCATCGGGTTTTTCAACCTTATAATAACGCAGTGAACGTGTTAAAAAAGGGAGGGCCACGGGCGGAATATTTTATTGAATACACATCTACCAATTCAGAAAATCCGAGTTTTCCTATGGTGGGCAGCTTGCAGTATTTACTTTGAAATGAATAAAATCTTGTAATGCGTGTATCGTTAAACCAGTGACGCTTGACAGCCCGAGAGATGATGCAAAGGAACATTTTATACCTACTCAGGGAAGAGAAAGCTACAGAGGCAGTGATAAGGGACTACAATCTGCGGATGGCCATGAGAAGGGATGACAAGGCTGACAGGGACAAAATCACTGCGTCGAGGCGCTGGGCCTAACCCCGCTCCTTAACAACATTTGTACAGCCACTGGTGAACAGGTGCACACACGGAGCACGCCTGAGAAGTGTAAGTGGTTCTAACAACACTAATGTATTAATAAACTACTTGATTAATGTACTTTAAAAAAGTAACATAACAAAAAAATACGGCTTAGAGATAATACACAATTGTAAGTTTAGATTATATCATATCCTACCTTCCCATTGCCATAAATCCTTTGAATTTCCTTTCAAACATTCAAATATATATATGTATTTTTTAAGTACTGAGCGTCGTATACCCGGGGTAATTAATAAATGTTAGATACATACAACACAAAAAAATCTCAAAAAAGGCACGAATCAAAGAGGATAAATCACATAAAACATATTGATGCTTACTACAAAAGAACTGCGCAGTGTTGACCGCTTGTTTAAATTAAGACGGCCAGTCAAAGTATATGACAGCAGAAATGACATAAGCCAAAGTTACTTATATATCATTACATTGTATATTGCAAACTTGCTTCCCGCGTCTGTCCCGACTGTATGTTATGTATGCTTACATTTATATGAAAACACTGACTTATGTAGAAGGTTTAATAGTCCTCCTGGTCGATTTCGACCACGGCGGCCAATCTCAACAGAGATCAGCCGACTACGCAGGAAATAGTATAGTGCACAAGTGTGAGCGCAATACACAGGTGCACTCACTGTTCCATCACTCTCAAAATTCCGACCGGAGAGAGATTAGGCGCAGGGCCAACGCGAGGCACGGGGGTGTAACACCGCCAACTTCCCGACTCCGAACTTGAGAAATTCATGACAGAAAATCTGAGCATATTGCTAGTGCATAATATGCCGTAGAATTTACCTTGACGTGCTGTCATTTGACAACAATAGGGATGTGGACTGTTTTTGGGAAAGTGTTTAAAACCATGCATAAGTACCAAATAGAGCCCAAACTAGTTGTTATTATTTTTTTAATACAACTAATACCTTGAAAATAAGTTATTTAAAATTCCATTCCAAATTTCGCGCCAAAACGTGCATACCTGTCAAACGCCCGCTGTAACGTCACTTGTTCACAAACATTGTCGAAGTTGTATGTAATAAAAAGTTATTTCGTAGTTTTGAGTTAATAAGATGGATTCTACATTTTATAAATGTTTTGCGGTGCCGTAGTGTGGAAGTACTACTATTAAAGCACCTAAAATCTATCTATTTACGTTCCATGTACAAAAACGATGTGGAAATTGTGGCTTCAACTAGCCCGTCGAGATCCAGCACTTGTATCTTGTGTCTTTGATTTCCATTTAGGTATTTTTAATAAATAAGGCTTTACCAAAAAACTCTCACAGTCAGCATCCTTGTATTTCAGGCACAGTTGGTGCATTGAACACATTATAACATCATCTTTGTAGAAATCTGACTGGTGTTTCAACAGCTGGACATTTTAATTGTTTGTTCTTTCATTCCTTTTTACATGATGAATGCCACAGCATGTTTGCAACCTCCTTGAGAAGCAGCACAATCATGACACTCGGCACTCACGTCGTTTTCTTTATCCACAACCATAGTGGCTGAATATGGTTTACTACAAATTTTATGCTCCGGGCAAATTTTGCACTTAACTGCACAATTTTGCATCTCGACGAAGTTGTACACATCCCACAGCATCGTCTCCTATATGACTGCCTGCTGAGCAACAAAAAGGTATGAAACAGTGTTAAAAAGACAGAACCTCATAATCATATTATTTTATATAACATTCAATTTTACTTTTGGAGTTTATAAATACCTACGATTACTATTATAGTGCCGACACGAAAGAAGAGGAAGAAGAAGACTATTATAGTGTATCCTGAGTAATACTAAGTATATTACTTACATAGAGGTCTTCTCATTTCTAAATTCAGCCGAGCCGAAGTTACTATTTGTTGCGAAGAAATTAGCCACCGTAAAGCAATCAATACATGGCAAATTTTAACTATCTGCCTTAATATACCCGCTTACCATGATAGGAAAGCCTTTAAAAATTGATTCAATAAGATAATTAAACGAATTTCGAATAATAATATTATTATTCGAATAATAATATTATCCAAATATCAACAAACACATAGTACTCGACAGTGAAAATTATTGTTTGGCAACAAGTGACGTCACGCATTTTGATTGGTGTTGATTGTCATGTGACTTGAGGGTGAATTATTTAATTACATTTTATTAAATAAAAAATTAATCCTTTGGTTTTTGAAGAAAAAAAATTGTTTTTATTATTTTTATGATATAAACTACCTTTTAATGGTAAAATTTTATACTTATTTGCGTGCAGTCCACATCCCTATTAGTTATACAATACAATTATAAGTGGTGTTGAGTCCAACCAAATAAAAGAAAACCAAAAAATATTTCCGACCAAAAAAGTTTACAACAATTTTTATTTTCCAATGAAGAACATGATAAGTTTATCCACTGTTTTTGACAAGGGGTATTCCACCAATAGGGTTAGGGGAATCGCGAGGAGAAACGAAATGACCGCAACGGCTATGGTGTCTACCAACTGTAACAAAACAATTTCTGTAATAGTATGGTTGTGAACGGGCAAAGTTTATTATGTAATAAGGTGATGCCTTTGGACGTGTGTATAAAATGTATTGCGTTCATAGGTTGACATACTTTGTAAGTTCAGTGACCAATTGCTTGTAGAATAAAAGTTAATGATAAAAAAGTGATTAAATAGGGCGTATTTTTTTGTAAAAAGTGCTATTCTCAAAAAAATCATCTTTTCTGAATTTGTTTCATAAAAGTAGACGTATTTTTAATGATTTTATGTTATTTAAACTACTAATCAATAGACAATCAAAAAAGCTTTAAAATGATGAAAGCAGAACAACTGTGATATGACGCAATTAGTGTTACCGTACCATTGTCTGTACAGAAAACGACAGGGGATAGACCCCTTTTAAAATTATTATGTCGATATTTTTTTACATACTATCGATAGATTTACAAAGAGCTTATTTGAACCTGTGGACGAAAGACACTGTATAGGCATGTGAGATGTGAGAGAACTTAAGAAGACTTACCAAAGTTCCCTGCGACGCGTCCAGTAAAATTGAGCGGTTCGCCACCAGAGACTTGTTGACACACCAGTGCACCATGGACAGTGACAGGGCAACCCGACTTATAACTCGAAATCCTTTCCACGCCAATATTTCTGTTTGGTAACCTGCATTAAAGGAGAAAACGAACATAAGCGATTTTTCATACCTATTTGGAGCGTCTTTCCGGCGCCCCAAAGAAAAAATAGCTTGTTTCTAAACGTGTTATAATGTTGTTGATATAATACACGGAACAAACTACTTTGTAAAGATATAATAGCACTCAATTAAATAAATAAATGTTTATTTCATTACTAAGGTTACATAAACAAGATAGGGATTGGAAACTCCTTTTAAGCATACAATGCTTGTGCCAGGAGATTCCGCTCTTGCACAACTATAGCTATCAATATCAAAATTAAATAGCGTTGTAAATGCTAAATAAACAAACTATAAAGATACAATGTTTTTATAAAAGAAAATAAAAATTTAAATGAAGTACTTAATCATTGTCCACAAATCATAAACAATTTGCATAGAAACGTGTGTGTGTGCATGTCTCGTGTGTGTTTGTGTGTGTATGTATGTATGTCTATGCTTGTGTGTGTATGTGTGTGTGTGTGTATGTGTGTGTGTGCGTGTGTGTTTGTGTGTATGTGTATGTTATTCTGTCTGTATTTGAGTGCTTGCAAGTATGATAGGTATATGCTATTATAGCAATTGTTGTAACAACTGTTCTGTCTTTTCGTAATTTAATGTTTAGGAGAAAACGCTTGCATTATCCAATACAGTTTTACATTCCTTGTACTGCTTATTATATATATGTAATATCTTATTTATTTTATTATATAACTGAGCGGAACGTTTGTCATATTGGGAATCAGAAAATTTTGTTCTAGTTAAAGGGACTTCAGCCACATTACAATTACGCCTTTTAGCCACTTTAACTACGTCAAAAGTAAGACTTTTGTGCTTTTTCAAAACAATTTGTTTGATATAAAGCTTTCTAACTGATAGCAATTTGCAAGTCTGGTATAAGATCTCCGTTGAAAATCTTCTGCGTTTAAATAGCATGACTTTTAAAAGTGCTCGCTGTGCTCTCTCCAAATTTTAAACTTAGTTTTAGCAGCTCCTTCCCAGGCTGAGATGCAATACGACAGAACGGATTGGGCCAATGCCACATTAGTTGATACAAAAGATTTTTTGACGACCCTTTTTTAACGGATGATCTAGATGGAAATACATGTCCCAACGTTCTAAAGATTCAGATCAATTTCCTCATCCTGCAAGTCACTTCTTCGATATGTTGGTACCAGGATAATCTTTGATCTAACAGGTTCCCAGATATTTCGTCTGTAATACCTTATCAATTTTGGTGCAATTGCAGTTTATGTTGTGTGCGTCATTACAGACATGTATTTTAGATTTAAATCTCCAACTGGTTGGGTACGTTTATCTATGCTAAAACATATGTAATTGGTTTTAGAGGTGTTCAACGTAAGTAAATTTCCCCTCAACCACTTCGCCACTTGAGCCATTCCTGTCTCAGCAATGGTCCTAACGGAGGCCTATGACTTCCCAAAAAAGACTACAGCTGTATCGTCAGCATAAGAGAAAACGCTTGCATTATTTATTTTCATACTACATAAATCATTGATGTAGATGAGGAATAACGTGGGCCCTAAAACGCTACCTTGAGGCACTCCGCATGTAATCTCCTCGTCCCTACTTATAAACTGTCCCAATTTGACACTTTGTGTCCTATCAGATAGGTAGTCTCTGAAGAGCATTAGAGGAGTTCCTCTTATTCCTATGCTTTCCAGCTTCTTCAGAAAGATTGGGACAGAGACGGTTTCAAAAGCCTTTTTAAGATCCAAGAATGCGCATAAACACTTGTTACTCTTATCAAGCTTTTCAGTTATCAATGACGTAAGACCAATAACAGCATCTTCGGTTGATTTTCGTTGTCTAAATCCGATTTGCGAAGGGGACAGCAGATTGTATTTTTCTAGATATTTCAACAAGCGAGAATTAAGAAGCTTCTCCAGTATTTTGTATATGGCAGGGAAAACAGATATAGGCCTATAGTTATTAACATCGTCTTTGTCCCCACCCTTGTGTACAGGAGTAATAACAGATTTCTTAAGCTGTGTGGGAAAAATTCCCCTATCAAAACAAATATTGGAGAGATGGCAAGTAATGGGAACCACCTCGTCTCTTGCAAGTTTTAGATAATAAGTTGGAATGGCATCCCAGCCAGGAGCACTGTCTGTTTTCAAATTCATTAAAATACGGTTGACTTCTTCAGGGTTTGTACCTAAAAGTACAAAGGAATTGGGCTGTGGATGCAATTTACTAGCATCGTTTACTGCAGGGGAGCGTTTAATTTGCATAGCTAGCTGCTTGCCTATATTCACAAAATACTCATTTATAAAATTGACTGATTCCACAGGAGATGCTTTAATGTTTACTTATCAGCGTTCACGTTCTTACTTTTGTCTAAAAATGTTATATTTTTAATATTCTTCCAAAGCTGTTTATTATTGTTTAATGACTTGGCAAGTAACTCTCTTTCATAAGATCTTTTCGCGTTTTTTAGGATATTATTGCAATAATTTCTATATCTTTTATAAGTTATTTTTAAAACAGCGTTGTAAGGGTCATTTTTTAAATTCATTTGTAATTTATTCCTGTTTTTTATGCATCGAAGCATACTCGTAGTAATCCACGGTTTAATGATACGTCTGTTTTTAGGAATTTTTATGATGGTTGTACTATTTTAATCGATTCTGATAAATTAGGGTCGTCGTAAGATATCAGATTCGCTACATTGCTGTCTTTGAAATATGTTAAAGCTTTGTATATCTTTGTATGTCTATTTTAGTTTTTATTTTAGCTACAAGATAGGGCTTTTTATACTCTTTAAACATAAAAATGTAGTTACATGGTCAGTAGTTGACGTTTGCAAAATTGCGATTTGAGCCTTGGTTTTGCTTTTATTTAGTTTCAGCATGAAGTGGTCAAGACCTTTTCAATTACCTTCTCTATTCAATTCTCTTCTCTATGCCATAAGTAGCCAATATATTTAAGTAACAAGTTTTATTTTTTAGTTCGTAAGGCTGTTCTTTAGGTTTAGGTTTAATATTTATATTAAGGTCCCCCGTCAAAACAATAGTGTCCTGCGAGGTTAATGTTTCTAGGTGGGCGCTAAGTGAGTTTAGAAAGTCGTCAGCAACTGAGTTTGATGGAGAACGATAAACGGCAAGAATAACGGTATCTAGAATTTTTAGCTGAAGACAAGAAGCATGAGTTAATTTGATTTCCTTGATGATATGTTTCAGATTTTACTTTACATATATGACCACTCCATCATTTTGGTTAAGATGATGAGTAGTGGTATATGAATGGTAATCATTAAGTAAGGGCACAGGTTTGTTATATATTAATCTACACTCTGTTAATATTATCACACCCACCTCAAACTTAAAACCAGCCAAAGTAAGTAAGAGGTCATCCAGATTACAAAAATTGCTCCTTATGTTTTGTGATATGATAGATAAGTCGTTATGGTGTACCACTTTATTTTTTGACAAGTCTGAGTCATCACATTCAACAGCTTGCGCTAGTTCTATATCGTCTATTTCTGTAATATCAAACTTTACACCCATTTTGAGCAATTCTAGGTTCAACAACAATCATTCTAACAATTTTTCAATTATTATAACAATTTTACGAGGCATGACTCTTTTGCTAGATCCGCCATTCAGACCTTAGCCCTCTATCTTATTTTCCTGTTGGCTACTGTCAATGGTGCCGATCTTTGACAAGACTAACATTCGCACCAAGACGTTCGGCAGTTGCACCAAGGCACAGCCACACTTATCACATTTTTGGATGGTTCAAAGAGGTACAGTTGCCAGCAAATCAGGCAGCCCATTTTTGTTGCAAAATCGCCAGTATCACAAGCGCATAAGATACCGCATTGTCCACAGTGATCTGCTGGCCACCGTATCTATCGTTTTATATCTAAGGCCCATTGCTCACCTGCGGCATACTGTCGCTGCGAATCGGAACTGTCAGCGATTTGGCTGATTGAACGCTGTCAGTCGCGAGGTGTGGCGACACTATAGGTACCCGAGGTACGGGGTATCATCACAGTAGGTATAATGATTCGTTATACTGAGGTACGGAGGTAAAAGATTTAAAAATATACTTATTATTTCTATCGATTACCACTCGAACACAACGATGGGTCCAGTCGAAAACTGAAATTATGTACCTACGTACGTATTATCATGTAGTTGTCATGAAATAGAACTGTCAAGACTAATTTGAGGTTATTTCTTATACAGCTAGGTATAGCTGGCCTGACAAATACAAATTACCGTGCGAATAAAATATGGTTCCATAACATCTTGTGATAAGGTAAGCGTTCACATACCCGTCATAAAATCTGTGGATCAGTGAACGCTGTTGTATGTGTTTTCATACAAGGCAAACTAAAATCCGACGCGTGCGTTGCGGGCCTGTGGCCGCTTACCTCTATTCACCATTGACGTAATGTTACTTACTTTTCACTTTTGTAGAAGTATAAATAAATGCAAGTCCAAATGTGGCATGAGCCAGCCTCTCGACGGGCACCAGCAGCGCCGCGAACACAGGGTCGTTATACGGTATGAGCATCCAACAGACGTAACTCCAAACGAACACCATCGGCGGAGCGAGATGGTGGATCACTATCAATGTCTGGAACAAATGGTACATCTTATGCCGAAAAGTTGGATTTAAAATATAAATTGAAAATCTGAGGCTGCTACGAAGCATGTTTGAAATTGGAACCGAATCCTCTCATCTCATCCATCACCTTATACTTAATACGTCCTACAGCCTCGCACATGCCACACCGCCACTATAAGATGGCACGAGCCATACTCAACCACGCGGGCTCAGTGCGGATTGGTGGAGGGGTTGTTGGTTTAGTGCGAGTTAGTGACCAACCTAACCCTATAACAGACGAAAATGTCCTTACCGTAGACGGCTTGGTTTTCTTTACATTCTTCTCATCTTTGGGCTTGACATTCTTCTGCATATTGTAATACATGAACCCTAGCAAGATCCCAAGAACCATAGTTATCATGCAGCTGATTGGCTGTAAGAAGAGTTCTCTGAATATTCTGCACTCAAGGAACATCGTTCGGAAAGTTCTGAAACCAAACGATACAATTGTTTGTCGCGTGTGCGTCGCCTCGAATTTAGGCTACGGCAAGCCGCCAGCCGCTCTAAGTTGAATGGGAAAATAAATAGCTGGGTTGGAGCGGTGGTGGTACAGTGTGCCATGACCTTATGACTATATGTCGTCATGACTTGCAACTGTCAGTGATTCAGGCGCGGCGATTGGTTAACTCGCTGTCAGTGTCTTCCTTGCTTTTAAGGGGTTCACAGTGTTTCACGCGTCAAGACCTAAGTACTAGCCGACGGGTGAAATTAGGCTCAGGCCATACCTGCGACTTTCTGTTGGCGACAGTATGCCGCAGGTGGTTCCTAAGCCTTACGGAGGCAACGTGTGGCCACCGGAAAATTGCATAACGTTTTTTTAAATACTTACTCAGGAGTCATATAATAGAAAGCAGGTGTATATTGGTTCTTAAGTGCCACATAAGTAGTCAAGGCAGTTACAAGCGCGAGTAAACCCAAAAGAGTGGGTATCGCTCGTCGTCGGGTTTTCAAAATCCAAACTACGATCAACAACGATGGTACGAATAGCTGTATGTCGACTGCCATCACCCTGAAAGTAGATATTTCAACAATACAGATCGAAATTCTATTTAATATGTACATTTTATATTTTTTAAATTGCATTCGTTCGTTTAAAGAGTAGAACGCCTGCGTACGATTTATACACAATTGTGACTCGAGACGTATAGAAACTCTTGTAACTTTAAGCTTTGTTTTTGGATATTATTTCTGTCTTAGGTACTTATTACGATCTAGCTTACAGCTTAACAGAAGCGCTGTTAATCATGATGTAGATATATTTTTTTTGGTACAAGAACGCTGCAAGTGTGCCGAAAGTAAGATCGTCACGGCCCTTGATCGAAAAATAAACAAATACGCATCTACACATTATGTAGATTCAGATAATTCTCTAACTGACAGAATTACATTTCGTTTTCTTTCACCATCATCTCTATGGACTAGTGCAGGTTTTGCTACTGACAAAATTAATTAGTTGGTACGGTGACCAGCACTACACGGTAAACATTGCTGTATCTCATGCGCTTGTGCTACGGGTAATTTTGAAACAAAAATGTGCTGGCCACTGCAATCAAAGGTGTTTCCCTTACCATGTTTGCACATTGCAGATTTTGTTGACATGAAAAACATTGTTTAAGAAGAACGCTTGCGCCCAGAACTTCTCGCGGCAAATCTGGCTTTCAGTTCCAACGTGCACGGGCCAAAATGGACCATCGCTGATGTTCGCCCACCAGGTAGCCGCGAACGCGTTCGCCAGCAAATATACAGGCAGCATCCTGTATAAGGCAATAAGAAAACTAACTTTCCAGTTACAAAAACACCAGAGTCAGTAAATAGATGAGCTTCAACAGCTGAATGATTTTGACGAGCGACAGCTAAAAACCAGCGTGTTTTTTTTAGTAAGTGACTAGACAGACATTTGGCTACAATCTCACCTAATGGCAAGTGACGATGTGGCCGAGAATGGAACATGTCTGTTTAGTAAGTTACTTAACTTTCAAATAAATAAAAAAACGCTTTAAAATCGGTCCATTCGGCCGAGAGCTACGATTCCACAAACAGGCACACATAACAGACTCTTTTTCGCCGCGAGTTAAAAAAGATAACACCTGCGGAATACTGTCGTCACGGCTTGCGACTGGTAGAGGCGCGGCGATTACTAGACACGCTGTCAAAAGCGAGTCGTGGCGGCAGAAAGCCGCAGGTGAGGCCTGAGCTGTAAGTATTTAGAATTCAATAGTTCCTGTATGTTTACCTCGCAACTCTTTTTATGAAGAAGAGTGGTATCATGTAGTAAGAAATTTTCAATTTCTCTGAGAGCAGTATCACGTTATACGTCGTCAGAAAATTCGATATGAGCACAAATGTTTGGGTTTTGGTGGTCAACGCTCCTATCATGCCTCCAGCCGGTGAAGAGATAAACTGTAAGTAGAAAGAAATATATTAATATTGTTCGGTGCATCGCAACCGAACACCTACTCGGATCATGTGCCGGTAATTAGGTCGCTCGCTGCGGCCGTCAAATCATCATATGTTTTTATTAATTAGTGCATTTTTGGACGCCTAATCGTGCGGTCGCGCTTAAAACTCATATCATCGTAACTCTCGCAACTCATCCTAGCATTAGTCTAACTCTTATAATTTAGTATCGTTTGTGGAACTGTTAATATAACTCTTTCCTCCTATAAACTCTATCTCTCACTCGACCAACACATCCACCGAAGCTCTGGCCACGACATATGGTCCTTCGAGCCGGATATAAAAACATATGATGGTTTGACGGCCGCAGCGAGCCGAGATAGTTATGATGTTTATAACATTATAGCATTGCCTCTAAAGGTGGGAAATAAATTGGTCAACATTCTGCCTGTTTCGTCTAAAATAGCTATCAACTTACAAAAGGATTCGTACATACCACTATCTCAAGAAAATTTACAATATTGTTTACCGAAAGACTAATTAACCCTCATTTGCAATTTATAAACTCTCATATACAAAATGGCAAACGATCATGATTTGTGTGTAAAAAGTGAAGAAAATATTAATCAGTGCCAGACGAGCATCGCCGCAGCGCAGAACAAGTTGTATAGTCTTGCTAGTGTAAACACATACTTG
The DNA here is from genome assembly GCA_963921415.1 of Pyrausta despicata. NCBI lineage: Eukaryota > Metazoa > Arthropoda > Insecta > Lepidoptera > Crambidae > Pyrausta > Pyrausta despicata. The sequence goes on along the minus strand of OY992865.1, from coordinate 10,638,581 downwards.
TTCGTTTGTTGCACCCAGTGTCAAGTTCGAGTAATGTGTGGGGATCGTGTTACCGCCCATCAGCTGACTACATCGAGCGTAGTAAACATCAATGATAATTGCATTATCAAAACAGACAATTTTACGGTATTTGCCCATAGAAACTTAAAAAATACGCAAAATATAGAGGACAATCTTTATATAAACTCAATTGCTTCGATCAACCACATCATAAACATAAGCTTAGAACACTACACACCGGAAGCAGTTCCATCTTTGAATCAATCTTCGTTATCAAAAGAAATTGAAAGAAAAATACAAGAGTTAAAGATGCACAATTATCTGAAGATGTTGGCGCAGTATACCATGATATACACCACTATACTGTAATTTACATTATACTGGGAGCTGTAACAGTGATAGGAGTCATCAGTGTCGGCCAGGCGGGCGAGACTGCGCCGGAGCACAGCTTCGGCAGCGCCCCTGTCGCCAGGTCAATCAGCATGTGTCATCTTAGTGAATTAAGTGAGTGCAATGATGCGCGAATGCAAACGTCTAATAGTAAAAGTGTATTAAAAGTGCCAACTATTAAAATACTACAGTTCAGTGATAAGTGAAGTGTCTAGTGCAATTAATAAAATGTGCCACCACCATAGATTAGATCTTAGTATTTCATCATTAAACAATTGTACTAACCCAATCATTAGATTTAAGTTAAAATGGTATCATCTTGTCACATCTACTAACTATCATCTCTCTATTGTATCATTCTTACCTCTCCCGCTCGGGAATATGTTCGGTGAACCAAACACCTACTCGGCTCACGTGCCGGTAATTAGGTCGCTCGCTGCGGCCGTCAAACCATCATATGTTTTGTGACGACCACTTTGCTGGAATGGTCAAGATGTTGTCGCGAGGGAGGGGGGGGGGGGGAATCGAGATGGGTTGAATCTCCGCACTGTACTAACATTTGTGTGCATGAACAAGTCTGTTTGTGCTGGTCTGGTTAACACCATTCATTCGTCACACCATCGACTTACATTTTCTAAAAACCTCGGATTATACTGCCAGGCCTGGATCTGTATAATTACCACGTGGCACAGTACCGCTCCAAGGAGCAATAAAGTTCTGAAATAGTTAAAATAAATGATATCAGCATCGACCATTTCTGAAAGAAATATGAACAAACACACAAACATAGAACAAAAATAAGAATACATACGCATAATAGAAGAAAAACTACAGAATACACAACGAAAGCGAAAAAAAAAGAACAAAACAACTAAAATAATTTAAAGGATATTTTTACTAAACCGCTCAATCCGTTGAGCACAATGAGACAATATGAAGCTTCGGGGTGAAAAAACGGATAGAAGATATTCATTCCGAGGGTATAAAAGGGATACATATTCTAAAAATTGATCGATGTTCAGGGGCCGTATTAAGTTCTTGCTTTCCGCTTACCGGCAGCGTCTTTATTTTAAAAATTGGAAATAAAATAACGATATACATAAGCGATTTTGTTGAGCGGTACAGTATACCGCATCAATGTGTTCTGGCGCTGATAAAACTAAATTCACCAAGAAAAAAAGAGAAAATTTCAGAAAATCCAACATGAGCCAGGAGAACAGCTGGTGGAACAGAGAGTGACCTTCAAAGGATGGACAGATTTTGACCATCTATAGCAAATAACCACTGTAATTTAATTTATCATTTGAATAAAAAAACCGCACTGATATCTGTCCACCCGTTCAGGAGTTACGATGCCACAGTCAGATACACACAAACAGAAAACAGGTCAAACTTATAACATCCCTATTTTACGTTTCTCGTCATGGGTTAAAAATGGTTGTCACTGTACTGATAAAATTACGTAGCTATGAGGTTTTTAAACTTACTTCATTCCGTTCAGCACTTTCAAGCCGCGCAGGTAGCTCTCGCCAACGTCATGGCTCGCTACCAGTTTCAACCAATTACTTCGTATGGAGAACATCATTAGAATTTTGTTTTCTGTAACGCGAATGGATGTGATTTAGGTATTTTTGCATTAAAAATGTGCTGGCCACTGTACATTCAATAAATTCTGATTTTAGGTAATTTAATGTTGCATACATACTGCGCCCTTTTTGCCCAATCCACAGATCGTAGAATGTTCCGAATGCATTCATAAATAGAATAGTGAACACGACAGTCAGGAAGGCGTCGTGAGCTGCATCATCTGTGCTGGCCACAGGCGGGGGGTCCCCGCGCGCGCGGCAGTAGTGCAGCGTGTGTATGCGCGCGCGCAGCGAGCGGCGACGGACCGTGTCGTCCACGCAGCGCTCGAAGCGCGCCGTCGCGTTCGCTTCGCCGCCCGGGCAGCGCGTCGGCAGGCAGTAGCCGCGGTACAGGAAGGTACGGTTGTACAGCCATTCGTCTTTTGACTTCTCCTGCAGGTTAATTATTAAGCTTAGAAATTGAAATGGTACAAGACAAAAATAAGGTAAGTAAGTTATATTCTGATTACTTGCCGATGTCTAGGATGTACTGCAATGTTTTACGGATACTGGAATATGGAAATTTTCATTTCCATCTAAACCGGTGTTCGGGGTGAACCGAAACAAATTTGATAAATGATAAAACTTGATTATGATAAACTGATGTATATTTGGTGACTAAAACTTGGTACAAGCGGAACTTATGATAAAATGAATGAGTACGCGCGGTGCTCTTGATGGCTAAATGCGAACTGATTTGATCGAGTGAAAAATGATGAATACAGGTAAATGAGGTCAACGTGTAAATTGATGACTTAACTAAAACTGTACGTTGCTTGCTCGTACATATTCCCGGGCGGGAGAAAGTGTGAGATTATTAGTGAGATGAATTTAAGCATGATCTTAAAATTAACAAGGTGATAAAACAATATATTTTTTAAACTAACATGCAAGATGATTTTATTAGTACCCCGAATTACAAGGTGATTCAACAATTCATCTTATTTCTAGTCACTTGAGTCTTGAATTGAAAACACTGATCGAAGCACAGGCGATGTGCTTTTATTTTGCTTTAACACACGCGCACACCTTTTAGGTATTTCACTTGATTCACTTATTTCGTTTACACTACACTTCACTGCACTAACACTGGCGCGGGTAGCCGGCTGCGGAACCGCAGGTCCCGCGGCCACCGGCGCTCGCTTGCAGCGCCACCACGCGAAGGCTACGACGGCCCCCGCCACGATCACGAAGAGCACGTATATGGCCACATAGTGGTGGACATCATGATAGGATATGTTCTCTGCGATGGGTTCACTGCTCTTCATAATATCTAGCTGCTGCCTGATATCTTGTAATTGGCGATAATGGGTCATGTTATCAGTTTCATCGTTCGGTATAGGTTGTTCTGGCACAGATATATTGAAAATATGGTTTATGGGCGAAATTTCTGGAGCTTGTATCTTGGAACTGATGCTGAGTTTGTTAATTTCTTGTTTGTGTGAATAAACAAAGAAATCAGCTGTTTTGATAATGCAACCTTGGTCGATATTAAACAGGCCAGCGGCGGTCAATTGCACTACGGTAACTTGATCTTCGCATAGCAACTTCAACTGACACCGCTCGCAACAGAAATAAAAATAAGTATTTATGTTGGAGATCGGGGTGGCAAGTGTTGAATGATAAGATTGTTTTGTTATAGTTTAAAACCCACGTTTAATAAATTGTTTACAAATGTTAATGTTATGTTGTTAAATGTTATGAGTACGCGCCCGGTCGCGATGGCTCCGTGTTTCGCACTAAATTAGGTGAATTAGGCAAAATAATGCATCGCGAACGGGTGCGCTGACGACACGTGTTCGGTAATATAATACCGAACATCTTGCGGAGGGGCAAAAGAAAAGAAAAGAAAGAAAACTTAAGAGTCATCTAAATTGTTCATTATATGTTGTCACTAAACGATATTTTTCTTAACACTGGGGTTGTACCCTTGTCTTTAAATTCGCGCACATTCACTGTTTCACATTGATTACACTGATCACTAGTCGCGTTGCCTGGGCGCGGCCGAGAGCCTGAGCTAGGCTCTGCCGCTTCCTCCCCGGCCGCCTCGGTTGTTGCTGCAGCTGTCGCCGAAGATGTAGAGTCCCGCTGTTGGTGGCTACAGTTGCCACGCCGACGATATAAGACGACAATACCAACTATAACTACGATGATCCATAATCCCCATATTGCGGAGTAGTGGTGAAGGTCATGAGCAGAAAGGTTACTGACCAACCCCTCGTTTTGTTTCATTGCTTCTATGTTTTGTTTTAGATTGTGGAGTTCATGAGTAAGATCTGTTTCAGTAGTTGTTTCTGCAGTGTTTTGAGCCTTTTCGTCCTTGAATGTGATATTTATGACATTGTTTATGGGAGCGATCACTGGTATATCTAAGCTTGTTGTAAGTTGGAGTAGATTTTCTCGTTGTTTGTGAGTGTAAATAGTAAAGTTCTCTGTTTTTACTATACAGTTATTGTCTATGTTGATAATGTTGGTTTTGGACAGCTGGTGGGCGGTAACTTGGTCGTTACAGATTGTTCGTACATGACAGTAATCACAACAAAAGAATAGGTATTGGTTAACTTTTGATAAACTTATCCATTGATTGTGACAAACAGTAGTGGTGGTTCTACAGTGGTTAGTCTCATCTTTGACACAGAAATCCTTATCAGATCTGATCTTGAAGATGGGTGTCTTTAGTTGACATAAGAACGTTGTTTCATCACGTTGCACACAATGTTCAAGTTCTGACGGCGCAACTGGTAAGAATGAATCTTTATGTAAGTTCATTGCTATGTAATGTTCAATTGGAACCAGGGTGACCATATTCTTTCCAGCCTGATGTGGGACTCGATGAATATTATAAAGTTCGTAATTATCTCTGCTAGTCAGCGGAATTCTTATCTCAAATATTAAATATTGTTGCGTTAGCTTAGCCTTTACTTGTAACAGCTTGTATAGTTGATGCAAATCTGTTTGTATATTATCGATTGGCAGAGTGAGATCTTTCAACTGAGTAGAGATAATGCTCAGCTGATTTTGTAATTGTTCGGGACTAATTAGATGAATGTTAATCTTTCCGTTGTAAACATTTGTTATTGTGTCTAACAACGAATCTTGTATATTTTTTAGTTGTATCAGCAAGTTGTTAGCTGCCATAGCAGATAAAGTAAATTCGGTCATGTATTCCACTTCGTTCACTTTCGTCTCTAAAATGTTAGTACTCTTATCTAACTTCAGCAAATGTGAATTTATAATTTTATGTTGCTTTTGTATCATTGTCTCTGTTCTTTTCAGCAAATTGTATTCAGCCTCCACTACAGACGTTTGGTTTCTCCATAGTAGCGCCAGGTGTTTCTGATTATCTCTCAAAGTCGTAATGTCTTGTTGATACTGTTCCGCGAATCGGTCGTCCAATACGCCGAAGAGACTGTTCGCTAGATACCCGACACCGTTGATAAGGCCGCGGCGCTTACGGGCACGAGCGTCTAAGTGTTGATTCAGCAAATTTCGATTGTTGTGTTTTATTTCATTGTAGGCATGATCTAATTGCAGCATGAGGATATTACAATGAGTTGCTTGATTTATTACTTGACAAATTGTTTTCAAATGATCATAATATTGTTCATATGCATTTGTTCCTTCCCAATAGGGCTGCATGTTATAATAAGCCACTACTTTCCACTCATCACGGATTAATTGCATGTTGCTAATTTTATCAAAATAAAGAGCCTGTTTTTCATTCAATGATGTTGTTTGGAAACATTGGGCGGGTACGAACATGTTTAGAATAGCGATGCACATAAACATCATGGTTGTTAGACTCGACTTGTTCACACGTCTGCCGCTTGGAAAACCTTTCTTAGGTTGTGTTTCAGGAGGCAATGTTTCTGATTTATGTTTCAGGGGAAGCAGCGAAAGTTTTACAACTGGCCTTTTCACCATCCCGTTTTTGGTTTTCACAGTGACCACCCTCACATAGCCGTCTGCACCAGGATGTACTTCGATCACTCGACCCATCGCCCACTTTCCAGCCGGGAGGTTGTCCTCGTGTATTACCACCATATCTCCTACCTCGATGTTTTGTTGAGGGTTTTGCCACTTTCTCCTTGCTGACAATTGACTCAAATATTCTGATTTCCATCTCTTCCAGATATCTTGAAACACCTTTTGTGTTAAATACCAACGTGTTCGCGCATCTTCTTCTGTTTCCATTACAGTTACTCCTGACCTTCCTGTCAAAAAGTGTGCCGGTGTAAGAAAGTCTAAATCGTCAATGTTTTCAGTCAATGGACATAGAGGTCTCGAATTTAGACAGGCCTCTATCTGAGTAAGAATGGTACTGTACTCTTCAAATGTTAACTTCTGATCGCCTACTACCCTTCTTAAATGATGTTTTAAACTACGCACAGCACGTTCCCAAATACCTCCAGCGCTTGGCCAGGCCGGGGCGTTAAAATGCCACTCTATCTTCATTTCTGTTACTTCAGACAAGAAGCTGTTGTTGAAAATCTGTTGAAGTTGTTCCCATTGACCTTTCAAGACTCTGTCAGCACCGACGAAGTTAGTACCATTGTCACTATAAATGTGACTCGGCGTGCCTCGGCGGGCAGACATGCGGCGTAAAGCTGCCAGGAACGCCGAAGTGCTTAATTCGGACACTAACTCTATGTGCACTGCTTTCGTGACCATGCAGATGAAAATGGCCACATATCCCTTCGTTGTTCTTGCTCCTCTTCCCTTGTTCAGCTTTACATCTACAAATCCAGTGTAGTCCACGCCCGTATGGTAGAATGGACTAGCAGTGTTACACCGAGCAGCAGGTAGGTCACCCATTAACTGTTCTTGTGTCTTTCCATCTTGTTTTCGACATGTGACACATTGTCTCAGCTGCTTCTTAACTGCATTGTTCCCTCCGATGATCCAGTACTCCTGCCTCAGAGTGGCTAAGGTAAGCCTGGGACCACCATGGAATGTTAACTTATGCGCCTGGTCAATTAATAAGCTTGCCAGACGAGAATCGCTTGGAATGATTTTTGGATGTTTCATCTCGAGGCCAATAGACGCCTGTGATAGCCGACCGCCGACTCGCAAGATGTTACTGTGATCAATAAATGGATTTAAAGGTAACAATTTACTTTTGGCTTCCACTTTTCCATGCTTACGTAAGTCATTTATTTCCGTTCCATATACAGCTGTTTGAGTGCATTTAATAACCGTCAATTTTGCATTTCGCAGTTCTTGTAATGTGAGATAGCTCGGCTTGTGTGTGTGTTTAGGTGTAAATGCCCTTTGTATCCACGCGACAATTCGTGTTATTTTGTTGAATGAACTAAATTTATTTAGTAGGTTTTCGATCACGTTTTCGTTTTCAATCTGTTGTACAGCGCAGAACTGGTTAACTCTTTGTTCTTCATTTGTCTCAAATGTTTGTTTTGAAACTTGTTCATGTTCAAATGTTGTTAGCCACGACGGAGCCGACCACCATAAAGAATGTTCCTTTAATTGACTTGGAAACAAGCCTCGACTGGCCGCATCTGCCGGGTTTTCATCTGTTTTTATGTAACTCCACTTTTGTTCAGGCAATACCTCTGTAATTTTTTGTACTCTGTTCGCCACGAAGGGCTTCCACCGACTTGGTTCGCCTCTCAGCCAACCTAGAACGACTTGGGAGTCCGTCCAACCGTAACTTTCAATGTTTTGGTGTTCAAGGGCTTGTGTAATTTTGTTTAATAATTTTGTTAGTAAATGAGCGCCACATAACTCCAGTTTAGGTAATGTTAAGACTTTCTTAATTGGCACGACCTTTGATTTAGCTGCCACAAGGACAATCTGCGTATGTTTTTTCACATGAGCATATACTACGCACCCGTATGCTTCCAACGACGCGTCACAGAACCCGTGTAGTTCTATGACGTCACAATTGTTACTCTGTATCCATCGCTGAATTTTAAAACTGTTTATTATGTTATTTAATTCGCCTCGTAACTTTGACCATTCCTTGTTAATTTCCTGTGACACTTCCTCATCCCATTGAGTGTTTGTTTTCCAGACCTTTTGAAATAGTAACTTCATTTTCGTTGTTATTGGTACGAGCCATCCCAAAGGATCGAAGATTTTAGAGATCTCAGAAAGTAAGACACGCTTAGTAAGCTTTAAGGTTTGTTCGGGTAGTTCGTACTTGAATGTGAATTCATCATCGAGAGGGCTCCAGCACAGCCCTAGCGTTTTCGATGTGTTTTCTGTTTTAACATTGAATATGAAGTTATTTTCCACCTTTTGATCGGCAGAAATGTTCGATAGTAATTCAGTTTTGTTGGTCGCCCATTTCCTCAAGTTAAACCCACCTTTTTTAAGAAGTTGATCGAGATCTTCAACTATTTGTTTTCCCTCGGTTAAGGAGTGTGCGCCATGCACAAGGTCGTCGATATAAAAGGACTGTTCGAGAACCTTTGCTGCGTCAGGGTATCTGTTACGTTCATCCGAAGCTAATTTTTTCAGTGTCATCAAAGCCAAAAAAGGTGCTGATTTTGTGCCATATGTTACGGTTAATAGTTTAAATGTTTGTACGGGTACTTCAAATGATTCTCTCCACACAATTTTTTGTAAATGTTGATCGTCTATGTTAACTAATATCTGCCGGTACATTTTCTCAATATCAGCTGTAAATGCATACTTGTATTTTCTCCATTTAAGTAGTAAAGATTGTAAGTCTTGTTGCAAATTAGGCCCTTTGTACATAAGATCGTTAAGCGATTTTCCTGAAGATGTTTTCGAGGAGGCGTTAAACACTACTCGGTATTTTGTTGTTGTTGACTCAGCGCGTTCTACGCCGTGATGAGGTAAGTAGCACTCCACTGACGAACTCTTATTGTTGTCAAGTTTCATATGATTTAACTCTTCATATTCTTTCATAAATGTTTTGTATGATTTAGCCAATTTTTCTTGTTTCTGAAATTTACTTTCTAAATTTTGAAATTGCGCTAATGCCTTTTGTTTTGAGGCGCCTAACTGTTCTTCAAAATTCGGTTTCATTGGTAGTCGTACCACATATTTACCCTCTTCGTTTCTTGTTGTTGTTTTTTCAAAGTACTCTATACAGTGAATATCTTCTGAGCTCATATCTACATCCTCTGTTATCTCCTCCATCTCCCAAAATTGTTGTATATCTTGTATGTTATTAATTATGACATTGCACTGAAATGTTTGTGCGCTTCCGCATAGCAGCCAACCTAGTTGCGTCTGTTGCGCGATTGGTTGTGTTGCGTCATCTCCTTTAATTATTCCCCCTAAGACAATGTTAGCATAGACATCTGCACCAAGAAGAAGGTCCACGGGGCGACTTCTGTAAAACTCTGGATCCGCCAGGTTAATGTTTTCTATGTTAGACCAAGATGGCTTCGCAAATGTTTTGTTAGGCAAATTTTTCACCAGGTTATTCATGATGAATACTGTTGCGTTACAGGTGTAGCTGTTAAACATCGAAGCGAATGTTATGTCAACTTTTCCCTTGCAGTTGCTTTGTCTCTGACCGACGCCGAAGATTACACCTTTACACGTCGTTCGTTTCAAACCTAATATTTGAGCCCCCTTTTCTGTTATGATAGATATTTGAGAGCCTTGGTCTATCAAAGCCCTCATGTTGTGAAATGTTCCGTCTGCTTTCAATACCTTTAGTTGAGCTGTTGCTAACAGAACTTCCGAATAGTCATTCTGAGAACTATGTGAGTTCGAAGTGACATTTTTAGATAATGTGGATTTTAATTTGGATTGTTCTATGGCATCATGAATTAAGGTGTTATGCTTGCCAGGGCATTTGCGGCATGATTTCGTCGAATTACATTGTTGGCCATTGTGCGAAAATAAGCAATTTACGCAAATACCTAGTCTATTTATCGTCCTCAGCTTGTTTTCGTTCGACATTTGCAAAAATGATCGGCAATTATAAATGCCATGTTCGTGTTTGCATAGCGGGCAAGTGTAACCCGAAGCATGAAAAGTTTTCGCAATTAGGTTTCCGGTATTTACTCGATAGGTATGGTTAAAAGGTTGTTTTTTCGTATTCGATGATGTATTATGTTGAAATCCTGATTGAAAATTACTTGATTTTTGGGGAATTATTTCTTGTTTGCGTCGAGATGATGTTTCAAGAATAGTAAACTTACTCTCAAGAAAGTCTAAAAGTTCTTGTAGGACAGGTAAAGCCCTTGGGTTCTTAACAGATTCTAAGTAGTTTGCATATGTTTCACTATCCAGCTTCTGCGACAATATATGTACAATGATTGGATCCCACGCAGCTGTTTCCACACCCAGGTTGTTGATGGCATGAAGTGTTTCGATGGCAACATCGTGCATCTTCTTAATGTGAGATAACGAAGATTGTTGCATTGTAGGGAGGCTGAATAATACGTTTATATGTGAAGTAAAAATAAGTCTTTCATTGTTGTAACGGTGATTAAGTATATCCCAGGATGGTAAATAGTTATCCGAAGATATTGACAGATGTTGAATTAATTTCTCTGCTTCACCTCTTAGTTTACTTTTTAAATACGGCATTTTCTGAGCCAGTGATAATGATGGATTTTTATGAATTGCCTCGTTGAATAAATCTTTGAAGGACACCCACTGTGTGTAGCTGCCGCTGAACACGGGGATGTCGCATGTTGGGGTTGACTTTTCTCTATGTGAGACTGACCACATCTTCTTGTTAATCTCTTTTTTCAGCATGTTATACTGTTTTTCACTTTTAGTGAATTTTGCTTCATACTCTAAGTTGTTGCCATTTAACTCGCTATCGATATCCCAATGTAAACTGTCTATTGCTGCCCAGCGCAAGTCTAATCGTTTAAGAGTGTCCTCAAACTCCCACTTGTCTGTTATTTGCTCCAGGTTTATATTGGACACCGTTCTCTCAAAAGCTTTAAAGTTACCAAACTGTTTGCGTAGTGTTTCGTCTAATCTACTATACGACCTATGTTCACTTTTTTGTTGTTTGAACCCTGATTCTTGCGCCATTCCTGTTTTCAAAGTTGACCCATATTCACTTGTTTGTTGCTTAGACCCAGTTCCTTGTTCCATTTCTACTGTTTTCGAAGTTGATGGTTGTTGACCTTGAAATTGTTGGTACTCGGCATTTATAAGGTTTTTATACTGCGTATAGATGTCTTTTATCGCTTCGTAATGTTTGTTTGCAAAATATGGATCTGTTTGACTGATGTTCGATAGTAGTTGGTCGTGGTTGAATTGGAATTCATTCCACATTTCTTCTAGCTTGTTCCACCGCCTCTTAAAATACTCCGTGTTGTTTTTCCTGTCAGCGCCATCCTTCTTATAGTTCTTGTAATCACGTTCTATTTCTTCGGACACTTGATACTGCGCTTCCAAAGTTACCATGTTGTTTGTTGATGTTAAGAGTAGAGAAATATAAAATGGACAGATCTTACTTGTGTTCCAGCATACAAACTGCTGCCGAGCTGCTGCACGAACTCCTGCCCGAGCTGCTGCTGTTAATGTTGATGTTATCCAACACTGCAATCCTTTCACTCAATGTTCTGCTAGTTCATACACCTCACTTGTCGACACTAAAACGTTTGTTTCACTACCAACGCGCGAGGCCCATTTCGAAGGACCATATGTTGGAGATCGGGGTGGCAAGTGTTGAATGATAAGATTGTTTTGTTATAGTTTAAAACCCACGTTTAATAAATTGTTTACAAATGTTAATGTTATGTTGTTAAATGTTATGAGTACGCGCCCGGTCGCGATGGCTCCGTGTTTCGCACTAAATTAGGTGAATTAGGTAAAATAATGCATCGCGAACGGGTGCGCTGACGACACGTGTTCGGTAATATAATACCGAACAATTTATTTTATGTATTTCGCTCCATTTATTAAAGCAAGAATTGATAGTTGTTCGACAGTTTCTTGAGTTGGGCAATGTCTCACATAGGCTCTGATCATCTTGAATGTGATAAATAGGCATCTTAAGGTCACAAAGAATGGTTTCGGAGTTTCGATGCAAACATGAGTCGAAATCTTTTCCTGATAGTGGCACAAACGCATCTTTACTCAGGCTTATAGCTACATACTCTGATATAGGTACGACATTTTGTTGATGAAGGTTCCCAATCAAATGAGGGATAGGTATAGGTCGTAAAACTTCATATATGTCTCGGCTAATCAGCGGAATCTTGATCTCGAATATGATATAGTTGTATGTGATTCGTGTCCGCACTTGTAACAAATTATATATGTCAGAAAAGTTGTTATTGTCAATTGGTAGAGATAAGTCTTTAGGAAGTTGACCTGCTATAACGTTTAGCTCTTGTCTGATCTGGTCTGGCGTCAACAGGTGAAAATTGAACTTGCCGTTATAAATGTTTGTGATCGCATCTAGTAACATTTGTTGGATATTTCTGAGGCTGTTTAGAAGATTGTTTGCCATCATTGCTGTACCGAGAAATTCGGTTATGATAGAAATGTTGTGAACAGCAATGCTAGCTTCATAGATTGTGTTTTCAAATCGGAGAATTTTATTTATGATGGTTTTGTGATGTGTGTTCATAATGTTCTCGGTGCGCTTAAGAAGGTTGAACTCTGCTTCTACGACCGAAGTCTGGTTTTTCCACAAGGAGGCCAAATGTTTTTGATTTTCATTGATGAGAGCGATATCTTTCTCGTACTTTTCGGCGAAACGTTCATCTAATACGCCGAAAAGACTATTAGCAATATATCCGACACCGTCTATGAGACCGCGGCGGCGCCTCGAACGCGTATCGGATTTCTGATGCATTAAAATGTTGTTATGATATTGTAGTTCCGCGAACTCGTGCTGCATCTGAGTCATTATCTCGCGGCAGTGCCATTGTTCTTTGATACTCGAGCATAGTGCATTGAGGTACTTAAGATATTTGCTTGTTGTGGCGTTCCCTTCCCGATAAGGACGAGTGTCGTAGTAGGCAACTAGGCGCCAGTCGTCTCTAATTAAATGCATGTTCGTAATGCTATCAAAATAGAGGCTGTTATTCTGTAATGGTGTTATGTTATACATGCACTGTACTGGCGATATAATTGTTAGAAAAAATAATAAAAATGCCGTAGCTACCGATACGAAACTGTAAGCCTTTTTCTTGCGAGTTGATGAACTTGATTTTTGGTTGACTTCATCGTTGTTACTAACCGGTAGAACGGAGAGCTTTACAATGGGTCGCTGCATAAACCCGTGCTTGGTTTTAAGCGTAACAACCCTGACGTAACCATCGCTGCCGGGGTGAAGTTGTACCACGCGCCCTAAGGGCCATTAACCCGGAGGAATGTTATCGTCTCTGATTACCACGACGTCGTTTTCCTTGATGTTGCGTTGTGGTTTTCTCCATTTACTTCTAGCTGCTAACAGAGTTAGGTACTCATTTGACCATCGATCCCAGATATCTTTATATATCTTTTGTGTTAAGTGCCACCTGGTTCGTAAATCGGTTTCTGTTTCGTATATGGTCAAAGTAGGTCCGCTTGCTAGGAAGTGTGCTGGGGTGATGGCGTCGAAATCGTTGGGATCTTCTGTCACTGAGCACAGTGGCCTTGAATTTAGACATCCCTCTAGCTGACAAAGGATGGTGCTATATTCTTCAAACGTAAGTGTCTGCTCACCTATAACTCGTTTGATGTGGTATTTTAGGCTTTTGACGGCGCTTTCCCATATCCCCCCCGCTGATGGCCAGGATGGGGCATTGAAATGCCATTTAATGCCCATGCTTGCTATCTGTCCAAGTAGATTTTGATCACAGGTTGTATTTAATATTTGTTCTAGCTCTTGTTGTAGTACTTTGTCGGCCCCGACAAAGTTTCGGCCTTGATCGCTATAGATGTGGCCGGGCACACCTCTTCTAGCGGCCATTCGTCGCAAGGCTGACAAAAACGCTGAAGCTGTTAGATCGGAAACGAGCTCCAGATGTACAGCTTTAGTAGCCATACATACAAACACGGCCACGTAGCCCTTTGTGGTTTTGATACCGCGGCCTTTGTTAGCTTTGATTAGGACATGGCCGGTGTAATCCACTCCTGTGTGATAAAAAGGGCGAGATGGATTAGAGCGGGCCGGTGGCAAGTCCCCCATTAGTTGTTTCTGTTGATCTGGATTGTGTTTTCGACATTTAACACATAGACGAAGACGTTTTTGGCGGCTCTTATCCCACCTATGAGCCAATATCTTTGTCTCAGAAATGCAGTGGTCAGACGCGCACCCCCGTGGTATGTTAGCTCGTGTGCTTCGTCGATCAATAAATCTGCTAATCTTGTGTTACTCGGGATAATAGCAGGGTGTTTTGTTTCTTGGTCTATGTTGGCGTGTCTAAGTCTACCACCAACACGTAGAATTCCATTCTCATCTAGAAAAGGATTGAATTCCAGTAGTTTGCTCTTGTTATTGACGGCCTTGTTTGCCTTCAGACTTGCAACCTCTTCAGTAAATTCTTTGAGTTGGATTGCCTTTATGATCATTTGTCTTGATTTGCGCAGCTCTTCATATGATAAATGCTGACTTTGATTATTTCTTTTTATAAATCTCATGATCCATCCTAATATTTTAATAGTTTTGGTTAATGAGCTGTTTTTGGTCAATAAATCTGTTATAATGCTGTCTTTGTTTTCTGATTGAGTTACATTTACTATCATTTTCTTTTTCGCTTCTTCATTAGTTGTGTATTTGATTGAATTTTGCTGGTCTGTAGGCTGGTAAGAGGATAGCCATTCGGGGCCTTGCCACCAAAGCTGATGTTGTTTAAGTTCTGTTGCTGTTGTTCCTCTACTGGCGCTGTCAGCGGGGTTTTCCTTTGATTTAACATAACGCCAGCAATCTGATGGCATTATGGATATCACTCGGTTTACTCGATTGGCGACGAATGGTTTCCACCTATCAGCGTCACCGTGGAGCCATCCTAACACCGCCATGGAGTCCACCCAGCCATAGATCTTGATTATATGGCCGTCGAGGCATGACTTGACTTTGTCCATCAGTTTGGATAACAATACCGCCCCACACAGTTCGAGCCGAGGTAGAGATATTGCTTTGTTAAGCGGAGCTAGTTTTGCTTTTCCTGCCACCAGCGTTATTGATTGTCTGTCTTGACAGTTGATTCGACAGTAAATGACACAAGCATAGGCTCTTGGACTCGCGTCACTAAACCCATGGAGCTCTATGCAATCTTGATCAATTGTGCCTAGCCATCTTGGCACTACACAGTCACGGATAGCATCTATATCTGATCTGATCTTGATCCATTCTTCGCAAATGTCCGCAGGTACTTGCTCGTCCCACTGAATATTAGTCTTCCAGATGTCTTGAAATATGATTTTTAATTTCGTTGTGATAGGTGCGAGCCAGCCTAACGGGTCAAATAGTTTGGATATATCTGATAAAAGTAATCTCTTAGTCGGTCTAGCTGTGTTGTTGTTCATTATCGATTGAAATGTAAAATGATCATCTTTGGAGTTCCACCCGAGCCCTAAGGTCTTCGTTGACTCAGCTTGTTTGAAGTCGAAAATGTCTTGATTATTTTCCTCAGCGCTGCAGTCAAGCAACTCCGGTGTATTGGTTTTCCATTTTCTTAGGTTAAATCCGCCAGATTGTAAAAGTTTGATTAAATCTTGTTTAAGTTGTATCGCAGCTTCCAGACAGTGTTGGCCATGAATCAGATCGTCCATATAGAAGCACTGTTCTAGAACGCTGGGCGCCGAACTGTCTTAAAAGTTCGCCCTTTCATCATTGGCCAACTGCTTAAGAGTCTTCATTGCCAAGAAAGGTGCCGCTTTTGTTCCATATGTCACTGTAGTCAGCTGGTAAACTTTTAATTGGCTTGTTTCATTATCTCTCCAAAATATTTTCTGTAATGGTTGATCTTGCTCGTCTAGCCATATTTGCCTAAACATTTTTTCTATGTCGGCAGTAAAGGCGAATTTGTATTGTCTCCACTTGATTATGAGACTTTGCAGATCTTGTTGCAAGTTAGGGCCTCGACACATTACGTCATTTAAACTAGAGCCACTCGAAGTTTTTGCGGACGCATTAAAAACTACACGAAGTTTCGTCGTCGATGATTCTAATCGCGTGACGCAATGGTGCGGTAAATAGCATTGTGGTGTCAAATCGCTGACGATAGTGGCAGGTTTCATATGACCGAGCTCGATGTATTCACTAATAAATTTCTTGTAATCTTGCGCAATTTCCGCCTGTTTATTAAGTTTTTGTTCTAATGAATAAAATTGACCGATTGCTTTGTTTTTTGATTCGCCCAAATTTTCTTGATAATTTGGTTTAAAGGGCAATCTAACGATATATTTGCCGTCTTCATGCCTAGTCGTGGTAGCTTCATAGTAGTCAATGCATCGCTGGTCTTCAGATGATACGTTAGATGGTTCTGAAATATCTTCGATATCCCAAAACTGTTGAATATCGTCGAGACTATGTAATACTATGTTGCATTGATATGTTTTAACATTGCCACTCAATATCCAACCCAATCGTGTTTGTTGGGCGGTCGGCAAGGTTGAATTTACTCTACGGATGCCGTCTAATAAAATTATGGAAAAGACGTCGGCGCCTAATAAGATATCTATAGGGCGGTTGACGTAGAATTCTGGATCTGCTAACTTGATGTTGTCAAGATACGACCAATCAGGTTTTGAAAATGAACAGCTTGGTAAGTTTTTGGTTAGGCTTTTCATGATAAACACGTCAGTTTCGAATGTGAAATCGCTGATAGCTGACATGCATTTTATATTCATCATCCCTTTGCAGCTGCTCTCTTTATCACCGACACCAGATATCACTCCCATGCATCTTTTTCTTGGTAACTGTAATAACTGGGCTGCGTGTTCAGTGATCAAAGAGACTTGGGATCCCTGATCTAGAAGAGCTCGCATAGTATGATAAGAGCCGTCCGATGATTGTAACTTGATAATAGCGGTTGGCAACAATATTTCAATTGGTTCGTTCGGCAGCGACACGTGTGAGCTACTTTTTACCTGTTTTCCTGAGTTTGCATTCGTGGTAACTGCATTCCCCGCGCCCGCGGCCGCCGCCGCTTCTGTTGTCGTGTTACATGATTGCGTAAATGCCTCGTGCAATAAACTATTGTGAGTTTCATTGCATTTTCGACATCTATGATCTGATAGGCATGCTGTTCCAGGATGTAAATTGAGACAATTTTGGCACAGATTAAATTTATTGACGGTTTTACGCTTGTTGATCGCCGTCATTTCTAAGAACTTTTGACAAAAATATATTCCATGGTCATTGCTTTTGCAAATTGAACACCTGTATCTAATTGCTGCTGGCCCTGCCTTGTTGCTAGAGGGTTGTGTACGAGATTGTGCATTCACACTCGAAGTGAATGCACTTTTATTGAACGTAGGTTTATGATACTGATTATTATGTTTCATGTTACCTTGATATTTAGGCGTAGAGTTGTCTTGTTTTCTACGTGATGATGATTCTAGACTGGTAAACTTTGTCTCTAAAAAGTCTAGAAACTCTTTTAACACTGGTAGCTCTCTTGGTTGCTTCACTGACTCAACGTAGTCCGTAAATGACTCTGTATCTAGCTTCTGCGACAGAATGTGCACAATCAAGGGGTCCCATGAAGTAATGTCGACTCCTAGGTTCTTGATAGCATTGAGACATTCTGTAGTTGTGTCATGCATGCGTTTGATGTGATTTAGAGATTGAGTTTGGACAGTTGGGAGGTTAAGTAATGTGCTGCTTTGTGAAGTAAACAGCAACTTTTTGTTGTTATACCTTTGGTTTAGAATTTCCCAGCAGGTAGAGTAGTTGTCGGAGCTTACAGATAGATGATGAATTAACCTTTCAGCTTCGCCTCTGACCTTGGTTTTAAGATACTGCATCTTCTGTGCACTGGACATGGATGGGTTACTGTGAATGATTTCAGTGAATAGGTCCTTGAATGAAATCCAAGTGTTGTAATTTCCACTGAAGGTAGGTATCTCCATTTGCGAAACGCTGTCCTATCCATCCATTTTTACTTAGAACAAAGTTCAATTATGATGACAGCACTATTAACTTCTGGTTTAAAACATTAAATGTTTTAGGGATGTGTTTTCAATGTGTAATTTAGGTAAAGTAAACACTAACTTATGTTAACCTTTTTAACTAACTTTGTCTCATTGTATGTTAGTTTTGTAAGCAATAGAGATTTTTTTATTATTATTTTAACTTACTTGAATCAAATGAAACAGGGGGCTATTCTCAACATCGCTGTAGAGCTCAAACTGGGCGAGACAGAAAAGGCCGTCCTGTCTCGCCATACACCTCTCGTAGTCGTCTAAGTAGAAGAGCTTCGGGAGACTCCAGAATTCAGCCTCTGTCGCGGTAACAATGAAATAAAATGACAACTGTAATTTCAGGAAGCGATACAGTTCAATGTCCTTACGCAGTATTACTCGTAAGATTTTGATTTCCGCTCTCTGGCAGTGTTCTTATTGAACACAATACGATTAATAGCGCTTCTGTTGAGTACTAAGTCAGATTGTAATAGCCCTTTGGTGCGCCATTGCGATGTTGCCTTCTACCAACAGCAACGCTACTATTCCAAGAAAAAATATAAAATTACGAAAAACTGCGCTTTGAGCGGAGAGCAATTCATTTTAGTTTATTTTTTAACATTAAAATGCACAAGTTCCTACCTGTATCCTTACACAGGACCCCATATTTGATTAAAATGGTAGCTAGCACTACGAAGTACCTCATCTCGGTAAAGATGCGTCTTGACTAATTTGTTACTTACACCATAATACGCTATGATCGCCACCATTTTCAATGTTGACTGTCGACTTAGTATTTGACTACAACGTCCGGTGCCGTGGCGTGACCTTTCGTTAGTTTATTTGCCAATAAAATTATCAGTTAAAGTTATTCAACGTCTGCCTTGTAACGGGAGAGGAAACCATGTTTTTGCAACATTTTCATTTTTTTTTTCATAAGTAACAATAAAAACAATCTGAAATAAGGAGTCTGAATTATAATTTGCATCAAGACTAAAATTTTTCGTGCTGTTAGGGTAATAGCGGTTGAAGGCGATCAATTTTTTGGCTTTTGTTAAAACAAGTATTAAGTTATTATATTTTTGGCGACTGTTCTAACTCTATTGGTTAGAGCAATGACCTGGCTTGCGAGGGGTTGTGGGTTTAATTTTCACCTGTGGTAGTCCGATTTTTTCTTAGTTTTAGTTTTTAGTTTTATTAGTATCCGAAGTTTAGATAAGTTGTAAGTCCGCGATAGACAGCCAGTCGCAACCGCCAGGAAACACCTACGGTGCCACACTAAAATCCTATCCATAGTAGGGGAACCTGCCGTCCCTTAGACCCTGCCGTACCCAGCTATTATTGCTTCGAGTAAACATTTTTATAAAGGAACATTTGTTTAATTAGAACCAGTAATAAATACTCGTATGTGTTTTTTTCGATGATAAGCTCATAAAAACGTACAAGGTTTTTTATAACGATACCAACAACAACAACAGACTGTTTAGCGACGGCTAATTAAGATAACCTTCACTTAAGCTCTAATCGGCTAGAGTATTTTAAAAGTAAGTAATTAAGGTACAATTTGGTAGCGGGCTGCATGAAGCAGCCGCAAACGACATGTCGTCGCGACACTTACGGTTTAAGCGTTTTTTTAACATAATATACATTAATTCATGGTAATTGTGTTACGGAAATCAGAATCAACAATGATATGACATCACATCACACTATTAATATTACCGTGCTTACTAGTAATAGTATCCTCTCTCCGGTCATGTCGAATTGTCTTACCGAACTTTGAGAGTGATGGAACAGTGAGTGCACTTGTGTGTTGCGCTCACACTTGTGAACTATAATATCTCCTGCGTAGTTGTCTGATCTCTGTTGAGATTGGCCGCCGTGGTCGAAATCGGCCAGGAGGACTACTACTATTACCGTGCCAATGTTATAATCGTGAAAGTTGAACGGATTTAGATAGAATTTTGTATACAGACAGGGTATGAGCTGACTTGGGTGATAGGATATTTTTTATCCCAATTAAATGCTCCATTGGGATTAAACAGGAATCTTGGCAAGTCACTTTTCTTTTCACTAAAAACAACGGGCAGGTGAACATCTGCGGCTTCGTCTAGTTACAAATAAACTTAAGTTTAAATATAAGACCAGTACAAAAAGACTTGTTCATGCATACAAATGATCGTCAATGTTAGTATGAATGACGTCACTACCTTTGTGTTCGGAACTTCAATGGGTATATCATACAATATGTCGTCTCCGGCTGCTTCGTGTAGCGCGTCACCAACTTGTACCTTTATTTCTTTATTGTAATTATAAGGGTTATTATCATCGGTGTTTCTCATTCTATTCATCTTACGTATATCTGTCGTCATCAGGTTTGAGGTGCTACGTCTGACTCATTATACCGCATCTGTCTCTTTTAGGTGTGGTCTTAAATGGTAAGTATCAATAAAATACGTTCACCCATGTTATCGGAACGCGCGACGTCATCGTCAGGTTTGTATGAGATGCTCCTGAGGCTGAAGTGATAAAGGGAATAAGGCTTCCTGCAGACGACGCCGGAATCGCACCGGCGCCGGATCTAAACCACATGTTAACAGAGGCTGCCCGTTAAGTATGCGGTCTCGGTCCGGTTATGCAGCGCGATATTTATGCGTCGTATATTATACATTCATGATTTTAGTCCGGCGCCGCGCAGGTGCATTCAGGCGTCATGTACAGGGAGCCTCATACCCTTTATCACCTCGACCTCATCGAGGTGATAAAGGGTATGAGGCTACCTGTACAACACTCCGGCGCGGCGCCGGAATGAAACCATGAATCTATACTAATATTATAAAGCTGAAGAGTTGGTTTGTTTGAACGCGCTTATCTCAGGAACTACTGGTTCGAATAGAAAAATTATTTAAGTCTTGAATAGACCATTTATCGAGGAAGGCTTAAGGCTATATAACATCACGTTGCAACTATTAGGAGCGAAGAAAAAAAAAGAAATGGAAAAAGTGAAATTAAAATTAAAAACAAATCCAAAAATAAAAATAAATAAATATAAAAACCAATTAGTCATGTACCTAAAAGGCACCCCGTGCGGCCGACAACTAGAATATCGTCCACTATATGAGTCATCAGTCGCACGAAATGCCTGACAATAGGCGCATGCGGATCATCTGCCACCATTCTCAGGATGCTGTTGTCACTCCTCCGTATTCTTCCCATCAGCGACGCTACTTTTTTCCGAACTACGGCATTAAAGCCGTCAGTTCGGGTCTGCGCAAACATGCCAGATGCACCGCAGAAACGGGGAAGTGCCAACATCATCCTGAAAACGTTATTATACTGTATATATTATACTCGCAGGGTGTTCAGCGATTTTTTGGCATACTGAATCCATAGATTGCCCGTGTACAGACCCTGGCAATATGCTTTGAACAAGGTTATTTTGACCTGGTCCGAACAGCGGGCAAATCTACGGGCCAGCATATTGCCGCGTATCGCCAAGGCCCTCCGCTCCCTTTCGATGTCTAGATCATCTATAAGGTCGTCGGCAAGAATATGCCCTAATATATATATATATATATATATATATATATATATATATATATATATATATATATATAATGCCCTAATATGCTTTCCGGGGCACGAGAGTACGGGATCAGGATTCCGAATGATTGAAATGCATTGTGAATAGTAAACTTAAATTAAACCAAACAGAGGTCCTTACAATCGTCAACTTAAATATGGGTCACACGCACACGCACGCACGTGTAAACGCGCAGTGCTGACGACGACCAGGAGCGGAGCAGGTCCATTGTACTCAGTTTAGTAGGAGTCTCCCGAAGCTCTTATTTGGACGACTACGAGAGATAGACGGAGGGACGGCCTTTTCTGTCTCGCCCAGTTTGAGCTCTACAGCGATGTTGAGAATAATTTGATTTGATTCATGTTAGTTAAACGTGTTTCAGTTAGTGGTTACGTGGACCACGAGTGACTAGCTTATTGTACCGTACCTGTCTCTTTTTGGTTTGCTCTAAGATGGTAAGTATCAATAAAATATCTACACCCATGTAATAAATTCGCGCGACGTCATCGTCAGGTTTATATGTGATGCTCCTGAGGCTGAAGTGATAAAGGGAATTAGACTTCCTGCAGAAGATGCCGGAATCGCACCGGCGCCGGACCTAAACCGCATGTGAACAGAGGCGGCCCGATAAGCGGTCTCGGTCCGGTTCTTCAGCGCGATATTCATGCGTCGTATATTATACACTAGCTGTGCCCACGACTTCGTCCGCGTGGAATAGTTATTTTGGGCATAGACATATACTGTCGCAGATTTTTTTTTAGATAATTTCAAAAGGAATAATTCTTTCTTACATATATTTTTGGTATCTTAAACTCAAGAATGAATAATTTTCCCGTTTTTTTTTCACTTTTTCCATTTCTTTGTTTTACTTCGCACCTAATAGTTGCAACGAGATGTTAAGCCTTCCTCGATAAATGGTCTATTCAAGACTTAAATAATTTTTCAATTCGAACCAGTAGTTCCTGAGATAAGCGCGTTCAAACAAACCAACTCTTCAGCTTTATACTATTAGTATAGATTCATGGTTTCATTCCGGCGCCGCGCCGGTGCGTTGTACAGGTAGCCTCATACCCTTTATCACCTCGACCTCATCGAGGTGATAAAGGGTATGAGGCTATATAACATCACGTTGCAACTATTAGGAGCGAAGAAAAAAAAAGAAATGGAAAAAGTGAAAAAAAAACGGGAATATTATTTATTCTTGAGTTTAAGATACCAAAAATATATGTAAGAAAGAATTATTCCTTTTGAAATGATCTAAAAAAAATTCTGCGACAGTATATGTCTATGCTCAAAATAACTATTCCACGCGGACGAAGTCGCAGGCAAAGCTAGTGTATAGCATACGACGCATGAATATCGCGCTGAAGAACCGGACCGAGACCGCTTATCGGGCCGCCTCTGTTCACATGCGGTTTAGGTCCGGCGCCGGTGCGATTCCGGCATCTTCTGCAGGAAGTCTAATTCCCTTTATCACTTCAGCCTCAGGAGCATCACATATAAACCTGACGATGACGTCGCGCGAATTTATTACATGGGTGTAGATATTTTATTGATACTTACCATCTTAGAGCAAACCAAAAAGAGACAGGTACGGTACAATAAGCTAGTCACTCGTGGTCCACGTAACCACTAACTGAAACACGTTTAACTAACATGAATCAAATCAAATTATTCTCAACATCGCTGTAGAGCTCAAACTGGGCGAGACAGAAAAGGCCGTCCCTACGTCTATCTCTCGTAGTCGTCCAAATATAAGAGCTTCGGGAGACTCCTACTAAACTGAGTACAATGGACCTGCTCCGCTCCTAGTCGTCGTCAGCACTGCGCGTTTACACGTGCGTGCGTGTGCGTGTGACCCATATTTAAGTTGACGATTGTAAGTACCTCTGTTTGGTTTAATTTAAGTTTACTATTCACAATGCATTTCAATAATTCGGAATCCTAATCCCGTACTCTCGTGCCCCGGAAAGCATATTAGGGCATTATTATATATATATTATCATTATATATTATTATATATATATATATATATATATACCAAATTCTTGCCGACGACCTTATAGATGATCTAGACATCGAAAGGGAGCGGAGGGCCTTGGCGATACGCGGCAATATGCTGGCCCGTAGATTTGCCCGCTGTTCGGACCAGGTCAAAATAACCTTGTTCAAAGCATATTGCCAGGGTCTGTACACGGGCAATCTATGGATTCAATATGCCAAAAAATCGCTGAACACCCTGCGAGTATAATATATACAGTATAATAACGTTTTCAGGATGATGTTGGCACTTCCCCGTTTCTGCGGTGCATCTGGCATGTTTGCGCAGACCCGAACTGACGGCTTTAATGCCGTAGTTCGGAAAAAAGTAGCGTCGCTGATGGGAAGAATACGGAGGAGTGACAACAGCATCCTGAGAATGGTGGCAGATGATCCGCATGCGCCTATTGTCAGGCATTTCGTGCGACTGATGACTCATACAGTGGACGATAATTCTTCTAGTTGTCGGCCGCACGGGGTGCCTCTTAGGTACATGACTAATTGATTTTTATATTTATTTATTTTTATTTTTGGATTTGTTTTTAATTTTAATTTGAATTTAATTTAATTTGAATTTAATTTGAATTTAATTTAATAAATTAATTTGATTTAATTTTACATATATAATAATAAATTAATTTGATATAAACATATATGTAATTACTAACACCTAGTTTAAGCGCCATTGTATTACTAACCCATGGATTTTTGTTGTCCGATAAATAAATAAATTGATTGATTACGCCGTTGGTCCTGGGGCCGTTTAACGATCTTGCTTTCTGCGTACTTATTTACACAACAGCGCTATTTATTTATTTAAGTTTTGCACAAACATGTGTACAATGGTGGACTTAATGCCGAAGGCATTCTCTACCAGTCAACCATAGGGCCAAGCAGAGAAAATTCAGGCGGTGCACATAAAGTAAAAGGGAAAAAAAACAATTTAACTGAAGTTATTTGCGTTCAAAATAAATTTATAAACATACCAACTGATTACTTACATAAAATAAAATAAAAATACATAAAAAATCATAGATATACATTATTACGTATACATAAGGATGGTACACATGGTAAGAACACAGTGTCACTGAGACAGGAGAGACAGTTCATTCCTGTAGTGGGACTGCAGTGACCTTTAAAGGACAATTTCGACGTCGACCGCTGGCTTTCTTTAGGAATCTTCCTCCTCTTCTTCGAGGGCCCTTCTCTTTCCAGTCTCTCTCTCAGATCATGTTGGATTGCCGTCGCACAAAACTATGAGAGATTGAAGGAACAGAGAGTGCACCTTTGTATTGCGCACGCACACAGAAAAACATTATTACCTACCTACCTATTTTTTTTAAATTGCAATGTCTCCATGCGGTTCCATGCTCTATGATCGCAAAATGAATTGGTGTAGACTTGAAGGTAAATATAATATTTTTTTCATAAACTGTGACTTGTCATGCAATTGTGCTACGCATATTCTTGGTACTGAGGCAGTGTTAATGTATTTTTTGACCTTTGAGTTTTACGTGTCTTGTGAAATATTTGCATTAAATATGATGTCACCCTCATATTGGAACTCTACGCTTTGTAAATAAGTTAAAGGTATTACAATCATTCGTTTGAAGGTGGGAATACGGAGTAAATGGGAAAGGGATATCCCTAGTAATTAACTACAGTTCTTCTTCTTTTCCAAATATGAAATTATGGATACTTTTAACAAATCATTACAATACATAATTTAATTATGACACGAATACATATTTTTACATTTTGTCGATCAGTCTATTGAACACTGTTTGTAGGGGCAATTCAACCATGACTGTTAAGGGCAAGGCTATTAGGTGACTCATCGACCAGGTACCGAGGAAGTCCAATATCTGAAAGCGAACATAGTATTTAATTAGTTGTTTGATTAAAAATTTAAATCAATCAAAATCATATTATTAGGTTAACATTATACTGATAAACTAACCTAGGCGATACTCCCGAAATACAAAAGAGCTAAAGAAATCTTCAAAACGTCAAAGCTTTTACCAAAATTTTAACAAATCTTAAAATTTTGGTAAAAGTAACATTAAACCATTTATCTTGGATATGAATTATACGTCACTCGTCATTTTATAAATCTGCATCCACTTAGCGTCTTGTACTATAGTGAATTTAATTGCTCGGGTATGAAGCTAGCTTAAATAAACATAAATCCAGTATATAAACATCTTAACATCATCACAATTTGTCAAGTAGAGGAGCAACGCATTGCTGTATTATGTGTGTCAAAGTGGACATGCACCAAAAGTCTAGAATAGAGAACAGAAGACTCTCACAAGGCCAAGAACAGAAGAATCATGCAGCGTGTGTCGGTTGGCTACCAGCATGGTGTTCACGCACCAGTGGACCATGGAGACTGCAAAGGACAACCTCATGAAGACCCGGAGACATTTCCATCTGAACACAGCCTCTAGGGGAGCTGAAAGAAGTTAAAAAAGCAGTTGTTATTTTGCAACTGGTCTTACTTTTGTAGATACTTCTAACGTGTGTTCGTCAAGCTCAAGGTTTTGTTTTTCATTATTGTTATTATTTATTTTCAAAACACTCATTCCATAGCTCTACAATATAATATTATACGTAATAGTACCTACATTATGATTTAAGTGCGGTAAGTTGAAAATTACAACCAAGGCAATATTGCAAGCCCGAGCCGCAGACGAGGGCTATAAGGAAGCAGAGGTTGTAATTTTCAAAGCGCACGTATGTCATACGACGTTTTATAACATATTTGCGAGAAAATAAAACAAAAACAAAATAAAAACAATACAGCGAAAAGAAAAAGCGCACGAAATAATTTTTACTTGTCCACATGCACAAATTAGCGATGCGCGCGAATCATGTTTTTAGGCAAGGGTGCAAAAACAGCCCGTATTACTAATAAATTAATATTTTTGTGTTTTTTTTTGTTAATTTTGTGTGTTTGTTGTACTATATTGTTGAAATAATTAAATTAAAGAATTAAATGTTTATTGATTATATTTTATCTCCCAATGTTAATTTTATTTTTAAAATATTGACCACTTTTCTGACATAAAAACTCTTTGCTAAGATTTAAAAAAGTATCGTTTAATTTTAGACGGAGCATATTAAAAAACCGTGCATGTTACTTTATAAAAAAAAACTCGTGCGTTTTACATTACATTATCGCACTCGTGCGTTTTACATTACATTATCGCACAAGTGCGTAATGAAATATATTACGATATTGAAATTGGTGTAATTACAGCCACTTTACGAGAAAATATGTTATAACAAATATTATATTTGTTTCTTCGGTTTACGCGAACAGTAGACATTGAAATGAGACACTTTTTACGGATTACTTCGCGATCACAGTCATCACGTGGTCACCGCGGTCGCGGAAAAGGGTCCGAAACGTCAGGTTAAAACACAATGTAAATACATCTCGAAATAATCCGTAAAAAGTGTCTCTTTTCAATGTATAAAATATTGTACATTTAAAACTAGGGCTAAATTTTAACATGAACGGACAGTAGGTGTTAATTCTTTTGGCAATTGCCTTCAAGAGTTTTATACCCGGGTTCAAGGTAAGGAATCGAATAAATTTATTGATCTTACCAAGAACTTCACGGGGTACATAGTCTTTTTGCTTTTGAGTCAGAGGCCCTCGGGCGACTTAATAACATTTGGCAGAAGATCCACCAACCCGCACTGAGCCCACGCGTTGGATTAAGGCTCGTACTACCTCATAGTAAAGGTGAGGCCTGTGCCCCAGAGTGGGATGTATACAGGAGTAAAAAACCGAAGCCGTCAACCACGCGTTCAGTAGGCATCAAACCAAATCGTATGAAAAAGAAATTTTGGCTGGGAAACAACTTTTATTTTTTGACATAAAAAAACAATTTAATTCTAACTTGCAATGTACAACGCGCACGTAGAAAAGTGACCGCGGGGCGTGTTGCTATACGCCGCCACGACGCCGTTCGATTCGAGTGTGCGCTGTTTCAAACTTTAACCATCAATACCTCAGTAACCGTTAACTTCCCAGGTATGGTGTAAAGGAAAAAAATGATCGAAAGAATTGGTAGAATATATGGTATTCGGCTTCGGTAAGGTTTTCTTTTACACCCTGTATAGGTTGATGTGATATGACGAAAAGTTAGTGTTTGTATAAGTGTACCAAAAAATAGCGCCAAGCGGTAGTCCCGAGATAGAACACCCTTTGAAGCATCTGAAACACCCCCATGTATGTTCGGCGATTTTTTATAGTTTTCGCTTTATGAATTTTTTACTAGTATTTAGAGAATTACTGACCTAAACACCTTAAATAAAAAAAAAATAGGTAAGTGTTTTTGCAAGTTTTTTTTTGCAACTTTATTCACATGAATTGTACTTTAATAGTAAAAACATTTGTCTTCGTAACTGATGGAAGTATAAAAATTAAAAAAAATTACGATCACTGAATAATGTCTTACAATTTCAACTTTAAATTTGAAATCTTAATTGGTAGTTTCATGGCTCCTAAGTAAGCTTGAAAACTGCGCCAAACTCTCAGCTTTCATTATCTCAAATCGGACTTCAAGGACAGTGAGGTGGGAAAAATCTTAAAATGTTGAAGAGTGTTTTGGAATTTTATTATTCCAAAAGTTAATTAGATAGTTAACTAGTCAAAAGGAGAATGCCCATGCCCCGAACCACATGGCGTCACAGGTACAATACCACCGAAAATAATGTTTTATTTTTTGTTTATTACTCTGTTTTCTGAGAGTCTTTTTTAACCGCATTAAAGAGTATGAATATAAAGTTGATAAATGAATAACAATTACCTACTTCCGCAAAAATTGAATTTCCGAAAAGTTTTTCGTTCCGATTGCAGTGGTCAGTTCTTTTCGTAAACTGGCAACGAACAAAATACAGTTTTTTAACCTGTTAATAGCTATTAAAACAGACCACATAGAAGAAAATACGTATAATACTTCTGAAAATCCTATTAAATAATAATATTTTACCATTTTACAAAAGAAAACAATACGTACTTCCAAACACAAAACACATATATATATATATATATATATACATATATATATATATATATATATATATATATATATATATATATATATATATATATATATATATAGGACGTTTCGGAACACGGCGCTTTAGAACTGTCAGTGTCAATGTCAATTTGGTTATGGTGGTTTGTTGATGTTTACGATCAATGTTTTTGTGCCGCGTTATAGTCGTTTTACTGGATAATTTGTTTACTACGTCTATTGTGTTGTTGTGTATCGAGATAGTGACTGCAGTGCCGTGTTAAGATAGTGATTCTGTATGTAACCGGCCGGCGTTGGTGGTTAGTTAAAATGGATCGAAGAGGCAGTGTGACTTCAGAGAATCTTTATAATATGCAATGGACTTCTTATCAATCCGGCTACAAATGCATACCTATATATAATTAATAGATTATAGTAATCTCGACTGAAACATTGCAATAAAATATGACAAGGCGTTATTAAACTTTTTGAATATTTCGAGAATGCGGTTAATCATTGTAAAAATCATGTTCGTTTTAAAAAGTTGAATAAAAAGTAAACTATTGAAGTGAGTGAAAATTTGGTTTGATGCCAATTGGTACAGATCTCCTAGCAAATCTGGGCATTCTCCTTTATAGCAGGAACACCCTGTGAAACTTCTACTAATTTTAATAATTCTTTTAAATATGACTTACTCTTCAAATTAATCATGGCATACAGCGTGAACCCGTTCAGCACACCTATGACGAGTCTCTCTATAGGTATCAGTAGTGTCTTGGTGTGAGTATCCGTGACTGTCTTGTGGAGAATGGCGCAGTAGTAGGACCACGCGAATATGGCCGGGATAGCTAAGTAATGAAGGAAAACCAGGATCTGCAATGGATAATTACGAAATTGTACCACCAACCGACCCAGTTACTTAGTAACAGTAAGAATAGTTCGTTAACTTTCACGTGAAATGGACATTTGAATATACAAATATAACTTAAAGTCAGCGCACATAATTATGCGCATATTTGTCGCGACTCGCGTGAGCCAGCATCCTTACTGCTAGCCCATAAGATCGGTATTAAAACTTCGAAATTGAGTATTCCGTTCTTCGTATCACGAGCTGTCTGTATCACACATTGCTCTTCAATCGCTCATTTTTGTGAGCGGACTGCCGCCACGCTGCCGCTGTCGCCACATCGCCACGCTTGTCGTACAATTCGTGCGCGGCATAAAACTTGCCCGCGCCCGCGCTAGCGCGTACAGTGTAGACGTAAATATTTGTGTTAACCTTAGAATTGGCAATCTGGACGCCACTGCCCTGATGGTCTACGTAGAGGAAGGCCACGAACACGCCGATCACGGCCACCATGGCGCAGCTGATTGGCATGATGAAGCATTCGATGAACGACTTCTCGTACAAGAACAAGTTACGAAAGGCTCTGGAACAACATACATTTACAATCAGAATTTACATTAATAATTTTGAAGATTTATACATATTATATGAAAAACAAAGCTCTGGACCGAGATTAAAAACTCTTTCACTAATAGAAAGATATATTTTTTAAGTCAGTTCAAAGCGAAGTATTTGTCGGGGAAGTGAGTGGTGGGATGGGATATATTTTCAAGTTGCTGCCTCTGACTAAGAAGCAACGAACAGCATGCACATTCCGTGAATAAGTAAGTCCCTTCAAATATTATAAATATGTAAATTTTTGCTCGGTCGGGTGTTGACATCTCCAAACCTCAGTGGTTCCCATAGAAATCCAGCGCCATGGTTTACCGTGACAATAATGCTGAATGGGTAACAATTTGGTTATAGTACATATTTTTTTGGTTCTGCTAAGTTTTAGTTTAATGTATATTTTTTGCTTTCTTTCTTTCTTTCAAGGTGGACCAACGATCTGGTACAAAAACGCAGAAACCTGTGGATACGGGAAGCGCATGACCGATCGCGGCAGAGATTTTGGGGAGGCCCAGACTGAGTAGTGGGCGTCCAACGGCTGGTATGGTGATGATGATCTAGTTATAATACAGTAGAAGTAATAATACAGAAGTGTTACGAGAACTTACTCCGGTGTCATGTAGTAGAACGCTGGTATGTATTCCTTCTTGATAGCCAAATACGTGGTCGCAGCTGTGGCTCCCACGAACATAAAGGAGAGCACTGGCATCGCCCACTCCCTTCGTTTGAGGAGTAGGAGGACCACTACCAGGGTAACAATGTGGATCTGCATGTCGACTGCTATTATCCTAAAAAAATATGTTAACTATTTAGTGTTAAACCAAGATTACGCCGTGTTCCAAGAATGAAAAATGCTTTTACAATATTTTAGATTGACGATTCATGTTTGTTCAATGTATAAAAATCAGATTTGCCAGGGGTAGAGTTGGGTTACGTGACTTTTGTATGTCATTGTACATACATGTTACAAACGAAGTCTATAGCGAGTTTCATCATCAACTGTGCATTGAACTTTGTCAAAGGGTAAATTGCTCAATTTAACTTGGTTGATGAAAAGATGAAAGATTTTTTTTAAAGAGATAAAAGAGATTTTAGAGATATGAAAGAAATAAGTACAAAAATATAACTTCTACAGGGGGTAACCAGATACATTTCACTGTTAACTTTAGGCATCAGAATTCATATATCATCCTTACCAAGTCTGAACAAGACAGATGTGCTCCGGATCGATCAGGTTCTGTAAGAAGAAGGCTGTGGCCCAGAACTTCTTCTTACATACATCACTCTCCCTGCCCACCATTAGAGGCCACATTGGACCACCACCTGCGTTGGTCCACCATGTAGCTGCGTATGCGTTCAGCAGCAGGTATAGCGGGTAGATTCTGAAAAGATGATGAAGATGTCACTAGCATTTAATTCTGTCTAAATAAAGAGTTACAGATTCATTCACACGGCCTGCCACACGAACATTAATGCTTTCGTAATGATTACAAGGAACTTATTTTATAGAATGAACTAGCGACCCGCCCCGGCTTCGCACGGGTGCAAAATTCGAAAAAAAAAACAATATGTTTATTTATCAAAATAGGATGCACCACATCACTTTTTGATAGTCAATCTTCTTCTTCTTAGCGTGTCGATGGAACACGAGAAATTATATCGTGGCAGCCCAGAATTCAGCCACCTGTATTGCGGACCGACTGCAGTTCATTAAATCCGCTGGCGTGCAGGTGTTGGGGCACCCCCCTCGAATAGAGCACGCCTTGCCGTGGCGAGGGGGCTCAGTAGCCTGTCGCAATCCAGCGACAGGTGAAGCCAAGATGCTCTGTGGAGAGTGCCTCTGCGTCTGTTCCCGTATCGGGCGGCAGAGGCACTAGTGAGTCGCGTCTGTCTCGCATCGAGCGGCGGCTCACCGAAGTGGTTGTGGCTCCCAGCACCCCTCTGGCTTATCAGAGGAGGCAGGGGATGTCCTTGGGACTCTGGTCCTCGTGGCGAAACGAGGGTCTTGGCCTAACCGCCCGGACCCTCCTGAGAGACGGCGCCAGTGTGCCGTCTGGAGTGGGATGAGATCTCCTCACCCCACTCCGTGGAGATCCGCCCTCCTGCTTAGAGGGCGGACGTTGCTGCTGGCAAGGGTCGCGGGACTGTTGAGACACCGCGGCCCCTGCTGTCACAGCCACACGCAGCGGGCTTCGTCAGGTTTTAGTGGGTATACCCGAAGACGGGGGAGTCCCACACACGCCCCTCCGGTCCCCGACGGAGGGGTACGGTGCGTAATTGACATTTCCTGACGTTAAAAAAAAAAAAAAAAAAAAAAAAAAAGGTGTTGGGGCACGCCAGGCACGATGTCAAGTGTGCCATAGTTTGCACTGCACCGCAAACACAGTCCACATCGGAGCTTGCCGAAAATCCCCACCCGGCCATGCTCTCCTTACTTCGACCAACCTGACTCCGTAGCGCGTTTAAAGACTTCCAGATCGGCCATTGTAGATTATGTCCAGGAGGGAGATTCTCGGCAAGTGGGACAAAGGTAGTAGGCAGAGAAGCGTTCTCGCGCCAAAGTTCACGTCTGGCCTGTGCTGGTTCGGTAGAAAGTGGGGCGACACACTTAATAAAACTGCGACGACTTTTTAGCCTTTGCGGCGCTGAGACGTAGCCGTAGGGTGCCGTGAGTCGCAATCTGCGTTTGCCCTTTCAGTAGAGCTAGCTACAGCCCTGCGGACTTCCGGAGGTGCTATACCAGCTAGTGGATATAGCATTGACACTGGGGTAGGTTTTAGACAACCAGTGATGACCCGGCAGGTGTCATTCAGGGCTACATCCACTAACCTGGCATGAGCGGAGCGGCTCCAAACAGGGGATGCGTACTCGCCGGCTGAGAAGGCGAGCGCTAGTCCTGTCGTCCGCAGCACGTGCGGCGTGGCTCCCCATTTGGTGGTAGTTAGGCGACGCAGTAAGTTGTTCCGCGAGTGCACTTTCTTCTTGGCGTCATCGCAGGGCTGCTTATAAGTAAGAGATCTGTCTAGCGAAACGCCAAGATATCTCGGGTAGTTGTTGTGCGAGATTGGTACCCCTTGCCACAAAATATTGA
The DNA here is from genome assembly GCA_963921415.1 of Pyrausta despicata. Taxonomy (NCBI): domain Eukaryota; kingdom Metazoa; phylum Arthropoda; class Insecta; order Lepidoptera; family Crambidae; genus Pyrausta; species Pyrausta despicata. Next base: position 10,605,328 of record OY992865.1, on the reverse strand, counting down.
GTTTACGTCTCGCTTCTCTGTTGCGCAGGTGGAATGCGCAAGACTCCGTTTTACTCGGGTTTGGCTTCAGTGAGTTCGCCTCGTAGTAGCTACTCAGGTTATTGAGAGCTACAGTGAGGTTGGCCTCAACTTCTTCAAACTTGGAGCCTTGTGATGTTAGCGCCAGATCGTCGGCGTATAAGAAGCGGGACATATTTATGCTGGATGGTTGATCGTTGGTGTAGATGTCAAAGAGGGCGGCACCAAGACACTGCCCTGAGGAAGGCCGTTCCTTTGTGACCTCCAACGACTCTTGTCTGAGCGAAGATGTACCTGAAACCGACGGTTTTGGAGGAGTTCTCGAAGGATCATAACGAATTTGCGATCGCCAGTCATGATGTCCACCTTCCATAACAGTCTGTTGAGGTTTACCGTATCGTAGGCCGCAGACAGGTCCACGAATACGGCGCCCGTTATCAACCCAGACTCGAAACCATCTTCAATATGTTGCGTAAGCTTGAGCACTTGGTTACAGCATGATTTTACCGGTCTGAAACCTGCTTGTTCTGGGACTAGTTTAGGGTCGATAAGGCCTGTGAGCCGGGTCAGCAGCAATCGTTCAAATAGCTTGTAAGTATGGCTCAATAATGATATTGGCCGAAAGCTTTTAGGATTGTCTGCTGATTTTCCTGGCTTCAGTATTACTATCACCTTTGACTTTCTCCAGATGCGTGGTATTTGAGCAGATTCCAGACAATTGTTAAATAGCTGCAACAACCAAGATACAGCTACTGGACCGAGGTGCTTTATTTGCTCCGCTGAAATGTTGTCTATCCCGGAGGCTTTACCGCAGTTAAGGCGTTTGATGGCAGATATAATGTCACCTAAGCTGAAAGGCAAACTGACTAGGTTGGACGTGCCTGCAGAGTTGTTCAAATGTGGACATTTCGCAGGGCGGCCAGATTTGCCATTAAGAATAAGTGGGTGTGCCACCTGATTTGCGGTAATCTGACTGGGTGAAGAGGGTGAAGCTGAATCGTTAGTGAGCTTTCGGATGGTGGACCAAGCCTTCTTACTATTGTGTGTCATATTGATGTTGGTAATAGTTTTGATCCACGCACCACGTCGGTTTTCGCTCACTCGCGATAACAGCTCCTCGCCAGCCAGTATGGTTTCTTCAGAGAAAGGGTCGCTATGGAACAGGACCTCATACCTTATCAACAACTCTGCGGACTCTGTTGAAAGCCTAGGGATATAGGATGTCCGACATCCTCTCGGGATACATTTGAGGGAAGTTTTCGCAACTAAGTCGACGAATTGAACGTAGTGTTGCGGTGAAGGTGGGATGTCTATTACCGCATCGTCAATAAGTTGCGAAAACCGCGTCCAGTCAGCTTTAGCGTAGTTGAAACGACGCCTCAAAGGCACCCGTAAAGGTTGTACGACAGGGTGGATTTTACACATTATAGGTCTGTGCTGTGTTCGAGGTATTGGTGGGCATACGTATTTATTGCTCTGAGAGCTAACTGTTGAGCTAACAAAAATTAGGTCTGGGTTAATACCCGCGCTTCCATCGGCCGCTGTTAAAAGAAGCAGATTGTTTCGGGTCGTGAATGAGAACCAGATTGTTCGTCTCAGCCCACGCCTCCACAGCTTGACCGCTTGTGTCTGTGTCGTTATATCCCCAGGTTGCACTATGGCTGTTAAAGTCGCCTAACTTTTACGAGTCGGTCATTGAAGTTGTCGGGAGGTACGAACTCAAAGGGTGTCCCAGGAGGTTTGTAGACCGATGTGACGGTGCAGTGGCCGAGGTCGATGGTTATAACCTCGATACCGTTTTGGGTAGAACACTGGGCGGATGTTATGCTTACGCCGGGAGTAACAAACACTGCGTTACCGTGCTTCGGGTGGCAAGTCTCGGCGATAAGCGTTAGTCCAGGTATGTATGGTCGGCCTTGTGTTTCATCCCGATGGGTTTCTTGAACACACAGTACATGACAACGTGTGGTTCGGCAGAGTTCAGAAAGAATTTCTGACTTGTCCGGCGAGAAACCTTCGATGTTAATCAAGGCTACACACAAAGCCGGCTCTTGTGCTGGATTTGTGGGTTCCATCGTGGTGAAAGGATTCGCCAGTTAGCGTTAGGTAATCGCCAGCTGTTGCCCGGGATGCGCCCGACGTACAAAGCTTTGGTACGTCTGCGGGGAGGCTCCTTTCTTGCATCCCGTAGTCAATATTTACATAGTCTTTACCTACCTCATATACCTATATGTATATTTATGCCTTCTTTTCATATATAGATATTTGGCATGTTAATGTTCAAATTATTATAGCGAGAAGTGCGGACTCCGACGCGCTATTTATAGGAAAGCGTCGCGTCGCGCTGCGGTCGGCGGTTGCCGGCCGATAGGTACCGCCGCGAACGCAACGCAATGTATTTTTAAATCTGTAATATCTTCGTAAATATTCAAAGAAATTATGTGCTGTAAAAAACCATATAAATCTATGTTAAATCAACAATCTATTTATGGTATTTAATTAAATAAGGAATAATGCTGTAGTGCTTAAAATCGCTTCGAAAATTAGCTATTATTTGCCGTAAAAAGTAAATGACAAAAAATGGTTTTGTGGGATATCGATAAGAGATAGACATATGCCATCGCGGACTTTTCTGTAGAACAATTTCTGTTGTACAATACTTAGTACATTATTTTTATAAATCCTGTAAGGTTAAGCCTGCGTACGCAATGTAAGCGGCAAGAAATGTAAGAATTTACGACACCACATTGGAAACCCTGAAAATAACAGTATTTCTCCATTATTTAATCGATGTTATTATGCATAAAAACCTTCCTCTTGAATCACTCTAGCTATTACAAAAAACCGCATCAAAATCCGTTGCGTAATTTTAAAGATTTAAGCATACAGACAAACAAACAGACAAAAATAGCGACTTTGTTTTTGTATGTAGTGATGAAGAAAATACTTGACTTCTTACTTGATGTGAGGCTAAAGCGGGTTGGTAGCGGGTTTCATGAAATCGCAGCAGACGATATGTTGTCACGACACTTCTGGTTTATATGTATTTGTTTATATGTAGTGTTAAAGTTTCTGCCTTACATCTGAGAGGGGTTGGAATCCCAGGTCGAGCCAAAAAATTGTTTCTGAGATTTTCTGTCATGAATTTCTCAAAAACAGCTCGGAGTCGGGAAGTCAGCGGTGTTACACCCCCGTGCCTCGAAAAGCACGTTAAGCCGTTGGTGCTGCGTCTGATCTCTCTCCGGTCATGTCGGATTGCCGTCTCACCGAACTTTGAGAGTGATGGAACAGTGAGTGCACCTGTGTATTGCGCTCACACCTGTGCACTATAATAACTCCTGCGTAGTTGGCTGATCTCTGTTGAGGTTAGCCGCTGTGGTCGAAATCGGCCAGGAGGACTATATACAGGGTGTAAAAAAAACCTTAACGAAGCCGAATACCACATATTCTACCAATTCTTACGATCATTTTTTTCCTTTACACCATACCTGGGAAGTTAACGGTTACTGAGATATTGATGGTTAAAGTTTGAAAAAAAATTGATGACTGTTACAGAAATGACTTCTGTCCGTTATAACTGAACTTTTTTCCAAAGAAACATGATACAAATTTTCACTAGTTCTTTCATAAAAAGCCTCTAAATGGCACACTCCGCAATGAACAGCGCACACTCGAACCGACCCGCGTCGCGGCGGCGTAAAGTAACACGCCCCGCGGTGACTTTTCCGCGTGCGCGCTGTACATTGCGGGTTAGAATTAAATTATTTTTTTTGATGTCAAAAAATAAAAGTTGTTTCCCGGCCAAAATTTCTTTTTCATACGATTTGGTTTGATGTACTGAACGCGTGGTTGACGGCTTCGTTAAGGTTTTTTTTACACCCTGTATATAATAATATGTATTTGAATAAATAACGTCGCTAGTTTCGTGCCACTAGCTACAACGGGTAGCTCAACAGCAGTGTTACGTGTTGTACCGTTGTTTTTCACCCGCCAATAACCTGGTTTAGCATAACGATCCTGATTATCATGCAACAGAAGCACTGATTATAATATTGTTCCTATTTTTTTGTTATACGAAAACTGTCTGAGTGAGCGAAAAGCAAGATCGAAATAGAAACCCTGGCCGCTCTGCAATCACGCTACCCGGTAGTCCGATTAAATCTTCATATAGTAGCAGAGTATTAAACAAAATTCTTATGTTTGCTCGTTCAGTAGGACTCACCTTACAGCCCTTTTCAGAATAAGCCGAGGTATGGATCTCAAGCCCATTTTAGACTTTTTGGACTTCATGATCAAGTTGAAAGCGGTGAGAAAGTTGGACATCATGATATAGGTTTGAGTCGATGTGGTCAGCGCTCCTAGAATAGGACCAGCTGGCGAATTGAGGAACTGGAACGGAAAACGAAACAATTTTATAATCTGTATAGTATTAAAAAGTAAGAGAGTAATATTGTTATGTGTAATAAATAATAAATCAATATTTCACAACAATCACACCAATTCTTTAGTCCCAAATTAAGCTACGAGTCTTGTGTTATGGGAATGGGACAACGGGACAACGGATAAACATACTTAAAATACTATATAAAACACCCAGACCAGTACTAACACACATGTTCATGTACACTTATGCTTTTACTGTGCGGGGATCGAACCCGCGACCCTTGGTTTCAGAAGTCCGATCTGTGGACCTCTGCACCAAGCGGTCGTCGAATGTAACATCTTTATACACATTTTTTTTAATCTTTAGATAAGGGCATTGTTGAATTTTTAACCTATATAGCATAATATAGGTATAGTGATAATTATGACCTAAATAAGCCGTTTGCGTTGGATCTAACTAGGAATTAACCGCCAGCACACACGCCGCGTATAATGTCGCCGCAACTCGCAACTGATAACGTACTACCCGATTTGTCGCTAACATTCTCAGTCGTGGCGACAGCATGCGCCTTATCTCTGGACTTTAAATTTTACTTCTGTTAGGAAAAAAGTTTATTTCGAATATTTTTAGTAACCTTTTCAATAAATCTCGGGTTATGCTGGAACACCATGGGAACGATGACCCCAACGTGTGCGTAAATAGCACCACATATCATGAGGGATCTGAAAACATACATTAAGATTAGTGAATAAATTTGGTTTCTAGTATTATTGGTATTGTACAGTGGCCACTAGATTTTTTTATTTTTTATTTATTTAAGTTCTGCACAAACACGTGTACGATGGTGGACTTAATGCCGAAGGCATTCTCTTCCAGACAAACATAGGACCAAGCAGAGGAAACAAGATCGAAGTCATAGGTAATTTTCATTTGGCTAGGGCATTTGTAAAATAACATACCTGACGCCATAGATGACTTGTAAATTATCAATACGAGGGTCACCTTCCTCAACCATCGAACCAAGCTTCAGCCAGTTGAGTCGGATCGAAAAAGCCGTTAAAATGGGATTTCCTGCAAGTTTAGTTGCAGAATTAAAATGGCACAATTTGAATTCAGAAATAACACGTACTCGTACATACAAACGAATACATTACACAAAACAGAAAACATAGTCCCTTCTTCCACGGTATCTTTCCTACATAACTCTCTTACATTGACCAGCAAGTAAAGAATTTAACCCGCGCAGAAAATAAGAAAAGGGATTTGCAAATTAAATTTTGGCATCTACCTACCTAAAAATAAATTCAAAGGTTTTTTTTCCAGAAACGAATTAATTGTTTACTTTTTACTTACTTCGTCCTTTCCTCCTCAACTTCAAATCGTAGACGGTTCCGACGAAATTCATGAACAGAATTGCATAGATCACGTATAAGAAGACTCTATGAGGGGTGCTTGTGCTATCTTTTATGTACGGCATCGGTTTGTCGGAGTAGTGACAATAGTATAGCGTGTGGATGCGCGCGCGCAGCGAGCGGCCACGCGCGTACGCGTCCACGCAGCGCTCGAAGCGCGCCGTCACGTTCGCTTCGTCTCCCGGGCATCGCGTCGGCAAGCAGTAGCCTCGGTGCAAGTATGATCGGTTGTATAGTTGGACGTCTTGTGATTTTTCCTGAGTGAGAGTATGTTGAAATTAGATATTTTCTGTTGACATACATTCCGCTGAAGTGTTGTCAACGCGTAAAGAACTCAATAGCAATGCATGCTCTACGTTACGTTTGGAAGAATACGAGTACAGTACGGACACAGGATTGATACCCGTGCCGCTCTCAGACGGTTCATTTGTTAAATCTTTATATCGATGCACTTTTACTAATTGCTGATTCGTTCTTTATCTTATGAAAAGACTGTCAGCCAATTAGCTGTACGTTTCCAGCTTGGCTGTGATCACCGGAATTAAAAAGATTTTTCTCCTTTTGTCCTTTAGTTCCAGAAAGACGACTACGAAAAACGAAGCAATACGAGTAGTTTGCGGAAATTACGATAGTCAAAGGATAATCGACGTTGTCTGATTCAACAACCACCATTCGTTTTTCAACACACTAACGTATGGTTCACTAAACGTAAAAATACGCAGTTCAATCCGATATCGGATTCAACTTGTGTGATAGTAAGGAAAACGCAATCGTTTTGAGCTTCGACTAAGACTGCTACGAACCGTTGCTCAATAACAACAGTTCGTAGTAGACGTTGACGTAGTAGACCTGTCAATAAATCTACAGAACCTGAAACCCATAACTTTTTCCTTGCTGGTTTACTGTTATAATACATCCTAAACAACAACTTATCAGGTGACTTGGAAATTTTTCAACGTAGCCAAAATATTTTTAAGAGAAATCTCAAATCTCTTCTCAACAATTTGTTGAGTTAATATCTGGCCATACAAGTTTTTTTATTTTATTGTTATGACAACAGTATTGTAAAATAATAAAAATAATAATTTTGAGTGAAGTAACAAGTACATACAATATTAAAAAGAATTAATCAAAAATAATTCATAAATATTATGTACTAAGAAGTTTAGATTACAGAGATGACCAGTATTATTGTTATTACAACATCCGCCCTTAATCTTCACTCAAAATTCCCAAACAATAAACATCGATTTTCTCCATGTACATTATTTTTATTATTTTACAATACTGTTGTAATAACAATAATACTGGTCATCTCTGTAATCTAAACTTCTTAGTACATAATATTTATGAATTATTTTTTGATTAATTCTTTTTAATATTGTACTTGTTACTTCACTCAAAATTCCCAAACAATAAACATCGATTTTCTCCATGTACATTATTTTTATTATTTTACAATACGTTATCAGCACGAATAGTCTTTTAGTAATAAATTAATGTACAAAATGAGTGAGAATAACAGTGGTGACACAGGAACCTCCGATACCGTAAGATATCATATTAGTTCCTCTTCTTCTTTACCTAGTTTCGTTCTTCGCAATAGAGATGATTATCCATCGTGGAAATTTAAAATGCGAAACTATCTTATGCATGAAGATTTATGGGAAGCGATATCGGGTTATCCAGTAGAGGATAAAACTCCTGAGTTGATTAAGGCTAAGCGAGATACGAAGGCTCTCACAAAGATATGCCTAACACTAGACGGCATGGCGATAACGCATGTGAGGACTGCCAAGACAGCTGCAGAGGCCTGGAAAGCACTACAGAAGGCCTATGAGGATTGTGGTATGGGTCGTAAGCTTGCCTTAGAACGAAAACTGTATCGAATGTGTTTAGATGATTTTTTGAGTTTGGAAGCATATATTAATGCTGTTATGTGCATTGTACAAGATTTAGCGGACATTGGGAAGACTATTCCAGATAGTTCTGTAGCAGCTATATTATTAGGAGGATTAACCCCAAAGTTTGAACCGCTTATTATGGCAATCGAAAACAGTAACATTGAAGTTACTACAGATTTAGTGAAAACAAGACTACTAAATGAAATGTCTAAAGATACTGTAGTAGATTCGGCATTAAAGTCAAAAATTGTTCTCACTTCGAATTCAAACAAGAAACAGAAGCCCATTGTTTGTTATGATTGTAAGGAACCAGGCCACAAGCGACCAGATTGTCCGTTGAAGAAGAAGAAAAAACAAAGGAAACTCGAATAAAGACTCTTCTTTACTTGCACTTGCGACTGATGACAATCCGAATAATTGGTATGTCGATTCTGGTGCTAGTAGACACATGACATGCAGAAAAGATTGGCTTATGAACCTGAAAGACTTGAATTCGGGCAAAATAACTGTTGCCAATGGTGAACAAATTGACACGGGTGGCATTGGAGATATTAGTATAAATACTTCATCTTCTATTAAATCTATTAATAATGTTGTTTTAGTACCTAAATTAAAAGCGAATCTCTTGTCTGTACATAAAATAGTTGAGAAAGGCTTTACTGTTCTGTTTAATAAAGACGGTTGTAGCTTTTATAACTCACAAAATTTTTCTTTTACAGGTGACTGTCTTTTGCATGGGTATTTAAGTGGGGGACTGTACAAACTTGACTGTACTGTTAATATTCCTCGCCAGGTAGCGTACGATGTGCACTCTGACCCTATATCCAAATACTTGTTGTGGCACAGACGACTAAGTCACTTGTGCCGAATAGGTATGGATCGATTAAAGAATAGTCACGTAGGTATAGATTATGTAGAAGTAGACAAGAAAAGTTGTATTTCTTGCGTAGAAGGCAAACAGGCAAGAAAACCTTTTAAGAAGATATAAATATAAGGCGGCGAGTTCAATGTTAGAATTAATACACAGTGATCTCTGTGGCCCCATGTCAGAGACTTCTTTTCAAGGTAATAGGTACGCTCTTATTTTTGTAGATGATTATACACGTTATATTTATATATATTTTCTTTCTTCTAAGACACAGGTTTTGGATAAGTTTTGTTCTTTTCAAACATTAGTGGAGAGACAAACGGGTTCGAAGATAAAGTTTTTGAGGACGGATAATGGGACTGAGTTTGTTAATAATGAACTCACTGCTTATCTTTCGTCTCAAGGTATAGTTCATCAAACCACTACTCCGAACAGTCCGCAACAGAATGGCGTAGCGGAGCGTACTATTAGTTCGATAGTAGAGAAAGCTAGATCTATGCTTTCTGAGAGTTCATTATCTAAGGCTTACTGGGAGGATGCCTTGAAGACTGCTGTCTACCTCAAGAATAGATCTCCTCATCGTGCCTTGAGTTGTGGAATACCTTTTGAAAAATGGAATGGTATAAAACCAGATTTGACTAATCTTTAAGTTTTTGGTTGTAGAGCTTTTGTCCATATACCTTCATGTCAAAGGAAAAAGTTAGATATGGAAGCTGAAGAAAATATTTTTTCACTTCTCATGCTCGAAAAAGTACTACTTTATGCAGGATCTAGGCGACATAAAGTTGAATTTTATGCTCTTGTGCATAAAAGTAGCTTTTTAAATGTGTCTACACTAAGGCAGTGACCATTTAGCCCATACAGCCAAAAACAATTAATTGTACATGGATAAAACTTGCTAATTTATAATATTTCCTTCCCTATTTGCATTTTTGATTTATAATAAGATAATACGAAAAAGAAACTAAATATCAAAACGTGTTTACCAAAAAAAAAACATTATTCCAAAATAATTTAAGAATAGGCTGTATATTTTTTTTCTTTGCCCGAAAATTATGCAGGAAAATTAAAAAAAGTAAAGTAGCGGGAAAGAAGCCGTGAACTTTTCGTATTGAATTTTCTCACTGAATTTTAATTAAAGAAATGTTTATACGTTATGTTACTGTTTTATTTTCTCGCAATCGAAGTGAAAAGCAGAGTTTACAACTCGTGCACAAATCATTTTTATCCTCGACTTCATCATCTGCCCTCGCCCTGCGGGCTCGGGCATATAACGATCTCGGATAAAAATGACTTGCTTTATGCTCTCGTTGTAAAATCTACTATTGTTGGATATTCGGATGATCCTAATTCTTTTTACTTTCGGAATGCTGAAAATCCGCGTAGATTAATTAGATCAAGGGACGTTGTCTTCTATGAAGACTGCTTTAGTAAGTTGAAGGAAACTTCTGTGCATACCTCACAAGAGAATCCAAATGTGGCACCTCTTGTTATACTATCAAGTGATCAGGAACCTGCATTGCCAACTGTACATAGGATCAATCTCCAGTAGTAGCTCAAGAACCTCTTTGCGGTGATGTGCCTGAGGTAATTGAGGATGCACAAGATCCTGTTGCTGAAGCTTTGCCCGAAAATGATGAATCTCGTCCATGGTTTGAGCTAACTTCAAATGCAGAGACTATTCATACTGAACAGCGTAGGTATCCCTCTAGGTCAAGGAAACCTCCAGATTTCTTTAGTTATATCTCCGCAGAAGATCACTAAGAACCAAGCAATTATTCTGAAGCCATTAGAGCAGCAGATGCGGATAAATGGACAGCTGCGATGCAGAGTGAGTTTGACTCTTTAACAAAGCTAGGGACTTGGTGCCTTGTAGATAGGCCTGATCAGAAGGTCATCCCGTGTAAATGGATTTATAAGGTGAAAACTGATGCCCACGGTAATATAGTTTAGTACAAGGCGAGGTTAGTGGTAAAAGGTTTTAATCAAGTAGCGGGTGTTGACTACTCTGAAACCTTTGCGCCTGTTATTAGGCACACTTCCCTTCGTACACTATTTGCCCTTGCTGCAGAGAATGGACTCGAGATGCAGCATATTGATGTGGACACGGCATTTCTTCACGGTGATCTACAAGAGGAAGTGTATATGTGCCAGCTCCAGGGTTTCGTTGTAGAAGGTCAGGAAAGCAAGGTTTGTCTGTTGAAAAAATCCCTCTATGGACTGAAACAGGCACCCCGTGCATGGAATATAAAGTTAGATGAAATCTTATTTAAAATAGGTTTCCATAGAACTCCTTCAGAACCGTGTGTTTATAAAAAAACTTTTTGGTTCTGAAACTGTTTTGCTGGCCGTATTTGTTGATGACATAATTATCTTTTATAAAAATGTCAAGACGTTTGACATTGTCAAACGAGATAACGAAAAATATTTTTCAATTAAAGATTTAGGAAATTTAAAATTTTATTTAGGTTTAAATATAAATCAAGAACAAAATGTTATCAAAGTGAATCAAAAAACATTTATAAGTAATGTTTTAAAAAGGTTTCAAGTGGAAAAATGTAAAGGTTTTGATACACCTATGGGACTTCAAAAGTTGGAAAATAATGGTGAGATTGATGAGTCCTATCCTTATCAGAATCTTATTGGTTGTTTAATGTATATTGCTGTGAATTCCCGTCCAGATATTGCCTTTGTGACAAGCTATTTAAGCCAGTTTAATACTAAGTTTAATAAAAGCCACTGGCTAGCAGCTAAACGCGTGCTTCAGTATTTAAAGCACACTATAGATCTCTCTATAGTATATAAAAGGACTGGAAATCCCTTACAGGGTTTTACAGATGCTGATTGGGCAAACTGTATCACTGATCGAAGATCATATACGGGTTATTTCTTCCGTCTTGGAAATGCAGCAGTATCTTGGTGTTCCAGGAAACAGCCTACTGTGGCACTCTCTTCTGCAGAAGCAGAATACATGGCACTAACAGATGCGGCAAAGGAGGCTATTTATTTGCAACGCTTTATATCAGAGGTATGTAATACTAAAGTTCAAAGTAGTAATTCAGTTATATTACATACAGATAGCCAGAGTGCACAGAGTTTAGCTCTAAATCCGGTACACCATAATAGAACTAAACACATTGACACCAAGTTCCATTTTATCAGAGAGAAGGTGTCAGAAAATAAAATAACATTACAATACAGACGTAGCAGTGAGATGCCAGCAGATATACTCACTAAGCCATTGCAAAGGACAGCACTGTCTAAGTGTTTATTAGGTTTAGGTTTATCTTAGCTTGTTCATAGTTTTTCTTTTGTTGTTTACTATTAAGAGTTTAGATTAAGGGCGGATGTTGTAATAACAATAATACTGGTCATCTCTGTAATCTAAACTTCTTAGTACATAATATTTATGAATTATTTTTTGATTAATTCTTTTTAATATTGTACTTGTTACTTCACTCAAAATTCCCAAACAATAAACATCGATTTTCTCAATGTACATTATTTTTGTTATTTTACAATATTTGTACTTATAAGGAATGATCTAGATTTTTTCATATATACTTATAATTTCATGTACCTACCTATTATTTGCACCATTGTTAAGTAATTTACTTTAAAAAATATAATATAGAACACGCTAGGAGCACTTTTAGCATTACAATCTAGTTTAAGTTAAGTTCATAATATTGCGATGTTATAAGGGTTGTACTCTGTTTGAGTTCTGTCCGCGCCTGGCAACACCGGCCCTTCTGCCTTCAACCCGGGGAGCCTGTCCGCGCCTGGCAACACCGGCCCGCCGGGGCGGTGCCTGCAACAGCCGCGCGTCGCGCCATCACTTCGCCTCAAGCAAGATTTCCAAACGGACTAGCGCTAGTCCGGCGGCCATACCAATCCGTCCGCCATTTTGTTGTAATTTGCTTTATTTTAACCAGTAAATCTTTTCTATGGAACAGTTCCCTTTTTCATTTAACTCAGAATCATTTAATAAGTAACGCAGCTCTCTTCCTTCATCACAGTTCTTTGAATAAATAAATTAAAAAAAAAAAACGAATAAACTGCTAACCCTTTTTACCTACTCCACAAATGCCAAATAATATGGCTAACAGAGCAAATAGAATAACATTTTTACCTTTATAAGTTCAAAAAGAGGGTTATTCTTGACATCGCTATAGATCTGAAAAATCCCCAAGCAGAAAACTCCATTTTTCTTCTCTAAACATTTGTCGTAATCGTCCAGGTGAAATAGTTTAGGGAGACGTCTGAATTCCGCTTCTGAAAAAATTTGAGACAAAATTAGACCAGCAATAGCTGTCAACAATACTGAGACAGCAGCGTGTACATTCAAACTTAAAGATAAAGAAAAAATAAAGATCGATAGATTTACCAATTTTTAGGGTTCCGTACCTCAAAAGAAAAAAACGGAACCCTTATAAGATCACTTTGTTGTCCGTCCGTCCGTCTGTCAAGACCGTTTTTCTCAGGAACGCGTGAAGGTATCAAACTGAAATTTCTATATGATACTTAGGTCTACTGTCCCAGGAAGCTGTAGAAAAATCAACCTTCTAAGCCAACGCAATCAAAAGATACAGCCATTTAAGCCGCATATTTCCGCAAATTTTCGAAACTCGCACGGGAATCAAAACCTACAGGGTACTTCCCGTAAACTTAGAATCTTGAAATTTAGTACGAAGTCACGTTTTATAGTACAGATATGGGAAAAATTACGAAAACCGTAAATTTTCAGTTTCATCATATACAAAAAAAAATATTTTTGACAATTTTGAAAATTTCAAAGTTACTCCTTAGTCCTTATCTACAGGTTTGTACGGAACCCTCGGTGCGCGAGTCCAACTCGCACTTGACCGGTTTTTTTTGACGCCGTAGAAAACAAAATTATGAACAGGTTTAACAAAGAAAGATGTACAATATGGCGGTTCGATGTGTGTGATCTCTCCCAGACAACTTTCGGGCATTATCGTAGATGTGCATGTGGACTAATAAAGGTTTTTTGTTACTTAAACCAATCATAATAAATTAGTTTTAACGAGCAAAAATTTAACTGGCCGTTTAAAGCATTTTCTTGCTTGGAAGTTATATTTAATAGGTATTATTAAATTAAGTACTTACCCTCATCTTGAGACCTGGCGCCCACAGCTAACAATAGAAAAACTAGTACAAGATAAAGCCCCTTCATATCTATGCGACCCTATAGAACATACTGAACAACGTATTTGGCATGTAACAAGCTATTTCACACGAATATTAAAGGCCTTCATTATTAATACAAGAAGAAAATACAAAAATATTTTAATATTAATACCTACTTAAGGGCCTAAGCAGACGGTTTTGATTAAGCGCGTAATCTTCAGAACTACGGAACTATTTTTTAACATGTTTTAGCTATAGTATAGCTGGAACAATAAAAAAAATATACGTATTAAATTATACGTAAACGAATATTAATTTTAACAATCATCAGGTTAGATTAGATCAGATTAGGGTAACACTTAATTGTACACTATATAGAGTACAAACAGAGAAGTTTTAAGCAAATAGATGGGTACAATATTGCCGTTTTTATCGCGATGAGCAATCACTTCCAGACAACCTTTGTCACCTACGGGAATTCTATATTACGCCGGCGTAGTCGCAAGGGACCTGTTTATTTACTATTTAATAAGAGTAGTAGTCCTCCTAGCCGATTTCGACCACGGTGGCCAATCTCAATAGAGATCAACCAACTACGCAGGAGATATTATAGTGAACAAGTGTGAGCGCAATACACAGGTGCACTCACTGTTCCATAACTCTCAAAGTTCGGTGAGACGGCAATCCGACAAGACCGTAGAGAGATCAGGCGCAGGACCAAGGGCTTAACGTGCGCACCGAGGCACGGGGGTGTAACACCGCCAACTTCCCGACTCCGAACTTTTTTTTTAAAGAAATTCAAGACAGAAAATCTCAAAAACAATTTTGGGCTCGACCTGGGATTTGAACTCACGACCTTTTGGATGTAAGGCAGATTTGCCACTACACAAAAGAGGCAGTCAATATTTAATCTAATATATAAAATTCTCGTGTCACAGTTTTCGTTGCCATACTCCTCCGAAACGGCTTGACCGATTCTCATGAAATTTTGTGAGCATATTGAGTAGGTCTGAGAATCGGCCAACATCTATTTTTCATACACCTTAGTGATAATAATTTATATGGCATAACAACGTTTGCCGGGTCAGCTAGTATTTAATAATTATTTATATAAAGTTATGAAGCTAGTTATATATAATAAGAAGGACTATTGGTTTGATATTTTTCGTAAGCGTTATCTCATTAGATACTTAGTTGAACATTAAAATAAAACGCAGAACCCTACATTAACACGGTTCGTTACTATTTGGGTTTTCTATTCAATGACACAGAAGGGAAGGTCAAAGAGCAGTCGTCACTTGATTTTTACTTCTTGACCCAGAATATAAATACAATAAAAGTTATCATCGTACTCAGCGAAATATGATGACACTGGTAATTTGTTGGTATCAGATAGTTGAGGTTCTAGTGGCACAGTGGTAGAGATACCAATGTCAAACATCCTAAGGCGCGGTATTGTGTAGGAGGGGTGACCATTCCGACCGTATGTAGGGACGTCCATTTACATGATTCGGAAAGCACGTTAAGCTAACCAACGTCTAGGTTAATATCGATAGATATGGTCGTTATTCTTCCAGAAGTCGTCAGCTGAATAACATCATAATGATAGTAAGGTTGCTCACTTATCTAACAAACAACTTCTCCACCAATCCACACTTGACGACCACATTAGTATAATGGTTAAGAAGTTGACTATTAACCAAGAGGTCGCGGGTCCGATCCCCGTTCTGTACAAACATTTGTGTGCATGAACATGTCTGTTTGTACTCGTCTGAGTGTTGTATATATTTATTTAAGTATATTTTTAATACCACTGTTGATTCTGATATCTGTATCACAAGTGCTTAAGCTACTTACCACAGAGTCCGATCAATGTATGTGATTTTGTTGTATATTTAAAAATAAAGACCACCCCTCCACCAATCCCCACTGAGCCCGCGTGGTGGCGTATGGCTCATACCACCTCGTAGATGAGCGTAGCGGTGAATCGCATAAAGGCTGATGAGATTGTATAGTAGATAATATAAGTCATGGAATCACTTGGTCTTGAATTTTAATAGACGTTCGAATATGACATAAATAATCTAAAGTCTTCTGTACCGGCAACTCCACCATGATGGTCAAAGGAACAGCCAGGAGGAACTCCTCTGGACCCTGCACCGATGGCCTGGGGAAATAAAATATTCACGGCTTAGTCGGTTGCTATAGGCGCCTAATTAGTGCATCGTGTATTGCGCTCACATTTGTGCACTATAAGGATGCTTGTCCACCGGCGCGGAGCGAGGCCGCGGAGTGGAGAAACGGAGAAATATTAACCAATAGGATTGCACAAATTCTCTACTCCTATTCAGACAGGAAGTTGCGTACTAGTGAAATTGAAACACAAGAATAATGGACTGCGACAGGCGGGACAATTTTCTTTAAGTGTGTTTCAATTTCACATTGAAAGGAAATTTGCATTGTTAATGCTAAAAAATAAAGTATCTTAAGTTGCGTACTAGTTTAAAAAATCATACAAAACTCGTAAACGGAGCGGGGAAGCAAGTGAAGACCCGGTCGCGTGCCGCACACTAAAAAATACAGCCCAGAACTCCGCTTACTCCGCTCCGCTGCGACGCTCCACTATGGTGCTCAGACGCAGACAGGCGAGCATTTCGCGCGCCGCACGTCTGCGCAGCCGCAAGCAAGTGAGATAGCGACTGCTCCCACGCACAAACTTCTCCTCTCCAGCGTTCTTTTTATGTGACGCGGCTTACAGTAAGCTGGACATAGTCGACAGACAACAAAAACTCATTTGTATCACTTACGACAGCGAGAAGAAGGGACGGCGTTCGACTTCCAGTGACCAGACCAGGCCAGTGAATAAGCATTACGGCGAGGGATAGCCGGCCTGGGCTGGAACGTCCTGGGACGTGCCAGCCGCGCCAGGAGAAGAAACGACGAGGCTACCTGAAAAAGGAAGGAGATAGATAGATAGATAGATTAAGGCTTAATTTAGACTACACCGAAACCGCACCGGAGCCGTCCCAATACCGCATGTTTACAGAGATGATGAGTATGCGTCGTCAATCCGGCTCTTCAGCGCGCTATTTACGGATACCGGATACAGATATGCGCGTTGTCTACGGATTACAATATTTCGGATACGCGTGATTTCGGTCCGACGCCGGTGTGGTTCCAGTGTCGTCTACATGAAGCTCAACTCTTGAGATAGAAATACTTTTATTGTACATTTCACACGCAAATGGCTTTTAAATAATTTTACAAGTAAGGCGGTCTTATTGCTTAAAGTATATTTTTCAGACAACCTTTAGGTAAAGGACAGATTCAGTAAAAGGAATAGGACGGCGGTAAAAACTAGTAATTTATAAGAAAACAAAAAATAGTTATTAATTTGTTTATACAAGAGTGCAAAGTTGCTTTTTAACCGCGTGTTCGATTTTGATAACAGAGCAAGCGAAGGATTCTAAAATTAGAATCCGAAGCGTTAGCGAGGGAACCAAAAGAGCACGAGATGAAAAATGTTTGCACTCGAATGCAACACGTAACTTTTCATTCCACCGCAGCGAGGAAATGACTAAATGCAAAAAAAAACAAATCTAATCTAATCAAATCAAATCATTTATTTCATAGACAAAGGTGGTATTTTACAGATGGTGATGTAGATGGCAGCATGGTTTCACTATGACTTGCCGTTATAGGCGTACAAAATATTAATTATCTATTTACATGTAAGATCTATTATTACATTTTATTACATATTTCTAAATAATATAAAAATGGCGTGCATGTGTTAACAAATTAAATGGCTTTAATGTCAAAATGTATTTATTCTATGTCAAAATTATATGTCTATTATATGTCACAAATTTAAATTACAATAATAATGTCAATTTTTATTATAATACTCAAATCTGCTTGATGTACATTCTAGTGAGAGTCAAAAGTTTAAGTTTTTTAAACAGTGGCCTACATGCGTCAGTATAATATATATTACATAAAGCTCTTATACATTTTTTTTGAACTCTGAATACCATTTCAATATCTGTACAATTTCCCCATATCATTAGGCCATATTGTAGTACTGAGACAACATAAGCATGGTAAGCCTGTAGAGCAACATCAAAAGAAACAGTTTCTCTCAGTTTACGCAATACAAACACAAATCTACTAAGTTTATGTCAAAAACTTTGAATATGTACCTAAAAAGTTTGTAACTTTTACTTGCTCTATGGCGCGTCCTTCATATTTAACACTAATAAGTCTCTCTCGTGCTTGATACGTACGAAATAACATCATTTTAGTCTTGTCTAAGTTAACCTTTAAATTATTTAAGCTTAGCCATTCAATTACCTTTTTACAGTAATGTTTATTTCAATTTCCAATTGTTCAGTGTCTTTTGCAGTTATTATAATTGTTGTATCATCAGCGAATAATATGGACTTATGATTCGTTGTTTTAGGCAGGTCATTAATATAAATAACAAACAATGCTGGTCCAAGAATGCTACCTTGTGGTACTCCAAACTTAGTGTCTCTGTATTTCGATCTGTATATGACTCGCTCTAGTTTACCATTCTTTTTTTCCATTTTACTGATTTCAACGCATTACTTTCCAGTTAAAAACCAGTTTTTAACAGAGCCTCTGACTCCATAGCTGTCTAGTTTCGATAATAATCTCTCATGCATAACAAAATCAAATGCTTTACTCATGTCGAAAAATAAGGTTGCAACTGGCACTTCCTTATCTAAACTTTGAGTCACTGAATTTACTAATGTAAAATTAGCTTGGGTTGTGTTGAAGTTTTTACGAAAGCCATACTGTTCACATCTTATTATATTTAACCTATCAGTGAAGCTAGTAAGGCGCTTATGAACTACCTTTTCAAACATCTTAGAAAATATTGAAGTCAAAGTTATCGGTCTAAAATTATTGGGATCATTTTGGTCACCTTTCTTAAATAAGGGTTTTACAATGGATAATTTCAATGCAGCTGGAAACACACCTTCATAAAACGATAAATTAATAATATAACTTAAAACGGGTGCTATATGGTTCTTGACATCTTTAATAATTGTTGTAGGAATATCGTCATAACCAACAGAATTACTTGCTTTCAGTGCTGTTATAATTTTCGAAATTTCTTCCGGACAAGTTGGGTATAAGTACATATTAGATAAAATTGTGTCAACTTTAGGTACTATTATTTTGTATATAACAATTCGTGGTTTCTATAAAATAATTATTAAATTAATTGTCACTGGGTTCTACAAAAGATTTACCTTTATATTTTAGCTCCTCAAACTCTACTTTATTTATTGTGGCCGATTGTTGAGTTTAATAATGTCCCAAGCTGCTTTTGATTTATTCTTAGAGTTCAGTAAATATCTTTTATTTCCTAGCTTTTGGAGACCTGCAATGCACCTTCTAAGAGTTTTAGCATACATTTTGTATTCATGTGCACGTAGTAGTTTGTCACCTTTATGAGCAATTGTTCTGAGGAGCAAATTGTCTTGTTGATTGATTGTTAAACGTCTTTTAGTTTGACTTACTTACTTACTTACTTCGCTGGCTCAGCGACCCGAAGTGGATCTTGGCCTCCGACATTAAAGTGCGCCATTCTTCCCTATTCTGTGCCAAATCTGACCAGTCGGGCACTTTTAGCTCTTTCAGGTCTTTGGCGACCTCATCCTTCCAGCGATATCTTGGACGCCCCACCGGCCGGCGCCCGGAAGGTTGTCCAAGATAGGCTCTTTTTGTGGCTCGATCCTCTCCCATCCTCTCCACATGTAAGTGTGTCTGTACCCATAACCGACCATCTCGAGCTTCTTGGTATGGAGTTGTCAGCCAATCTGAACTTCGGCGGTGCCATTGAGTCCAAAGCTCAGACTGCGGCAAAGAAGCTGGGCATCCTCAACAAGGTGAAGCGGTACTTCTCCCCTGAACAGCTTTTAACCTTGTACAAAGCACAAGTTCGCTCCTGCATGGAGTACTGCTCTCACCTGTGGGATGGCTCAGCTAAATACCAACTAGCCGCTCTGGACTCCGTGGAGCGTCGAGCCAGGAGGCTGATTGGTGACAGGAAGCTGGTGGAGACTAAGCTTGATAGTCTAGACCACCGCCGTAAAGTTGCCTGCTTGTCGGTTTTCTACAGACTCTACTTCGGGGAGTGTGCTCATGAGCTCCATATGCTCATTCCACCAAGTCCATTTTACCAGAGGACCACCAGACGTACGGCGGGTTACCATCCATACTTGGTTGATATACCAACTATACGCACTAAGCGCTTCGCTTCTTCCTTCATAATGCGCACAGCCAAGGAATGGAATGCACTTCCGCCGACGGTGTTCCCTCTTTCCTATAACTTGAGTTCATTCAAAGCGAAAGTCAATAGGCACCTTCTGGGTAAGCTCGCTACATCGTCGACATCTTCTTCACCTCTTAGAGGGAGAATGAAGTCAAGAGCGAACCCATATTAATAAAAAAAAAAAAAAAAAAAAATGTCCTAGCCAGCGAAGTCGGGAAGATTTTATTTCTCCGATGATGTTCGGCTCAGACACTAGATCTTCTATCTCTCGGTTGTACCTACGCCTCCATAACCCATCTTCTCCTCTTGTTGGTCCCAGAATTTTCCGCAAAATCTTTCTTTCTGCCACTAAGAGTTTGTTCTCCTCCTTCAAAGTTAACGTCCAAGTTTCGCACCCGTACATTAAAATCGGTCTAACGACTGTTTTATAAATCCGAATTTTAGTAGTTCTGCTTATCAACTTGGACCCTAACACCTTGTGAAGGGCTGCTGTACATCTTAGGGCCTTGACTATGCGGATGTCGATTTCGTCCTCCCTCTGATTTGTGTCAGTAATCGTGCACCCGAGATATTTGAACTTGTCGACACCCTTGTACGTTATGCTATTGACATGAAGATCTTTTCTCCTGGTCCTGGAGTCTTTGTACCGTTTCATGTGAAGATATTCAGTCTTCTCGCGGCTGATTCTGAGACCCACATGCTTTCCTTCTTCCTCCAGTGTCTCCGTCATTTTGACTACCTCCTGTTCACATTGCCCAAGAATCGCAAGGTCATCAGCATATCCTACGATTTTGTGCTTTCCGTTCAATTCTACTCCCCCATCAATCAGTAGAACTTTTCGGATGATGTGTTCGAGAGCCAAATTAAACAGAACAGGCGAGAGGGCGTCCCCCTGCTTGAGTCCGGTAACCACTTCAAACTCCTCAGTTAGTTCCCCTCCAACTCTAACCCGCATTTTACTTGTGCCCGTAGCTATCTTGATCATTCTGACAAGCTTTTTCGGTACTTGGAAAGATGTTATTATCTGGTAGAGTTTCTCTCGGTCGATACTATCGTATGCTTTAGTGAAATCCACAAAAAGACAATGGACACATTGGGCATACTCCCACCGTTTTTCCATAATTTGTTTCAGAAGAAACATTTGGTCCACTGTGCTGCGGTTTTTGCGGAAACCACATTGATAGTCCCCGAGTATTTGCTCTGCATAAGGTTCTAACCGGGCAAGTATAACGTACGAGAGCACCTTATAAGCCGTCGACAGCAATGCAATTCCTAATAGTCTCAAACACGTGCCAAGACCAGGATCACGACCATCATGCGGAGCCACCGGACTTTCACGAGGTACGAAAGGCATGAGGCTTAAAAATCATAAGTTCCCTGGCATAGATGGTATAACGGGTGAGCTGTGGAAATATGGGGGGGGGAGCAGTGCAATCTCGACTGTATGAAATAATACATAGAATCTGGCAAGAAGAACAACAGCCTAGCGAGTGGAATGTGGGTATTATTTGCCCGATACATAAGAAGGGATGCAGGAAGAAATGCGGAAACTACAGAGGAATTGCATTTAGTTTGACTACATTTTTTTATTCCTTCACTTGGCTTTTCCCAGTTTTTTAGTAATCTTTACTTGTATTTTTGAAAAACATAAGTTATAAATCAGTAGAAATAAGGCATGGAACTCATTAAATGCTTTATCCGTCGTTGTTTCTGCTATAACGTTACTGAATGAAAGTGACGTAATATACTGCCGAAACTTGCTCTTATTATCATTATTGAAAACTCTTTTTGTTTCAATCCATTGCGGTAGGTGCTTATTTATTTTGATATCAAATTCAATATCATACAGGACAAATTGATATCAATTCAAAATTTGATATCAATTTGTCCTGTATGATATGAAATTCCAAAATTGTGGGTTTTGCTTGTTTTATGTTGCTTATAATGTGGTCAATACACCTATGAAGCCTTGTGGGTTCATTTATATGCAATTTCAGACCAAAGGTGTGTAATAAATTTGTCAATCTTAAGGACACAGGAGTAATAGTAATAGTGTTGATGTTTAAATCACCTGCGATAATAATTCGTTTTCTACTATCACAAGATAGGTGCTTTTATTTTAGTTTAGGTATTAACTACTACATTATGACAGGTAAGTATTACAGAATAATCATTAAATTATAACAAAATAATACTTAGGTATAATTAAGAAAAATTTAAAGTAACGTTGCTACAGTTATTTACATTGAGTGAATATACGGAATCGGGTACTTCGTTAAGAAACTTTTCAATATCAGATACTGTCAAAACCTTCGATTTTTTTGGTTGATGACCAGATGAGGCTCTTTTTAAAAATGCCACTAATTTAGGATAGCTATCGATTTGTATGTCTTTTTAACCCGACTACGGCGAAGCAAAAGGAGGGTTATGATTTTGACCTGTATGTATGTATGTATGTATGTGGGTATGGATGTTCATCTGTTCCCTCGTAACTTCTAAACTACTTATCAGAATTCGACAAATTACATATCATTAGAAGCGTCTTAATTGTCCGCTGGTTATAGGCTATATGGGATTTCACAAAATCTAATGTGGCGCCCTCTGGCGGACAAAACATACGAAGTAAAAAAATAAAGTTAAGATAAATATGCCGTGTTTGGTATCATTTGAAAGCGCTTTACTTGTACATTTTGAATTTATATATATATATTACTAGCATTTGCTTGTGACTTTACCTGTATTCATGGGCTGATTGTATATAATTCACATCTTTTTTACCCGACTATATATGTGGCTCTTAGCAGAGTAAGATCCATAGATGGATTATGGATTAGTTCACTGGAATCTAGCAAATTACTAAAGAATCCACATGACCAAAGATCGTTCGAGGAGTTGGAAAGATTGAGAAATCAATGAACCCAAGATTAACCTATTTAGAACTCCAAAATATGTTAAATAAAAATAAAGTTTAAAAACTAACACCCGACTACTTAAATCAATGAACCCAAGATTAACCTATTTAGAACTCCAAAATATGTTAAATAAAAATAAAGTTTAAAAACTAACACCCGACTACTTAAAAACACGCTCTAAAAAGTACGAAACAAGAAAACACTCTCCAATGAAATTACTTAGTATGTACAAACTATTAAATATTTACCGTTTTAAATAAACTAACTTACACATATTATTATATTTTAATATATTTTTAATTTATAATATTGATAGAGAAATGTTTTAAGGATAAAGCCGTGGTCGTATCGCACATCGTAGTGCACACAATGTTCTAAATTCAATTTACTTTATCCTCTAGAGAATAAAAATGACCGATCTAGCGAAGGATTCTAAAATTAGAATCCTGAGCGTTAGCGAGGGAATCAAAAGAGCACGAGGTGAAAAATCTTTGCACTCGAAAACTTGAGAGTTGTTTTAGCGAAATTAGTATACTTTCATCATATAGAAAATTCAAAAGAATAGATGCATCGATAGATTAACAGTTTATTGTACAACACAAAACAAAAATAACAGACAAGTTTAATAAAGAAAGATGTAAAATTTAGGCGATCTTATCGCTTGTAGCGATCTCTTCCAGACAACCTTCGGTTAAAGAAACATTTAATTAACAGGAAGGGGGAATTAGAGCGAAATATAATATGCATAATACAAAACACAATTTTTACGAAACTACTAAGATATTATATGACTAAACTTTAACACATTCACTTAAACTCATAAATACATACAACATATGTTCTACTACATACATAACTCAATATATAATACATATTTTTAAATGACGACGATATATGTACACATATTTTTAAATGACGACAGCTTTGGTTTAGTTGTCTGAGGTCCAGACTACAAAACCGGCTGTCGCGGGTTCGAATCCTGCTAGGGGCAAATGTTTGTGTGATGAGCACGACCATTTTTCCTGAATCATGGGTGTTTATACATGTATTTAAGTATTTATATCCGTTATCCTAGCCACCATAGCACAAGCTAATGCTTAGTTTGGGGCTGAATAATTGATATGTTCGTTGAAAAAAAAGAAAGAAAGAAAGTACATAACTTTATACATGATAAACCAATACAAAAGTATTTAACCTATACAATCTGAATAGAACTAACAAATGTTTAGGTGTCACTGAGAAAAAATCTGGTGGCTACCTGACAGGTGGACAGTGGAGTCTTAATAATGGGGTCCCGTTTTTAACCTTCAGGTACGGAACTGAATCTAATATTAACTGACCGCTAATTAACTGTTTTTTGTGTTATTTATAATAAATATTAGGTCCTTACATATGAAATTGGCGTTTTGTCGTACTGGCCACTTTGATCACAAATTTTTCCTATTTGGTTAGGAATTCGAAATTCAAATTTATACAGCTATTTCCACATGTAGTTGTGTTTCGTAAACCGTCATTAATTTGTTTTTTTACTTATCTTTTTTCTGTTTGCATCGCTCAATTTACAAAATGGAAAATTTGAAATATCGCGTTATTTACGAGTACGAGTTCCACCGTGGCACCAGTGCTGCGGAAACGGCTCGAAGGGTTAATGATGTGTATGGCGGTTGTGTCGCAAAAGAAAACACAGTGCGTTTTTGGTTCCAACGTTTTCGTTCTGGAAATTTCGACCTGCAAAACAAGCCCCGTGGACGGCCGGAGACCCAAGTTGATAATGAAGAATTGAAGGCTATTGTGGAAGCGGATCCATCGCAAACCACGTCCGAGTTAGCTGCAGGCTTTGGCGTTAGTGATAAAACTGTTTTAATCCACTTGAAGCAAATTGGGAAGATTAAAAAACTTGAAAGGTGGGTTCCTCACGAATTGAGTGAAGCAAACCGGCAAACGCGCGTCAACTGCTGCGTTACATTACTTGACCGGCACAATAACGAAGGGATTTTAAATCGAATCATTACCTGTGATGAAAAGTGGATTCTCTACGATAATCGGAAGCGCTCATCGCAATGGCTGGACCCTGGCAAGCCAGCCAAAGCCTGCTCCAAGCGAAAATTGACCAATAAAAAGTTACTTGTAAGCGTTTGGTGGACTAGCGCCGGTGTCGTTCATTACAGTTTTCTCAAATCTGGCCAGACGATTACGGCAGATATCTATTGTCAGCAATTGCAAACCATGATGGAAAAGCTAGTTGCTAAACAACCAAGGCTGGTCAATCGCTCTACGCCACTGCTGCTTCACGACAACGCTAGACCACACACTGCACAACAGACGGCTAGCAAATTAGAAGAACTTCAATTGGAATCTCTAAGGCATCCACCGTACTCCCCGGACCTTGCTCCAACAGATTACCATTTTTTTCGAAATTTGGATAACTTCTTGCAAGGGAAAAAGTTCAACTCAGATGGGGCAGTCCAAGTCGCCTTCAAAGATTTTATTGATTCCCGTTCGAATAGTTTTTTTAGTAAAGGGATCAATGAACTACCTATGAGATGGCAAAAGTGCATAGATTACAATGGCTCATACTTTGATTAAATAAATATGCTATATAAAAAAAATTCGACTTTTTGTTCCTCCCATACAAAACGCCAATTTCATAGGTAAGGACCTAATATGTCGGAAACGGTAATTATTACGGACGGACAACGACGCGCAGCACGAGTCCCGAGAGGTGGCAGCACCGTCGTCACTTCGGAGTTACTCGGCTAACTTCGTGCTACGACAGAGCCTAGAATGGAAGGGATGACGAACGAACGGACAGTCTTCATTCCAAAGAATATTTATACTCAAAAAGAGAAGAAGCACCACTAGGAATAAAAAAAAAAAAACACGGGTTGCACTCCGGGAGTGCCGGCAGAAGTGAAAACTTAACAACCGTCTTACGGTTTTTCGATCAGCATCACGTGACCTGACGCGAGTTTCACAGTTTCTACCCATGCCACAAAAGTGCTCAACGCCGCTAAAGAAGTTTTCACTTCAAAAACTAACACGGGTTGCACTCCGGGAGTGCCGGCAGAAGTGAAAACTTAACAACCGTCTTACGGTTTTTCGATCAGCATCACGTGACCTGACGCGAGTTTCACAGTTTCTACCCATGCCACAAAAGTGCTCAACGCCGCTAAAGAAGTTTTCACTTCAAAAAAACCCCTACGTTAACTGTCAATTTTAGTTTCCGCCAAGTAGGGACAGACTGCACTACTGTCGCAATGTAATGATTTGGCAGGAAATTTGAAAATTTACCGTTCTGTTTGTGGCGGGAAATTTAAAAATTTGAATCTGGGCCGCGGCGGGGTTCTTTCTTATTCAAAGTTTTTTTCATTCATTCATTAATTTTATTTCGAGCAAGTTTAGATGCAATAAATTACGAAGTTTTGAGGAAACGTTAATTTATTAACTTATGATTGAAGCCAAACTGCACAAACTTGCTCGAAACAAAACGAATGAACATTTGCCCGACTGCTTAATAAAACAATGATTATGAATTTTTTAATATTTTATTTTTTTGCTAGCCTTTTTTTGGCGGATTCTATGGAAAATATATCTAGCATGAGCCTCCATTCACAGACCTAATAATGATACGTAGTCACGTAATAATGCGAACCTACTAACCTCCGGTACATATGTATGAGACATTGTAAACGAAGAATATAACACACAGATTAGGGTACTTAAAACTATTGGAGTCCTTTCTGATAAAGTGTCTCAGTAAAACTGGCACAAAAGTAGTCACTCACAAGTTCACAACACAACACCGTATGGTAAGTACATGCGCCTTGTATCACCTAAAGAAGCAATACGGAGGAGACGCAGGACTTCATCTCGACGTACTGCTGCTGCTTGAGGATTGCAAGATGAAATTAGTGATGAAATTGAGAGAAAACCGAGCAAGCATGAAAACCGGCAAAACTTTTACACAACTGTTTTTATCCAAAAAAAATGTCACATTTGAATGCCTAACGATGTTGCCAGTTATTACTAGGAAATTCTACTTAAACGTCTACCAAATCTTTTTTTGTACGAAAAGGCATTATGTAACTTGTTAATTTTGCAAAATTAATGTGTGATCTTTTTTATCCCTGTAAGTGTAAAGCTTAGGCAGTTCATTGAAAAATTTCACAGTCTTAATGATTTTTGAGTAATTTAAGTTTTTATGAATCTACGATGCATTTAATTCGTACAAAAAGTGGCCACACTCAATCTAGATCAACTACCATAATTTTGTCTATGTGTGCGTGAGCTCTCACCGACACGAAAGTGATCAGCCCCTGCTTCATTCCGCCGTCCTAGAGATCGGACCTCCACTCTAGGAACTGTTCCGCGTTTCGTGTGTACTGTGCTGATTGTTTATCAAAGTTATTTGTGTGCGTAATTATTGTTCAAAGTGAATAAAAGTGATTTGATTGAGTGCACTCAGTTTCTTTGCTCGATTATCCCAACTATACGCCCACACGATGTCCGACGATACCCACCGAAAATAATGACGCCTCCGACAAATATATTATTATTAATGATTTTTCCACCATCTGATTGAAGGTGTGCAATTTGAGACAAATAAGAAAACGGTTTCGGATTCTAAATTAACCTTTAAGCTCGTACTACACCCATTGCCTTCTTTCAAGTTCAAGTCAAGGTCAAGTTCAGGTGTATGTGCTATAAGTTTGACCCCTATGTCTGTCTGTGTCTGTATATGTATATGTTTTTTTTTATTATTATTTATTAATTATGAAAACAACATGTACATTTTATAAACAAAGTCCTACAAAACTATTTATACAGTTTGTCTATAGGATCAAGTGAGTCTCATTTAAAGTTATTTACAAGTAATATTTATGCCTCTAAACCGACTATGAATATGCATAAAAATATTGTTCTACAAACGACAGAACTACAACATAAAATTTTCGACTTTGTACAATAACACAGTAAAGACTATGACGCAAGTTTAGTGACGTTATGAGGATTCTAGAAGGTGAAATATGTTTATCTACTGAATATTTTAAACAACAACTGTGCCGCAAGGTCAATGTGAACGTCTTTGTATCCTTGTTACCGACTCAGATTTATCATCCAAAGTTTACCCCATTTATTAAGTAGATAAGTAAATTATTTATTAGACACACAATACAACGAAGGGCTACACAGTGTGTCATAAAAGGCTCCGCTCCGTACACGTATATGCCTTGTATGTAGGTACATGTATATATATGTATGTGCCTCGATTTCATACCTTTTTTGAAGTAGTTTACATACATATTTTGATTAGATAGATAGAGAACTCTAAATGCACATTGCAAAGAGAATACAAAAATTAACATACACAGAATGATGCACAGTTTATCGCTAAGAGCGATCTTTTCCAGACAACCTTCGACTTTAGGATATTGTTATTTATTATTAATTTATTTTATTCACGACTTTATTGCACAAGAAATGTACAAAGGATGGACCTAATGCTAAAAGCATTTTCTGCCAGTCAACCACAAGGTCATGCAGAAAGAAGGCAATGGGGGCAGTACGAGCATAAAGGTCAATTTAGAATCTGAAACCGTTTTATTATTTGGCTTAAACTGCACACTGTCAATCAGACGGTGGAAAAATCATTGATAATAAAAAAAAGGTTTTAGAGTACGTAAAGGGTAAAAACGGGACCCTATTATTAAGACTCGACTGTCCGCCTGTCAGGCAGCCACTGGATTTTTTCACAGTAACACCTAATAATTCTTTTAAATTTTCTATATGATGAAAGTACATATACAAATTTCGCTTCAACAATTCTCTTATGCCAAACAATAAACTAAGAAACTAGCTTTGTACGGAGCCCGTCTTTAAATACAAGGCCAACTCGCAATTGGTCGGTTACATATAATTGTTAAATTAGTTGCAAAAACGCCTTTACTACAAGTTATTAAGATAACGCAGTGTACGCTGACGTGTTGTCGTGTATTATGTCTTTTTTTAAACTTGTCTGTAATGCATTTTTTTTAGTTTTCTTTAAAATTTATATTTTTTACCGCCATCCCATTCTTTTTTACTGAATACGTCCTGTACCTAAAGGTTGTCTGAAAATTATACTTTAAGCAATAAGACCGCCTTATTTGTGCAATTATTTAAAAGCCATTTGCGTGTGAAATGTACAAAAAAGTATTTCTATCTATCTAAAGAGTTGAGCTTCATGTAGACGACACTGGAACCACAGCGGCGCCGGACTGAAATCGCGCGTATCCGAAATATTGTAATCCGTAGACAACGCGCATATCCGTATCCGGACTCCGTAAATAGCGCGCTGGAGAGCCGGAATGACGACGCATACTCATTATCTCTGTAAACATGCGGTCTTGGGACGGCTCCTGTGCGGTTTCGGTGTCGTCTACATAAAGCCTTAATCTATCTATCTATATCTCCTTCCTTTTTCAGGTAGCCTCGTCGTTTCTTCTCCTGGCGCGGCTGGCACGTCCCAGGACGTTCCAGCCCAGGCCGGCTGTCCCTCGCCGTAATGCTTATTCACTGGCCTGGTCTGGTCACTGGAAGTCGAACGCCGTCCCTTCTTCTCGCTGTCGTAAGTGATACAAATGAGTTTTTGTTGTCGACTATGTCCAGCTTACTGTAAGCCGCGTCACATAAAAAGAACGCTGGAGAGGAGGAGTTTGTGCGTGGGAGCAGTCGCTATCTCACTTGCTTGCGGCTGCGCAGACGTGCGGCGCGCGAAATGCTCGCTCCCCCCCCCCACACTTCAAACCACCGATGAGACCCGTGTTTCTTCTAGTGCGTAGGTGAATGTTCGCGTTCTTTTTATCTGACGCGGCTAGTATACCTACTTCAACGTTGGTGCCATTTTAGAGGCCCTGGGTTTGAATCCCAGGTCGAGCCAAAATTGTTTCTGAGATTTTCCGTCATGAATTTCTCAAAAACAGCTCGGAGTCGGGAAGTTGGCGGTGTAATCCCGTTCCTCGGAACGGCACGCCTGAACTTCCTCCGGTCATGTCGGATTGCCGTCTCACCGAACTTTGAAAGTGATGGAACAGTGAGTGCACTTGAGCGCAATACACAGTATTGCGCTCAAACTAAACTTGTGCACTATAATATCTCCTGGTGGTCGAAATCGGCTAGAAGAATTATAATAACTTCAACGTTACTTCGCGTGGCGCTGAATCATCACGGGACTGATGTTCCTTGCCGTGATACGGTCCCAAAATCGCTTCTAGCTATGGTGAGAGCAACTTAAATGAGTAAAGAAGCCGCGTCCTTAGATCAAACCAAACAGAAGAAGATACGGTATGTCCTTACAATCGTCAATCTTAAAAATAGGCCAGCAACCACGGCTACAGTTACACCAACCGACATAATAGTATAGACTCTTATAGTAAATCTGGACCTCACAGCACTGACAAGAGCGGAGTAGCAGGTCCATTGCACTCGGTTTAGTAGGACCATGCGCGACAAGCTCTAACCGTATCTCCCTCTTTTTGGATTGATCTAAGACCGCGTCAGGAAAAAGAATGGTGTCTCTAATGGCACTGTCATCATATGTCGCTGAGTACGTTGATAACTTTTATTATATTTGTCGGCGCGAATGATTTTATAAGAGGCAAAAGGGCGCGAGCCGGTCGCAAGATGGCGGGCAGGTCGCGCGCTGACGGAACGTCGGGTTGAGCGGGCGCCGGGGGCTAGGGGACTAGGTGATCGGCACGCGCTCGGCGTGGTGGCTCGCTCGGACGGATCGTTTGCCTCCTAGCAATTATAATTACCTACATTGTTTAATCCATTGTGTTGATTGTTTTAAGTAAACGTTAAATTTAGTAGTGATACAGTTGTTTGTATTTAGTAGTAATTAGGTTTTTGCTACATAATGTCTGACCCGCGTGGAGACACGGCGGGTTCACCAACATACTCCGACGCTCTCCCGACATATTTATATTCTGGGTCAAGTGCATGTCGGACCACGCATAAAGTATACGTATACATACGTGACACTCACGCCCATTGTCTATTTAAGCATAATCTTTGCAGAACCAATGCTGGAAAACGTGCACCACTTCACCGTTTAATGAAGTCCTATGATATGTATTTCTCAGATGTCGATTTGTTTAAGCTTACATCCACGGCATTTAAAAAACAAGTAAAACTCAAACTGCATGAAATGAATAATACCTCAGTGTCTAAAATAGTTTAATAATATACTTCCATCAAATCTGTTTTGCAGTTCTGGTTAGAGTAATATCTACCTATATATATACTTAAATTAATTCATTACAGCTAACTTATGTAACTTGTTTTTCCGGAGTGATCTCATTGAAACCTACACATAATTTTTCGTTTATTTAACTTATTAGGTTGGTATAAAAATAGAGGCTAAAATCTTTACACGTAAGAAGGGGATAATGGTGCTGGTTGTACAATAAGTAATATTAATGTAAAACAGTTTGTAACCTGAATTGTAAATAAAGTAGGGTTCCGTAGTCAATTTTG
Source organism: Pyrausta despicata (assembly GCA_963921415.1). NCBI lineage: Eukaryota > Metazoa > Arthropoda > Insecta > Lepidoptera > Crambidae > Pyrausta > Pyrausta despicata. Next base: position 10,573,855 of record OY992865.1, on the reverse strand, counting down.
GCACCGCGCTAAATAGTAAAGCTGATAAAAAAGTGTTGTATGGAAACCCTATCTTATTTTCATAGTTCTTTTCAACGATACAGACAAGGGGTTGCACTCAAAAAATAATTCACCCCCCCCCCCTTTACATGTATAGGGAGGTAAGGGGTAATTTAAATTTTTCGTATTTTTAAAAATGAGATCTATATGTGAAGTATTCTCGAACCAAGTTACATGCAAATCAGTCCATAAACGTAGAAGATATTCTGCTGTGACAGACTAGGACGGACTGAACGATCTTAAAAGGGTTCCTTGTCGAACCCTAAAAATCAATTAGTGACGACAGCTCTTTTGACCTTCCCTTGTGTGTCATTGAACAAAAAACCCAAATAGTAACGAACCGTGTTTATGTAGGGTTCTGCGTTTTATTTTAATGATAAGTAGGTATCTATTATGATGATAACGCTTACAAAAAATATCAAACCAATAGTCCTTATTATAACTAACTTCATAACTTTATATAAGTAATCATTTAATAAACGGGTCCCTTGCGACTACGCCTGCAAAATATAGAATTCCCATGGGTCACAAAGGTTTTTTGTAAATGATTGCTCCTCGCGATAAAACACTTCGAGAGGAATAGTTCTAAAACCGTTTTCGCAGCGCACGCAACGGAAGCCTTCAAGGATGAATTTTTTTCCTCGTTTTTTTCACATTTTCTATTATATCTTCGCTCCTAATAGTTGCAGCGCGATGTTATATAGCCTAAAGCCTTCCTAGATAAATAGTTTATTCAACACAAAAATATTTTTTCAATTCGAACTAGTAGTTCCTGAGATTAGCGCGTTCATACAAACAAACAAACTCTTCATCTTTTATAATATTTGTAAAGATTGTTTTAGCTATACTATAGCTAAAAAAAATTTAAAAAACAATTTCAATTGTTTTAGCTATAGAATAGCCAAAAGAATTCAAAAAATGGTTCCGTAGTTCTAAAGAACACGAGCTTAACCAAAACCGTCTGTTTTGGCCCTTTGGTATTAATATTATAATTTTTTGTAATTTTTTTGTTTTAATATTCGTGTAAAATGGCTTGTTACATGTCAAATACGTTGTTCAGTATGTTCTATAGGATCACATAGATATGAAGGGTTTTCATCTTGTACTAGTTTTCCTTTTGCTAGCTGTGGGCGCCAAGTCTCAAGATGAGGGTAAGTATTTAATTTAATAATACCTATTAAATATAACTTCCAAGCAAGTAAATGCTTTAAACGGCCAGTAAAATTTTTGCTAGTTAAAACTAATTTATTATGATTGTTAATAGTAATCTTTCATCCCACCATCTCGGAAAGAGTATTTTTGCTCTTCAATATCTGAGTGCAAAAGCCGTTTTTATTCTCTAAAGGATAAAGTAATAAAGTCGTCTTTTTAACAGGCTTTTATAAGATCGGGTGTATGTATGTATGTATCTATGAATGTATGTATTATATAGGAATTTTTGAGCTCAATTTTCACCAACTTCCAGAAATTGAATTAATTTGAAAATTTGCAGGGCAGGTATCCACGTGGCCAAGTGAAGCCGTGTGAAGGAAGCTCCTCAGAACATGGCAGGATCCTTGTCTATAAACATTATGCGAAGTCTTTCAAAAGGACCAGTTGATTAAAATTGAAAATGCTAAGTTCACAGCATCCGACATGGTAGGAAGTGTCCAAAATTTTGGTGATTTCTTAGTTCTAAGTAAACTCCAATAAATCAGTACTTTCAAGACATGTAAGTGACCCTAGTTAATATAAACTTAAACTTTTGTCGACTTACACTGGAGTGACAATATTGATTAGCTGGCTTCCATTCGAAGACATACGCCAGCGGGCCTAGTATGCACAGCAAAATGTATCGTTATCACGCCAAGTCGTGCGTAATTTGTATGGCCGTATCGTTTTATCGACTGTTGCTAACATGTCAGGCTAAGAGGTCTTCATCATCATCATTCATTATCACCGTCATCATCATGCCCCAGTCGGCGACGGCTGTTACACCCAACAGCCAAGTGTTTTTTTCCTTGGAACACAAAACCTTCACTTTTTCCGTGAAACACAATGGTTGTCAAAACATTCAGCTGCATACCAGCTGCTTAGAACAGGCAGAGCGCGCTTGATGTTATAATAATAACGACATCATTGTCTCGTGAAATTGTAAGTAAGTGGGATATTTTGTCAAGAACTAACTGCTAACATTAAACATGTGGCACCAGAACTTCTCTCTACAAACTTTGCTGTCTCCACCAATCACGGCGCTCCATAAAGGACTGTCACCATAGTTCCACCATGTCACAGATTATCCTAGGACATGGAGATACCTCTGTAACTCCTATGAGTTATCCTGAAAATAAACAGCTCGGTAGGATAGACAAAATGTATGATCTAATCTTCCAAGAGAAGATAAGCTAAACAGGAAGATATTAGGTGTCCCAAAAAGTGCAGTGTCAAACGAGAGCCAAATAATACTTTCTTCGCGAATTTTTGTAGTTTTCAAATTATGAGTATTTTAAGTATTTTCCAAAACCTTTCTTTAATTAAAATAAATGTTTTAAACGTAGAAAATATATTTTATCCTTCAGGGCGGAATATTCTGAAAGTGTCTTAAATACCTTGCAGTTATTCTATCTGAACTTAAATTTAAACCCATTAACATTTTATTATCTACAGAGTTAAGTTTTCGCATAACTCATCCAATCTGCTTTTTGAAAGTACTGGACTCGTTAAAAAATCAGAGGCACCAACTTGTTAACTCAGTGGGTTTTTCTGTGAATATACAGCAGGTTTTATATGTTCAGAGAAGTGGATATATGTGACGAACACCTGCACCAGTATCACCGAGTTGGTCATTAAGCTGCCACTTACATTCGATAAGATCTGGAACAAAGAAACGTCATGTAAAGTAAGATGATGACGAAGTAAAATTCCAATCTGGCATGACTTACTGAACACGAAATTATGTCAAAAATCAAATTACAAACCGAAAAACTCAGTTGAACTGGCGCACGATGATTTATCATCATATATGCCACTGCTGGGCACAGGCCTCGCCTCAACTAGGATATTCATGAGATACAACTTGGAGTGGTGACAGTTTGCGTAGTCCTATTAATAGGTCCCCATTACCTTTTCCAAGAAAAAATCTCACCTGTTCTAAGGAGTGTGGGTTATTCACATACACAATGCTTGACGCTATGTTGGCGTGAATATACAGAATTGATTCTACCGTGAGAATCCTGAAAACAAACTCTACGTTTTAAGATTCAACTCGGTTGGAAAAGAATATGACCAAGTCTATCGCAATCCTGTCGTAGAGCTTCTATCAAGTTTTTGTACCTTAGTCAGTTCTAGCTAACAGAACAGCTATTCGGTCAATTCCATGCAATTTCGTCGCTTCTTCGGCGGCTTTTGCAATTGTCTTGGGTCTGCTAACTTACCTACCCATACCCATGAATGGGCGCTAGCTTCGCCAACTTCAGATCTGAATGCTCATTTGTAGAAGGAAGTCGATGCCAGTTCGTCTTCCTGCTGACCAAAACTAGAGCAGTTGAATTCTTGAAATCAAACTGTTTATGAATAATCTTTATATATTTGGTATTTGTGTTAAAGCATTCCTTTCCCGGCAGCCTGTGTCCCGATGCTAGGGATTAAAAATGGTACCGTCTTAAAAATCTCGGCGAGCAGACTGGGCTAACACTCAAACATTTGTTCGAACTTGAACGCAAACGTTGCGGGCGGCCGCTAGTCATATTATAATGTACACATTATGCACTATGTACTTGGCAATTTTAAAGCGTAATTTCATACCAGTCATCATGCCGCAAAAATACCCTAGGCTTAATCATCAAGATGCCGCTATAAATGCCGCAACGCACAACATGCAAATAAAAACTTTATGACTTTTTCATTTAGGCATCTGTAATACGCGTCCAATATATGTAATCCAATTAAAATAAAATAAACTCAAGACAAGAAAAAACTTACGTTCAGCATTTCTTCTTTCTTTCAGTCAAAAAATCGTATAGCGTTCCAATTAATTCAGTGCCAACAAAGCGTAAAGGGCACGCAAGACTATTTCATACGCTGGCTCTAGTTGCACACTCGATTTCCGTTGTACAGCACTTCGACATTAGTGCAGCGTTTTTAGGGGTTTATTCCGAACCAGACCCGACATCGTGACCCAGTCGTGGGTAGGTAGGTAGAAATCCTAACCTAAGATTTATTTTTCAACCTAACTCACGACCGGGTCAGGATTTGTGTGTGTGCGAAGCGCTCGAGCGCTGCGCAGCGTTCGAAGCGTAGAGAAGCGTTGCGCTCTCCGGACGGGCATCGCGAGCTTACGCAGTATAGGCGGCAAATGAGTGTGCGGTGGAATGGTTTTCCGTCTTCTGTATATTTCTGTGAATATTAAGGTGTCATTAGATTAATTGCGACCGGGTTGCGCGACCTACTGCTTATTATGGATTTATATGGATATTGTCCACATACGCGACCGCGTCACGCGACCGATACTTTCAAAAAAGGTCGTGCAATGTCACGAGTGGCTGTCTCGCTTCTCGGTTGCGCCGGTTGCTAAATATCCAAACGTTAGATACCTTAAGGGAAATAGTATACTTTAAAAAGGATCTTGCAGAGGTATAGTAAGGATATGATATGTAAGTGTTTTCTTCATGTTGATGTCACCAACTTTTCATTAACTGTGTAAAATATAGGCCCAAATCTATGAAATAAAACATTGCATTTGAGAGATCCGACTTGCGTGACTCTGTCCAAACCAAGGTGCTTCTCAACGACTTTGCCCATGAGCCAGCGCGCTGGAGGAAGATTATCATCCTTAATTAAAATTATATTACCTATAACTGGTTCTGGGGTACGCTTCGCCCACTTATACCGTTGCAACATATACAGTAGGTATTCATTTAACCATCGACGCCAAAAATCTTGCAACATACGCTGTGTGACTTGCCAGCGTCTGAGACTACCTATGTTCGAGTCGAGGTATTCACGGTCAGGCACAGTAAGAAGAGGCTCTCCAATAAGAAAATGACCTGGGGTTAAGGGCAAAGGCTCCTCGCAGTTACTCGGCAATTGCGAAATGGGACGTAAGTTCAAACAGGCCACGATCTGGCTGAGTAAAGTGGTCATCTGTGTGACTGTGTGAATGTACCGATAACTCGCATGAGATGGAATTTTGTGGATTTAATTCCAGCCTCCCACAGTCCGCCAAAATTCGGAGCCTGAGGAGGTATAAAATGCCATGTGACACTGTTGTCGTTCAGCCAATTCCTTATTTCAAGAGCTACTGATGATGTCTCAAGTGCAACTAACTTATGTAACTCTTTGGCTGCACCAACGAAATTAGTCCCATTATCACTCCAGATTTCACTACAGTGTCCTCTCCTTGCTACAAATCTTTTAAATCCTGAAATAAATCCCTCTGAAGTTAAATCACTAATTGCTTCCAAGTGAATGGCTCGTGTAGCCATACAAATGAAAAGACACACATACCCTTTGTATGATTTGTTACCTCTACCCTTAGACAATCTGATGTTTATGGGTCCAGCGAAATCAACACCGCTTTTGAAAAACGCTCGAGCGAGTTACACGACAGGATAGTAGCTGACCCATGAGTTGGGTTTTGGTTACTGCTGCATGGCGCACACAAGTGACGCACTTACGCACGTGAGCTTTAGTAGTGTTCTTTCCTGAGATAATCCAATACTTAGAGCGTAAATAATTGAGCATTATTGATGAACCACTATGAAGCGTTTTCTTATGTGCGTCATCCACCAGTAAATGTGTGAAATGGCTGCTATGCGGGATGATTATTGGAGTTTTAACTTTATCATGCAATTATGCATTGCTAATCCTTCCACTGACTCGCAAAATCTCCTCATCACCGTCTAAAACTGGACACAAAGATTTCAATTTACTTTTATTTGACACGATTCCTGTTTTTCTAATATCTGGTATGTCCTGCATAAACTCTCTCTGTTGGCATTGTTTAATGCATAGTTTCAAAGCAGCTGATAATTCTTCACTCGTAAGGTAGGATGTTTGTTTATTCCTGAGAGGTTTAGGTTTGGCTGAGTTCAAAAAACGTCGACAAAACGCTATGACATGAACCAACTTGTGTAATGACGAAAATTTCGTCCACATCTCGCCCTCTGCTGGACCATCAGTAACTACATGTGATTTAAGAGACCTTTGCTCCATGTTAGTACTGATTGACTTTGGCCGTGTGTACGTAATAGTCTCATCTTGAAGCCATGTCGGCAGGGTTCTGAGATGATACCACATGAGGCCAGTGGGTGTTATCAAACAACGAAAGAATATGGGAGACTGTTGCCCACAAAGGTTGTCCAATGACTGGGGTGACCACTTAACCATGCCAGAACCACCGATGAGTCTGTCCAAGCGTGAACGTTGGACTTCGGGATTTCCATTACCTCTGCGACTTCAGTAACCAGATCAGCCAACAAAGCCACTCCCATTAGCTCTAGACGTGGAAAGGATTGCTGTTTCACTGGAGCTACTTTTGTTCTGGATGTGACTAAGCTAACTTTGAAACTCGTCTCACATCAAAAATTTGTAGAATATTGACAGAGCAATTTGACGAATTCAAAACAAGTGTTTTCGAAAAAATTTGTAATTTAACTTCCAAAATTGATAAGCTGGAAGAACAAATAAAATCAATTAAATCAATTGATAGCAATAAAAGTGCGCCACTGCCAGAAAATGTAATGCTAGAGCAGGAATCCTTAAAATCAGGTGGTGGGAAGACTAAGCCAAAGATTAAATCAGGACCCCAGCGAAAAAAGCAAGGAACTACTATTGCCCTGAATCCACCGACTTCTTCTTCTTCGCGAGCACCAGGGCCTTCTTCAGCTTCTAACCATGTTACACCGATCAAAATAGTAACTCGCGAGGTCAGTCCTAGGTCCAAAGTAAGCACGGAGAGCCAAAGCACTGAAGAATGGACTCAGGTTAGGCGTAAACACGGGCGTGCGTCCTTGCCTGGCGTGCTCCGTGGCACTGCAGCTCCAGGATCAACATCACTAAATGCATCGGAGCGGTGGAGGTACCTACACCTCTACTACGTGCAAGAGGGTACCACAGTGGAGCAGGTACGTACCCATCTGCACTCTATCTGTGGCAGTAGCAATTGCACAGTGGAAGAACTGAAACCTCGAGGGCGCTACGCTTCTTTCAAGTTGGGTGTCCCATCGAGGCTTGCTGACAGTGTTATGTCACCTGATAACTGGGCTGAAGATATTTGTGTTAAACCCTGGCGTCAGAACTTTCGTGCCAAAAGTAAAAGTACGTAAGCTTGTGTTTAATTACCAAAATGTTAGAGGTTTACGTTCTAAAACGCATATATTTACGAAAAACTTAGCTCAATGTAATTTTGATGTGATAGCTTTGACTGAAACATTTGCGACTGGTTCTGTATCGAACGGAGAATTGTTTACTGCTGACTATGTCGTAGTGCGAAAAGACCGCCCAAAAGACGTTGGTTGGGGGGGAGTCCTTTTGGCTGTAAAAAACTGCTATACTGTTCAACAAATTAATATCGTGGATGGTTTAACGTCTGAAATGGAAGTATTATTTGCCACTATTGGGGTAAATAGTATAAATAAGTTTTTATGTTGTGTTGTTTATTTGCCGCCTAATTACAATGATGATCAATATCTCACTGTTTTGACATGTATCGAAAATGCTATAATGACATATTCCTCTTTGAATGTATTAATACTTGGTGACTTTAATTTAAATTCTTGTACTGAATATGTCAAGGCCAATTTTAATTTCTTCTGTGAATATTGCGGGCTAAGCCAATATAATACGATATATCATAGTCGAGGCGGTATGTTGGACCTCGTGTTGAGTGATTTTAATCCTGAACAGGTCACAGTATCGGAGGGCGAGCCCTTAGTACCTATCGATGTGGTGCACCCACCGCTCGAGGTTACAATAAAATTTCCCTGCGGTGCGCCGGCGCGGCATCCATCCTGTCCGCCTCCTACTCAACGCCCGGATTCAGTTCCAAATTATGACTGGCGCAAAGCAGACTTCCAAGGTCTATACGCGGCATTAAGTAGCTTAGAGTGGTCTGATATGTTTAATATTGAGGACATTGACACTGTTATTAAATTATTTTATGACCGCCTGTATGATTGTATCAGCCAATACGTTCCAATAAAATCTAATCGCATGCAAAGCCAAAAGTACGTGTATCCTAAATGGTTCAATTGTGAAATTATTAGTAACATACGTAAAAAATATTATCACCTGAAGCGGTATAAGTTAGAAGGAAAAGAGTACAATAAAGAATTATTTAATTACTACAGATGGCACGTCAAAAACTTAATTGACAATGCGTACAAGCAGCACTTAAATTTGACAGTTAAAAATTTAATTGACGATCCAACCAGATTCTGGGAATATATTAAGGATAGGAAAAACGACAGAAAACGCGTGAACGTGTACCGGGTTAATGGAGTCGAAGTTGTAGAGCAAGCAGCGGCCGATGCTTTCGCCAATTATTTCGGTTCTGTCTATGCAAATGACGCACCTTTGCTGGATCCCAATGACGCCATACAAGCTGCGAATAGGCACTGTAACGCGACTTGTATTACAGTTAATACGGTTAACGAAGACAATATAAAAGAAGCTGCCAAGCGACTTAAACCAAGGTCGTCTGGTGGGCCTGATGGTATTCCAGTTTTTCTTGCAAAAGACTGCATAACCATATTTGAGAGTCCGCTTCTTTATATATTTAACCTTTCTCTGTCTTCATCTAGGTACCCTGACATGTGGAAAGTCACTAGAGTCACCCCAGTTCCTAAAGCTGAGAGTGGAAATGAAGTATCCTGTTTTAGGCCGATAGCAGTGTTGTCAGTTTTTGCTAAATTATTTGAAATAGTACTAAGCCAGCATGTATATAAACAAACTGCTATGTTACTACATGATAGTCAACACGGTTTTCGACTAGCTCGCTCCACTACAACAAATCTCGTTTCTCATTTAGACTACATTTATGGGGAGCTAGATGCCGGTAGGCAAGTAGATGCTGCCTACTTTGACTTCAAAAAGGCATTTGATTTGGTCGACAATGACATCTTGCTACAGAAACTGGCTAAAATTGGCTTTGGGCCAAATCTTGTAATATTTTTTTCAAATTACCTGCGTGATCGCCGGCAATTCGTAAAGGTCGGTAAATACGAATCTAGTCAATATTATACTAGGTCTGGGGTGAGCCAGGGAAGCACGCTTGGGCCGTTACTTTTTCTCATATTTATCAATGACCTTTCCGAAAGCGTCATTACTTCCAAATGCCTATTATTTGCAGACGACCTCAAATTAAGCCTCGGTGTAGATGAGCCATCTGACTACGAAGCACTGCAGAAGGATATTGATGCCGTTATGGACTGGAGTCAAAAGAACCATCTTCCATTTAATGCGGAAAAATGTAAAGTCATCACATTTACACGTAAGCTCTGTCCGCAATATGTAAAATATAAATTATTAGACGCACCCCTAGAAAGGGTAAGTAAAATTCGTGACTTAGGATTAATATTAGACTCTAAATTAGACTTTCATGACCATGTGAATACTATATGTAAAAAGGCTAGTAAAATGCTTGGCTTCGTTATCCGTACCTCTACCCAGTTTGACAGATTGGATGTCGCAATGGTCCTTTACCATGCGTATGTACGTAGTCAACTTGAATACGGCGCACCTGTGTGGGATCCTTATGAAGATAAATATATTCTCCTGGTTGAAAAAATACAACGCAAATTCGCACGTTGGCTGTATAAAAGAAAGTATGGGTATTATCCACATTTATATCCGTCCTTATTTGTCAGCGGTATGGTAGGACTAGATACGCTAAAATTTAGAAGGGGTGTGCAGACGATAGTACACTATTTGTGTATTATACACAATAAGATAGATAGCCCAACGATTCTTAGCCAAATAGGATTACAGGTGCCTAATCGATTGAGCTGGAACGCGGAGGGGTTGGTAGCGCCGCGACGGCGCCCGCGCCTTTTGTGTTGGCCCTCAGCGCGCACTAAGTACGCCGCGAATGCACCCACCGTTCGGGCTCTACGCCTTATAGGAGATATACTCGCTGACGACTATGATATTGACATATTTGCTGACAGTTTTGGCCAATTCATGCATAAAGCTGTTAATTATATAGAAAATTTGTGTTCCGAGTGTTTTAGAAGTAGTATTACTGAACTAACATAATAATTTGATTATTTTTGTAATTCTGACTGACTCTTATGTGTATTTTTTCTGACATATTTAATATTTGTGACATATGATATGGTAATCCTGATGTATCTATTTTTCTTTATTTGATTTTATACTATAAAATGTTTGTTTGACCATGTTTACTGTGCGACTAGCATGCTGACGCTTTGGGCGACTGTAAGTCAGTATGTTTTCTGTTAAATAAATAAATAAAATAAAATAAAATAAAATAACCTCAACAACACCTTAGGCGTTTATGACTCTAACGTACACCACAGCTGCATATGCGGCAGTAGAGGCATCGCAAAATCCGTGAAGCTCTACTAGTTTATTATCTTGTTGTGTTTTAGCCCATCGTGGTCACATCTGTAAGCTTGCCATTCTTTTAACAATTCGGAGGGCAGCTCCTCATCCCAATCAATACCAGAAAGCCAAAGCTTTTGAGTGAATATTTTGGAAATGATGGCACATGGTGACACCCAACCCAGCGGATCGTACAGACGAGATATGTCTGATATCACCCTTCTCTTTGTGATTGGTGTTTGCTGTTTGCACTTGTACAGAAAACTTAAATGAATCAGACTCTCGATCCTAAGAGAGCCTTTCTTTGTCTCTATAGTTGTCTGAAATCAATTGGTTTAGTTCCTGATCGCTACTCACCCACTTTTGAAGTTCAAAGCCACCTTTGACGAGTAATTCCGTGATTTCTTCCTTTATTTTGAGTCCTTGCTCTACCGATTGGCAACCGGACATCAAATCGTCGACATAAAAATCTCTCATTATTATTTCACGTACCTCGGGCCATTTTTCACTTTCATCCTTTCCTATTTGTTGTAGAGTCTTTACTGCCAAATACGAAGCTGAAGCTGTTTCGAATGTAACCCGAAGCAATCGATATTCTTCCAACTTTGATTCAGGACTATCTCGCCAAACTATTCTCTGATAATCACTGTGCTCATCTGATACCTTGCTCGACGATACATCTTGACGATGTCGGCACAAATGATTATGGGGTACATTCTCCATCTCATAATAGTGTGACGGAGAGGCGGTTGCAATGCGGGACCTACCAACAAATCCTCATTAAGTGATACTCCGTTCACTCATTTCATTGATGCGTCAAATACTATACGGACCTTTGTTGTGGACTTGTCTTCACGAATGACAGCGTGGTGAGGCAAATAAACAGCGGTTTCCCTTTTAGAATCAGTGCTGCTGTCAACACGCTCCATGTGGCCCAGATCCAAGTATTCGTGAATCACTTCGGAGTATCGTTCCTTAATTTGAGGCTGGCTTTGAAACTTCTTTTCGAGCTGCGAAAACCGTTTTATAGCGAGCTCCCTAGAACTTCCGTATTGTGATTGTGGGTCCTCAGTACGAAATGCGAGATTGACAACGTAGCGGCCGGTCTCATCTCTACTTGTTGTAGATCTATATATTTCTTCGCAACGTTGTTCGTCTTCGGACATTATCTTATTGGGAACAATTGATTTCAATTTCCCAAAATTGTCTCAGTAATTCATTGTCATCCGCCTGATTATTCGAACAAGTTACAACATGATGGCAATGAATGCTTTTTCTTTCAGTACCAGTTTGGCCTGACAAAATCCAGCCTAACATGGTATTTTGAGCAGTAGGCGCCCCTACAGGTCCCTTGATTAAACCTTCTCTCAATACTAAGCCATAAATGTCTGTTCCGAGTCATATCAATTTTACTTGGAATAAAAAACTCGGGATCGGCTTAAGGAATAGCTTGAAACTCTGGCCATTGATATTGGCTTAACTTCTCAGATGGCAGAAGTGAAGTAATTGTATTTAAAACATATGCTCTGACTTGAACTCTAAAATTGTGGTCTAAGCGGGATTGAATCGTAACTTCGACGATAAACCTGGAAGCTAAAGAGCTCCGAACCCCGCCTATTCCTGATATTATTGACTAAGCAGGTATCTTCTTCAGTCTTAACAATTGGACTGCTGACTCGGTTATTAATGATGCTTGGGATCCTTGATCCAATAACACCCTCAGCAGTTGAGTGTAACCGCTACTTGTCTGTGCTTCGACAAGAGCAGTAGCTAACAAAACTTGGTTAGGTACTGACAGAGATTCCTTGGAAAAATGAGTGACTACATTGGAAGTGATTGGTTCGCCTTCCGTCAGCTGCGCCTGAACCGTGGACACACTGAACTGACTTCAACTGCTGCGTTTGATTTCTTTGTGTTTGCAGTGAAGTTTGAATTAGATTTGGAATGTAATGGGAATGATGTTTTTTGTTGCAAATACGACAAGTGGAATTGTGACGGCAGTATTTGAATGGTTAGCCCCCAAATAATTAAAGCAAAGCCCATTGCTTTGGACAAAGTTGTGACGTGAATCATAACTCTCTTTTGCAAATTGTTTACAATTAGCTATTTTATGACTCTCCTTACAAAATAGACAAGCAGGTACATCATTGGCATTATTATTATTGTTAATCACATGCATAACCTTTGGCTTATAATGAGTAGAATTATTATGTTTGGACTTATTTGATTTTGTATCTAAAAATTCAAGAGCACGAAATCTAGCATCTAAAAACTCTCTAAACTCATCAAACTTAGGCTTTATCATTTGAGCTTATTTTAGATTCCCATTGCTTGCGTGATTCGGAGTCTAACTTATCGCTGATAATATAAATAATTATTATGTCCCACGTACTGACATCGACACGCAAATTCTTTAGCCCATTTAAACATTCGACGGTTGTGTCTAACAACCCCTTTATGGAAGCTCTCTACTACATAATAATCAGCCTAATGATTTATAAGTCGCTTTAGTAAACAATTTGACAGGAATCTTGTATTCTTATATCTGCTCTTTAACTGAGACCAACACTCTCTATCTATAGTTTGATGCTGATATTGGTATGTGCCTAACGAGTTGTTCCGCTTCACCCGTCAGCAGACTCTTAAGATAGTGCATTTTTTGTACATCATCTAAGCACGCATTCTTATCAATTAAAGAAACGAACAAACCTTCAAATGTGGTCCATTCAGTATACAATCCTGAAAAACTAGGAATAGAAATTTGTGGCAATCTTACAAATGAAGTTTCCTTTGATGGAGAATGTAAACTCTGTTCTTTACTTGTTGATTGTCTAGGTAAATCTAATATATCTAAAGCCTCTCTTAACTCAGACTTAAAATCGAAGTATAATTCTTCGACAAGTTTGTAAATGTTCTTAGTAAAGTACTCATTCCCAGCATGATCTTCCGTAACTAATTGAATAATGCTATTGTGCGTTGAGCAAAATTGCGTCCACTGACTATCTAAGCTTTCTAATCTTGTTTTTAAATAAGGAACTTTAATTCTATCTTTTGGCGATTTCTTATAATTTATTCTTGCCTTTTCAATTGAACGTTGCTTATCAAACTGCTATTTGTATAAAGCCTCCATGATTAAACAACAAACACTTTATGTAGTACAAAATTACTTAACAAAATTCTAAGTCCTGGTTACAACTCGAAAATTTTACAAGTGTTTTACAAATCGATACGAAATCTGGCATGGGTTCCCCGTAGTACCACAATTTGCTTAATTATTCTAAGTCCACTTGAAATGATAAATCTTCAATTTTTTTCCAAGTCCATAAAATTCTTAAACTTGTAATTTTTTTTTCAAAACACGATAGTTTATAAAGTAAATGTACTCACAGTTATGCACCTCACTCACACCATTCACTTGTTACGTCACGCGCGATCCACTTTGCTCGCCGTCCAACTTGTCTCCTCCGGCCCGTACACCAGTCCGCAACTGCAGCACCCTCTAGCGCTTGTGACCGCTCCTTGGTCAAAACGCTTTCCGCTCCTTGTCGGTTAGCCTGCACTTCAGTAGCGATCCACCACTGGTTGCTATGCAGCTGCCCAACTCTAACGTCGCCGGAAGACACTTAACTTGCGTCTCTAACATCCGACTCGATAAGGACCATGTAAAATATAGGCGAAATCTATGAAATAAAACTGCCTGTTTTCCTTAAGATAGAACTGCTTTATTGCAATAGCGAACAAAAATATTTCGGCACCGAACACTTATAAGGCGATAGTAAGATCTAAACATTGTCGCGAGTTAAACAGGCACAGCGCCATCTATTGGTGAAACTATGAACTAATAATTGTATACAATATTGTGTTGGTTATTCAACTCTTACAATGTAATTACAAATTGGACATACTGTTTAGAAAAGACAACACTTAAAAAATATTTTCGGCTCGGAGGAATCGAACCCCCGACCTTTGGAAGTCCGGTCCAATGCTCTGACCACTGAGCTACCGAGTCCTTACCTTAATGGAGTCGTTGAATTTTGTAAGTGCTTTTTTAACGCTTTGAGCCAGCGTATTTTTCATCAATGATTGAGGGAGACACGCTCAAATCACCCGAGAGAAATATTTTTACAAATATTTAACAATCGGTTAAGATGAAACAGGCTATCTGGGTACACAGGGTAAAACCGGGATAGAACTATTTTCGCAATCGCTCTTTAACTTCAGTAATAAAAATCCAAACAATTTATTTATGAAACAAATTTATTCTTGGAAATTTTATCGACAAATTTATGAACAGTATAAAACGTTGTCTTTGATGTATTCTAAGTATTATTGGAGACTTTTGTGGACCTCTAAATATTTTGATATCTATCCCATACAGTGGATAGATGCCCGACCCATATCAATTGCGTTTGGGATAGATGACTCACCGGAAAATTGGGGATTTGAATTCATTTTGGCATTGCATGCTGCAACGACACATACAACTGAGTCAATAAAAGAGTAGGAGATTCTTTAGGAAGTTATCTGCGTAATTAATTTTAATAAATACAGGTCATCTATACCACATCTATCTCGGCTTTACGCTATTCAAATAGATTACAATGTGTGTTTATTTTATTAAATTGCAGTTACTTTGCACGGTTGACCTGGCTAAGCCCTTACGACGGAAGTGCTTGTATTTAAGTACGTTCAATCATTTGGATCGATTATTTTAATTTACTTAGGCATATCATAATTGGGATAGGATTGTATGGAAAGAAAATTTACAGCGCTGTTTGCTCTGGGAAAAGGGAAAGTACACTAATGATTGATTCATATGATTTGTATTATTCACAAGCAAATGATGATGATGGCTGATAATATTCCTACATGTTAGTGAGAAGAACTAATATCCACACAACTATAAAATTTTATCCAAATCTATCCAGTGGATTTTGTGTGAAGCTAACAACAGACTGTCAGACAAATATTTCAGAATTCATAACTTTCACCTTTTGTTACGTGTATTTGGATCCCAAGAAGTAATTTTATTTGATTTTTATTCAATTTACAAAAGATATAAAAAAAACGGAACTAGGACTTCCCCCTACATACCAGGGATCTATCCCTTTCCTGTCTAGGAGGTGACATAAGTGCCGGCAGTAGGTATCCCTCACATCCATACATGACAATCTCCGACAACGTGCCTTCGTGCACGGAAGGCCAGCGCGCTTCCTTTGCGGAGGGACAGTCCTATACTACTCTATTATACGTATAGGCACCTATTATTCGACGACCACTTTGGTGTACTGGTTAAGAAGTTGACGATTAACCAAGAGGTCGCGGGTTCGATCCCCGCACTGTACAAACATTTGTGTGCATGAACATGTCTGTTTGGACTGGTCTGGGTGTGATATGATTTATTTAAGTTTATTTGTAATATCACTGTTGATTCTCATTTCTGTAACACAAGTGCTTAAGCTACTTACCACGAAGTCAGATCAATGTATGTGATGTTGTTGTATATTATCATCCACACTGAAGTGAAGGACGTCCACAGCTGAACATAGGCCTTCGCCACAGTTTTCCACATCGACCGATCACAAGCGGTCCCCATCCAGTGTGATCCTGCAATCTTTACAAGGTCGTTTGTCCATCTTGTCGGTGGACGTCCTACGCTGCGCTTTTGGTCGAAGGGTTTCCATCCGTCCATCCATCCAGAACTTTTCTGCCCCAACGGCCATCAGTTCTTCGCGCTATGTGAGATTCATTCCGGTCTTATCCCTTTTTTGTGATCCACCCTTTGTTGTTATTATTAACAAATTTATTATATTTTATTCGTCCAACGGATCCACCTATATGTTTGCATCATAAGTATATAGACACGAAAATTATCCTTATAAACAGTTGGTGATAGATCAAACAAGAACAAAAAAATATTTAATCCCTCTGCATCACAAATGGAAGAAAAACATTATTTAAAATAATAGTGATCCCCTGGTGGATCAGACCGGAATATTGGGGGTTCAACGGCGCGGAGCAGGGAAAATAAGAAATATTAACCAATGAGATTGCACATAATTTCCGCTCCATTTCAGTGGACAGTGAATTGCCTACTATTTTCAAAATTCATACAAAGCCCGTAAGCGGAGCGGGGCATGATCAGTCTAGCTCCGCACATTGAAAAATGCAGCCAGGGACTCTGCTTACTCTGCTCCGCTGCCTCGCTCGCTCGCTTTGATGGACAGATAGTACTTGTAACTCCGCTCTGCCATACCACGGTTCTCCACTCCGCACCCACACCCGGCACCGGTGTACAGGCACACTAAGGAGGAAAAATCGTCTATCAAACTCCCAACGCATTTTCGAATTCGACTAGACCAAAATTATTTTCTTATTTTAATTTTTTTGTTTTCGTCAAACAATTTACGTAATAACTATTTATACCTATAAAGGCTGCAGTCGTTCCTAGCGACCGGCGTGACTGCGACGCGAGACCGCGACTAGTGGTGTCACGCGAGTCTCTTTTGAAGTGTGTAAATTTCGTCGAAAACTGGCTGGGAAACGGAGCGGGGCAGGAGCGGCCTGGCTGCGCACATTGTAAACTGCAGCCCGGAACTCCGTTTACTCTGCTCCGCTGCCTCGCTCCACTTTAAAGAATAGACACAGTACGTGTAACTCCGCTCTGCCATACCACGGATCTCCACTCCGCACCCTCACCCGGCACCGGTGACAGGCACACTAAGGAGGAAAGATCATCTATCAAACTCCCAACGCATTTTCGAATTCGACTCGACCAAAATTATTTTCTCATTTTTGGTATCCAAGACTTGTTTCCGTCAAACAATTTACGTTATATATATTTATACCTATAGAGGCTGCAGTCGTTCCTAGCCACCGGCGCGACTGCGACGCGAGACCGCGACTAGTGGTGTCACGCGACTTCCTTTTGCAGTGTGTCGATTTCGTCGAAAACTGGCTCGCGTGACGTCAGGGATCGCGGTCACGCGTCGCGGTCGCGCCGCGCCGGTCGCTAGGAACCGTTAAGCTGACAAGCATAACTTGTTTATATGATCTAAGCACGCAAAAGAGCTTCAGCTTAAGTAACTAAATTTGTACTAAGCACGTAAAAAGTCTTTACATGGAAGATAAGGTTAAAACAGTATTACAGAACACGTTTGTACATCACGAAAATTTTTGTCCGTCTGTCTGATTATCTGTTTGTCGGTTTATTTGAATGCGCTTAACAAAAAGAATTTGAATAAATAAATATTTCACAACAATCACACAAATTCTCTACTCCCAAATTAAGCTACGAGGCTTGTGTTATGGGACAAATAATAACAATTAGAAAAAATAAATGAGTACCTACAAAGTACCTTTAAGGAGCTTTCAGAACTCGGGTTATGAAATAAAGAAAGTACCACAAACACCTGGTTAGGGTTACGTGACAGCCAGGACCACTACACCACAGAAGTCGTCATACGAAAACATTAACAATAATAATTTAACATAAACATGACATTTTTTTGTACCTATGTCTAAAGTCTAAATAGGTACATTACTTCCTTATGTAAGACCTTCCTTATGCAGTCTTCGAAAGTTATTTCTGGCGTGAAGATGACAAAAATATTTATTTTATTCCTACTGCTTCCGTTTTTAGGAGTAAACACCAAAAAATATACAGGTAAAACTATTGTTATAATTACTTGTCATCACAAAAATCCACATTTTACATTGACGAGACTGTTTTTTTGTGATAACCACTGTACATAGTTAGTGTTTTTGCTATTCATGTATACGTTTTCAAAAACAAGCAAAAAAAACTAAAGGGATTCTGGGAGCATGGTTTTAAAGCATTTCAGTTTTCATACAAATTTTAAGTGACAACCCTCATAGGTGTCAAATAATCCAATACCTTCCTTACCAACACATTTTGCGATTCATTTTTATGTTATAGAGTAGCGGACCCCGCAGACGTTGTCCTGCCCGTTGTTTTTTTTTTCTTCGAAAAACCATCTCCGTACTTTAAGGAATATCATAAAAAAAGAATTGGCCAAATTGGTCCAGGCGTTCTTGAGTTATGCGCTTACCACCACATTTTGCGATTTATTTTTATGTTGAAGATTGTTGATTTTTTTAATTACTCAGTTTAATTTATGTGAGAAATTATTTCCTTTAAATATGGTCATTTTCTTTCGTATATCCCTATTTATTTATTTGCCAGGAACATCCATTCAGCGGAAGCGTAGCGGAATCTTTTATTCTCATTTCCTCATAAGGATTGTACCTTTAAAAAATCTCATAAAATATGAGAGTTACTAGTTTTTTAATAGTTTATATTGTAGACCCGCTTTTTACCCAACCGGTACCACCAGTTAGCTTTAAAATAAATTATTTATTAAATAATTAATTTTAATCATTTCTATCCCAGTGATTTTTGCCGATAGCGGCACAAAATTTGCTTAAAGATGAACACAAAGTAGGTGAGCGAGTGACCCACACTACTAGTGTAAATCGAAATCCAGAGGCCTGTAAAAACTAGATAGAACAATGTAAAGAATTAACAAACTAACCGATTGGGGGCTGAGCGGATATCAATTCTATGTGCGTACTATATCCAGACGCCTTTTGGTGACCACCGCGACCAATCTCAACTTCTTTTTATCGTGTCGACCTAGGCATACTTATTTTTTGAAGACCAAAACTCAGCCACCGTCAAAGCATTGTCAGTTAGTGGCCTAGTAGAGGTCCTCGCATGTACAGGTGCTGGGACCCGCAGAGCAGGACAACAGATGTGCCATTGTCAGGGAAAAAAAACCGCACAGGCATGCGCTTTCCGAGCTGTAGCCCCATGTTTGCACGTTCTCCCTTATGGGCCTACTTGGTGCCGTAGTCTGTTTAAGGACTTGCAAGTTGCCCAAGGAAGATCATGTCCAGGAGGGAGTCGTTCCGCCTGCTCGACGCACCAGTCTGTGGGTTGCCTCTCCTTCCATAATTCCAGACAGGCGTCTTTGGCATCCCCGTACAGAGGAAGGACGGGACTTCTTTCAGGAAGCTGTGGCGGCTTTTAAGCCTTTGTGTCACTGTGATGGTGTAAGGGGTGCCGCGGGTCGCTTTCCTTTTTATACCGCTCCAAAGAGTCACGTCTCTGCGGATGTCCGAGGGAGCAAGACCGGCCAGCAGAAACCAACGGGAGTTGATTTGAGACCGCCCTTTATAATTCGGCATGTGTCATTAAGTGCTGCATCCATTTAGTGTGTGTGAGCTGAGTGGCTCCAGACCGGTCTGGCGTATTTGCCAACCGAAAAAGAAAGGGCTAGAACGGTCCCTCACTTAGAAGAAGTTAGGCGTCGCAGAAGGTTGTTCCGGGTGTTCACTTTCTGCTTGGTGTTAGTGCAGTTTTGCTTGTATGTTAAATCTCTGTCTAACGTTATACACAGATATTTTGGGTAAGAGCAGTGAACAATCGAAATACCTTCCCAGCGGATATCCAGTTGCCGTCGCCCTTCCCGATTACGCAGGTGAAAAGCGCAAGATTGAATCTAAGGGGGATTTGGTCGCAAGAAATTTTGTTTGTCAAGTAATAGCAGCTTGGACTGTTCAGTACTCCGCTTAAATTTCTTTCGACTTCCTCAAAGGACAGCGCTTGGGAATTCAGTGCCAAATCGTATAGTATAAAGCATCTAGGATGTGGCGCAACAGGCTGATCGTTTGTGTAAATAAATATAGCATCGGTGCTAGCACGCTACCCCGAGGGCGGCCATTCTTAAGGGGTCTCCAACGGCTTTTCTCTGATAGAAGGTGAACTTGGAAACGCCTATCGAATTAATTTTCTTCTCCACTTGTCCCTTGCCGGGCATTCGGCTTCGGACACGGAGGTGTCTGTCGCTCGCGAAAGGGGGCCCGAGACGGCGTTGCGCGTGTTCCCGCACGCCGTCTGTTCTTTATGCGACGGGGTCGCGTTTCTCCCTCGCGCAACCAGTAGGGGCTCGCTGCAAAGTGAGTCGGCTGAGTCTGGGGTTGCGGTGAATGCCTCTCGGCCTACGGTGAATCCCCCACGTCCCCGATTCATATGGCACTGTAGGGGACCCTCAGGTTTTTAGTGGGTAGGTGGGTTCTCTCTCTGAGGCCTGGAGTCCCACATAAGCCCCAGCTGCCCCTGCGGCTGGTGGGTATGCGTAACAGCATTTCCCTGACGTTAAAAAAAAAGGTTCAGAGATTGGTTGCAGCAAGATTTCCCAGGCCGGAAACCAGCTTATTCGGGTATGAGCTGTGGGTCTATGCTACTTAGGCGGTTTTGTAATAATTTCTCTAGCAGATTGTAGCAAGGATACAGTAAAGACAATCGGTGGTAGCTTTCGGAGTCGTTGGTCGTAGGCCTCTTAGGTTTTATTAAAGCTATCACCTTAGCCTTTAGCAAAAGACGAGGAATTCGCGCAGAATCTAGACACTGGTTAATCTCAACTGAGGTCAGTCAACTGGGGCAAGAAATATTATAGTGCACGAGTGTGAGCGCAATACACAGGCACAGATATAATAACACACACAGGTGCACTCACTGTTCCATCACTCTCAAAGTTCGGCAAGACGGTAATCCGACAAGACCGGAGAGAGATTAGACGCAAGACCAACGACGACTTCGCGTTAGAGAAATTCATGAAGAAAGTCTCAATTTCACTTTCATTTCTGACCCAGGACCTGTAAATCAGAAAATTCGCCACTACACTATACTTGGTTTGCGATAAGGTGTAAGGGGGCTAGATGTCGTTATTCTAAGGCAAGTTCGATCACCTAAATATTAGAAATTAATTTATTTGTTAATTTCAGACGAGGATTTGGTCAAACTTCCTAAGCTTTACCACTTGGACGACTACGAGCGATGCCTGAAGAGGAGGGACGGGCTCTACTGCCTCGGCGAGTTCGACCTCTACAGCGACGTGCAACCGAACCCACTCTATGACTTAATAAAGGTAGGTACCAATGTTAAACACAAAACGCTTGTCATTGATTAATGAGAGCCTTGATTGAGGCCTTCAAACTGCAACCTCTGCGTCAGATAGAGGGTCAGGTGTTGTTCTACGTGAGCGCAGCAAAGTGACAAGTACGCGACGCGATGCGAACAAATTTGTGACAATTGCGCTTCGTCATAAGACAGAATCAGAGTCCTACTCTGTCGTAGATAGACGTACATTTGATATTGTCGCATATTATGTCGCTTATTTTACAGTACTCACGTAGAACAACGCCTAAAGATTTGTAATGGTCGTTGTACGTCACTCCTGCAAAGCTACAGCCTTAATGCTTATAGCAAGGGTCTACTTCCTAACCAGCGCAATAAATTTTACAAATCTAAGTTATATTGAATACCTAAAGTCACCTCATCTCATCAGCCTATATACAACTCAATGCTGGGCACAGAGGCGTTTCGTTCGCATTTTCAAATTTTATCAGCGCGTTCGCTCGCACGGTCAAGCTTGTAAGACGGACAGGGATGGCTACATTCGAAAATTCGGACATCGGCTCATAGAGTAGATCGGCAGGCCTCACCTCAACAATGAGGTCGTACGAGCCATACTCCACCACGCGGGCTCAGTGCGGATTGGTGGAGGAATCGTGTGTAATCGTAACCGTTTTGTAGTACTGCAAACACAGGGACCCTGCCAATGTCCTTTAAATTGTGTGCGTAATTACGTACGATATTCCCACGGTCATTTATTATTTCCAGGATGTATCTGAAGACGTTATTCGTTTCAATAGAACGAAATTAAACCGGGGCTACTGCCTGCCGACGCGATGCCCGGGCGGCGAAGCGAACGCGACGGCGCGCTTCGAGCGCTGCGTGGACGACATGGTCCGTCGCCGCTCGCTGCGCGCGCGCCTGCGCACGCTGCACTACTGCCGCGCGCGCGGGGAACGATTGCCGGGACACGACACTAACGACATTTCTCATACGGTCTTACTTTACATCGTGTACGTTATACTGTTCATGAATGCGCTTGGAACAGCGTACGATTTGAAAATGGGGCCAGCAAAGGACAGTATGTGTATTTTTTATGATTGAGGTTATTTTTAAGGGTGTTTGTTTATCATTTAACGGAAGCGAGGTCGGTTTTTCATTTTGTAACTGTACTCAGAAATATCACACAAATACTGAAATCCATAATCATTGTAGAATGTAAAATTAAGAAATAGTCCATTAGTAGGATAGTTACAGTGACTTCGCAAATAAATTGATTATCAAAAATCTTGGATCGCCTTATGTATGGGCGGTACACGTAGGTACTATGAGAGAAAAAAGCAGAAAATTTCAGAGTTCGTTATGTTTTTCGGACTGATTCGACACAAATCTGATTTTTTTTTTAGAAAATCCGTACCTGATGATGTTCTCCCTTCGAGTCAACTGCAAGATACTTTTTGACTTAAGAGAAGTAAACGACCCGCGCAAGGCTGGTATCGATGCTATGGATGGATTCAAGTAAGTACCTAAACATTATTTCTTTCTATGGCTCTTTAGCAAATCTTGAGTTTGGATTTCAGACTTTTAGTCAAATATGTACTTAATTCATCGAATATTCAAGTATATAAGTTCCACTGATACGAACCAAGCGCTTCTTATCTACATTCCTGATGCGCACTGCAAAAGAGTGGAACTCACTACCTGCGTCAGTGTTTCCCTGCAATTACAACCTAGAAATCTTCAAAGCTAGAGTGAGCAAGCATCTTCTAGGTGTGCTCGCTCCATCGTAGACTCAGTCTTTGCTTCGTTCGGGCTTAGTCTTGGGTCAAGAGCAAACCAATCCCAAATTAAAAAAAAAAGAATATTTTTTGGTCTAGTTTCACCTCCTTTCGGGATTGCACTTTATGCAGGGACACATTGTATACGCTTTTAAGGTCCAGAAACTCTTCCACTTTATAGGTATTGTCGATGCGAAGCTCGATCTCTTTATGGTGCCTGGTTTCCCCTGGGCTAAAGTTTACGCAGGCACCGGTTATTGGTTTGATTTGATGATTTCAGGGGTTTCATGCTCACGGGAACCGTGATGGCACATTGTATAGAAGTCGTCGGTGTAACATGGCTGTACAACATAGAAGCTTACGAAAAGGTACTATTCAGAATCAGTATCTAGTAGTTAAGTTAAGTATTTATCTTGCTGTAATATTTTAATAAATTAATTTCAGATTTTAGCTACGATTGGACCTATGTTTGGAGCTTTGACCACTGTTACCCAATACTTCATATTTTTTGCAATCTTTGTAAGCACGCTAGAAGAACTGGAAAAATCTAATAAGGAGAATTTACATTTGTCAAAAATACCACTACGCTTTCTGCAAAAAATAATCAGGTTAGTGTTTTCTGTAGAAGTGGGGGGGGGGGGGCTTCCACCCCGGGCCCTAATGTTGGGTTAACCGATTTATTTATTTATTATTATAAAGACACAAAACAGGTTACAATCAGGTTAGGTAATTAAATATGATGACACAAGTAAACGTTTGCGCTAGATTACAACCCAAAACATGCATCTGAGTGAAGTTAGATCATATTTTTATATATTAACTAGCTGACCCGGCAAACGTTGTTTTGCCATATAAATTATTGTGGACAACCCTTATCACTTAGGGATATGAAAAATTGATGTTGGCCGATTCTCAGACCTACTCAATATGCTTACAAAATTTCATAAGAATCAGTCAAGGCGTTTGGGAGGAGTACGGGAACGAACACTGTGACACGAGAATTTTATATATAGAGATAATTTAATGAAATTGTTGACATTAGAACGATAATAAAATTGTTTGATGTTACGTTTTTCGTACTATAAGCGTTCTCCCATGGCTACAGATAAGGTAAAATTGTACAAGTTCAGTGCCAATTTATGCACAAGATGAATAATACAACTGACCCTACGCATTTGAGGGCCCCACGAATCAAGGCCTTGCTCTACTAACGTACTAGTTTTTAGAGTGCTACTAAATCATAATAAAAATAAACATTTCTGCATGTGAAATATATATTTAAATGCCACTACAGAATTTCGGAAGAACAAAACAAAAAGTCGAAAATCTCAAGCGCTCCTAACGGTCGCGCGCTAATTTAAATGTCTTCCAATGAAATTAAAACAATAAACCTGAAACCCGGGTATTCGCTTTAATCGCACACAAAATCCCGATCTCGGGTAATCTCGGGTACTTGTGGGGTTCAAGAGATAAAGAAACATAATTGTAAATATTCAATTCTGGAGTATGTTTAGGGGTCCAAATTTGAAGTTCGCCTCTGGCCTCAAAAAGTGTTTGTTCGCCTCTTTACCCAGTGCACATTTATGTTGGCATGTAGTCTACGTAGCCACCGTTTATCCCTTTAAGTACCATGATCTAGCAAGAGTTCATTGTAAAAGTGCGGAATCAATATTAATTTTTACTTTACTTTTTACCTTTAATTTGTATAATAACAAACTTACAGTTAATTAATCATTGTACGTTTTGTTTCAGAATTTTCCCAGTGTATTTACTGGTTACTGGCTTCAGTGCGACCTGGTCGAACACAATTGGTGATGGTCCACTGTGGCCCGTAATAGTTGGACCTGAGAACCAGTACTGCCGGGATAAATTCTGGCTCCATTTGTTTTTCTTGCAGAATTACATTGATCCGCACAAAAACTGCAATGGTCAGACTTGGTAAGAGATTTTTTGCATCTACATCATAAATAGGATATGTTTTAGTTTATAATCTGCGGAAGTTTAAACTTTCAGAAAAAATCAAGTATTACCATTAATTATTTGGAAACCAACATGTAAGGGTTTCGATAGAAATTAAGAAATCCAAAAAACTCATTTTTATAGTGTATTTTTTTTACTTGTTATCGATATCAGTAAGTCTTTTTTTTCTGATTACAGGGTAATGTCAGCGATCATACATCCATATATTCCTATTATGGTTATAATATATGTATTGACCAAGTGGCCCAAACACGCGACGAGGGTTTGCCAAGCCTTGGTGGTTGGGGCAACGGCTTATACGACTTACGTGGCGGTGTCAAACCAATACATCCCTATGTTTTACTATATACGACCTAAGTAAGCAGATGTAGTAGCTACCTTTATTTAAACATTAGCAACATGAAACCCCTTGCAGATCTGCTTATCCAAGTGCGTCCAAGTGCCTCTGGCCAGGCTTAACGACTAATTTCTATCGATATTAACCGGGACCATTAGCTTAACGTGCCTTCCGAAGCACGAAGACTTGTAAATATACCTAAAGAATAAATGAAATTCAAAAAATTTTTTTGCTTTCAGAAACGTACATGTAATGTTTACTAATAGCAGGAGTTTCATGGGTTTGTTCTTTTCGCCTTCCAATTACATGATAACTGTAGCGGTTGCTGTTTGGTTTGCACATCACTACTCCCTGTCACGGAAGCAAGCGAAACCTGAAAAAGAACCTCCAGCTTCTACGGTGAGATTCAATAGGCATGATGACAACTGTTTTTTTAGTGCCCGGCTTATAGAATTTTAAAAAAGGATAATAATTTGTTGTTATTGAATAACGGGATTTTTGCCATGAACATTTTTGTTTTTGAGACATGTATAAGTGCCCCCTGTGTACCTGTCGAAAATAAATGACTTTTAAATGACTATGAGTTTATCTATGAGTTTCAGCCCTGTAATAACAAGAGCCATGATCACGGGGTAACTGAAGGTTTTACGGGTATGTTGTTATGGGCAGACATATCGGTCTACCCTCCTTCTGTCTTGTGTTACAGGGCCGAAATATCGGGAACTCAATAACAAAAACCCGTAGTCAATAGCAACGCGAGTCCAACCTATCCTTTGTTTGAAATATACCAAAAAAAAGTTAATGACCATATGAGTATACAACAATATTAATACTTATTTTGTTATGTTTATAAATAATACAAGTATTTCAGTGCTAGATTGATTTGAAAATATCGCGTGACGCCACGCTGGGGTATAATTTCCACACAATTGTGACGTGGAAAGTACCTACCCACTCCGTTATTTTAAGGTAAGCGTTCACAGTCCCGCATCAGACTCATCGCACGTAACAGATTATACTTTGCCTTGTATAAAAATTGCAGGTCAGCGGATGCTGTTGTGAGAATTTTCAATGAAGAAAATAGTAATGGCAATTATTGCTATTTTTTGTTAATTTATTTAGCATGCTAAATTTCATAGCATAGCATGCTACGCGCTATTGCTATGTTAATATGAAATTTCATCGAAAATGAGAAATAGCGTTAGCGTATAATATTAAATTGCGAAATTGTAAATGATTTGCGAAATATGCAAAAAAAATGTATGAAACTTACATTTTAGTGTTGTGGGTAAGATTAGAATTAAATTTGACGTCAATAAAATGAAAACTGCACCGGTTAGATAATTCAATCAAGTCACGAAAAAGACAAACAATTTCATTCAAATAATCAGTTCAATATTTCATTTCGTATTCACGAAAATACGACTCATAATCAGTGATCGGAATAGGGTGAGTATATTTACCTACAGTTTGACGAACAGAGACGGAAATCGGAGACTTCCTTACGACTAAAATTTTTTTACCGGTAAATTTACCGGAACTTTGATATGCAACTTTTTAATAGCTAAATGCTTCAATAAATCTTAATTAATGTTAGATAAAAATAAAATAACGCATATTATAAAAAAAAAATTATTAAAAAAAAAAATTGTTTGAACATTTCAATATAACATATAACATGAATATAATATATTAATGACTTTCTTATCCTAAAACATAATTATTTTAAAGTATAAATAAATATAAAGTTTAAATATTACACCTTTTTACAGTTTTTGTAATTGGGTTTGCAGCTACGTTTGTAGCTGCACAATTACCAACACCGTGGATTTATACAAAATTTAAACGCGATTACTATAAACGTAAAAATAATAATTAATTATTTATTATTTTTACGTTAATTCTTTATTAAAAACATAATTTACTTTATTTAAATGAATTTTCTGACCCTAAACTAGACAGCAACTTGTATCTTAGAGATCAGTGACTTCTCCCATTCGTATGTACAAAAACAATAAAAAAGTATTTCGATTTTCACAAAAAGTTAATTTTAATATTCAAAATAAAACAAAAATATTTGAATGAGTGACATTCGTTATAGCTTTCTAAGTACAAATAAACAATAAAATACAGACATTTAGGAACAAATAAGTTTGAAGTGTTTACTATTATTTTTTTGGCTAATTAATACAATCAATACCAATTGAAAGCAAAAATTTCGGTCGAAGTGAGCGTTTGTGGCAAATATAGTAGCATATATTTGGATTCGAGAAGGTCAGCAGTTTTTCCGGAGCGACACTTCGGTGCAGGCACTCGCTTCGAAATTACAAATAATCTTGAAATTAAAATGAAACTAAGTCACATATCTAACAAATGAAAACAAATACATTAGTCTTCAATATTTTCATCATCGGTACTGTGACAAATTTTGTTATCCTGTAAGAAATTGAAGTAGATGATCATTAATTTTTCAATATTTTCAACTTTAAGTTTAACTTTTGAGAGTTACGCCTTGATTGACAGTCACGCGGACGGAACCACAAGCAAAAATTAGTCAAAATGAACAAAAAAGTTTAAAATAATTGTCAAAATCGTTACCTGAAAAATAATGCATGTGCATTTTTAATTAATTTGAAAAAGGATGTGTAAAATGAACCAAACAAGAATGTTTAAAAATGCGATATAAAGATTTACACATTAAGGTTTCAGCATATTTACCAGTAAATTTTTTTATAGTAATCGCGTTTTATTAAGTATTGAATTACATTTTGTATAAATCCGCTGTGTTGGTAAAAAGGTGTAATATTTAAAACTTTATATTTATTTATACTTTAAAATAATTATGTTTTAGGATAAGAAAGTCATTAATATATTATATTCATGTTATATGTTATATTGAAATGTTCAAACAAATTTTTTTTTAATAATTTTTTTTTTTATAATATGCGTTATTTTATTTTTATCTAACATTAATTAAGATTTATTGAAGCATTTAGCTATTAAAAACTTTCATATCAAAGTTCCGGTAAATTTACCGGTAAAAAATTTTTAGTCGTAAGGAAGTCTCCGATTTCCGTCTCTGTTCGACAAACTGTAGGTAAATATACTCACCCTATTCCGATCACTGCTCATAATGCAAGGATACAGTATTCTCTTCTCTTTCTTTGTTCGCCTCTCACTCGGGTAACGCTCGAAAGCCGATCGTCGCCCGACAGCACGCGAACGCGAGTGACAATTGCCTGCTAGTGCTAGGCTGCTATTAATAATAATAATCTTTATTAATAACTTTCAAGTACATTATATACAATACGTTGGTACATCTTCGTTGGTACAGCCAACAGCCAAATATTGCTAACGATGAAATAGCATGCTAATTAATGATGCTAATGCTAATTATTCCATTACTAGAAGACAATCTAAAATCCGTTACCTTCGATGCGTCCGATGCGGGCCTGTGGACGCTTACCTTAAGCTACGGTTTTAGATATATTTCTGATTTGAACAAAAAATATCAAGACACGTAATTCCACGAGACGAGCATAAAATTTTCTCTTTGTTTCAGTTATTGACAGTAACTCACAACGTTTCGATGCTATTTTTTTATGTATTTTGTTACATAATGAGTTCACTTCTTCTCCCCTACACGGATCCTGTATTCCTGGCGATATTGATACCAATAGAAAGGCTCGTTCAGGTCTCGACATTTGTAGTATTTGCCTACACCAGCTTTCGAGGAGTGAAAAGTAAGAAACAGAACTTTATGTCTAAATCGGGAATTGCAGCATTTTTATTAATGAATTGATGGTTATACGAGTATAAACTTACACCTATTGAATGCGTAACCCAAAAAGATTTTATTTTCATATTACGTATATTTATACAAAAAAAAAACAATTAAATTACTATTTTAGTAGCAGGACAATATTTTTCCCAAATTATGAGTGAAGTGTGTGCTGTGTGTACTGAAATAGTAAGGTTCAAAGTGCCGAGCCGGAGGTCGTTCGATGTTTTGCTTATTTATTTTATTCTAAGGCTGTTTGTTATCACAACAATTTTCACAGCTAGGCAGTTTTAAAACTTGAATTTCAGAGGATAATTAAAAAATCTGAGACCGCTACGAAATTCAATCTTTATAATTAGACACATGTTAAGTAATCAATTGCGTTACAACATTGTCAATGTACATATCGATGGGTCTAAAGGAACATTCAGTCCAGTGAATTATTATTTTTAATAGCAGAAACATACAAAGTACTTTCGTCGATGTTTTCATTTATTGCCGTTTTGTGGTCTTCATCGTGTGGACTGCCTCGTTGGTGTGATGGCAGTTTCTGGCTTACGTCTGAGAGTTCCTGGGTTCGAATCCCAGGTCGAGCCAAAATTGTTTCTGAGATTTTCTATCATGAATTTCTCAAAAACAGCTCGGAGTCGGGAAGTTGGCGGTTTTAAAAGCACCGTTAATCCTGCGGCTGATCTCTCTCTGGTCATGTCGGATTGCCGTCTCACCGAACTTTGAGTGATGGAACAGTGTATGCACCTGTGTATTGCGCTCACACTTGTGCACTATAATATCTCCTGCGTAGTTGGCTGATCTCTGTTGAGATTGGCCGCCGTGGTCGAAATCGGCCATGAGAACTATTTATTTGTGGTCTTCATCCTATATATTAAACTAGCGAAGCGATCGCTCGTTTGTCGATCGACTTTGTCTACTGGCCCTGGTTCACATTGATATCAGATCGTTAGTGGTTTCCAAAGGAGGACGTTCCTCAAAGTTTATTCTCAGTCTGTAGATATTTTTGTATAAATCCATTTTCAGATTCCTTCTTTATGTGGAAAGGATTCCGTCTCTGCAATCGGATGTCGATGTCCATTTCTATGGTTCATTGGTGTGTGAACAAGACTTTGATGGCTTCTCGACTTACTCTGTTTAGTGTTTCCTTCAGCTCCATAGTAAGTTATATCTACTTACATGTTATCTCATTAGAACTATGTGAACAAGACTATAATATTTGCAGCTATTGTGGGTTCGAATCCTGCTGGCTGCTAGGACAAAGGTTTGTGTGATGAACATGAGAATTTTAATCTGAATTTTTAGCACAAGCTTACACTTAGTTCGGGGCTAGCTTATTGCTGTGTTAGTTGCCTCAAGTTTCTTCGTTTGCATTATGTCTCCTCGGTAAGTTTATACACAACACAAGCCATAACATCATTACCAATTATTTAAAAAATGCTGTAGAAAAAGTCAACTGTCAGAGCCAGATAGATACTCCTATTTTTAAGTCCGTTAAATTGTTATGGCATTGATAATTAAATTAGGGTATCTTCTAATTTCAATGGCCCCATGAAGCAAATATATGAAATAATCCGTAAAAAAGTGTATCATAGAAATGTATGATCATTGATCATGATTGCGTTAAAATCGCGACTGTAACGATGCTGATGCTATTTTAAAGTAATCAGGAGTCTAATTCTACTTATCAATCATAACAAAACAAAATCGTATTTGAATCGCCTATTTTGGACAGTTCTAGTATTGACGAAATGAAAAATCGGGCAAATTCAATTCAATTTAGATTTAGTTTTTGATTGATTGAAACGTGTTATTGTTGTCATTTCTGTCTGTTTGCAGTTCCAGGACACCATAATAGTTTTCTTCGCTTCCTTCGTGATTGCGATACCACTGACACTCCTCGTGGATTATCCTATTAGAAAACTCCTGAATAAGTTACTTTGATACTCACTTGATGATTTTTTTCTTTTAGGTATTGTATTACAGTGCAGAGTAATATTTGTGAGCACACATTTACATTCAGGCTTAATTTTTTTATTTGCATGGATTAAATTACTTATTAATAAATACATTTTAATGCAATATACCTAATGTTATAAAGACACACTGCTTGCAAGAAGAGGATTTTTATTTTAAATAAGGCTACAAAGGAAAGTGAAGTGATCATTTACGTGATATGAAAACTAAGTACCTGCTTATGATTAAGATCACCTTCGTCCAATCCACACTTACAGACATAAGACCAGAGAGTAGGTAGTTAGAATAGAACATAATCATGATCCTACCAGAAACTATAACACAAAAAACTTCAGTATAAAGCCATCTGTAGTGAAATGTGTCAGCAACAACATTTCAGATCCCTAATTAAGTGATAATTATATTTTTATTTTACCAATCGTATTAAGTATAAGTACCCGATCATAGTGAAACTATATATTTTAAAAGTCATAGCATTGACTGGACTGAGGTTGCCTGTGAGTACAGCTAACTTCAAGATAGACTGACAAGTCGATAACGGGAGGTGTCTTTGAAAAAATAACGTCAGTCCAGTCTATGCAAAGAAGGAGTCAATCGGTGTCTAGGTTAATTTTGGTGATAAGGTGTGTTAAAAGGAATTATACAAGTGTAAAAGTGAGTATTTCTGTTTTTATTTAAAATCCCAGCCTTCTTTACTTTATCAGTTGATATTATTTCAAATGTACCACAAATTTGCCGGCCAAAGTCCACATTTCAGAAGTGGGATTAGTAACAATCGCTTACTTAAAAGTGTAGAATGTGCGAGATGTGTATATTTTCTTTACATTATGTGCCTAAACACAGTGAGAGTTGATGTGAAAGTTTTTCTTTTCGTATGTTATTTTTCCTTTACCCTCCTGTAATTTTTTTTTCTATCGGGACAAATTGAAAATTTCAATGCCTTATCTCGTACAAACGAATAATATCTATTATCTGCAAAGACTTGGCTACGTAATGGCATGCTGTTCTGTTACATCCTATAATGACTTGATATTGAAAACTGTAGTGCAAAATGGAATAACAGTCACTAAAATTAATTGGAATTCCCGTTTGATTTCCTGACTATATAAATAACGTTACTACAGCATACATTGCATATCCCTGAGTAGTTTAAATGGTGAAAATAGCAGTACACTTAGGAACTTTTCATTGTGTAAGAGACAGTTTACCGCGCGAGTCTTAATTCTCTATGATTTCAGTGGACAATCATGATGGAAATAAGGCCTATTCTCCGACGTTCCCAACGAGTGTGAAACGTCGGTCACGTAGTCGAACAAGACAATCGCCAGCACGTAAACGGTCACAAAGTACTCGCAGCCGTTCTCGAAGACGCAGTTTGCGGAACGCTGCTGAAGTAAGGCAGGCCCATGAACAGCGCCGTTCACGAAGCAGGCAGAGGCAGCTGCGCAGCCCCAGGGCGGATAGCCGTTCACGCAGCCACGTGAGCCGGCGCTCGCGGAAGCAAGTAGATCGGCGATCTCGCAGCACCAGTCGGCGTGCGTCATGCTGCCGGGCGAACGTCCGGTCACGCAGCCGGGCGAGTCGACACGGGTGCAGCCGGGCGAGCGACGAGCCGCGCGCTGGGCCAAGCCGAGAGCGCAGCCGGGCGAGTGGACACGGGTGCAGCCGGGCGAGGGACGAGCCGCGCGCCGGGTACGCCGAGAGCGCAGCCGGGCGAGTGGACACGGGTGCAGCCGGGCGAGCGACGAGCCGCGCGCCGGGCCAAGCCGAGAGCGCAGCCGGGCGAGTGGACATGGGTGCAGCCGGGCGCGCAACGAGCCGCGCGCCGAGCCAAGCCGAGAGCGCAGCCGGGCGCGCTCGCGTGCGGGCAGTCGGGTGTGTGACCAGCTGTGCTGCCGGAAGATCAACCGGCCGCGCGACAGGATCCGAAGCCGGTCTCGCAGTCCGGTACACGGATCTTCGCACAACCACGAGACGCGTCAGTGTGGTGAGTCATATAGTTCTAAGGATAGTTTAATGCAATTTTTAAATGCTATGAAATGCATAGGTAGTAATGACACATTAGGAAGATTAGGTAATCTACAGAACACTGTACCCGAGTTTGATCCCGCGAGAAAAGAGCAGACGATGACTATGTGGCTCCACAAGGTCAACGAATGCGCGTCCATATATGGATGGTCGGAAAAACAGTTGATACATTACGCTTTGCCAAAGTTGAAAGGGGTTGCACAACGTTGGTACGAGGGTTTATCGTCGGTACTTTTCTCGTGGGAGGAATGGCAAACGAAATTACTTACTGCTTTCCCATCAGAGGAAAACTACGGGCAGATGCTATCCGACATGCTGGCTAAGCGGGCTCGATTTGGGGACTCGCTGGAAACTTACTTTTACGATAAAATTGCGTTGATAAATAGATGTGGCATCACAGGTAGAAGGGCAGTTGAGTGTATTCTACACGGCGTTGATGATCGCTCCGTTAGGTTAGGCGCGGAAGCGGTTCAATACGACAACCCTGACAAACTATTGGCATATCTCAGGAATGCTAGAAATAGTAGACCGCAAAGTGATCGTAGGCCTGGTAAGCCCAACAATCAACCTATTGGGAGGGCTCAAGATAATAATGCAAAGCAGGGCAACAAACCTCGATGTTTTAATTGTAAGCAAGAGGGACATTCGGTATCTCAGTGTACTCTACCTATAAAGAAGTGCGAAAAATGTCACAAGTTGGGGCACAACACAGAACAGTTTTACTCAAATACAAAGCCAATTATTTATTACTGAAAAATCGGTAATGTCTGTTTTAAGTGAAAAACCAGGAGAAAAATATTTCAAAACAGCGCTTGTCAATAATATCCCTTTTAACGCTTTTATTGATTTCGGAAGCGAATGTTGCATGATTAGGCTATCAGAATTTAAAATTATCTCACAAGATCTTAATGTTGATAAACTACCCACTCTTAAGGGATTTGGCAATTCGGTCGTTAAGGTACTAGGTAGGTGTCGAGTACTCATGTCAATTGACGAGGTTGAAGCTGAGGTTGACCTATTCGTCGTACCTGATAATGCTATGCATGTACCGGTCATGGTGGGACAGACATTTACAGAACCACCACATGTGGTGGTGTACAAAAATAGCGAAATATTACACATGTTACAGACTAGCGATGATTTATCATGTTATTCTAAAATTAAGCTGATTTGCAGTGGTGATGTAACACTATCTGGTGGTGTATCGATTGTTGAAGTGAATGTCGATCCTATTATGACGGGCGAAGTGTATGTAGCAGGTGGTATTCGTCTCATATCTGATATTAGATTTTCGGTTCTTCCGGGTTTATTTAGTGTGAACAAGGATGGATTTGGCAACTTGCTAGTTAGTATACCTAAGGATAGGACCGTCACTCTTAAGAAGGGATATTTATTAGCTCGGGGTTGGGCGGCGACGGAAGATAACACACCGGTTGCCAAAGTATTGCGGGTTTCAGCTTCAGAAAATGAGCCACTTGAACCTATAGCAGACTCAGATATTAAAGTTGGTGACAATATCACTCCTTCGCAAAAGAAATTGTTAGGGACTCTTTTAAACAACTATAGAGAATGTTTTGCATCTTCTTTGTCCGAACTTGGCAAAACTTCAGTGGGAGAGATGTCTATAACCTTGAGTGACGATGAACCCGTTGTGTATAGGCCCTATAGGTTGTCTATCAAAGAAAAGGAAATAGTAAGGGACATGGTTTTGGAATTGTTGGAGAACAGGATCATTCAGCCATCAACCTCACCATACGCCAGCCCAATTGTTTTGGTGCGTAAGAAAACTGGGGATTATCGGATGTGCATAGACTACCGGGCATTAAATAAGAAAACCGTGAAGGAAAACTATCCTATGCCTTTGATAGACGACCAGTTGGACGTGTTAGCTGGACATAAGTTTTATACTACCCTAGATCTAACATCTGGTTACTATCAGATCCCCATTCGGAATGAAGATAAATACAAAACAGCGTTTGTAACACCCGACGGTCATTTTGAATTTAATCGGATGCCGTTTGGTCTTGCAAACGCTCCTGCGACTTTTCAGCGCATCATGAATCAGGTGCTAGGTTCTACCCGACATAGAGAAGCTCTTGCGTATTTAGATGATGTGATAATCCCGGCAAAGGACTTCTCAGAGGGTTTGTCTAGATTAGAGAACGTATTAAAATTGTTTTCAGAAGCAGGTCTTACACTTAAGCTTTCAAAATGTGTGTTCTTTGGTCACCATGTCGATTATCTAGGTTTCGAAGTATCGCAGGAATTAAGGAATTAAGTATTCGGCCTGGTTCTAGAAAAATAGAAGCGGTTGAAGGGTTCCCAGTACCACAGAACCAACATAATGTGCGTCAATTTCTAGGACTGGCCAGTTTCTTTCGGCGTTTTGTGCCTGGTTTTTCCATCATAGCTAAGCCGTTGACATACCTTCTGAAGAAGGACACTCCATGGGTGTGGGGTGAGAAGCAGAATGCGGCGTTCAGGACCTTACAAAAGAAATTAACGGAAAAACCGACGTTAGCTCTATATGACCCACAGGCCAAAACCGAACTGCACACAGACGCTTGCAAAATAGGCTTAGGTGGTATATTGCTGCAGCGAAATGAACAGGGGGTTCTCCGGCCGGTTGCCTATTTTAGCCAGCAGACCACCCCTGAAGAACAAAATTATTCGTCCTATGACCTAGAGACACTTGCGGTAGTTTCAGCTCTAAAAAAGTTTCGCGTATATCTTGTAGGCTTAAAGTTTAAAATAGTCACGGATTGCAACTCGTTACGCGCGACTTTTCAAAAACGAGATATGTTGCCACGAGTGGCTCGATGGTGGGAACTCATGCAGGAATATCAGTTCGATATTGAGTACAGAGCTGGGGTCTCTATGGCCCATGTTGACGCGCTCAGTCGCAATCCGATTCTGAATAACTCTCAACAAGTGTATGACGTCATGAATATCGCAGAAGAAAACTGGCTAGTAACCGTACAGAACGCAGATTCCGATATTCAGAGAATTGTGAATATATTAAAAGACCCTAACCTTGACGACGTTGTCGACATAGAAAGTAATTATAAAATTAAAGCAGACAAGCTGTTTAGAATCACTCCTGACGGCGATAGGTGGGTGGTTCCTAAGGGAGTTCGTTGGCAAGTTGTGAAACACAATCATGATGACATAGGACACTTTTCCACTGATAAAACTCTTGAAAAGATTAGGTTCAATTACTGGTTCCCTAAAATGCGGTCTTTCGTTAAAAAATACGTCACTTCCTGCTTAGTGTGCGTACTCAAAATCTACCGGTGGCAAGAAACCAGGTTTCTTGCATCCAATTCAGAAAATTGATAATCCGTTTGATACAATACACGTGGATCACGTCGGGCCCTTTGTACGCAGTAGTAGAGGGAATCCAAATATGTTTATCTCAAAGCCGTTAGGAATACAAAGTCGCAAACGTCAATACGAGTCCTGAAAGAATACTTTAGTATATTTGGAGTTCCACGGAGGTTAGTCTCGGACAGAGGTACCTCCTTCACTAGTGCCACTTTCAAGCGGTTCATGCTGGACAAAGGTATTAAACATATACTCAATGCAGTCGCCACACCGCGGGCCAACGGGCAGGTGGAAAGATATAACAAAGTTATCGTAGATGCTCTGACTGCTAAGTCAGTAGGGTCGGCTGATAATAAATGGGATGACCACCTGTCTGACGTTCAGTGGGGCATGAACAACACCCTCAATAAGGGTATTAATCGAACACCTGCTGAGGCTCTATTCGGGGTGAGACCGGTTGGCACTAACGAGAGTAGGATACTATCTGAATTGTCTGGTGATACCAACACCAATGTTGAAGGAACATTGGATGCGGACGCAAATAGGAATGCTATCAGGGAGAATATAAATACACACATTGAATCCTGTCAGCAAAAACAAAGGGAATCGTTTGATAAGCACCGCTGTCAGCCAACGAAGTATCAAGTGGGAGACTTAGTAAGGGTCGAACGCCAGGTAACTGCTACGGGGCAAAGCAAAAAGCTCATACCAAAATATCAGGGTCCGTACAGGATCACAGCCATATTAGATCACGATCGATACCATGTAGAGGATACTCCCCTCACAAAAAAGAGTGGTAGGCGCTTCTCCACAATAGTAGCGGTAGACAAAATTAGGCCGTGGCTCAATTTTAATAGACCACATGAGCATGATATCGGGGTACCTTCCAGTGAGTCCACTGACGAGGAATCCCAAGAGACTTAGCCATTTTCTAAAATGGATATGTTTAATACAAATTTACAATGTTTCTTTAAATGCACGTTCAATTTGTTACTGTAAGAATGTAATTAA
This sequence comes from Pyrausta despicata, assembly GCA_963921415.1. Classification (NCBI taxonomy): domain Eukaryota; kingdom Metazoa; phylum Arthropoda; class Insecta; order Lepidoptera; family Crambidae; genus Pyrausta; species Pyrausta despicata. Next base: position 10,536,110 of record OY992865.1, on the reverse strand, counting down.
TAACGCTAATTTACATGAATAGATTGTGACTAAAATGTTACCAATAGTTAAGCAGTTTATGGAATAATTTAATTTGTTAAACTTAATAGTAATTATTTTATTACTATTTTGAAATTATTTATAAGATTATTGTTATGTTTTGTTGGTTATTGTTATGGGAAGATAATGTTATCATTACTCTGGGACACCCCAGGTCCTGGATATCTTTGATTTATTTCAGAAAGTTGATGATACGATGGATAACCCTGGTCCATTGTGAGACATCCCGGTCTCATATGTTATATTCGGACATCCCTGGTCCAAATCCTGGACATCCCTGGTCCAAAACATGGACATCCCTGGTCCAAAACATGGACATCCCTGGTCCAAAAAGTGTAACGTAAAATATCTCAATTGTATTGAAGAACATCCCTGGTTCTTTATTTTCGTAAAGTTTTTTTTTTCCTAACAATTTAATTATGTATGAATTTATGTTTTACAATAATCATGATTTAGAAGTAAGTAATGCTAATCTTAACGGAATTGAATACTAATAAACAATTAATTAGCAGTTTATTTTTGTATGATCATGAGATAAGTTTTCTTTAATCTGTATTTCAAAATTGTAAATTCCAAATGCTTACGTACGAGGTCGCCCGTAATTATACGGATGGCCGACTGTCAGCAACAACATTTCAAATCCCTAATTTAGTGATAATTATATTTTTATTTTACCAATCGTATTAAGTATAAGTACCCGATCATAGTGAAACTATATATTTTAAAAGTCATAGCATTGACTGGACTGAGGTTGCCTGTGAGTACAGCTAACTTCAAGATAGACTGACAAGTCGATAACGGGAGGTGTCTTTGAAAAAATAACGTCAGTCCAGTCTATGCAAAGAAGGAGTCAATCGGTGTCTAGGTTAATTTTGGTGATAAGGTGTGTTAAAAGGAATTATACAAGTGTAAAAGTGAGTATTTCTGTTTTTATTTAAAATCCCAGCCTTCTTTACTTTATCAGTTGATATTATTTCAAATGTACCACAAATTTGCCGGCCAAAGTCCACAAATGTGTTTTTAAGTGCTTGCGTTGTTTGGCATTAAAATAACTTTTCACTAATTTCCTACTGCTTCAACTTGACCTGTCAATGTCTACGAAGACGATATCGACAACTAACTATGATTGTCTAATACTTATCGTTAGAAGAAAAAAGTCACGTCAAATAAAAACATGTTGAATCACTTCTTCAGTTACTTTAACTTTTATTTAGATAAGTACAGTAACTTCGACCTTCAACTCGATGTTAGGTACACTACTAAGCGCTCGAACAAGACTGCCTTTTTATCAAGTTAGAAAGAAAGAAAACTAGTTTATTCAGTATCACATACTTTACAAAGTTGAAAAACACATATTCAAATGCACATACACAAGATACTGAAAAGGTGGGCCACTCAGCATGTGTCGTAGCATCTCAGGAATGCCACGACGCTGGTCTTCCGTGGACACCCAGACAGAGAGAGAGCACTACTTACTTAAGTTACTTTATTTTTATGCATTAACAATGCAAATTTCTCTACAATGCGAAATTAAACACACATAAGGAAAATGGACGGAAAGAATGCCACAGGCGGGACTCGAACCCGCACCTCTCGCAAACCGGGCGATTGCTCACCCAATTGAGCTAACGTGACACTACTCATCGGTCCGACTTTTTTAAGTGTAAGGTTTGCAAGAGGTGTGGGATCGAGTCCCGCCTGGGGCATGCCATGTTTCTTTAAGTGTCTTTAAATTTCACATTGCCTTTTTTCTTATGCTAGCCCCTGTTAAAGAAATCTCTCAATAGTGCCAAGCACTAGTCAATATCGCAACTGGCTTCCCATTGACGACCGCTTCTTTTTGTCGGACTTCTAAAACCAAGGGTCACGGGTTCGATCCCCGCACAATACAAGCATAAGTGTGCATGAACATGTGTCTTTGTACTGGTCTGGGTGTTTTCCATGTATAATATGTATGTCGGCGCGGCACTATCAGACGTGACGTATAGCGTGACGTTAAACGTCATCTGTCACTCTGACAGCTGTCACAGTGGCAAACGTCAAGCAAGGATCGGGCCTACCTCCCTCCGCCGGCTCGTCTGGGTGCACTTCCGTTTCCGGCAAGGACGAACACACACTTTTTTTCACGAAATAAAACTAAATCCAATTCCATTGCGATAAACGCGTGTTATTTTAATTGTTAAGTGAGTGTGATTGATTAAATCGATATCGAGAAGACGCTGGAGTATTTATTTTGGAAACCCTATCGCCATAGATGACGACACCGACTCTGCATCAGAAAACGTAGCGAACGCCCCTCCGATATCAGAAGCGGGATTGCGCACGTACACAAGTGACGACAAATTATCCTGACGACAAATGACGAATGTTATTGGAGCAATAAAATCAAAACTTCCTGACTTTAATACAGGCCATGAAGGGCCCTGCTGCAAACCACGTCGTACACCTTCCTGAGTTCGACCCTGACAAGCGAGAAGCGGATCCTCTAGCGTGGCGTGTGACTGCTAACATGTGCCTCTCGGATAATCCACTACTAGGAGCCCTAATCATTGCCCTGAGTAAGGCCCTAAAAGCATCATCATCAACCTGGCTTTCACACCGCTCCCCTCTGCGTCAAGAAAGGCGGCAACGTAGTCGGCGCATCAAGCAAGAACGTCGGCGCCGGCGCGGCAGCGGCGGCGGGGATGCCAGCGGTGCCTCGCTCGAGTGACGAGTCAATTTCTGCGAGGAGCGCGGTGTTCGCGGCGAACTAACACAATCCGGTGAGTCGTAACCTTTTTATTTTGATAGTGGTGCTGAATGTTCTCTTGTAAAGCAAAGTGTAGCAAACCGGTTTTCTGAAGTTCGTATTGCAACTAACGTGCGTCTTTCAGGCGTCGGCAACGCTCACATTTATTGTACCGAACAGATTTCGTGCACGGTAGTTATTTACCGGCATTATTTAAATTTGTTATTCTTATCTTGCCAGACGATAGTATGCCGTATGATATAATAGGTTTGGGTATCTTAAACTTAGGTCTGGCCGTAAATCTATCAAGTGCGCGGCTATTAAATCCGGTTGTCTGTTTTAGTGCAATTACAGAAATAGATTTTCGGTCAATCAATACCAATATCTTACCTGCGTTACGAAATTACCTAGTAAGTTTTCGTTTGCTTTTATTGAAGGTTTACCGCAAACGCGTGTGACAACAGGTGAATTACCTAGTCATTCAGCCCGGCGCGTACCGTATATCGCCGTCCCTGTCGTCTGAGTTCACAAGAGCGAGATGTAGTGCCTACTAAACGAACTATTGAATGCGAGCATAGTAAGACAAAGTAGTTCTCCTTTTTCGAGTCCCATAGGTACTACTCGTAGATTATCGTGACGGAGCAAATAGTATGGTGGTCGATTACCGCGAATTTAATGAAAATACGGTTCCGATCGTTTCTCACTGCCGCGTATTGATGACCAAGTAGCTTGTTTGCATGGTGCGAATTTTTTTAACGTGTTTAGATTGGTTTGACAAAATAGCAAAATATGTTTGCAAATTTATTGACAAGTGTATCACTTGTAAAGTTTCAAAGTCTCATTCAGAGAAAGTATCCGCCGAACTTCACTCAATACCAAAACTAGCTGTCCCGTGGCACACGGTGTACGTAGATATTACCGGCAAATTAAGTGGCAAAAATGACCAAAAAGAGTACGTGATAGTTTTGATAGACGCATTCACAAAGCTCGTGCTCTTGTATCACACTATGCGTATTGATACTCCCAGTGCCATTGTAGCTTTAAAGTCTAGTATCTCCTTTTTTTGGTACCCCTACGCGCGTCATAGCAGATCAAGGTCATTGCTTTGCGAGTAAGGATTTTAAAGCATTACGTGATTCACACGGCATTCAGTTGCATTTAATCGCGACAGGTTCGAGTCGTGCGAATAGTCAAGAGGAGTAGTTGAAGGGAATGTTGACCTCTATGGAGACTTCAGATAGGTTGTGGTGAGACGCACTTGAAGAAGTTCAGTTTGCATTTAATTGACAACAATTCACGTGACTAAAGCGAGCCCGCTTGAACTTATGATTGGTCGTGTAGCACAACCTCTAATTTTTTGACTGTTACCGATACTGAAACCAAGACCGATCTTACTAAAGCAAGAGAACAAGCAGCCCACAATTAGTAGTAGTGCTTCTTACGAAAAATGACGATAGAAATAAGGCTAGATTTGATAATTTTGTTCTTGGTGATTTGGTCCTTATTCAAAATGAGGAGAGGAACCAGACCAAACTTGACCCTAAAAACAATGGTCCATTTAAAATTGTAGAAGTACTTGATGGTGATCAACACACGTTGAAATCATTGACCAGTAACAGAACTTATAAGTACGCTCATGATCGCCTAAAAAGAATGCCTCGAAGTTGCATCCCCGATGAATATGACTTAGAAAATAATGATTCTTAGACCGTGTGTTAGATTGTGTTTTAATAGAGAGTTTATTTAAAATGTTTGTGAATTATACCTGCCATTGTTGTTTGATTTGATGGATAAAGTTTTGAATGATTTCATTTTTTAATTTTGTGTTAAAAGTAACGTTGGTAACTGGATTCATTACCTCTTTAGTCTCACTTGTGAGTTGTAGCCGTAGCTCATGCAGTTTCTGTATAGAGTGCGCGGTGCGCATCTGACTCGTGAATGATGTGAATTTTAACGCTGGTGAAGTGTTATAAAATGGTGGTCGCTGGGTAAGTGACAAACCAAATAGTAACGTCAAGTCGCTGGTGAAGTGGCTATGACGATACGTCGCTGGTGAAGTGACGAACCAAATAATTACGTCAAGTCGCTGGTGAAGTGGCTATGACGATACGTTGCTGGTGAAGTGACGAAGCAAATAATTACGTCAAGTCGCTGGTGAAGTGGCTATGACGATACGTCGCTGGTGAAGTGACGAACCAAATAATTACGTCAAGTCGCTGGTGAAGTGGCTATGACGATACGTTGCTGGTGAAGTGACGAACCAAATAATTACGTCAAGTCGCTGGTGAAGTGGCTATGACGATACGTCGCTGGTTAAGTGATTGTGTAAAGCGAAGCCGCTGGTTAAGCGACTGAGCATAGGTTAATGAATTCAGTTCTAACAAAGATCTTTGTCTCAATTTGATGTCAATGAGTATCCGTTTGATTGGAATAATAATGGACTATAAAAATGAAAGTTATGAAGTTGAAAATAATTTTATTTGGTAACTCCATCATTCTTTCCACTTGGGCAGGAAAGGCCGAGAGAATGTGTTACTTTCTTGGTATCGTTTCCATTCCAGGTGAACAACACGAGGACGTGTAAGCCGTCAGAATGGCCGTGTCGGCGCGGCACTATCAGACGTGACGTATAGCGTGACGTTAATCGTCATCTGTCACTCTGACAGCTGTCACAGTGGCAAACGTCAAGCAAGGATCGGGCCTACCTCCCTCCGCCGGCTCGTCTGGGTGCACTTCCGTTTCCGGCAAGGACGAACACACACTTTTTTTCACGAAATAAAACTAAATCCAATTCCATTGCGATAAACGCGTGTTATTTTAATTGTTAAGTGAGTGTGATTGATTAAATCGATATCGAGAAGACGCTGGAGTATTTATTTTGGAAACCCTATCGCCATAGATGACGACACCGACTCTGCATCAGAAAACGTAGCGAACGCCCCTCCGATATGTATTTATTTACAAAAAAAGTATTTAAATATGTCTATCCGTTGTCTAGTACCCATAACACAAGCCTCGTAGCTTAATTTGGGACTAGAGAATTTGTGTGATTGTTGTGAAATATTTAATTATTATTATTGGTTAGCGATTGGCGCCAAGTTCATCAAGAAGTCAGTTGCGCTACTTTTACATGACTTATACAGAATAAATGCATTACTCGTATATAAAATTAATTTTAAGTAGTACTTAATTACAGTTACTATACAGGGTGAATACGAAATCGTGTAATTCCTTTAAACGACATGTTCAGCTGCTTATATAGAACGATTCTGCAAGGGTCATTTGCCCATCAGAAATCACAAGAATAAAAATCAATTTAAGATCGCAGTAGAGAAGATGAGTGCTTACTTAATCATATGATATCATTTAATGAGAAAAAAAAGTAAAAAAAAAAACTACCTATCAAACTAATTCAAAATTATTCTCAATTTATTACGCGCAGTGAACGGTTACCTTTTCAATGACCTTGGATTTCAATGCACTCGGGTCGGGCGTTTGACAGGACGGGAGGTGCGGGCCGCGCGCGCAATGATCAAAACAGTCTTCAGATCTTTCTTTTTATGTGTAACTTATCGATACGACTAATGACTAGTTCCTCAGTTAAAAAAGCCACAAAAGACAAACAATACCATAAACTTGCTTGATTCCATTAATTTATCGTCAAGCTAGAGTCCCAAATTGTGATTCGAATCAAGAAACTCATACTGAGAGGCTAGAAAGAACGTCTGTTTTAATGAAATGTGTAATTCCAGCTTGCTTAGTAAAACAATCTCTAAACATTGCTCACTTAAGCTAAACGTAAACTCCTAAATAAACCTAGCAGGAATTAAAAGCTCAGCTCGTGATAAAATAAGACTGATTGATTGAGCACGTAGGTACACCACAGACCAGTCCTAGTCTAGTCACTGAGCACTACCTACCTGTGTTGTTTACACCACAATAAGACAAATGTGTGAGTAATGAACACGATCACTGTACTCCAATGTAAGTAAATCAAAGGGCATTTAAATAACACTTACCACCATAACACATGTCATGTTGTACACTTAACATAAATTAACCTAATTCGACACTTGCAACATACTATCACATCACACGACTCACATTCGTACATTTGGAAATAAAGACTCGCTCATGAATCGTTGCCATTGTTTGTCGTTAACTTGTGTCACTGATATTGTTAGTTTTAATTTCTCATTTTGTTCCTGAGTGAGGCCCTACCCCTAAAGCGTTATTGTCGGATCTACCTAGCACTTCACTCGCACTCATCTGCAGACATGTGCGAGAGGGACGGATAGAGCCGAATGAAGCGTTGTTTAGGAGTAGGCTGTCTGCTCCCAACCCGAAATGAATACGCAAACAAATTTAAATCTTATCTTTTTGCCAGACGGTTGATAGCTCGCCGATATTTGACTCACAAAACTAGGCGCTAATAACGAACATTTTTAGCCACTTTCGCACGTGTTCTTATGGCACGAAGGATAACATTGGGGCTTTTGTCAGTTAATAACAATGGGTTCGAACTCGCTGGAACCTACTATTTCTTTTGTTTTATTTCAAGAAATAAGTAATAAAACAATGCTTTACTGAAAAATAAGAATACTTAGAAGGTTTTTTTACTTGTACAAATGTTTGGTTTGGTAATTGATGTGTAAAAAACTCGAAAAAAGCAGTGAATTAGGTTTCATGATAGGTACCTACCAACTCGATTGCGATAAGCGCAATTACGAATAGTCTCTTTGTTAATCTACAACCACGGGCTTCTCGACTTCTTAGTATTGTTTACATTGAATTCCAACTTTCCCTTCATACTTTTTACCGGCTTAGGACGGTCAAAATTGTCAATAGAAAAAAATACAAACTATTACTCTTAGTATTTTCTACTGAATCTTATTTAGAAATAAGGCTTATCATAATTTTGGCGTATTTAAAAAACGATACACGGGCAGGATAATCAGCTAGGGTAAGGTCTTGGACTGGCTGGAAATGGTAGGGGTGCTGTCCCGATAAGTTCAATAACTTCCAGACGTAGCCCTGACTGACTCTAAACCTCCGTGCCGCCTCCCGTGTGCTTGCCATTGGATTTGCCATAAAAAATCGGCGTATGGCTCGATAAAGTGCCCTAGGGTACACAGGTGCACGGCCACGCGCTTGTGCATGGCCAGGGACGGTTAGTTGGCCGAAATCGAGAAGATTTTGAACCATTCTCAAAATTCGTCGAGCAGATGGCACTTGCGACTCTGGGTATCGAACCCGGAACCACTCCCTAGTCTCGCTCATATTTTGAGTGCGAGAGTACTCAAACACAAGTTCTGCGAGCTCCCGATTCGTGAGCGGCATCGCGATAAATTATGCAACCGATCGAAACAAGTGCAAAATTTGTACTAACATTAGAGTACCTTCACATATCAAAAAAAACCCTATTGCATAGTCCATAAGGTCTTTTCCAAAAAGCCAGTCGGCAAATGTTTGGATAAATGGGTAAGAAACAACTGAAATCACTTTTATTGTAACAGATTCAGCTCGCGATAAAATAAGATCGAATGATTGAGCTCGTACACCACAGACCAGTTCCTAGTCATTGAGCACTACCTACCTGTGTTGTTTACACCAAATAAACTAATCGAAAAAAAAACTTACATGTAGTTCCATGGAATATTCACTTACACAATCATCACCACACGTGCACGTCCTTTTGTGACATACCTTATGAAGAGAAATTACACCACAAAGCACTAGGTATTGTCACAGTATTGCAATAACCTCTAAAACACACAAAATTTACGTCGACTGCGCAAGCGACGCGGGCTTCCGGGTGCAGTGCAATGTCAAACTACGACATGTTAATTAAAATTTCACTAATTGATAATCTCCATTAAACAAAATCTAAGAACGCGAGACGCAACGCGACGTTCCAATCTGCACTACTGCATTCTTCGTACTGAACTTTCACACTGATTATTACTAACAACAACAAACCAGTAACAATTTAAATTTAATTTGAGTTTATGCAAAAAATTGCAAAACTAGCTCTTATTCTCTTGACATAGGATAGTTATGGATGCTATGGCGGCGAAATGCCTTCATGGTAGCACGTGTCGAGGCGGCTGCTTTGTACAAGAGTATTTTTTATTGCAAGGCAATAAAAGTGGTCTTTTATTGCCTTGCAATGCAATACTTAAAAGCCAGTGTGTGAGCAAGTGTTTGAAGAAATGAGTAAGATAAGAAACAACTGAAATCACTTTTATTGCCTTGCCATAATTTCGCCTAAAAAATACTCTTGCAAATACTCGTGCCGTCATAAAAGCATTTCGCCGCCAAAGCGTCCATAACTATCCTATGTCAAGGGAATAAGAGTTAATTTTGCTATTTTTTGCATAAACTCAAATTGTTACTGGTTTGTTGTTGTTATTAATAATAAATGTGAAAGCATGCAGTAGTGCAGATTGGAACGTCGCCGCGTCGCGTTGCATCTCGCGTTTTGAGGTTTTGTTTAATGGAGATTATCAGTTAGTGAAATTTTAATTAACATGTCGTTGATGTCGTAGTTTGACATTGCACTGCACCCGGAAGCCCGCGTCGCTTGCGCAGTCGACGTAAATTTTGTGTGTTTTAGAGGTTGTTACAATACTGTAACAATACCTAGTTCATTATTGTTTAGTTAGTGCTGTGTGGTGTATTTTCTTATCATAAGGTATGTCACAAAAGGACGTGCACGTGTGGTGATGATTGTGTAAGTGAATATTCCATGGAACTACATGTAAGTTTTTTTTTCGATTAGTTTATTTGGTGTAAGCAACACAGTAGGTAGTGCTCAGTGACTAGACTAGGGACTGGTCTGTGGTGTACCTACGTGCTCAATCAATCAGTCTTATTTTATCACGAGCTGAGCTTTAATTCCTGCTAGGTTTATTTAGGAGTTTACGTTTAGCTTAAGTGAGCAATGTTTAGAGATTGTTTTACTAAGCAAGCTGGAATTACACATTTCATTAAAACAGACGTTCTTTCTTGCCTCTCAGTATGAGTTTCTTGTTTCGAAACACAATTTGGGACTCTAGCTTGACGATAAATTAATGGAATCAAGCAAGTTTATGGTATTGTTTGTCTTTTGTGGCTTTTTTAACTGAGGAACTAGTCATTAGTCGTATCGATAAGTTACACATAAAAAGAAAGATCTGAAGACTGTTTTGATCATTGCGCGCGCGGCCCGCACCTCGCGTCCTGTCAAACGCCCGAGTGCATTGAAATCCAAGGTCATTGAAAAGGTAACCGTCCACTGCGCGTAATAAATTGAGAATAATTTTGAATTAGTTTGATAGGTAGTTTTTTTTTTACTTTTTTTTCTCATTAAATGATATCATATGATTAAGTAAGCACTCATCTTCTCTACTGCGATCTTAAATTGATTTTTATTCTTGTGATTTCTGATGGGCAAATGACCCTTGCAGAATCGTTCTATATAAGCAGCTGAACATGTCGTTTAAAGGAATTACACGATTTCGTATTCACCCTGTATACTACTCTATTTATCTGGACAACAGTCTGACAACAGACATAATTCAAAGCGAGCGGAGCCGCGGGAACAGCTAGTTGTATAGAATTTTAAATAAATTCAAAATGCAGGCAGACTTAGCATAAACATGACATTATTTACATGTTTTGCTCGCAAAAAACATCGAAGGTACTTTATTTTCCGAATGTTATTGCTGGCCTGAAATTGTCAAGAATTTATCTATTTTTATACATACCTACTTCTTCAGTTTCTAGGAGTAAACATCAAAAAAATATTCAGGCAGGTTACATATTACTTTACAAAAATCTACATTTTACATGAGAAATCACATGAGTGGTTTTGCGAAAACCGGTGTGGGTCGTTTTTTTTTTACTGATGATCAATGTACAGTTGCCAGTTCATCAGGCCTCCATTTTTATTGCAAGATCACAATAATATAATATAATATATTTATCTACGGACATATCATTAGTGCTCTATAATGCGTTCAGAAACCGTAGGAAATGACCAGCATTACTACAACCAATTTTACTATGAGAACTTTCTTATCTGTGGCAGTAGGTAAAATCTGTACTGTAATGTTATAACAGTATAAATTTCTGTAAGGTTATGACTTTAAATTTGGAACAGCTGTCAAAACTAAAGTAGGTCTCTATTCTAGTATCCATTGATATTAAAGCAGTTATCGATATGAAACGTCAAATTCAGTATGTTTTTTTAATCCAAATCGCACGACATATGATCACGAGTGACATGAGGATAGGGACTTCATTCGTTTGTCTATGATATAAAAAAAATCGTCGTGACGGAGGATTGAATTACCCGCCATTACTGTTGTCATTCATTTGTTTGTTGGTTTTTCTTTTTTTGTTACCTCTGAACCCATCTTAGAGTACTTATGATATGTGTGTAGATAAAGTAGTGTATGCAACTGTACATAATTAGGCCTTAAAAAACTCGTGTGATGCTATTATGAAACTCGCTGACGCTCGTTTCATAAAACCACATTCGTGTTTTAAGGCCCCTCATTATGTATCAGTTGCATAAACTACTATTATTAACCATAACGCTCACAAACCTCCGATTCGGTGACGACATCGTACTGTTTGCCAATACTTCTGAAGGTCTCGAGATCATGCTCGAACAGTTGAGATCAGCAAGCCTTGAAGTTGGGCTGAGGATGAATAGGTCAAAGACCGAAGTCATGACAAACGCTACCAAAAACACTGTGGTATTAGATGGGCAGGCGATGCGATACCTTGACGAGTACGCATACTTGGGCCAGATTGTCTCCTTCGGAAACAGGCAGGTTAAAGAAATCGGGCGCCGCATCGATAACGCCTGGAAGAGCTTCTGGTCCATGAAAGCGTATATGAAGGGCAACTTGCCTATATCGCTGAAACGAAAACTCGTCGACACTTGCATTCTGCCCATTCTTACCTACGGGGCGCAAACCTGGTCATGGACTGAAAGTCAAAAGCAAAAACTCAAGGTTTGCCAAAGGGCCATGGAGCGGAGTATATTAAGTATAAAGCGGAGTGATTGGATCCGAAATACTACCATTCGCTCCAGGACCGGTATCGCTGATGTGGGCAACAAAACCGCGAAATTGAAGTGGGAGTGGGCGGGTCACATCTGCAGGATGCATCCAGAGCGGTGGGCCCGAGTCGTCACCAAATGGGATCCTACAGACGGCTATCGCCGAAGAGGCAGACCCAAGAAACGATGGTGTGACGACTTGGTCAATACAACACGGGACTGGGAAACGTTGGCAATGGACAGGGACAGGTGGAGAGATTTGGGGGAGGCCTTTGCCCAGCAGTGGGATGATGCAGGCTAATTGAAAATAAAAAATTAACCATAAAGACAAAAACATGTTACATAGAGTTGAGAAAATAATACATAAGCATTTTAAGTGCAGTGTACATAAGAAGAATTTGTGTGCACAAGCGCATTGTTTGCAAATACCGCAGTGTTTACAGTGATGTGTTAGCCAACCGATTGCAGTAAGTATATTCAATTATACGTGTAAAAATAACGAGCAAAAATAACTGAAGGCATGTACCCCCAGAAAGTTCTGATTCTGGGAGCATTATTAGATTAGTAATTGAAATCTTTTTAGTTTTCAGAGAAATTTTCGTTAGTATATGAAATTTTCTTCTTCTTCTTTTTATTTTATGGCGACAATTCAGTGTTGATGGAGGTGGTGTTGTCTCACGTTAAATGCATTTTTAAAACCATCTTGTACATCTGGTTTTCTGTTAAGCCTTTAACAAAATTCCGCAACCGGCAGGGACAGTCAAAGACTCGCAGGCTCCTGTATGGCCCATTCTGCGGGGATCGAAGCCTCGTACTTGTGTAGCGGTAAAAGATCATTGCACATAAAATTGTTTCCAGAATCAGCAGAGCTAAATTCGACCAAAATTCTATATCATCCGATTTTTTTGATAAAATCCAGGGTGACTTTAAACCTGCCGAGCCTAATAGGCTGGATGAATGTTTGGGCCGAGGGCTCTAAATCAATACGCGAAATATGTACTATTAATGGTCCTTTGTCGAGGTTTGCTTAGGATTTAAGTGCAATAACAATCAACGGATGAATAACGGTAACGATTCGGTTTGCGGGCTCCGCTGGCTCATCGTGTTCGAGACGGCGTTTTGTAGCCGTATGAGAGAAAACAACCGGGGACAAATCTACATCTAGTTTCAAAGGTGATGAGCCCGGTCCGGAGAATCGGGCGGCGGTAGGAGTGTTATTTTTCATTTTAATAAAACTTACTAGGTGACAAGAGGTTGCAATTTTACCCCCACCAAATTTTAAAAATAAAAAGCTACCGCATTTTTCAAAACTTCGCCTATTGGTGTGCCAGCAGTGCTCGATTTCGCGCATGGCCTCCCAATTGTTGCGGTTGCCTATTAGGTCTTAGTGTTAGATTGGATCAAGATTCTTCGTTTGTATTGCGTTGCGTCTAGCATCTTTGATCTTGCAATAGACGGAGAGACTGCGAGGACAGTTATGAGTTAGAAAGTGACGACGTTGGCACATTTTTTGGCCGTATGTCTTTCTGCTGATTTTTGATGCCAGTCTAGATTTGGGTTATTCACTTAGTATCCCGATCCGCGTGGCTCCCGTCCCGGGAACCCTTAATATGAATTTTAATTGAGTTCATCGAGATAACATAAATAAGGGTTGTCTGGGAAAGGGGCCTCGGGGATCGGGGTACTCAGGCATAATAACCCGTAGATTTTAGTCGTACCATTTTAAATTTCCGAATGAACTAATCGTCTTTAAATATAAAGCACTACTCCCTGAGCCGTTGTCTGTAGTTTCGGGTGTAGCCATCCCTGCACTGTTACAAGTTTTACCGCGCGAGCGAATCTGCTGGCTAGACCCGAAAAATACGATGGAATTACGGCCTCTAAACCGACTATGGATATGCATAAAAATATTGTTCTACAAACGACAAAACTACAACATAAAATTTTCGACTTTTTACAATAACACAGTAAAGACTATGACGCAAGTTTAGTGACGTTATGAGGATTCTAGAAGGTGAAATATGTTTATCTACTGAATATTTTAAACAACAACTGTGCCGCAAGGTCAATGTGAACGTCTTTGTATCCTTGTTACAAACTTAGATTTATCATCCATTTCTCATTTACCCCATTTATCAAGTAGATAAGTAAATTATTTATTAGACACACAATACAACGTAGGGATACACAGTGTGTCATAGAAGGCTCCGCTCCGTACACGTATATGCCATGTATGTAGTTACATGTAAATGTATATACCTCGATTTCATCCCTTTGGCATTCAATATCCAATGTACCGGAAACAGTTTACATAGGTACATATTTTGATTCGATAGATAGAGAACTCTAAATGCACATTGCAAAGAGAGAGTACAAAACTTAACATACACAGAATAATGCACAGTTTATCGTTAAGAGCGATCTTTTCCAGACAACCTTCGGCTTTAGGATATTGTTATTTATTATTTAATTATTTTATTTACTACTATTTAGTTGCAATAACGCCTTTACTACAAGTAATTAAGATAACGCAGTGTACCCTGACGTGTTGTCGTGTGTTATGTCTTTTTTTTAAACTTGTCTGTAATGCAATGTATCTCAAGAGTTGAGCTTCATGTAGACGATACTGGAACCACAGCGGCGCCGGACCGAAATCGCGCGTACCCGAAATATTGTAATCCGTAGAGAACGCGCATATCCGTATCCGGAATCCGTAAATAGCGTGCTGAAGAGCCGGATCGACGACGCATACTCATCATCTCTGTAAACATGCGGTCTTGGGACGGCTCCGGTGCGGTTTCGGTGTCGTCTACATGAAGCCTTAATCTATCTATTGATAGCTCAGGTCAAAAAGGAATGTTGATCTTCGTAAGTAAAACCAGTCTTGTAATTTTTAAACACTTTTATTCTACAAACACTTGATTTATATTATAACACAGCTCTAGAACATTGACTAGTTCATTAGCAACGACCGCCTTCTACCAGAGTCGATACACTAATGATCCCCCCCGTCGGTATCGCTCACTTCAAACATCGGTTACCCCCGCCATTTTTACGAGTTTCACATTAAAGACACTGGGGGCGCTACTTGTTTCCCGGATGGCCGGAGTGAGCGATTCCGAATAAAATATTATAAGGATTTATTTTGACTTTAAAAATTATTAGTTACATATATCATTAAAATTATATTTGAAAATATACTATTACTGAATTTATTATTTGTTCAAATAAAAAAGTCTAAAAATGGGTTATTCATTCAAATAATGCTTACACTATCTATATCTCCTTCCTTTTTCAGGTAGCCTCGTCGTTTCTTCTCCTGGCGCGGCTGGCACGTCCCAGGACGTTCCAGCCCAGGCCGGCTGTCCCTCGCCGTAATGCTGATTCACTGGCCTGGTCTGGTCACTGGAAGTCGAACGCCGTCCCTTCTTCTCGCTGTCGTAAGTGATACAAATGAGTTTTTGTTATCTGTCGACTATGTCCAGCTTACTGTAAGCCGCGTCACATAAAAAGAACGCTGGAGAGAAGGAGTTTGTGCGTGGGAGCAGTCGCTATCTCACTTGCTTGCGCCTGCGCAGACGTGCGGCGCGCGAAATGCTCGCTCCCCCCCCCCCACTTCAAACCACCGATGAGACCCGTGTTTCTTCTAGTGCGTAGGTGAATGTTCGCGTTCTTTTTATCTGACGCGGCTAGTATACCTACTTCAACGTTGGTGCCATTTTAGAGGCCCTGGGTTTGAATCCCAGGTCGAGCCAAAATTGTTTCTGAGATTTTCCATCATGAATTTCTCAAAAACAGCTCGGAGTCGGGAAGTTGGCGGTGTAATCCCGTTCCTCGGAACGGCACGCCTGAACTTCCTCCGGTCATGTCGGATTGCCGTCTCACCGAACTTTGAAAGTGATGGAACAGTGGGTGCACCTGTGTATTGCGCTCAAACTAAACTTGTGCACTATAATATCTCCTGGTGGTCGAAATCGGCTAGAAGAAATATAATAACTTCAACGTTACTTCGCGTGGCGCTGGATCATCACGGGACTGATGTTCCTTGCCGTGATACGGTCCCAAAATCGCTTCTAGCTATGGTGAGGCAACTTAAAAGAGTAAAGAAGCCGCGTCCTTAGATCAAACCTGAACAGAAGAAGATACGGTATGTCCTTACAATCGTCACAACCACGGCTACAGTTACACCAACCGACATAATAGTATAGACTCTAATAGTAAATCTGGACCTCACAGCACTGACAAGAGCGGAGTAGCAGGTCCATTGCACTCGGTTTAGTAGGACCATGCGCGACAAGCTCTAACCGTATCTCCCTCTTTTTGGATTGATCTAAGACCGCGTCAGGAAAAAGAATGGTGTCTCTAATGGCACTGACATCATATGTCGCTGAGTACGTTGATAACTTTTATTATATTTATATTCTGGGTCAAGTGCATGTCGGACCACGCATAAAGTATACGTATACGTGACACTCACGCCCAATGTCTATTTAAGCCTAATCTTTGCAGAACCAATGCTGGAAAACGTGCACCACTTCAACGTTTAATGAAGTCCTATGATATGTATTTCTCAGATGTCGATTTGTTTAAGCTTACATCCACGGCATTTAAAAAACAAGTAAAACTCAAACTACATGAAATAAATAATATCTAAGTGTCTAAAATAGTTTAATAATATACTTCCATCAAATCTTTTTTGCAGTTCTGGCTAGAGTAATATCTACCTATATATATACTTAAATTAATTAATTATAGCTAACTTATGTAACTTGTTTTTCCGGAGTGATCTCATTGAAACCTACACATAATTTTTCGTTTATTTAACTTATTAGGTTGGTATAAAAATAGAGGCTAAAATCTTTACATGTACCTAAGAAGGGGATAATGGTGCTGGTTGTACAATAAGTAATATTAATGTAAAACAGTTTGTAACCTGAATTGTAAATAAAGTAGGGTTCCGTAGTCAATTTTGGCACCGCGCTAAATAAAGCTGATAAAAAAGTGTTGTATGGAAACCCTATCTTATTTTCATAGTTCTTTTCAACGATACAGACAAGGGGTTGCACTCAAAAAATAATTCACCCCCCCCCCCTTTACATGTATAGGGAGGTAAGGGGTAATTTAAATTTTTCGTATTTTTAAAAATGAGATCTATATGTGAAGTATTCTCGAACCAAGTTACATGCAAATCAGTCCATAAACGTACAAGATATTCTGCTGTGACAGACTAGGACGGACTGAACGATCTTAAAAGGGTTCCTTGTCGAACCCTAAAAATCAATTAGTGACGACAGCTCTTTTGACCTTCCCTTGTGTGTCATTGAATAAAAAACCCCAAATAGTAACGAACCGTGTTTATGTAGGGTTCTGCGTTTTATTTTAATGATAAGTAGGTATCTATTATGATAACGCTTACAAAAAATATCAAACCAATAGTCTTTATTATAACTAACTTCATAACTTTATATAAATAATCATTTAATAAACGGGTCCCTTGCGACTACGCCTGCATAATATAGAATTCCCATGGGTCAGAAAGGTTTTTTGGAAATGATTGCTCCTCGCGATAAAACACTTCGAGAGGAATAGTTCTAAAACCGTTTTCGCAGCGCACGCAACGGAAGCCCTCAAGGATGAATTATTTTCCTCGTTTTTTTCACATTTTCTATTATATCTTCGCTCCTAATAGTTGCAGCGCGATGTTATATAGCCTAAAGCCTTCCTCGATAAATAGTTTATTCAACACAAAAATATTTTTTCAATTCGAACTAGTAGTTCCTGAGATTAGCGCGTTCAAACAAACAAACAAACTCTTCAGCTTTATACTATTTGTAAAGATTGTTTTAGCTATACTATAGCTAAAAAAAATTAAAAAAACAATTTCAATTGTTTTAGCTACAGAATAGCTAAAAGAATTCAAAAAATGGTTCCGTAGTTCTAAAGAACACGAGCTTTGTTGATTAGGTATTAATATTATAATTTTTTGTAATTTTTTGTTTTAATATTCGTGTAAAATGGCTTGTTACATGTCAAATATAATACGTTGTTCAGTATGTTCTATAGGTTCACATAGATATGAAGGGTTTTCATCTTGTACTAGTTTTCCTTTGGTTAGCTGTGGGCGCCAAGTCTCAAGATGAGGGTAAGTATTTAATTTAATAATACATATTAAATATAACTTCCAAGCAAGTAAATGCTTTAAACGGCCAGTAAAATTTATTCTAGTTAAAACTAATTTATTATGATTGTTTCTAGTAACCTTTTCATCCCACCATCTCGGAAAGAGTATGTTTGCTCTTCAATATCAGAGTGCAAAAGCCGTTTTTATTCTCTAGAGGATAAAGTAATAAAGTAGTCTTTTTAACAGGCTTTTATTAGATCGGGTGTATGAATGTATGTAACGGAATTTTTGAGCTCAATTTTCACCAACTTCCAGAAATTGGATTAATTTTAAAATTTGCAGGGAAGGTATCCACGTGGCCAAGTGAAGCCGTGTGAAGGAAGCTCCTCAGAACATGGCAGGATCCTTGTCTATAAACATTATGCGAAGTCTTTCAAAGGACAAGTTGATTAAGATTATTATGAATTGAAAATGCTAAGTTCACAGCATCCGACATGGTCGGAAGTGTCCAAAATTTTGGTTATTTCTTAGTTCTAAGTAAACTCCAATAAATCAGTACTTTTAAGACATGTAAGTGACCCTGGTTAATATAAAATTAAACATTTGTCGACTTACACTGGAGAGACAACTGGAGTGGCTTCCATTCGAAGACATACGCCAGCGGGCCTAGTATGCACAGCAAAATGTATCGTCGTAGATCATATCCGAAGGAAGTCCAAATTCACCCTGAGGGTCGAACGGTTGGAATCTCGCCACAAAGTAAATTTTAATTCATTTGTGGTGAGGGTCCCGACCCATCATCTTGCGAAATTCATGAAGGAGGACTTCTGGCCGCAGGGAGTCGTTTTTCGGAAATTCAGGGGACACCTTCCTGCCGACATCACCGCGCGTGCCGTATCAAATCGCTGACGCGTGTGTTTGTGTAATACCTACCTAAAGATACTATTTTAATTTATCAACTGTTTTATAAGAATATGTATGTTAGACTTTAAGGTATTTATAATATGGGCCATCGTTGTGTTATAATTGTGTAGCCTGAAATAAACGTTATTATTATTAGTCGTGCGTAATTTGTATGGCCGTATCGTTTTATCGACTGTTGCTAACATGACAGGCTAAGAAGTCATCATCATTCTGTTTAGTATGGAACGAGTAAAACGCAAGACGGCTATCAACGCACTGGCTTTATTTAGCAAATGAAGCGCGGGCGCAGCCGCGCAGCTAACTTCACTACGTAAGTAGATACATACATATATAACAATTTTCCCCCCACAAAAAGAAATGAAAAGTAATGCTAAAGGAAACGTTTATAATCTACGGGAGGGCGGGCGCGTTTTGATCGCCCTTCTACCCTTGGTGCCTCGACTTCCGCAACATCGTAAATTTCGTCGTCGTCTGATTCCGGTGGTCGTCGGACACCCCTGGTCATGGTCACATAAGACTCGCCTGGCAGTTCTATGACCTCAGGTGGCGGCAGTGCCGGCGGCGGGGTTGCCGGTGAACTCGCATTTTGATCCCCTTCTTCCCCTTCTTCAACGAGAGAATTTTCGTCAGCGTGTGAAGAGACTGATGGCGTAGGTTGTGGTATGGATGTTGCGATGATGTCAATGTGATGTGATGTGATGTGATGTTTTCAAGCCAACTCCTTCCACATTCAGGCTCTGAAATGCTCTTCCCGAAAATATAAAACAGGCTCCCAGCAAATTATCATTCAAGAGACTCATTCGCACCCACTTTCTTACTTTATCGCAACCGTCATTATAGATCTTTCTTTAACAGTTCGTCAAATTTATTTATTTATTTAGTGCTCAGACCAAAAAAAAAGGGATTTAGTGTATATTTGTATATATTATGTGTATTGTCAAATATGTAATCATATATATATATATATATATATTTTATCTTATGTGTCATATAATTCTTATTTTTTTTCATTTTCTCTTTTATTTATTTTGTCGCACCGCCCACTAAACATTTCTGCTTAGCCCAAAGGTATGACTGGTAGAGAATGCCCTACGGCGTTAAGTCCGCCTTTTGTACAAAGTATTGTTGTGCAATAAAGCTTAAATAAATAAATAAATAAATGTCGGAAAAGATATTATTGTCCTTGGGACTTGCGACGCTGTCGCTGAGTAGGTAATCATTAGTGTGTGGGGATGCTTGTTTACAATGTAACAATTGATTTAAATGTTTTTTTACTAAATTTAAGTTTAAACAGTCTTTGATGAGAAACAGTCTTTTCCCTATTTTTTTTACAATTACACCCTTAACCCAATTGAATTTATTATTGTTGGAGAACTTCTTATACCACACATTTTGTCCAATCGTAAGTATTCTATCCCATTCTACCCCAATGTTGCTCATATTGCAAGGACTGTTTTGAATAAATACGGTCAGCAAGTGTTGTAGAAGAGGGCGGCGGCGGCGGCGGGCGCGGGGAGATGAGGTCGAGACGCGACCTCAGCTTGCGGCCGAACAATAGTTGAGCCGGGGACGATCCTGTTGCTGAATGTATGGAATTTCTATAGTCAAAAATATACTTCAACAGATTTAACCTACTTTCTCGTACATTTTTACTGATTTGCAGGCTACTTTTATACCGCGTTTTATTATTTTCACATACGATTCAGCTTGGTCATTGCTAGCAGGGTGGTACGGAGGTAACGTCATATGGGTGATTCCGTTTAATTTACAAAAATGTTGAAATTCTTGGGCACAAAACGATGTTCCGTTATCCGTGACTAAGGTTTGCGGTAAACCAAAACGAGAACAAAAATCATAAATTTTATCTATAACGTTGATTGCTGTGCAGCTGTTCATCTCGTATGTCTCTAACCATTTTGAGTAAGCATCTACGATGACAAGGTACATTCGTCCATGAATAGGACCCAAAAAGTCGAGATGAATGCGTTCAAACGGTTGTGAGGGGAAAGGCCAGGGTGCGATAGGGGCACGCGGGGGAGAGGCGCGCAACTGCAAGCATACGTCGCATGCGCCTATCATCTGCTCAATAGCACTATCGATGCCCGGAAACTTGCTTCGGCTTTTGTTTTCACAATGCCTAAATGTGATCTATGAAGTTCCGTCATAACTTTTTCGCGAAGTGATGTTGGTATCACGACTTTATGACCGCGCATAAGGCATCCGTTTTCATAAGACAGCTCTTGTTGACATTGCTTAAATGGTTTTAACTCACAATCGGAAACCGATTTCGGCCAGCCCTTAAGTACGTATTGTTTAACCTTAACCAATATGTTATCATTATTGGTTGCATCACGTAACTCCTCCATTGTTACCGGAAGCGAGCCTTGCACGACGAAGCACACGTAAGCAGCGCGGTCGCATAAGTCCGCCTCCCCGTGAGCGTTCCCTGACGCGTTTTGTTCTATAACGCTCTGCAAACTAGCGCGCGATAAGTAATCAGCTGTATTGTCTGCACTTTTTATATACTCAATGTTGTAATTATACCCACTTAAAAATAGGGCATAGCGCTGTAGTCGATTCGCCGACACCTCTGGTATACCTTTATGTGGACCGAAAATAGAAAGCAGCGGTTTGTGATCGGTTCTTAAAATAAAAGGGATTGATCTCCCGTACAAATACTGATGGAATCTCCTAACTCCAAATATAATGGCCGTAGCTTCTTTTTGTATTTGTGAATATCGGCGTTCAGCATTATTCAGTGTACGGGACGCGAAAGATATTGGTTTTTCAACGCCGTCTTCACATATTTGTGACAAAATAGCACCTAATCCGTTAGGGGACGCGTCTACTGTCAGTATAATCTTAGCCTGGGGATTAAAGTGTGTTAAAACTTGATCTGACGCTAGCATTGTTTTAACTTTTTTAAAAGCTTCCTCCTCACAAGAAGACCAACACCACTTATTGCTTTTCTTTAGACGTTCGTACAACGGACTCAAAATACTAGAAGCACTAGGAACGAAACCTCTGTAGTAATTCACTAGTCCCAGGAAGGACTGTAGTTGAGTTACGTTTGTAGGTCTTGGTGCATCAAGAATTGCTTTTACTTTGTCCGCTGATTTCTTAAGTCCTTCTTTGTTTATGACATATCCTAAATAACTAATTTCATTCTGAAAAAAAATCACATTTTTCCCGCTGTAAGGTTAACCCTGCATTCTGTAGTCTAAGTAGTACCTGATGTAGTCTGTCCAGGTGTTGCGCACGGTCACAACCGGTGACAAGGACATCATCAAGTAGGACGAGTACTCCGTTTATGCCTGCAAGTAAGTTCTCCATAGCCCGCTGAAATATCGAGGGCGCGCTGGCCAACCCGAACACCAAACGCGTGTAAGCAAACAGGCCGCGGTGCGTATTAATGCAAGTTATTTTTTGTGACTCCTCGCTAAGGCAAAATTGGTTGTACGCCATAGACAGGTCCAGCTTAGTGAATTGGTTCCCACCATACAGTTTGGAAAAGAGCTCATTAACTGTGGGCAGTGGGTACTGATCGACATTTAATTGTTTGTTTATAGTTACTGAATAGTCAGCGCATATGCGCACTGAGCCATCCCGCTTTAACACCGGCACGATCGGTGACGCATACTCTGCATTATTAACCGGTCGGAGCACGCCTAACTCAACTAATCGTGCCAATTCATTTTCAACCTTATCTCTTAACGCAAAAGCCATAGGTCGAGCTTTGCAAAATATCAGCTTGGCCCCTTCTTTTAGAGATAGATTCACCTCAAATAAGTTGAATTTACCTAGATTATCGGAAAATAGCCCGGGATACCTTAAGGGAAGAGATTTAACGGTTAGCTCGTTCTGATCGTGCACGGGACTAAGCTGTAGCAGGCCTCTCTCACTCGATGTACTTGCGCGCGGTAATAGCCTACTCTCGCCGGCACCGACTGCAGTGCCGATTCAGTGGGCTGCCAACAACCGTCGGACGCGCTCACGACGCACTATAATTATTTGTGTTACGCTTACGATCAATAAGTAATCTGTGCTTGTTAAACGTTAGCTTTATTTCAGAAAAATGACTTCTGGTGGTGGTTTGTGCTGTTGATGGGTGTAGGTCGAATACTAAGAGAAATAAAACGCTTTCTTTTTTTGTCTACCAGCTAATGAAGAAAATGTAATTTTTACCCGGTAAGTTAGTAATTTACTTGCAAAGTATAAAAAACAAACAAATTAGTAGGTGGTACCTACCGACGTAGGTAAATTGGATAAATTTAGGTAAATTGGGGTTCGGCTTTATTGAATTAAAATGTAATACCTACAGTGAAACATAGGTCAGTTACTTTATTGAAATCATACGTAAGTACCTAATATACCTATTAGTCTACTTTTTATGGGCTGCGCACCACTTACGAACTGTGTGTACCTACCTACCTACCTACTCGACGTGGTGGTTTAGTCGACTAATGACTCAATAATTAGCGAAATGACTAGGTACCTACATAGTTGACAATAAAATTGACCGATTCTCGAAATGTACCTACCTACTAATAATCTACAAACGACAGATTCCACAAATGACAGATTTGTTTTAGAAAGAGATAGCAAGAGTCACAATTAAGTAAGGTAAAACAGGCAGTAATTGGCCACTTAAGCGATTTTTTTACTTTGTTTGAAGTTTTAATACTGATAAATAAGCATATATTCTTAAAGTTATATACCAAATTGTAGACTATTGCCTTGTAAAGATGGGTAAATAATCCAAAATAAAATAAAGGTCTTGTTATCAGATATATGTTTATTCATATAAAAAAACTCACTTTTTCGTAGTAACTGGCCACAAAAAACTAGTAACTGGCACTCATTTATCTAGTAACTGGCCAGTGTCTTAGTAACATAAATAACTCTTTCAAAAAGCCTCTCTTGATACTAAATCTAATGAAGACATATATAGCTACCCATTGACGGTAAAAAATAATCAACTTTCTTTGGATATATTTCTATTTACTACAGTTTTCAACAAAATTATAACATAATCCACTTCTGTTTATTGAGTTCAAACTATTTTTGTAATTTTTCTCTATGCGCCAATCTCGCAATGCCTTTTTCCGCAATACAAGTGGCTGAATTCTGGGCTGCCACGATATAATTTCTTGTGTTCCATCGACACGCTAAGAAGAAGAATGCCTTTTTCCAACCAGATTTTACAGAGAAAAGCAGCAACATCTGCTGGTTGTAATATTTGCGTAGCATTAGGGTAGAGCGCAATGAAATGTATGTTAAGGCTCCGGCAGAGTTCAGACACTTCTCTTGTTATATGCATCTTATGACCGTCGACAAACAATATGACAGGCAGGGAGATATTGTGCTTGATAACATCTGCATAGGATATGTTTACAATAAAGTCATAAAACACCGCAGCTGTCATCCTGCCCTTGTCACTTTTACCAATAGCGAAATCCGCAGGTACGCTGAAAACTACTTTATCTGGTATTCTCTGATAAGGATAAATGATCATGGGTTTACACACCAATCCAGCAGCAGAAAAAGTAAACATGAGGGTTATGTTCTCTTTTGATGAGCCCCTTTCAATTTGATAAACATGTTTACTACCTCTCTCTGCTAGCACTTTCCCAGTTTTGGGAGACACGTTGAAACCGGTTTCGTCTCTATTAAAAACTCGTGTGGGGTCTGCAATTACTTCGGTAAGCTCATTTTCCTCTATATAGCGTGCTATTTCCTGAAACCACTTGCGTATATCTGCTCCCGATACACACGCACTGGCATTTGTAACTCCTTCAGAAGTACGGACAGCTATAACGGAATTCAGCTCTAAACCATGCTTCTCCCGGTTTTTGGTCACGAAATGGATTAGGTCTGGGATGTTTTCAAAGGTAATCTTGTACGTCTCGTTGGATGTCTTCTTTTTTAAGTGGAAATCCACGCTTTACCAATGCTATTATGTGATCACATATCGCAGCTTTTTCATGTTGTGTAAGAATTGTATCAGGACCGGATTTAAATTTTGTCTGAGGATTCAACAATTTAAATTGAATACTACTTCTCGGTACTCCGGAAGTTTTACTTGCCTGTCGTATAGACCCTTCTTTATGGAAGACATAATTAAGAGCTTTATCTATGTCGTCCTTACTGTACTATCTTTTTTTGGCATATTTAAATTGGCAAGCCTGAAAAAAAAAACTTTAATCAGTAATTGGCCACCAACATTGAGTAACTAGCCACCTATGCCAGTTACTAGAAAAAGACGGTTATTTTTGCTGGTGTTTTTTTCCTACAATACTAAGCTCTTTTAGCAATTAAATACGGTCCAATTTTGTAGAAAAAACAACATGGGGTGAAAATGCAGTAACTGGCATGACCGGCCAATTATTGAAAAAAAAGTAATTTTGATAACCCATAAATGGCCACCCCCTAATACACTAGCTATATTCAAATGTTAATAAACCCAATGCCTAAATAAACAATACTTAACTTATTCCCAAGTCATATGAAACAAAATAAATATGAGTTTGTAGTGAAAATACTGAAAAACTTACCTTTTGCGATGAGGCAATCTGTTAACAATTTTGTAAGGAACCACTGTTCTTCTCGAGTCGACTCCGCCAAATGGCGGAAAATAACCTCAAATGCTTTGTCGCTGTAGTCTAGTGTCAAAAATTGGTATTAATATCATAGCTAAATAAACTACTGTTTCACGGGTTAGCTTAAAGATGCCGCTCTACGTCTTAAAAGCTTATTATAATGCGGCAAAATTTAAAGTGGCCAGTTATTGGAAGTGGCCAATTTCACCACATTTTACCCTAGCTCATAATTCGCTTGCAAGCTGAATTTCTTATTTCACATTTGTTATTCAATAATGTTATATTATTTTAACAACAGCCTATCAAATACCATTGTAGAAAAATGTGGTTGAAATATTTTTACCGAAAGTGTCAACCTTAGTTTGATTGTCACTTGGTCTCACGTCACGTGGTCTCGCGCAGCAGCGAAGCAATAGTGACTTTAAACTCAGAGCTGTAGGTGCATTTTTGTACGCGGCAGAAAAAGTAGTCTATTAACGCTGTAGGTATCGAAATTTTTCTACGGAGTGATTCATCTGTTACGTAGTAACTATTTAGTAATCTGTGGCTGTAGTTGAAATTTAGCAATAAAATCACGACCAAGTAGCGGTGGCCCTCCGCCTCGAACAACGTAAACATCTATCTCACGAGTCTTATCGCGCCACTGCAGAGATATTCGAGTGCAGCCTACACAGCCCAATACTTCACCCGTATAGCTTATTAGTTTCTTGTTCGTTTTCGTTAATGCACGATTATAAAAAAGTAACTTGAATGTTTCCTGTGATATGACGGTCACCGCTGAACCACTATCAATTTCAAATTGCAACCATTTCCCGTTGACCATCACCGACTCAACTAACGGCTCCCTGTGTACCGAACGAATGTTAAACAACTCACCGTCGTCGTCGCTTTCGCCCCCATCTACCTCACCTGTCGACGCAACGAAGTTCACTTTCTTGCACATGCGTGCCAGATGCCCTTTGTTATTACACTTTCGGCGAATACGAATACTTCGCGAAACGACACTCTTCAGCTTTATGATTATTATAGCCGCAGACCGAACACTTCACTTTATCACTATCACTACGACGCGGCGGGGCAGGCGCGGCGCCGGGGCGCGCGATCCGGTACAGCTGGTCGGCGTCGGGCGGCGCGGGGGGCGCGGTGGGCGCAGCGGCTGCGCTGGCGGCGGCTCGTGCGCTTCGCAAGCCCTCGGCCAGCTCCACGGCTCTTGATAGCGTTAACCCAGCTAACTCTTGCACGTACATTTTTTCCTTTTCGGGACCCGCTAACATCCCCATGATGAACCGGTCTCTTAGCACTTCCTCGATGTTAATAAATCCGCACTGTGAAGCGAGACCACGTAACCTGGCGGCCCACTGTGACGGTGTCTCCGTGGCATGTTGCGACGCAGCGTAAAACCGGTGCCGTTCGCTGAAACCGACTTGTTTCGGTGTGAAGTGGGCATCGAGAAGCGTGAGGATGTCCTGGAATGGCACTTCTTGTAATTCCTTGGGCAACGCGAGGTCCGTTGTGAGCTTGTACGTGCCCTCAGTGAGTGCGCTGAGGAGTATCGCCCGTCTTCTCTCTCCTGTTGGATCTTTGGCTTCGCTTAACTCGTTCGCAATGAACAATTGCATCAACCTGCATTTGTACGTCTTCCAAGTGTGCACTTCATGATCGAAACACGATAGTACACCGAAATTTGAAAACGACATTTTTTTTTTTTCTAAAGCGCGGGTAGAAATAAATACGTCGCCACTGTTTAGTATGGAACGAGTAAAACGCAAGACGGCTATCAACGCACTGGCTTTCTTTAGCAAATGAAGCGCGGGCGCAGCCGCGCAGCTAACTAACTTCACTACGTAAGTAGATACATACATATATAACAATCATTCATTATCACCGTCATCATCATGCCCCAGTCGGCGACGGCTGTTACACCTAACAGCCAAGTGTTTTTTACTTGGAACACAAAACCTTCACTTTTTCCGTGAAACACAATGGTTGTCAAAATATTCAGCTGCATATCAGCTGCTAAGAACAGGCAGAGCGCGCTTGATGTTATAATAATAACGACATCATTGTCTCGTGAAATTGTAAGTAAGTGGGATATTTAGTCAAGAACTAACTGCTAACATTAAACATGTGGCACCAGAACTTCTCTCTACAAACTTTGCTGTCTCCACCAATCACGGCGCTCCATAAAGGACTGTCACCATAGTTATTCCACCATGTCACAGATTATCCTAGGACATGGAGATACCTCTGTAACTCCTATGAGTTATCCTGAAAATAAACAGCTTGGTAGAATAGTCAAAATGTATGATCTAATCTTCCAAGAGAAGATAAGCTAAACAGGAAGATATTAGGTGTCCCAAAAAGTGCAGTGTCAAACGAGAGCCAAATAATACTTTCTTCGCGAATTTTTGCAGTTTTGAAATTATGAGTATCTTAAGTATTTTCCATAACCTTTATTTAATTAAAATAAATGTTTTAAACGTAGAAAATATATTTTATTCTTCAGAGCGGAATATTCTGAAAGTGTCTTAAATACCTTGCAGTTATTCTATCTGAACTTAAATTTAAACCCATTAACATTTTATTATCTACAGAGTTAAGTTTCCGCATAACTCATCCAATCTGCTTTTTGAAAGTACTGGACTCGTTAAAAAATCAGAGGCACCAACTTGTTAACTCAGTGGGTTTTTCTGTGAATATACAGCAGGTTTTATATGTTCAGAGAAGTGGATATATGTGACGAACACCTGCACCAGTATCACCGAGTTGGTCATTAAGCTGCCACTTACATTCGATAAGATCTGGAACAAAGAAACGTCATGTAAAGTAAGATGATGACGAAGTAAAATTCCAATCTGGCATGACTTACTGAACACGAAATTATGTCAAAAATCAAATCACAAACCGAAAAACTCAGTTGAACTGGTGCACGATGATTTATCATCATATATGCCACTGCTGGGTATAGGCCTCGCCTCAACTAGGATATTCATGAGATACAACTTGGTGTGGTGACAGTTTGCGTAGTCCTATTAATAGGTCCCCATTACCTTTTCCAAGAAAAAATCTCACCTGTTCTAAGGAGTGTGGTTTGTTCACATACACAATGCTTGACGCTATGTTGGCGTGAATATACAGAATTGATTCTACCGTGAGAATCCTGAAAACAAACCCTACGTTTTAAGATTCAACTCGGTTGGAAAAGAATATGACCAAGTCTATCGCAATCCTGTCGTAGAGCTTCTATCAAGTTTTTGTACCTTAGTCAGTTCTAGCTAACAGAACAGCTATTCGGTGAATTCCATGCAATTTCGTCGCTTCTTCGGCGGCTTTTGCAATTGTCTTGGGTCTGCTAACTTACCTACCCATACCCATGAATGGGCGCTAGCTTCGCCAACTTCAGATCTGAATGCTCATTTGTAGAAGTAAGTCGATGCCAGTTCGTCTTCCTGCTGACCAAAACTAGAGCAGTTGAATTCTTGAAATCAAACTGTTTATGAATAATCTTTATATATTTGGTATTTGTGTTAAAGCATTCCTTTCCCGGCAGCCTGTGTCCCGATGCTAGGGATTAAAAATGGTACCGTCTTAAAAATCTCGGCGAGCAGACTGGGCTAACACTCAAACATTTGTTCGAACTTGAACGCAAACGTTGCGGGCGGCCGCTAGTCATATTATAATGTACACATTATGCACTATGTACTTGGCAATTTTAAAGCGTAATTTCATACCAGTCATCATGCCGCAAAAATACCCTAGGCTTAATCATCAAGATGCCGCTATAAATGCCGCAACGCACAACATGCAAATAAAAACTTTATGACTTTTTTATTTAGGCATCTGTAATACGCGTCCAATATATGTAATCCAATTAAAATAAAATAAACTCAAGACAAGAAAAAACTTACGTTCAGCATTTCTTTCAGTCAAAAAATCGTATAGCGTTCCAACTAATTCAGTGCCAACAAAGCGTAAAGGGCACGCAAGACTATTTCATACGCTGGCTCTAGTTGCACACTCGATTTCCGTTGTACAGCACTTCGACATTAGTGCAGCGTTTTTAGGGGTTTATTCCGAACCAGACCCGACATCGTGACCCAGTCGTGGGTAGGTAGGTAGGTAGAAATCCTAACCTAAGATTTATTTTTCAACCTAACTCACGACCGGGTCAGGATTTGTGTGTGTGCGAAGCGCTCGAGCGCTGCGCAGCGTTCGAAGCGTAGAGAAGCGTTGCGCTCTTCGGACGGGCATCGCGAGCTTACGCAGTATAGGCGGCAAATGAGTGTGCGGTGGAATGGTTTTCCGTCTTCTGTATATTTCTGTGAATATTAAGCTGTCATTAGATTAATTGCGACCGGGTTGCGCGACCTACTGCTTATTATGGATTTATATGGATATTGTTCACATACGCGACCGCGTCACGCGACCGATACTTTCAAAAAAGGTCGTGCAATGTCACGAGTGGCTGTCTCGCATCTCGGTTGCGCCGGTTGCTTAATATCCAAACGTTAGATACCTTAAGGGAAATAGTATACTTTAAAAAGGATCTTGCAGAGGTATAGTAAGGATATGATATGTAAGTGTTTTCTTCATGTTGATGTCACCAACTTTTCATTAACTGTGTAAAATATAGGCCCAAATCTATGAAATAAAACTGCCTGCTTTCCTTAAGACAGAACTGCTTTATTGCAATAGCGAACAAAAATATTTCGGCACCGAACACTTATAAGGCTATAGTAAGATCTAAACATTGTCGCGAGTTAAACAGGCACAGCGCCATCTATTGGTGAAACTATGAACTAATAATTGTATACAACATTGTGTTGGTTATTCAACTCTTACAATCTAATTACAATTTGGACATGCCGCCCGTCAAGGATATCAGTTTATGTCCTTAAACAAACAAAACATTGTAAGGATTTACTTAAGGTAAAACTAAATAACTATGATTAATATTACAAACTAGACTTCTTATTTATCTAATACAGGAAGGACACATAATTTTGATGTACGTCGTTTAATTACGGACCCATTTGCATTTGAGAGATACGACTCGCGTGACTCCGTCCAAACCAAGGTGCTTCTCAACGACTTTGCCCATGAGCCAGCGCGCTGGAGGAAGAGTATCATCCTTAATTAAAATTATATCACCTATAACTGGTTCTGGGGTACGCTTTGCCCACTTATACCGTTGCAACATATATGTGGGAGAATGTGCGTATTTTAATTCAAAAGCAATTTTACAAGTCTTAATCACTTAAAAACACCACGTGCAAAATACGTAAACAACCCCGCCACGCGGCCTCCCCTCCGTCGGACTTGTTTGTCCGCTGCTATAAAACTGCAAGCGCCCCTATCGACAGGTCAGACGTTGTCCAGTTGTCGGACACGGCACATCGGTGCTCTGAACTGTCTTCGTGTGAGAGGTAACTCTGTCTATTCTCTTATGTACTTTATTAATTTAATATGTTAAGTCCACCTTTGTACACAGTTTTGTTGTGTAATAAAGCTTAAATAAATAAATGTAGATAAATCTTTGGATAAATAATTTGCTAATAAAATATATTTAAGATTGTTTGTCTATAAAATAATATAGAATAATAAAAATACAAATATAAATTATTTTGTTATATAATTACACAATATACTGTTATTAACTTATTTTTCTAGTTGTTTTTACTACACCCTCCCACATCAGAAGTGGGATTAAGGAAACTTTACACCCATATTGCGCCCATGAATGTTATGATTTCAGGTCCAGCCCGTTATTATGCAACCTCCGGATGAAACGCCCTTGCAAGACAATGAGTCGGCGCAGCCACGCAGCAACATGTCTCCGGTATTTGAGCCACGGAATGGGTCAGCTACTTCGGCCGGCAGCGGCATCAACCCAGGTGGCTCCAACTTCAGTCAACACGAAAGGACAGGTTTCGTTCCTATTTCTTTTATGCAAACTATGATGCAAGAAATGATGTCCAAGCTTGTAGAAACTACAGCTAATGTTTTAAACACTGATAGGCCAATATCTGTTCCCCGTGTTCGTAATTTGGAACATATTTATGTACCCCCTTTTGATCCTGACGATCGCACAGACACCATACAAATTTGGTGTAAAAATCTAGAGGATTTAAAGAATGAATACGAACTGAACGATCGAGAACTACTCAATTTGTCCCGAAAAAATCTACGTGGACGTGCCGCGGAATGGTCACGTCGAAATTATACTACCTTAACTTCCTGGTCAGAACTCAGAACTAGACTCGTTGAAACGTTTGCAGATGAAGCCCGCTACTACGACGACCTCACGCTCTTCATGGAGTACACCAGCGAGCAAGCCGGCACCCTTGCTGAGTATGCTACGCGGAAATGGGAGTTGGCGAGGAAGGCTATTGGCGTGGAGATGACTGATCAACGCTTAGTCGAGGCCGTTATCTCAGGTATGTCAGACTTTCGAATACGCTCAGACTTGCTGCGTTTGACGCCCAAAAGTTTGCCACAGCTTATCCAAAGTTTAAATTCTTATAAACGCAAAAGAACTAGTAAAGAACCAGACCAAAACTTAGCAGCAAAACGATCAAAACCCAATAATTTTGATAATAAACAAAAGCGTTGCCACAAATGCCACAAGTTAGGACATTTACAAAGAGACTGTCGTTCCAGCACTCAGGAGTCACAAAAAGAAACTCCAGTACCATCTACATCTAATAGTACCAAATCTTCGACGTCTTCCTGTACATTCTGTAAAAGAAAGGGACACACTTCCAATAATTGCTTTCAACTCCTTAACAAGAAAACCAAGGACGACAAGTCACTACCCACTAATGTGAATACTTTAATTTTGAATAATAAAAGATGTAAGACCATACGCATTGGTGATAGTGAATTTTCGTGTTTGTTGGATAGCGGTGCTGAATGCTCCCTTATTCGAGACAGTGTAGGTGAATCTGTTAAGGGAAAAATGGTTTATGAGACTACTATGTTGAAGGGCGTAGGAGAAAACACTTTTTGTTCTTCCCGTAAAAAGAATTGTGAGATCTGTATTGACGGCATTACCCTCGAACTAGAATTCATACTTGTACCTGATAAATTCATTCAATACGATTTATTATTAGGCCAAAATTTGTTTGAAACATCTGGAATTCAAGTAATTTTTACCCCAAATGAGACCTATGTTTCTCGAAATTCTTATAATGTTAATTTTGTCCAGAAATTTGATACCAGTATGCTCAATATTAATAAAGATATTGATTCGCAGTGTAAAGAACAACTGCTCAATATCCTTGAGTCACGTTCTGATATGTTCACATCTGGTAGTAAAGTCTCACAAGTCACCACTGGTGAACTACATATTCGTCTTAAGAATCCGGACAACATCGTAAATAGACGACCCTATCGATTGGCCCCTAAAGAACGTGAACACGTTAAAGCAATCATTGATGACTTAAAATGTAATAATATTATTCGTGATAGCAATTCCCCTTTTGCAAGCCCTATTCTGTTGGTGCGTAAAAAAGATGGCTCTGATAGACTATGTGTGGACTATCGAGAGCTCAATAAAAACACTGTCCGTGATCACTTTCCACTCCCGATAATCGATGATCATATTAGTAAATTGACAAAAGCTAAATACTTTACTGTTTTGGACATGGCCTCAGGCTTCCACCAAATACCTGTAGCTTCAGATTCAATAGAAAAAACAGCTTTTGTCACGCCTGACGGACAGTATGAATTTTTAAGGATGCCCTTCGGATTATGTAATGCTCCTCCTGTCTTTCAAAGGGCCATCAGCACCGCCCTTAAACCTTTTATTGACCAGTTTGTACTGATTTATATCGATGATGTGATCATTTATTCAGAAAGCCCGGAATCAAACCTCCAACATTTAGCACAAGTGTTAGATGAATTGCAAAAGACAGGCTTCACATTGAATGTTAATAAATGCAAATTTCTTCAGACCGAAATTGAGTATCTAGGTAGGGTTGTCTCTAACGGTCAAGTCAAACCAAATCCTGGAAAAATAAGAGCACTACTGAACTCCCCGGTACCTAAGACGCAAAAACAAGTACGACAATTTTGCGGCCTTGCAGGATATTTTCGAAAATTTATTCCGAATTTCTCACTGACTATGATTCCCCTTTATGATTTGACACGGAATAATGCGAAGTGGAATTGGACGTCAGAACATGAAGCTGCTAGGAATAAAATTCTTGAGTATTTGGCTTCAGAACCGATACTAACCCTTTTTGATCCAACACGACCTATTGAGCTTCATACTGATGCCAGTTCTGCAGGTTTTGGAGCAGTACTTTTTCAAAAACATGACAATAAACTCAAAGTCATAGAATATTTTAGTATGCGCACCACCGAAACGGAAAGTCGTTACCACTCTTATGAGTTGGAAACGCTGGCCGTAGTCAGAGCTATTAAACACTTTCGCCATTATTTATTGGGAAGACAATTTAAAATTATAACCGATTGCAACTCGTTAAAAGCCTCTCGTAACAAAAAAGAATTACTTCCGCGTGTACATAGGTGGTGGGCATATTTACAATCGTTTGATTTTGAAATTGAATACCGAAAAGGCGAACGCATACCACACGTCGATTTTCTGAGTCGCAACCCGGCCGAAAAAGTACAGCTCACAATTAACAATGTCTATAATTACAGTGACTGGTTAGAAGTCGAACAGAATAGGGATTCGGAAACCAAAAAAATCATAGAGTCTATTAAAGACGGAACCATTGATAAAAATTTGTCATCATGTTACGAAATTAAGAATGGGTTATTGTATCGTATTTTTAATTTAAAAGAGAAGAAAACTAGGAAATGTTTATTTGTACCGAAATGTTATCGTTGGCACATAATACAACTTTATCATGACTCATTAAAGCATTTTGGATGGGAAAAAACAGTCGAAAAAATACGCGAGCAATTTTGGTTTCCGAATATGGTTAAAAACACTCGCAAATATATTGATAGTTGTCTTACCTGTAAAGTTAACAAAAGCCAATCTGGTGCTAGGCAAATATCTTTGCATCCCATCGATAAACCACCGGTACCTTTTCACACTGTTCATATGGACACTACTGGAAAATTAAGCGGTAGCAAACCTTCGAAGCAATACGCTGTGGTATTCGTGGACGCTTTCACAAAGTTTTGTTTTATCAAACCTGTAAATAATCTTACTGCTATTGCAACTGTAAACTGCTTAAAAGAATTGATCTATAATTTTGGAACCCCTAAACGGATTGTTTGCGACCAGGCTGCTAGCTACACCGGTAAAGAACTCAAAAGCTTTTGTGAACGTTGGTCTATTGAGTTACATTTCATTGCTAGTGGCGTTAGTCGTGCAAATGGGCAAGTCGAACGCATGATGAAAGTTTTGACAAATTGTTTCACTATTATTGAGAATACCTCAAAGAGAAGTTGGAAGGATGCCGTTGGTGAAGTACAGTTAGCCATAAATAGTACGTTC
The DNA here is from genome assembly GCA_963921415.1 of Pyrausta despicata. Lineage (NCBI taxonomy): Eukaryota > Metazoa > Arthropoda > Insecta > Lepidoptera > Crambidae > Pyrausta > Pyrausta despicata. The sequence goes on along the minus strand of OY992865.1, from coordinate 10,501,172 downwards.
AGTAAAAGTACCGGCCAGACACCTTTTCAGCTTCTTATGGGTTATAGTCAGTCGCCTCCAGCCATATCAGCCTTATTAGTGGATTGTGAGCGTTTGGACCTAGAAACTTGCCGGTCTGAAGCTAAAGATAGAATGGACGAGCGAGGTCAAGCCCATAAATGTCAATTTGATAAAAGTAAAGCTAAGATTGTTCCTTTCAAAATTGGCGATACTGTTCTAGTTAAACAAAACTTGAGATCAATTAACAAGCTTGACAGTAAGTTTAGAGGTCCTTGTGTCGTCACAAATGTAAAAGACAATGACAGATACACTATTAGAGTAAATGAAACTGGACATGAATTGTATGTCTCACACGATAATTTACGTCTGATGTCCCCTGAGGTGGGACGTGAACTCACTGATTCATTAGATTGTAATTAATATTTTTTCTCAATCTCCGGCGAACTATGTCTGCGCCTGGCCATCGCGGACTCATGTTTCTGGATATTGATAAAAATATTTAGCCATGTGATTTGGCACTTGGGTCATGTGATTTGACCATTATTTAGCCATGTGATTTGGCACTTGGGTCATGTGATTTGACCATTACTTAGCCATGTGATTTGGCACTTGGGTCATGTGATTTGACCATTACTTTGCCATGTGATTTGGCACTTGGGTCATGTGATTTGATCATTACTTAGCCATGTGATTTGGCACTCGGGTCATGCGATTTGGCCATTACGTAATTTGGCATTTGGGTCATGTGATTTGACCGGGTCATTGAATGTGACTATTGTTTATAGTTCACCATTTATTGGTACATGTGATTGTTTAATTGAATTTGTATTTAAGTCATTATGGTGATCAGACCATTGTTTAACTATAGAAACTTGTGTTTGGATCATGTAAATTGAAATTGATAAAATTTACGAGTCATGTGATTTGACCATTTAATAGTATGTAAAACAACAAATGTAAAGATTCGCGAGCCACTGAGGCTGCTCGTCAGGGTGGCCGTGTGGGAGAATGTGCGTATTTTAATTCAAAAGCAATTTTACAAGTCTTAATCACTTAAAAACACCACGTGCAAAATACGTAAACAACCCCGCCACGCGGCCTCCCCTCCGTCGGACTTGTTTGTCCGCTGCTATAAAACTGCAAGCGCCCCTATCGACAGGTCAGACGTTGTCCAGTTGTCGGACACGGCACATCGGTGCTCTGAACTGTCTTCGTGTGAGAGGTAACTCTGTCTATTCTCTTATGTACTTTATTAATTTAATATGTTAAGTCCACCTTTGTACACAGTTTTGTTGTGTAATAAAGCTTAAATAAATAAATGTAGATAAATCTTTGGATAAATAATTTGCTAATAAAATATATTTAAGATTGTTTGTCTATAAAATAATATAGAATAATAAAAATACAAATATAAATTATTTTGTTATATAATTACACAATATACTGTTATTAACTTATTTTTCTAGTTGTTTTTACTACACCCTCCCACATATACAATAGGTATTCATTTGACCATCGACGCCAAAAATCTTGCAACATACGCTGTGTGACTTGCCAGCGTCTGAGACTACCTATGTTCGAGTCGAGGTATTCACGGTCAGGCACAGTAAGAAGAGGCTCTCCAATAAGAAAATGACCTGGGGTTAAGGGCAAAGGCTCCTCGCAGTTACTCGGCAATTGCAAAATGGGACGTAAGTTCAAACAGGCCACGATCTGGCTGAGTAAAGTGGTCATCTCCTCAAAAGTAAGTGTGAATGTACCGATAACTCGCTTGAGATGGAATTTTGTGGATTTAATTCCAGCCTCCCACAGTCCTCCAAAATTCGGAGCCTGGGGAGGTATAAAATACCATGTGACACTGTTGTCGTTCAGCCAATTCCTTATTTCAAGAGCTACTGATGATGTCTCAAGTGCAACTAACTTATGTAACTCTTTGGCTGCACCAACGAAATTAGTCCCATTATCACTCCAGATTTCACTACAGTGTCCTCTCCTTGCTACAAATCTTTTAAATCCTGAAATAAATCCCTCTGAAGTTAAATCACTAATTGTTTCCAAGTGAATGGCTCGTGTAGCCATACAAATGAAAAGACACACATACCCTTTGTATGATTTGTTACCTCTACCCTTAGACAATCTGATGTTTATGGGTCCAGCGAAATAAACACCGCTTTTGAAAAACGCTCGAGCGAGTTACACGACAGGATGGTAGCTGACCCATGAGTTGGGTTTTGGTTACTGCTGCATGGCGCACACAAGTGACGCACTTACGCACGTGAGCTTTAGTAGTGTTCTTTCCTGAGATAATCCAATACTTAGAGCGTAAATAATTGAGCATTATTGATGAACCACTATGAAGCGTTTTCTTATGTGCGTCATCCACCAGTAAATGTGTGAAATGGCTGCTATGCGGGATGATTATTGGAGTTTTAACTTTATCATGCAATTATGCATTGCTAATCCTTCCACTGACTCGCAAAATCTCCTCATCACCGTCTAAAACTGGACACAAAGATTTCAATTTACTTTTATTTGACACGTTTCCTGTTTTTCTAATATCTGGTATGTCCTGCGTAAACTCTCTCTGTTGGCATTGTTTAATGCATAGTTTCAAAGCAGCTGATAATTCTTCACTCGTAAGGTAGGATTTTTGTTTATTCCTGAGAGGTTTGGGTTTGGCTGAGTTCAAAAAACGTCGACAAAACGCTATGACACGAACCAACTTGTGTAATGACGAAAATTTCTTCCACATCTCGTCCTCTGCTGGACCATCAGTAACTACATGTGATTTCAGTCGGTCGCTAGTCGGCATAGTAAGCGCACGCAGTTATCGCTACCTGTTTCCAAAACCAACGGTTCTCAAACTTTTTTTTTTTCACTATCATGCCGATGTGTGCTCGCTGTGATACTGAGGTCAATGATGGTGCAAGTTGTAGCATTTGTCGCAACTTCTTGGATTTTGCCTGTGCGGGTATAACGGAGGTGGGATATCGGAAGCTGGGAGATCGAAAGAACAACTGGAAGTGTGCATCATGCAAGAACAACCTCAACAGCCCCGCCAAAGGTATTTTAACCGTTGAGAAGTCCCCCGCAACCCTTGATCTTAACAACATACTAGAGGAACTTAGGAGACTATCTCTTCAGGTGGCCGCTTTAGCAACGCTTAAAGAGGACACAAAGATAATCAAGGAAGAACTTGCCGACCTGAAATCAGGTAATGAAATAATTCACAGTGCTCTTCAAGCAATGCAGGAGCGATTAACCGGACTCGAGGACAGAGTGCAGGACTTGGAAAAGACCAAATCCGACATATCGGCACTTCACCAGAGGGTGCAGAGCATTGAGAGCGCAATGGGGGAGAGCGAACAGAGATCCAGATCCAACAACATTGAGATCAAGGGCATTCCCGTATCTAACAATGAAAACCTGTTTGAGATACTGTATAAGGTTGGAGCCAGGATTGGTCAAAGTGTCACAAAAGACCAAATTAACTACATAGCCACCCATGAGAAATAGCAAAGTAAATAAAACCATTGTTGCATCATTCCACAATCGCTATATTAAAGAGAACTTCGTGGCGGCCGCTCGTGCACATAAGAAACTGACATGCTCAGATATTGGCTTCAACTGTGCAGGCAGTGTATACGTCAACGACCACTTGACGGTGGACAACAAAATTCTATTAAGCAAAACAAAGGCACTGGCGAAGGAGCGGGGTTTTTTGTTTGTGTGGGTGAAGGGATGCAAGATTTTTATAAGAAAAAACACCACCTCACCAATTCATATTATACGAGCGGAGGCGGACTTAAAGAAATTAAGTGTCTAACGTCACTAACTATATTGCTTATATTGCTTACACTGGTATTTTACTTTTTATTTTCATTTGCTGCTCTTTGTCGTGCGAAAGGTTTGGGAACCTTATGCTTGTCCTTGCTCACTAATGACTTCAAGGTCAGCGTAGCCGGTTTGTGCGCCGGCCGAGCGCCGCTCGCAACGAGCATTCGCCTTGATGTTACGACTTGTTTTGAATTATTACGTTGGATCGGTGAGTTTGAATTCTGTTATCTTTTTTGCGTTTTAAGCGAACGTGGGGCTTCCTACTTACACAGTGTTATTTTTATGTTTCGTTTGCTGCTTACTGATTACTGCATTTACGGCGAATTATTAATACTAATGTTTTTGACGTTATTTATACCTTTATTGGTACTGATGCAATTGTCTGCTTACAAGGACACATATTATTATTTATTCCTTACTTGCTACAGAATTGGATGCTCTGTGACTCCTAGAAAAGTTCATATAATTTATGTGCCTTCTCAAATTTATTATTTATTTTTATTATTAATCCATACAGCTTCTACACACTTTACACAATATGAACTCGGTTAGTATTTACTACCAGAATGTTAGGGGTCTGCGTACGAAGACTGCTGGCTTTATTCGAAATGTACTTGTAAATTCTTACGATATTGTATGCATTACTGAGACTTGGCTGGTGGATGGTATCCATAATAGCGAGATTTTTGATGATCGTTACATAGTATGGAGGAGCGACAGAAATTATGAACGGACTGCGCAAACTAAAGGGGGCGGCGTACTTATAGCTGTGCGGCGCGAGCTCGCTTCTGCCAGCCCCACTGAATGGCGTTCCTCCGCGGAGGACTTATGGGTGACTGTTACATTGCGAAGTAAAAAACCAAGAACTACGTGTCGGCTACATATTGGCATTGCGTACATTTGCGCAGAGAATTTAGGTAACACATTGAGCACACAATTAGCAAACTTCTCGAATAAGGTTGCGGAAATCGCGCTTCTGCACTCAACCGATAAATTCATCGTACTGGGCGATTTCAATATGCCAAATGTAATATGGAAGAGATCAACAGGGCAAGCGGCTCTTTTTCCAGATAATGTTTCGATTTCGGGCGACTCCCAAAGAACCCTATTTAATAATTTTGACAGTTGTAACTTCAACCAATACAACTATGTCTGTAACCATAACAACAGATTGCTCGATTTAATATTTTCTAATGATGAGGTCTCAGTTTCACCATGCGATGACCCTCTTGTATCGGAGGACCCCAACCACAGAGCATTATCTATATCGGTGGACTTTGGAGTGCCCCGCACACTGTCAACTCAACCGCGCTTAGTCTATCTTTACGAGGAAGGAGATTATGAGCAAATAAGAATCGAAATCGATGAAGTCAATTGGCACGATAAACTTCTTCACAACTCACTTGAAGAAGCCGTGACGTTCTTTTATAATGTTCTATATAAGCTCCGCGACAAGTATATACCTTCTAAAAAGAAAATAGTATGCACAAAATATCCCCCATGGTACAAGACGCCTTTAAAGATACTAAAAGAAAAATTTAAATATCATCGGAAATATAAAAAATATAACAACCTATCTGACTTTAACTCTTTTTGCCTGTTGCGGAAGTGCGCTCGTGAATTAGAGAGTCAGTTGTATAAGGAGTACATAGTAAATATTGAAAAATGTATTACTAAGGATCCGAAGGCCTTTTGGTCATTTGTTAAAAGTAAAATGCTTTTTACGTCTTACAATCTCCCATCAGTTATGTCATACGGTCAACGATCATCTTCTTCGCCACAGGAGGTGTGCCAGTTGTTCAGTGAATATTTTTATTCTACTTTTCAAACCAGCACTGTGAGTCCGCAACCCAATAGTGATACTAGCACCCTTCATTCATTGGTAGACATAAGTTCAATTGAGGTGCAGGAATCATACGTGTTGGCATTGTTGAAGGGTCTTGATGTTAATAAATCAGCCGGTCCTGATCTTATACCGCCTACATTTATAAGGCAGTGTGCAAAAAGTCTTGTTGTCCCTCTTACTCTTTTATTTAGGCGCTCGCTAATCCTTGGGGAGCTACCGGTTATTTGGAAACAAGCTTTTATTAGTCCTATACATAAGAAAGGTCCTAAGAATGTTATAGAAAATTACCGTCCTATCTCCAAACTGTGTATCTTCTCCAAAATATTAGAGAAAATAGTTTATGGTCAACTCTACACTTCATTAAAGCATACCTTTGACGATGCCCAACACGGTTTTCTAAAGGGAAAATCAACAACCTCAAACCTCATTTTGTGTAGCGACTTCATATCGGAACACATCGCAAGACCCTCGCAGGTAGATGTTGTGTACACCGACTACAGTAAAGCCTTCGATCGAATCAATCATGAACTACTGCTTGAAAAGCTTAAATTAGTGGGCGTTCACGGTGACCTGTTCAGGTGGTTCTCGGCATACGTGCGAGATAGATGTCAGGCAGTTGTTCTCAATGGTTACACGTCATCTATGGTCCCAATCCCGTCAGGAGTGCCGCAAGGTTCTCTGCTTGGCCCTCTCCTGTTCATCATTTTCATTAACGACATATCAGCCTGTTTCGTTCATTTTAAAATCCTTCTTTATGCAGACGACATGAAAATTCTTTATCCCATCAACCAAATAGAAGATGCAGCTAACTTACAAGAAGACTTAAACAGGTTTCAGGAGTATTGTATGCTGAACATGTTGGATCTTAATGTATCTAAGTGCCAGATTTGTTCTTTCACCAGAAAATTGGTTCCAATACATTTTAATTACCTATTAAAAGGCATTACTATCACAAGAGTGACAAGCATAAGAGATCTTGGGATCACCTTCGACAGTAAGCTGTTATTCGATGAACATATTGACTCGATAATCAAAAAGGCATCCAAGGCACTAGGCTTTGTCCTGCGGCTTTCTGCGGAGTTTATTAATATAAAAACTTTTAAAATTCTTTACTGTGCATTCGTACGCAGTCACCTCGAATATGCATCACAAGTCTGGAACCCTAACTATAACGTTTATATATCGAGATTAGAAAGCATTCAAAAACGGTTTCTCAGATTCATCCAATATAGAACAGGCAAATATGACATGGGCTACTTGTCTCGTTGCAGGAGACATCATATTCTCCCTTTATACAAGCGCAGAGAGATAGCGGATATGTCTTACATCCTCAAGATTGCTAGCGGTCAAATAGAGTGTCCTGAGCTCTTGAGCAAACTGTGCATCTGCACACCAAGGAAACTTTTGAGGAATCCCAACCTTTTGCACGTCCCTACAGTTAAAACAAATTACAGGCGGAACTCTTATTTACTTAGAGCAGCAAATCTTTTTAACGAATGTCAGTACACTTATGACTTTGATTTGTTCCATACTAGTGTAAGTCAGGTTAAGAAGCGCATGTGTGACGATTTTTTTTAACAATGAACTTGCCTATACTTTTGTGAGTAAGCTTTATAAATTTAATTTCTCTTTCTCCTTATGTACTCTAAGTTCTATAAGTGGAGACATATAAATGGCCTTCTTTTTATATAAACTATTATTAAGTATCTTTCTAGCTGTAAGTCTTCCAAAAATGTAAAATAAAATAAAAATAAATAAAATAAAATAAAATTTAAGAGACCTTTGCTCCATGTTAGTACTGATTGACTTTGGCCGTGTGTACGTAATAGTCTCTTCTTGAAGCCATGTCGGCAGGGTTCTGAGATGATACCACATGAGGCCAGTGGGTGTTATCAAACAACGAAAGAATATGGGAGACTGTTGCCCACATAGGTTGTCCAACGACTGGGGTGACCACTTAACCATGCCAGAACCACCGATGAGTCTGTCCAAGCGTGAACGTTGGACTTCGGGATTTCCATTACCTCTGCGACTTCAGTAACCAGATCAGCCAACAAAGCCACTCCCATTAGCTCTAGACGTGGAAAGGATTGCTGTTTCACTGGAGCTACTTTTGTTCTGGATGTGACTAAGCTAACCTCAGCAACACCTTAGGCGTTTATGACTCTAACGTACACCACAGCTGCATATGCGGCAGTAGAGGCATCGAAAAATCCGTGAAGCTCTACTAGTTTATTATCTTGTTGTGTTTTAACCCATCGTGGCATTTTGCACTTTGATATGTTTTCGAGGTCACATCTGTAAGCTCGCCATTCTTTTAACAATTCGGAGGGCAGCTCCTCATCCCAATCAATACCAGAAAGCCAAAGCTTTTGAATGAATATTTTGGAAATGATGGCACATGGTGACACCCAACCCAGCGGATCGTACAGACGAGATATGTCTGATATCACCCTTCTCTTTGTGATTGGTGTTTGCTGTTTGCACTTGTACAGAAAACTTAAATGAATCAGACTCTCGATCCTAAGAGAGCCTTTCTTTGTCTCTATAGTTGTCTGAAATCAATTGGTTTAGTTCCTGATCGCTACTCACCCACTTTTGAAGTTCAAAGCCACCTTTGACGAGTAATTCCGTGTTTCTTCCTTTATTTTGAGTCCTTGCTCTACCGATTGGCAACCGGACATCAAATCGTCGACATAAAAATCTCTCATTATTATTTCACGTACCTCGGGCCATTTTTCACCTTCATCCTTTCCTATTTGTTGTAGAGTCTTTACTGCCAAATACGAAGCTGAAGCTGTTTCGAATGTAACCCGAAGCAATCGATATTCTTCCAACTTTGATTCAGGACTATCTCGCCAAACTATTCTCTGATAATCACTATGCTCATCTGATACCTTGCTTGACGATACATCTTGACGATGTCGGCACAAATGATTATGGGGTACATTCTCCATCTCATAATAGTGTGACGGAGAGGCGGTTGCAATGCGGGACCTACCAACAAATCCTCATTAAGTGATACTCCGTTCACTCATTTCATTGATGCGTCAAATACTATACGGACCTTTGTTGTGGACTTGTCTTCACGTATGACAGCGTGGTGAGGCAAATAAACAGCGGTTTCCCTTTTAGAATCAGTGCTGCTGTCAACACGCTCCATGTGGCCCAGATCCAAGTATTCGTGAATCACTTCGGAGTATCGGTCCTTAATTTGGGGCTGGCTTTGAAACTTCTTTTCGAGCTGCGAAAACCGTTTTATAGCGAGCTCCCTAGAACTTCCGTATTGTGATTGTGGGTCCTCAGTACGAAATGCGAGATTGACAACGTAGCGGCCGGTCTCATCTCTACTTGTTGTAGATCTATATATTTCTTCGCAACGTTGTTAGTCTTCGGACATTATCTTATTGGGAACAATTGATTTCAATTTCCCAAAATTGTCTCAGTAATTCATTGTCATCCGCCTGATTATTCGAACAAGTTACAACATGATGGCAATGAATGCTTTTTCTTTCAGTACCAGTTTGGCCTGACAAAATCCAGCCTAACATGGTATTTTGAGCAGTAGGCGCCCCTACAGGTCCCTTGATTAAACCTTCTCTCAATACTAGGCCATAAATGTCTGCTCCGAGTCATATCAATTTTACTTGGAATAAAAAACTCGGGATCGGCTTAAGGAATAGCTTGAAACTCTGGCCATTGATATTGGCTTAACTTCTCAGATGGCAGAAGTGAAGTAATTGTATTTAAAACATATGCTCTGACTTGAACTCTAAAATTGTGGTCTAAGCGGGATTAAATCGTAACTTCGACGATAAACCTGGAAGCTAAAGAGCTCCGAACCCCGCCTATTCCTGATATTATTGACTTAGCAGGTATCTTCTTCAGTCTTAACAATTGGACTACTGACTCGGTTATTAATGATGCTTGGGATCCTTGATCCAATAACACCCTCAGCAGTTGAGTGTAACCGCTACTTGTCTGTGCTTCGACAAGAGCAGTAGCTAACAAAACTTGGTTAGGTACTGACAGAGATTCCTTGGAAAAATGAGTGACTACATTGGAAGTGATTGGTTCGCCTTCCGTCAGCTGCGCCTGAACCGTGGACACGCTGAACTGACTTCAACTGCTGCGTTTGATTTCTTTGTGTTTGCAGTGAAGTTTGAATTAGATTTGGAATTTAATAGGGAATGATGTTTTTTGTTGCAAATACGACAAGTGGAATTGTGACGGCAGTATTTGAATAGTTAGCCCCCAAATAATTAAAGCAAAGCCCATTGCTTTGGACAAAGTTGTGACGTGAATCGTAACTCTCTTTTGCAAATTGTTTACAATTAGCTATTTTATGACCCTCCTTACAAAATAGACAAGCAGGAACATCATTGGCATTATTATTATTGTTAATCACATGCATAACCTTTGGCTTATAATGAGTAGAATTATTATGTTTGGACTTATTTGATTTTGTATCTAAAAATTCAAGAGCACGAAATCTAGCATCTAAAAACTCTCTAAACTCATCAAACTTAGGCTTTATCATTTGGGCTTATTTTAGATTCCCATTGCTTGCGTGATTCGGAGTCTAACTTATCGCTGATAATATAAATAATTATTATGTCCCACGTACTGACATCGACACGCAAATTCTTTAGCCCATTTAAACATTCGACGGTTGTGTCTAACAACCTCTTTATGGAAGCCTTCTACTACATAATAATCAGCCTAATGATTTATAAGTCGCTTTAGTAAACAATTTGACAGGAATCTTGTATTCTTATATCTGCTCTTTAACTGAGACCAACACTCTCTATCTATAGTTTGATGCTGATATTGGTATGTGCCTAACGAGTTGTTCCGCTTCACCCGTCAGCAGACTCTTAAGATAGTGCATTTTTTGTACATCATCTAATCACGCATTCTTATCAATTAAAGAAACGAACAAACCTTCAAATGTGGTCCATTCAGTATACAATCCTGAAAAACTAGGAATATAAATTTGTGGCAATCTTACAAATGAAGTTTCCTTTGATGGAGAATGTAAGCCCTGTTCTTTACTTGTTGATTGTCTAGATAAATCTAATATATCTAAAGCCTCTCTTAACTCAGACTTAAAATCGAAGTATAATTCTTCGACAAGTTCGTAAATGTTCTTAGTAAAGTACTCATTCCCAGCATGATCTTCCGTAACTAATTGAATAATGCTATTGTGCGTTGAGCAAAATTGCGTCCACTGACTATCTAAGCTTTCTAATCTTGTTTTTAAATAAGGAACTTTAATTCTATCTTTTGGCGATTTCTTATAATTTATTCTTGCCTTTTCAATTGAACGTTGCTTATCAAACTGCTACTTGTATAAAGCCTCCATGATTAAACAACAAACACTTTATGTAGTACAAAATTACTTAACAAAATTCTAAGTCCTGGTTACAACTCGAAAATTTTACAAGTGTTTTACAAATCGATACGAAATCGGGCATGGGTTCCCCGTAGTACCACAATTTGCTTAATTATTCTAAGTCCACTTGAAATGATAAATCTTCAATTTTTTTCCAAGTCCATAAAATTCTTAAACTTGTAATTTTTTTTTCAAAACACTATAGTTTATAAAGTAAATGTACTCACAGTTATGCACCTCACTCACACCATTCACTTGTTACGTCACGCGCGATCCACTTTGCTCGCCGTCCAACTTGTCTCCTCCGGCCCGTACACCAGTCCGCAGCTGCAGCACCCTCTAGCGCTTGTGACCGCTCCTTGGTCAAAACGCTTTCCGCTCCTTGTCGGTTAGCCTGCACTTCAGTAGCGATCCACCACTGGTTTCTATGCAGCTGCCCAACTCTAACGTCGCCGGAAGACACTTAACTTGCGTCTCTAACATCCGACTCGATAAGGACCATGTAAAATATAGGCGAAATCTATGAAATAAAACTGCCTGTTTTCCTTAACACAGAACTGCTTTATTGCAATAGCGAACAAAAATATTTCGGCACCGAACACTTATAAGGCGATAGTAAGATCTAAACATTGTCGCGAGTTAAACAGGCACAGCGCCATCTATTGGTGAAACTATGAACTAATAATTGTATACAATATTGTGTTGGTTATTCAACTCTTACAATCTAATTACAAATTGGACAAACCGTTTAGAAAAGACAACACTTAAAAAAATATTTTCGGCTCCGGTCATCGGGGAGGAATCGAACCCCCGACCTTTGGAAGTCCGGTCCAATGCTCTGACCACTGAGCTACCGAGTCCTTACCTTAATGGAGTCGTTGAATTTTGTAAGTGCTTTTTTAACGCTTTGAGCCAGCGTATCAGGGTAAAACCGGGATAGAACTATTTTCGCAATCGCTCTTTAACTTCAGTAATAAAAATCCAAACAATTTATTTATGAAACAAATTTATTCTTGGAAATTTTATCGACAAATTTATGAACAGTATAAAACGTTGTCTTTGATGTATTTTAAGTATTATTGGAGACTTTTGTGGACCTCTAAATATTTTGATATCTATCCCATACAATGGATAGATGCCCGACCCATATCAATTGCGTTTGGGATAGATGACTCACCGGAAAATTGGGGATTTGAATTCATTTTGGCATTGCATGCTGCAACGAGACATACAACTGAGTCAATTAAAGAGTTGGAGATTCTTTTGGAAGTTATCTGCGTAATTAATTTTAATAAATACAGGTCATCTATACCACATCTATCTCGGCTTTACGCTATTCAAATAGTTTACAATGTGTGTTTATTTTATTAAATTGCAGTTACTTTGTACGGTTGACCTGGCTAAGCCCTTACGACGGAGGTGCTTGTATTTAAGTACGTTCAATCATTTGGATCGATTATTTTAATTTACTTAGGCATATCATAATTGGGATAGGATTGTATGGAAAGAAAATTTACAGCGCTGTTTGCTCTGGGAAAAGGGAAAGTACACTAATGATTGATTCATATGTGAAGCGAAAAACTACGAGAAATGTTTAGTGGACTGTAATCTTTTGACCTCCTACGTATCTTTCATGACTTTTAATTTGGCAAAAGAAAGGTTATTTTTTAATTTAATAAATTTTGAAGAATAAAACAAATGATTGCGCAAAGGCTCACCTTGACAAATCAGATGTGCAGGAATCGGCAACAAGTGACTAAATAAGGGTTACCTCATTGCTGGGTCCAGGTAAAGCTCCCCTAGATCACTTTAGTATCAGATGGAACAGGATGGCTTCACGCAATTATACACAGATAAATAATTTGATTTATGGCGGGTTGAGGATTGCTTTATAATTAAACGAGAACAAACGTTAAAACGAAAAGCTTAAGCGCGCGCGCGGTGAACTCGACCAAGGAAGATCCAACTATATCTGCCAGTGTTGCCAATGTAAATTTTTAAGAATAGAAGGTTACGGCAACAGTTGCAACACTGGAAAACCAGCTTTTTAGCCAGTTACAAAATAATTAAACGATAATATCGAACATTACCGCCCACCTAAATGCGACGGTATTTACACAAAAACGACAATTGAATATCTCGAAAAGTCTACTGTATTTGAATTGAATACGAAAAGTTACACCAACCTTGTGTTGACGAAGGTAGTGTAAAGAAAGCGATAAACAAAAATTATATGGAAGTGTCATTTGCCAGAGGCAACGGACACATCTTAACGACAGGTCTTTTGTACTGCCCAGCAGCAGTCCTCACCGTCACTACCCGACAGATTCCATCTGCACCTGGATGTAGCGCAATAATACGTCCTAGTGGCCATCTTTGTGGACTCAATTGTTCATTTATAACCAGCACCATGGTTCCTACTGCTATGTTTGTGTTATGCTTATCCCATTTAGCCCGTTGTTGCAATGTATGCATGTACTCTCTCTGCCACCTTTGCCAAAAATCCTGATGAATTTTCTGGATGAGTTTCCAACGCTGAAGAACGCCAATTTTCAAACCAACTAAATTTTCCTCTGGCATAATCGACAACGGTTCCAACGTCAGAAAATGACCCGGAGTCAACACCGAGAGATCATTAGCGTCTGTGCTAAGAGGAGTAAGAGGGCGAGAATTTAACATTGCTTCTACTTGGGCCAGGACAGTGTAGAACTCTTCAAAAGTGAGCCGCTGAGTGCCGATAACGCGAGACAAGTGTGTTTTCACTGATTTGATCCCTGCTTCGGCTAAGCCATTAAAATGGGGACTCCCAGGAGGACTAAACGAAAATTTTATCTCCTGTGCCTCCGCGGCCTTTCCCATTAAAGAACCAAGGTAGTTACTAGCACCGACAAAGTTACGGCCCTGGTCGGAGACAAGGTGACTACATCGACCACGACGTGCGATAAACCTGCGCAAAGCGACGAGAAAAGCCTCAGACGAAAGCTCAGAAGCTAATTCAACATGAATCGCTTTCGTACTGGTACAAATAAAAACGCAAATGTAACCCTTATAGGTTTTTACACTGCGGCCGCGTCCAAGCGCTATGTCAAACGGTCCACCAAAATCAACGACAGAACTAGCGAATGGTTTGATTTGGTTGACACGATACGAGGGCAGGTTACCCATGAATGGAGTGGGAGCAGGTTTTGGGCGCGCACGAAAGCACTTCATGCAACCTGAAAGCACCGAGCGAACAGCGCGTTTAGACGACAAAATCCAAAAGTGTTGAGCGAGGAGGTTTTGAAGAGTTTGCACACCAGGATGCATAAAACGAGTATGATACTCTTGGATGATTAGAGAAGTGAGGCGATGAAACCGAGGCAGCAGCAGCGGATGTTTTATGTCAAAATCAACGTCGGCATTAACGAGGCGACCGCCCACCCTGAGAAAACCCGCTTCATCGATAAATAGTGATAACTTACGCAAACTCTTTGGAAGTGAGTTGAGAGAACCATTTCTCAAATTCTCAAACTCCGATGAAAATACACTCTCCTGTACAAATCTAATCAAAAACATGAGCGCTCTGTGAATCTCAGAGGGAAGTAAAGACCCAACAACGCGTTTATCGACAGAAGTTTGTTTTGAATTATGTCCGAAACGAAAACAATACGACACAACATGTTTTAAAGTCAACAACGACGAAAATTTGTTTATTAACGATTCGATAAGGTTAGGTTCTTTTAAAGTCACAAGGCTAAAAATACGCTGTTCCTCTTGCAAGGGCTCCTGATTTAAAAACGATAGAGATGGAGTCGTAGGCCACTTTTCTTCAGGTTCAGCAAGCCACGATGGACCCTGCCACCAGATACTGTCGCTAACAAGATCAGCGGGTAACGAACCGCGCGAACCGACATCTGCAGGATTCGAATGAGTGCTGACATGCCTCCATCGATCAGGAGCGACAATGTCTTGTATGTGACTGACTCTATTGGCCACAAAAGTTTTCCATTTTGATGGACACGACTTAATCCACGATAAGGCCACGCTGGAGTCAGACCAGGCATATATATCGTCAAAAGAATAAAAAGGTTTCAAAGCTTCGATAGTAGCATGCATGAGGTCCGATAGTAAAACAGCAGCTTGGAGTTCTAGCCTGGGAATAGATTGTTTTCGAAGAGGAGCAACTTTAGTCCTTGAACAACAAAGATTGACAGAGTATGAGCCTTCACTGTCAATAACACGACAGTAGATCACAGCGCAATAACCACGCTCCGAAGCATCGCAAAAGCCGTGAAGTTGCAACGAAACGAAAGGGCCGAAAGCACGACGAGAAATGAAACTGATGCCAAAGATGACAGTTGAGATTTAAAACGCTGCCATTCTGAAGCGATCTCAGAAGGTGCGTCATCATCCCATGGGACACCAGCAGTCCAAAGTAGCTGCATTAGATACTTTGCATAAAACGTGACCGGACCGAGAAAACCCAAAGGGTCATAGATACGTGCGATCTCCGACAAGATAGTACGTTTTGTGCAACGACAACTATTCGTATCTGCAACTCGAAAACGAAAAGAATCAGATTGGGGCTGCCACAAAAGTCCCAAAATCTTGAGCGAAATATCAGACATTTCTTCAAAACGTTTGAAGTCATCTGAATACAAGTCTGCGGAAGGAAGGCTATCGAAAAACTGACTATTATTAGAGGTCCACTTTCGCAACTGGA
The DNA here is from genome assembly GCA_963921415.1 of Pyrausta despicata. Taxonomy (NCBI): domain Eukaryota; kingdom Metazoa; phylum Arthropoda; class Insecta; order Lepidoptera; family Crambidae; genus Pyrausta; species Pyrausta despicata. The sequence goes on along the minus strand of OY992865.1, from coordinate 10,485,392 downwards.
AACCACCTGATGACAATATTTTGGCGAGCTCTTCTCGAAGACGACAAGCCTTTTCGACTGAATCTGCTCCAGTGACAACATCATCCACGTAGATGTCACGAGCGAGAACAGCGGCGCCAGCTGGGTATTCCTCGGCGGAATTCTTGGCTAGTTGAGCCACGGTGCGGAGAGCTTGAAATGGAGCAGACGATACTCCATACGTCACAGTCAGGAGACGATAATCCCGAACTGGTCCAACTGGGGAGGGACGCCACACGATACGCTGATATTCGGCGTCTTCTTCAGGAACCAATATCTGCCTGTACATCTGTCGCACATCACCCGTGAATACAACGGCATGCCAACGAAAGCGCAGAAGGACATCGAAAATGCTCGTCTGTAGTTTTGGTCCTGGAAGAAGAGTTTGGTTCAGTGACACTGAATTTGCATCTTTCGCGCTCGCGTCAAATACGACGCGAAGAGGCGTGCTCACTGAATCAGGGCGTAGAACTCCGTGATGGGGAATGTAATAAAATTGGCCCTCGCTACTAGGAGGAGGATCCACCTCCTCGAGATGACCGCTCGACTCATAGTCCTCCATGAAATCCACATAGGCCTTCTTGGTTTCAGAATTGGAATTCAATTTACGTTCCAACGATAAAAAACGTTTTAGAGCAATTTCTCGAGAGTTAACAAAGTTCGGTTTATTTGTAGGATCAACGAAAGGCAAAGGAACTACAAATCTTCCTTCTTCGGTACGACAATGATTAGCGACAAAATAATCTTCACACTGTTGGTCCTCCTTCGACAAGAAAGATTTTGTTGGAGAACTAACATTTTCTAATTCCCAAAACCTTTTTATGGAATTATCTAGTGAAAGATTCGATACGAAAAGGCAATTTTTGCTACGACTGGATTTCGAAGAGGGTTGAGTGACGTCACACGCACCCATGATAATCCATCCAAAAATGGTGTTCAAAGCTCTTGGCTGTCCAGGCTTTCCCTGCCTAAGACCTGGTAACAACGACGATGCGAAAATATCTGCACTGAGCAGCATGTCTACGGGTCCCGGTTGAGCAAAGCTCGGATCAGCTAGAGGCAAATTCTTTATGTGAGACCACTCCGACGTATCGACAGGTTGAATGGGTTGGTCTGCACATATAGACGACAAAACTAAAGCTTCGAATACGATATTCGACGAAAAGTGTGAATAAGGTATGGGCCTTATTTCACATGACAGTGAACCAAGTGGTTGTGTGACGGAGTTACCAATTCCATTGACCGAATGTTGGCCACGACAAATTTTTAGTCCTAACATTTTAGCACAAGTCTCCGAAATAAAATTACATGCACTAGCACAGTCTAAAAGTGCACGCACTGGTCGAAAACTACCAGAACTGTCCTTAATTAAAATTCGAACAGTTGAAAACAAAACAGTATTTTCACTAGTCAATGATGTTAAAACTGTGTTACCACCAACATTCTCCGTTTTGGTGTGGTGAGAGCAATGACACACACTGCAACGACGAGCTTTACAAACACTCACTCGATGGGCATCCGAAAAACAACACAAACAAAGACCCTTCCTCTTAACAAACTCGAAACGCGAGCCAATGTCCAAGTTTAAAAAGGCGGTACAGGAGTCAAGACTGTGCTGGCCAGAACAAAATTTGCAGACAGGACGCGAAACAACAAACGTCGATTTCTGTTTACCTACATTGTTATGTTGTTTACTTTTGTTCGAGATACTAGAATTATGTGATATTGAGGGTGTTATGTTCGATAAGTTAAGTGCCTTGAATTGTTTTTCAATGAACTTAATAACATCAGTATACAAAGGAATTTCATCAGTATCATGCTGGAGCTGAAACGCTTCTCGAGTACTTTTATCTAATTTTGACCATAACAACTGGAAAAGCATAAAGTTTTTATCTGTAAACCATACTTATTTAACACCGACAAGTTTTCCGAAAAGGTCCTATGTACACGCTCAAGATCACAGGCAGACTTCATTTTAATAGTTTCACAACACAACAATTTTTCATAATAATGTGTAGCAATTTGTCGCTTCTTATCATAATATTTACGTAAACAATTGTAAGCATCCATATAACTTTCGTTGGTAAGTGGGTAGTTTTTAATTAAATCATATGCAGAACCTTGTAAACTCGAGAGTAAATAGTGTAATTTCTCAACATCTGATATATTCCGTTTATGAATTAATGAATCGAATAACTGAATAAAAGAGACCCACCCCTCTAGTTTCCCATCAAAAGGTTTAATGTCTATTTTAGGTAATTTGGCCATCACTGCTTCGTCAACACAAGTTTTAATCTTCGATTCACTTTTCTGAACCTCTTGGGAACGCAACCTGTATTTAACTTGTAACAACTTCTTTTCAAATTCGAAAGTTACTGACATTTCATCACTACGCGCATTCGGACTCGACAACGACAATAATATTTTCCGTTGCGCGTCATGAAAATCATTCGACAATTGATCTAAATAACTTTCGCAACAACCTTCAAGTTTAATACTGTCGAGATATTCAATTCTCATCATAGCATAATCCCGCGCAATTCTATTACTATCAACTGAAATGTTTTCTTCTGTTGTTGACATGTTATTGTTATCTTCGTTTGACATTTCGAACGACAACTTTAAAATACTATATATGCCAACCGAAAAACCGGACAAACACAACACTAATAATTTTTATTTTTTGTCTATGGTATTGTAGGAAGTTGCAGTGCCAACACAACGAAAACAAAAAAACGATAGTCACGATAATTAAAATGGCGTACTACAACTTACCTCGAAAACGACCTAGTACAAAGCAACCATCAACTACCTTCAATGAAATTACAAAAAAATAAAATTGTTAAATCATGAAAAATACGTAAGAAAATCGTACGAAAAACACTGTTCAAACAAGAATCAGGCTCGAAGGCCAAAAAATGAAGCGAAAAACTACGAGAAATGTTTAGTGGACTGTAATCTTTTGACCTCCTACGTATCTTTCATGACTTTTAATTTGGCAAAAGAAAGGTTATTTTTTAATTTAATAAATTTTGAAGAATAAAACAAATGATTGCGCAAAGGCTCACCTTGACAAATCAGATGTGCAGGAATCGGCAACAAGTGACTAAATAAGGGATACCTCATTGCTGGGTCCAGGTAAAGCTCCCCTAGATCACTTTAGTATCAGATGGAACAGGATGGCTTCACGCAATTATACACAGATAAATAATTTGATTTATGGCGGGTTGAGGATTGCTTTATAATTAAACGAGAACAAACGTTAAAACGAAAAGCTTAAGCGCGCGCGCGGTGAACTCGACCAAGGAAGATCCAACTATATCTGCCAGTGTTGCCAATGTAAATTTTTAAGAATAAAAGGTTACGGCAACAGTTGCAACACTGGAAAACCAGCTTTTTAGCCAGTTACAAAATAATTAAACGATAATATCGAACAATATGATTTGTATTATTCACAAGCAAATGATGATGATGGCTGATAATATTCCTACATGTTAGTGAGAAGAACTAATATCCACACAACCATAAAATTTTATCCAAATCTATCCAGTGGATTTTGTGTGAAGCTAACAACAGACTGTCAGACAAATATTTCAGAATTCATAACTTTCACCTTTTGTTACGTGTATTTGGATCCCTAGAAGTAATTTTATTTGATTTTTATTCAATTTACAAAAGATATAAATAAAAAACCGGAACTAGGACTTCCCCCTACACACCAACGGGATCTATCCCTTTCCTGTCTAGGAGGTGACATAAGTGCCGGCAGTAGGTATCCCTCACATCCATACATGACAATCTCCGACAACGTGCCCTCGTGCACGGAAGGCCAGCGCGCTTCCTTTGCGGAGGGACAGTCCTATACTACTCTATTATACGTATAGGCACCTATTATTCGACGACCACTTTGGTGTACTGGTTAAGAAGTTGACGATTAACCAAGAGGTCGCGGGTTCGATCCCCGCACTGTACAAACATTTGTGTGCATGAACATGTCTGTTTGGACTGGTCTGGGTGTGATATGTATTTATTTAAGTTTATTTGTAATATCACTGTTGATTCTCATTTCTGTAACACAAGTGCTTAAGCTACTTACCACGAAGTCAGATCAATGTATGTGATGTTGTTGTATATTATCATCATCATCATTATCATTATCAGCCAAAGGACATCCACAGCTGAACATAGGCCTTCGCCACAGTTTTCCACATCGACCGATCACAAGCGGTCCCCATCCAGTGTGATCCTGCAATCTTTACAAGGTCGTTTGTCCATCTTGTCGGTGGACGTCCTACGCTGCGCTTTTGGTCGAAGGGTCTCCCATCCAGAACTTTTCTGCCCCAACGGCCATCAGTTCTTCGCGCTATGTGAGATTCATTCCGGTCTTATCCCTTTTTTGTGATCCACCCCTCGTTGTTATTATTAACAAATTTATTACATTTTATTCGTCCAACGGATCCACCTATATGTTTGCATCATAAGTATATAGACACGAAAATTATCCTTATAAACAGTTGGTGATAGATCAAACAAGAACAAAAAAATATTTAATCCCTCTGCATCACAAATGGAAGAAAAACATTATTTAAAATAATAGTGATCACCTGGTGGATCAGACCGGAATATTGGGGGTTCAACGGCGCGGAGCAGGGAAAATAAGAAATATTAACCAATGAGATTGCACATAATTTCCGCTCCATTTCAGTGGACAGTGAATTGCCTACTATTTTCAAAATTCATACAAAGCCCGTAAGCGGTGCGGGGCATGATCAGTCTAGCTCCGCACATTGAAAAATGCAGCTAGGGACTCTGCTTACTCTGCTCCGCTGCCTCGCTCCACTTTGATGGACAGATAGTACTTATAACTCCGCTCTGCCATACCACGGTTCTCCACTCCGCACCCACACCCGGCACCGGTGTACAGGCACACTAAGGAGGAAAAATCGTCTATCAAACTCCCAACGCATTTTCGAATTCGACTAGACCAAAATTATTTTCTTATTTTCATTTTTTTGTTTTCGTCAAACAATTTACGTAATAACTATTTATACCTATAAAGGCTGCAGTCGTTCCTAGCGACCGGCGCGACTGCGACGCGAGACCGCGACTAGTGGTGTCACGCGAGTCTCTTTTGAAGTGTGTAAATTTCGTCTAAAACTGGCTGGGAAACGGAGCGGGGCAGGAGCGGCCTGGCTGCGCACATTGAAAACTGCAGCCAGGAACTCCGCTTACTCTGCTCCGCTGCCTCGCTCCACTTTAAAGAATAGACACAGTACGTGTAACTCCGCTCTGCCATACCACGGATCTCCACTCCGCACCCTCACCCGGCACCGGTGACAGGCACACTAAGGAGGAAAGATCATCTATCAAACTCCCAACGCATTTTCGAATTCGACTCGACCAAAATTATTTTCTCATTTTTGGTATCCAAGACTTGTTTCCGTCAAACAATTTACGTTATATATATTTATACCTATAGAGGCTGCAGTCGTTCCTAGCCACCGGCGCGACTGCGACGCGAGACCGCGACTAGTGGTGTCACGCGACTTCCTTTTGCAGTGTGTCGATTTCGTCGAAAACTGGCTCGCGTGACGTCAGGGATCGCGGTCACGCGTCGCGGTCGCGCCGCGCCGGTCGCTAGGAACCGTTAAGCTGACAAGCATAACTTGTTTATATGATCTAAGCACGCAAAAGAGCTTCAGCTTAAGTAACTAAATTTGTACTAAGCACGTAAAAAGTCTTTACATGGAAGATAAGGTTAAAACAGTATTACAGAACACGTTTGTACATCACGAAAATTTTTGTCCGTCTGTCTGATTATCTGTTTGTCGGTTTATTTGAATGCGCTTAACAAAAAGAATTTGAATAAATAAATATTTCACAACAATCACACCAATTCTCTACTCCCAAATTAAGCTACGAGGCTTGTGTTATGGGACAAATAATAACAATTAGAAAAAATAAATGAGTACCTACAAAGTACCTTTAAGGAGCTTTCAGAACTCGGGTTATGAAATAAAGAAAGTACCACAAACACCTGGTTAGGGTTACGTGACAGCCAGGACCACTACACCACAGAAGTTGTCATACGAAAACATTAACAATAATAATTTAACATAAACATGACATTTTTTGTACCTATGTCTAAAGTCTAAATAGGTACATTACTTCCTTATGTAAGACCTTCCTTATGCAGTCTTCGAAAGTTATTTCTGGCGTGAAGATGACAAAAATATTTATTTTATTACTACTGCTTCCGTTTTTAGGAGTAAACACCAAAAAATATACAGGTAAAACTATTGTTATAATTACTTGTCATCACAAAAATCCACATTTTACATTGACGAGACTGTTTTTTTGTGATAACCACTGTACATAGTTAGTGTTTTTGCTATTCATGTATACGTTTTCAAAAACAAGCAAAAAAAACTAAAGGGATTCTGGGAGCATGGTTTTAAAGCATTTCAGTTTTCATACAAATTTTAAGTGACAACCCTCATAGGTGTCAAATTATCCAATACCTTCCTTACCAACACATTTTGCGATTCATTTTTATGTTAATAGAGTAGCGGACCCCGCAGACGTTGTCCTGCCCGTTGTTTTTTTTTTCTTCGAAAAACCATCCCCGTATTTGCAAGTTGCCTAGGGTAGATCATGTCCAGGAGGGAGTCGTTCCGCCTGCCCGACGCACCAATCTGTGGGTTGCCTCTCCTTCCATAATTCCAGACAGGCGTCTTTGGCATCCCCATACAGAGGAGAGACGGGACTTCTTTCAGAAAGCTGTGGCGGCTTTTAAGCCTTTGTGTCACTGTGATGGTGTAAGGGGTGCCGCGGCTTGCTTTCCTTTTTATACCGCTCCAAAGAGTCACGTCTCTGCGGATGTCCGAGGGAGCAAGACCGGCCAGCAGAAACCAACGGGAGTTTTTGAGACCGCATTTTATAATTCGGCATGTGTCATTAAGTGCTGCATCCATTTAGTGTGTGTGAGCTGAGTGGCTCCAGACCGGTCTGGCGTATTTGCCAACCGAAAAAGAAAGGGCTAGAACGGTCCCTCACTTAGAAGAAGTTAGACGACGCAGAAGGTTGTTCCGGGTGTTCGGCTGAGTCTGGGGAATTGCGGTGAATGCCCCTCGGCCTACGGTGAACCCCCCACGTCCCCGATTCATATGGCACTGTAGGGGACCCTCAGGTTTTGAGTGAGTAGGTGGGTTCTCTCTCTGAGGCCTGGAGTCCCACATAGCCCCCAGCTGCCCCTGCGGCTGGTGGTATGCGTATCAGCATTTCCCTGACGTTAAAAAAAAAGGTTCAGAGATTGGTTGCAGCAAGATTTCCCAGGCCGGAAACCAGCTTATTCGGGTATGAGCTGTGGGTCTATGCTACTTAGGCGGTTCTGTAATAATTTATCTAGCAGTAGTAGCAAGGATACAGTAAAGACACTCCGCGGTTTTATTAAAGCTATCACCTTCGCCTTTAGCAAAAGACGAGGAAGTCGCGCAGAGTCTAGACACTGGTTAATCTCAACAGAGGTCAGTCAACTGGGGCAAGAAATATTATAGTGCACGAGTGTGAGCGCAATACACAGGCACAGATATAATTACACACACAGGTGCACTCACTGTTCCATCACTCTCAAAGTTCGGTAAGACGGCAACCCGACAAGACCGGAGAGAGATTAGGCGCAAGATCAACGACGACTTAGAGTTGTTTCTGAGAAATTCATCAAGAAAATCTTAGAAACAATTTTTGACTTAACCTGGGTTTCGATCCCAGGAACCTGTAAAGCAGAAAATTCGCCACTACACTATACTTGTTTAGAGATTAGGGGTAAGGGGGCTAGATGTCGTTATTCTAAGGCAAGTTCGATCACCAAAATATTAGAAATTAATTTATCTTTTAATTTCAGACGAGGATTTGGTCAAACTTCCTAAGCTTTACCACTTGGACGACTACGAGCGATGCCTGGAGAGGAAGGACGGGCTCTACTGCCTCGGCGAGTTTGACCTCTACAGTGACGTGCAACCGAACCCACTCTATGACTTAATAAAGGTAGGTACCAATGTTAAACACAAAACGCTTGTCATTGATTAATGAGAGCCTTGATTGAGGCCTTCAAACTACAACCTCTGCGTCAGATAGAGGGTCAGGTGTTGTTCTACGTGAGCGCAGCAAAGTGACAAGTACGCGACGCGATGCGAACATATTTGTGACAATTGCGCTTCGTCATAAGACAGAATCAGAGTCCTACTCTGTCGTAGATAGACGTACATTTGATATTGTCGCATATGACGTTATTTTACAGTACTCACGTAGAACAACGCCTAAAGATTTGTAATGGTCGTTGTACGTCACTCCTGCAAAGCTACAACCTTAATACTTATAGCAAGGGTCTACTTCCTAACCAGCGCAATAAATTTTACAAATCTAAGTTATATTGAATACCTAAAGGTCACCTCATCTCATCAGCCTATATACAGCTCAATGCTGGGCACAGAGGCGTTTCGTTCGCATTTTCAAATTTTATCAGCGCGTTCGCTCGCACGGTCAAGCTTGTAAGACGGACAGGGATGGCTACATTCGAAAATTCGGACATCGGCTCATAGAGTAGATCGGCAGGCCTCACCTCAACAATGAGGTCGTACGAGCCATACTCCACCACGCGGGCTCAGTGCGGATTGGTGGAGGAATCGTGTGTAATCATAACCGTTTTGTAGTACTGTAAACACAGGGACCCTGCCAATGTCCTTTAAATTGTGTGCGTAATTACGTACAATATTCGCACAGTCATTTATTATTTCTAGGATGTATCCGAAGACGTTATTCGTTTCAATAGAACGAAATTAAACCGGGGCTACTGCCTGCCGACGCGCTGCCCGGGCGGCGAAGCGAACGCGACGGCGCGCTTCGAGCGCTGCGTGGACGACATGGTCCGTCGCCGCTCGCTGCGCGCGCGCTTACACACGCTGCACTACTGCCGCGCGCGCGGGGAACGATTGCCGGGACACGACACTAACGACATTTCTCATACGGTCTTACTTTACATCGTGTACGTTATACTGTTCATGAATGCGCTTGGAACAGCGTACGATTTGAAAATGGGGCCAGCAAAGGACAGTATGTGTATTTTTAAGGGTGTTTGTTTATCATTTAACGGAAGCGAGGTCGGTTTTTCATTTTGTAACTGTACTCAGAAATATCACACAAATACTGAAATCCATAATCATTGTAGAATGTAAAATTAAGAAATAGTCCATTAGTAGGATAGTTACAGTGACTTCGCAAATAAATTGATTATCAAAAATCTTGGATCGCCTTATGTATGGGCGGTACACGTACTATGAGAGAAAACAGCAGAAAATTTCAGAGTTCGTTATGTTTTTCGGACTGATTCGACACAAATCTGATTTTTTTTTTAGAAAATCCGTACCTGATGATGTTCTCCCTTCGAGTCAACTCCAAGATACTTTTTGACTTTAGAGAAGTAAACGACCCGCGCAAGGCTGGTATCGATGCTATGGATGGATTCAAGTAAGTACCTAAACATTATTTCTTTCTATGGCTCTTTAGCAAATCTTGAGTTTGGATTTCAGACTTTTAGTCAAATATGTACTTAATTCATCGAATATTCAAGTATATAAGTTCCACTGATACGAACCAAGCGCTTCGTATCTACATTCCTGATGCGCACTGCAAAAGAGTGGAACTCACTACCTGCGTCAGTGTTTCCCTGCAATTACAACCTAGAAATCTTCAAAGCTAGAGTGAGCAAGCATCTTCTAGGTGTGCTCGCTCCATCGTAGACTCAGTCTTTGCTTCGTTCGGGCTTAGTCTTGGGTCAAGAGCAAACCAATCCCAAATTAAAAAAAAAGAATATTTTTTGGTCTAGTTTCACCTCCTTTCGGGATTGCACTTTATGCAGGGACACATTGTATACGCTTTTAAGGTCCAGAAACTCTTCCATTTTATAGGTATTGTCGATGCGAAGCTCGATCTCTTTATAATGCCTGGTTTTCCCTGGGCTAAAGTTTACGCAGGCACCGGTTATTGGTTTGATTTGATGATTTCAGGGGTTTCATGCTCACGGGAATCGTGATGGCACATTGTATAGAAGTCGTCGGTGTAACATGGCTGTACAACATAGAAGCTTACGAAAAGGTACTATTCAGAATCAGTATTTAGTAGTTAAGTTAAGTATTTATCTTGCTGTAATATTTTAATAAATTAATTTCAGATTTTAGCTACGATTGGACCTATGTTTGGAGCTTTGACCACTGTTACCCAATACTTCATATTTTTTGCAATCTTTGTAAGCACGCTAGAAGAACTGGAAAAATCTAATAAGGAGAATTTACATTTGTCAAAAATACCACTACGCTTTCTGCAAAAAATAATCAGGTTAGTGTTTTCTGTAGAAGTGGGGGGGGGGGGGGGGCTTCCACCCCGGGCCCTAATGTTGGGTTAACCGATTTATTTATTTATTATTATAAAGACACAAAACAGGTTACAATCAGGTTAGGTAATTAAATATGATGACACAAGTAAACGTTTGCGCTAGATTACAACCCAAAACATGCATCTGAGTGAAGTTAGATCATATTTTTATATATTAACTAGCTGACCCGGCAAACGTTGTTTTGCCATATAAATTATTGTGGACAACCCTTATCACTTAGGGATATGAAAAATTGATGTTGGCCGATTCTCAGACCTACTCAATATGCTTACAAAATTTCATAAGAATCAGTCAAGGCGTTTGGGAGGAGTACGGGAACGAACACTGTGACACGAGAATTTTATATATAGAGATAATTTAATGAAATTGTTGACATTAGAACGATAATAAAATTGTTTGATGTTACGTTTTTCGTACTATAAGCGTTCTCCCATGGCTACAGATAAGGTAAAATTGTACAAGTTCAGTGCCAATTTATGCACAAGATGAATAATACAACTGACCCTACGCATTTGAGGGCCCCACGAATCAAGGCCTTGCTCTACTAACGTACTAGTTTTTAGAGTGCTACTAAATCATAATAAAAATAAACATTTCTGCATGTGAAATATATATTTAAATGCCACTACAGAATTTCGGAAGAACAAAACAAAAAGTCGAAAATCTCAAGCGCTCCTAACGGTCGCGCGCTAATTTAAATGTCTTCCAATGAAATTAAAACAATAAACCTGAAACCCGGGTATTCGCTTTAATCGCACACAAAATCCCGATCTCGGGTAATCTCGGGTACTTGTGGGGTTCAAGAGATAAAGAAACATAATTGTAAATATTCAATTCTGGAGTATGTTTAGGGGTCCAAATTTGAAGTTCGCCTCTGGCCTCAAAAAGTGTTTGTTCGCCTCTTTACCCAGTGCACATTTATGTTGGCATGTAGTCTACGTAGCCACCGTTTATCCCTTTAAGTACCATGATCTAGCAAGAGTTCATTGTAAAAGTGCGGAATCAATATTAATTTTTACTTTACTTTTTACCTTTAATTTGTATAATAACAAACTTACAGTTAATTAATCATTGTACGTTTTGTTTCAGAATTTTCCCAGTGTATTTACTGGTTACTGGCTTCAGTGCGACCTGGTCGAACACAATTGGTGATGGTCCACTGTGGCCCGTAATAGTTGGACCTGAGAACCAGTACTGCCGGGATAAATTCTGGCTCCATTTGTTTTTCTTGCAGAATTACATTGATCCGCACAAAAACTGCAATGGTCAGACTTGGTAAGAGATTTTTTGCATCTACATCATAAATAGGATATGTTTTAGTTTATAATCTGCGGAAGTTTAAACTTTCAGAAAAAATCAAGTATTACCATTAATTATTTGGAAACCAACATGTAAGGGTTTCGATAGAAATTAAGAAATCCAAAAAACTCATTTTTATAGTGTATTTTTTTTACTAGTTATCGATATCAGTAAGTCTTTTTTTTCTGATTACAGGGTAATGTCAGCGATCATACATCCATATATTCCTATTATGGTTATAATATATGTATTGACCAAGTGGCCCAAACACGCGACGAGGGTTTGCCAAGCCTTGGTGGTTGGGGCAACGGCTTATACGACTTACGTGGCGGTGTCAAACCAATACATCCCTATGTTTTACTATATACGACCTAAGTAAGCAGATGTAGTAGCTACCTTTATTTAAACATTAGCAACATGAAACCCCTTGCAGATCTGCTTATCCAAGTGCGTCCAAGTGCCTCTGGCCAGGCTTAACGACTAATTTCTATCGATATTAACCGGGACCATTAGCTTAACGTGCCTTCCGAAGCACGAAGACTTGTAAATATACCTAAAGAATAAATGAAATTCAAAAAATTTTTTTGCTTTCAGAAACGTACATGTAATGTTTACTAATAGCAGGAGTTTCATGGGTTTGTTCTTTTCGCCTTCCAATTACATGATAACTGTAGCGGTTGCTGTTTGGTTTGCACATCACTACTCCCTGTCACGGAAGCAAGCGAAACCTGAAAAAGAACCTCCAGCTTCTACGGTGAGATTCAATAGGCATGATGACAACTGTTTTTTTAGTGCCCGGCTTATAGAATTTTAAAAAAGGATAATAATTTGTTGTTATTGAATAACGGGATTTTTGCCATGAACATTTTTGTTTTTGAGACATGTATAAGTGCCCCCTGTGTACCTGTCGAAAATAAATGACTTTTAAATGACTATGAGTTTATCTATGAGTTTCAGCCCTGTAATAACAAGAGCCATGATCACGGGGTAACTGAAGGTTTTACGGGTATGTTGTTATGGGCAGACATATCGGTCTACCCTCCTTCTGTCTTGTGTTACAGGGCCGAAATATCGGGAACTCAATAACAAAAACCCGTAGTCAATAGCAACGCGAGTCCAACCTATCCTTTGTTTGAAATATACCAAAAAAAAGTTAATGACCATATGAGTATACAACAATATTAATACTTATTTTGTTATGTTTATAAATAATACAAGTATTTCAGTGCTAGATTGATTTGAAAATATCGCGTGACGCCACGCTGGGGTATAATTTCCACACAATTGTGACGTGGAAAGTACCTACCCACTCCGTTATTTTAAGGTAAGCGTTCACAGTCCCGCATCAGACTCATCGCACGTAACAGATTATACTTTGCCTTGTATAAAAATTGCAGGTCAGCGGATGCTGTTGTGAGAATTTTCAATGAAGAAAATAGTAATGGCAATTATTGCTATTTTTTGTTAATTTATTTAGCATGCTAAATTTCATAGCATAGCATGCTACGCGCTATTGCTATGTTAATATGAAATTTCATCGAAAATGAGAAATAGCGTTAGCGTATAATATTAAATTGCGAAATTGTAAATGATTTGCGAAATATGCAAAAAAAATGTATGAAACTTACATTTTAGTGTTGTGGGTAAGATTAGAATTAAATTTGACGTCAATAAAATGAAAACTGCACCGGTTAGATAATTCAATCAAGTCACGAAAAAGACAAACAATTTCATTCAAATAATCAGTTCAATATTTCATTTCGTATTCACGAAAATACGACTCATAATGCAAGGATACAGTATTCTCTTCTCTTTCTTTGTTCGCCTCTCACTCGGGTAACGCTCGAAAGCCGATCGTCGCCCGACAGCACGCGAACGCGAGTGACAATTGCCTGCTAGTGCTAGGCTGCTATTAATAATAATAATCTTTATTAATAACTTTCAAGTACATTATATACAATACGTTGGTACATCTTCGTTGGTACAGCCAACAGCCAAATATTGCTAACGATGAAATAGCATGCTAATTAATGATGCTAATGCTAATTATTCCATTACTAGAAGACAATCTAAAATCCGTTACCTTCGATGCGTCCGATGCGGGCCTGTGGACGCTTACCTTAAGCTACGGTTTTAGATATATTTCTGATTTGAACAAAAAATATCAAGACACGTAATTCCACGAGACGAGCATAAAATTTTCTCTTTGTTTCAGTTATTGACAGTAACTCACAACGTTTCGATGCTATTTTTTTATGTATTTTGTTACATAATGAGTTCACTTCTTCTCCCCTACACGGATCCTGTATTCCTGGCGATATTGATACCAATAGAAAGGCTCGTTCAGGTCTCGACATTTGTAGTATTTGCCTACACCAGCTTTCGAGGAGTGAAAAGTAAGAAACAGAACTTTATGTCTAAATCGGGAATTGCAGCATTTTTATTAATGAATTGATGGTTATACGAGTATAAACTTACACCTATTGAATGCGTAACCCAAAAAGATTTTATTTTCATATTACGTATATTTATACAAAAAAAAAACAATTAAATTACTATTTTAGTAGCAGGACAATATTTTTCCCAAATTATGAGTGAAGTGTGTGCTGTGTGTACTGAAATAGTAAGGTTCAAAGTGCCGAGCCGGAGGTCGTTCGATGTTTTGCTTATTTATTTTATTCTAAGGCTGTTTGTTATCACAACAATTTTCACAGCTAGGCAGTTTTAAAACTTGAATTTCAGAGGATAATTAAAAAATCTGAGACCGCTACGAAATTCAATCTTTATAATTAGACACATGTTAAGTAATCAATTGCGTTACAACATTGTCAATGTACATATCGATGGGTCTAAAGGAACATTCAGTCCAGTGAATTATTATTTTTAATAGCAGAAACATACAAAGTACTTTCGTCGATGTTTTCATTTATTGCCGTTTTGTGGTCTTCATCGTGTGGACTGCCTCGTTGGTGTGATGGCAGTTTCTGGCTTACGTCTGAGAGTTCCTGGGTTCGAATCCCAGGTCGAGCCAAAATTGTTTCTGAGATTTTCTATCATGAATTTCTCAAAAACAGCTCGGAGTCGGGAAGTTGGCGGTTTTAAAAGCACCGTTAATCCTGCGGCTGATCTCTCTCTGGTCATGTCGGATTGCCGTCTCACCGAACTTTGAGTGATGGAACAGTGTATGCACCTGTGTATTGCGCTCACACTTGTGCACTATAATATCTCCTGCGTAGTTGGCTGATCTCTGTTGAGATTGGCCGCCGTGGTCGAAATCGGCCATGAGAACTATTTATTTGTGGTCTTCATCCTATATATTAAACTAGCGAAGCGATCGCTCGTTTGTCGATCGACTTTGTCTACTGGCCCTGGTTCACATTGATATCAGATCGTTAGTGGTTTCCAAAGGAGGACGTTCCTCAAAGTTTATTCTCAGTCTGTAGATATTTTTGTATAAATCCATTTTCAGATTCCTTCTTTATGTGGAAAGGATTCCGTCTCTGCAATCGGATGTCGATGTCCATTTCTATGGTTCATTGGTGTGTGAACAAGACTTTGATGGCTTCTCGACTTACTCTGTTTAGTGTTTCCTTCAGCTCCATAGTAAGTTATATCTACTTACATGTTATCTCATTAGAACTATGTGAACAAGACTATAATATTTGCAGCTATTGTGGGTTCGAATCCTGCTGGCTGCTAGGACAAAGGTTTGTGTGATGAACATGAGAATTTTAATCTGAATTTTTAGCACAAGCTTACACTTAGTTCGGGGCTAGCTTATTGCTGTGTTAGTTGCCTCAAGTTTCTTCGTTTGCATTATGTCTCCTCGGTAAGTTTATACACAACACAAGCCATAACATCATTACCAATTATTTAAAAAATGCTGTAGAAAAAGTCAACTGTCAGAGCCAGATAGATACTCCTATTTTTAAGTCCGTTAAATTGTTATGGCATTGATAATTAAATTAGGGTATCTTCTAATTTCAATGGCCCCATGAAGCAAATATATGAAATAATCCGTAAAAAAGTGTATCATAGAAATGTATGATCATTGATCATGATTGCGTTAAAATCGCGACTGTAACGATGCTGATGCTATTTTAAAGTAATCAGGAGTCTAATTCTACTTATCAATCATAACAAAACAAAATCGTATTTGAATCGCCTATTTTGGACAGTTCTAGTATTGACGAAATGAAAAATCGGGCAAATTCAATTCAATTTAGATTTAGTTTTTGATTGATTGAAACGTGTTATTGTTGTCATTTCTGTCTGTTTGCAGTTCCAGGACACCATAATAGTTTTCTTCGCTTCCTTCGTGATTGCGATACCACTGACACTCCTCGTGGATTATCCTATTAGAAAACTCCTGAATAAGTTACTTTGATACTCACTTGATGATTTTTTTCTTTTAGGTATTGTATTACAGTGCAGAGTAATATTTGTGAGCACACATTTACATTCAGGCTTAATTTTTTTATTTGCATGGATTAAATTACTTATTAATAAATACATTTTAATGCAATATACCTAATGTTATAAAGACACACTGCTTGCAAGAAGAGGATTTTTATTTTAAATAAGGCTACAAAGGAAAGTGAAGTGATCATTTACGTGATATGAAAACTAAGTACCTGCTTATGATTAAGATCACCTTCGTCCAATCCACACTTACAGACATAAGACCAGAGAGTAGGTAGTTAGAATAGAACATAATCATGATCCTACCAGAAACTATAACACAAAAAACTTCAGTATAAAGCCATCTGTAGTGAAATGTGTCAGCAACAACATTTCAGATCCCTAATTAAGTGATAATTATATTTTTATTTTACCAATCGTATTAAGTATAAGTACCCGATCATAGTGAAACTATATATTTTAAAAGTCATAGCATTGACTGGACTGAGGTTGCCTGTGAGTACAGCTAACTTCAAGATAGACTGACAAGTCGATAACGGGAGGTGTCTTTGAAAAAATAACGTCAGTCCAGTCTATGCAAAGAAGGAGTCAATCGGTGTCTAGGTTAATTTTGGTGATAAGGTGTGTTAAAAGGAATTATACAAGTGTAAAAGTGAGTATTTCTGTTTTTATTTAAAATCCCAGCCTTCTTTACTTTATCAGTTGATATTATTTCAAATGTACCACAAATTTGCCGGCCAAAGTCCACATTTCAGAAGTGGGATTAGTAACAATCGCTTACTTAAAAGTGTAGAATGTGCGAGATGTGTATATTTTCTTTACATTATGTGCCTAAACACAGTGAGAGTTGATGTGAAAGTTTTTCTTTTCGTATGTTATTTTTCCTTTACCCTCCTGTAATTTTTTTTTCTATCGGGACAAATTGAAAATTTCAATGCCTTATCTCGTACAAACGAATAATATCTATTATCTGCAAAGACTTGGCTACGTAATGGCATGCTGTTCTGTTACATCCTATAATGACTTGATATTGAAAACTGTAGTGCAAAATGGAATAACAGTCACTAAAATTAATTGGAATTCCCGTTTGATTTCCTGACTATATAAATAACGTTACTACAGCATACATTGCATATCCCTGAGTAGTTTAAATGGTGAAAATAGCAGTACACTTAGGAACTTTTCATTGTGTAAGAGACAGTTTACCGCGCGAGTCTTAATTCTCTATGATTTCAGTGGACAATCATGATGGAAATAAGGCCTATTCTCCGACGTTCCCAACGAGTGTGAAACGTCGGTCACGTAGTCGAACAAGACAATCGCCAGCACGTAAACGGTCACAAAGTACTCGCAGCCGTTCTCGAAGACGCAGTTTGCGGAACGCTGCTGAAGTAAGGCAGGCCCATGAACAGCGCCGTTCACGAAGCAGGCAGAGGCAGCTGCGCAGCCCCAGGGCGGATAGCCGTTCACGCAGCCACGTGAGCCGGCGCTCGCGGAAGCAAGTAGATCGGCGATCTCGCAGCACCAGTCGGCGTGCGTCATGCTGCCGGGCGAACGTCCGGTCACGCAGCCGGGCGAGTCGACACGGGTGCAGCCGGGCGAGCGACGAGCCGCGCGCTGGGCCAAGCCGAGAGCGCAGCCGGGCGAGTGGACACGGGTGCAGCCGGGCGAGGGACGAGCCGCGCGCCGGGTACGCCGAGAGCGCAGCCGGGCGAGTGGACACGGGTGCAGCCGGGCGAGCGACGAGCCGCGCGCCGGGCCAAGCCGAGAGCGCAGCCGGGCGAGTGGACATGGGTGCAGCCGGGCGCGCAACGAGCCGCGCGCCGAGCCAAGCCGAGAGCGCAGCCGGGCGCGCTCGCGTGCGGGCAGTCGGGTGTGTGACCAGCTGTGCTGCCGGAAGATCAACCGGCCGCGCGACAGGATCCGAAGCCGGTCTCGCAGTCCGGTACACGGATCTTCGCACAACCACGAGACGCGTCAGTGTGGTGAGTCATATAGTTCTAAGGATAGTTTAATGCAATTTTTAAATGCTATGAAATGCATAGGTAGTAATGACACATTAGGAAGATTAGGTAATCTACAGAACACTGTACCCGAGTTTGATCCCGCGAGAAAAGAGCAGACGATGACTATGTGGCTCCACAAGGTCAACGAATGCGCGTCCATATATGGATGGTCGGAAAAACAGTTGATACATTACGCTTTGCCAAAGTTGAAAGGGGTTGCACAACGTTGGTACGAGGGTTTATCGTCGGTACTTTTCTCGTGGGAGGAATGGCAAACGAAATTACTTACTGCTTTCCCATCAGAGGAAAACTACGGGCAGATGCTATCCGACATGCTGGCTAAGCGGGCTCGATTTGGGGACTCGCTGGAAACTTACTTTTACGATAAAATTGCGTTGATAAATAGATGTGGCATCACAGGTAGAAGGGCAGTTGAGTGTATTCTACACGGCGTTGATGATCGCTCCGTTAGGTTAGGCGCGGAAGCGGTTCAATACGACAACCCTGACAAACTATTGGCATATCTCAGGAATGCTAGAAATAGTAGACCGCAAAGTGATCGTAGGCCTGGTAAGCCCAACAATCAACCTATTGGGAGGGCTCAAGATAATAATGCAAAGCAGGGCAACAAACCTCGATGTTTTAATTGTAAGCAAGAGGGACATTCGGTATCTCAGTGTACTCTACCTATAAAGAAGTGCGAAAAATGTCACAAGTTGGGGCACAACACAGAACAGTGTTACTCAAATACAAAGCCAATTATTTATTACTGAAAAATCGGTAATGTCTGTTTTAAGTGAAAAACCAGGAGAAAAATATTTCAAAACAGCGCTTGTCAATAATATCCCTTTTAACGCTTTTATTGATTTCGGAAGCGAATGTTGCATGATTAGGCTATCAGAATTTAAAATTATCTCACAAGATCTTAATGTTGATAAACTACCCACTCTTAAGGGATTTGGCAATTCGGTCGTTAAGGTACTAGGTAGGTGTCGAGTACTCATGTCAATTGACGAGGTTGAAGCTGAGGTTGACCTATTCGTCGTACCTGATAATGCTATGCATGTACCGGTCATGGTGGGACAGACATTTACAGAACAACCACATGTGGTGGTGTACAAAAATAGCGAAATATTACACATGTTACAGACTAGCGATGATTTATCATGTTATTCTAAAATTAAGCTGATTTGCAGTGGTGATGTAACACTATCTGGTGGTGTATCGATTGTTGAAGTGAATGTCGATCCTATTATGACGGGCGAAGTGTATGTAGCAGGTGGTATTCGTCTCATATCTGATATTAGATTTTCGGTTCTTCCGGGTTTATTTAGTGTGAACAAGGATGGATTTGGCAACTTGCTAGTTAGTATACCTAAGGATAGGACCGTCACTCTTAAGAAGGGATATTTATTAGCTCGGGGTTGGGCGGCGACGGAAGATAACACACCGGTTGCCAAAGTATTGCGGGTTTCAGCTTCAGAAAATGAGCCACTTGAACCTATAGCAGACTCAGATATTAAAGTTGGTGACAATATCACTCCTTCGCAAAAGAAATTGTTAGGGACTCTTTTAAACAACTATAGAGAATGTTTTGCATCTTCTTTGTCCGAACTTGGCAAAACTTCAGTGGGAGAGATGTCTATAACCTTGAGTGACGATGAACCCGTTGTGTATAGGCCCTATAGGTTGTCTATCAAAGAAAAGGAAATAGTAAGGGACATGGTTTTGGAATTGTTGGAGAACAGGATCATTCAGCCATCAACCTCACCATACGCCAGCCCAATTGTTTTGGTGCGTAAGAAAACTGGGGATTATCGGATGTGCATAGACTACCGGGCATTAAATAAGAAAACCGTGAAGGAAAACTATCCTATGCCTTTGATAGACGACCAGTTGGACGTGTTAGCTGGACATAAGTTTTATACTACCCTAGATCTAACATCTGGTTACTATCAGATCCCCATTCGGAATGAAGATAAATACAAAACAGCGTTTGTAACACCCGACGGTCATTTTGAATTTAATCGGATGCCGTTTGGTCTTGCAAACGCTCCTGCGACTTTTCAGCGCATCATGAATCAGGTGCTAGGTTCTACCCGACATAGAGAAGCTCTTGCGTATTTAGATGATGTGATAATCCCGGCAAAGGACTTCTCAGAGGGTTTGTCTAGATTAGAGAACGTATTAAAATTGTTTTCAGAAGCAGGTCTTACACTTAAGCTTTCAAAATGTGTGTTCTTTGGTCACCATGTCGATTATCTAGGTTTCGAAGTATCGCAGGAATTAAGGAATTAAGTATTCGGCCTGGTTCTAGAAAAATAGAAGCGGTTGAAGGGTTCCCAGTACCACAGAACCAACATAATGTGCGTCAATTTCTAGGACTGGCCAGTTTCTTTCGGCGTTTTGTGCCTGGTTTTTCCATCATAGCTAAGCCGTTGACATACCTTCTGAAGAAGGACACTCCATGGGTGTGGGGTGAGAAGCAGAATGCGGCGTTCAGGACCTTACAAAAGAAATTAACGGAAAAACCGACGTTAGCTCTATATGACCCACAGGCCAAAACCGAACTGCACACAGACGCTTGCAAAATAGGCTTAGGTGGTATATTGCTGCAGCGAAATGAACAGGGGGTTCTCCGGCCGGTTGCCTATTTTAGCCAGCAGACCACCCCTGAAGAACAAAATTATTCGTCCTATGACCTAGAGACACTTGCGGTAGTTTCAGCTCTAAAAAAGTTTCGCGTATATCTTGTAGGCTTAAAGTTTAAAATAGTCACGGATTGCAACTCGTTACGCGCGACTTTTCAAAAACGAGATATGTTGCCACGAGTGGCTCGATGGTGGGAACTCATGCAGGAATATCAGTTCGATATTGAGTACAGAGCTGGGGTCTCTATGGCCCATGTTGACGCGCTCAGTCGCAATCCGATTCTGAATAACTCTCAACAAGTGTATGACGTCATGAATATCGCAGAAGAAAACTGGCTAGTAACCGTACAGAACGCAGATTCCGATATTCAGAGAATTGTGAATATATTAAAAGACCCTAACCTTGACGACGTTGTCGACATAGAAAGTAATTATAAAATTAAAGCAGACAAGCTGTTTAGAATCACTCCTGACGGCGATAGGTGGGTGGTTCCTAAGGGAGTTCGTTGGCAAGTTGTGAAACACAATCATGATGACATAGGACACTTTTCCACTGATAAAACTCTTGAAAAGATTAGGTTCAATTACTGGTTCCCTAAAATGCGGTCTTTCGTTAAAAAATACGTCACTTCCTGCTTAGTGTGCGTACTCAAAATCTACCGGTGGCAAGAAACCAGGTTTCTTGCATCCAATTCAGAAAATTGATAATCCGTTTGATACAATACACGTGGATCACGTCGGGCCCTTTGTACGCAGTAGTAGAGGGAATCCAAATATGTTTATCTCAAAGCCGTTAGGAATACAAAGTCGCAAACGTCAATACGAGTCCTGAAAGAATACTTTAGTATATTTGGAGTTCCACGGAGGTTAGTCTCGGACAGAGGTACCTCCTTCACTAGTGCCACTTTCAAGCGGTTCATGCTGGACAAAGGTATTAAACATATACTCAATGCAGTCGCCACACCGCGGGCCAACGGGCAGGTGGAAAGATATAACAAAGTTATCGTAGATGCTCTGACTGCTAAGTCAGTAGGGTCGGCTGATAATAAATGGGATGACCACCTGTCTGACGTTCAGTGGGGCATGAACAACACCCTCAATAAGGGTATTAATCGAACACCTGCTGAGGCTCTATTCGGGGTGAGACCGGTTGGCACTAACGAGAGTAGGATACTATCTGAATTGTCTGGTGATACCAACACCAATGTTGAAGGAACATTGGATGCGGACGCAAATAGGAATGCTATCAGGGAGAATATAAATACACACATTGAATCCTGTCAGCAAAAACAAAGGGAATCGTTTGATAAGCACCGCTGTCAGCCAACGAAGTATCAAGTGGGAGACTTAGTAAGGGTCGAACGCCAGGTAACTGCTACGGGGCAAAGCAAAAAGCTCATACCAAAATATCAGGGTCCGTACAGGATCACAGCCATATTAGATCACGATCGATACCATGTAGAGGATACTCCCCTCACAAAAAAGAGTGGTAGGCGCTTCTCCACAATAGTAGCGGTAGACAAAATTAGGCCGTGGCTCAATTTTAATAGACCACATGAGCATGATATCGGGGTACCTTCCAGTGAGTCCACTGACGAGGAATCCCAAGAGACTTAGCCATTTTCTAAAATGGATATGTTTAATACAAATTTACAATGTTTCTTTAAATGCACGTTCAATTTGTTACTGTAAGAATGTAATTAATAACGCTAATTTACATGAATAGATTGTGACTAAAATGTTACCAATAGTTAAGCAGTTTATGGAATAATTTAATTTGTTAAACTTAATAGTAATTATTTTATTACTATTTTGAAATTATTTATAAGATTATTGTTATGTTTTGTTGGTTATTGTTATGGGAAGATAATGTTATCATTACTCTGGGACACCCCAGGTCCTGGATATCTTTGATTTATTTCAGAAAGTTGATGATACGATGGATAACCCTGGTCCATTGTGAGACATCCCGGTCTCATATGTTATATTCGGACATCCCTGGTCCAAATCCTGGACATCCCTGGTCCAAAACATGGACATCCCTGGTCCAAAACATGGACATCCCTGGTCCAAAAAGTGTAACGTAAAATATCTCAATTGTATTGAAGAACATCCCTGGTTCTTTATTTTCGTAAAGTTTTTTTTTTCCTAACAATTTAATTATGTATGAATTTATGTTTTACAATAATCATGATTTAGAAGTAAGTAATGCTAATCTTAACGGAATTGAATACTAATAAACAATTAATTAGCAGTTTATTTTTGTATGATCATGAGATAAGTTTTCTTTAATCTGTATTTCAAAATTGTAAATTCCAAATGCTTACGTACGAGGTCGCCCGTAATTATACGGATGGCCGACTGTCAGCAACAACATTTCAAATCCCTAATTTAGTGATAATTATATTTTTATTTTACCAATCGTATTAAGTATAAGTACCCGATCATAGTGAAACTATATATTTTAAAAGTCATAGCATTGACTGGACTGAGGTTGCCTGTGAGTACAGCTAACTTCAAGATAGACTGACAAGTCGATAACGGGAGGTGTCTTTGAAAAAATAACGTCAGTCCAGTCTATGCAAAGAAGGAGTCAATCGGTGTCTAGGTTAATTTTGGTGATAAGGTGTGTTAAAAGGAATTATACAAGTGTAAAAGTGAGTATTTCTGTTTTTATTTAAAATCCCAGCCTTCTTTACTTTATCAGTTGATATTATTTCAAATGTACCACAAATTTGCCGGCCAAAGTCCACAAATGTGTTTTTAAGTGCTTGCGTTGTTTGGCATTAAAATAACTTTTCACTAATTTCCTACTGCTTCAACTTGACCTGTCAATGTCTACGAAGACGATATCGACAACTAACTATGATTGTCTAATACTTATCGTTAGAAGAAAAAAGTCACGTCAAATAAAAACATGTTGAATCACTTCTTCAGTTACTTTAACTTTTATTTAGATAAGTACAGTAACTTCGACCTTCAACTCGATGTTAGGTACACTACTAAGCGCTCGAACAAGACTGCCTTTTTATCAAGTTAGAAAGAAAGAAAACTAGTTTATTCAGTATCACATACTTTACAAAGTTGAAAAACACATATTCAAATGCACATACACAAGATACTGAAAAGGTGGGCCACTCAGCATGTGTCGTAGCATCTCAGGAATGCCACGACGCTGGTCTTCCGTGGACACCCAGACAGAGAGAGAGCACTACTTACTTAAGTTACTTTATTTTTATGCATTAACAATGCAAATTTCTCTACAATGCGAAATTAAACACACATAAGGAAAATGGACGGAAAGAATGCCACAGGCGGGACTCGAACCCGCACCTCTCGCAAACCGGGCGATTGCTCACCCAATTGAGCTAACGTGACACTACTCATCGGTCCGACTTTTTTAAGTGTAAGGTTTGCAAGAGGTGTGGGATCGAGTCCCGCCTGGGGCATGCCATGTTTCTTTAAGTGTCTTTAAATTTCACATTGCCTTTTTTCTTATGCTAGCCCCTGTTAAAGAAATCTCTCAATAGTGCCAAGCACTAGTCAATATCGCAACTGGCTTCCCATTGACGACCGCTTCTTTTTGTCGGACTTCTAAAACCAAGGGTCACGGGTTCGATCCCCGCACAATACAAGCATAAGTGTGCATGAACATGTGTCTTTGTACTGGTCTGGGTGTTTTCCATGTATAATATGTATGTCGGCGCGGCACTATCAGACGTGACGTATAGCGTGACGTTAAACGTCATCTGTCACTCTGACAGCTGTCACAGTGGCAAACGTCAAGCAAGGATCGGGCCTACCTCCCTCCGCCGGCTCGTCTGGGTGCACTTCCGTTTCCGGCAAGGACGAACACACACTTTTTTTCACGAAATAAAACTAAATCCAATTCCATTGCGATAAACGCGTGTTATTTTAATTGTTAAGTGAGTGTGATTGATTAAATCGATATCGAGAAGACGCTGGAGTATTTATTTTGGAAACCCTATCGCCATAGATGACGACACCGACTCTGCATCAGAAAACGTAGCGAACGCCCCTCCGATATCAGAAGCGGGATTGCGCACGTACACAAGTGACGACAAATTATCCTGACGACAAATGACGAATGTTATTGGAGCAATAAAATCAAAACTTCCTGACTTTAATACAGGCCATGAAGGGCCCTGCTGCAAACCACGTCGTACACCTTCCTGAGTTCGACCCTGACAAGCGAGAAGCGGATCCTCTAGCGTGGCGTGTGACTGCTAACATGTGCCTCTCGGATAATCCACTACTAGGAGCCCTAATCATTGCCCTGAGTAAGGCCCTAAAAGCATCATCATCAACCTGGCTTTCACACCGCTCCCCTCTGCGTCAAGAAAGGCGGCAACGTAGTCGGCGCATCAAGCAAGAACGTCGGCGCCGGCGCGGCAGCGGCGGCGGGGATGCCAGCGGTGCCTCGCTCGAGTGACGAGTCAATTTCTGCGAGGAGCGCGGTGTTCGCGGCGAACTAACACAATCCGGTGAGTCGTAACCTTTTTATTTTGATAGTGGTGCTGAATGTTCTCTTGTAAAGCAAAGTGTAGCAAACCGGTTTTCTGAAGTTCGTATTGCAACTAACGTGCGTCTTTCAGGCGTCGGCAACGCTCACATTTATTGTACCGAACAGATTTCGTGCACGGTAGTTATTTACCGGCATTATTTAAATTTGTTATTCTTATCTTGCCAGACGATAGTATGCCGTATGATATAATAGGTTTGGGTATCTTAAACTTAGGTCTGGCCGTAAATCTATCAAGTGCGCGGCTATTAAATCCGGTTGTCTGTTTTAGTGCAATTACAGAAATAGATTTTCGGTCAATCAATACCAATATCTTACCTGCGTTACGAAATTACCTAGTAAGTTTTCGTTTGCTTTTATTGAAGGTTTACCGCAAACGCGTGTGACAACAGGTGAATTACCTAGTCATTCAGCCCGGCGCGTACCGTATATCGCCGTCCCTGTCGTCTGAGTTCACAAGAGCGAGATGTAGTGCCTACTAAACGAACTATTGAATGCGAGCATAGTAAGACAAAGTAGTTCTCCTTTTTCGAGTCCCATAGGTACTACTCGTAGATTATCGTGACGGAGCAAATAGTATGGTGGTCGATTACCGCGAATTTAATGAAAATACGGTTCCGATCGTTTCTCACTGCCGCGTATTGATGACCAAGTAGCTTGTTTGCATGGTGCGAATTTTTTTAACGTGTTTAGATTGGTTTGACAAAATAGCAAAATATGTTTGCAAATTTATTGACAAGTGTATCACTTGTAAAGTTTCAAAGTCTCATTCAGAGAAAGTATCCGCCGAACTTCACTCAATACCAAAACTAGCTGTCCCGTGGCACACGGTGTACGTAGATATTACCGGCAAATTAAGTGGCAAAAATGACCAAAAAGAGTACGTGATAGTTTTGATAGACGCATTCACAAAGCTCGTGCTCTTGTATCACACTATGCGTATTGATACTCCCAGTGCCATTGTAGCTTTAAAGTCTAGTATCTCCTTTTTTTGGTACCCCTACGCGCGTCATAGCAGATCAAGGTCATTGCTTTGCGAGTAAGGATTTTAAAGCATTACGTGATTCACACGGCATTCAGTTGCATTTAATCGCGACAGGTTCGAGTCGTGCGAATAGTCAAGAGGAGTAGTTGAAGGGAATGTTGACCTCTATGGAGACTTCAGATAGGTTGTGGTGAGACGCACTTGAAGAAGTTCAGTTTGCATTTAATTGACAACAATTCACGTGACTAAAGCGAGCCCGCTTGAACTTATGATTGGTCGTGTAGCACAACCTCTAATTTTTTGACTGTTACCGATACTGAAACCAAGACCGATCTTACTAAAGCAAGAGAACAAGCAGCCCACAATTAGTAGTAGTGCTTCTTACGAAAAATGACGATAGAAATAAGGCTAGATTTGATAATTTTGTTCTTGGTGATTTGGTCCTTATTCAAAATGAGGAGAGGAACCAGACCAAACTTGACCCTAAAAACAATGGTCCATTTAAAATTGTAGAAGTACTTGATGGTGATCAACACACGTTGAAATCATTGACCAGTAACAGAACTTATAAGTACGCTCATGATCGCCTAAAAAGAATGCCTCGAAGTTGCATCCCCGATGAATATGACTTAGAAAATAATGATTCTTAGACCGTGTGTTAGATTGTGTTTTAATAGAGAGTTTATTTAAAATGTTTGTGAATTATACCTGCCATTGTTGTTTGATTTGATGGATAAAGTTTTGAATGATTTCATTTTTTAATTTTGTGTTAAAAGTAACGTTGGTAACTGGATTCATTACCTCTTTAGTCTCACTTGTGAGTTGTAGCCGTAGCTCATGCAGTTTCTGTATAGAGTGCGCGGTGCGCATCTGACTCGTGAATGATGTGAATTTTAACGCTGGTGAAGTGTTATAAAATGGTTGTCGCTGGGTAAGTGACAAACCAAATAGTAACGTCAAGTCGCTGGTGAAGTGGCTATGACGATACGTCGCTGGTGAAGTGACGAACCAAATAATTACGTCAAGTCGCTGGTGAAGTGGCTATGACGATACGTTGCTGGTGAAGTGACGAAGCAAATAATTACGTCAAGTCGCTGGTGAAGTGGCTATGACGATACGTCGCTGGTGAAGTGACGAACCAAATAATTACGTCAAGTCGCTGGTGAAGTGGCTATGACGATACGTTGCTGGTGAAGTGACGAACCAAATAATTACGTCAAGTCGCTGGTGAAGTGGCTATGACGATACGTCGCTGGTTAAGTGATTGTGTAAAGCGAAGCCGCTGGTTAAGCGACTGAGCATAGGTTAATGAATTCAGTTCTAACAAAGATCTTTGTCTCAATTTGATGTCAATGAGTATCCGTTTGATTGGAATAATAATGGACTATAAAAATGAAAGTTATGAAGTTGAAAATAATTTTATTTGGTAACTCCATCATTCTTTCCACTTGGGCAGGAAAGGCCGAGAGAATGTGTTACTTTCTTGGTATCGTTTCCATTCCAGGTGAACAACACGAGGACGTGTAAGCCGTCAGAATGGCCGTGTCGGCGCGGCACTATCAGACGTGACGTATAGCGTGACGTTAATCGTCATCTGTCACTCTGACAGCTGTCACAGTGGCAAACGTCAAGCAAGGATCGGGCCTACCTCCCTCCGCCGGCTCGTCTGGGTGCACTTCCGTTTCCGGCAAGGACGAACACACACTTTTTTTCACGAAATAAAACTAAATCCAATTCCATTGCGATAAACGCGTGTTATTTTAATTGTTAAGTGAGTGTGATTGATTAAATCGATATCGAGAAGACGCTGGAGTATTTATTTTGGAAACCCTATCGCCATAGATGACGACACCGACTCTGCATCAGAAAACGTAGCGAACGCCCCTCCGATATGTATTTATTTACAAAAAAAGTATATAAATATGTCTATCCGTTGTCTAGTACCCATAACACAAGCCTCGTAGCTTAATTTGGGACTAGAGAATTTGTGTGATTGTTGTGAAATATTTAATTATTATTATTGGTTAGCGATTGGCGCCAAGTTCATCAAGAAGTCAGTTGCGCTACTTTTACATGACTTATACAGAATAAATGCATTACTCGTATATAAAATTAATTTTAAGTAGTACTTAATTACAGTTACTATACAGGGTGAATACGAAATCGTGTAATTCCTTTAAACGACATGTTCAGCTGCTTATATAGAACGATTCTGCAAGGGTCATTTGCCCATCAGAAATCACAAGAATAAAAATCAATTTAAGATCGCAGTAGAGAAGATGAGTGCTTACTTAATCATATGATATCATTTAATGAGAAAAAAAAGTAAAAAAAAAAACTACCTATCAAACTAATTCAAAATTATTCTCAATTTATTACGCGCAGTGAACGGTTACCTTTTCAATGACCTTGGATTTCAATGCACTCGGGTCGGGCGTTTGACAGGACGGGAGGTGCGGGCCGCGCGCGCAATGATCAAAACAGTCTTCAGATCTTTCTTTTTATGTGTAACTTATCGATACGACTAATGACTAGTTCCTCAGTTAAAAAAGCCACAAAAGACAAACAATACCATAAACTTGCTTGATTCCATTAATTTATCGTCAAGCTAGAGTCCCAAATTGTGATTCGAATCAAGAAACTCATACTGAGAGGCTAGAAAGAACGTCTGTTTTAATGAAATGTGTAATTCCAGCTTGCTTAGTAAAACAATCTCTAAACATTGCTCACTTAAGCTAAACGTAAACTCCTAAATAAACCTAGCAGGAATTAAAAGCTCAGCTCGTGATAAAATAAGACTGATTGATTGAGCACGTAGGTACACCACAGACCAGTCCTAGTCTAGTCACTGAGCACTACCTACCTGTGTTGTTTACACCACAATAAGACAAATGTGTGAGTAATGAACACGATCACTGTACTCCAATGTAAGTAAATCAAAGGGCATTTAAATAACACTTACCACCATAACACATGTCATGTTGTACACTTAACATAAATTAACCTAATTCGACACTTGCAACATACTATCACATCACACGACTCACATTCGTACATTTGGAAATAAAGACTCGCTCATGAATCGTTGCCATTGTTTGTCGTTAACTTGTGTCACTGATATTGTTAGTTTTAATTTCTCATTTTGTTCCTGAGTGAGGCCCTACCCCTAAAGCGTTATTGTCGGATCTACCTAGCACTTCACTCGCACTCATCTGCAGACATGTGCGAGAGGGACGGATAGAGCCGAATGAAGCGTTGTTTAGGAGTAGGCTGTCTGCTCCCAACCCGAAATGAATACGCAAACAAATTTAAATCTTATCTTTTTGCCAGACGGTTGATAGCTCGCCGATATTTGACTCACAAAACTAGGCGCTAATAACGAACATTTTTAGCCACTTTCGCACGTGTTCTTATGGCACGAAGGATAACATTGGGGCTTTTGTCAGTTAATAACAATGGGTTCGAACTCGCTGGAACCTACTATTTCTTTTGTTTTATTTCAAGAAATAAGTAATAAAACAATGCTTTACTGAAAAATAAGAATACTTAGAAGGTTTTTTTACTTGTACAAATGTTTGGTTTGGTAATTGATGTGTAAAAAACTCGAAAAAAGCAGTGAATTAGGTTTCATGATAGGTACCTACCAACTCGATTGCGATAAGCGCAATTACGAATAGTCTCTTTGTTAATCTACAACCACGGGCTTCTCGACTTCTTAGTATTGTTTACATTGAATTCCAACTTTCCCTTCATACTTTTTACCGGCTTAGGACGGTCAAAATTGTCAATAGAAAAAAATACAAACTATTACTCTTAGTATTTTCTACTGAATCTTATTTAGAAATAAGGCTTATCATAATTTTGGCGTATTTAAAAAACGATACACGGGCAGGATAATCAGCTAGGGTAAGGTCTTGGACTGGCTGGAAATGGTAGGGGTGCTGTCCCGATAAGTTCAATAACTTCCAGACGTAGCCCTGACTGACTCTAAACCTCCGTGCCGCCTCCCGTGTGCTTGCCATTGGATTTGCCATAAAAAATCGGCGTATGGCTCGATAAAGTGCCCTAGGGTACACAGGTGCACGGCCACGCGCTTGTGCATGGCCAGGGACGGTTAGTTGGCCGAAATCGAGAAGATTTTGAACCATTCTCAAAATTCGTCGAGCAGATGGCACTTGCGACTCTGGGTATCGAACCCGGAACCACTCCCTAGTCTCGCTCATATTTTGAGTGCGAGAGTACTCAAACACAAGTTCTGCGAGCTCCCGATTCGTGAGCGGCATCGCGATAAATTATGCAACCGATCGAAACAAGTGCAAAATTTGTACTAACATTAGAGTACCTTCACATATCAAAAAAAACCCTATTGCATAGTCCATAAGGTCTTTTCCAAAAAGCCAGTCGGCAAATGTTTGGATAAATGGGTAAGAAACAACTGAAATCACTTTTATTGTAACAGATTCAGCTCGCGATAAAATAAGATCGAATGATTGAGCTCGTACACCACAGAC
The DNA here is from genome assembly GCA_963921415.1 of Pyrausta despicata. Lineage (NCBI taxonomy): Eukaryota > Metazoa > Arthropoda > Insecta > Lepidoptera > Crambidae > Pyrausta > Pyrausta despicata. The sequence goes on along the minus strand of OY992865.1, from coordinate 10,454,507 downwards.
CAGTTCCTAGTCATTGAGCACTACCTACCTGTGTTGTTTACACCAAATAAACTAATCGAAAAAAAAACTTACATGTAGTTCCATGGAATATTCACTTACACAATCATCACCACACGTGCACGTCCTTTTGTGACATACCTTATGAAGAGAAATTACACCACAAAGCACTAGGTATTGTCACAGTATTGCAATAACCTCTAAAACACACAAAATTTACGTCGACTGCGCAAGCGACGCGGGCTTCCGGGTGCAGTGCAATGTCAAACTACGACATGTTAATTAAAATTTCACTAATTGATAATCTCCATTAAACAAAATCTAAGAACGCGAGACGCAACGCGACGTTCCAATCTGCACTACTGCATTCTTCGTACTGAACTTTCACACTGATTATTACTAACAACAACAAACCAGTAACAATTTAAATTTAATTTGAGTTTATGCAAAAAATTGCAAAACTAGCTCTTATTCTCTTGACATAGGATAGTTATGGATGCTATGGCGGCGAAATGCCTTCATGGTAGCACGTGTCGAGGCGGCTGCTTTGTACAAGAGTATTTTTTATTGCAAGGCAATAAAAGTGGTCTTTTATTGCCTTGCAATGCAATACTTAAAAGCCTGTGTGTGAGCAAGTGTTTGAAGAAATGAGTAAGATAAGAAACAACTGAAATCACTTTTATTGCCTTGCCATAATTTCGCCTAAAAAATACTCTTGCAAATACTCGTGCCGTCATAAAAGCATTTCGCCGCCAAAGCGTCCATAACTATCCTATGTCAAGGGAATAAGAGTTAATTTTGCTATTTTTTGCATAAACTCAAATTGTTACTGGTTTGTTGTTGTTATTAATAATAAATGTGAAAGCATGCAGTAGTGCAGATTGGAACGTCGCCGCGTCGCGTTGCATCTCGCGTTTTGAGGTTTTGTTTAATGGAGATTATCAGTTAGTGAAATTTTAATTAACATGTCGTTGATGTCGTAGTTTGACATTGCACTGCACCCGGAAGCCCGCGTCGCTTGCGCAGTCGACGTAAATTTTGTGTGTTTTAGAGGTTGTTACAATACTGTAACAATACCTAGTTCATTATTGTTTAGTTAGTGCTGTGTGGTGTATTTTCTTATCATAAGGTATGTCACAAAAGGACGTGCACGTGTGGTGATGATTGTGTAAGTGAATATTCCATGGAACTACATGTAAGTTTTTTTTTCGATTAGTTTATTTGGTGTAAGCAACACAGTAGGTAGTGCTCAGTGACTAGACTAGGGACTGGTCTGTGGTGTACCTACGTGCTCAATCAATCAGTCTTATTTTATCACGAGCTGAGCTTTAATTCCTGCTAGGTTTATTTAGGAGTTTACGTTTAGCTTAAGTGAGCAATGTTTAGAGATTGTTTTACTAAGCAAGCTGGAATTACACATTTCATTAAAACAGACGTTCTTTCTTGCCTCTCAGTATGAGTTTCTTGTTTCGAAACACAATTTGGGACTCTAGCTTGACGATAAATTAATGGAATCAAGCAAGTTTATGGTATTGTTTGTCTTTTGTGGCTTTTTTAACTGAGGAACTAGTCATTAGTCGTATCGATAAGTTACACATAAAAAGAAAGATCTGAAGACTGTTTTGATCATTGCGCGCGCGGCCCGCACCTCGCGTCCTGTCAAACGCCCGAGTGCATTGAAATCCAAGGTCATTGAAAAGGTAACCGTCCACTGCGCGTAATAAATTGAGAATAATTTTGAATTAGTTTGATAGGTAGTTTTTTTTTTACTTTTTTTTCTCATTAAATGATATCATATGATTAAGTAAGCACTCATCTTCTCTACTGCGATCTTAAATTGATTTTTATTCTTGTGATTTCTGATGGGCAAATGACCCTTGCAGAATCGTTCTATATAAGCAGCTGAACATGTCGTTTAAAGGAATTACACGATTTCGTATTCACCCTGTATACTACTCTATTTATCTGGACAACAGTCTGACAACAGACATAATTCAAAGCGAGCGGAGCCGCGGGAACAGCTAGTTGTATAGAATTTTAAATAAATTCAAAATGCAGGCAGACTTAGCATAAACATGACATTATTTACATGTTTTGCTCGCAAAAAACATCGAAGGTACTTTATTTTCCGAATGTTATTGCTGGCCTGAAATTGTCAAGAATTTATCTATTTTTATACATACCTACTTCTTCAGTTTCTAGGAGTAAACATCAAAAAAATATTCAGGCAGGTTACATATTACTTTACAAAAATCTACATTTTACATGAGAAATCACATGAGTGGTTTTGCGAAAACCGGTGTGGGTCGTTTTTTTTTTACTGATGATCAATGTACAGTTGCCAGTTCATCAGGCCTCCATTTTTATTGCAAGATCACAATAATATAATATAATATATTTATCTACGGACATATCATTAGTGCTCTATAATGCGTTCAGAAACCGTAGGAAATGACCAGCATTACTACAACCAATTTTACTATGAGAACTTTCTTATCTGTGGCAGTAGGTAAAATCTGTACTGTAATGTTATAACAGTATAAATTTCTGTAAGGTTATGACTTTAAATTTGGAACAGCTGTCAAAACTAAAGTAGGTCTCTATTCTAGTATCCATTGATATTAAAGCAGTTATCGATATGAAACGTCAAATTCAGTATGTTTTTTTAATCCAAATCGCACGACATATGATCACGAGTGACATGAGGATAGGGACTTCATTCGTTTGTCTATGATATAAAAAAAATCGTCGTGACGGAGGATTGAATTACCCGCCATTACTGTTGTCATTCATTTGTTTGTTGGTTTTTCTTTTTTTGTTACCTCTGAACCCATCTTAGAGTACTTATGATATGTGTGTAGATAAAGTAGTGTATGCAACTGTACATAATTAGGCCTTAAAAAACTCGTGTGATGCTATTATGAAACTCGCTGACGCTCGTTTCATAAAACCACATTCGTGTTTTAAGGCCCCTCATTATGTATCAGTTGCATAAACTACTATTATTAACCATAACGCTCACAAACCTCCGATTCGGTGACGACATCGTACTGTTTGCCAATACTTCTGAAGGTCTCGAGATCATGCTCGAACAGTTGAGATCAGCAAGCCTTGAAGTTGGGCTGAGGATGAATAGGTCAAAGACCGAAGTCATGACAAACGCTACCAAAAACACTGTGGTATTAGATGGGCAGGCGATGCGATACCTTGACGAGTACGCATACTTGGGCCAGATTGTCTCCTTCGGAAACAGGCAGGTTAAAGAAATCGGGCGCCGCATCGATAACGCCTGGAAGAGCTTCTGGTCCATGAAAGCGTATATGAAGGGCAACTTGCCTATATCGCTGAAACGAAAACTCGTCGACACTTGCATTCTGCCCATTCTTACCTACGGGGCGCAAACCTGGTCATGGACTGAAAGTCAAAAGCAAAAACTCAAGGTTTGCCAAAGGGCCATGGAGCGGAGTATATTAAGTATAAAGCGGAGTGATTGGATCCGAAATACTACCATTCGCTCCAGGACCGGTATCGCTGATGTGGGCAACAAAACCGCGAAATTGAAGTGGAAGTGGGCGGGTCACATCTGCAGGATGCATCCAGAGCGGTGGGCCCGAGTCGTCACCAAATGGGATCCTACAGACGGCTATCGCCGAAGAGGCAGACCCAAGAAACGATGGTGTGACGACTTGGTCAATACAACACGGGACTGGGAAACGTTGGCAATGGACAGGGACAGGTGGAGAGATTTGGGGGAGGCCTTTGCCCAGCAGTGGGATGATGCAGGCTAATTGAAAATAAAAAATTAACCATAAAGACAAAAACATGTTACATAGAGTTGAGAAAATAATACATAAGCATTTTAAGTGCAGTGTACATAAGAAGAATTTGTGTGCACAAGCGCATTGTTTGCAAATACCGCAGTGTTTACAGTGATGTGTTAGCCAACCGATTGCAGTAAGTATATTCAATTATACGTGTAAAAATAACGAGCAAAAATAACTGAAGGCATGTACCCCCAGAAAGTTCTGATTCTGGGAGCATTATTAGATTAGTAATTGAAATCTTTTTAGTTTTCAGAGAAATTTTCGTTAGTATATGAAATTTTCTTCTTCTTCTTTTTATTTTATGGCGACAATTCAGTGTTGATGGAGGTGGTGTTGTCTCACGTTAAATGCATTTTTAAAACCATCTTGTACATCTGGTTTTCTGTTAAGCCTTTAACAAAATTCCGCAACCGGCAGGGACAGTCAAAGACTCGCAGGCTCCTGTATGGCCCATTCTGCGGGGATCGAAGCCTCGTACTTGTGTAGCGGTAAAAGATCATTGCACATAAAATTGTTTCCAGAATCAGCAGAGCTAAATTCGACCAAAATTCTATATCATCCGATTTTTTTGATAAAATCCAGGGTGACTTTAAACCTGCCGAGCCTAATAGGCTGGATGAATGTTTGGGCCGAGGGCTCTAAATCAATACGCGAAATATGTACTATTAATGGTCCTTTGTCGAGGTTTGCTTAGGATTTAAGTGCAATAACAATCAACGGATGAATAACGGTAACGATTCGGTTTGCGGGCTCCGCTGGCTCATCGTGTTCGAGACGGCGTTTTGTAGCCGTATGAGAGAAAACAACCGGGGACAAATCTACATCTAGTTTCAAAGGTGATGAGCCCGGTCCGGAGAATCGGGCGGCGGTAGGAGTGTTATTTTTCATTTTAATAAAACTTACTAGGTGACAAGAGGTTGCAATTTTACCCCCACCAAATTTTAAAAATAAAAAGCTACCGCATTTTTCAAAACTTCGCCTATTGGTGTGCCAGCAGTGCTCGATTTCGCGCATGGCCTCCCAATTGTTGCGGTTGCCTATTAGGTCTTAGTGTTAGATTGGATCAAGATTCTTCGTTTGTATTGCGTTGCGTCTAGCATCTTTGATCTTGCAATAGACGGAGAGACTGCGAGGACAGTTATGAGTTAGAAAGTGACGACGTTGGCACATTTTTTGGCCGTATGTCTTTCTGCTGATTTTTGATGCCAGTCTAGATTTGGGTTATTCACTTAGTATCCCGATCCGCGTGGCTCCCGTCCCGGGAACCCTTAATATGAATTTTAATTGAGTTCATCGAGATAACATAAATAAGGGTTGTCTGGGAAAGGGGCCTCGGGGATCGGGGTACTCAGGCATAATAACCCGTAGATTTTAGTCGTACCATTTTAAATTTCCGAATGAACTAATCGTCTTTAAATATAAAGCACTACTCCCTGAGCCGTTGTCTGTAGTTTCGGGTGTAGCCATCCCTGCACTGTTACAAGTTTTACCGCGCGAGCGAATCTGCTGGCTAGACCCGAAAAATACGATGGAATTACGGCCTCTAAACCGACTATGGATATGCATAAAAATATTGTTCTACAAACGACAAAACTACAACATAAAATTTTCGACTTTTTACAATAACACAGTAAAGACTATGACGCAAGTTTAGTGACGTTATGAGGATTCTAGAAGGTGAAATATGTTTATCTACTGAATATTTTAAACAACAACTGTGCCGCAAGGTCAATGTGAACGTCTTTGTATCCTTGTTACAAACTTAGATTTATCATCCATTTCTCATTTACCCCATTTATCAAGTAGATAAGTAAATTATTTATTAGACACACAATACAACGTAGGGATACACAGTGTGTCATAGAAGGCTCCGCTCCGTACACGTATATGCCATGTATGTAGTTACATGTAAATGTATATACCTCGATTTCATCCCTTTGGCATTCAATATCCAATGTACCGGAAACAGTTTACATAGGTACATATTTTGATTCGATAGATAGAGAACTCTAAATGCACATTGCAAAGAGAGAGTACAAAACTTAACATACACAGAATAATGCACAGTTTATCGTTAAGAGCGATCTTTTCCAGACAACCTTCGGCTTTAGGATATTGTTATTTATTATTTAATTATTTTATTTACTACTATTTAGTTGCAATAACGCCTTTACTACAAGTAATTAAGATAACGCAGTGTACCCTGACGTGTTGTCGTGTGTTATGTCTTTTTTTTAAACTTGTCTGTAATGCAATGTATCTCAAGAGTTGAGCTTCATGTAGACGATACTGGAACCACAGCGGCGCCGGACCGAAATCGCGCGTACCCGAAATATTGTAATCCGTAGAGAACGCGCATATCCGTATCCGGAATCCGTAAATAGCGTGCTGAAGAGCCGGATCGACGACGCATACTCATCATCTCTGTAAACATGCGGTCTTGGGACGGCTCCGGTGCGGTTTCGGTGTCGTCTACATGAAGCCTTAATCTATCTATTGATAGCTCAGGTCAAAAAGGAATGTTGATCTTCGTAAGTAAAACCAGTCTTGTAATTTTTAAACACTTTTATTCTACAAACACTTGATTTATATTATAACACAGCTCTAGAACATTGACTAGTTCATTAGCAACGACCGCCTTCTACCAGAGTCGATACACTAATGATCCCCCCCGTCGGTATCGCTCACTTCAAACATCGGTTACCCCCGCCATTTTTACGAGTTTCACATTAAAGACACTGGGGGCGCTACTTGTTTCCCGGATGGCCGGAGTGAGCGATTCCGAATAAAATATTATAAGGATTTATTTTGACTTTAAAAATTATTAGTTACATATATCATTAAAATTATATTTGAAAATATACTATTACTGAATTTATTATTTGTTCAAATAAAAAAGTCTAAAAATGGGTTATTCATTCAAATAATGCTTACACTATCTATATCTCCTTCCTTTTTCAGGTAGCCTCGTCGTTTCTTCTCCTGGCGCGGCTGGCACGTCCCAGGACGTTCCAGCCCAGGCCGGCTGTCCCTCGCCGTAATGCTGATTCACTGGCCTGGTCTGGTCACTGGAAGTCGAACGCCGTCCCTTCTTCTCGCTGTCGTAAGTGATACAAATGAGTTTTTGTTATCTGTCGACTATGTCCAGCTTACTGTAAGCCGCGTCACATAAAAAGAACGCTGGAGAGAAGGAGTTTGTGCGTGGGAGCAGTCGCTATCTCACTTGCTTGCGCCTGCGCAGACGTGCGGCGCGCGAAATGCTCGCTCCCCCCCCCCCACTTCAAACCACCGATGAGACCCGTGTTTCTTCTAGTGCGTAGGTGAATGTTCGCGTTCTTTTTATCTGACGCGGCTAGTATACCTACTTCAACGTTGGTGCCATTTTAGAGGCCCTGGGTTTGAATCCCAGGTCGAGCCAAAATTGTTTCTGAGATTTTCCATCATGAATTTCTCAAAAACAGCTCGGAGTCGGGAAGTTGGCGGTGTAATCCCGTTCCTCGGAACGGCACGCCTGAACTTCCTCCGGTCATGTCGGATTGCCGTCTCACCGAACTTTGAAAGTGATGGAACAGTGGGTGCACCTGTGTATTGCGCTCAAACTAAACTTGTGCACTATAATATCTCCTGGTGGTCGAAATCGGCTAGAAGAAATATAATAACTTCAACGTTACTTCGCGTGGCGCTGGATCATCACGGGACTGATGTTCCTTGCCGTGATACGGTCCCAAAATCGCTTCTAGCTATGGTGAGGCAACTTAAAAGAGTAAAGAAGCCGCGTCCTTAGATCAAACCTGAACAGAAGAAGATACGGTATGTCCTTACAATCGTCACAACCACGGCTACAGTTACACCAACCGACATAATAGTATAGACTCTAATAGTAAATCTGGACCTCACAGCACTGACAAGAGCGGAGTAGCAGGTCCATTGCACTCGGTTTAGTAGGACCATGCGCGACAAGCTCTAACCGTATCTCCCTCTTTTTGGATTGATCTAAGACCGCGTCAGGAAAAAGAATGGTGTCTCTAATGGCACTGACATCATATGTCGCTGAGTACGTTGATAACTTTTATTATATTTATATTCTGGGTCAAGTGCATGTCGGACCACGCATAAAGTATACGTATACGTGACACTCACGCCCAATGTCTATTTAAGCCTAATCTTTGCAGAACCAATGCTGGAAAACGTGCACCACTTCAACGTTTAATGAAGTCCTATGATATGTATTTCTCAGATGTCGATTTGTTTAAGCTTACATCCACGGCATTTAAAAAACAAGTAAAACTCAAACTACATGAAATAAATAATATCTAAGTGTCTAAAATAGTTTAATAATATACTTCCATCAAATCTTTTTTGCAGTTCTGGCTAGAGTAATATCTACCTATATATATACTTAAATTAATTCATTATAGCTAACTTATGTAACTTGTTTTTCCGGAGTGATCTCATTGAAACCTACACATAATTTTTCGTTTATTTAACTTATTAGGTTGGTATAAAAATAGAGGCTAAAATCTTTACATGTACCTAAGAAGGGGATAATGGTGCTGGTTGTACAATAAGTAATATTAATGTAAAACAGTTTGTAACCTGAATTGTAAATAAAGTAGGGTTCCGTAGTCAATTTTGGCACCGCGCTAAATAAAGCTGATAAAAAAGTGTTGTATGGAAACCCTATCTTATTTTCATAGTTCTTTTCAACGATACAGACAAGGGGTTGCACTCAAAAAATAATTCACCCCCCCCCCCTTTACATGTATAGGGAGGTAAGGGGTAATTTAAATTTTTCGTATTTTTAAAAATGAGATCTATATGTGAAGTATTCTCGAACCAAGTTACATGCAAATCAGTCCATAAACGTACAAGATATTCTGCTGTGACAGACTAGGACGGACTGAACGATCTTAAAAGGGTTCCTTGTCGAACCCTAAAAATCAATTAGTGACGACAGCTCTTTTGACCTTCCCTTGTGTGTCATTGAATAAAAAACCCCAAATAGTAACGAACCGTGTTTATGTAGGGTTCTGCGTTTTATTTTAATGATAAGTAGGTATCTATTATGATAACGCTTACAAAAAATATCAAACCAATAGTCTTTATTATAACTAACTTCATAACTTTATATAAATAATCATTTAATAAACGGGTCCCTTGCGACTACGCCTGCATAATATAGAATTCCCATGGGTCAGAAAGGTTTTTTGGAAATGATTGCTCCTCGCGATAAAACACTTCGAGAGGAATAGTTCTAAAACCGTTTTCGCAGCGCACGCAACGGAAGCCCTCAAGGATGAATTATTTTCCTCGTTTTTTTCACATTTTCTATTATATCTTCGCTCCTAATAGTTGCAGCGCGATGTTATATAGCCTAAAGCCTTCCTCGATAAATAGTTTATTCAACACAAAAATATTTTTTCAATTCGAACTAGTAGTTCCTGAGATTAGCGCGTTCAAACAAACAAACAAACTCTTCAGCTTTATACTATTTGTAAAGATTGTTTTAGCTATACTATAGCTAAAAAAAATTAAAAAAACAATTTCAATTGTTTTAGCTACAGAATAGCTAAAAGAATTCAAAAAATGGTTCCGTAGTTCTAAAGAACACGAGCTTTGTTGATTAGGTATTAATATTATAATTTTTTGTAATTTTTTGTTTTAATATTCGTGTAAAATGGCTTGTTACATGTCAAATATAATACGTTGTTCAGTATGTTCTATAGGTTCACATAGATATGAAGGGTTTTCATCTTGTACTAGTACTCTTTTCCTTTGGTTAGCTGTGGGCGCCAAGTCTCAAGATGAGGGTAAGTATTTAATTTAATAATACCTATTAAATATAACTTCCAAGCAAGTAAATGCTTTAAACGGCCAGTAAAATTTTTGCTAGTTAAAACTAATTTATTATGATTGTTAATAGTAATCTTTCATCCCACCATCTCGGAAAGAGTATTTTTGCTCTTCAATATCTGAGTGCAAAAGCCGTTTTTATTCTCTAAAGGATAAAGTAATAAAGTCGTCTTTTTAACAGGCTTTTATAAGATCGGGTGTATGTATGTATGTATCTATGAATGTATGTATTATATAGGAATTTTTGAGCTCAATTTTCACCAACTTCCAGAAATTGAATTAATTTGAAAATTTGCAGGGCAGGTATCCACGTGGCCAAGTGAAGCCGTGTGAAGGAAGCTCCTCAGAACATGGCAGGATCCTTGTCTATAAACATTATGCGAAGTCTTTCAAAAGGACCAGTTGATTAAAATTGAAAATGCTAAGTTCACAGCATCCGACATGGTAGGAAGTGTCCAAAATTTTGGTTATTTCTTAGTTCTAAGTAAACTCCAATAAATCAGTACTTTCAAGACATGTAAGTGACCCTAGTTAATATAAACTTAAACTTTTGTCGACTTACACTGGAGTGACAATATTGATTAACTGGCTTCCATTCGAAGACATACGCCAGCGGGCCTAGATGCACAGCAAAATGTATCGTTATCACGCCAAGTCGTGCGTAATTTGTATGGCCGTATCGTTTTATCGACTGTTGCTAACATGTCAGGCTAAGAAGTCTTCATCATCATCATTCATTATCACCGTCATCATCATGCCCCAGTCGGCGACGGCTGTTACACCCAACAGCCAAGTGTTTTTTTCCTTGGAACACAAAACCTTCACTTTTTCCGTGAAACACAATGCTTGTCAAAACATTCAGCTGCATACCAGCTGCTTAGAACAGGCAGAGCGCGCTTGATGTTATAATAATAACGACATCATTGTCTCGTCAAATTGTAAGTAAGTGGGATATTTAGTCAAGAACTAACTGCTAACATTAAACATGTGGCACCAGAACTTCTCTCTACAAACTTTGCTGTCTCCACCAATCACGGCGCTCCATAAAGGACTGTCACCATAGTTCCACCATGTCACAGATTATCCTAGGACATGGAGATACCTCTGTAACTCCTATGAGTTATCCTGAAAATAAACAGCTTGGTAGAATAGACAAAATGTATGATCTAATCTTCCAAGAGAAGATAAGCTAAACAGGAAGATATTAGGTGTCCCAAAAAGTGCAGTGTCAAACGAGAGCCAAATAATACTTTCTTCGCGAATTTTTGCAGTTTTGAAATTATGAGTACCTTAAGTATTTTCCATAACCTTTATTTAATTAAAATAAATGTTTTAAACGTAGAAAATATATTTTATTCTTCAGAGCGGAATATTGTGAAAGTGTCTTAAATACCTTGCAGTTATTCTATCTGAACTTAAATTTAAACCCATCTGAACTTAAATTTAAACCCATTAACATTTTATTATCTACAGAGTTCAGTTTCCGCATAACTCATCCAATTTGCTTTTTGAAAGTACTGGACTCGTTAAAAAATCAGAGGCACCAACTCGTTAACTCAGTGGGTTTTTCTGTGAATATACAGCAGGTTTTATATGTTCAGAAAAGTGGATATATGTGACGAACACCTGCACCAGTATCACCGAGTTGGTCATTAAGCTGCCACTTACATTCGATAAGATCTGGAACAAAGAAACGTCATGTAAAGTAAGATGATGACGAAGTAAAATTCCAATCTGGCATGACTTACTGAACACGAAATTATGTCAAAAATCAAATCACAAACCGAAAAACTCAGTTGAACTGGCGCACGATGATTTATCATCATATATCCCACTGCTGGGCACAGGCCTCGCCTCAACTAGGATATTCATGAGATACAACTTGGTGTGGTGACGGTTTGCGTAGTCCTATTAATAGGTCCCCATTACCTTTTCCAAGAAAAAATCTCAGCTGTCCTAAGGAGTGTGGGTTGTTCACATACACAATGCTTGACGCTATGTTGGCGTGAATATACAGAATTGATTCTACCGTGAGAATCCTGAAAACAAACCCTACGTTTTAAGATTCAACTCGGTTGGAAAAGAATATGACCAAGTCTATCGCAATCCTGTCGTAGAGCTTCTATCAAGTTTTTGTACCTTAGTCAGTTCTAGCTAACAGAACAGCTATTCGGTCAATTCCATGCAATTTCGTCGCTTCTTCGGCGGCTTTTGCAATTGTCTTGGGTCTGCTAACTTACCTACCCATACCCATGAATGGGCGCTAGCTTCGCCAACTTCAGATCTGAATGCTCATTTGTAGAAGTAAGTCGATGCCAGTTCGTCTTCCTGCTGACCAAAACTAGAGCAGTTGATTTCTTGAAATCAAACTGTTTCTGAATAATCTTTATATATTTGGTATTTGTGTTAAAGCATTCCTTTCCCGGCAGCCTGTGTCCCGATGCTAGGGATTAAAAATGGTACCGTCTTAAAAATCCCGGCGAGCAGACTGGGCTAACACTCAAACATTTGTTCGAACTTGAACGCAAACGTTGCGGGCGGCCGCTAGTTATATTATAATTTACACATTATGCACTATGTACTTGGCAATTTTAAAGCGTAGTGGGATGTAATTTCATACCAGTCATCATGCCGCAAAAGTACCCTAGGCTTAATCATCAAGATGCCGCTATAAATGCCGCAACAAACAACATGCAAATAAAGACTTTATGACTTTTTCATTTAGGCATCTGTAATACGCGTCCAATATATTATGTAATCCAATTAAAATAAAATAAACTCAAGACAAGAAAAAACTTACGTTCAGCATTTATTTCAGTCAAAAAAGCGTACAGGGCACGCAAGACTATTTCATACGCTGGCTCTAGTTGCACACTCGATTTCCGTTGTACAGCACTTCGACATTAGTGCAGCGTTTTTAGGGGTTTATTCCGAACCAGACCCGACATCGTGACCCAGTCGTGGGTAGGTAGATAGGTAGAAATCCTAACCTAAGATTTTTTTTTCAACCTAACTCACGACCGGGTCAGGATTTGTGTGTGCGCGAAGCGCTCGAGCGCTGCGCAGCGTTCGAAGCGTAGACAAGCGTTGCGCTCTTCGGACGGGCATCGCGAGCTTACGCAGTATAGGCGGCAAATGAGTGTGCGGTGGAATGGTTTTCCGTCTTCTGTATATTTCTGTAAATATTAAGGTGTCATTAGATTAATTGCGACCGGGTTGCGCGACCTACTGCTTATTATGGATTTATATGGATATTGTCCACATACGCGACCGCGTCACGCGACCGATACTTTCAAAAAAGGTCGTGCAATGTCACGAGTGGCTGTCTCGCATCTCGGTTGCGCCGGTTGCTAAATATCCAAACGTTAGATACCTTAAGGGAAATAGTATACTTTAAAAAGGATCTTGCAGAGGTATAGTAAGGATATGATATGTAAGTGTTTTCTTCATGTTGATGTCACCAACTTTTCATTAACTGTGTAAAATATAGGCCCAAATCTATGAAATAAAACTGCCTGCTTTCCTTAAGACAGAACTGCTTTATTGCAATAGCGAACAAAAATATTTGGGCACCGAACACTTATAAGGCGATAGTAAGATCTAAACATTGTCGCGAGTTAAACAGGCAAAGCGCCATCTATTGGTGAAACTATGAACTAATTGTATACAACATTGTGTTGGTTATTCAACTCTTACAATCTAATTACAAATTGGACATGCCGCCCGCCAAGGACATCAGTTTATGTCCTTAAACAAACAAAACAATGTAAGGATTTACTTAAGGTAAAACTAAATAACTATGATTAATATTACAAACTAGACTTCTTATTTATCTAATACAGGAAGGACACATAATTTTGATGTATGTCGTTTAATTACGGACCCATTGCATTTGAGAGATACGACTCGCGTGACTCCGTCCAAACCAGGGTGCTTCTCAACGACTTTGCCCATGAGCCCGCGCGCTGGAGGAAGATTGTCATCCTTAATTAAAATTATATCACCTATAACTGGTTCTGGGGTACGCTTCGCCCACTTATACCGTTGCAACATATACAGTAGGTATTCATTTGACCATCGACGCCAAAAATCTTGCAACATACGCTGTGTGACTTGCCAGCGTCTGAGGCTACCTATGTTCGAGTCGAGGTATTCACGGTCAGGCACAGTAAGAAGAGCGATACCAGAAGTATGAATTAAGGTAAGGGACAAAACATGACTTTACAGGAGAGCGAAAAAACGTTTTTGCTTTTTGTAATCTGTGTATAACTTTTTTGTTTACAGGCCGATTTAGATGAGGTCTATGGCAAAGTTTCTTAGAATTTAATGTTCTTTTATGCTATAAAAGCTAAATACAATAAAATCTTATAGTTTAGAAAATAGCCTGTCCCTTACCTTAAAAAATGTGAATCACTTATCCATTACGTTAGTCGAATTTGAGTTCAAGGCAAAGTCAAAATAATGTAAGTAACACAAAGATACGAGACTTTCATAATAAAATAAGGTAAATAACTTCTACTAAAAAAAAATTCTATGTAAGTACAAATGTATAACATAAAGATTGCACTTCAGGACCTTAACTGTATAGCAATACAGCTTATATTGGGTTATTTAATAAAGCTTAATTTCAAAAGAAGTGTTTTCTGTAGACAGGGTGATGTGTTTATTTTTAAAAAGTGCCATAAATTACAAATTTGTTTTTAAAATTATGTCATAATCAACAAAAAAAAAACAATAAAAACAAATATTATCATAATCTACTTTCGTATTTTCCAAAAAATTATGAATAATAATCTAATAATCTCTAATTTCTAGAGTTAAAACAAAAAGTAAGAAAGAAAATAACCCCGTAATCACGGGGTCAGTTCCTACATTGACGATTGCTGCTTCAGACTCCATGTACCCCTCTTCCATTGAGTCGTGAGATGCGGTCCTGCTGCTTGAATAGGAATCTATGTTATCAGCCTGGAGATTTAGGTAGACGTCAAAACTTTTTTGCCGTCTCTCTACTCGAAGTTTCTCTCTCTGCTTCTCAACCTTTGAATCTACGTATTCTGCAATGGCTCTTTTCTGCATGTCTTCTTGGGAGTCGAGGAGTTTTAGAATGAACTCTTCGTCTGCCAGGATTATCTCCACGAAATCTGTAAGCTCAAAAACTGCATGTATGGGATCCTCCAAGGGGGCAGTTCTTAATATCTGCTCTTCTAAATCTCGAACCACGTTCCGGGCAAGAGAAGCAAGTTTGGTGGCCTTTTCCTTCTTTTTTGACATCTTTACTGGGTTCTCTTACTAGTGTTTTTCTCAACTTCTGATTGAAATGCTAATTTGAGAAAGTAGTTAAAAACAATGTCTTTTGTCGTTTGTTTTGATTACAGTCCAATTCGGGTTTCAAGATCAGCATACTTAGAAGCCGTAAAGGCTTGGGTATGAGGCATTATGAGGTGAAGATATTGAATATGGTCGGACGGGTACTTTTCGGCTTTTAACTTGTCCAATACTTCTTGTCTCTCCTGAACGTAGTCGTTTAGTTGTTTGGGAAGGGGCTCCAGTGTTATGACACAACCGCCCCGGCTGATCACTTGCTGGATTAATGAGTAGGTTGTCATTTCCGAGAGTGCTGTTAACTTCTTTATATGGACCTTAACGGGCAGGAACGATGTCGTCAGTGGTGGATGCAATTACGTTGTAAACCAACCGACGGACTGGAGTGCGGGAGACAACTGTCTCGTTAACTACAGTTCCTCCCCTCTGATACTCTAGATACCTATGTATTGATCTCAGCGGTTTGCTGAACAGATACCATAAAGGCTGCATACCTTTTCATGATCCACGTCCGGAAGTCTCGTTTGTTTGCAACGGGACGACACATACTGTAAGCACCATAAACAGCCTGGAAGGCTAACATGCTGTGGGGGATCTCTCTCTCTTCCCTCTTCATCTCCCCATAAACGGTTCGGTGCTCCCGGGGTATTAAGACAAGTCGTCGGTGAGAATTGTCATACCTTTATCTTCGCAAATCTGGTCAATGAAGTTAATGTCCGTAACATATTTTATGCAACTTAAGTAATATGTAATAAGGACTCTACCTATTGAACCGTCAAGGGTATCGGACTGAACCTGGAAGAGATCCTGAATTCTGTCCAGGGGATCTTTTCTTCCATTGAAGAAAGCTAATATCACGCCGGCAGCGGCGGATCTGTTAAGAGGAACCATAACTGGCTCCTTCTTGTCTAAAAGAAAGGGAAGCTCTTTCCCTGCCCTTGCGAATTGGCGAATGATGCCTGGGAGGGCCGGAAGGCGATCACTGGTGATGTCCATGATGTGGTCATCCCGGTCCATGACGCTGACCGTTGCCGGCAATTACCTTAATGTAGCTGTGCTAGTTCATGACTTTAACTAACACAACCATGACTTTAATGATCTTAACTTCCTATTACATCATGTATTATCATATCTTATGTCTACACATATGTTACTTAATTATTAAAATCATATCAATAATTAAGTAGGTAATTGGAATCATCAATCATTTTATATTGTGAAATATAGCTTTATGCAAGGAATTACTGAACTAGTAAATCGAGGAGTGACAGTGATTATTGAGGGCAAAATCAAAAGTGTTTTAAGGATCATGAGGGAGCAATCATTCATGGTCAGAACTATTGGTATCAGAGGATTCATCATGGGAAGAAGGTGATTGAGTGACTGAGAGCCATGGGAAGATTTTGTCTACTGCTATAATAGCTTCATACCGTTTGCCCTTTCGAGTGATTGGGGTGTCCTCAACAACATACCGATCATTAGGGAGAACCTTTTTAATGCGATACGGCCCTCGACATTTAGGTTCAAGTTTCTTTGACTGACCCTCTATTCCAGTAGGTGCGCGTATAACCCTAACTAAATCGCCTTCTTTGAATCTAACATCTTTATTTTGTCGGGCATCATACGAGGATTCGGGAGTTCGGTTGGTGTCTTTTTTTTTGTAGAGTGAGCAGTCGTATTAATTCCTAATTGTATGTCCGGTAAATGATCATCCCAAATTCCGTTTGGTTTATCATGATTCATGGCTCCAAGAGCTGCCAAGATGGTGCGATTGTACCTCTCCACCTGACCATTAGCTCGAGGAGTTGAAACGGCATTAAGTATGTGTTTGATGCCCGTAGTACCGATAAACTTTTTAAAAGCACCGCTAGTGAAACTAGTTCCCTGATCAGTGATGAGTCGGTTTGGTGTACCAAAATAACTAAAATGTTCGCGGAAAACTTTAATACTTGTAGCAGATTTTGTATTGCGCACGGCTATAAGATTAACGAATTTTGTAAATGCATCAATTATAACAAGAATATATGTGTTACCACGTCTAGTTTTAATAAATGACCCCAAATGATCTGCATGAATAGTGTCAAATGGGATTTCCACTTTAGGAATTGGGTGTAACTCACCTGCCTTTTTCCCACTAGGCAATTTATGATGGGCACATTCTAAACATGCAGCTACATATTTCTTATCGAACCGCCTCATTTTTGGGAACCAGTAATGAGCCTTAATACGTCCCAACGTTTTGTCATAGCCAAAGTGGCCTATGTCATCATGGTTTGCTTTTAATAATTGCCACCGCGCACCACGAGGAACTAACCAACGTACGCTAGAGTCATCAAGTATTCTATAAACCCGACCGTTAACTAATTTGTAATTTTTGAAGACTTCTGCAATTTCCTAAGTCTTTAGGTCATTCAAGATATCAGCAATACGTTTTATTATGGTCAAACAATGTAAGCACCAAATTTGCAGACGCCAGCGTAATGTAAAGGACACAAGAGACGATAATAAACTTTAAACATATTAGCGTAAGTCCATTCTGTGAATGTTTTCGTAAGACATTTTAATGTAAGGGACTTGCAATATAAAAACTCCATTTTGCAAAAAGGCGTAATGGTCATGATTTATGAATTTATAAATATGAGTATAAGGTAAAGTTCGACAAATTTTTATAAGGTAAGTTACTCTATTTGTTCGTAAAGGGGTAACAATTTCAAGCCCCTTAAAGCATTTTTTTAGAGAAGTATCAGTCTAGACTATCAAAAAATATGTACTGTAAGGGACATTTTTTGCTCGATATTGAAATTCTAAGTACGCCAGTCGATAAAGCGCAAAATTCCGAATCCAACGGTATATATAACTCATTTTGGCCAAACTGTCCCTTACCTTAATTCATACTTCTGGTATCGAGAGGCTCTCCAATAAGAAAATGACCTGGGGTCAAGGGCAAAGGCTCCTCGCAGTTACTCGGCAATTGCGAAATGGGACGTGAGTTCAAACAGGCCACGATCTGACTAAGTAAAGTGGTCATCTCCTCAAAAGTAAGTGTGAATGTACCAATAACTCGCTTGAGATGGAATTTTGTGGGTTTTATTCCAGCCTCCCACAGTCCTCCAAAATTCGGAGCCTGGGGAGGTATAAAATGCCATGTGACACTGTTGTCGTTCAGCCAATTCCTTATTTCAAGAGCTACTGATGATGTCTCAAGTGCAACTAACTTATGTAACTCTTTGGCTGCACCAACGAAATTAGTCCCATTATCACTCCAGATTTCACTACAGTGTCCTCTCCTTGCTACAAATCTTTTAAATCCTGAAATAAATCCCTCTGAAGTTAAATCACTAATTGCTTCCAAGTGAATGGCTCGTGTAGCCATACAAATGAAAAGACACACATACCCTTTGTATGATTTGTTACCTCTACCCTTAGACAATCTGATGTTTATGGGTCCAGCGAAATCAACACCGCTTTTGAAAAACGCTCGAGCGAGTTACACGACAGGATAGTAGCTGACCCATGAGTTGGGTTTTGGTTACTGCTGCATGGCGCACACAAGTGACGCACTTACGCACGTGAGCTTTAGTAGTGTTCTTTCCTGAGATAATCCAATACTTAGAGCGTAAATAATTGAGCATTGTTGATGAACCACCATTAAGCGTTTTCTTATGTGCGTCATCCACCAGTAAATGTGTGAAATGGCTGCTATGCGGGATGATTATTGGATTTTTAACTTTATCATGCAATTGTGCATTGCTAATCCTTCCACCGACTCGCAAAATCTCCTCATCACCGTCTAATAATACGACACAAAGATTTCAATTTACTTTTATTTGACACGTTTCCTGTTTTTCTAATATCTGATATGTCCTGCATAAACTCTCTCTGTTGGCATTGTTTAATGCATAGTTTCAAAGCAGCTGATAATTCTTCACTCGTAAGGTAGGATGTTTGTTTATTCCTGAGAGGTTTGGGTTTGGCTGAGTTCAAAAAACGTCGACAAAACGCTATGACACGAACCAACTTGTGTAATGACGAAAATTTCGTCCACATCTCGTCCTCTGCTGGACCATCAGTAACTACATATGATTTAAGAGACCTTTGCTCCATGTTAGTACTGATTGACTTTGGCCGTGTGTAGGTACGTAATCGTCTCTTCTTGAAGCCATGTCGGCAGGGTTCTGAGATGATACCACATGAGCCCAGTGGGTGTTATCAAACAACGAAAGAATATGGGAGACTGTTGCCCACAAAGGTAGTCCAACGACTGGGGTGACCACTTAACCATGCCAGCACCACCGATGAGTCTATCCAAGCGTGAACGTTGGACTTCGGGATTTCCATTACCTCTGCGACTTCAGTAACCAGATCAGCCAACAAAGCCACTCCCATTAGCTGTAGACGTGGAATGGATTGCTGTTTCACTGAAACTACTTTTGTTCTGGATGTGACTAAACTAACCTAAGCAACACCTTAGGCGTTTATGACTCTAACGTACACCACAGCTGCATATGCGGCAGTAGAGACATCGCAAAATCCGTGAAGCTCTACTAGTTTATTATCTTGTTGTGTTTTAACCCATCGTGGCATTTTGCACTTTGATATGTTTTCGAGGTCACATCTGTAAGCTCGCCATTCTTTTAACAATTCGGAGGGCAGCTCCTCATCCCAATCAATACCAGAAAGCCAAAGCTTTTGAATGAATATTTTGGAAATGATGGCACATGGTGACACCCAACCCAGCGGATCGTACAGACGAGATATGTCTGATATCACCCTTCTCTTTGTGATTGGTGTTTGCTGTTTGCACTTGTACAGAAAACTTAAATGAATCAGACTCTCGATCCTAAGAGAGCCTTTCTTTGTCTCTATAGTTGTCTGAAATCAATTGGTTTAGTTCCTGATCGCTACTCACCCACTTTTGAAGTTCAAAGCCACCTTTGACGAGTAATTCCGTGATTTCTTCCTTTATTTTGAGTCCTTGCTCTACCGATTGGCAACCGGACATCAAATCGTCGATATAAAAATCTCTCAGTATTATTTCACGTACCTCGGGCCATTTTTCACCTTCATCCTTTCCTATTTGTTGTAGAGTCTTTACTGCCAAATACGAAGCTGAAGCTGTTTCGAATGTAACCCGAAGCAATCGATATTCTTCCAACTTTGATTCAGGACTATCTCGCCAAACTATTCTCTGATAATCACTATGCTCATCTGATACCTTGCTTGACGATACATCTTGACGATGTCGGCACAAATGATTATGGGGTACATTCTCCATCTCATAATAGTGTGACGGAGAGGCGGTTGCAATGCGGGACCTACCAACAAATCCTCATTAAGTGATACTCCGTTCACTCATTTCATTGATGCGTCAAATACTATACGGACCTTTGTTGTGGACTTGTCTTCACGTATGACAGCGTGGTGAGGCAAATAAACAGCGGTTTCCCTTTTAGAATCAGTGCTGCTGTCAACACGCTCCATGTGGCCCAGATCCAAGTATTCGTGAATCACTTCGGAGTATCGGTCCTTAATTTGAGGCTGGCTTTGAAACTTCTTTTCGAGCTGCGAAAACCGTTTTATAGCGAGCTCCCTAGAACTTCCGTATTGTGATTGTGGGTCCTCAGTACGAAATGCGAGATTGACAACGTAGCGGCCGGTCTCATCTCTACTTGTTGTAGATCTATATATTTCTTCGCAACGTTGTTAGTCTTCGGACATTATCTTATTGGGAACAATTGATTTCAATTTCCCAAAATTGTCTCAGTAATTCATTGTCATCCGCCTGATTATTCGAACAAGTTACAACATGATGGCAATGAATGCTTTTTCTTTCAGTACCAGTTTGGCCTGACAAAATCCAGCCTAACATGGTATTTTGAGCAGTAGGCGCCCCTACAGGTCCCTTGATTAAACCTTCTCTCAATACTAGGCCATAAATGTCTGCTCCGAGTCATATCAATTTTACTTGGAATAAAAAACTCGGGATCGGCTTAAGGAATAGCTTGAAACTCTGGCCATTGATATTGGCTTAACTTCTCAGATGGCAGAAGTGAAGTAATTGTATTTAAAACATATGCTCTGACTTGAACTCTAAAATTGTGGTCTAAGCGGGATTGAATCGTAACTTCGACGATAAACCTGGAAGCTAAAGAGCTCCGAACCCCGCTTATTCCTGATATTATTGACTTAGCAGGTATCTTCTTCAGTCTTAACAATTGGACTGCTGACTCGGTTATTAATGATGCTTGGGATTCTTGATCCAATAACACCCTTAGCAGTTGAGTGTAACCGCTACTTGTCTGTGCTTCGACAAGAGCAGTAGCTAACAAAACTTGGTTAGGTACTGACAGAGATTCCTTGGAAAAATGAGTGACTACATTGGAAGTGATTGGTTCGCCTTCCGTCAGCTGCGCCTGAACCGTGGACACGCTGAACTGACTTCAACTGCTGCGTTTGATTTCTTTGTGTTTGCAGTGAAGTTTGAATTAGATTTGGAATGTAATAGGGAATGATGTTTTTTGTTGCAAATACGACAGGTGGAATTGTGACGGCAGTATTTGAATAGTTAGCCCCCAAATAATTAAAGCAAAGCCCATTGCTTTGGACAAAGTTGTGACGTGAATCGTAACTCTCTTTTGCAAATTGTTTACAATTAGCTATTTTATGACCCTCCTTACAAAATAGACAAGCAGGTACATCATTGGCATTATTATTATTGTTAATCACATGCATAACCTTTGGCTTATAATGAGTAGAATTATTATGTTTGGACTTATTTGATTTTGTATCTAAAAATTCAAGAGCACGAAATCTAGCATCTAAAAACTCTCTAAACTCATCAAACTTAGCCTTTATCATTTGAGCTAATTTTAGATTCCCATTGCTTGCGTGATTCGGAGTCTAACTTATCGCTGATAATATAAATAATTATTATGTCCCACGTACTGACATCGACACGCAAATTCTTTAGCCCATTTAAACATTCGACGGTTGTGTCTAACAACCTCTTTATGGAAGCCTTCTACTACATAATAATCAGCCTAATGATTTATAAGTCGCTTTAGTAAACAATTTGACAGGAATCTTGTATTCTTATATCTGCTCTTTAACTGAGACCAACGCTCTCTATCTATAGTTTGATGCTGATATTGGTATTTGCCTAACGAGCTGTTCCGCTTCACCCGTCAGCAGACTCTTAAGATAGTGCATTTTTTGTACATCATCTAAGCACGCATTCTTATCAATTAAAGAAACGAACAAACCTTCAAATTCAGTATACAATCCTGAAAAACTAGGAATAGAAATTTGTGGCAATCTTACAAATGAAGTTTCCTTTGATGGAGAATGTAAACCCTGTTCTTTACTTGTTGATTGTCTAGGTAAATCTAATATATCTAAAGCCTCTCCTAACTCAGACTTAAAATCGAAGTATAATTCTTCGACAAGTTCGTAAATGTTCTTAGTAAAGTACTCATTCCCAGCATGATCTTCCGTAACTAATTGATAATGCTATTGTGCGTTGAGCAAAATTGCATCCACTGACTATCTAAGCTTTCTAATCTTGTTTTTTAAATAAGGAACTTTAATTCTATCTTTTGGCGATTTCTTATAATTTATTCTTGCCTTTTCAATTGAACGTTGCTTATCAAACTGCTACTTGTATAAAGCCTCCATGATTAAACAACAAACACTTTATGTAGTACAAAATTACTTAACAAAATTCTAAGTCCTGGTTACAACTCGAAAATTTTACAAGTGTTTTACAAATCGATACGAAATCGGGCATGGGTTCCCCGTAGTACCACAATTTGCTTAATTATTCTAAGTCCACTTGAAGTGATAAATCTTCAATTTTTTTCCAAGTTCATAAAATTCTTAAACTTGTAAATTTTTTTTCAAAACATGATAGTTTATAAAGTAAATGTACTCACAGTTATGCACCTCACTCACACCATTCACTTGTTACGTCACGCGCGATCCACTTTGCTCGCCGTCCAACTTGTCTCCTCCGGCCCGTACACCAGTCCGCAGCTGCAGCACCCTCTAGCGCCTGTGACCGCTCCTTGGTCAAAACGCTTTCCGCTCCTTGTCGGTTAGCCTGCACTTCAGTAGCGATCCAACACTGGTTTCTATGCATCTGCCCAACTCTAACGTTGCCGGAAGACACTTAACTTGCGTCACTAACATCCGACTCGATAAGGACCATGTAAAATATAGGCTCAAATCTATGAAATAAAACTGCCTGTTTTCCTTAAGACAGAACTGCTTTATTGCAATAGCGAACAAAAATATTTCGGCACCGAACACTTATAAGGCGATAGTAAGATCTAAACATTGTCGCGAGTTAAACAGGCACAGCGCCATCTATTGGTGAAACTATGAACTAATAATTGTATACAACATTGTGTTGTTTATTCAACTCTTACAATCTAAAAATATTTTCGGCTCCGGTCATCGGGGAGGAATCGAACCCCCGACCTTTGGAAGTCCGGTCCAATGCTCTGACCACTGAGCTACCGAGTCCTTACCTTAATGGAGTCGTTGAATTTTGTAAGTGCTTTTTTAACGCTTTGAGCCAGCGTATGTTTCATCAATGATTGAGGGAGACACCCTCAAATCACCCGAGAGAAATATTTTTACAAATATTTAACAATCGGTTAAGATGAAACAGGCTATCTGGGTACACAGGGTAAAACCGGGATAGAACTATTTTCGCAATCGCTCTTTAGCTTCAGTAATAAAAATCCAAACAATTTATTTATGAAACAAATTTATTCTTGGAAATTTTATCGACAAATTTCTGAACAGTATAAAACGTTGTCTTTGATATATTCTAAGTATTATTGGGGACTTTTGTGGACCTCTAAATATTTTGATATCTATCCCATACAAGGGACAGATGCCCGACCCATATCAATTGCGTTTGGGATAGATGACTCACCGGAAAATTGGGGATTTGAATTCATTTTGGCATTGCATGCTGCAACGAGACATACAACTGAGTCAATTAAAGAGTTGGAGATTCTTTTGGAAGTTATCTGCGTAATTAATTTTAATAAATGCACACCTATCTCGGCTTTACGCTATTCAAATAGATTACAATGTGTGTTTATTTTATTAAATTGCAGTTTCTTTGTACGGTTGACCTGGCTAAGCCCTTACGACGGAAGTGCTTGTATTTAAGTACGTTCAATCATTTGGATCGATTATTTTAATTTACTTAGGCATATCATAATTGGGATAGGATTGTATGGAAAGAAAATTTACAGCGCTGTTTGCTCTGGGAAAAGGGAAAGTACACTAATGATTGATTCATATGATTTGTATTATTCACAAGCAAATGATGATGATGGCTGATAATATTCCTACATGTTAGTGAGAAGAACTAATATCCACACAACCATAAAATTTTATCCAAATCTATCCAGTGGATTTTGTGTGAAGCTAACAACAGACTGTCAGACAAATATTTCAGAATTCATAACTTTCACCTTTTGTTACGTGTATTTGGATCCCAAGAAGTAATTTTATTTGATTTTTATTCAATTTACAAAAGATATAAAAAAAACGGAACTAGGACTTCCCCCTACATACCAGGGATCTATCCCTTTCCTGTCTAGGAGGTGACATAAGTGCCGGCAGTAGGTATCCCTCACATCCATACATGACAATCTCCGACAACGTGCCTTCGTGCACGGAAGGCCAGCGCGCTTCCTTTGCGGAGGGACAGTCCTATACTACTCTATTATACGTATAGGCACCTATTATTCGACGACCACTTTGGTGTACTGGTTAAGAAGTTGACGATTAACCAAGAGGTCGCGGGTTCGATCCCCGCACTGTACAAACATTTGTGTGCATGAACATGTCTGTTTGGACTGGTCTGGGTGTGATATGATTTATTTAAGTTTATTTGTAATATCACTGTTGATTCTCATTTCTGTAACACAAGTGCTTAAGCTACTTACCACGAAGTCAGATCAATGTATGTGATGTTGTTGTATATTATCATCCACACTGAAGTGAAGGACGTCCACAGCTGAACATAGGCCTTCGCCACAGTTTTCCACATCGACCGATCACAAGCGGTCCCCATCCAGTGTGATCCTGCAATCTTTACAAGGTCGTTTGTCCATCTTGTCGGTGGACGTCCTACGCTGCGCTTTTGGTCGAAGGGTTTCCATCCGTCCATCCATCCAGAACTTTTCTGCCCCAACGGCCATCAGTTCTTCGCGCTATGTGAGATTCATTCCGGTCTTATCCCTTTTTTGTGATCCACCCTTTGTTGTTATTATTAACAAATTTATTATATTTTATTCGTCCAACGGATCCACCTATATGTTTGCATCATAAGTATATAGACACGAAAATTATCCTTATAAACAGTTGGTGATAGATCAAACAAGAACAAAAAAATATTTAATCCCTCTGCATCACAAATGGAAGAAAAACATTATTTAAAATAATAGTGATCCCCTGGTGGATCAGACCGGAATATTGGGGGTTCAACGGCGCGGAGCAGGGAAAATAAGAAATATTAACCAATGAGATTGCACATAATTTCCGCTCCATTTCAGTGGACAGTGAATTGCCTACTATTTTCAAAATTCATACAAAGCCCGTAAGCGGAGCGGGGCATGATCAGTCTAGCTCCGCACATTGAAAAATGCAGCCAGGGACTCTGCTTACTCTGCTCCGCTGCCTCGCTCGCTCGCTTTGATGGACAGATAGTACTTGTAACTCCGCTCTGCCATACCACGGTTCTCCACTCCGCACCCACACCCGGCACCGGTGTACAGGCACACTAAGGAGGAAAAATCGTCTATCAAACTCCCAACGCATTTTCGAATTCGACTTGTAGGATACCTATGTAAATATTAATATTAAATATACTTATCCTACTATGTTTTTTATCTAAGTTAGTTATAATAATAAATATAATTTAAATACCTATTTTCTATATAATAAATAGGCTATATTTATTTACATTTTAATATTAACTTAGCTACTATAATACATTTACTAACTAATTACACTACACTTACTAATTACACTTACACACTAGTTAATAAAAGTCAGTAAGTCGAATCAAATAGCTTCATACATTATCGCGCGTAAAATAGCTATCGCCGCGCGATGCATTGGAGCGGTCGCCGAATGCAATAGTCGTGACGTCACAGCCTAAACTAGACACACCGCCCGGACGACATTGAATATATCCAAGCGCTCGCGTTCGGCGCGAGCCAGTGCGAACACAGATACGACGCGGAGCGCACGTCGCTCGCCCGCCCGCTATACCTATCGGCTTACGCGCATTTTACATTCGGAAACTTTGTGTTGTTATTTACTTCCTTAACACCTTCTGCAATACAACTAGGTGGCATCCTCTGCCCCTAAACTGGTGACCCGACTGCACACGTTACATGGAAGATTACGACACGTTTTTCGAAACAATGGAGGGTACGAGCAATGACGGTGCACAAAGGCAAGCCTCTACCAAAAGCGATACGAGTGATGTTCATCGTGTTGGAGTGAAAAGCATCCCGTTCTATCCGGACAAGCCTGCACTATGGTTCGCTATGCTAGAAGGTCAGTTTGTCTTAGCTAATATCACCAGCGACACCACCAAATTTTATCACACCATTGCTATGCTCGACCATCAATACGCGATAGAGGTGGAAGACATCATTGAGTCGCCACCATCCACCGATAAATTTGTCAAGCTGAAAAGCGAGCTGATTAAGCGCCTGTCAGCGTCTAAAGAGCGCAAGGTGAAGCAACTGCTGGACCACGAACAGCTGGGTGATCGTAAGCCTTCCCAGTTTCTTCGATACCTGCAACATCTAGCTGGCCCCAGCGTGCCGGAGGACTTCATCCGCACCATTTGGACCAGCAGACTGCCCAGTAGCATGCAGACCATCATCGCATCGCAGGCCACTTCATCTCTGGAAGCCATAGCTGACCTCGCAGACCGCATCCACGACATTGTTCCAGCTTCTCCAAGCGTTGCTGCAACCTCTGCATCAACTTCATCACATCGCCGCAGCACAGACGACAGGCTAGACATGATGGCGGAACAGGTTGAGAAGCTGACAAAACAGGTTTATGCACTTTCTACCCGACCCAGTAGATCCAGAACTAACTCCAGGTCTAGACACAGAAAGAGCAATCGCAGTCGCAGCAGATCCCAGTCAAGTTACCGGAAGCATCCAACTTGCTGGTATCACTGGAAGTTCGGCAGCAAGGCGCATTCCTGCATCAAGCCCTGCGACTACAGCGCGGAAAACGGTCAGGGTGGTCGGTGATGGCGACTGACGATTACCCTAACCGCCACGGTCGCCTATTTGTGACGGACAGGAACAGTAAAACCCAGTTTCTGGTAGACACTGGCAGTGATCTGTGCGTGTTTCCCCGTTCGGCGTTTAAAGAACGACGTTCTAAGACTGATTATGAACTTAGTGCCGCGAACGGAACAGTCATCCACACGTACGGCTACGCTAGCCTTCGTTTAGACCTGGGATTACGTCGTGACTTTGTGTGGCGTTTTGTAATAGCTGACGTTAATAAAGCCATTATCGGCGTTGACTTTTTGGCTTACTATAATCTAGTTGTAGATGTTAGAAATAAGCGCTTAATTGACAATGTGACATCATTAAATGTTTCAGTCGTGTCCGCCGATAGACATAGCAGCATCTCGTCAGTAAAGATCTTGACCGGTAATTCGATCTATCACGAAATTTTAAAAGAGTTTCCTGATTTGATTCGACCTGCTGGCTCACCACGCAACACAAAACACAACACCATACACTACATCAAAACGACACCAGGTCCACCTGTCGCTAGCACACCCCGTCGACTTGCTCCCGACAAGTTGAAAATTGCCAAGCGAGAGTTCGACATAATGCTCCAGGAGGGAACAGCTCGACCATCTGACAGCCCTTGGTCAGCTCCGCTGCATCTAGCCCCCAAGAAAGACGGCTGGCGCCCTTGCGGTGATTATCGTAGGTTAAACGCACGCACCGTTCCTGATAGGTATCCGGTCAGGCACATTCACGATTTTACTCACAATGTGTCAGGTTGCACTATTTTTTCAACCGTAGACCTAGTCAAAGCCTACAATCAGATACCTATCAATAACGACGATATCCCGAAAACGGCGATCACCACACCCTTCGGCCTCTACGAATTCCCATACATGACCTTTGGCTTGCGTAACGCAGGTCAAACATTTCAGCGATTCGTAGATGAGCTGACTCGTGGCATGGATTTCGTCTATCCTTATTTGGATGACTTTCTGGTTTCTTCGCCTGACCCTTTGACTCATCAAAAACATCTCCGTCAGTTGTTTGAGAGAATGTCCGACTACGGAATTTTACTAAATACCTCAAAATGTGTGTTTGGTGCGTCAAAGGTAACGTTTTTGGGGTATAGCATTTCGGCAGACGGCATTAGGCCATTAGAAGACAAAGTTCAGGCCGTAAAAGACTTTCCGAAGCCAGTAACTGTAAAACAGCTTAGGAGGTTCCTCGGCATGCTCAATTTTTACAGACGGTTTATTCCTCGTGCAGCTGAAACCCAGGCACCCCTTAACGCTCTCTTAACCGGCTCAGTCAAAGGAAACCATCCTATCGACCTGACAGGGGACGCGCTTAAGGCTTTTAACGATTGCAAAAGTAGTTTATGCAACGCAGCTCTTTTAGCTTACCCCGATTGTCAGGCTAAATTGGCAGTAACGACTGATGCTTCAGACGTGGCACTAGGCGCTGTTCTTCAGCAGCGAATTGAAGGCGCCTGGCAACCACTAGCTTTTTACTCGTGCAAGTTGAGTCCCGCGCAACGTAAGTATTCTCCGTACGATCGCGAACTCCTTGCTATATACCAGGCCATCAAATATTTTCGCCATATGCTGGAAGCGAGAGAATTCACGATCTATACCGATCACAAGCCATTCAGCTTTGCCTTTCGTACGGGTAAGTCAAGCTGTTCGCCTCGTCAGTATCGGCATTTAGATTTTATCTCGCAGTTCTCCACCGACATACAGCACATATCTGGCAAGTACAACGTAGTCGCGGATACACTTTCACGTATCGAAGAGTTGGAAGCCCCGGTAGATATGAATTCTCTCGCCAAGGCTCAGGACGCAGACAACGAGCTTCTCATGATTCTTGAAGGCAGCACTTCACTTCGTTTAACGAAAATGAGAATACCTGGTAGTCGCCATGAACTATTTTGTGATGTTAGTACACCGACTCCCAGGCCTTTTATACCAAAAATCATGCGCCGTCAAGTTTTTGATTTTTTGCACTCTTTGAGTCATCCCGGTCCTAATGCTTCCGCCAAACTGATAGCTCAGAGATACGTCTGGCCAGGTATCCGGAAAGACTGTAGGGAATGGGCAAAAGCTTGCCTACAATGTCAACGCGCAAAGGTAAGTCGTCATGTGTCTGCACCATTGGGCACATTCGACCTACCCCGCGCCAGATTTAAACATGTGCATATTGACCTGATAGGTCCCTTCTCCGTATCAAACGGCTACCGGTATTGCCTCACCGCAGTCGATCGTTTTTCGCGATGGCCTGAAGCGATACCCATAGTCGACATTTCTGCGGAGACAGTAGCAAAAGCTTTCATAGAGGTTTGGATAGCACGTTTCGGTTGCCCAGCGGTTATAGTTACGGACCGTGGTAGACAGTTTGAGTCGGCCTTATTCACTTCTTTGTCACAACGTATCGGATTTCAGCACCGTAGAACCACAGCTTATCATCCTGCTTGCAACGGTCTCGTCGAGCGTTTTCACCGACAGTTAAAAGCCGCCATAGTCTGCCATGCCAACAGTAACTGGACAGAGTCGTTACCGCTAGTTCTCTTAGGTATAAGAAGTACACTGAAGGAAGATCTACAAGCTTCTCCAGCTGAACTTGTGTATGGTGAACCCTTACGGCTCCCAGGAGATTTCTTCCAACCTAACTTAAGTGGAACAACCGACATAACAGACTTTACAGCCAGACTTAAATCTTTTGCTCAAAAACTTAGACCTTGTCCAGCATCCCGACATAGCTCAGGAGATAAAATATTTATTTTTAAGGATTTATCTACCTGCACCCATGTATTTTTACGTGACGATACTGTCAAGGGCACTTTACAACCCGCATACACAGGGCCATATAAAGTTTTAGATAGAGGTCCTAAGACATTTAAATTAGATGTTAAGGGTAAATCGGTCACAGTATCCATAGATAGACTCAAGCCAGCCTATATACTGTCACCTGAAAATAATGCTAAGTTTAGTGAACCCCTTGCACTTCAACCTAATATAATAGTTCCATCTTCAATTATTCCGCCAGAACCAAGAACTACACGTTCTGGTAGGAAAGTACGCTTCCCAGATTTTTATCGCCCGTAGTGACGGTCTCTGGGGGGGAAAGATGTAGGATACCTATGTAAATATTAATATTAAATATACTTATCCTACTATGTTTTTTATCTAAGTTAGTTATAATAATAAATATAATTTAAATACCTATTTTCTATATAATAAATAGGCTATATTTATTTACATTTTAATATTAACTTAGCTACTATAATACATTTACTAACTAATTACACTACACTTACTAATTACACTTACACACTAGTTAATAAAAGTCAGTAAGTCGAATCAAATAGCTTCATACATTATCGCGCGTAAAATAGCTATCGCCGCGCGATGCATTGGAGCGGTCGCCGAATGCAATAGTCGTGACGTCACAGCCTAAACTAGACACACCGCCCGGACGACATTGAATATATCCAAGCGCTCGCGTTCGGCGCGAGCCAGTGCGAACACAGATACGACGCGGAGCGCACGTCGCTCGCCCGCCCGCTATACCTATCGGCTTACGCGCATTTTACATTCGGAAACTTTGTGTTGTTATTTACTTCCTTAACACCTTCTGCAATACAACTAGGTGGCATCCTCTGCCCCTAAAGACTAGACCAAAATTATTTTCTTATTTTCATTTTTTTGTTTTCGTCAAACAATTTACGTAATAACTATTTATACCTATAAAGGCTGCAGTCGTTCCTAGCGACCGGCGCGACTGCGACGCGAGACCGCGACTAGTGGTGTCACGCGAGTCTCTTTTGAAGTGTGTAAATTTCGTCGAAAACTGGCTGGGAAACGGAGCGGGGCAGGAGCGGCCTGGCTGCGCACATTGTAAACTGCAGCCCGGAACTCCGTTTACTCTGCTCCGCTGCCTCGCTCCACTTTAAAGAATAGACACAGTACGTGTAACTCCGCTCTGCCATACCACGGATCTCCACTCCGCACCCTCACCCGGCACCGGTGACAGGCACACTAAGGAGGAAAGATCATCTATCAAACTCCCAACGCATTTTCGAATTCGACTCGACCAAAATTATTTTCTCATTTTTGGTATCCAAGACTTGTTTCCGTCAAACAATTTACGTTATATATATTTATACCTATAGAGGCTGCAGTCGTTCCTAGCCACCGGCGCGACTGCGACGCGAGACCGCGACTAGTGGTGTCACGCGACTTCCTTTTGCAGTGTGTCGATTTCGTCGAAAACTGGCTCGCGTGACGTCAGGGATCGCGGTCACGCGTCGCGGTCGCGCCGCGCCGGTCGCTAGGAACCGTTAAGCTGACAAGCATAACTTGTTTATATGATCTAAGCACGCAAAAGAGCTTCAGCTTAAGTAACTAAATTTGTACTAAGCACGTAAAAAGTCTTTACATGGAAGATAAGGTTAAAACAGTATTACAGAACACGTTTGTACATCACGAAAATTTTTGTCCGTCTGTCTGATTATCTGTTTGTCGGTTTATTTGAATGCGCTTAACAAAAAGAATTTGAATAAATAAATATTTCACAACAATCACACAAATTCTCTACTCCCAAATTAAGCTACGAGGCTTGTGTTATGGGACAAATAATAACAATTAGAAAAAATAAATGAGTACCTACAAAGTACCTTTAAGGAGCTTTCAGAACTCGGGTTATGAAATAAAGAAAGTACCACAAACACCTGGTTAGGGTTACGTGACAGCCAGGACCACTACACCACAGAAGTCGTCATACGAAAACATTAACAATAATAATTTAACATAAACATGACATTTTTTTGTACCTATGTCTAAAGTCTAAATAGGTACATTACTTCCTTATGTAAGACCTTCCTTATGCAGTCTTCGAAAGTTATTTCTGGCGTGAAGATGACAAAAATATTTATTTTATTCCTACTGCTTCCGTTTTTAGGAGTAAACACCAAAAAATATACAGGTAAAACTATTGTTATAATTACTTGTCATCACAAAAATCCACATTTTACATTGACGAGACTGTTTTTTTGTGATAACCACTGTACATAGTTAGTGTTTTTGCTATTCATGTATACGTTTTCAAAAACAAGCAAAAAAAACTAAAGGGATTCTGGGAGCATGGTTTTAAAGCATTTCAGTTTTCATACAAATTTTAAGTGACAACCCTCATAGGTGTCAAATAATCCAATACCTTCCTTACCAACACATTTTGCGATTCATTTTTATGTTATAGAGTAGCGGACCCCGCAGACGTTGTCCTGCCCGTTGTTTTTTTTTTCTTCGAAAAACCATCTCCGTACTTTAAGGAATATCATAAAAAAAGAATTGGCCAAATTGGTCCAGGCGTTCTTGAGTTATGCGCTTACCACCACATTTTGCGATTTATTTTTATGTTGAAGATTGTTGATTTTTTTAATTACTCAGTTTAATTTATGTGAGAAATTATTTCCTTTAAATATGGTCATTTTCTTTCGTATATCCCTATTTATTTATTTGCCAGGAACATCCATTCAGCGGAAGCGTAGCGGAATCTTTTATTCTCATTTCCTCATAAGGATTGTACCTTTAAAAAAATCTCATAAAATATGAGAGTTACTAGTTTTTTAATAGTTTATATTGTAGACCCGCTTTTTACCCAACCGGTACCACCAGTTAGCTTTAAAATAAATTATTTATTAAATAATTAATTTTAATCATTTCTATCCCAGTGATTTTTGCCGATAGCGGCACAAAATTTGCTTAAAGATGAACACAAAGTAGGTGAGCGAGTGACCCACACTACTAGTGTAAATCGAAATCCAGAGGCCTGTAAAAACTAGATAGAACAATGTAAAGAATTAACAAACTAACCGATTGGGGGCTGAGCGGATATCAATTCTATGTGCGTACTATATCCAGACGCCTTTTGGTGACCACCGCGACCAATCTCAACTTCTTTTTATCGTGTCGACCTAGGCATACTTATTTTTTGAAGACCAAAACTCAGCCACCGTCAAAGCATTGTCAGTTAGTGGCCTAGTAGAGGTCCTCGCATGTACAGGTGCTGGGACCCGCAGAGCAGGACAACAGATGTGCCATTGTCAGGGAGAAAAAACCGCACAGGCATGCGCTTTCCGAGCTGTAGCCCCATCTTTGCACGTTCTCCCTTATGGGCCTACTTGGTGCCGTAGTCTGTTTAAGGACTTGCAAGTTGCCCAAGGAAGATCATGTCCAGGAGGGAGTCGTTCCGCCTGCTCGACGCACCAGTCTGTGGGTTGCCTCTCCTTCCATAATTCCAGACAGGCGTCTTTGGCATCCCCGTACAGAGGAAGGACGGGACTTCTTTCAGGAAGCTGTGGCGGCTTTTAAGCCTTTGTGTCACTGTGATGGTGTAAGGGGTGCCGCGGGTCGCTTTCCTTTTTATACCGCTCCAAAGAGTCACGTCTCTGCGGATGTCCGAGGGAGCAAGACCGGCCAGCAGAAACCAACGGGAGTTGATTTGAGACCGCCCTTTATAATTCGGCATGTGTCATTAAGTGCTGCATCCATTTAGTGTGTGTGAGCTGAGTGGCTCCAGACCGGTCTGGCGTATTTGCCAACCGAAAAAGAAAGGGCTAGAACGGTCCCTCACTTAGAAGAAGTTAGGCGTCGCAGAAGGTTGTTCCGGGTGTTCACTTTCTGCTTGGTGTTAGTGCAGTTTTGCTTGTATGTTAAATCTCTGTCTAACGTTATACACAGATATTTTGGGTAAGAGCAGTGAACAATCGAAATACCTTCCCAGCGGATATCCAGTTGCCGTCGCCCTTCCCGATTACGCAGGTGAAAAGCGCAAGATTGAATCTAAGGGGGATTTGGTCGCAAGAAATTTTGTTTGTCAAGTAATAGCAGCTTGGACTGTTCAGTACTCCGCTTAAATTTCTTTCGACTTCCTCAAAGGACAGCGCTTGGGAATTCAGTGCCAAATCGTATAGTATAAAGCATCTAGGATGTGGCGCAACAGGCTGATCGTTTGTGTAAATAAATATAGCATCGGTGCTAGCACGCTACCCCGAGGGCGGCCATTCTTAAGGGGTCTCCAACGGCTTTTCTCTGATAGAAGGTGAACTTGGAAACGCCTATCGAATTAATTTTCTTCTCCACTTGTCCCTTGCCGGGCAT
Organism: Pyrausta despicata; assembly: GCA_963921415.1. Lineage (NCBI taxonomy): Eukaryota > Metazoa > Arthropoda > Insecta > Lepidoptera > Crambidae > Pyrausta > Pyrausta despicata. The sequence continues at coordinate 10,420,052 of OY992865.1, read as the reverse complement.
TCGGCTTCGGACACGGAGGTGTCTGTCGCTCGCGAAAGGGGGCCCGAGACGGCGTTGCGCGTGTTCCCGCACGCCGTCTGTTCTTTATGCGACGGGGTCGCGTTTCTCCCTCGCGCAACCAGTAGGGGCTCGCTGCAAAGTGAGTCGGCTGAGTCTGGGGTTGCGGTGAATGCCTCTCGGCCTACGGTGAATCCCCCACGTCCCCGATTCATATGGCACTGTAGGGGACCCTCAGGTTTTTAGTGGGTAGGTGGGTTCTCTCTCTGAGGCCTGGAGTCCCACATAAGCCCCAGCTGCCCCTGCGGCTGGTGGGTATGCGTAACAGCATTTCCCTGACGTTAAAAAAAAAGGTTCAGAGATTGGTTGCAGCAAGATTTCCCAGGCCGGAAACCAGCTTATTCGGGTATGAGCTGTGGGTCTATGCTACTTAGGCGGTTCTGTAATAATTTCTCTAGCAGATTGTAGCAAGGATACAGTAAAGACAATCGGTGGTAGCTTTCGGAGTCGTTGGTCGTAGGCCTCTTAGGTTTTATTAAAGCTATCACCTTAGCCTTTAGCAAAAGACGAGGAATTCGCGCAGAATCTAGACACTGGTTAATCTCAACTGAGGTCAGTCAACTGGGGCAAGAAATATTATAGTGCACGAGTGTGAGCGCAATACACAGGCACAGATATAATAACACACACAGGTGCACTCACTGTTCCATCACTCTCAAAGTTCGGCAAGACGGTAATCCGACAAGACCGGAGAGAGATTAGACGCAAGACCAACGACGACTTCGCGTTAGAGAAATTCATGAAGAAAGTCTCAATTTCACTTTCATTTCTGACCCAGGACCTGTAAATCAGAAAATTCGCCACTACACTATACTTGGTTTGCGATAAGGTGTAAGGGGGCTAGATGTCGTTATTCTAAGGCAAGTTCGATCACCTAAATATTAGAAATTAATTTATTTGTTAATTTCAGACGAGGATTTGGTCAAACTTCCTAAGCTTTACCACTTGGACGACTACGAGCGATGCCTGAAGAGGAGGGACGGGCTCTACTGCCTCGGCGAGTTCGACCTCTACAGCGACGTGCAACCGAACCCACTCTATGACTTAATAAAGGTAGGTACCAATGTTAAACACAAAACGCTTGTCATTGATTAATGAGAGCCTTGATTGAGGCCTTCAAACTGCAACCTCTGCGTCAGATAGAGGGTCAGGTGTTGTTCTACGTGAGCGCAGCAAAGTGACAAGTACGCGACGCGATGCGAACAAATTTGTGACAATTGCGCTTCGTCATAAGCCAGAATCAGAGTCCTACTCTGTCGTAGATAGACGTACATTTGATATTGTCGCATATGTCGCTTATTTTACAGTACTCACGTAGAACAACGCCTAAAGATTTGTAATGGTCGTTGTACGTCACTCCTGCAAAGCTACAGCCTTAATGCTTATAGCAAGGGTCTACTTCCTAACCAGCGCAATAAATTTTACAAATCTAAGTTATATTGAATACCTAAAGTCACCTCATCTCATCAGCCTATATACAACTCAATGCTGGGCACAGAGGCGTTTCGTTCGCATTTTCAAATTTTATCAGCGCGTTCGCTCGCACGGTCAAGCTTGTAAGACGGACAGGGATGGCTACATTCGAAAATTCGGACATCGGCTCATAGAGTAGATCGGCAGGCCTCACCTCAACAATGAGGTCGTACGAGCCATACTCCACCACGCGGGCTCAGTGCGGATTGGTGGAGGAATCGTGTGTAATCGTAACCGTTTTGTAGTACTGCAAACACAGGGACCCTGCCAATGTCCTTTAAATTGTGTGCGTAATTACGTACGATATTCCCACGGTCATTTATTATTTCCAGGATGTATCTGAAGACGTTATTCGTTTCAATAGAACGAAATTAAACCGGGGCTACTGCCTGCCGACGCGATGCCCGGGCGGCGAAGCGAACGCGACGGCGCGCTTCGAGCGCTGCGTGGACGACATGGTCCGTCGCCGCTCGCTGCGCGCGCGCCTGCGCACGCTGCACTACTGCCGCGCGCGCGGGGAACGATTGCCGGGACACGACACTAACGACATTTCTCATACGGTCTTACTTTACATCGTGTACGTTATACTGTTCATGAATGCGCTTGGAACAGCGTACGATTTGAAAATGGGGCCAGCAAAGGACAGTATGTGTATTTTTTATGATTGAGGTTATTTTTAAGGGTGTTTGTTTATCATTTAACGGAAGCGAGGTCGGTTTTTCATTTTGTAACTGTACTCAGAAATATCACACAAATACTGAAATCCATAATCATTGTAGAATGTAAAATTAAGAAATAGTCCATTAGTAGGATAGTTACAGTGACTTCGCAAATAAATTGATTATCAAAAATCTTGGATCGCCTTATGTATGGGCGGTACACGTAGGTACTATGAGAGAAAAAAGCAGAAAATTTCAGAGTTCGTTATGTTTTTCGGACTGATTCGACACAAATCTGATTTTTTTTTTAGAAAATCCGTACCTGATGATGTTCTCCCTTCGAGTCAACTGCAAGATACTTTTTGACTTAAGAGAAGTAAACGACCCGCGCAAGGCTGGTATCGATGCTATGGATGGATTCAAGTAAGTACCTAAACATTATTTCTTTCTATGGCTCTTTAGCAAATCTTGAGTTTGGATTTCAGACTTTTAGTCAAATATGTACTTAATTCATCGAATATTCAAGTATATAAGTTCCACTGATACGAACCAAGCGCTTCTTATCTACATTCCTGATGCGCACTGCAAAAGAGTGGAACTCACTACCTGCGTCAGTGTTTCCCTGCAATTACAACCTAGAAATCTTCAAAGCTAGAGTGAGCAAGCATCTTCTAGGTGTGCTCGCTCCATCGTAGACTCAGTCTTTGCTTCGTTCGGGCTTAGTCTTGGGTCAAGAGCAAACCAATCCCAAATTAAAAAAAAAAGAATATTTTTTGGTCTAGTTTCACCTCCTTTCGGGATTGCACTTTATGCAGGGACACATTGTATACGCTTTTAAGGTCCAGAAACTCTTCCACTTTATAGGTATTGTCGATGCGAAGCTCGATCTCTTTATGGTGCCTGGTTTCCCCTGGGCTAAAGTTTACGCAGGCACCGGTTATTGGTTTGATTTGATGATTTCAGGGGTTTCATGCTCACGGGAATCGTGATGGCACATTGTATAGAAGTCGTCGGTGTAACATGGCTGTACAACATAGAAGCTTACGAAAAGGTACTATTCAGAATCAGTATCTAGTAGTTAAGTTAAGTATTTATCTTGCTGTAATATTTTAATAAATTAATTTCAGATTTTAGCTACGATTGGACCTATGTTTGGAGCTTTGACCACTGTTACCCAATACTTCATATTTTTTGCAATCTTTGTAAGCACGCTAGAAGAACTGGAAAAATCTAATAAGGAGAATTTACATTTGTCAAAAATACCACTACGCTTTCTGCAAAAAATAATCAGGTTAGTGTTTTCTGTAGAAGTGGGGGGGGGGGGGGGGCTTCCACCCCGGGCCCTAATGTTGGGTTAACCGATTTATTTATTTATTATTATAAAGACACAAAACAGGTTACAATCAGGTTAGGTAATTAAATATGATGACACAAGTAAACGTTTGCGCTAGATTACAACCCAAAACATGCATCTGAGTGAAGTTAGATCATATTTTTATATATTAACTAGCTGACCCGGCAAACGTTGTTTTGCCATATAAATTATTGTGGACAACCCTTATCACTTAGGGATATGAAAAATTGATGTTGGCCGATTCTCAGACCTACTCAATATGCTTACAAAATTTCATAAGAATCAGTCAAGGCGTTTGGGAGGAGTACGGGAACGAACACTGTGACACGAGAATTTTATATATAGAGATAATTTAATGAAATTGTTGACATTAGAACGATAATAAAATTGTTTGATGTTACGTTTTTCGTACTATAAGCGTTCTCCCATGGCTACAGATAAGGTAAAATTGTACAAGTTCAGTGCCAATTTATGCACAAGATGAATAATACAACTGGCCCTACGCATTTGAGGGCCCCACGAATCAAGGCCTTGCTCTACTAACGTACTAGTTTTTAGAGTGCTACTAAATCATAATAAAAATAAACATTTCTGCATGTGAAATATATATTTAAATGCCACTACAGAATTTCGGAAGAACAAAACAAAAAGTCGAAAATCTCAAGCGCTCCTAACGGTCGCGCGCTAATTTAAATGTCTTCCAATGAAATTAAAACAATAAGCCTGAAACCCGGGTATTCGCTTTAATCGCACACAAAATCCCGATCTCGGGTAATCTCGGGTACTTGTGGGGTTCAAGAGATAAAGAAACATAATTGTAAATATTCAATTCTGGAGTATGTTTAGGGGTCCAAATTTGAAGTTCGCCTCTGGCCTCAAAAAGTGTTTGTTCGCCTCTTTACCCAGTGCACATTTATGTTGGCATGTAGTCTACGTAGCCACCGTTTATCCCTTTAAGTACCATGATCTAGCAAGAGTTCATTGTAAAAGTGCGGAATCAATATTAATTTTTACTTTACTTTTTACCTTTAATTTGTATAATAACAAACTTACAGTTAATTAATCATTGTACGTTTTGTTTCAGAATTTTCCCAGTGTATTTACTGGTTACTGGCTTCAGTGCGACCTGGTCGAACACAATTGGTGATGGTCCACTGTGGCCCGTAATAGTTGGACCTGAGAACCAGTACTGCCGGGATAAATTCTGGCTCCATTTGTTTTTCTTGCAGAATTACATTGATCCGCACAAAAACTGCAATGGTCAGACTTGGTAAGAGATTTTTTGCATCTACATCATAAATAGGATATGTTTTAGTTTATAATCTGCGGAAGTTTAAACTTTCAGAAAAAATCAAGTATTACCATTAATTATTTGGAAACCAACATGTAAGGGTTTCGATAGAAATTAAGAAATCCAAAAAACTCATTTTTATAGTGTATTTTTTTTACTAGTTATCGATATCAGTAAGTCTTTTTTTTCTGATTACAGGGTAATGTCAGCGATCATACATCCATATATTCCTATTATGGTTATAATATATGTATTGACCAAGTGGCCCAAACACGCGACGAGGGTTTGCCAAGCCTTGGTGGTTGGGGCAACGGCTTATACGACTTACGTGGCGGTGTCAAACCAATACATCCCTATGTTTTACTATATACGACCTAAGTAAGCAGATGTAGTAGCTACCTTTATTTAAACATTAGCAACATGAAACCCCTTGCAGATCTGCTTATCCAAGTGCGTCCAAGTGCCTCTGGCCAGGCTTAACGACTAATTTCTATCGATATTAACCGGGACCATTAGCTTAACGTGCCTTCCGAAGCACGAAGACTTGTAAATATACCTAAAGAATAAATGAAATTCAAAAAATTTTTTTGCTTTCAGAAACGTACATGTAATGTTTACTAATAGCAGGAGTTTCATGGGTTTGTTCTTTTCGCCTTCCAATTACATGATAACTGTAGCGGTTGCTGTTTGGTTTGCACATCACTACTCCCTGTCACGGAAGCAAGCGAAACCTGAAAAAGAACCTCCAGCTTCTACGGTGAGATTCAATAGGCATGATGACAACTGTTTTTTTAGTGCCCGGCTTATAGAATTTTAAAAAAGGATAATAATTTGTTGTTATTGAATAACGGGATTTTTGCCATGAACATTTTTGTTTTTGAGACATGTATAAGTGCCCCCTGTGTACCTGTCGAAAATAAATGACTTTTAAATGACTATGAGTTTATCTATGAGTTTCAGCCCTGTAATAACAAGAGCCATGATCACGGGGTAACTGAAGGTTTTACGGGTATGTTGTTATGGGCAGACATATCGGTCTACCCTCCTTCTGTCTTGTGTTACAGGGCCGAAATATCGGGAACTCAATAACAAAAACCCGTAGTCAATAGCAACGCGAGTCCAACCTATCCTTTGTTTGAAATATACCAAAAAAAAGTTAATGACCATATGAGTATACAACAATATTAATACTTATTTTGTTATGTTTATAAATAATACAAGTATTTCAGTGCTAGATTGATTTGAAAATATCGCGTGACGCCACGCTGGGGTATAATTTCCACACAATTGTGACGTGGAAAGTACCTACCCACTCCGTTATTTTAAGGTAAGCGTTCACAGTCCCGCATCAGACTCATCGCACGTAACAGATTATACTTTGCCTTGTATAAAAATTGCAGGTCAGCGGATGCTGTTGTGAGAATTTTCAATGAAGAAAATAGTAATGGCAATTATTGCTATTTTTTGTTAATTTATTTAGCATGCTAAATTTCATAGCATAGCATGCTACGCGCTATTGCTATGTTAATATGAAATTTCATCGAAAATGAGAAATAGCGTTAGCGCATAATATTAAATTGCGAAATTGTAAATGATTTGCGAAATATGCAAAAAAAATGTATGAAACTTACATTTTAGTGTTGTGGGTAAGATTAGAATTAAATTTGACGTCAATAAAATGAAAACTGCACCGGTTAGATAATTCAATCAAGTCACGAAAAAGACAAACAATTTCATTCAAATAATCAGTTCAATATTTCATTTCGTATTCACGAAAATACGACTCATAATGCAAGGATACAGTATTCTCTTCTCTTTCTTTGTTCGCCTCTCACTCGGGTAACGCTCGAAAGCCGATCGTCGCCCGACAGCACGCGAACGCGAGTGACAATTGCCTGCTAGTGCTAGGCTGCTATTAATAATAATAATCTTTATTAATAACTTTCAAGTACATTATATACAATACGTTGGTACATCTTCGTTGGTACAGCCAACAGCCAAATATTGCTAACGATGAAATAGCATGCTAATTAATGATGCTAATGCTAATTATTCCATTACTAGAAGACAATCTAAAATCCGTTACCTTCGATGCGTCCGATGCGGGCCTGTGGACGCTTACCTTAAGCTACGGTTTTAGATATATTTCTGATTTGAACAAAAAATATCAAGACACGTAATTCCACGAGACGAGCATAAAATTTTCTCTTTGTTTCAGTTATTGACAGTAACTCACAACGTTTCGATGCTATTTTTTTATGTATTTTGTTACATAATGAGTTCACTTCTTCTCCCCTACACGGATCCTGTATTCCTGGCGATATTGATACCAATAGAAAGGCTCGTTCAGGTCTCGACATTTGTAGTATTTGCCTACACCAGCTTTCGAGGAGTGAAAAGTAAGAAACAGAACTTTATGTCTAAATCGGGAATTGCAGCATTTTTATTAATGAATTGATGGTTATACGAGTATAAACTTACACCTATTGAATGCGTAACCCAAAAAGATTTTATTTTCATATTACGTATATTTATACAAAAAAAAAACAATTAAATTACTATTTTAGTAGCAGGACAATATTTTTCCCAAATTATGAGTGAAGTGTGTGCTGTGTGTACTGAAATAGTAAGGTTCAAAGTGCCGAGCCGGAGGTCGTTCGATGTTTTGCTTATTTATTTTATTCTAAGGCTGTTTGTTATCACAACAATTTTCACAGCTAGGCAGTTTTAAAACTTGAATTTCAGAGGATAATTAAAAAATCTGAGACCGCTACGAAATTCAATCTTTATAATTAGACACATGTTAAGTAATCAATTGCGTTACAACATTGTCAATGTACATATCGATGGGTCTAAAGGAACATTCAGTCCAGTGAATTATTATTTTTAATAGCAGAAACATACAAAGTACTTTCGTCGATGTTTTCATTTATTGCCGTTTTGTGGTCTTCATCGTGTGGACTGCCTCGTTGGTGTGATGGCAGTTTCTGGCTTACGTCTGAGAGTTCCTGGGTTCGAATCCCAGGTCGAGCCAAAATTGTTTCTGAGATTTTCTATCATGAATTTCTCAAAAACAGCTCGGAGTCGGGAAGTTGGCGGTTTTAAAAGCACCGTTAATCCTGCGGCTGATCTCTCTCTGGTCATGTCGGATTGCCGTCTCACCGAACTTTGAGTGATGGAACAGTGTATGCACCTGTGTATTGCGCTCACACTTGTGCACTATAATATCTCCTGCGTAGTTGGCTGATCTCTGTTGAGATTGGCCGCCGTGGTCGAAATCGGCCATGAGAACTATTTATTTGTGGTCTTCATCCTATATATTAAACTAGCGAAGCGATCGCTCGTTTGTCGATCGACTTTGTCTACTGGCCCTGGTTCACATTGATATCAGATCGTTAGTGGTTTCCAAAGGAGGACGTTCCTCAAAGTTTATTCTCAGTCTGTAGATATTTTTGTATAAATCCATTTTCAGATTCCTTCTTTATGTGGAAAGGATTCCGTCTCTGCAATCGGATGTCGATGTCCATTTCTATGGTTCATTGGTGTGTGAACAAGACTTTGATGGCTTCTCGACTTACTCTGTTTAGTGTTTCCTTCAGCTCCATAGTAAGTTATATCTACTTACATGTTATCTCATTAGAACTATGTGAACAAGACTATAATATTTGCAGCTATTGTGGGTTCGAATCCTGCTGGCTGCTAGGACAAAGGTTTGTGTGATGAACATGAGAATTTTAATCTGAATTTTTAGCACAAGCTTACACTTAGTTCGGGGCTAGCTTATTGCTGTGTTAGTTGCCTCAAGTTTCTTCGTTTGCATTATGTCTCCTCGGTAAGTTTATACACAACACAAGCCATAACATCATTACCAATTATTTAAAAAATGCTGTAGAAAAAGTCAACTGTCAGAGCCAGATAGATACTCCTATTTTTAAGTCCGTTAAATTGTTATGGCATTGATAATTAAATTAGGGTATCTTCTAATTTCAATGGCCCCATGAAGCAAATATATGAAATAATCCGTAAAAAAGTGTATCATAGAAATGTATGATCATTGATCATGATTGCGTTAAAATCGCGACTGTAACGATGCTGATGCTATTTTAAAGTAATCAGGAGTCTAATTCTACTTATCAATCATAACAAAACAAAATCGTATTTGAATCGCCTATTTTGGACAGTTCTAGTATTGACGAAATGAAAAATCGGGCAAATTCAATTCAATTTAGATTTAGTTTTTGATTGATTGAAACGTGTTATTGTTGTCATTTCTGTCTGTTTGCAGTTCCAGGACACCATAATAGTTTTCTTCGCTTCCTTCGTGATTGCGATACCACTGACACTCCTCGTGGATTATCCTATTAGAAAACTCCTGAATAAGTTACTTTGATACTCACTTGATGATTTTTTTCTTTTAGGTATTGTATTACAGTGCAGAGTAATATTTGTGAGCACACATTTACATTCAGGCTTAATTTTTTTATTTGCATGGATTAAATTACTTATTAATAAATACATTTTAATGCAATATACCTAATGTTATAAAGACACACTGCTTGCAAGAAGAGGATTTTTATTTTAAATAAGGCTACAAAGGAAAGTGAAGTGATCATTTACGTGATATGAAAACTAAGTACCTGCTTATGATTAAGATCACCTTCGTCCAATCCACACTTACAGACATAAGACCAGAGAGTAGGTAGTTAGAATAGAACATAATCATGATCCTACCAGAAACTATAACACAAAAAACTTCAGTATAAAGCCATCTGTAGTGAAATGTGTCAGCAACAACATTTCAGATCCCTAATTAAGTGATAATTATATTTTTATTTTACCAATCGTATTAAGTATAAGTACCCGATCATAGTGAAACTATATATTTTAAAAGTCATAGCATTGACTGGACTGAGGTTGCCTGTGAGTACAGCTAACTTCAAGATAGACTGACAAGTCGATAACGGGAGGTGTCTTTGAAAAAATAACGTCAGTCCAGTCTATGCAAAGAAGGAGTCAATCGGTGTCTAGGTTAATTTTGGTGATAAGGTGTGTTAAAAGGAATTATACAAGTGTAAAAGTGAGTATTTCTGTTTTTATTTAAAATCCCAGCCTTCTTTACTTTATCAGTTGATATTATTTCAAATGTACCACAAATTTGCCGGCCAAAGTCCACATTTCAGAAGTGGGATTAGTAACAATCGCTTACTTAAAAGTGTAGAATGTGCGAGATGTGTATATTTTCTTTACATTATGTGCCTAAACACAGTGAGAGTTGATGTGAAAGTTTTTCTTTTCGTATGTTATTTTTCCTTTACCCTCCTGTAATTTTTTTTTCTATCGGGACAAATTGAAAATTTCAATGCCTTATCTCGTACAAACGAATAATATCTATTATCTGCAAAGACTTGGCTACGTAATGGCATGCTGTTCTGTTACATCCTATAATGACTTGATATTGAAAACTGTAGTGCAAAATGGAATAACAGTCACTAAAATTAATTGGAATTCCCGTTTGATTTCCTGACTATATAAATAACGTTACTACAGCATACATTGCATATCCCTGAGTAGTTTAAATGGTGAAAATAGCAGTACACTTAGGAACTTTTCATTGTGTAAGAGACAGTTTACCGCGCGAGTCTTAATTCTCTATGATTTCAGTGGACAATCATGATGGAAATAAGGCCTATTCTCCGACGTTCCCAACGAGTGTGAAACGTCGGTCACGTAGTCGAACAAGACAATCGCCAGCACGTAAACGGTCACAAAGTACTCGCAGCCGTTCTCGAAGACGCAGTTTGCGGAACGCTGCTGAAGTAAGGCAGGCCCATGAACAGCGCCGTTCACGAAGCAGGCAGAGGCAGCTGCGCAGCCCCAGGGCGGATAGCCGTTCACGCAGCCACGTGAGCCGGCGCTCGCGGAAGCAAGTAGATCGGCGATCTCGCAGCACCAGTCGGCGTGCGTCATGCTGCCGGGCGAACGTCCGGTCACGCAGCCGGGCGAGTCGACACGGGTGCAGCCGGGCGAGCGACGAGCCGCGCGCTGGGCCAAGCCGAGAGCGCAGCCGGGCGAGTGGACACGGGTGCAGCCGGGCGAGGGACGAGCCGCGCGCCGGGCCACGCCGAGAGCGCAGCCGGGCGAGTGGACACGGGTGCAGCCGGGCGAGCGACGAGCCGCGCGCCGGGCCAAGCCGAGAGCGCAGCCGGGCGAGTGGACATGGGTGCAGCCGGGCGCGCAACGAGCCGCGCGCCGAGCCAAGCCGAGAGCGCAGCCGGGCGCGCTCGCGTGCGGGCAGTCGGGTGTGTGACCAGCTGTGCTGCCGGAAGATCAACCGGCCGCGCGACAGGATCCGAAGCCGGTCTCGCAGTCCGGTACACGGATCTTCGCACAACCACGAGACGCGTCAGTGTGGTGAGTCATATAGTTCTAAGGATAGTTTAATGCAATTTTTAAATGCTATGAAATGCATAGGTAGTAATGACACATTAGGAAGATTAGGTAATCTACAGAACACTGTACCCGAGTTTGATCCCGCGAGAAAAGAGCAGACGATGACTATGTGGCTCCACAAGGTCAACGAATGCGCGTCCATATATGGATGGTCGGAAAAACAGTTGATACATTACGCTTTGCCAAAGTTGAAAGGGGTTGCACAACGTTGGTACGAGGGTTTATCGTCGGTACTTTTCTCGTGGGAGGAATGGCAAACGAAATTACTTACTGCTTTCCCATCAGAGGAAAACTACGGGCAGATGCTATCCGACATGCTGGCTAAGCGGGCTCGATTTGGGGACTCGCTGGAAACTTACTTTTACGATAAAATTGCGTTGATAAATAGATGTGGCATCACAGGTAGAAGGGCAGTTGAGTGTATTCTACACGGCGTTGATGATCGCTCCGTTAGGTTAGGCGCGGAAGCGGTTCAATACGACAACCCTGACAAACTATTGGCATATCTCAGGAATGCTAGAAATAGTAGACCGCAAAGTGATCGTAGGCCTGGTAAGCCCAACAATCAACCTATTGGGAGGGCTCAAGATAATAATGCAAAGCAGGGCAACAAACCTCGATGTTTTAATTGTAAGCAAGAGGGACATTCGGTATCTCAGTGTACTCTACCTATAAAGAAGTGCGAAAAATGTCACAAGTTGGGGCACAACACAGAACAGTGTTACTCAAATACAAAGCCAATTATTTATTACTGAAAAATCGGTAATGTCTGTTTTAAGTGAAAAACCAGGAGAAAAATATTTCAAAACAGCGCTTGTCAATAATATCCCTTTTAACGCTTTTATTGATTTCGGAAGCGAATGTTGCATGATTAGGCTATCAGAATTTAAAATTATCTCACAAGATCTTAATGTTGATAAACTACCCACTCTTAAGGGATTTGGCAATTCGGTCGTTAAGGTACTAGGTAGGTGTCGAGTACTCATGTCAATTGACGAGGTTGAAGCTGAGGTTGACCTATTCGTCGTACCTGATAATGCTATGCATGTACCGGTCATGGTGGGACAGACATTTACAGAACAACCACATGTGGTGGTGTACAAAAATAGCGAAATATTACACATGTTACAGACTAGCGATGATTTATCATGTTATTCTAAAATTAAGCTGATTTGCAGTGGTGATGTAACACTATCTGGTGGTGTATCGATTGTTGAAGTGAATGTCGATCCTATTATGACGGGCGAAGTGTATGTAGCAGGTGGTATTCGTCTCATATCTGATATTAGATTTTCGGTTCTTCCGGGTTTATTTAGTGTGAACAAGGATGGATTTGGCAACTTGCTAGTTAGTATACCTAAGGATAGGACCGTCACTCTTAAGAAGGGATATTTATTAGCTCGGGGTTGGGCGGCGACGGAAGATAACACACCGGTTGCCAAAGTATTGCGGGTTTCAGCTTCAGAAAATGAGCCACTTGAACCTATAGCAGACTCAGATATTAAAGTTGGTGACAATATCACTCCTTCGCAAAAGAAATTGTTAGGGACTCTTTTAAACAACTATAGAGAATGTTTTGCATCTTCTTTGTCCGAACTTGGCAAAACTTCAGTGGGAGAGATGTCTATAACCTTGAGTGACGATGAACCCGTTGTGTATAGGCCCTATAGGTTGTCTATCAAAGAAAAGGAAATAGTAAGGGACATGGTTTTGGAATTGTTGGAGAACAGGATCATTCAGCCATCAACCTCACCATACGCCAGCCCAATTGTTTTGGTGCGTAAGAAAACTGGGGATTATCGGATGTGCATAGACTACCGGGCATTAAATAAGAAAACCGTGAAGGAAAACTATCCTATGCCTTTGATAGACGACCAGTTGGACGTGTTAGCTGGACATAAGTTTTATACTACCCTAGATCTAACATCTGGTTACTATCAGATCCCCATTCGGAATGAAGATAAATACAAAACAGCGTTTGTAACACCCGACGGTCATTTTGAATTTAATCGGATGCCGTTTGGTCTTGCAAACGCTCCTGCGACTTTTCAGCGCATCATGAATCAGGTGCTAGGTTCTACCCGACATAGAGAAGCTCTTGCGTATTTAGATGATGTGATAATCCCGGCAAAGGACTTCTCAGAGGGTTTGTCTAGATTAGAGAACGTATTAAAATTGTTTTCAGAAGCAGGTCTTACACTTAAGCTTTCAAAATGTGTGTTCTTTGGTCACCATGTCGATTATCTAGGTTTCGAAGTATCGCAGGAATTAAGGAATTAAGTATTCGGCCTGGTTCTAGAAAAATAGAAGCGGTTGAAGGGTTCCCAGTACCACAGAACCAACATAATGTGCGTCAATTTCTAGGACTGGCCAGTTTCTTTCGGCGTTTTGTGCCTGGTTTTTCCATCATAGCTAAGCCGTTGACATACCTTCTGAAGAAGGACACTCCATGGGTGTGGGGTGAGAAGCAGAATGCGGCGTTCAGGACCTTACAAAAGAAATTAACGGAAAAACCGACGTTAGCTCTATATGACCCACAGGCCAAAACCGAACTGCACACAGACGCTTGCAAAATAGGCTTAGGTGGTATATTGCTGCAGCGAAATGAACAGGGGGTTCTCCGGCCGGTTGCCTATTTTAGCCGGCAGACCACCCCTGAAGAACAAAATTATTCGTCCTATGACCTAGAGACACTTGCGGTAGTTTCAGCTCTAAAAAAGTTTCGCGTATATCTTGTAGGCTTAAAGTTTAAAATAGTCACGGATTGCAACTCGTTACGCGCGACTTTTCAAAAACGAGATATGTTGCCACGAGTGGCTCGATGGTGGGAACTCATGCAGGAATATCAGTTCGATATTGAGTACAGAGCTGGGGTCTCTATGGCCCATGTTGACGCGCTCAGTCGCAATCCGATTCTGAATAACTCTCAACAAGTGTATGACGTCATGAATATCGCAGAAGAAAACTGGCTAGTAACCGTACAGAACGCAGATTCCGATATTCAGAGAATTGTGAATATATTAAAAGACCCTAACCTTGACGACGTTGTCGACATAGAAAGTAATTATAAAATTAAAGCAGACAAGCTGTTTAGAATCACTCCTGACGGCGATAGGTGGGTGGTTCCTAAGGGAGTTCGTTGGCAAGTTGTGAAACACAATCATGATGACATAGGACACTTTTCCACTGATAAAACTCTTGAAAAGATTAGGTTCAATTACTGGTTCCCTAAAATGCGGTCTTTCGTTAAAAAATACGTCACTTCCTGCTTAGTGTGCGTACTCAAAATCTACCGGTGGCAAGAAACCAGGTTTCTTGCATCCAATTCAGAAAATTGATAATCCGTTTGATACAATACACGTGGATCACGTCGGGCCCTTTGTACGCAGTAGTAGAGGGAATATGCATATATTAGTACTTGTCGATGGTTATACCAAATATGTTTATCTCAAAGCCGTTAGGAATACAAAGTCGCAAACGTCAATACGAGTCCTGAAAGAATACTTTAGTATATTTGGAGTTCCACGGAGGTTAGTCTCGGACAGAGGTACCTCCTTCACTAGTGCCACTTTCAAGCGGTTCATGCTGGACAAAGGTATTAAACATATACTCAATGCAGTCGCCACACCGCGGGCCAACGGGCAGGTGGAAAGATATAACAAAGTTATCGTAGATGCTCTGACTGCTAAGTCAGTAGGGTCGGCTGATAATAAATGGGATGACCACCTGTCTGACGTTCAGTGGGGCATGAACAACACCCTCAATAAGGGTATTAATCGAACACCTGCTGAGGCTCTATTCGGGGTGAGACCGGTTGGCACTAACGAGAGTAGGATACTATCTGAATTGTCTGGTGATACCAACACCAATGTTGAAGGAACATTGGATGCGGACGCAAATAGGAATGCTATCAGGGAGAATATAAATACACACATTGAATCCTGTCAGCAAAAACAAAGGGAATCGTTTGATAAGCACCGCTGTCAGCCAACGAAGTATCAAGTGGGAGACTTAGTAAGGGTCGAACGCCAGGTAACTGCTACGGGGCAAAGCAAAAAGCTCATACCAAAATATCAGGGTCCGTACAGGATCACAGCCATATTAGATCACGATCGATACCATGTAGAGGATACTCCCCTCACAAAAAAGAGTGGTAGGCGCTTCTCCACAATAGTAGCGGTAGACAAAATTAGGCCGTGGCTCAATTTTAATAGACCACATGAGCATGATATCGGGGTACCTTCCAGTGAGTCCACTGACGAGGAATCCCAAGAGACTTAGCCATTTTCTAAAATGGATATGTTTAATACAAATTTACAATGTTTCTTTAAATGCACGTTCAATTTGTTACTGTAAGAATGTAATTAATAACGCTAATTTACATGAATAGATTGTGACTAAAATGTTACCAATAGTTAAGCAGTTTATGGAATAATTTAATTTGTTAAACTTAATAGTAATTATTTTATTACTATTTTGAAATTATTTATAAGATTATTGTTATGTTTTGTTGGTTATTGTTATGGGAAGATAATGTTATCATTACTCTGGGACACCCCAGGTCCTGGATATCTTTGATTTATTTCAGAAAGTTGATGATACGATGGATAACCCTGGTCCATTGTGAGACATCCCGGTCTCATATGTTATATTCGGACATCCCTGGTCCAAATCCTGGACATCCCTGGTCCAAAACATGGACATCCCTGGTCCAAAACATGGACATCCCTGGTCCAAAAAGTGTAACGTAAAATATCTCAATTGTATTGAAGAACATCCCTGGTTCTTTATTTTCGTAAAGTTTTTTTTTTCCTAACAATTTAATTATGTATGAATTTATGTTTTACAATAATCATGATTTAGAAGTAAGTAATGCTAATCTTAACGGAATTGAATACTAATAAACAATTAATTAGCAGTTTATTTTTGTATGATCATGAGATAAGTTTTCTTTAATCTGTATTTCAAAATTGTAAATTCCAAATGCTTACGTACGAGGTCGCCCGTAATTATACGGATGGCCGACTGTCAGCAACAACATTTCAAATCCCTAATTTAGTGATAATTATATTTTTATTTTACCAATCGTATTAAGTATAAGTACCCGATCATAGTGAAACTATATATTTTAAAAGTCATAGCATTGACTGGACTGAGGTTGCCTGTGAGTACAGCTAACTTCAAGATAGACTGACAAGTCGATAACGGGAGGTGTCTTTGAAAAAATAACGTCAGTCCAGTCTATGCAAAGAAGGAGTCAATCGGTGTCTAGGTTAATTTTGGTGATAAGGTGTGTTAAAAGGAATGATACAAGTGTAAAAGTGAGTATTTCTGTTTTTATTTAAAATCCCAGCCTTCTTTACTTTATCAGTTGATATTATTTCAAATGTACCACAAATTTGCCGGCCAAAGTCCACAAATGTGTTTTTAAGTGCTTGCGTTGTTTGGCATTAAAATAACTTTTCACTAATTTCCTACTGCTTCAACTTGACCTGTCAATGTCTACGAAGACGATATCGACAACTAACTATGATTGTCTAATACTTATCGTTAGAAGAAAAAAGTCACGTCAAATAAAAACATGTTGAATCACTTCTTCAGTTACTTTAACTTTTATTTAGATAAGTACAGTAACTTCGACCTTCAACTCGATGTTAGGTACACTACTAAGCGCTCGAACAAGACTGCCTTTTTATCAAGTTAGAAAGAAAGAAAACTAGTTTATTCAGTATCACATACTTTACAAAGTTGAAAAACACATATTCAAATGCACATACACAAGATACTGAAAAGGTGGGCCACTCAGCATGTGTCGTAGCATCTCAGGAATGCCACGACGCTGGTCTTCCGTGGACACCCAGACAGAGAGAGAGCACTACTTACTTAAGTTACTTTATTTTTATGCATTAACAATGCAAATTTCTCTACAATGCGAAATTAAACACACATAAGGAAAATGGACGGAAAGAATGCCACAGGCGGGACTCGAACCCGCACCTCTCGCAAACCGGGCGATTGCTCACCCAATTGAGCTAACGTGACACTACTCATCGGTCCGACTTTTTTAAGTGTAAGGTTTGCAAGAGGTGTGGGATCGAGTCCCGCCTGGGGCATGCCATGTTTCTTTAAGTGTCTTTAAATTTCACATTGCCTTTTTTCTTATGCTAGCCCCTGTTAAAGAAATCTCTCAATAGTGCCAAGCACTAGTCAATATCGCAACTGGCTTCCCATTGACGACCGCTTCTTTTTGTCGGACTTCTAAAACCAAGGGTCACGGGTTCGATCCCCGCACAATACAAGCATAAGTGTGCATGAACATGTCGATGGCCCCAACGAATAAACGTGCAAGAGCTCTTACCCAAATTTTTTTTTTCGTGCTCTTTGTCTGTATGGTATAATGATACACCTATGTAATTTTTTTTTAATAATTTGGACTTAAAATAAGGCTTTTATAGCACGATATTCGTTTATTGTACGGAATAAAAAAAAAACTTATCACATGAATAACCAAACATGCGCCTATTGCATATTATTTGTGTCTTTGAGTTCACCAGAAAAAACGTGCTAAATTAATCTGCCGCTCGTTGCTATCCTTGTTTTTACGTAATAACTCTTACACGATTTTTCGTGTAAGAAAGCAAGCTACTTTTATCCGTAATGCCTCATTGCAGACGGCATATTTTTGAACATAATTATTACATCTATTCCATTGTCTTTTACTAATTTGTCTTGTTTTTTCTAATTTTGTAAAGTATACAGCCCTAATATTCTTTGCTAATTATTATTATGTTATTGCTAGTAACCGTTTAATAAACGGATACTTTTTCAATAGTGTCTATTGCGATCGCTCGTTAGTATAGACAAGGGGTGAAGCGGGGGCGAAAAATGTAAGATGCGCGGGACATCGGAGTATAGTATAGTAACTATACTCCGCGCAGATAAGGGAAATGCTACCGAGGTAATGGATACATCGGACTACAAATTTAAAATGTCACAGTTGCTGTCGGACGAAAAAACATATAAACGAGTAAAGACCGACCAAACCAACAAAGTTCTAAAGAAAACCGGCGACTTAGTGCGAAAATACAGTGAATGTTTAAGTCTAGATGATAAACAATTAATACACAAGTGTGCAGTGTGCAAGACCGCCTAAAATGTATGGGTTGCCGAAAATTCACAAGCCAAATGTCCCGCTCCGTCCAATCGTGAGCCTGTTGTATCTGGCACGCAGCACGGACACTATCTGGCCTAAGAGGAACAACTACAGCGCATGTGAAGGATTCCTACCATTTCATCAGCGAAGTCAAACACTTACGCTTAGCCGATGATGAAACTATGGTTAGTTTTGATGTACAGTCCTTGTTTACAAGTTTACCAGTCCAGGACTGCATTGAAATAACAAAGAGGAAGTTGGTTGAATGTAATATGCCCTTAGAATATGCAGAACTATTGGAACATTGCCTTACATCTGGCTATTTACTGTGGGACAATAAATTCTACGTACAAGTAGATGGTGTTGCAATGGGCTCTCCAGTTTCACCCGTTGTCGCAGACATTTTTATGGAAGATATGTAACACCTAGGTTTTACAAACGGTACGTAGATGATACTTTCATAATTTTACCCACCAATTTAGTTTCTGTTTTACTAAATCATTTAAATTCCATACATCCGAAAATACAATTTACTATGGAAATTGAGGCAGACAATCAGCTAGCTTTCTTAGATGTTTTACTTATAAGGAATCTGATAAGAAATCTCTTAGTCACACAGTTTTCCGCAAAGCAACCCATACTGTCAAATATCTCAATGGTGCTTCTCACCATCATCCTAGACAGTTGGCTACCGTGGGCAAAACTTTATTTCAGAGAGCGAAGGGCATCTGTGACGACCAACACCTGGCTGCTGAGCTTCAGCATGTCAGGAAGGTACTACGGGACAACCAGCTACCAGTACCACGCCGTTGCAGACCCCGGACGAAAGTTCATACAGTCGACCGCCAACCTGCCGTACTACGGTAATAATACTTGAGGGGTCTCACTGACAAAATTGGAAACATCTTGAAGCGTGCTGCAATCAAAACTTACTTCAAACCGCCTAAGAAGATCAACCAATTCTTTCCACCGGTCAAGTGTAACATACCTCTTCAAGACGCAGGGGTATACAGACTGGAATGTGACTGCGGACTCTCCTACATAGGGCAAACAAAGCGTAGTATAAGCGTACGGATTAAAGAACATATAGCCGACGTTAAACATAAACGGAACATAGTCTGCAGTGTGTGAACACGCTTTAGATAAACCCAACCACTTCATACGCTTTGCACGTCTTCGCAAGAGAACGTCGTTTTCTTCCTCGTATGCTCCGTGAGGCTATTGAAATTAGAAGACACCCTAATTTTAATAGAGAAGATGGTTGGAAAATTCCACCACCTTGGGATCCTGTTTTAGCCAAGACTCAAGCTCGACCCCGCACTGCAAGACCTCAAGATACTGTTAGCTCATTTTGTGTAGATAGGAACGTAACTTAACATTTTTGAGTGATGGTAGTTTAAATTTTTTTCAAACTATGTAATGACAACTAACACCTTAGTCTACCTGTGACCACGGACGCTGAAAAGGGTCCGAAACGTCAGGTTAAAACAAAATGTAAATAAATCGCGAAATAATAAACGAGAGATGCAAGCTATCATGAGGACTAACTCAAGAAGACGACGAGAAGAACCTATAGAAGACGCTGAAAACCTAAAACTCGCATACAATGGAATGCTACCCATACCTCCTACATGCTAAACAATATTCCTTAGTATACCTCTAGAGATTTAATAAGTCTGTGCGACTCTGGAGCCATACCAAACCATTACCAGGGTTTTTATAAAAATCTAGTGCCATTAAATTCCATCTTAGTTACCAACGATAGTGACGAGGAGAATTTACCCTCTCATTAGTTGTTTTCGGTTTGATTTTTTTGTTTTTTTTTTAGGAATTATAAACCTAAAGGTACCTTCTTTGTTTTAAATTCGATAAATTAAAAATAATTATACTTAGTAACAATCTTTTTTTATTGACCCTATAAACAAAAAATATCAGCTCATTAACATTATTTTACCATGAACTAATAAAGTCATCTTGCATTAATAATGAATCGTTCTTGTTTACACAAATATACGGGTTTTTATATTTACAAACATGTATAAGCAACAAATCTAACAAGAATAAGTGTGTAAACGGCCAGAGCACGGCTCAGGAAAAAAAATATTTACATAGAATATCCATGCAACATTTCACTACACTTGTTAAAAGCTTCATTAATGACACGAATAAACGTGCAGTAATACAATACTGTTAACAAGACACATATTATTCACTAAAACAATAATTTTATACGGTTTTTCTTAAATATGTAGTAAACTAATAATATTTTTTAAAGATTAAGTGTATGAGCTGAAAGATATATTTTTTACCTTTTATTTGATTATATATTATATTTATCAATTTTTATCTGTTTAAAGTTATGCCATTCCAAACGTTTTTTAATTTTCTTGAAATGTTGTCGTTTTTCGGTTGCACGTTTATTCGTTGGGGCCATCGATGTGTCTTTGTACTGGTCTGGGTGTTTTCCATGTATAATATGTATGTCGGCGCGGCACTATCAGACGTGACGTATAGCGTGACGTTAAACGTCATCTGTCACTCTGACAGCTGTCACAGTGGCAAACGTCAAGCAAGGATCGGGCCTACCTCCCTCCGCCGGCTCGTCTGGGTGCACTTCCGTTTCCGGCAAGGACGAACACACACTTTTTTTCACGAAATAAAACTAAATCCAATTCCATTGCGATAAACGCGTGTTATTTTAATTGTTAAGTGAGTGTGATTGATTAAATCGATATCGAGAAGACGCTGGAGTATTTATTTTGGAAACCCTATCGCCATAGATGACGACACCGACTCTGCATCAGAAAACGTAGCGAACGCCCCTCCGATATCAGAAGCGGGATTGCGCACGTACACAAGTGACGACAAATTATCCTGACGACAAATGACGAATGTTATTGGAGCAATAAAATCAAAACTTCCTGACTTTAATACAGGCCATGAAGGGCCCTGCTGCAAACCACGTCGTACACCTTCCTGAGTTCGACCCTGACAAGCGAGAAGCGGATCCTCTAGCGTGGCGTGTGACTGCTAACATGTGCCTCTCGGATAATCCACTACTAGGAGCCCTAATCATTGCCCTGAGTAAGGCCCTAAAAGCATCATCATCAACCTGGCTTTCACACCGCTCCCCTCTGCGTCAAGAAAGGCGGCAACGTAGTCGGCGCATCAAGCAAGAACGTCGGCGCCGGCGCGGCAGCGGCGGCGGGGATGCCAGCGGTGCCTCGCTCGAGTGACGAGTCAATTTCTGCGAGGAGCGCGGTGTTCGCGGCGAACTAACACAATCCGGTGAGTCGTAACCTTTTTATTTTGATAGTGGTGCTGAATGTTCTCTTGTAAAGCAAAGTGTAGCAAACCGGTTTTCTGAAGTTCGTATTGCAACTAACGTGCGTCTTTCAGGCGTCGGCAACGCTCACATTTATTGTACCGAACAGATTTCGTGCACGGTAGTTATTTACCGGCATTATTTAAATTTGTTATTCTTATCTTGCCAGACGATAGTATGCCGTATGATATAATAGGTTTGGGTATCTTAAACTTAGGTCTGGCCGTAAATCTATCAAGTGCGCGGCTATTAAATCCGGTTGTCTGTTTTAGTGCAATTACAGAAATAGATTTTCGGTCAATCAATACCAATATCTTACCTGCGTTACGAAATTACCTAGTAAGTTTTCGTTTGCTTTTATTGAAGGTTTACCGCAAACGCGTGTGACAACAGGTGAATTACCTAGTCATTCAGCCCGGCGCGTACCGTATATCGCCGTCCCTGTCGTCTGAGTTCACAAGAGCGAGATGTAGTGCCTACTAAACGAACTATTGAATGCGAGCATAGTAAGACAAAGTAGTTCTCCTTTTTCGAGTCCCATAGGTACTACTCGTAGATTATCGTGACGGAGCAAATAGTATGGTGGTCGATTACCGCGAATTTAATGAAAATACGGTTCCGATCGTTTCTCACTGCCGCGTATTGATGACCAAGTAGCTTGTTTGCATGGTGCGAATTTTTTTAACGTGTTTAGATTGGTTTGACAAAATAGCAAAATATGTTTGCAAATTTATTGACAAGTGTATCACTTGTAAAGTTTCAAAGTCTCATTCAGAGAAAGTATCCGCCGAACTTCACTCAATACCAAAACTAGCTGTCCCGTGGCACACGGTGTACGTAGATATTACCGGCAAATTAAGTGGCAAAAATGACCAAAAAGAGTACGTGATAGTTTTGATAGACGCATTCACAAAGCTCGTGCTCTTGTATCACACTATGCGTATTGATACTCCCAGTGCCATTGTAGCTTTAAAGTCTAGTATCTCCTTTTTTTGGTACCCCTACGCGCGTCATAGCAGATCAAGGTCATTGCTTTGCGAGTAAGGATTTTAAAGCATTACGTGATTCACACGGCATTCAGTTGCATTTAATCGCGACAGGTTCGAGTCGTGCGAATAGTCAAGAGGAGTAGTTGAAGGGAATGTTGACCTCTATGGAGACTTCAGATAGGTTGTGGTGAGACGCACTTGAAGAAGTTCAGTTTGCATTTAATTGACAACAATTCACGTGACTAAAGCGAGCCCGCTTGAACTTATGATTGGTCGTGTAGCACAACCTCTAATTTTTTGACTGTTACCGATACTGAAACCAAGACCGATCTTACTAAAGCAAGAGAACAAGCAGCCCACAATTAGTAGTAGTGCTTCTTACGAAAAATGACGATAGAAATAAGGCTAGATTTGATAATTTTGTTCTTGGTGATTTGGTCCTTATTCAAAATGAGGAGAGGAACCAGACCAAACTTGACCCTAAAAACAATGGTCCATTTAAAATTGTAGAAGTACTTGATGGTGATCAACACACGTTGAAATCATTGACCAGTAACAGAACTTATAAGTACGCTCATGATCGCCTAAAAAGAATGCCTCGAAGTTGCATCCCCGATGAATATGACTTAGAAAATAATGATTCTTAGACCGTGTGTTAGATTGTGTTTTAATAGAGAGTTTATTTAAAATGTTTGTGAATTATACCTGCCATTGTTGTTTGATTTGATGGATAAAGTTTTGAATGATTTCATTTTTTAATTTTGTGTTAAAAGTAACGTTGGTAACTGGATTCATTACCTCTTTAGTCTCACTTGTGAGTTGTAGCCGTAGCTCATGCAGTTTCTGTATAGAGTGCGCGGTGCGCATCTGACTCGTGAATGATGTGAATTTTAACGCTGGTGAAGTGTTATAAAATGGTTGTCGCTGGGTAAGTGACAAACCAAATAGTAACGTCAAGTCGCTGGTGAAGTGGCTATGACGATACGTCGCTGGTGAAGTGACGAACCAAATAATTACGTCAAGTCGCTGGTGAAGTGGCTATGACGATACGTTGCTGGTGAAGTGACGAAGCAAATAATTACGTCAAGTCGCTGGTGAAGTGGCTATGACGATACGTCGCTGGTGAAGTGACGAACCAAATAATTACGTCAAGTCGCTGGTGAAGTGGCTATGACGATACGTTGCTGGTGAAGTGACGAACCAAATAATTACGTCAAGTCGCTGGTGAAGTGGCTATGACGATACGTCGCTGGTTAAGTGATTGTGTAAAGCGAAGCCGCTGGTTAAGCGACTGAGCATAGGTTAATGAATTCAGTTCTAACAAAGATCTTTGTCTCAATTTGATGTCAATGAGTATCCGTTTGATTGGAATAATAATGGACTATAAAAATGAAAGTTATGAAGTTGAAAATAATTTTATTTGGTAACTCCATCATTCTTTCCACTTGGGCAGGAAAGGCCGAGAGAATGTGTTACTTTCTTGGTATCGTTTCCATTCCAGGTGAACAACACGAGGACGTGTAAGCCGTCAGAATGGCCGTGTCGGCGCGGCACTATCAGACGTGACGTATAGCGTGACGTTAATCGTCATCTGTCACTCTGACAGCTGTCACAGTGGCAAACGTCAAGCAAGGATCGGGCCTACCTCCCTCCGCCGGCTCGTCTGGGTGCACTTCCGTTTCCGGCAAGGACGAACACACACTTTTTTTCACGAAATAAAACTAAATCCAATTCCATTGCGATAAACGCGTGTTATTTTAATTTGTTAAGTGAGTGTGATTGATTAAATCGATATCGAGAAGACGCTGGAGTATTTATTTTGGAAACCCTATCGCCATAGATGACGACACCGACTCTGCATCAGAAAACGTAGCGAACGCCCCTCCGATATGTATTTATTTACAAAAAAAGTATTTAAATATGTCTATCCGTTGTCTAGTACCCATAACACAAGCCTCGTAGCTTAATTTGGGACTAGAGAATTGGTGTGATTGTTGTGAAATATTTAATTATTATTATTGCTTGGCGATTGGCGCCAAGTTCATCAAGAAGTCAGTTGCGCTACATTTGCATGACTTATGCAGAATAAATGCATTACTCGTATATAAAATTAATTTTAAGTAGTACTTAATTACAGTTACTATATACTGCCCTATATATCTGGACAACAGTCTGACAACAGACATAATTCCAAGCGAGCGGAGCCGCGGGAACAGCTAGTTGTATAGAATTTTAAATAAATTCAAAATGCAGGCAGACTTAGCATAAACATGACATTATTTACATGTTTTGCTCGCAAAAAACATCGAAGGTACTTTATTTTCCGAATGTTATTGCTGGCCTGAAATTGTCAAGAATTTATCTATTTTTATACATACCTACTTCTTCAGTTTCTAGGAGTAAACATCAAAAAAATATTAAGGCAGGTTACATATTACTTTACAAAAATCTACATTTTACATGAGAAATCACATGAGTGGTTTTGCGAAAACCGGTGTGGGTCGTTTTTTTTTACTGATGATCAATGTACAGTGGCCAGTTCATCAGGCCCCCATTTTTATTGCAAGATCACAATAATATAATATACTTAATATATTTATTAACCATAACGCTCACAAACCTCCGATTCGCTGACGACATCGTACTGTTTGCCAATACTTCTGAAGGTCTCGAGACCATGCTCGAACAGTTGAGATCAGCAAGCCTTGAAGTTGGGCTGAGGATGAATAGGTCAAAGACCGAAGTCATGACAAACGCTACCAAAAACACTGTGGTATTGGATGGGCAGGCGATGCGATACCTTGACGAGTACGTATACTTCATCATCATCATCATCATCATATCAGCCTGTTACAGTCCACTGCTGGACATAGGCCTCCCCCAAGGAGCGCCACAGCGCACGATCTCCTGCCCTTTGCATCCAGTCACTACCAGCTGCCTTTTTCAGGTCGTCTGTCCATCTAGCCGGGGGGCGTCCCACACTACGTTTACCTAAGCGTGGTCTCCATTCAAGAACCTTCCTGCTCCACCTCTCGTCGGTTCTGCGACAGACATGGCCAGCCCACTGCCACTTCAGCTTGCTACATTTTTGGACGACATCAGTTACCTTAGTCTTATGTCGTATGACCTCGTTCCGGATCTTATCCCTTAATGAGATCCCCAACATAGACCTTTCCATAGCGCGCTGAGTGACGTGTAGTCGGTGCGCCAGCTTGACTGTCATGTTCGGAAACAGGCAGGTTAAAGAAATCGGGCGCCGCATCTATAACGCCTGGAAGAGCTTCTGGTCCATGAAAGCGTATATGAAGGGCAACTTGCCTATATCGCTGAAACGAAAACTCGTCGACACTTGCATTCTGCCCATTCTTACCTACGGGGCGCAAACCTGGTCATTGACTGAAAGTCAAAAGCAAAAACTCAAGGTTTGCCAAAGGGCCATGGAGCGGAGTATATTAAGTATAAAGCGGAGTGATAGGATCCGAAATACTACCATCCGCTCCAGGACCGGTATCGCTGATGTGGGCAACAAAACCGCGAAATTGAAGTGGGAGTGGGCGGGTCACATCTGCAGGATGCATCCAGAGCGGTGGGCCCGAGTCGTCACCAAATGGGTGCCTACAGACGGCTATCGCCGAAGAGGCCGACCCAAGAAACGATGATGTGACGACTTGGTCAATACAACACGGGACTGGGAAACGTTGGCAATGGACAGGGACAGGTGGAGAGATTTGGGGGAGGCCTTTGCCCAGCAGTGGGATGATGCAGGCTAAATAAAAATTAAAAAAAATTAACCATAAAGACAAAAACATGTTACATAGAGTAAAGAAAATAATACATAAGCATTTTCAGTGCAGTGTACATAAGAAGAATACATACATAAGAATTTGTGTGCACAAGCGCATTGTTTGCAAATACCTCAGTGTTTACAGTGATGTGTTAGCCAACCGATTGCAGTAAGTATATTCAATTAAACGTGTAAAAATAACGAGCAAAAATAACTGAAGGCATGTACCTCCAGAAAGTTCTGATTCTGGGAGCATTATTAGATTAGTAATTGAAATCTTTTTAGTTTTCAGAGAAATTTTCGTTAGTGTATATGAAATTTTCTTCTTCTTCTTTTTATTTTATGGCGACAATTCAGTGTTGATGGAGGTGGTGTTGTCTCACGTTAAATGCATTTTTAAAACCATCTTGTACATCTCTGGTTTTCTGTTAAGCCTTTAGCAAAATTCCGCAACCGGCAGGGACAGTCAAAGACTCGCAGGCTCCTGATGGCCCATTCTGCGGGGATCGAAGCCTCGTACTTGTGTAGCGGTAAAAGATCATTGCACATAAAATTGTTTCCAGAATCAGCAGAGCTAAATTCGACCAAAATTCTATATCAACCGATTTTTTTGATAAAATCCAGGTGACTTTAAACCTGCCGAGCCTAATAGGCTGGATGAATGTTTGGGCCGAGGGCTCTAAATCAATACGCGAAATATGTACTATTAATGGTCCTTTGTCGAGGTTTGCTTAGGATTTAAGTGCAATAACAATCAACGGATGAATAACGGTAACGATTCGGTTTGCGGGCTCCGCTGGCTCATCGTGTTCGAGACGGCGTTTTGTAGCCGTATGAGAGAAAACAACCGGGGACAAATCTACATCTAGTTTTAAAGGTGACTCCGAGCTGTTTTTGAGAAATTCATGATAGAAAAACTCAGAAACAATTTTGGCTCGACTTGGGATCGATCCCAGGACCTCTCGGATGTAAGGCAGGGCCACTACACCAACGAGGCATACATGCATACGTGCATGCATAATACACAAGGTATTGCGCTCACACTTGTGCACTATAATATCTCCTGCGTAGTTTGCTGATCTCTTATGAGATTGGCCGCCGTGGTTGAAATCGGCCAGGAGGACTATTAAGATTGTACTTCGGAGCGCGGAGATATTTTTTATTTATCGTCTGAAATTTTAAACCTTAGACCCAATGTCTATTTAAGCCTAATCTTTGCAGAACCAATGCTGGAAAACGTGCACCACTTCAACGTTTAATGAAGTCCTATGATATGTATTTCTCAGATGTCGATTTGTTTAAGCTTACATCCACGGCATTTAAAAAACAAGTAAAACTCAAACTACATGAAATAAATAATATCTAAGTGTCTAAAATAGTTTAATAATATACTTCCATCAAATCTTTTTTGCAGTTCTGGCTAGAGTAATATCTACCTATATATATACTTAAATTAATTCATTATAGCTAACTTATGTAACTTGTTTTTCCGGAGTGATCTCATTGAAACCTACACATAATTTTTCGTTTATTTAACTTATTAGGTTGGTATAAAAATAGAGGCTAAAATCTTTACATGTAAGAAGGGGATAATGGTGCTGGTTGTACAATAAGTAATATTAATGTAAAACAGTTTGTAACCTGAATTGTAAATAAAGTAGGGTTCCGTAGTCAATTTTGGCACCGCGCTAAATAGTAAAGCTGATAAAAAAGTGTTGTATGGAAACCCTATCTTATTTTCATAGTTCTTTTCAACGATACAGACAAGGGGTTGCACTCAAAAAATAATTCACCCCCCCCCCCCCCTTTACATGTATAGAGAGGTAAGGGGTAATTTAAATTTTTCGTATTTTTAAAAATGAGATCTATATGTGAAGTATCCTCGAACCAAGTTACATGCAAATCAGTCCATAAACGTAGAAGATATTCTGCTGTGACAGACTAGGACGGACTGAACGATCTTAAAAGGGTTCCTTGTCGAACCCTAAAAATCAATTAGTGACGACAGCTCTTTTGACCTTCCCTTGTGTGTCATTGAATAAAAAACCCAAATAGTAACGAACCGTGTTTATGTAGGGTTCTGCGTTTTATTTTAATGATAAGTAGGTATCTATTATGATAACGCTTACAAAAAATATCAAACCAATAGTCTTTATTATAACTAACTTCATAACTTTGTATAAATAATCATTTAATAAACGGGTCCCTTGCGACTACGCCTGCATAATATAGAATTCCCATGGGTCAAAAAGGTTTTTTGGAAATGATTGCTCCTCGCGATAAAACACTTCGAGAGGAATAGTTCTAAAACCGTTTTCGCAGCGCACGCAACGGAAGCCCTTTCCTCGTTTTTTTCACATTTTCTATTATATCTTCGCTCCTAATAGTTGCAGCGCGATGTTATATAGCCTAAAGCCTTCCTCGATAAATAGTTTATTCAACACAAAAATATTTTTTCAATTCGAACTAGTAGTTCCTGAGATTAGCGCGTTCAAACAAACAAACAAACTCTTCATCTTTATAATATTTTTAAATATTGTTTTAGCTATACTATAGCTAAAAAAAATTTAAAAAACAATTTCAATTGTTTTAGCTATAGTATAGCTAAAAGAATTCAAAAAATGGTTCCATAGTTCTAAAGAACACGAGCTTAACCAAAACCGTCTGTTTTGGCCCTATGGTATTAATAATATAATTTTTTGTATTTTTTTTTTTTAATATTCGTGTAAAATGGCTTATTACATATCAAATACGTTGTTC
Source organism: Pyrausta despicata (assembly GCA_963921415.1). Taxonomy (NCBI): domain Eukaryota; kingdom Metazoa; phylum Arthropoda; class Insecta; order Lepidoptera; family Crambidae; genus Pyrausta; species Pyrausta despicata. Next base: position 10,390,757 of record OY992865.1, on the reverse strand, counting down.
AGTATGTTCTACAGGTTCACATAGATATGAAGGGTTTTCATCTTGTACTAGTTTTCCTTTGGTTAGCTGTGGGCGCCAAGTCTCAAGATGAGGGTAAGTATTTAATTTAATAATACATATTAAATATAACTTCCAAGCAAGTAAATGCTTTAAACGGCCAGTAAAATTTATTCTAGTTAAAACTAATTTATTATGATTGTTTCTAGTAACCTTTTCATCCCACCATCTCGGAAAGAGTATGTTTGCTCTTCAATATCAGAGTGCAAAAGCCGTTTTTATTCTCTAGAGGATAAAGTAATAAAGTAGTCTTTTTAACAGGCTTTTATTAGATCGGGTGTATGAATGTATGTAACGGAATTTTTGAGCTCAATTTTCACCAACTTCCAGAAATTGGATTAATTTTAAAATTTGCAGGGAAGGTATCCACGTGGCCAAGTGAAGCCGTGTGAAGGAAGCTCCTCAGAACATGGCAGGATCCTTGTCTATAAACATTATGCGAAGTCTTTCAAAGGACAAGTTGATTAAGATTATTATGAATTGAAAATGCTAAGTTCACAGCATCCGACATGGTAGGAAGTGTCCAAAATTTTGGTGATTTCTTAGTTCTAAGTAAACTCCAATAAATCAGTACTTTCAAGACATGTAAGTGACCCTAGTTAATATAAACTTAAACTTTTGTCGACTTACACTGGAGTGACAATATTGATTAGCTGGCTTCCATTCGAAGACATACGCCAGCGGGCCTAGTATGCACAGCAAAATGTATCGTTATCACGCCAAGTCGTGCGTAATTTGTATGGCCGTATCGTTTTATCGACTGTTGCTAACATGTCAGGCTAAGAGGTCTTCATCATCATCATTCATTATCACCGTCATCATCATGCCCCAGTCGGCGACGGCTGTTACACCCAACAGCCAAGTGTTTTTTTCCTTGGAACACAAAACCTTCACTTTTTCCGTGAAACACAATGGTTGTCAAAACATTCAGCTGCATACCAGCTGCTTAGAACAGGCAGAGCGCGCTTGATGTTATAATAATAACGACATCATTGTCTCGTGAAATTGTAAGTAAGTGGGATATTTAGTCAAGAACTAACTGCTAACATTAAACATGTGGCACCAGAACTTCTCTCTACAAACTTTGCTGTCTCCACCAATCACGGCGCTCCATAAAGGACTGTCACCATAGTTCCACCATGTCACAGATTATCCTAGGACATGGAGATACCTCTGTAACTCCTATGAGTTATCCTGAAAATAAACAGCTCGGTAGGATAGACAAAATGTATGATCTAATCTTCCAAGAGAAGATAAGCTAAACAGGAAGATATTAGGTGTCCCAAAAAGTGCAGTGTCAAACGAGAGCCAAATAATACTTTCTTCGCGAATTTTTGTAGTTTTCAAATGATGAGTATTTTAAGTATTTTCCAAAACCTTTCTTTAATTAAAATAAATGTTTTAAACGTAGAAAATATATTTTATCCTTCAGGGCGGAATATTCTGAAAGTGTCTTAAATACCTTGCAGTTATTCTATCTGAACTTAAATTTAAACCCATTAACATTTTATTATCTACAGAGTTAAGTTTTCGCATAACTCATCCAATCTGCTTTTTGAAAGTACTGGACTCGTTAAAAAATCAGAGGCACCAACTTGTTAACTCAGTGGGTTTTTCTGTGAATATACAGCAGGTTTTATATGTTCAGAGAAGTGGATATATGTGACGAACACCTGCACCAGTATCACCGAGTTGGTCATTAAGCTGCCACTTACATTCGATAAGATCTGGAACAAAGAAACGTCATGTAAAGTAAGATGATGACGAAGTAAAATTCCAATCTGGCATGACTTACTGAACACGAAATTATGTCAAAAATCAAATTACAAACCGAAAAACTCAGTTGAACTGGCGCACGATGATTTATCATCATATATGCCACTGCTGGGCACAGGCCTCGCCTCAACTAGGATATTCATGAGATACAACTTGGAGTGGTGACAGTTTGCGTAGTCCTATTAATAGGTCCCCATTACCTTTTCCAAGAAAAAATCTCACCTGTTCTAAGGAGTGTGGGTTATTCACATACACAATGCTTGACGCTATGTTGGCGTGAATATACAGAATTGATTCTACCGTGAGAATCCTGAAAACAAACTCTACGTTTTAAGATTCAACTCGGTTGGAAAAGAATATGACCAAGTCTATCGCAATCCTGTCGTAGAGCTTCTATCAAGTTTTTGTACCTTAGTCAGTTCTAGCTAACAGAACAGCTATTCGGTCAATTCCATGCAATTTCGTCGCTTCTTCGGCGGCTTTTGCAATTGTCTTGGGTCTGCTAACTTACCTACCCATACCCATGAATGGGCGCTAGCTTCGCCAACTTCAGATCTGAATGCTCATTTGTAGAAGGAAGTCGATGCCAGTTCGTCTTCCTGCTGACCAAAACTAGAGCAGTTGAATTCTTGAAATCAAACTGTTTATGAATAATCTTTATATATTTGGTATTTGTGTTAAAGCATTCCTTTCCCGGCAGCCTGTGTCCCGATGCTAGGGATTAAAAATGGTACCGTCTTAAAAATCTCGGCGAGCAGACTGGGCTAACACTCAAACATTTGTTCGAACTTGAACGCAAACGTTGCGGGCGGCCGCTAGTCATATTATAATGTACACATTATGCACTATGTACTTGGCAATTTTAAAGCGTAATTTCATACCAGTCATCATGCCGCAAAAATACCCTAGGCTTAATCATCAAGATGCCGCTATAAATGCCGCAACGCACAACATGCAAATAAAAACTTTATGACTTTTTCATTTAGGCATCTGTAATACGCGTCCAATATATGTAATCCAATTAAAATAAAATAAACTCAAGACAAGAAAAAACTTACGTTCAGCATTTCTTCTTTCTTTCAGTCAAAAAATCGTATAGCGTTCCAACTAATTCAGTGCCAACAAAGCGTAAAGGGCACGCAAGACTATTTCATACGCTGGCTCTAGTTGCACACTCGATTTCCGTTGTACAGCACTTCGACATTAGTGCAGCGTTTTTAGGGGTTTATTCCGAACCAGACCCGACATCGTGACCCAGTCGTGGGTAGGTAGGTAGAAATCCTAACCTAAGATTTATTTTTCAACCTAACTCACGACCGGGTCAGGATTTGTGTGTGTGCGAAGCGCTCGAGCGCTGCGCAGCGTTCGAAGCGTAGAGAAGCGTTGCGCTCTCCGGACGGGCATCGCGAGCTTACGCAGTATAGGCGGCAAATGAGTGTGCGGTGGAATGGTTTTCCGTCTTCTGTATATTTCTGTGAATATTAAGGTGTCATTAGATTAATTGCGACCGGGTTGCGCGACCTACTGCTTATTATGGATTTATATGGATATTGTCCACATACGCGACCGCGTCACGCGACCGATACTTTCAAAAAAGGTCGTGCAATGTCACGAGTGGCTGTCTCGCTTCTCGGTTGCGCCGGTTGCTAAATATCCAAACGTTAGATACCTTAAGGGAAATAGTATACTTTAAAAAGGATCTTGCAGAGGTATAGTAAGGATATGATATGTAAGTGTTTTCTTCATGTTGATGTCACCAACTTTTCATTAACTGTGTAAAATATAGGCCCAAATCTATGAAATAAAACATTGCATTTGAGAGATCCGACTTGCGTGACTCTGTCCAAACCAAGGTGCTTCTCAACGACTTTGCCCATGAGCCAGCGCGCTGGAGGAAGATTATCATCCTTAATTAAAATTATATTACCTATAACTGGTTCTGGGGTACGCTTCGCCCACTTATACCGTTGCAACATATACAGTAGGTATTCATTTAACCATCGACGCCAAAAATCTTGCAACATACGCTGTGTGACTTGCCAGCGTCTGAGACTACCTATGTTCGAGTCGAGGTATTCACGGTCAGGCACAGTAAGAAGAGGCTCTCCAATAAGAAAATGACCTGGGGTTAAGGGCAAAGGCTCCTCGCAGTTACTCGGCAATTGCGAAATGGGACGTAAGTTCAAACAGGCCACGATCTGGCTGAGTAAAGTGGTCATCTGTGTGACTGTGTGAATGTACCGATAACTCGCATGAGATGGAATTTTGTGGATTTAATTCCAGCCTCCCACAGTCCTCCAAAATTCGGAGCCTGGGGAGGTATAAAATACCATGTGACACTGTTGTCGTTCAGCCAATTCCTTATTTCAAGAGCTACTGATGATGTCTCAAGTGCAACTAACTTATGTAACTCTTTGGCTGCACCAACGAAATTAGTCCCATTATCACTCCAGATTTCACTACAGTGTCCTCTCCTTGCTACAAATCTTTTAAATCCTGAAATAAATCCCTCTGAAGTTAAATCACTAATTGCTTCCAAGTGAATGGCTCGTGTAGCCATACAAATGAAAAGACACACATACCCTTTGTATGATTTGTTACCTCTACCCTTAGACAATCTGATGTTTATGGGTCCAGCGAAATCAACACCGCTTTTGAAAAACGCTCGAGCGAGTTACACGACAGGATAGTAGCTGACCCATGAGTTGGGTTTTGGTTACTGCTGCATGGCGCACACAAGTGACGCACTTACGCACGTGAGCTTTAGTAGTGTTCTTTCCTGAGATAATCCAATACTTAGAGCGTAAATAATTGAGCATTATTGATGAACCACTATGAAGCGTTTTCTTATGTGCGTCATCCACCAGTAAATGTGTGAAATGGCTGCTATGCGGGATGATTATTGGAGTTTTAACTTTATCATGCAATTATGCATTGCTAATCCTTCCACTGACTCGCAAAATCTCCTCATCACCGTCTAAAACTGGACACAAAGATTTCAATTTACTTTTATTTGACACGATTCCTGTTTTTCTAATATCTGGTATGTCCTGCATAAACTCTCTCTGTTGGCATTGTTTAATGCATAGTTTCAAAGCAGCTGATAATTCTTCACTCGTAAGGTAGGATGTTTGTTTATTCCTGAGAGGTTTAGGTTTGGCTGAGTTCAAAAAACGTCGACAAAACGCTATGACATGAACCAACTTGTGTAATGACGAAAATTTCGTCCACATCTCGCCCTCTGCTGGACCATCAGTAACTACATGTGATTTAAGAGACCTTTGCTCCATGTTAGTACTGATTGACTTTGGCCGTGTGTACGTAATAGTCTCATCTTGAAGCCATGTCGGCAGGGTTCTGAGATGATACCACATGAGGCCAGTGGGTGTTATCAAACAACGAAAGAATATGGGAGACTGTTGCCCACAAAGGTTGTCCAATGACTGGGGTGACCACTTAACCATGCCAGAACCACCGATGAGTCTGTCCAAGCGTGAACGTTGGACTTCGGGATTTCCATTACCTCTGCGACTTCAGTAACCAGATCAGCCAACAAAGCCACTCCCATTAGCTCTAGACGTGGAAAGGATTGCTGTTTCACTGGAGCTACTTTTGTTCTGGATGTGACTAAGCTAACTTTGAAACTCGTCTCACATCAAAAATTTGTAGAATATTGACAGAGCAATTTGACGAATTCAAAACAAGTGTTTTCGAAAAAATTTGTAATTTAACTTCCAAAATTGATAAGCTGGAAGAACAAATAAAATCAATTAAATCAATTGATAGCAATAAAAGTGCGCCACTGCCAGAAAATGTAATGCTAGAGCAGGAATCCTTAAAATCAGGTGGTGGGAAGACTAAGCCAAAGATTAAATCAGGACCCCAGCGAAAAAAGCAAGGAACTACTATTGCCCTGAATCCACCGACTTCTTCTTCTTCGCGAGCACCAGGGCCTTCTTCAGCTTCTAACCATGTTACACCGATCAAAATAGTAACTCGCGAGGTCAGTCCTAGGTCCAAAGTAAGCACGGAGAGCCAAAGCACTGAAGAATGGACTCAGGTTAGGCGTAAACACGGGCGTGCGTCCTTGCCTGGCGTGCTCCGTGGCACTGCAGCTCCAGGATCAACATCACTAAATGCATCGGAGCGGTGGAGGTACCTACACCTCTACTACGTGCAAGAGGGTACCACAGTGGAGCAGGTACGTACCCATCTGCACTCTATCTGTGGCAGTAGCAATTGCACAGTGGAAGAACTGAAACCTCGAGGGCGCTACGCTTCTTTCAAGTTGGGTGTCCCATCGAGGCTTGCTGACAGTGTTATGTCACCTGATAACTGGGCTGAAGATATTTGTGTTAAACCCTGGCGTCAGAACTTTCGTGCCAAAAGTAAAAGTACGTAAGCTTGTGTTTAATTACCAAAATGTTAGAGGTTTACGTTCTAAAACGCATATATTTACGAAAAACTTAGCTCAATGTAATTTTGATGTGATAGCTTTGACTGAAACATTTGCGACTGGTTCTGTATCGAACGGAGAATTGTTTACTGCTGACTATGTCGTAGTGCGAAAAGACCGCCCAAAAGACGTTGGTTGGGGGGGAGTCCTTTTGGCTGTAAAAAACTGCTATACTGTTCAACAAATTAATATCGTGGATGGTTTAACGTCTGAAATGGAAGTATTATTTGCCACTATTGGGGTAAATAGTATAAATAAGTTTTTATGTTGTGTTGTTTATTTGCCGCCTAATTACAATGATGATCAATATCTCACTGTTTTGACATGTATCGAAAATGCTATAATGACATATTCCTCTTTGAATGTATTAATACTTGGTGACTTTAATTTAAATTCTTGTACTGAATATGTCAAGGCCAATTTTAATTTCTTCTGTGAATATTGCGGGCTAAGCCAATATAATACGATATATCATAGTCGAGGCGGTATGTTGGACCTCGTGTTGAGTGATTTTAATCCTGAACAGGTCACAGTATCGGAGGGCGAGCCCTTAGTACCTATCGATGTGGTGCACCCACCGCTCGAGGTTACAATAAAATTTCCCTGCGGTGCGCCGGCGCGGCATCCATCCTGTCCGCCTCCTACTCAACGCCCGGATTCAGTTCCAAATTATGACTGGCGCAAAGCAGACTTCCAAGGTCTATACGCGGCATTAAGTAGCTTAGAGTGGTCTGATATGTTTAATATTGAGGACATTGACACTGTTATTAAATTATTTTATGACCGCCTGTATGATTGTATCAGCCAATACGTTCCAATAAAATCTAATCGCATGCAAAGCCAAAAGTACGTGTATCCTAAATGGTTCAATTGTGAAATTATTAGTAACATACGTAAAAAATATTATCACCTGAAGCGGTATAAGTTAGAAGGAAAAGAGTACAATAAAGAATTATTTAATTACTACAGATGGCACGTCAAAAACTTAATTGACAATGCGTACAAGCAGCACTTAAATTTGACAGTTAAAAATTTAATTGACGATCCAACCAGATTCTGGGAATATATTAAGGATAGGAAAAACGACAGAAAACGCGTGAACGTGTACCGGGTTAATGGAGTCGAAGTTGTAGAGCAAGCAGCGGCCGATGCTTTCGCCAATTATTTCGGTTCTGTCTATGCAAATGACGCACCTTTGCTGGATCCCAATGACGCCATACAAGCTGCGAATAGGCACTGTAACGCGACTTGTATTACAGTTAATACGGTTAACGAAGACAATATAAAAGAAGCTGCCAAGCGACTTAAACCAAGGTCGTCTGGTGGGCCTGATGGTATTCCAGATTTTCTTGCAAAAGACTGCATAACCATATTTGAGAGTCCGCTTCTTTATATATTTAACCTTTCTCTGTCTTCATCTAGGTACCCTGACATGTGGAAAGTCACTAGAGTCACCCCAGTTCCTAAAGCTGAGAGTGGAAATGAAGTATCCTGTTTTAGGCCGATAGCAGTGTTGTCAGTTTTTGCTAAATTATTTGAAATAGTACTAAGCCAGCATGTATATAAACAAACTGCTATGTTACTACATGATAGTCAACACGGTTTTCGACTAGCTCGCTCCACTACAACAAATCTCGTTTCTCATTTAGACTACATTTATGGGGAGCTAGATGCCGGTAGGCAAGTAGATGCTGCCTACTTTGACTTCAAAAAGGCATTTGATTTGGTCGACAATGACATCTTGCTACAGAAACTGGCTAAAATTGGCTTTGGGCCAAATCTTGTAATATTTTTTTCAAATTACCTGCGTGATCGCCGGCAATTCGTAAAGGTCGGTAAATACGAATCTAGTCAATATTATACTAGGTCTGGGGTGAGCCAGGGAAGCACGCTTGGGCCGTTACTTTTTCTCATATTTATTAATGACCTTTCCGAAAGCGTCATTACTTCCAAATGCCTATTATTTGCAGACGACCTCAAATTAAGCCTCGGTGTAGATGAGCCATCTGACTACGAAGCACTGCAGAAGGATATTGATGCCGTTATGGACTGGAGTCAAAAGAACCATCTTCCATTTAATGCGGAAAAATGTAAAGTCATCACATTTACACGTAAGCTCTGTCCGCAATATGTAAAATATAAATTATTAGACGCACCCCTAGAAAGGGTAAGTAAAATTCGTGACTTAGGATTAATATTAGACTCTAAATTAGACTTTCATGACCATGTGAATACTATATGTAAAAAGGCTAGTAAAATGCTTGGCTTCGTTATCCGTACCTCTACCCAGTTTGACAGATTGGATGTCGCAATGGTCCTTTACCATGCGTATGTACGTAGTCAACTTGAATACGGCGCACCTGTGTATGATCCTTATGCAGATAAATATATTCTCCTGGTTGAAAAAATACAACGCAAATTCGCACGTTGGCTGTATAAAAGAAAGTATGGGTATTATCCACATTTATATCCGTCCTTATTTGTCAGCGGTATGGTAGGACTAGATACGCTAAAATTTAGAAGGGGTGTGCAGACGATAGTACACTATTTGTGTATTATACACAATAAGATAGATAGCCCAACGATTCTTAGCCAAATAGGATTACAGGTGCCTAATCGATTGAGCTGGAACGCGGAGGGGTTGGTAGCGCCGCGACGGCGCCCGCGCCTTTTGTGTTGGCCCTCAGCGCGCACTAAGTACGCCGCGAATGCACCCACCGTTCGGGCTCTACGCCTTATAGGAGATATACTCGCTGACGACTATGATATTGACATATTTGCTGACAGTTTTGGCCAATTCATGCATAAAGCTGTTAATTATATAGAAAATTTGTGTTCCGAGTGTTTTAGAAGTAGTATTACTGAACTAACATAATAATTTGATTATTTTTGTAATTCTGACTGACTCTTATGTGTATTTTTTCTGACATATTTAATATTTGTGACATATGATATGGTAATCCTGATGTATCTATTTTTCTTTATTTGATTTTATACTATAAAATGTTTGTTTGACCATGTTTACTGTGCGACTAGCATGCTGACGCTTTGGGCGACTGTAAGTCAGTATGTTTTCTGTTAAATAAATAAATAAAATAAAATAAAATAAAATAACCTCAACAACACCTTAGGCGTTTATGACTCTAACGTACACCACAGCTGCATATGCGGCAGTAGAGGCATCGCAAAATCCGTGAAGCTCTACTAGTTTATTATCTTGTTGTGTTTTAGCCCATCGTGGTCACATCTGTAAGCTTGCCATTCTTTTAACAATTCGGAGGGCAGCTCCTCATCCCAATCAATACCAGAAAGCCAAAGCTTTTGAGTGAATATTTTGGAAATGATGGCACATGGTGACACCCAACCCAGCGGATCGTACAGACGAGATATGTCTGATATCACCCTTCTCTTTGTGATTGGTGTTTGCTGTTTGCACTTGTACAGAAAACTTAAATGAATCAGACTCTCGATCCTAAGAGAGCCTTTCTTTGTCTCTATAGTTGTCTGAAATCAAGTGGTTTAGTTCCTGATCGCTACTCACCCACTTTTGAAGTTCAAAGCCACCTTTGACGAGTAATTCCGTGATTTCTTCCTTTATTTTGAGTCCTTGCTCTACCGATTGGCAACCGGACATCAAATCGTCGACATAAAAATCTCTCATTATTATTTCACGTACCTCGGGCCATTTTTCACTTTCATCCTTTCCTATTTGTTGTAGAGTCTTTACTGCCAAATACGAAGCTGAAGCTGTTTCGAATGTAACCCGAAGCAATCGATATTCTTCCAACTTTGATTCAGGACTATCTCGCCAAACTATTCTCTGATAATCACTGTGCTCATCTGATACCTTGCTCGACGATACATCTTGACGATGTCGGCACAAATGATTATGGGGTACATTCTCCATCTCATAATAGTGTGACGGAGAGGCGGTTGCAATGCGGGACCTACCAACAAATCCTCATTAAGTGATACTCCGTTCACTCATTTCATTGATGCGTCAAATACTATACGGACCTTTGTTGTGGACTTGTCTTCACGAATGACAGCGTGGTGAGGCAAATAAACAGCGGTTTCCCTTTTAGAATCAGTGCTGCTGTCAACACGCTCCATGTGGCCCAGATCCAAGTATTCGTGAATCACTTCGGAGTATCGTTCCTTAATTTGAGGCTGGCTTTGAAACTTCTTTTCGAGCTGCGAAAACCGTTTTATAGCGAGCTCCCTAGAACTTCCGTATTGTGATTGTGGGTCCTCAGTACGAAATGCGAGATTGACAACGTAGCGGCCGGTCTCATCTCTACTTGTTGTAGATCTATATATTTCTTCGCAACGTTGTTCGTCTTCGGACATTATCTTATTGGGAACAATTGATTTCAATTTCCCAAAATTGTCTCAGTAATTCATTGTCATCCGCCTGATTATTCGAACAAGTTACAACATGATGGCAATGAATGCTTTTTCTTTCAGTACCAGTTTGGCCTGACAAAATCCAGCCTAACATGGTATTTTGAGCAGTAGGCGCCCCTACAGGTCCCTTGATTAAACCTTCTCTCAATACTAAGCCATAAATGTCTGTTCCGAGTCATATCAATTTTACTTGGAATAAAAAACTCGGGATCGGCTTAAGGAATAGCTTGAAACTCTGGCCATTGATATTGGCTTAACTTCTCAGATGGCAGAAGTGAAGTAATTGTATTTAAAACATATGCTCTGACTTGAACTCTAAAATTGTGGTCTAAGCGGGATTGAATCGTAACTTCGACGATAAACCTGGAAGCTAAAGAGCTCCGAACCCCGCCTATTCCTGATATTATTGACTAAGCAGGTATCTTCTTCAGTCTTAACAATTGGACTGCTGACTCGGTTATTAATGATGCTTGGGATCCTTGATCCAATAACACCCTCAGCAGTTGAGTGTAACCGCTACTTGTCTGTGCTTCGACAAGAGCAGTAGCTAACAAAACTTGGTTAGGTACTGACAGAGATTCCTTGGAAAAATGAGTGACTACATTGGAAGTGATTGGTTCGCCTTCCGTCAGCTGCGCCTGAACCGTGGACACACTGAACTGACTTCAACTGCTGCGTTTGATTTCTTTGTGTTTGCAGTGAAGTTTGAATTAGATTTGGAATGTAATGGGAATGATGTTTTTTGTTGCAAATACGACAAGTGGAATTGTGACGGCAGTATTTGAATGGTTAGCCCCCAAATAATTAAAGCAAAGCCCATTGCTTTGGACAAAGTTGTGACGTGAATCATAACTCTCTTTTGCAAATTGTTTACAATTAGCTATTTTATGACTCTCCTTACAAAATAGACAAGCAGGTACATCATTGGCATTATTATTATTGTTAATCACATGCATAACCTTTGGCTTATAATGAGTAGAATTATTATGTTTGGACTTATTTGATTTTGTATCTAAAAATTCAAGAGCACGAAATCTAGCATCTAAAAACTCTCTAAACTCATCAAACTTAGGCTTTATCATTTGAGCTTATTTTAGATTCCCATTGCTTGCGTGATTCGGAGTCTAACTTATCGCTGATAATATAAATAATTATTATGTCCCACGTACTGACATCGACACGCAAATTCTTTAGCCCATTTAAACATTCGACGGTTGTGTCTAACAACCCCTTTATGGAAGCTCTCTACTACATAATAATCAGCCTAATGATTTATAAGTCGCTTTAGTAAACAATTTGACAGGAATCTTGTATTCTTATATCTGCTCTTTAACTGAGACCAACACTCTCTATCTATAGTTTGATGCTGATATTGGTATGTGCCTAACGAGTTGTTCCGCTTCACCCGTCAGCAGACTCTTAAGATAGTGCATTTTTTGTACATCATCTAAGCACGCATTCTTATCAATTAAAGAAACGAACAAACCTTCAAATGTGGTCCATTCAGTATACAATCCTGAAAAACTAGGAATAGAAATTTGTGGCAATCTTACAAATGAAGTTTCCTTTGATGGAGAATGTAAACTCTGTTCTTTACTTGTTGATTGTCTAGGTAAATCTAATATATCTAAAGCCTCTCTTAACTCAGACTTAAAATCGAAGTATAATTCTTCGACAAGTTTGTAAATGTTCTTAGTAAAGTACTCATTCCCAGCATGATCTTCCGTAACTAATTGAATAATGCTATTGTGCGTTGAGCAAAATTGCGTCCACTGACTATCTAAGCTTTCTAATCTTGTTTTTAAATAAGGAACTTTAATTCTATCTTTTGGCGATTTCTTATAATTTATTCTTGCCTTTTCAATTGAACGTTGCTTATCAAACTGCTATTTGTATAAAGCCTCCATGATTAAACAACAAACACTTTATGTAGTACAAAATTACTTAACAAAATTCTAAGTCCTGGTTACAACTCGAAAATTTTACAAGTGTTTTACAAATCGATACGAAATCTGGCATGGGTTCCCCGTAGTACCACAATTTGCTTAATTATTCTAAGTCCACTTGAAATGATAAATCTTCAATTTTTTTCCAAGTCCATAAAATTCTTAAACTTGTAATTTTTTTTTCAAAACACGATAGTTTATAAAGTAAATGTACTCACAGTTATGCACCTCACTCACACCATTCACTTGTTACGTCACGCGCGATCCACTTTGCTCGCCGTCCAACTTGTCTCCTCCGGCCCGTACACCAGTCCGCAACTGCAGCACCCTCTAGCGCTTGTGACCGCTCCTTGGTCAAAACGCTTTCCGCTCCTTGTCGGTTAGCCTGCACTTCAGTAGCGATCCACCACTGGTTGCTATGCAGCTGCCCAACTCTAACGTCGCCGGAAGACACTTAACTTGCGTCTCTAACATCCGACTCGATAAGGACCATGTAAAATATAGGCGAAATCTATGAAATAAAACTGCCTGTTTTCCTTAAGATAGAACTGCTTTATTGCAATAGCGAACAAAAATATTTCGGCACCGAACACTTATAAGGCGATAGTAAGATCTAAACATTGTCGCGAGTTAAACAGGCACAGCGCCATCTATTGGTGAAACTATGAACTAATAATTGTATACAATATTGTGTTGGTTATTCAACTCTTACAATGTAATTACAAATTGGACATACTGTTTAGAAAAGACAACACTTAAAAAATATTTTCGGCTCGGAGGAATCGAACCCCCGACCTTTGGAAGTCCGGTCCAATGCTCTGACCACTGAGCTACCGAGTCCTTACCTTAATGGAGTCGTTGAATTTTGTAAGTGCTTTTTTAACGCTTTGAGCCAGCGTATTTTTCATCAATGATTGAGGGAGACACGCTCAAATCACCCGAGAGAAATATTTTTACAAATATTTAACAATCGGTTAAGATGAAACAGGCTATCTGGGTACACAGGGTAAAACCGGGATAGAACTATTTTCGCAATCGCTCTTTAACTTCAGTAATAAAAATCCAAACAATTTATTTATGAAACAAATTTATTCTTGGAAATTTTATCGACAAATTTATGAACAGTATAAAACGTTGTCTTTGATGTATTCTAAGTATTATTGGAGACTTTTGTGGACCTCTAAATATTTTGATATCTATCCCATACAGTGGATAGATGCCCGACCCATATCAATTGCGTTTGGGATAGATGACTCACCGGAAAATTGGGGATTTGAATTCATTTTGGCATTGCATGCTGCAACGACACATACAACTGAGTCAATAAAAGAGTAGGAGATTCTTTAGGAAGTTATCTGCGTAATTAATTTTAATAAATACAGGTCATCTATACCACATCTATCTCGGCTTTACGCTATTCAAATAGATTACAATGTGTGTTTATTTTATTAAATTGCAGTTACTTTGCACGGTTGACCTGGCTAAGCCCTTACGACGGAAGTGCTTGTATTTAAGTACGTTCAATCATTTGGATCGATTATTTTAATTTACTTAGGCATATCATAATTGGGATAGGATTGTATGGAAAGAAAATTTACAGCGCTGTTTGCTCTGGGAAAAGGGAAAGTACACTAATGATTGATTCATATGATTTGTATTATTCACAAGCAAATGATGATGATGGCTGATAATATTCCTACATGTTAGTGAGAAGAACTAATATCCACACAACCATAAAATTTTATCCAAATCTATCCAGTGGATTTTGTGTGAAGCTAACAACAGACTGTCAGACAAATATTTCAGAATTCATAACTTTCACCTTTTGTTACGTGTATTTGGATCCCAAGAAGTAATTTTATTTGATTTTTATTCAATTTACAAAAGATATAAAAAAAACGGAACTAGGACTTCCCCCTACATACCAGGGATCTATCCCTTTCCTGTCTAGGAGGTGACATAAGTGCCGGCAGTAGGTATCCCTCACATCCATACATGACAATCTCCGACAACGTGCCTTCGTGCACGGAAGGCCAGCGCGCTTCCTTTGCGGAGGGACAGTCCTATACTACTCTATTATACGTATAGGCACCTATTATTCGACGACCACTTTGGTGTACTGGTTAAGAAGTTGACGATTAACCAAGAGGTCGCGGGTTCGATCCCCGCACTGTACAAACATTTGTGTGCATGAACATGTCTGTTTGGACTGGTCTGGGTGTGATATGATTTATTTAAGTTTATTTGTAATATCACTGTTGATTCTCATTTCTGTAACACAAGTGCTTAAGCTACTTACCACGAAGTCAGATCAATGTATGTGATGTTGTTGTATATTATCATCCACACTGAAGTGAAGGACGTCCACAGCTGAACATAGGCCTTCGCCACAGTTTTCCACATCGACCGATCACAAGCGGTCCCCATCCAGTGTGATCCTGCAATCTTTACAAGGTCGTTTGTCCATCTTGTCGGTGGACGTCCTACGCTGCGCTTTTGGTCGAAGGGTTTCCATCCGTCCATCCATCCAGAACTTTTCTGCCCCAACGGCCATCAGTTCTTCGCGCTATGTGAGATTCATTCCGGTCTTATCCCTTTTTTGTGATCCACCCTTTGTTGTTATTATTAACAAATTTATTATATTTTATTCGTCCAACGGATCCACCTATATGTTTGCATCATAAGTATATAGACACGAAAATTATCCTTATAAACAGTTGGTGATAGATCAAACAAGAACAAAAAAATATTTAATCCCTCTGCATCACAAATGGAAGAAAAACATTATTTAAAATAATAGTGATCCCCTGGTGGATCAGACCGGAATATTGGGGGTTCAACGGCGCGGAGCAGGGAAAATAAGAAATATTAACCAATGAGATTGCACATAATTTCCGCTCCATTTCAGTGGACAGTGAATTGCCTACTATTTTCAAAATTCATACAAAGCCCGTAAGCGGAGCGGGGCATGATCAGTCTAGCTCCGCACATTGAAAAATGCAGCCAGGGACTCTGCTTACTCTGCTCCGCTGCCTCGCTCGCTCGCTTTGATGGACAGATAGTACTTGTAACTCCGCTCTGCCATACCACGGTTCTCCACTCCGCACCCACACCCGGCACCGGTGTACAGGCACACTAAGGAGGAAAAATCGTCTATCAAACTCCCAACGCATTTTCGAATTCGACTAGACCAAAATTATTTTCTTATTTTCATTTTTTTGTTTTCGTCAAACAATTTACGTAATAACTATTTATACCTATAAAGGCTGCAGTCGTTCCTAGCGACCGGCGCGACTGCGACGCGAGACCGCGACTAGTGGTGTCACGCGAGTCTCTTTTGAAGTGTGTAAATTTCGTCGAAAACTGGCTGGGAAACGGAGCGGGGCAGGAGCGGCCTGGCTGCGCACATTGTAAACTGCAGCCCGGAACTCCGTTTACTCTGCTCCGCTGCCTCGCTCCACTTTAAAGAATAGACACAGTACGTGTAACTCCGCTCTGCCATACCACGGATCTCCACTCCGCACCCTCACCCGGCACCGGTGACAGGCACACTAAGGAGGAAAGATCATCTATCAAACTCCCAACGCATTTTCGAATTCGACTCGACCAAAATTATTTTCTCATTTTTGGTATCCAAGACTTGTTTCCGTCAAACAATTTACGTTATATATATTTATACCTATAGAGGCTGCAGTCGTTCCTAGCCACCGGCGCGACTGCGACGCGAGACCGCGACTAGTGGTGTCACGCGGCTTCCTTTTGCAGTGTGTCGATTTCGTCGAAAACTGGCTCGCGTGACGTCAGGGATCGCGGTCACGCGTCGCGGTCGCGCCGCGCCGGTCGCTAGGAACCGTTAAGCTGACAAGCATAACTTGTTTATATGATCTAAGCACGCAAAAGAGCTTCAGCTTAAGTAACTAAATTTGTACTAAGCACGTAAAAAGTCTTTACATGGAAGATAAGGTTAAAACAGTATTACAGAACACGTTTGTACATCACGAAAATTTTTGTCCGTCTGTCTGATTATCTGTTTGTCGGTTTATTTGAATGCGCTTAACAAAAAGAATTTGAATAAATAAATATTTCACAACAATCACACAAATTCTCTACTCCCAAATTAAGCTACGAGGCTTGTGTTATGGGACAAATAATAACAATTAGAAAAAATAAATGAGTACCTACAAAGTACCTTTAAGGAGCTTTCAGAACTCGGGTTATGAAATAAAGAAAGTACCACAAACACCTGGTTAGGGTTACGTGACAGCCAGGACCACTACACCACAGAAGTCGTCATACGAAAACATTAACAATAATAATTTAACATAAACATGACATTTTTTTGTACCTATGTCTAAAGTCTAAATAGGTACATTACTTCCTTATGTAAGACCTTCCTTATGCAGTCTTCGAAAGTTATTTCTGGCGTGAAGATGACAAAAATATTTATTTTATTCCTACTGCTTCCGTTTTTAGGAGTAAACACCAAAAAATATACAGGTAAAACTATTGTTATAATTACTTGTCATCACAAAAATCCACATTTTACATTGACGAGACTGTTTTTTTGTGATAACCACTGTACATAGTTAGTGTTTTTGCTATTCATGTATACGTTTTCAAAAACAAGCAAAAAAAACTAAAGGGATTCTGGGAGCATGGTTTTAAAGCATTTCAGTTTTCATACAAATTTTAAGTGACAACCCTCATAGGTGTCAAATAATCCAATACCTTCCTTACCAACACATTTTGCGATTCATTTTTATGTTATAGAGTAGCGGACCCCGCAGACGTTGTCCTGCCCGTTGTTTTTTTTTTCTTCGAAAAACCATCTCCGTACTTTAAGGAATATCATAAAAAAAGAATTGGCCAAATTGGTCCAGGCGTTCTTGAGTTATGCGCTTACCACCACATTTTGCGATTTATTTTTATGTTGAAGATTGTTGATTTTTTTAATTACTCAGTTTAATTTATGTGAGAAATTATTTCCTTTAAATATGGTCATTTTCTTTCGTATATCCCTATTTATTTATTTGCCAGGAACATCCATTCAGCGGAAGCGTAGCGGAATCTTTTATTCTCATTTCCTCATAAGGATTGTACCTTTAAAAAATCTCATAAAATATGAGAGTTACTAGTTTTTTAATAGTTTATATTGTAGACCCGCTTTTTACCCAACCGGTACCACCAGTTAGCTTTAAAATAAATTATTTATTAAATAATTAATTTTAATCATTTCTATCCCAGTGATTTTTGCCGATAGCGGCACAAAATTTGCTTAAAGATGAACACAAAGTAGGTGAGCGAGTGACCCACACTACTAGTGTAAATCGAAATCCAGAGGCCTGTAAAAACTAGATAGAACAATGTAAAGAATTAACAAACTAACCGATTGGGGGCTGAGCGGATATCAATTCTATGTGCGTACTATATCCAGACGCCTTTTGGTGACCACCGCGACCAATCTCAACTTCTTTTTATCGTGTCGACCTAGGCATACTTATTTTTTGAAGACCAAAACTCAGCCACCGTCAAAGCATTGTCAGTTAGTGGCCTAGTAGAGGTCCTCGCATGTACAGGTGCTGGGACCCGCAGAGCAGGACAACAGATGTGCCATTGTCAGGGAAAAAAAACCGCACAGGCATGCGCTTTCCGAGCTGTAGCCCCATGTTTGCACGTTCTCCCTTATGGGCCTACTTGGTGCCGTAGTCTGTTTAAGGACTTGCAAGTTGCCCAAGGAAGATCATGTCCAGGAGGGAGTCGTTCCGCCTGCTCGACGCACCAGTCTGTGGGTTGCCTCTCCTTCCATAATTCCAGACAGGCGTCTTTGGCATCCCCGTACAGAGGAAGGACGGGACTTCTTTCAGGAAGCTGTGGCGGCTTTTAAGCCTTTGTGTCACTGTGATGGTGTAAGGGGTGCCGCGGGTCGCTTTCCTTTTTATACCGCTCCAAAGAGTCACGTCTCTGCGGATGTCCGAGGGAGCAAGACCGGCCAGCAGAAACCAACGGGAGTTGATTTGAGACCGCCCTTTATAATTCGGCATGTGTCATTAAGTGCTGCATCCATTTAGTGTGTGTGAGCTGAGTGGCTCCAGACCGGTCTGGCGTATTTGCCAACCGAAAAAGAAAGGGCTAGAACGGTCCCTCACTTAGAAGAAGTTAGGCGTCGCAGAAGGTTGTTCCGGGTGTTCACTTTCTGCTTGGTGTTAGTGCAGTTTTGCTTGTATGTTAAATCTCTGTCTAACGTTATACACAGATATTTTGGGTAAGAGCAGTGAACAATCGAAATACCTTCCCAGCGGATATCCAGTTGCCGTCGCCCTTCCCGATTACGCAGGTGAAAAGCGCAAGATTGAATCTAAGGGGGATTTGGTCGCAAGAAATTTTGTTTGTCAAGTAATAGCAGCTTGGACTGTTCAGTACTCCGCTTAAATTTCTTTCGACTTCCTCAAAGGACAGCGCTTGGGAATTCAGTGCCAAATCGTATAGTATAAAGCATCTAGGATGTGGCGCAACAGGCTGATCGTTTGTGTAAATAAATATAGCATCGGTGCTAGCACGCTACCCCGAGGGCGGCCATTCTTAAGGGGTCTCCAACGGCTTTTCTCTGATAGAAGGTGAACTTGGAAACGCCTATCGAATTAATTTTCTTCTCCACTTGTCCCTTGCCGGGCATTCGGCTTCGGACACGGAGGTGTCTGTCGCTCGCGAAAGGGGGCCCGAGACGGCGTTGCGCGTGTTCCCGCACGCCGTCTGTTCTTTATGCGACGGGGTCGCGTTTCTCCCTCGCGCAACCAGTAGGGGCTCGCTGCAAAGTGAGTCGGCTGAGTCTGGGGTTGCGGTGAATGCCTCTCGGCCTACGGTGAATCCCCCACGTCCCCGATTCATATGGCACTGTAGGGGACCCTCAGGTTTTTAGTGGGTAGGTGGGTTCTCTCTCTGAGGCCTGGAGTCCCACATAAGCCCCAGCTGCCCCTGCGGCTGGTGGGTATGCGTAACAGCATTTCCCTGACGTTAAAAAAAAAGGTTCAGAGATTGGTTGCAGCAAGATTTCCCAGGCCGGAAACCAGCTTATTCGGGTATGAGCTGTGGGTCTATGCTACTTAGGCGGTTTTGTAATAATTTCTCTAGCAGATTGTAGCAAGGATACAGTAAAGACAATCGGTGGTAGCTTTCGGAGTCGTTGGTCGTAGGCCTCTTAGGTTTTATTAAAGCTATCACCTTAGCCTTTAGCAAAAGACGAGGAATTCGCGCAGAATCTAGACACTGGTTAATCTCAACTGAGGTCAGTCAACTGGGGCAAGAAATATTATAGTGCACGAGTGTGAGCGCAATACACAGGCACAGATATAATAACACACACAGGTGCACTCACTGTTCCATCACTCTCAAAGTTCGGCAAGACGGTAATCCGACAAGACCGGAGAGAGATTAGACGCAAGACCAACGACGACTTCGCGTTAGAGAAATTCATGAAGAAAGTCTCAATTTCACTTTCATTTCTGACCCAGGACCTGTAAATCAGAAAATTCGCCACTACACTATACTTGGTTTGCGATAAGGTGTAAGGGGGCTAGATGTCGTTATTCTAAGGCAAGTTCGATCACCTAAATATTAGAAATTAATTTATTTGTTAATTTCAGACGAGGATTTGGTCAAACTTCCTAAGCTTTACCACTTGGACGACTACGAGCGATGCCTGAAGAGGAGGGACGGGCTCTACTGCCTCGGCGAGTTCGACCTCTACAGCGACGTGCAACCGAACCCACTCTATGACTTAATAAAGGTAGGTACCAATGTTAAACACAAAACGCTTGTCATTGATTAATGAGAGCCTTGATTGAGGCCTTCAAACTGCAACCTCTGCGTCAGATAGAGGGTCAGGTGTTGTTCTACGTGAGCGCAGCAAAGTGACAAGTACGCGACGCGATGCGAACAAATTTGTGACAATTGCGCTTCGTCATAAGACAGAATCAGAGTCCTACTCTGTCGTAGATAGACGTACATTTGATATTGTCGCATATTATGTCGCTTATTTTACAGTACTCACGTAGAACAACGCCTAAAGATTTGTAATGGTCGTTGTACGTCACTCCTGCAAAGCTACAGCCTTAATGCTTATAGCAAGGGTCTACTTCCTAACCAGCGCAATAAATTTTACAAATCTAAGTTATATTGAATACCTAAAGTCACCTCATCTCATCAGCCTATATACAACTCAATGCTGGGCACAGAGGCGTTTCGTTCGCATTTTCAAATTTTATCAGCGCGTTCGCTCGCACGGTCAAGCTTGTAAGACGGACAGGGATGGCTACATTCGAAAATTCGGACATCGGCTCATAGAGTAGATCGGCAGGCCTCACCTCAACAATGAGGTCGTACGAGCCATACTCCACCACGCGGGCTCAGTGCGGATTGGTGGAGGAATCGTGTGTAATCGTAACCGTTTTGTAGTACTGCAAACACAGGGACCCTGCCAATGTCCTTTAAATTGTGTGCGTAATTACGTACGATATTCCCACGGTCATTTATTATTTCCAGGATGTATCTGAAGACGTTATTCGTTTCAATAGAACGAAATTAAACCGGGGCTACTGCCTGCCGACGCGATGCCCGGGCGGCGAAGCGAACGCGACGGCGCGCTTCGAGCGCTGCGTGGACGACATGGTCCGTCGCCGCTCGCTGCGCGCGCGCCTGCGCACGCTGCACTACTGCCGCGCGCGCGGGGAACGATTGCCGGGACACGACACTAACGACATTTCTCATACGGTCTTACTTTACATCGTGTACGTTATACTGTTCATGAATGCGCTTGGAACAGCGTACGATTTGAAAATGGGGCCAGCAAAGGACAGTATGTGTATTTTTTATGATTGAGGTTATTTTTAAGGGTGTTTGTTTATCATTTAACGGAAGCGAGGTCGGTTTTTCATTTTGTAACTGTACTCAGAAATATCACACAAATACTGAAATCCATAATCATTGTAGAATGTAAAATTAAGAAATAGTCCATTAGTAGGATAGTTACAGTGACTTCGCAAATAAATTGATTATCAAAAATCTTGGATCGCCTTATGTATGGGCGGTACACGTAGGTACTATGAGAGAAAAAAGCAGAAAATTTCAGAGTTCGTTATGTTTTTCGGACTGATTCGACACAAATCTGATTTTTTTTTTAGAAAATCCGTACCTGATGATGTTCTCCCTTCGAGTCAACTGCAAGATACTTTTTGACTTAAGAGAAGTAAACGACCCGCGCAAGGCTGGTATCGATGCTATGGATGGATTCAAGTAAGTACCTAAACATTATTTCTTTCTATGGCTCTTTAGCAAATCTTGAGTTTGGATTTCAGACTTTTAGTCAAATATGTACTTAATTCATCGAATATTCAAGTATATAAGTTCCACTGATACGAACCAAGCGCTTCTTATCTACATTCCTGATGCGCACTGCAAAAGAGTGGAACTCACTACCTGCGTCAGTGTTTCCCTGCAATTACAACCTAGAAATCTTCAAAGCTAGAGTGAGCAAGCATCTTCTAGGTGTGCTCGCTCCATCGTAGACTCAGTCTTTGCTTCGTTCGGGCTTAGTCTTGGGTCAAGAGCAAACCAATCCCAAATTAAAAAAAAAAGAATATTTTTTGGTCTAGTTTCACCTCCTTTCGGGATTGCACTTTATGCAGGGACACATTGTATACGCTTTTAAGGTCCAGAAACTCTTCCACTTTATAGGTATTGTCGATGCGAAGCTCGATCTCTTTATGGTGCCTGGTTTCCCCTGGGCTAAAGTTTACGCAGGCACCGGTTATTGGTTTGATTTGATGATTTCAGGGGTTTCATGCTCACGGGAACCGTGATGGCACATTGTATAGAAGTCGTCGGTGTAACATGGCTGTACAACATAGAAGCTTACGAAAAGGTACTATTCAGAATCAGTATCTAGTAGTTAAGTTAAGTATTTATCTTGCTGTAATATTTTAATAAATTAATTTCAGATTTTAGCTACGATTGGACCTATGTTTGGAGCTTTGACCACTGTTACCCAATACTTCATATTTTTTGCAATCTTTGTAAGCACGCTAGAAGAACTGGAAAAATCTAATAAGGAGAATTTACATTTGTCAAAAATACCACTACGCTTTCTGCAAAAAATAATCAGGTTAGTGTTTTCTGTAGAAGTGGGGGGGGGGGGGCTTCCACCCCGGGCCCTAATGTTGGGTTAACCGATTTATTTATTTATTATTATAAAGACACAAAACAGGTTACAATCAGGTTAGGTAATTAAATATGATGACACAAGTAAACGTTTGCGCTAGATTACAACCCAAAACATGCATCTGAGTGAAGTTAGATCATATTTTTATATATTAACTAGCTGACCCGGCAAACGTTGTTTTGCCATATAAATTATTGTGGACAACCCTTATCACTTAGGGATATGAAAAATTGATGTTGGCCGATTCTCAGACCTACTCAATATGCTTACAAAATTTCATAAGAATCAGTCAAGGCGTTTGGGAGGAGTACGGGAACGAACACTGTGACACGAGAATTTTATATATAGAGATAATTTAATGAAATTGTTGACATTAGAACGATAATAAAATTGTTTGATGTTACGTTTTTCGTACTATAAGCGTTCTCCCATGGCTACAGATAAGGTAAAATTGTACAAGTTCAGTGCCAATTTATGCACAAGATGAATAATACAACTGACCCTACGCATTTGAGGGCCCCACGAATCAAGGCCTTGCTCTACTAACGTACTAGTTTTTAGAGTGCTACTAAATCATAATAAAAATAAACATTTCTGCATGTGAAATATATATTTAAATGCCACTACAGAATTTCGGAAGAACAAAACAAAAAGTCGAAAATCTCAAGCGCTACTAACGGTCGCGCGCTAATTTAAATGTCTTCCAATGAAATTAAAACAATAAACCTGAAACCCGGGTATTCGCTTTAATCGCACACAAAATCCCGATCTCGGGTAATCTCGGGTACTTGTGGGGTTCAAGAGATAAAGAAACATAATTGTAAATATTCAATTCTGGAGTATGTTTAGGGGTCCAAATTTGAAGTTCGCCTCTGGCCTCAAAAAGTGTTTGTTCGCCTCTTTACCCAGTGCACATTTATGTTGGCATGTAGTCTACGTAGCCACCGTTTATCCCTTTAAGTACCATGATCTAGCAAGAGTTCATTGTAAAAGTGCGGAATCAATATTAATTTTTACTTTACTTTTTACCTTTAATTTGTATAATAACAAACTTACAGTTAATTAATCATTGTACGTTTTGTTTCAGAATTTTCCCAGTGTATTTACTGGTTACTGGCTTCAGTGCGACCTGGTCGAACACAATTGGTGATGGTCCACTGTGGCCCGTAATAGTTGGACCTGAGAACCAGTACTGCCGGGATAAATTCTGGCTCCATTTGTTTTTCTTGCAGAATTACATTGATCCGCACAAAAACTGCAATGGTCAGACTTGGTAAGAGATTTTTTGCATCTACATCATAAATAGGATATGTTTTAGTTTATAATCTGCGGAAGTTTAAACTTTCAGAAAAAATCAAGTATTACCATTAATTATTTGGAAACCAACATGTAAGGGTTTCGATAGAAATTAAGAAATCCAAAAAACTCATTTTTATAGTGTATTTTTTTTACTTGTTATCGATATCAGTAAGTCTTTTTTTTCTGATTACAGGGTAATGTCAGCGATCATACATCCATATATTCCTATTATGGTTATAATATATGTATTGACCAAGTGGCCCAAACACGCGACGAGGGTTTGCCAAGCCTTGGTGGTTGGGGCAACGGCTTATACGACTTACGTGGCGGTGTCAAACCAATACATCCCTATGTTTTACTATATACGACCTAAGTAAGCAGATGTAGTAGCTACCTTTATTTAAACATTAGCAACATGAAACCCCTTGCAGATCTGCTTATCCAAGTGCGTCCAAGTGCCTCTGGCCAGGCTTAACGACTAATTTCTATCGATATTAACCGGGACCATTAGCTTAACGTGCCTTCCGAAGCACGAAGACTTGTAAATATACCTAAAGAATAAATGAAATTCAAAAAATTTTTTTGCTTTCAGAAACGTACATGTAATGTTTACTAATAGCAGGAGTTTCATGGGTTTGTTCTTTTCGCCTTCCAATTACATGATAACTGTAGCGGTTGCTGTTTGGTTTGCACATCACTACTCCCTGTCACGGAAGCAAGCGAAACCTGAAAAAGAACCTCCAGCTTCTACGGTGAGATTCAATAGGCATGATGACAACTGTTTTTTTAGTGCCCGGCTTATAGAATTTTAAAAAAGGATAATAATTTGTTGTTATTGAATAACGGGATTTTTGCCATGAACATTTTTGTTTTTGAGACATGTATAAGTGCCCCCTGTGTACCTGTCGAAAATAAATGACTTTTAAATGACTATGAGTTTATCTATGAGTTTCAGCCCTGTAATAACAAGAGCCATGATCACGGGGTAACTGAAGGTTTTACGGGTATGTTGTTATGGGCAGACATATCGGTCTACCCTCCTTCTGTCTTGTGTTACAGGGCCGAAATATCGGGAACTCAATAACAAAAACCCGTAGTCAATAGCAACGCGAGTCCAACCTATCCTTTGTTTGAAATATACCAAAAAAAAGTTAATGACCATATGAGTATACAACAATATTAATACTTATTTTGTTATGTTTATAAATAATACAAGTATTTCAGTGCTAGATTGATTTGAAAATATCGCGTGACGCCACGCTGGGGTATAATTTCCACACAATTGTGACGTGGAAAGTACCTACCCACTCCGTTATTTTAAGGTAAGCGTTCACAGTCCCGCATCAGACTCATCGCACGTAACAGATTATACTTTGCCTTGTATAAAAATTGCAGGTCAGCGGATGCTGTTGTGAGAATTTTCAATGAAGAAAATAGTAATGGCAATTATTGCTATTTTTTGTTAATTTATTTAGCATGCTAAATTTCATAGCATAGCATGCTACGCGCTATTGCTATGTTAATATGAAATTTCATCGAAAATGAGAAATAGCGTTAGCGTATAATATTAAATTGCGAAATTGTAAATGATTTGCGAAATATGCAAAAAAAATGTATGAAACTTACATTTTAGTGTTGTGGGTAAGATTAGAATTAAATTTGACGTCAATAAAATGAAAACTGCACCGGTTAGATAATTCAATCAAGTCACGAAAAAGACAAACAATTTCATTCAAATAATCAGTTCAATATTTCATTTCGTATTCACGAAAATACGACTCATAATGCAAGGATACAGTATTCTCTTCTCTTTCTTTGTTCGCCTCTCACTCGGGTAACGCTCGAAAGCCGATCGTCGCCCGACAGCACGCGAACGCGAGTGACAATTGCCTGCTAGTGCTAGGCTGCTATTAATAATAATAATCTTTATTAATAACTTTCAAGTACATTATATACAATACGTTGGTACATCTTCGTTGGTACAGCCAACAGCCAAATATTGCTAACGATGAAATAGCATGCTAATTAATGATGCTAATGCTAATTATTCCATTACTAGAAGACAATCTAAAATCCGTTACCTTCGATGCGTCCGATGCGGGCCTGTGGACGCTTACCTTAAGCTACGGTTTTAGATATATTTCTGATTTGAACAAAAAATATCAAGACACGTAATTCCACGAGACGAGCATAAAATTTTCTCTTTGTTTCAGTTATTGACAGTAACTCACAACGTTTCGATGCTATTTTTTTATGTATTTTGTTACATAATGAGTTCACTTCTTCTCCCCTACACGGATCCTGTATTCCTGGCGATATTGATACCAATAGAAAGGCTCGTTCAGGTCTCGACATTTGTAGTATTTGCCTACACCAGCTTTCGAGGAGTGAAAAGTAAGAAACAGAACTTTATGTCTAAATCGGGAATTGCAGCATTTTTATTAATGAATTGATGGTTATACGAGTATAAACTTACACCTATTGAATGCGTAACCCAAAAAGATTTTATTTTCATATTACGTATATTTATACAAAAAAAAAACAATTAAATTACTATTTTAGTAGCAGGACAATATTTTTCCCAAATTATGAGTGAAGTGTGTGCTGTGTGTACTGAAATAGTAAGGTTCAAAGTGCCGAGCCGGAGGTCGTTCGATGTTTTGCTTATTTATTTTATTCTAAGGCTGTTTGTTATCACAACAATTTTCACAGCTAGGCAGTTTTAAAACTTGAATTTCAGAGGATAATTAAAAAATCTGAGACCGCTACGAAATTCAATCTTTATAATTAGACACATGTTAAGTAATCAATTGCGTTACAACATTGTCAATGTACATATCGATGGGTCTAAAGGAACATTCAGTCCAGTGAATTATTATTTTTAATAGCAGAAACATACAAAGTACTTTCGTCGATGTTTTCATTTATTGCCGTTTTGTGGTCTTCATCGTGTGGACTGCCTCGTTGGTGTGATGGCAGTTTCTGGCTTACGTCTGAGAGTTCCTGGGTTCGAATCCCAGGTCGAGCCAAAATTGTTTCTGAGATTTTCTATCATGAATTTCTCAAAAACAGCTCGGAGTCGGGAAGTTGGCGGTTTTAAAAGCACCGTTAATCCTGCGGCTGATCTCTCTCTGGTCATGTCGGATTGCCGTCTCACCGAACTTTGAGTGATGGAACAGTGTATGCACCTGTGTATTGCGCTCACACTTGTGCACTATAATATCTCCTGCGTAGTTGGCTGATCTCTGTTGAGATTGGCCGCCGTGGTCGAAATCGGCCATGAGAACTATTTATTTGTGGTCTTCATCCTATATATTAAACTAGCGAAGCGATCGCTCGTTTGTCGATCGACTTTGTCTACTGGCCCTGGTTCACATTGATATCAGATCGTTAGTGGTTTCCAAAGGAGGACGTTCCTCAAAGTTTATTCTCAGTCTGTAGATATTTTTGTATAAATCCATTTTCAGATTCCTTCTTTATGTGGAAAGGATTCCGTCTCTGCAATCGGATGTCGATGTCCATTTCTATGGTTCATTGGTGTGTGAACAAGACTTTGATGGCTTCTCGACTTACTCTGTTTAGTGTTTCCTTCAGCTCCATAGTAAGTTATATCTACTTACATGTTATCTCATTAGAACTATGTGAACAAGACTATAATATTTGCAGCTATTGTGGGTTCGAATCCTGCTGGCTGCTAGGACAAAGGTTTGTGTGATGAACATGAGAATTTTAATCTGAATTTTTAGCACAAGCTTACACTTAGTTCGGGGCTAGCTTATTGCTGTGTTAGTTGCCTCAAGTTTCTTCGTTTGCATTATGTCTCCTCGGTAAGTTTATACACAACACAAGCCATAACATCATTACCAATTATTTAAAAAATGCTGTAGAAAAAGTCAACTGTCAGAGCCAGATAGATACTCCTATTTTTAAGTCCGTTAAATTGTTATGGCATTGATAATTAAATTAGGGTATCTTCTAATTTCAATGGCCCCATGAAGCAAATATATGAAATAATCCGTAAAAAAGTGTATCATAGAAATGTATGATCATTGATCATGATTGCGTTAAAATCGCGACTGTAACGATGCTGATGCTATTTTAAAGTAATCAGGAGTCTAATTCTACTTATCAATCATAACAAAACAAAATCGTATTTGAATCGCCTATTTTGGACAGTTCTAGTATTGACGAAATGAAAAATCGGGCAAATTCAATTCAATTTAGATTTAGTTTTTGATTGATTGAAACGTGTTATTGTTGTCATTTCTGTCTGTTTGCAGTTCCAGGACACCATAATAGTTTTCTTCGCTTCCTTCGTGATTGCGATACCACTGACACTCCTCGTGGATTATCCTATTAGAAAACTCCTGAATAAGTTACTTTGATACTCACTTGATGATTTTTTTCTTTTAGGTATTGTATTACAGTGCAGAGTAATATTTGTGAGCACACATTTACATTCAGGCTTAATTTTTTTATTTGCATGGATTAAATTACTTATTAATAAATACATTTTAATGCAATATACCTAATGTTATAAAGACACACTGCTTGCAAGAAGAGGATTTTTATTTTAAATAAGGCTACAAAGGAAAGTGAAGTGATCATTTACGTGATATGAAAACTAAGTACCTGCTTATGATTAAGATCACCTTCGTCCAATCCACACTTACAGACATAAGACCAGAGAGTAGGTAGTTAGAATAGAACATAATCATGATCCTACCAGAAACTATAACACAAAAAACTTCAGTATAAAGCCATCTGTAGTGAAATGTGTCAGCAACAACATTTCAGATCCCTAATTAAGTGATAATTATATTTTTATTTTACCAATCGTATTAAGTATAAGTACCCGATCATAGTGAAACTATATATTTTAAAAGTCATAGCATTGACTGGACTGAGGTTGCCTGTGAGTACAGCTAACTTCAAGATAGACTGACAAGTCGATAACGGGAGGTGTCTTTGAAAAAATAACGTCAGTCCAGTCTATGCAAAGAAGGAGTCAATCGGTGTCTAGGTTAATTTTGGTGATAAGGTGTGTTAAAAGGAATTATACAAGTGTAAAAGTGAGTATTTCTGTTTTTATTTAAAATCCCAGCCTTCTTTACTTTATCAGTTGATATTATTTCAAATGTACCACAAATTTGCCGGCCAAAGTCCACATTTCAGAAGTGGGATTAGTAACAATCGCTTACTTAAAAGTGTAGAATGTGCGAGATGTGTATATTTTCTTTACATTATGTGCCTAAACACAGTGAGAGTTGATGTGAAAGTTTTTCTTTTCGTATGTTATTTTTCCTTTACCCTCCTGTAATTTTTTTTTCTATCGGGACAAATTGAAAATTTCAATGCCTTATCTCGTACAAACGAATAATATCTATTATCTGCAAAGACTTGGCTACGTAATGGCATGCTGTTCTGTTACATCCTATAATGACTTGATATTGAAAACTGTAGTGCAAAATGGAATAACAGTCACTAAAATTAATTGGAATTCCCGTTTGATTTCCTGACTATATAAATAACGTTACTACAGCATACATTGCATATCCCTGAGTAGTTTAAATGGTGAAAATAGCAGTACACTTAGGAACTTTTCATTGTGTAAGAGACAGTTTACCGCGCGAGTCTTAATTCTCTATGATTTCAGTGGACAATCATGATGGAAATAAGGCCTATTCTCCGACGTTCCCAACGAGTGTGAAACGTCGGTCACGTAGTCGAACAAGACAATCGCCAGCACGTAAACGGTCACAAAGTACTCGCAGCCGTTCTCGAAGACGCAGTTTGCGGAACGCTGCTGAAGTAAGGCAGGCCCATGAACAGCGCCGTTCACGAAGCAGGCAGAGGCAGCTGCGCAGCCCCAGGGCGGATAGCCGTTCACGCAGCCACGTGAGCCGGCGCTCGCGGAAGCAAGTAGATCGGCGATCTCGCAGCACCAGTCGGCGTGCGTCATGCTGCCGGGCGAACGTCCGGTCACGCAGCCGGGCGAGTCGACACGGGTGCAGCCGGGCGAGCGACGAGCCGCGCGCTGGGCCAAGCCGAGAGCGCAGCCGGGCGAGTGGACACGGGTGCAGCCGGGCGAGGGACGAGCCGCGCGCCGGGTACGCCGAGAGCGCAGCCGGGCGAGTGGACACGGGTGCAGCCGGGCGAGCGACGAGCCGCGCGCCGGGCCAAGCCGAGAGCGCAGCCGGGCGAGTGGACATGGGTGCAGCCGGGCGCGCAACGAGCCGCGCGCCGAGCCAAGCCGAGAGCGCAGCCGGGCGCGCTCGCGTGCGGGCAGTCGGGTGTGTGACCAGCTGTGCTGCCGGAAGATCAACCGGCCGCGCGACAGGATCCGAAGCCGGTCTCGCAGTCCGGTACACGGATCTTCGCACAACCACGAGACGCGTCAGTGTGGTGAGTCATATAGTTCTAAGGATAGTTTAATGCAATTTTTAAATGCTATGAAATGCATAGGTAGTAATGACACATTAGGAAGATTAGGTAATCTACAGAACACTGTACCCGAGTTTGATCCCGCGAGAAAAGAGCAGACGATGACTATGTGGCTCCACAAGGTCAACGAATGCGCGTCCATATATGGATGGTCGGAAAAACAGTTGATACATTACGCTTTGCCAAAGTTGAAAGGGGTTGCACAACGTTGGTACGAGGGTTTATCGTCGGTACTTTTCTCGTGGGAGGAATGGCAAACGAAATTACTTACTGCTTTCCCATCAGAGGAAAACTACGGGCAGATGCTATCCGACATGCTGGCTAAGCGGGCTCGATTTGGGGACTCGCTGGAAACTTACTTTTACGATAAAATTGCGTTGATAAATAGATGTGGCATCACAGGTAGAAGGGCAGTTGAGTGTATTCTACACGGCGTTGATGATCGCTCCGTTAGGTTAGGCGCGGAAGCGGTTCAATACGACAACCCTGACAAACTATTGGCATATCTCAGGAATGCTAGAAATAGTAGACCGCAAAGTGATCGTAGGCCTGGTAAGCCCAACAATCAACCTATTGGGAGGGCTCAAGATAATAATGCAAAGCAGGGCAACAAACCTCGATGTTTTAATTGTAAGCAAGAGGGACATTCGGTATCTCAGTGTACTCTACCTATAAAGAAGTGCGAAAAATGTCACAAGTTGGGGCACAACACAGAACAGTGTTACTCAAATACAAAGCCAATTATTTATTACTGAAAAATCGGTAATGTCTGTTTTAAGTGAAAAACCAGGAGAAAAATATTTCAAAACAGCGCTTGTCAATAATATCCCTTTTAACGCTTTTATTGATTTCGGAAGCGAATGTTGCATGATTAGGCTATCAGAATTTAAAATTATCTCACAAGATCTTAATGTTGATAAACTACCCACTCTTAAGGGATTTGGCAATTCGGTCGTTAAGGTACTAGGTAGGTGTCGAGTACTCATGTCAATTGACGAGGTTGAAGCTGAGGTTGACCTATTCGTCGTACCTGATAATGCTATGCATGTACCGGTCATGGTGGGACAGACATTTACAGAACAACCACATGTGGTGGTGTACAAAAATAGCGAAATATTACACATGTTACAGACTAGCGATGATTTATCATGTTATTCTAAAATTAAGCTGATTTGCAGTGGTGATGTAACACTATCTGGTGGTGTATCGATTGTTGAAGTGAATGTCGATCCTATTATGACGGGCGAAGTGTATGTAGCAGGTGGTATTCGTCTCATATCTGATATTAGATTTTCGGTTCTTCCGGGTTTATTTAGTGTGAACAAGGATGGATTTGGCAACTTGCTAGTTAGTATACCTAAGGATAGGACCGTCACTCTTAAGAAGGGATATTTATTAGCTCGGGGTTGGGCGGCGACGGAAGATAACACACCGGTTGCCAAAGTATTGCGGGTTTCAGCTTCAGAAAATGAGCCACTTGAACCTATAGCAGACTCAGATATTAAAGTTGGTGACAATATCACTCCTTCGCAAAAGAAATTGTTAGGGACTCTTTTAAACAACTATAGAGAATGTTTTGCATCTTCTTTGTCCGAACTTGGCAAAACTTCAGTGGGAGAGATGTCTATAACCTTGAGTGACGATGAACCCGTTGTGTATAGGCCCTATAGGTTGTCTATCAAAGAAAAGGAAATAGTAAGGGACATGGTTTTGGAATTGTTGGAGAACAGGATCATTCAGCCATCAACCTCACCATACGCCAGCCCAATTGTTTTGGTGCGTAAGAAAACTGGGGATTATCGGATGTGCATAGACTACCGGGCATTAAATAAGAAAACCGTGAAGGAAAACTATCCTATGCCTTTGATAGACGACCAGTTGGACGTGTTAGCTGGACATAAGTTTTATACTACCCTAGATCTAACATCTGGTTACTATCAGATCCCCATTCGGAATGAAGATAAATACAAAACAGCGTTTGTAACACCCGACGGTCATTTTGAATTTAATCGGATGCCGTTTGGTCTTGCAAACGCTCCTGCGACTTTTCAGCGCATCATGAATCAGGTGCTAGGTTCTACCCGACATAGAGAAGCTCTTGCGTATTTAGATGATGTGATAATCCCGGCAAAGGACTTCTCAGAGGGTTTGTCTAGATTAGAGAACGTATTAAAATTGTTTTCAGAAGCAGGTCTTACACTTAAGCTTTCAAAATGTGTGTTCTTTGGTCACCATGTCGATTATCTAGGTTTCGAAGTATCGCAGGAATTAAGGAATTAAGTATTCGGCCTGGTTCTAGAAAAATAGAAGCGGTTGAAGGGTTCCCAGTACCACAGAACCAACATAATGTGCGTCAATTTCTAGGACTGGCCAGTTTCTTTCGGCGTTTTGTGCCTGGTTTTTCCATCATAGCTAAGCCGTTGACATACCTTCTGAAGAAGGACACTCCATGGGTGTGGGGTGAGAAGCAGAATGCGGCGTTCAGGACCTTACAAAAGAAATTAACGGAAAAACCGACGTTAGCTCTATATGACCCACAGGCCAAAACCGAACTGCACACAGACGCTTGCAAAATAGGCTTAGGTGGTATATTGCTGCAGCGAAATGAACAGGGGGTTCTCCGGCCGGTTGCCTATTTTAGCCGGCAGACCACCCCTGAAGAACAAAATTATTCGTCCTATGACCTAGAGACACTTGCGGTAGTTTCAGCTCTAAAAAAGTTTCGCGTATATCTTGTAGGCTTAAAGTTTAAAATAGTCACGGATTGCAACTCGTTACGCGCGACTTTTCAAAAACGAGATATGTTGCCACGAGTGGCTCGATGGTGGGAACTCATGCAGGAATATCAGTTCGATATTGAGTACAGAGCTGGGGTCTCTATGGCCCATGTTGACGCGCTCAGTCGCAATCCGATTCTGAATAACTCTCAACAAGTGTATGACGTCATGAATATCGCAGAAGAAAACTGGCTAGTAACCGTACAGAACGCAGATTCCGATATTCAGAGAATTGTGAATATATTAAAAGACCCTAACCTTGACGACGTTGTCGACATAGAAAGTAATTATAAAATTAAAGCAGACAAGCTGTTTAGAATCACTCCTGACGGCGATAGGTGGGTGGTTCCTAAGGGAGTTCGTTGGCAAGTTGTGAAACACAATCATGATGACATAGGACACTTTTCCACTGATAAAACTCTTGAAAAGATTAGGTTCAATTACTGGTTCCCTAAAATGCGGTCTTTCGTTAAAAAATACGTCACTTCCTGCTTAGTGTGCGTACTCAAAATCTACCGGTGGCAAGAAACCAGGTTTCTTGCATCCAATTCAGAAAATTGATAATCCGTTTGATACAATACACGTGGATCACGTCGGGCCCTTTGTACGCAGTAGTAGAGGGAATCCAAATATGTTTATCTCAAAGCCGTTAGGAATACAAAGTCGCAAACGTCAATACGAGTCCTGAAAGAATACTTTAGTATATTTGGAGTTCCACGGAGGTTAGTCTCGGACAGAGGTACCTCCTTCACTAGTGCCACTTTCAAGCGGTTCATGCTGGACAAAGGTATTAAACATATACTCAATGCAGTCGCCACACCGCGGGCCAACGGGCAGGTGGAAAGATATAACAAAGTTATCGTAGATGCTCTGACTGCTAAGTCAGTAGGGTCGGCTGATAATAAATGGGATGACCACCTGTCTGACGTTCAGTGGGGCATGAACAACACCCTCAATAAGGGTATTAATCGAACACCTGCTGAGGCTCTATTCGGGGTGAGACCGGTTGGCACTAACGAGAGTAGGATACTATCTGAATTGTCTGGTGATACCAACACCAATGTTGAAGGAACATTGGATGCGGACGCAAATAGGAATGCTATCAGGGAGAATATAAATACACACATTGAATCCTGTCAGCAAAAACAAAGGGAATCGTTTGATAAGCACCGCTGTCAGCCAACGAAGTATCAAGTGGGAGACTTAGTAAGGGTCGAACGCCAGGTAACTGCTACGGGGCAAAGCAAAAAGCTCATACCAAAATATCAGGGTCCGTACAGGATCACAGCCATATTAGATCACGATCGATACCATGTAGAGGATACTCCCCTCACAAAAAAGAGTGGTAGGCGCTTCTCCACAATAGTAGCGGTAGACAAAATTAGGCCGTGGCTCAATTTTAATAGACCACATGAGCATGATATCGGGGTACCTTCCAGTGAGTCCACTGACGAGGAATCCCAAGAGACTTAGCCATTTTCTAAAATGGATATGTTTAATACAAATTTACAATGTTTCTTTAAATGCACGTTCAATTTGTTACTGTAAGAATGTAATTAATAACGCTAATTTACATGAATAGATTGTGACTAAAATGTTACCAATAGTTAAGCAGTTTATGGAATAATTTAATTTGTTAAACTTAATAGTAATTATTTTATTACTATTTTGAAATTATTTATAAGATTATTGTTATGTTTTGTTGGTTATTGTTATGGGAAGATAATGTTATCATTACTCTGGGACACCCCAGGTCCTGGATATCTTTGATTTATTTCAGAAAGTTGATGATACGATGGATAACCCTGGTCCATTGTGAGACATCCCGGTCTCATATGTTATATTCGGACATCCCTGGTCCAAATCCTGGACATCCCTGGTCCAAAACATGGACATCCCTGGTCCAAAACATGGACATCCCTGGTCCAAAAAGTGTAACGTAAAATATCTCAATTGTATTGAAGAACATCCCTGGTTCTTTATTTTCGTAAAGTTTTTTTTTTCCTAACAATTTAATTATGTATGAATTTATGTTTTACAATAATCATGATTTAGAAGTAAGTAATGCTAATCTTAACGGAATTGAATACTAATAAACAATTAATTAGCAGTTTATTTTTGTATGATCATGAGATAAGTTTTCTTTAATCTGTATTTCAAAATTGTAAATTCCAAATGCTTACGTACGAGGTCGCCCGTAATTATACGGATGGCCGACTGTCAGCAACAACATTTCAAATCCCTAATTTAGTGATAATTATATTTTTATTTTACCAATCGTATTAAGTATAAGTACCCGATCATAGTGAAACTATATATTTTAAAAGTCATAGCATTGACTGGACTGAGGTTGCCTGTGAGTACAGCTAACTTCAAGATAGACTGACAAGTCGATAACGGGAGGTGTCTTTGAAAAAATAACGTCAGTCCAGTCTATGCAAAGAAGGAGTCAATCGGTGTCTAGGTTAATTTTGGTGATAAGGTGTGTTAAAAGGAATTATACAAGTGTAAAAGTGAGTATTTCTGTTTTTATTTAAAATCCCAGCCTTCTTTACTTTATCAGTTGATATTATTTCAAATGTACCACAAATTTGCCGGCCAAAGTCCACAAATGTGTTTTTAAGTGCTTGCGTTGTTTGGCATTAAAATAACTTTTCACTAATTTCCTACTGCTTCAACTTGACCTGTCAATGTCTACGAAGACGATATCGACAACTAACTATGATTGTCTAATACTTATCGTTAGAAGAAAAAAGTCACGTCAAATAAAAACATGTTGAATCACTTCTTCAGTTACTTTAACTTTTATTTAGATAAGTACAGTAACTTCGACCTTCAACTCGATGTTAGGTACACTACTAAGCGCTCGAACAAGACTGCCTTTTTATCAAGTTAGAAAGAAAGAAAACTAGTTTATTCAGTATCACATACTTTACAAAGTTGAAAAACACATATTCAAATGCACATACACAAGATACTGAAAAGGTGGGCCACTCAGCATGTGTCGTAGCATCTCAGGAATGCCACGACGCTGGTCTTCCGTGGACACCCAGACAGAGAGAGAGCACTACTTACTTAAGTTACTTTATTTTTATGCATTAACAATGCAAATTTCTCTACAATGCGAAATTAAACACACATAAGGAAAATGGACGGAAAGAATGCCACAGGCGGGACTCGAACCCGCACCTCTCGCAAACCGGGCGATTGCTCACCCAATTGAGCTAACGTGACACTACTCATCGGTCCGACTTTTTTAAGTGTAAGGTTTGCAAGAGGTGTGGGATCGAGTCCCGCCTGGGGCATGCCATGTTTCTTTAAGTGTCTTTAAATTTCACATTGCCTTTTTTCTTATGCTAGCCCCTGTTAAAGAAATCTCTCAATAGTGCCAAGCACTAGTCAATATCGCAACTGGCTTCCCATTGACGACCGCTTCTTTTTGTCGGACTTCTAAAACCAAGGGTCACGGGTTCGATCCCCGCACAATACAAGCATAAGTGTGCATGAACATGTGTCTTTGTACTGGTCTGGGTGTTTTCCATGTATAATATGTATGTCGGCGCGGCACTATCAGACGTGACGTATAGCGTGACGTTAAACGTCATCTGTCACTCTGACAGCTGTCACAGTGGCAAACGTCAAGCAAGGATCGGGCCTACCTCCCTCCGCCGGCTCGTCTGGGTGCACTTCCGTTTCCGGCAAGGACGAACACACACTTTTTTTCACGAAATAAAACTAAATCCAATTCCATTGCGATAAACGCGTGTTATTTTAATTGTTAAGTGAGTGTGATTGATTAAATCGATATCGAGAAGACGCTGGAGTATTTATTTTGGAAACCCTATCGCCATAGATGACGACACCGACTCTGCATCAGAAAACGTAGCGAACGCCCCTCCGATATCAGAAGCGGGATTGCGCACGTACACAAGTGACGACAAATTATCCTGACGACAAATGACGAATGTTATTGGAGCAATAAAATCAAAACTTCCTGACTTTAATACAGGCCATGAAGGGCCCTGCTGCAAACCACGTCGTACACCTTCCTGAGTTCGACCCTGACAAGCGAGAAGCGGATCCTCTAGCGTGGCGTGTGACTGCTAACATGTGCCTCTCGGATAATCCACTACTAGGAGCCCTAATCATTGCCCTGAGTAAGGCCCTAAAAGCATCATCATCAACCTGGCTTTCACACCGCTCCCCTCTGCGTCAAGAAAGGCGGCAACGTAGTCGGCGCATCAAGCAAGAACGTCGGCGCCGGCGCGGCAGCGGCGGCGGGGATGCCAGCGGTGCCTCGCTCGAGTGACGAGTCAATTTCTGCGAGGAGCGCGGTGTTCGCGGCGAACTAACACAATCCGGTGAGTCGTAACCTTTTTATTTTGATAGTGGTGCTGAATGTTCTCTTGTAAAGCAAAGTGTAGCAAACCGGTTTTCTGAAGTTCGTATTGCAACTAACGTGCGTCTTTCAGGCGTCGGCAACGCTCACATTTATTGTACCGAACAGATTTCGTGCACGGTAGTTATTTACCGGCATTATTTAAATTTGTTATTCTTATCTTGCCAGACGATAGTATGCCGTATGATATAATAGGTTTGGGTATCTTAAACTTAGGTCTGGCCGTAAATCTATCAAGTGCGCGGCTATTAAATCCGGTTGTCTGTTTTAGTGCAATTACAGAAATAGATTTTCGGTCAATCAATACCAATATCTTACCTGCGTTACGAAATTACCTAGTAAGTTTTCGTTTGCTTTTATTGAAGGTTTACCGCAAACGCGTGTGACAACAGGTGAATTACCTAGTCATTCAGCCCGGCGCGTACCGTATATCGCCGTCCCTGTCGTCTGAGTTCACAAGAGCGAGATGTAGTGCCTACTAAACGAACTATTGAATGCGAGCATAGTAAGACAAAGTAGTTCTCCTTTTTCGAGTCCCATAGGTACTACTCGTAGATTATCGTGACGGAGCAAATAGTATGGTGGTCGATTACCGCGAATTTAATGAAAATACGGTTCCGATCGTTTCTCACTGCCGCGTATTGATGACCAAGTAGCTTGTTTGCATGGTGCGAATTTTTTTAACGTGTTTAGATTGGTTTGACAAAATAGCAAAATATGTTTGCAAATTTATTGACAAGTGTATCACTTGTAAAGTTTCAAAGTCTCATTCAGAGAAAGTATCCGCCGAACTTCACTCAATACCAAAACTAGCTGTCCCGTGGCACACGGTGTACGTAGATATTACCGGCAAATTAAGTGGCAAAAATGACCAAAAAGAGTACGTGATAGTTTTGATAGACGCATTCACAAAGCTCGTGCTCTTGTATCACACTATGCGTATTGATACTCCCAGTGCCATTGTAGCTTTAAAGTCTAGTATCTCCTTTTTTTGGTACCCCTACGCGCGTCATAGCAGATCAAGGTCATTGCTTTGCGAGTAAGGATTTTAAAGCATTACGTGATTCACACGGCATTCAGTTGCATTTAATCGCGACAGGTTCGAGTCGTGCGAATAGTCAAGAGGAGTAGTTGAAGGGAATGTTGACCTCTATGGAGACTTCAGATAGGTTGTGGTGAGACGCACTTGAAGAAGTTCAGTTTGCATTTAATTGACAACAATTCACGTGACTAAAGCGAGCCCGCTTGAACTTATGATTGGTCGTGTAGCACAACCTCTAATTTTTTGACTGTTACCGATACTGAAACCAAGACCGATCTTACTAAAGCAAGAGAACAAGCAGCCCACAATTAGTAGTAGTGCTTCTTACGAAAAATGACGATAGAAATAAGGCTAGATTTGATAATTTTGTTCTTGGTGATTTGGTCCTTATTCAAAATGAGGAGAGGAACCAGACCAAACTTGACCCTAAAAACAATGGTCCATTTAAAATTGTAGAAGTACTTGATGGTGATCAACACACGTTGAAATCATTGACCAGTAACAGAACTTATAAGTACGCTCATGATCGCCTAAAAAGAATGCCTCGAAGTTGCATCCCCGATGAATATGACTTAGAAAATAATGATTCTTAGACCGTGTGTTAGATTGTGTTTTAATAGAGAGTTTATTTAAAATGTTTGTGAATTATACCTGCCATTGTTGTTTGATTTGATGGATAAAGTTTTGAATGATTTCATTTTTTAATTTTGTGTTAAAAGTAACGTTGGTAACTGGATTCATTACCTCTTTAGTCTCACTTGTGAGTTGTAGCCGTAGCTCATGCAGTTTCTGTATAGAGTGCGCGGTGCGCATCTGACTCGTGAATGATGTGAATTTTAACGCTGGTGAAGTGTTATAAAATGGTTGTCGCTGGGTAAGTGACAAACCAAATAGTAACGTCAAGTCGCTGGTGAAGTGGCTATGACGATACGTCGCTGGTGAAGTGACGAACCAAATAATTACGTCAAGTCGCTGGTGAAGTGGCTATGACGATACGTTGCTGGTGAAGTGACGAAGCAAATAATTACGTCAAGTCGCTGGTGAAGTGGCTATGACGATACGTCGCTGGTGAAGTGACGAACCAAATAATTACGTCAAGTCGCTGGTGAAGTGGCTATGACGATACGTTGCTGGTGAAGTGACGAACCAAATAATTACGTCAAGTCGCTGGTGAAGTGGCTATGACGATACGTCGCTGGTTAAGTGATTGTGTAAAGCGAAGCCGCTGGTTAAGCGACTGAGCATAGGTTAATGAATTCAGTTCTAACAAAGATCTTTGTCTCAATTTGATGTCAATGAGTATCCGTTTGATTGGAATAATAATGGACTATAAAAATGAAAGTTATGAAGTTGAAAATAATTTTATTTGGTAACTCCATCATTCTTTCCACTTGGGCAGGAAAGGCCGAGAGAATGTGTTACTTTCTTGGTATCGTTTCCATTCCAGGTGAACAACACGAGGACGTGTAAGCCGTCAGAATGGCCGTGTCGGCGCGGCACTATCAGACGTGACGTATAGCGTGACGTTAATCGTCATCTGTCACTCTGACAGCTGTCACAGTGGCAAACGTCAAGCAAGGATCGGGCCTACCTCCCTCCGCCGGCTCGTCTGGGTGCACTTCCGTTTCCGGCAAGGACGAACACACACTTTTTTTCACGAAATAAAACTAAATCCAATTCCATTGCGATAAACGCGTGTTATTTTAATTGTTAAGTGAGTGTGATTGATTAAATCGATATCGAGAAGACGCTGGAGTATTTATTTTGGAAACCCTATCGCCATAGATGACGACACCGACTCTGCATCAGAAAACGTAGCGAACGCCCCTCCGATATGTATTTATTTACAAAAAAAGTATTTAAATATGTCTATCCGTTGTCTAGTACCCATAACACAAGCCTCGTAGCTTAATTTGGGACTAGAGAATTTGTGTGATTGTTGTGAAATATTTAATTATTATTATTGGTTAGCGATTGGCGCCAAGTTCATCAAGAAGTCAGTTGCGCTACTTTTACATGACTTATACAGAATAAATGCATTACTCGTATATAAAATTAATTTTAAGTAGTACTTAATTACAGTTACTATATACTACTCTATTTATCTGGACAACAGTCTGACAACAGACATAATTCAAAGCGAGCGGAGCCGCGGGAACAGCTAGTTGTATAGAATTTTAAATAAATTCAAAATGCAGGCAGACTTAGCATAAACATGACATTATTTACATGTTTTGCTCGCAAAAAACATCGAAGGTACTTTATTTTCCGAATGTTATTGCTGGCCTGAAATTGTCAAGAATTTATCTATTTTTATACATACCTACTTCTTCAGTTTCTAGGAGTAAACATCAAAAAAATATTCAGGCAGGTTACATATTACTTTACAAAAATCTACATTTTACATGAGAAATCACATGAGTGGTTTTGCGAAAACCGGTGTGGGTCGTTTTTTTTTTACTGATGATCAATGTACAGTTGCCAGTTCATCAGGCCTCCATTTTTATTGCAAGATCACAATAATATAATATAATATATTTATCTACGGACATATCATTAGTGCTCTATAATGCGTTCAGAAACCGTAGGAAATGACCAGCATTACTACAACCAATTTTACTATGAGAACTTTCTTATCTGTGGCAGTAGGTAAAATCTGTACTGTAATGTTATAACAGTATAAATTTCTGTAAGGTTATGACTTTAAATTTGGAACAGCTGTCAAAACTAAAGTAGGTCTCTATTCTAGTATCCATTGATATTAAAGCAGTTATCGATATGAAACGTCAAATTCAGTATGTTTTTTTAATCCAAATCGCACGACATATGATCACGAGTGACATGAGGATAGGGACTTCATTCGTTTGTCTATGATATAAAAAAAATCGTCGTGACGGAGGATTGAATTACCCGCCATTACTGTTGTCATTCATTTGTTTGTTGGTTTTTCTTTTTTTGTTACCTCTGAACCCATCTTAGAGTACTTATGATATGTGTGTAGATAAAGTAGTGTATGCAACTGTACATAATTAGGCCTTAAAAAACTCGTGTGATGCTATTATGAAACTCGCTGACGCTCGTTTCATAAAACCACATTCGTGTTTTAAGGCCCCTCATTATGTATCAGTTGCATAAACTACTATTATTAACCATAACGCTCACAAACCTCCGATTCGGTGACGACATCGTACTGTTTGCCAATACTTCTGAAGGTCTCGAGATCATGCTCGAACAGTTGAGATCAGCAAGCCTTGAAGTTGGGCTGAGGATGAATAGGTCAAAGACCGAAGTCATGACAAACGCTACCAAAAACACTGTGGTATTAGATGGGCAGGCGATGCGATACCTTGACGAGTACGCATACTTGGGCCAGATTGTCTCCTTCGGAAACAGGCAGGTTAAAGAAATCGGGCGCCGCATCGATAACGCCTGGAAGAGCTTCTGGTCCATGAAAGCGTATATGAAGGGCAACTTGCCTATATCGCTGAAACGAAAACTCGTCGACACTTGCATTCTGCCCATTCTTACCTACGGGGCGCAAACCTGGTCATGGACTGAAAGTCAAAAGCAAAAACTCAAGGTTTGCCAAAGGGCCATGGAGCGGAGTATATTAAGTATAAAGCGGAGTGATTGGATCCGAAATACTACCATTCGCTCCAGGACCGGTATCGCTGATGTGGGCAACAAAACCGCGAAATTGAAGTGGGAGTGGGCGGGTCACATCTGCAGGATGCATCCAGAGCGGTGGGCCCGAGTCGTCACCAAATGGGATCCTACAGACGGCTATCGCCGAAGATGCAGACCCAAGAAACGATGGTGTGACGACTTGGTCAATACAACACGGGACTGGGAAACGTTGGCAATGGACAGGGACAGGTGGAGAGATTTGGGGGAGGCCTTTGCCCAGCAGTGGGATGATGCAGGCTAATTGAAAATAAAAAATTAACCATAAAGACAAAAACATGTTACATAGAGTTGAGAAAATAATACATAAGCATTTTAAGTGCAGTGTACATAAGAAGAATTTGTGTGCACAAGCGCATTGTTTGCAAATACCGCAGTGTTTACAGTGATGTGTTAGCCAACCGATTGCAGTAAGTATATTCAATTATACGTGTAAAAATAACGAGCAAAAATAACTGAAGGCATGTACCCCCAGAAAGTTCTGATTCTGGGAGCATTATTAGATTAGTAATTGAAATCTTTTTAGTTTTCAGAGAAATTTTCGTTAGTATATGAAATTTTCTTCTTCTTCTTTTTATTTTATGGCGACAATTCAGTGTTGATGGAGGTGGTGTTGTCTCACGTTAAATGCATTTTTAAAACCATCTTGTACATCTCTGGTTTTCTGTTAAGCCTTTAACAAAATTCCGCAACCGGCAGGGACAGTCAAAGACTCGCAGGCTCCTGTATGGCCCATTCTGCGGGGATCGAAGCCTCGTACTTGTGTAGCGGTAAAAGATCATTGCACATAAAATTGTTTCCAGAATCAGCAGAGCTAAATTCGACCAAAATTCTATATCATCCGATTTTTTTGATAAAATCCAGGGTGACTTTAAACCTGCCGAGCCTAATAGGCTGGATGAATGTTTGGGCCGAGGGCTCTAAATCAATACGCGAAATATGTACTATTAATGGTCCTTTGTCGAGGTTTGCTTAGGATTTAAGTGCAATAACAATCAACGGATGAATAACGGTAACGATTCGGTTTGCGGGCTCCGCTGGCTCATCGTGTTCGAGACGGCGTTTTGTAGCCGTATGAGAGAAAACAACCGGGGACAAATCTACATCTAGTTTCAAAGGTGATGAGCCCGGTCCGGAGAATCGGGCGGCGGTAGGAGTGTTATTTTTCATTTTAATAAAACTTACTAGGTGACAAGAGGTTGCAATTTTACCCCCACCAAATTTTAAAAATAAAAAGCTACCGCATTTTTCAAAACTTCGCCTATTGGTGTGCCAGCAGTGCTCGATTTCGCGCATGGCCTCCCAATTGTTGCGGTTGCCTATTAGGTCTTAGTGTTAGATTGGATCAAGATTCTTCGTTTGTATTGCGTTGCGTCTAGCATCTTTGATCTTGCAATAGACGGAGAGACTGCGAGGACAGTTATGAGTTGGAAAGTGACGACGTTGGCACATTTTTTGGCCGTATGTCTTTCTGCTGATTTTTGATGCCAGTCTAGATTTGGGTTATTCACTTAGTATCCCGATCCGCGTGGCTCCCGTCCCGGGAACCCTTAATATGAATTTTAATTGAGTTCATCGAGATAACATAAATAAGGGTTGTCTGGGAAAGGGGCCTCGGGGATCGGGGTACTCAGGCATAATAACCCGTAGATTTTAGTCGTACCATTTTAAATTTCCGAATGAACTAATCGTCTTTAAATATAAAGCACTACTCCCTGAGCCGTTGTCTGTAGTTTCGGGTGTAGCCATCCCTGCACTGTTACAAGTTTTACCGCGCGAGCGAATCTGCTGGCTAGACCCGAAAAA
The DNA here is from genome assembly GCA_963921415.1 of Pyrausta despicata. NCBI lineage: Eukaryota > Metazoa > Arthropoda > Insecta > Lepidoptera > Crambidae > Pyrausta > Pyrausta despicata. The sequence continues at coordinate 10,346,451 of OY992865.1, read as the reverse complement.
TACGATGGAATTACGGCCTCTAAACCGACTATGGATATGCATAAAAATATTGTTCTACAAACGACAAAACTACAACATAAAATTTTCGACTTTTTACAATAACACAGTAAAGACTATGACGCAAGTTTAGTGACGTTATGAGGATTCTAGAAGGTGAAATATGTTTATCTACTGAATATTTTAAACAACAACTGTGCCGCAAGGTCAATGTGAACGTCTTTGTATCCTTGTTACAAACTTAGATTTATCATCCATTTCTCATTTACCCCATTTATCAAGTAGATAAGTAAATTATTTATTAGACACACAATACAACGTAGGGATACACAGTGTGTCATAGAAGGCTCCGCTCCGTACACGTATATGCCATGTATGTAGTTACATGTAAATGTATATACCTCGATTTCATCCCTTTGGCATTCAATATCCAATGTACCGGAAACAGTTTACATAGGTACATATTTTGATTCGATAGATAGAGAACTCTAAATGCACATTGCAAAGAGAGAGTACAAAACTTAACATACACAGAATAATGCACAGTTTATCGTTAAGAGCGATCTTTTCCAGACAACCTTCGGCTTTAGGATATTGTTATTTATTATTTAATTATTTTATTTACTACTATTTAGTTGCAATAACGCCTTTACTACAAGTAATTAAGATAACGCAGTGTACCCTGACGTGTTGTCGTGTGTTATGTCTTTTTTTTAAACTTGTCTGTAATGCAATGTATCTCAAGAGTTGAGCTTCATGTAGACGATACTGGAACCACAGCGGCGCCGGACCGAAATCGCGCGTACCCGAAATATTGTAATCCGTAGAGAACGCGCATATCCGTATCCGGAATCCGTAAATAGCGTGCTGAAGAGCCGGATCGACGACGCATACTCATCATCTCTGTAAACATGCGGTCTTGGGACGGCTCCGGTGCGGTTTCGGTGTCGTCTACATGAAGCCTTAATCTATCTATTGATAGCTCAGGTCAAAAAGGAATGTTGATCTTCGTAAGTAAAACCAGTCTTGTAATTTTTAAACACTTTTATTCTACAAACACTTGATTTATATTATAACACAGCTCTAGAACATTGACTAGTTCATTAGCAACGACCGCCTTCTACCAGAGTCGATACACTAATGATCCCCCCCGTCGGTATCGCTCACTTCAAACATCGGTTACCCCCGCCATTTTTACGAGTTTCACATTAAAGACACTGGGGGCGCTACTTGTTTCCCGGATGGCCGGAGTGAGCGATTCCGAATAAAATATTATAAGGATTTATTTTGACTTTAAAAATTATTAGTTACATATATCATTAAAATTATATTTGAAAATATACTATTACTGAATTTATTATTTGTTCAAATAAAAAAGTCTAAAAATGGGTTATTCATTCAAATAATGCTTACACTATCTATATCTCCTTCCTTTTTCAGGTAGCCTCGTCGTTTCTTCTCCTGGCGCGGCTGGCACGTCCCAGGACGTTCCAGCCCAGGCCGGCTGTCCCTCGCCGTAATGCTGATTCACCGGCCTGGTCTGGTCACTGGAAGTCGAACGCCGTCCCTTCTTCTCGCTGTCGTAAGTGATACAAATGAGTTTTTGTTATCTGTCGACTATGTCCAGCTTACTGTAAGCCGCGTCACATAAAAAGAACGCTGGAGAGAAGGAGTTTGTGCGTGGGAGCAGTCGCTATCTCACTTGCTTGCGCCTGCGCAGACGTGCGGCGCGCGAAATGCTCGCTCCCCCCCCCCCCACTTCAAACCACCGATGAGACCCGTGTTTCTTCTAGTGCGTAGGTGAATGTTCGCGTTCTTTTTATCTGACGCGGCTAGTATACCTACTTCAACGTTGGTGCCATTTTAGAGGCCCTGGGTTTGAATCCCAGGTCGAGCCAAAATTGTTTCTGAGATTTTCCATCATGAATTTCTCAAAAACAGCTCGGAGTCGGGAAGTTGGCGGTGTAATCCCGTTCCTCGGAACGGCACGCCTGAACTTCCTCCGGTCATGTCGGATTGCCGTCTCACCGAACTTTGAAAGTGATGGAACAGTGGGTGCACCTGTGTATTGCGCTCAAACTAAACTTGTGCACTATAATATCTCCTGGTGGTCGAAATCGGCTAGAAGAAATATAATAACTTCAACGTTACTTCGCGTGGCGCTGGATCATCACGGGACTGATGTTCCTTGCCGTGATACGGTCCCAAAATCGCTTCTAGCTATGGTGAGGCAACTTAAAAGAGTAAAGAAGCCGCGTCCTTAGATCAAACCTGAACAGAAGAAGATACGGTATGTCCTTACAATCGTCACAACCACGGCTACAGTTACACCAACCGACATAATAGTATAGACTCTAATAGTAAATCTGGACCTCACAGCACTGACAAGAGCGGAGTAGCAGGTCCATTGCACTCGGTTTAGTAGGACCATGCGCGACAAGCTCTAACCGTATCTCCCTCTTTTTGGATTGATCTAAGACCGCGTCAGGAAAAAGAATGGTGTCTCTAATGGCACTGACATCATATGTCGCTGAGTACGTTGATAACTTTTATTATATTTATATTCTGGGTCAAGTGCATGTCGGACCACGCATAAAGTATACGTATACGTGACACTCACGCCCAATGTCTATTTAAGCCTAATCTTTGCAGAACCAATGCTGGAAAACGTGCACCACTTCAACGTTTAATGAAGTCCTATGATATGTATTTCTCAGATGTCGATTTGTTTAAGCTTACATCCACGGCATTTAAAAAACAAGTAAAACTCAAACTACATGAAATAAATAATATCTAAGTGTCTAAAATAGTTTAATAATATACTTCCATCAAATCTTTTTTGCAGTTCTGGCTAGAGTAATATCTACCTATATATATACTTAAATTAATTCATTATAGCTAACTTATGTAACTTGTTTTTCCGGAGTGATCTCATTGAAACCTACACATAATTTTTCGTTTATTTAACTTATTAGGTTGGTATAAAAATAGAGGCTAAAATCTTTACATGTACCTAAGAAGGGGATAATGGTGCTGGTTGTACAATAAGTAATATTAATGTAAAACAGTTTGTAACCTGAATTGTAAATAAAGTAGGGTTCCGTAGTCAATTTTGGCACCGCGCTAAATAGTAAAGCTGATAAAAAAGTGTTGTATGGAAACCCTATCTTATTTTCATAGTTCTTTTCAACGATACAGACAAGGGGTTGCACTCAAAAAATAATTCACCCCCCCCCCCCTTTACATGTATAGGGAGGTAAGGGGTAATTTAAATTTTTCGTATTTTTAAAAATGAGATCTATATGTGAAGTATTCTCGAACCAAGTTACATGCAAATCAGTCCATAAACGTAGAAGATATTCTGCTGTGACAGACTAGGACGGACTGAACGATCTTAAAAGGGTTCCTTGTCGAACCCTAAAAATCAATTAGTGACGACAGCTCTTTTGACCTTCCCTTGTGTGTCATTGAACAAAAAACCCAAATAGTAACGAACCGTGTTTATGTAGGGTTCTGCGTTTTATTTTAATGATAAGTAGGTATCTATTATGATGATAACGCTTACAAAAAATATCAAACCAATAGTCCTTATTATAACTAACTTCATAACTTTATATAAATAATCATTTAATAAACGGGTCCCTTGCGACTACGCCTGCAAAATATAGAATTCCCATGGGTCACAAAGGTTTTTTGTAAATGATTGCTCCTCGCGATAAAACACTTCGAGAGGAATAGTTCTAAAACCGTTTTCGCAGCGCACGCAACGGAAGCCTTCAAGGATGAATTTTTTTCCTCGTTTTTTTCACATTTTCTATTATATCTTCGCTCCTAATAGTTGCAGCGCGATGTTATATAGCCTAAAGCCTTCCTAGATAAATAGTTTATTCAACACAAAAATATTTTTTCAATTCGAACTAGTAGTTCCTGAGATTAGCGCGTTCATACAAACAAACAAACTCTTCATCTTTTATAATATTTGTAAAGATTGTTTTAGCTATACTATAGCTAAAAAAAATTTAAAAAACAATTTCAATTGTTTTAGCTATAGAATAGCCAAAAGAATTCAAAAAATGGTTCCGTAGTTCTAAAGAACACGAGCTTAACCAAAACCGTCTGTTTTGGCCCTTTGGTATTAATATTATAATTTTTTGTAATTTTTTTGTTTTAATATTCGTGTAAAATGGCTTGTTACATGTCAAATACGTTGTTCAGTATGTTCTATAGGATCACATAGATATGAAGGGTTTTCATCTTGTACTAGTTTTCCTTTTGCTAGCTGTGGGCGCCAAGTCTCAAGATGAGGGTAAGTATTTAATTTAATAATACCTATTAAATATAACTTCCAAGCAAGTAAATGCTTTAAACGGCCAGTAAAATTTTTGCTAGTTAAAACTAATTTATTATGATTGTTAATAGTAATCTTTCATCCCACCATCTCGGAAAGAGTATTTTTGCTCTTCAATATCTGAGTGCAAAAGCCGTTTTTATTCTCTAAAGGATAAAGTAATAAAGTCGTCTTTTTAACAGGCTTTTATAAGATCGGGTGTATGTATCTATGAATGTATGTATTATATAGGAATTTTTGAGCTCAATTTTCACCAACTTCCAGAAATTGAATTAATTTTAAAATTTGCAGGGCAGGTATCCACGTGGCCAAGTGAAGCCGTGTGAAGGAAGCTCCTCAGAACATGGCAGGATCCTTGTCTATAAACATTATGCGAAGTCTTTCAAAAGGACCAGTTGATTAAAATTGAAAATGCTAAGTTCACAGCATCCGACATGGTAGGAAGTGTCCAAAATTTTGGTGATTTCTTAGTTCTAAGTAAACTCCAATAAATCAGTACTTTCAAGACATGTAAGTGACCCTAGTTAATATAAACTTAAACTTTTGTCGACTTACACTGGAGTGACAATATTGATTAGCTGGCTTCCATTCGAAGACATACGCCAGCGGGCCTAGTATGCACAGCAAAATGTATCGTTATCACGCCAAGTCGTGCGTAATTTGTATGGCCGTATCGTTTTATCGACTGTTGCTAACATGTCAGGCTAAGAGGTCTTCATCATCATCATTCATTATCACCGTCATCATCATGCCCCAGTCGGCGACGGCTGTTACACCCAACAGCCAAGTGTTTTTTTCCTTGGAACACAAAACCTTCACTTTTTCCGTGAAACACAATGGTTGTCAAAACATTCAGCTGCATACCAGCTGCTTAGAACAGGCAGAGCGCGCTTGATGTTATAATAATAACGACATCATTGTCTCGTGAAATTGTAAGTAAGTGGGATATTTAGTCAAGAACTAACTGCTAACATTAAACATGTGGCACCAGAACTTCTCTCTACAAACTTTGCTGTCTCCACCAATCACGGCGCTCCATAAAGGACTGTCACCATAGTTCCACCATGTCACAGATTATCCTAGGACATGGAGATACCTCTGTAACTCCTATGAGTTATCCTGAAAATAAACAGCTCGGTAGGATAGACAAAATGTATGATCTAATCTTCCAAGAGAAGATAAGCTAAACAGGAAGATATTAGGTGTCCCAAAAAGTGCAGTGTCAAACGAGAGCCAAATAATACTTTCTTCGCGAATTTTTGTAGTTTTCAAATTATGAGTATTTTAAGTATTTTCCAAAACCTTTCTTTAATTAAAATAAATGTTTTAAACGTAGAAAATATATTTTATCCTTCAGGGCGGAATATTCTGAAAGTGTCTTAAATACCTTGCAGTTATTCTATCTGAACTTAAATTTAAACCCATTAACATTTTATTATCTACAGAGTTAAGTTTTCGCATAACTCATCCAATCTGCTTTTTGAAAGTACTGGACTCGTTAAAAAATCAGAGGCACCAACTTGTTAACTCAGTGGGTTTTTCTGTGAATATACAGCAGGTTTTATATGTTCAGAGAAGTGGATATATGTGACGAACACCTGCACCAGTATCACCGAGTTGGTCATTAAGCTGCCACTTACATTCGATAAGATCTTGAACAAAGAAACGTCATGTAAAGTAAGATGATGACGAAGTAAAATTCCAATCTGGCATGACTTACTGAACACGAAATTATGTCAAAAATCAAATTACAAACCGAAAAACTCAGTTGAACTGGCGCACGATGATTTATCATCATATATGCCACTGCTGGGCACAGGCCTCGCCTCAACTAGGATATTCATGAGATACAACTTGGAGTGGTGACAGTTTGCGTAGTCCTATTAATAGGTCCCCATTACCTTTTCCAAGAAAAAATCTCACCTGTTCTAAGGAGTGTGGGTTATTCACATACACAATGCTTGACGCTATGTTGGCGTGAATATACAGAATTGATTCTACCGTGAGAATCCTGAAAACAAACTCTACGTTTTAAGATTCAACTCGGTTGGAAAAGAATATGACCAAGTCTATCGCAATCCTGTCGTAGAGCTTCTATCAAGTTTTTGTACCTTAGTCAGTTCTAGCTAACAGAACAGCTATTCGGTCAATTCCATGCAATTTCGTCGCTTCTTCGGCGGCTTTTGCAATTGTCTTGGGTCTGCTAACTTACCTACCCATACCCATGAATGGGCGCTAGCTTCGCCAACTTCAGATCTGAATGCTCATTTGTAGAAGTAAGTCGATGCCAGTTCGTCTTCCTGCTGACCAAAACTAGAGCAGTTGAATTCTTGAAATCAAACTGTTTATGAATAATCTTTATATATTTGGTATTTGTGTTAAAGCATTCCTTTCCCGGCAGCCTGTGTCCCGATGCTAGGGATTAAAAATGGTACCGTCTTAAAAATCTCGGCGAGCAGACTGGGCTAACACTCAAACATTTGTTCGAACTTGAACGCAAACGTTGCGGGCGGCCGCTAGTCATATTATAATGTACACATTATGCACTATGTACTTGGCAATTTTAAAGCGTAATTTCATACCAGTCATCATGCCGCAAAAATACCCTAGGCTTAATCATCAAGATGCCGCTATAAATGCCGCAACGCACAACATGCAAATAAAAACTTTATGACTTTTTCATTTAGGCATCTGTAATACGCGTCCAATATATGTAATCCAATTAAAATAAAATAAACTCAAGACAAGAAAAAACTTACGTTCAGCATTTCTTCTTTCTTTCAGTCAAAAAATCGTATAGCGTTCCAACTAATTCAGTGCCAACAAAGCGTAAAGGGCACGCAAGACTATTTCATACGCTGGCTCTAGTTGCACACTCGATTTCCGTTGTACAGCACTTCGACATTAGTGCAGCGTTTTTAGGGGTTTATTCCGAACCAGACCCGACATCGTGACCCAGTCGTGGGTAGGTAGGTAGAAATCCTAACCTAAGATTTATTTTTCAACCTAACTCACGACCGGGTCAGGATTTGTGTGTGTGCGAAGCGCTCGAGCGCTGCGCAGCGTTCGAAGCGTAGAGAAGCGTTGCGCTCTCCGGACGGGCATCGCGAGCTTACGCAGTATAGGCGGCAAATGAGTGTGCGGTGGAATGGTTTTCCGTCTTCTGTATATTTCTGTGAATATTAAGGTGTCATTAGATTAATTGCGACCGGGTTGCGCGACCTACTGCTTATTATGGATTTATATGGATATTGTCCACATACGCGACCGCGTCACGCGACCGATACTTTCAAAAAAGGTCGTGCAATGTCACGAGTGGCTGTCTCGCTTCTCGGTTGCGCCGGTTGCTAAATATCCAAACGTTAGATACCTTAAGGGAAATAGTATACTTTAAAAAGGATCTTGCAGAGGTATAGTAAGGATATGATATGTAAGTGTTTTCTTCATGTTGATGTCACCAACTTTTCATTAACTGTGTAAAATATAGGCCCAAATCTATGAAATAAAACATTGCATTTGAGAGATACGACTTGCGTGACTCTGTCCAAACCAAGGTGCTTCTCAACGACTTTGCCCATGAGCCAGCGCGCTGGAGGAAGATTATCATCCTTAATTAAAATTATATTACCTATAACTGGTTCTGGGGTACGCTTCGCCCACTTATACCGTTGCAACATATACAGTAGGTATTCATTTAACCATCGACGCCAAAAATCTTGCAACATACGCTGTGTGACTTGCCAGCGTCTGAGACTACCTATGTTCGAGTCGAGGTATTCACGGTCAGGCACAGTAAGAAGAGGCTCTCCAATAAGAAAATGACCTGGGGTTAAGGGCAAAGGCTCCTCGCAGTTACTCGGCAATTGCGAAATGGGACGTAAGTTCAAACAGGCCACGATCTGGCTGAGTAAAGTGGTCATCTGTGTGACTGTGTGAATGTACCGATAACTCGCATGAGATGGAATTTTGTGGATTTAATTCCAGCCTCCCACAGTCCGCCAAAATTCGGAGCCTGAGGAGGTATAAAATGCCATGTGACACTGTTGTCGTTCAGCCAATTCCTTATTTCAAGAGCTACTGATGATGTCTCAAGTGCAACTAACTTATGTAACTCTTTGGCTGCACCAACGAAATTAGTCCCATTATCACTCCAGATTTCACTACAGTGTCCTCTCCTTGCTACAAATCTTTTAAATCCTGAAATAAATCCCTCTGAAGTTAAATCACTAATTGCTTCCAAGTGAATGGCTCGTGTAGCCATACAAATGAAAAGACACACATACCCTTTGTATGATTTGTTACCTCTACCCTTAGACAATCTGATGTTTATGGGTCCAGCGAAATCAACACCGCTTTTGAAAAACGCTCGAGCGAGTTACACGACAGGATAGTAGCTGACCCATGAGTTGGGTTTTGGTTACTGCTGCATGGCGCACACAAGTGACGCACTTACGCACGTGAGCTTTAGTAGTGTTCTTTCCTGAGATAATCCAATACTTAGAGCGTAAATAATTGAGCATTATTGATGAACCACTATGAAGCGTTTTCTTATGTGCGTCATCCACCAGTAAATGTGTGAAATGGCTGCTATGCGGGATGATTATTGGAGTTTTAACTTTATCATGCAATTATGCATTGCTAATCCTTCCACTGACTCGCAAAATCTCCTCATCACCGTCTAAAACTGGACACAAAGATTTCAATTTACTTTTATTTGACACGATTCCTGTTTTTCTAATATCTGGTATGTCCTGCATAAACTCTCTCTGTTGGCATTGTTTAATGCATAGTTTCAAAGCAGCTGATAATTCTTCACTCGTAAGGTAGGATGTTTGTTTATTCCTGAGAGGTTTAGGTTTGGCTGAGTTCAAAAAACGTCGACAAAACGCTATGACATGAACCAACTTGTGTAATGACGAAAATTTCGTCCACATCTCGCCCTCTGCTGGACCATCAGTAACTACATGTGATTTAAGAGACCTTTGCTCCATGTTAGTACTGATTGACTTTGGCCGTGTGTACGTAATAGTCTCATCTTGAAGCCATGTCGGCAGGGTTCTGAGATGATACCACATGAGGCCAGTGGGTGTTATCAAACAACGAAAGAATATGGGAGACTGTTGCCCACAAAGGTTGTCCAATGACTGGGGTGACCACTTAACCATGCCAGAACCACCGATGAGTCTGTCCAAGCGTGAACGTTGGACTTCGGGATTTCCATTACCTCTGCGACTTCAGTAACCAGATCAGCCAACAAAGCCACTCCCATTAGCTCTAGACGTGGAAAGGATTGCTGTTTCACTGGAGCTACTTTTGTTCTGGATGTGACTAAGCTAACTTTGAAACTCGTCTCACATCAAAAATTTGTAGAATATTGACAGAGCAATTTGACGAATTCAAAACAAGTGTTTTCGAAAAAATTTGTAATTTAACTTCCAAAATTGATAAGCTGGAAGAACAAATAAAATCAATTAAATCAATTGATAGCAATAAAAGTGCGCCACTGCCAGAAAATGTAATGCTAGAGCAGGAATCCTTAAAATCAGGTGGTGGGAAGACTAAGCCAAAGATTAAATCAGGACCCCAGCGAAAAAAGCAAGGAACTACTATTGCCCTGAATCCACCGACTTCTTCTTCTTCGCGAGCACCAGGGCCTTCTTCAGCTTCTAACCATGTTACACCGATCAAAATAGTAACTCGCGAGGTCAGTCCTAGGTCCAAAGTAAGCACGGAGAGCCAAAGCACTGAAGAATGGACTCAGGTTAGGCGTAAACACGGGCGTGCGTCCTTGCCTGGCGTGCTCCGTGGCACTGCAGCTCCAGGATCAACATCACTAAATGCATCGGAGCGGTGGAGGTACCTACACCTCTACTACGTGCAAGAGGGTACCACAGTGGAGCAGGTACGTACCCATCTGCACTCTATCTGTGGCAGTAGCAATTGCACAGTGGAAGAACTGAAACCTCGAGGGCGCTACGCTTCTTTCAAGTTGGGTGTCCCATCGAGGCTTGCTGACAGTGTTATGTCACCTGATAACTGGGCTGAAGATATTTGTGTTAAACCCTGGCGTCAGAACTTTCGTGCCAAAAGTAAAAGTACGTAAGCTTGTGTTTAATTACCAAAATGTTAGAGGTTTACGTTCTAAAACGCATATATTTACGAAAAACTTAGCTCAATGTAATTTTGATGTGATAGCTTTGACTGAAACATTTGCGACTGGTTCTGTATCGAACGGAGAATTGTTTACTGCTGACTATGTCGTAGTGCGAAAAGACCGCCCAAAAGACGTTGGTTGGGGGGGAGTCCTTTTGGCTGTAAAAAACTGCTATACTGTTCAACAAATTAATATCGTGGATGGTTTAACGTCTGAAATGGAAGTATTATTTGCCACTATTGGGGTAAATAGTATAAATAAGTTTTTATGTTGTGTTGTTTATTTGCCGCCTAATTACAATGATGATCAATATCTCACTGTTTTGACATGTATCGAAAATGCTATAATGACATATTCCTCTTTGAATGTATTAATACTTGGTGACTTTAATTTAAATTCTTGTACTGAATATGTCAAGGCCAATTTTAATTTCTTCTGTGAATATTGCGGGCTAAGCCAATATAATACGATATATCATAGTCGAGGCGGTATGTTGGACCTCGTGTTGAGTGATTTTAATCCTGAACAGGTCACAGTATCGGAGGGCGAGCCCTTAGTACCTATCGATGTGGTGCACCCACCGCTCGAGGTTACAATAAAATTTCCCTGCGGTGCGCCGGCGCGGCATCCATCCTGTCCGCCTCCTACTCAACGCCCGGATTCAGTTCCAAATTATGACTGGCGCAAAGCAGACTTCCAAGGTCTATACGCGGCATTAAGTAGCTTAGAGTGGTCTGATATGTTTAATATTGAGGACATTGACACTGTTATTAAATTATTTTATGACCGCCTGTATGATTGTATCAGCCAATACGTTCCAATAAAATCTAATCGCATGCAAAGCCAAAAGTACGTGTATCCTAAATGGTTCAATTGTGAAATTATTAGTAACATACGTAAAAAATATTATCACCTGAAGCGGTATAAGTTAGAAGGAAAAGAGTACAATAAAGAATTATTTAATTACTACAGATGGCACGTCAAAAACTTAATTGACAATGCGTACAAGCAGCACTTAAATTTGACAGTTAAAAATTTAATTGACGATCCAACCAGATTCTGGGAATATATTAAGGATAGGAAAAACGACAGAAAACGCGTGAACGTGTACCGGGTTAATGGAGTCGAAGTTGTAGAGCAAGCAGCGGCCGATGCTTTCGCCAATTATTTCGGTTCTGTCTATGCAAATGACGCACCTTTGCTGGATCCCAATGACGCCATACAAGCTGCGAATAGGCACTGTAACGCGACTTGTATTACAGTTAATACGGTTAACGAAGACAATATAAAAGAAGCTGCCAAGCGACTTAAACCAAGGTCGTCTGGTGGGCCTGATGGTATTCCAGTTTTTCTTGCAAAAGACTGCATAACCATATTTGAGAGTCCGCTTCTTTATATATTTAACCTTTCTCTGTCTTCATCTAGGTACCCTGACATGTGGAAAGTCACTAGAGTCACCCCAGTTCCTAAAGCTGAGAGTGGAAATGAAGTATCCTGTTTTAGGCCGATAGCAGTGTTGTCAGTTTTTGCTAAATTATTTGAAATAGTACTAAGCCAGCATGTATATAAACAAACTGCTATGTTACTACATGATAGTCAACACGGTTTTCGACTAGCTCGCTCCACTACAACAAATCTCGTTTCTCATTTAGACTACATTTATGGGGAGCTAGATGCCGGTAGGCAAGTAGATGCTGCCTACTTTGACTTCAAAAAGGCATTTGATTTGGTCGACAATGACATCTTGCTACAGAAACTGGCTAAAATTGGCTTTGGGCCAAATCTTGTAATATTTTTTTCAAATTACCTGCGTGATCGCCGGCAATTCGTAAAGGTCGGTAAATACGAATCTAGTCAATATTATACTAGGTCTGGGGTGAGCCAGGGAAGCACGCTTGGGCCGTTACTTTTTCTCATATTTATCAATGACCTTTCCGAAAGCGTCATTACTTCCAAATGCCTATTATTTGCAGACGACCTCAAATTAAGCCTCGGTGTAGATGAGCCATCTGACTACGAAGCACTGCAGAAGGATATTGATGCCGTTATGGACTGGAGTCAAAAGAACCATCTTCCATTTAATGCGGAAAAATGTAAAGTCATCACATTTACACGTAAGCTCTGTCCGCAATATGTAAAATATAAATTATTAGACGCACCCCTAGAAAGGGTAAGTAAAATTCGTGACTTAGGATTAATATTAGACTCTAAATTAGACTTTCATGACCATGTGAATACTATATGTAAAAAGGCTAGTAAAATGCTTGGCTTCGTTATCCGTACCTCTACCCAGTTTGACAGATTGGATGTCGCAATGGTCCTTTACCATGCGTATGTACGTAGTCAACTTGAATACGGCGCACCTGTGTGGGATCCTTATGAAGATAAATATATTCTCCTGGTTGAAAAAATACAACGCAAATTCGCACGTTGGCTGTATAAAAGAAAGTATGGGTATTATCCACATTTATATCCGTCCTTATTTGTCAGCGGTATGGTAGGACTAGATACGCTAAAATTTAGAAGGGGTGTGCAGACGATAGTACACTATTTGTGTATTATACACAATAAGATAGATAGCCCAACGATTCTTAGCCAAATAGGATTACAGGTGCCTAATCGATTGAGCTGGAACGCGGAGGGGTTGGTAGCGCCGCGACGGCGCCCGCGCCTTTTGTGTTGGCCCTCAGCGCGCACTAAGTACGCCGCGAATGCACCCACCGTTCGGGCTCTACGCCTTATAGGAGATATACTCGCTGACGACTATGATATTGACATATTTGCTGACAGTTTTGGCCAATTCATGCATAAAGCTGTTAATTATATAGAAAATTTGTGTTCCGAGTGTTTTAGAAGTAGTATTACTGAACTAACATAATAATTTGATTATTTTTGTAATTCTGACTGACTCTTATGTGTATTTTTTCTGACATATTTAATATTTGTGACATATGATATGGTAATCCTGATGTATCTATTTTTCTTTATTTGATTTTATACTATAAAATGTTTGTTTGACCATGTTTACTGTGCGACTAGCATGCTGACGCTTTGGGCGACTGTAAGTCAGTATGTTTTCTGTTAAATAAATAAATAAAATAAAATAAAATAAAATAACCTCAACAACACCTTAGGCGTTTATGACTCTAACGTACACCACAGCTGCATATGCGGCAGTAGAGGCATCGCAAAATCCGTGAAGCTCTACTAGTTTATTATCTTGTTGTGTTTTAGCCCATCGTGGTCACATCTGTAAGCTTGCCATTCTTTTAACAATTCGGAGGGCAGCTCCTCATCCCAATCAATACCAGAAAGCCAAAGCTTTTGAGTGAATATTTTGGAAATGATGGCACATGGTGACACCCAACCCAGCGGATCGTACAGACGAGATATGTCTGATATCACCCTTCTCTTTGTGATTGGTGTTTGCTGTTTGCACTTGTACAGAAAACTTAAATGAATCAGACTCTCGATCCTAAGAGAGCCTTTCTTTGTCTCTATAGTTGTCTGAAATCAAGTGGTTTAGTTCCTGATCGCTACTCACCCACTTTTGAAGTTCAAAGCCACCTTTGACGAGTAATTCCGTGATTTCTTCCTTTATTTTGAGTCCTTGCTCTACCGATTGGCAACCGGACATCAAATCGTCGACATAAAAATCTCTCATTATTATTTCACGTACCTCGGGCCATTTTTCACTTTCATCCTTTCCTATTTGTTGTAGAGTCTTTACTGCCAAATACGAAGCTGAAGCTGTTTCGAATGTAACCCGAAGCAATCGATATTCTTCCAACTTTGATTCAGGACTATCTCGCCAAACTATTCTCTGATAATCACTGTGCTCATCTGATACCTTGCTCGACGATACATCTTGACGATGTCGGCACAAATGATTATGGGGTACATTCTCCATCTCATAATAGTGTGACGGAGAGGCGGTTGCAATGCGGGACCTACCAACAAATCCTCATTAAGTGATACTCCGTTCACTCATTTCATTGATGCGTCAAATACTATACGGACCTTTGTTGTGGACTTGTCTTCACGAATGACAGCGTGGTGAGGCAAATAAACAGCGGTTTCCCTTTTAGAATCAGTGCTGCTGTCAACACGCTCCATGTGGCCCAGATCCAAGTATTCGTGAATCACTTCGGAGTATCGTTCCTTAATTTGAGGCTGGCTTTGAAACTTCTTTTCGAGCTGCGAAAACCGTTTTATAGCGAGCTCCCTAGAACTTCCGTATTGTGATTGTGGGTCCTCAGTACGAAATGCGAGATTGACAACGTAGCGGCCGGTCTCATCTCTACTTGTTGTAGATCTATATATTTCTTCGCAACGTTGTTCGTCTTCGGACATTATCTTATTGGGAACAATTGATTTCAATTTCCCAAAATTGTCTCAGTAATTCATTGTCATCCGCCTGATTATTCGAACAAGTTACAACATGATGGCAATGAATGCTTTTTCTTTCAGTACCAGTTTGGCCTGACAAAATCCAGCCTAACATGGTATTTTGAGCAGTAGGCGCCCCTACAGGTCCCTTGATTAAACCTTCTCTCAATACTAAGCCATAAATGTCTGTTCCGAGTCATATCAATTTTACTTGGAATAAAAAACTCGGGATCGGCTTAAGGAATAGCTTGAAACTCTGGCCATTGATATTGGCTTAACTTCTCAGATGGCAGAAGTGAAGTAATTGTATTTAAAACATATGCTCTGACTTGAACTCTAAAATTGTGGTCTAAGCGGGATTGAATCGTAACTTCGACGATAAACCTGGAAGCTAAAGAGCTCCGAACCCCGCCTATTCCTGATATTATTGACTAAGCAGGTATCTTCTTCAGTCTTAACAATTGGACTGCTGACTCGGTTATTAATGATGCTTGGGATCCTTGATCCAATAACACCCTCAGCAGTTGAGTGTAACCGCTACTTGTCTGTGCTTCGACAAGAGCAGTAGCTAACAAAACTTGGTTAGGTACTGACAGAGATTCCTTGGAAAAATGAGTGACTACATTGGAAGTGATTGGTTCGCCTTCCGTCAGCTGCGCCTGAACCGTGGACACACTGAACTGACTTCAACTGCTGCGTTTGATTTCTTTGTGTTTGCAGTGAAGTTTGAATTAGATTTGGAATGTAATGGGAATGATGTTTTTTGTTGCAAATACGACAAGTGGAATTGTGACGGCAGTATTTGAATGGTTAGCCCCCAAATAATTAAAGCAAAGCCCATTGCTTTGGACAAAGTTGTGACGTGAATCATAACTCTCTTTTGCAAATTGTTTACAATTAGCTATTTTATGACTCTCCTTACAAAATAGACAAGCAGGTACATCATTGGCATTATTATTATTGTTAATCACATGCATAACCTTTGGCTTATAATGAGTAGAATTATTATGTTTGGACTTATTTGATTTTGTATCTAAAAATTCAAGAGCACGAAATCTAGCATCTAAAAACTCTCTAAACTCATCAAACTTAGGCTTTATCATTTGAGCTTATTTTAGATTCCCATTGCTTGCGTGATTCGGAGTCTAACTTATCGCTGATAATATAAATAATTATTATGTCCCACGTACTGACATCGACACGCAAATTCTTTAGCCCATTTAAACATTCGACGGTTGTGTCTAACAACCCCTTTATGGAAGCTCTCTACTACATAATAATCAGCCTAATGATTTATAAGTCGCTTTAGTAAACAATTTGACAGGAATCTTGTATTCTTATATCTGCTCTTTAACTGAGACCAACACTCTCTATCTATAGTTTGATGCTG
This sequence comes from Pyrausta despicata, assembly GCA_963921415.1. Taxonomy (NCBI): domain Eukaryota; kingdom Metazoa; phylum Arthropoda; class Insecta; order Lepidoptera; family Crambidae; genus Pyrausta; species Pyrausta despicata. The sequence continues at coordinate 10,330,173 of OY992865.1, read as the reverse complement.
ATATTGGTATGTGCCTAACGAGTTGTTCCGCTTCACCCGTCAGCAGACTCTTAAGATAGTGCATTTTTTGTACATCATCTAAGCACGCATTCTTATCAATTAAAGAAACGAACAAACCTTCAAATGTGGTCCATTCAGTATACAATCCTGAAAAACTAGGAATAGAAATTTGTGGCAATCTTACAAATGAAGTTTCCTTTGATGGAGAATGTAAACTCTGTTCTTTACTTGTTGATTGTCTAGGTAAATCTAATATATCTAAAGCCTCTCTTAACTCAGACTTAAAATCGAAGTATAATTCTTCGACAAGTTTGTAAATGTTCTTAGTAAAGTACTCATTCCCAGCATGATCTTCCGTAACTAATTGAATAATGCTATTGTGCGTTGAGCAAAATTGCGTCCACTGACTATCTAAGTTTCTAATCTTGTTTTTAAATAAGGAACTTTAATTCTATCTTTTGGCGATTTCTTATAATTTATTCTTGCCTTTTCAATTGAACGTTGCTTATCAAACTGCTATTTGTATAAAGCCTCCATGATTAAACAACAAACACTTTATGTAGTACAAAATTACTTAACAAAATTCTAAGTCCTGGTTACAACTCGAAAATTTTACAAGTGTTTTACAAATCGATACGAAATCTGGCATGGGTTCCCCGTAGTACCACAATTTGCTTAATTATTCTAAGTCCACTTGAAATGATAAATCTTCAATTTTTTTCCAAGTCCATAAAATTCTTAAACTTGTAATTTTTTTTTCAAAACACGATAGTTTATAAAGTAAATGTACTCACAGTTATGCACCTCACTCACACCATTCACTTGTTACGTCACGCGCGATCCACTTTGCTCGCCGTCCAACTTGTCTCCTCCGGCCCGTACACCAGTCCGCAACTGCAGCACCCTCTAGCGCTTGTGACCGCTCCTTGGTCAAAACGCTTTCCGCTCCTTGTCGGTTAGCCTGCACTTCAGTAGCGATCCACCACTGGTTGCTATGCAGCTGCCCAACTCTAACGTCGCCGGAAGACACTTAACTTGCGTCTCTAACATCCGACTCGATAAGGACCATGTAAAATATAGGCGAAATCTATGAAATAAAACTGCCTGTTTTCCTTAAGATAGAACTGCTTTATTGCAATAGCGAACAAAAATATTTCGGCACCGAACACTTATAAGGCGATAGTAAGATCTAAACATTGTCGCGAGTTAAACAGGCACAGCGCCATCTATTGGTGAAACTATGAACTAATAATTGTATACAATATTGTGTTGGTTATTCAACTCTTACAATGTAATTACAAATTGGACAAACTGTTTAGAAAAGACAACACTTAAAAAATATTTTCGGCTCGGAGGAATCGAACCCCCGACCTTTGGAAGTCCGGTCCAATGCTCTGACCACTGAGCTACCGAGTCCTTACCTTAATGGAGTCGTTGAATTTTGTAAGTGCTTTTTTAACGCTTTGAGCCAGCGTATTTTTCATCAATGATTGAGGGAGACACGCTCAAATCACCCGAGAGAAATATTTTTACAAATATTTAACAATCGGTTAAGATGAAACAGGCTATCTGGGTACACAGGGTAAAACCGGGATAGAACTATTTTCGCAATCGCTCTTTAACTTCAGTAATAAAAATCCAAACAATTTATTTATGAAACAAATTTATTCTTGGAAATTTTATCGACAAATTTATGAACAGTATAAAACGTTGTCTTTGATGTATTCTAAGTATTATTGGAGACTTTTGTGGACCTCTAAATATTTTGATATCTATCCCATACAGTGGATAGATGCCCGACCCATATCAATTGCGTTTGGGATAGATGACTCACCGGAAAATTGGGGATTTGAATTCATTTTGGCATTGCATGCTGCAACGAGACATACAACTGAGTCAATAAAAGAGTAGGAGATTCTTTAGGAAGTTATCTGCGTAATTAATTTTAATAAATACAGGTCATCTATACCACATCTATCTCGGCTTTACGCTATTCAAATAGATTACAATGTGTGTTTATTTTATTAAATTGCAGTTACTTTGCACGGTTGACCTGGCTAAGCCCTTACGACGGAAGTGCTTGTATTTAAGTACGTTCAATCATTTGGATCGATTATTTTAATTTACTTAGGCATATCATAATTGGGATAGGATTGTATGGAAAGAAAATTTACAGCGCTGTTTGCTCTGGGAAAAGGGAAAGTACACTAATGATTGATTCATATGATTTGTATTATTCACAAGCAAATGATGATGATGGCTGATAATATTCCTACATGTTAGTGAGAAGAACTAATATCCACACAACCATAAAATTTTATCCAAATCTATCCAGTGGATTTTGTGTGAAGCTAACAACAGACTGTCAGACAAATATTTCAGAATTCATAACTTTCACCTTTTGTTACGTGTATTTGGATCCCAAGAAGTAATTTTATTTGATTTTTATTCAATTTACAAAAGATATAAAAAAAACGGAACTAGGACTTCCCCCTACATACCAGGGATCTATCCCTTTCCTGTCTAGGAGGTGACATAAGTGCCGGCAGTAGGTATCCCTCACATCCATACATGACAATCTCCGACAACGTGCCTTCGTGCACGGAAGGCCAGCGCGCTTCCTTTGCGGAGGGACAGTCCTATACTACTCTATTATACGTATAGGCACCTATTATTCGACGACCACTTTGGTGTACTGGTTAAGAAGTTGACGATTAACCAAGAGGTCGCGGGTTCGATCCCCGCACTGTACAAACATTTGTGTGCATGAACATGTCTGTTTGGACTGGTCTGGGTGTGATATGATTTATTTAAGTTTATTTGTAATATCACTGTTGATTCTCATTTCTGTAACACAAGTGCTTAAGCTACTTACCACGAAGTCAGATCAATGTATGTGATGTTGTTGTATATTATCATCCACACTGAAGTGAAGGACGTCCACAGCTGAACATAGGCCTTCGCCACAGTTTTCCACATCGACCGATCACAAGCGGTCCCCATCCAGTGTGATCCTGCAATCTTTACAAGGTCGTTTGTCCATCTTGTCGGTGGACGTCCTACGCTGCGCTTTTGGTCGAAGGGTTTCCATCCGTCCATCCATCCAGAACTTTTCTGCCCCAACGGCCATCAGTTCTTCGCGCTATGTGAGATTCATTCCGGTCTTATCCCTTTTTTGTGATCCACCCTTTGTTGTTATTATTAACAAATTTATTATATTTTATTCGTCCAACGGATCCACCTATATGTTTGCATCATAAGTATATAGACACGAAAATTATCCTTATAAACAGTTGGTGATAGATCAAACAAGAACAAAAAAATATTTAATCCCTCTGCATCACAAATGGAAGAAAAACATTATTTAAAATAATAGTGATCCCCTGGTGGATCAGACCGGAATATTGGGGGTTCAACGGCGCGGAGCAGGGAAAATAAGAAATATTAACCAATGAGATTGCACATAATTTCCGCTCCATTTCAGTGGACAGTGAATTGCCTACTATTTTCAAAATTCATACAAAGCCCGTAAGCGGAGCGGGGCATGATCAGTCTAGCTCCGCACATTGAAAAATGCAGCCAGGGACTCTGCTTACTCTGCTCCGCTGCCTCGCTCGCTCGCTTTGATGGACAGATAGTACTTGTAACTCCGCTCTGCCATACCACGGTTCTCCACTCCGCACCCACACCCGGCACCGGTGTACAGGCACACTAAGGAGGAAAAATCGTCTATCAAACTCCCAACGCATTTTCGAATTCGACTAGACCAAAATTATTTTCTTATTTTCATTTTTTTGTTTTCGTCAAACAATTTACGTAATAACTATTTATACCTATAAAGGCTGCAGTCGTTCCTAGCGACCGGCGCGACTGCGACGCGAGACCGCGACTAGTGGTGTCACGCGAGTCTCTTTTGAAGTGTGTAAATTTCGTCGAAAACTGGCTGGGAAACGGAGCGGGGCAGGAGCGGCCTGGCTGCGCACATTGTAAACTGCAGCCCGGAACTCCGTTTACTCTGCTCCGCTGCCTCGCTCCACTTTAAAGAATAGACACAGTACGTGTAACTCCGCTCTGCCATACCACGGATCTCCACTCCGCACCCTCACCCGGCACCGGTGACAGGCACACTAAGGAGGAAAGATCATCTATCAAACTCCCAACGCATTTTCGAATTCGACTCGACCAAAATTATTTTCTCATTTTTGGTATCCAAGACTTGTTTCCGTCAAACAATTTACGTTATATATATTTATACCTATAGAGGCTGCAGTCGTTCCTAGCCACCGGCGCGACTGCGACGCGAGACCGCGACTAGTGGTGTCACGCGACTTCCTTTTGCAGTGTGTCGATTTCGTCGAAAACTGGCTCGCGTGACGTCAGGGATCGCGGTCACGCGTCGCGGTCGCGCCGCGCCGGTCGCTAGGAACCGTTAAGCTGACAAGCATAACTTGTTTATATGATCTAAGCACGCAAAAGAGCTTCAGCTTAAGTAACTAAATTTGTACTAAGCACGTAAAAAGTCTTTACATGGAAGATAAGGTTAAAACAGTATTACAGAACACGTTTGTACATCACGAAAATTTTTGTCCGTCTGTCTGATTATCTGTTTGTCGGTTTATTTGAATGCGCTTAACAAAAAGAATTTGAATAAATAAATATTTCACAACAATCACACAAATTCTCTACTCCCAAATTAAGCTACGAGGCTTGTGTTATGGGACAAATAATAACAATTAGAAAAAATAAATGAGTACCTACAAAGTACCTTTAAGGAGCTTTCAGAACTCGGGTTATGAAATAAAGAAAGTACCACAAACACCTGGTTAGGGTTACGTGACAGCCAGGACCACTACACCACAGAAGTCGTCATACGAAAACATTAACAATAATAATTTAACATAAACATGACATTTTTTTGTACCTATGTCTAAAGTCTAAATAGGTACATTACTTCCTTATGTAAGACCTTCCTTATGCAGTCTTCGAAAGTTATTTCTGGCGTGAAGATGACAAAAATATTTATTTTATTCCTACTGCTTCCGTTTTTAGGAGTAAACACCAAAAAATATACAGGTAAAACTATTGTTATAATTACTTGTCATCACAAAAATCCACATTTTACATTGACGAGACTGTTTTTTTGTGATAACCACTGTACATAGTTAGTGTTTTTGCTATTCATGTATACGTTTTCAAAAACAAGCAAAAAAAACTAAAGGGATTCTGGGAGCATGGTTTTAAAGCATTTCAGTTTTCATACAAATTTTAAGTGACAACCCTCATAGGTGTCAAATAATCCAATACCTTCCTTACCAACACATTTTGCGATTCATTTTTATGTTATAGAGTAGCGGACCCCGCAGACGTTGTCCTGCCCGTTGTTTTTTTTTTCTTCGAAAAACCATCTCCGTACTTTAAGGAATATCATAAAAAAAGAATTGGCCAAATTGGTCCAGGCGTTCTTGAGTTATGCGCTTACCACCACATTTTGCGATTTATTTTTATGTTGAAGATTGTTGATTTTTTTAATTACTCAGTTTAATTTATGTGAGAAATTATTTCCTTTAAATATGGTCATTTTCTTTCGTATATCCCTATTTATTTATTTGCCAGGAACATCCATTCAGCGGAAGCGTAGCGGAATCTTTTATTCTCATTTCCTCATAAGGATTGTACCTTTAAAAAATCTCATAAAATATGAGAGTTACTAGTTTTTTAATAGTTTATATTGTAGACCCGCTTTTTACCCAACCGGTACCACCAGTTAGCTTTAAAATAAATTATTTATTAAATAATTAATTTTAATCATTTCTATCCCAGTGATTTTTGCCGATAGCGGCACAAAATTTGCTTAAAGATGAACACAAAGTAGGTGAGCGAGTGACCCACACTACTAGTGTAAATCGAAATCCAGAGGCCTGTAAAAACTAGATAGAACAATGTAAAGAATTAACAAACTAACCGATTGGGGGCTGAGCGGATATCAATTCTATGTGCGTACTATATCCAGACGCCTTTTGGTGACCACCGCGACCAATCTCAACTTCTTTTTATCGTGTCGACCTAGGCATACTTATTTTTTGAAGACCAAAACTCAGCCACCGTCAAAGCATTGTCAGTTAGTGGCCTAGTAGAGGTCCTCGCATGTACAGGTGCTGGGACCCGCAGAGCAGGACAACAGATGTGCCATTGTCAGGGAAAAAAAACCGCACAGGCATGCGCTTTCCGAGCTGTAGCCCCATGTTTGCACGTTCTCCCTTATGGGCCTACTTGGTGCCGTAGTCTGTTTAAGGACTTGCAAGTTGCCCAAGGAAGATCATGTCCAGGAGGGAGTCGTTCCGCCTGCTCGACGCACCAGTCTGTGGGTTGCCTCTCCTTCCATAATTCCAGACAGGCGTCTTTGGCATCCCCGTACAGAGGAAGGACGGGACTTCTTTCAGGAAGCTGTGGCGGCTTTTAAGCCTTTGTGTCACTGTGATGGTGTAAGGGGTGCCGCGGGTCGCTTTCCTTTTTATACCGCTCCAAAGAGTCACGTCTCTGCGGATGTCCGAGGGAGCAAGACCGGCCAGCAGAAACCAACGGGAGTTGATTTGAGACCGCCCTTTATAATTCGGCATGTGTCATTAAGTGCTGCATCCATTTAGTGTGTGTGAGCTGAGTGGCTCCAGACCGGTCTGGCGTATTTGCCAACCGAAAAAGAAAGGGCTAGAACGGTCCCTCACTTAGAAGAAGTTAGGCGTCGCAGAAGGTTGTTCCGGGTGTTCACTTTCTGCTTGGTGTTAGTGCAGTTTTGCTTGTATGTTAAATCTCTGTCTAACGTTATACACAGATATTTTGGGTAAGAGCAGTGAACAATCGAAATACCTTCCCAGCGGATATCCAGTTGCCGTCGCCCTTCCCGATTACGCAGGTGAAAAGCGCAAGATTGAATCTAAGGGGGATTTGGTCGCAAGAAATTTTGTTTGTCAAGTAATAGCAGCTTGGACTGTTCAGTACTCCGCTTAAATTTCTTTCGACTTCCTCAAAGGACAGCGCTTGGGAATTCAGTGCCAAATCGTATAGTATAAAGCATCTAGGATGTGGCGCAACAGGCTGATCGTTTGTGTAAATAAATATAGCATCGGTGCTAGCACGCTACCCCGAGGGCGGCCATTCTTAAGGGGTCTCCAACGGCTTTTCTCTGATAGAAGGTGAACTTGGAAACGCCTATCGAATTAATTTTCTTCTCCACTTGTCCCTTGCCGGGCATTCGGCTTCGGACACGGAGGTGTCTGTCGCTCGCGAAAGGGGGCCCGAGACGGCGTTGCGCGTGTTCCCGCACGCCGTCTGTTCTTTATGCGACGGGGTCGCGTTTCTCCCTCGCGCAACCAGTAGGGGCTCGCTGCAAAGTGAGTCGGCTGAGTCTGGGGTTGCGGTGAATGCCTCTCGGCCTACGGTGAATCCCCCACGTCCCCGATTCATATGGCACTGTAGGGGACCCTCAGGTTTTTAGTGGGTAGGTGGGTTCTCTCTCTGAGGCCTGGAGTCCCACATAAGCCCCAGCTGCCCCTGCGGCTGGTGGGTATGCGTAACAGCATTTCCCTGACGTTAAAAAAAAAGGTTCAGAGATTGGTTGCAGCAAGATTTCCCAGGCCGGAAACCAGCTTATTCGGGTATGAGCTGTGGGTCTATGCTACTTAGGCGGTTTTGTAATAATTTCTCTAGCAGATTGTAGCAAGGATACAGTAAAGACAATCGGTGGTAGCTTTCGGAGTCGTTGGTCGTAGGCCTCTTAGGTTTTATTAAAGCTATCACCTTAGCCTTTAGCAAAAGACGAGGAATTCGCGCAGAATCTAGACACTGGTTAATCTCAACTGAGGTCAGTCAACTGGGGCAAGAAATATTATAGTGCACGAGTGTGAGCGCAATACACAGGCACAGATATAATAACACACACAGGTGCACTCACTGTTCCATCACTCTCAAAGTTCGGCAAGACGGTAATCCGACAAGACCGGAGAGAGATTAGACGCAAGACCAACGACGACTTCGCGTTAGAGAAATTCATGAAGAAAGTCTCAATTTCACTTTCATTTCTGACCCAGGACCTGTAAATCAGAAAATTCGCCACTACACTATACTTGGTTTGCGATAAGGTGTAAGGGGGCTAGATGTCGTTATTCTAAGGCAAGTTCGATCACCTAAATATTAGAAATTAATTTATTTGTTAATTTCAGACGAGGATTTGGTCAAACTTCCTAAGCTTTACCACTTGGACGACTACGAGCGATGCCTGAAGAGGAGGGACGGGCTCTACTGCCTCGGCGAGTTCGACCTCTACAGCGACGTGCAACCGAACCCACTCTATGACTTAATAAAGGTAGGTACCAATGTTAAACACAAAACGCTTGTCATTGATTAATGAGAGCCTTGATTGAGGCCTTCAAACTGCAACCTCTGCGTCAGATAGAGGGTCAGGTGTTGTTCTACGTGAGCGCAGCAAAGTGACAAGTACGCGACGCGATGCGAACAAATTTGTGACAATTGCGCTTCGTCATAAGACAGAATCAGAGTCCTACTCTGTCGTAGATAGACGTACATTTGATATTGTCGCATATTATGTCGCTTATTTTACAGTACTCACGTAGAACAACGCCTAAAGATTTGTAATGGTCGTTGTACGTCACTCCTGCAAAGCTACAGCCTTAATGCTTATAGCAAGGGTCTACTTCCTAACCAGCGCAATAAATTTTACAAATCTAAGTTATATTGAATACCTAAAGTCACCTCATCTCATCAGCCTATATACAACTCAATGCTGGGCACAGAGGCGTTTCGTTCGCATTTTCAAATTTTATCAGCGCGTTCGCTCGCACGGTCAAGCTTGTAAGACGGACAGGGATGGCTACATTCGAAAATTCGGACATCGGCTCATAGAGTAGATCGGCAGGCCTCACCTCAACAATGAGGTCGTACGAGCCATACTCCACCACGCGGGCTCAGTGCGGATTGGTGGAGGAATCGTGTGTAATCGTAACCGTTTTGTAGTACTGCAAACACAGGGACCCTGCCAATGTCCTTTAAATTGTGTGCGTAATTACGTACGATATTCCCACGGTCATTTATTATTTCCAGGATGTATCTGAAGACGTTATTCGTTTCAATAGAACGAAATTAAACCGGGGCTACTGCCTGCCGACGCGATGCCCGGGCGGCGAAGCGAACGCGACGGCGCGCTTCGAGCGCTGCGTGGACGACATGGTCCGTCGCCGCTCGCTGCGCGCGCGCCTGCGCACGCTGCACTACTGCCGCGCGCGCGGGGAACGATTGCCGGGACACGACACTAACGACATTTCTCATACGGTCTTACTTTACATCGTGTACGTTATACTGTTCATGAATGCGCTTGGAACAGCGTACGATTTGAAAATGGGGCCAGCAAAGGACAGTATGTGTATTTTTTATGATTGAGGTTATTTTTAAGGGTGTTTGTTTATCATTTAACGGAAGCGAGGTCGGTTTTTCATTTTGTAACTGTACTCAGAAATATCACACAAATACTGAAATCCATAATCATTGTAGAATGTAAAATTAAGAAATAGTCCATTAGTAGGATAGTTACAGTGACTTCGCAAATAAATTGATTATCAAAAATCTTGGATCGCCTTATGTATGGGCGGTACACGTAGGTACTATGAGAGAAAAAAGCAGAAAATTTCAGAGTTCGTTATGTTTTTCGGACTGATTCGACACAAATCTGATTTTTTTTTTAGAAAATCCGTACCTGATGATGTTCTCCCTTCGAGTCAACTGCAAGATACTTTTTGACTTAAGAGAAGTAAACGACCCGCGCAAGGCTGGTATCGATGCTATGGATGGATTCAAGTAAGTACCTAAACATTATTTCTTTCTATGGCTCTTTAGCAAATCTTGAGTTTGGATTTCAGACTTTTAGTCAAATATGTACTTAATTCATCGAATATTCAAGTATATAAGTTCCACTGATACGAACCAAGCGCTTCTTATCTACATTCCTGATGCGCACTGCAAAAGAGTGGAACTCACTACCTGCGTCAGTGTTTCCCTGCAATTACAACCTAGAAATCTTCAAAGCTAGAGTGAGCAAGCATCTTCTAGGTGTGCTCGCTCCATCGTAGACTCAGTCTTTGCTTCGTTCGGGCTTAGTCTTGGGTCAAGAGCAAACCAATCCCAAATTAAAAAAAAAAGAATATTTTTTGGTCTAGTTTCACCTCCTTTCGGGATTGCACTTTATGCAGGGACACATTGTATACGCTTTTAAGGTCCAGAAACTCTTCCACTTTATAGGTATTGTCGATGCGAAGCTCGATCTCTTTATGGTGCCTGGTTTCCCCTGGGCTAAAGTTTACGCAGGCACCGGTTATTGGTTTGATTTGATGATTTCAGGGGTTTCATGCTCACGGGAACCGTGATGGCACATTGTATAGAAGTCGTCGGTGTAACATGGCTGTACAACATAGAAGCTTACGAAAAGGTACTATTCAGAATCAGTATCTAGTAGTTAAGTTAAGTATTTATCTTGCTGTAATATTTTAATAAATTAATTTCAGATTTTAGCTACGATTGGACCTATGTTTGGAGCTTTGACCACTGTTACCCAATACTTCATATTTTTTGCAATCTTTGTAAGCACGCTAGAAGAACTGGAAAAATCTAATAAGGAGAATTTACATTTGTCAAAAATACCACTACGCTTTCTGCAAAAAATAATCAGGTTAGTGTTTTCTGTAGAAGTGGGGGGGGGGGGGCTTCCACCCCGGGCCCTAATGTTGGGTTAACCGATTTATTTATTTATTATTATAAAGACACAAAACAGGTTACAATCAGGTTAGGTAATTAAATATGATGACACAAGTAAACGTTTGCGCTAGATTACAACCCAAAACATGCATCTGAGTGAAGTTAGATCATATTTTTATATATTAACTAGCTGACCCGGCAAACGTTGTTTTGCCATATAAATTATTGTGGACAACCCTTATCACTTAGGGATATGAAAAATTGATGTTGGCCGATTCTCAGACCTACTCAATATGCTTACAAAATTTCATAAGAATCAGTCAAGGCGTTTGGGAGGAGTACGGGAACGAACACTGTGACACGAGAATTTTATATATAGAGATAATTTAATGAAATTGTTGACATTAGAACGATAATAAAATTGTTTGATGTTACGTTTTTCGTACTATAAGCGTTCTCCCATGGCTACAGATAAGGTAAAATTGTACAAGTTCAGTGCCAATTTATGCACAAGATGAATAATACAACTGACCCTACGCATTTGAGGGCCCCACGAATCAAGGCCTTGCTCTACTAACGTACTAGTTTTTAGAGTGCTACTAAATCATAATAAAAATAAACATTTCTGCATGTGAAATATATATTTAAATGCCACTACAGAATTTCGGAAGAACAAAACAAAAAGTCGAAAATCTCAAGCGCTCCTAACGGTCGCGCGCTAATTTAAATGTCTTCCAATGAAATTAAAACAATAAACCTGAAACCCGGGTATTCGCTTTAATCGCACACAAAATCCCGATCTCGGGTAATCTCGGGTACTTGTGGGGTTCAAGAGATAAAGAAACATAATTGTAAATATTCAATTCTGGAGTATGTTTAGGGGTCCAAATTTGAAGTTCGCCTCTGGCCTCAAAAAGTGTTTGTTCGCCTCTTTACCCAGTGCACATTTATGTTGGCATGTAGTCTACGTAGCCACCGTTTATCCCTTTAAGTACCATGATCTAGCAAGAGTTCATTGTAAAAGTGCGGAATCAATATTAATTTTTACTTTACTTTTTACCTTTAATTTGTATAATAACAAACTTACAGTTAATTAATCATTGTACGTTTTGTTTCAGAATTTTCCCAGTGTATTTACTGGTTACTGGCTTCAGTGCGACCTGGTCGAACACAATTGGTGATGGTCCACTGTGGCCCGTAATAGTTGGACCTGAGAACCAGTACTGCCGGGATAAATTCTGGCTCCATTTGTTTTTCTTGCAGAATTACATTGATCCGCACAAAAACTGCAATGGTCAGACTTGGTAAGAGATTTTTTGCATCTACATCATAAATAGGATATGTTTTAGTTTATAATCTGCGGAAGTTTAAACTTTCAGAAAAAATCAAGTATTACCATTAATTATTTGGAAACCAACATGTAAGGGTTTCGATAGAAATTAAGAAATCCAAAAAACTCATTTTTATAGTGTATTTTTTTTACTTGTTATCGATATCAGTAAGTCTTTTTTTTCTGATTACAGGGTAATGTCAGCGATCATACATCCATATATTCCTATTATGGTTATAATATATGTATTGACCAAGTGGCCCAAACACGCGACGAGGGTTTGCCAAGCCTTGGTGGTTGGGGCAACGGCTTATACGACTTACGTGGCGGTGTCAAACCAATACATCCCTATGTTTTACTATATACGACCTAAGTAAGCAGATGTAGTAGCTACCTTTATTTAAACATTAGCAACATGAAACCCCTTGCAGATCTGCTTATCCAAGTGCGTCCAAGTGCCTCTGGCCAGGCTTAACGACTAATTTCTATCGATATTAACCGGGACCATTAGCTTAACGTGCCTTCCGAAGCACGAAGACTTGTAAATATACCTAAAGAATAAATGAAATTCAAAAAATTTTTTTGCTTTCAGAAACGTACATGTAATGTTTACTAATAGCAGGAGTTTCATGGGTTTGTTCTTTTCGCCTTCCAATTACATGATAACTGTAGCGGTTGCTGTTTGGTTTGCACATCACTACTCCCTGTCACGGAAGCAAGCGAAACCTGAAAAAGAACCTCCAGCTTCTACGGTGAGATTCAATAGGCATGATGACAACTGTTTTTTTAGTGCCCGGCTTATAGAATTTTAAAAAAGGATAATAATTTGTTGTTATTGAATAACGGGATTTTTGCCATGAACATTTTTGTTTTTGAGACATGTATAAGTGCCCCCTGTGTACCTGTCGAAAATAAATGACTTTTAAATGACTATGAGTTTATCTATGAGTTTCAGCCCTGTAATAACAAGAGCCATGATCACGGGGTAACTGAAGGTTTTACGGGTATGTTGTTATGGGCAGACATATCGGTCTACCCTCCTTCTGTCTTGTGTTACAGGGCCGAAATATCGGGAACTCAATAACAAAAACCCGTAGTCAATAGCAACGCGAGTCCAACCTATCCTTTGTTTGAAATATACCAAAAAAAAGTTAATGACCATATGAGTATACAACAATATTAATACTTATTTTGTTATGTTTATAAATAATACAAGTATTTCAGTGCTAGATTGATTTGAAAATATCGCGTGACGCCACGCTGGGGTATAATTTCCACACAATTGTGACGTGGAAAGTACCTACCCACTCCGTTATTTTAAGGTAAGCGTTCACAGTCCCGCATCAGACTCATCGCACGTAACAGATTATACTTTGCCTTGTATAAAAATTGCAGGTCAGCGGATGCTGTTGTGAGAATTTTCAATGAAGAAAATAGTAATGGCAATTATTGCTATTTTTTGTTAATTTATTTAGCATGCTAAATTTCATAGCATAGCATGCTACGCGCTATTGCTATGTTAATATGAAATTTCATCGAAAATGAGAAATAGCGTTAGCGTATAATATTAAATTGCGAAATTGTAAATGATTTGCGAAATATGCAAAAAAAATGTATGAAACTTACATTTTAGTGTTGTGGGTAAGATTAGAATTAAATTTGACGTCAATAAAATGAAAACTGCACCGGTTAGATAATTCAATCAAGTCACGAAAAAGACAAACAATTTCATTCAAATAATCAGTTCAATATTTCATTTCGTATTCACGAAAATACGACTCATAATGCAAGGATACAGTATTCTCTTCTCTTTCTTTGTTCGCCTCTCACTCGGGTAACGCTCGAAAGCCGATCGTCGCCCGACAGCACGCGAACGCGAGTGACAATTGCCTGCTAGTGCTAGGCTGCTATTAATAATAATAATCTTTATTAATAACTTTCAAGTACATTATATACAATACGTTGGTACATCTTCGTTGGTACAGCCAACAGCCAAATATTGCTAACGATGAAATAGCATGCTAATTAATGATGCTAATGCTAATTATTCCATTACTAGAAGACAATCTAAAATCCGTTACCTTCGATGCGTCCGATTCGGGCCTGTGGACGCTTACCTTAAGCTACGGTTTTAGATATATTTCTGATTTGAACAAAAAATATCAAGACACGTAATTCCACGAGACGAGCATAAAATTTTCTCTTTGTTTCAGTTATTGACAGTAACTCACAACGTTTCGATGCTATTTTTTTATGTATTTTGTTACATAATGAGTTCACTTCTTCTCCCCTACACGGATCCTGTATTCCTGGCGATATTGATACCAATAGAAAGGCTCGTTCAGGTCTCGACATTTGTAGTATTTGCCTACACCAGCTTTCGAGGAGTGAAAAGTAAGAAACAGAACTTTATGTCTAAATCGGGAATTGCAGCATTTTTATTAATGAATTGATGGTTATACGAGTATAAACTTACACCTATTGAATGCGTAACCCAAAAAGATTTTATTTTCATATTACGTATATTTATACAAAAAAAAACAATTAAATTACTATTTTAGTAGCAGGACAATATTTTTCCCAAATTATGAGTGAAGTGTGTGCTGTGTGTACTGAAATAGTAAGGTTCAAAGTGCCGAGCCGGAGGTCGTTCGATGTTTTGCTTATTTATTTTATTCTAAGGCTGTTTGTTATCACAACAATTTTCACAGCTAGGCAGTTTTAAAACTTGAATTTCAGAGGATAATTAAAAAATCTGAGACCGCTACGAAATTCAATCTTTATAATTAGACACATGTTAAGTAATCAATTGCGTTACAACATTGTCAATGTACATATCGATGGGTCTAAAGGAACATTCAGTCCAGTGAATTATTATTTTTAATAGCAGAAACATACAAAGTACTTTCGTCGATGTTTTCATTTATTGCCGTTTTGTGGTCTTCATCGTGTGGACTGCCTCGTTGGTGTGATGGCAGTTTCTGGCTTACGTCTGAGAGTTCCTGGGTTCGAATCCCAGGTCGAGCCAAAATTGTTTCTGAGATTTTCTATCATGAATTTCTCAAAAACAGCTCGGAGTCGGGAAGTTGGCGGTTTTAAAAGCACCGTTAATCCTGCGGCTGATCTCTCTCTGGTCATGTCGGATTGCCGTCTCACCGAACTTTGAGTGATGGAACAGTGTATGCACCTGTGTATTGCGCTCACACTTGTGCACTATAATATCTCCTGCGTAGTTGGCTGATCTCTGTTGAGATTGGCCGCCGTGGTCGAAATCGGCCATGAGAACTATTTATTTGTGGTCTTCATCCTATATATTAAACTAGCGAAGCGATCGCTCGTTTGTCGATCGACTTTGTCTACTGGCCCTGGTTCACATTGATATCAGATCGTTAGTGGTTTCCAAAGGAGGACGTTCCTCAAAGTTTATTCTCAGTCTGTAGATATTTTTGTATAAATCCATTTTCAGATTCCTTCTTTATGTGGAAAGGATTCCGTCTCTGCAATCGGATGTCGATGTCCATTTCTATGGTTCATTGGTGTGTGAACAAGACTTTGATGGCTTCTCGACTTACTCTGTTTAGTGTTTCCTTCAGCTCCATAGTAAGTTATATCTACTTACATGTTATCTCATTAGAACTATGTGAACAAGACTATAATATTTGCAGCTATTGTGGGTTCGAATCCTGCTGGCTGCTAGGACAAAGGTTTGTGTGATGAACATGAGAATTTTAATCTGAATTTTTAGCACAAGCTTACACTTAGTTCGGGGCTAGCTTATTGCTGTGTTAGTTGCCTCAAGTTTCTTCGTTTGCATTATGTCTCCTCGGTAAGTTTATACACAACACAAGCCATAACATCATTACCAATTATTTAAAAAATGCTGTAGAAAAAGTCAACTGTCAGAGCCAGATAGATACTCCTATTTTTAAGTCCGTTAAATTGTTATGGCATTGATAATTAAATTAGGGTATCTTCTAATTTCAATGGCCCCATGAAGCAAATATATGAAATAATCCGTAAAAAAGTGTATCATAGAAATGTATGATCATTGATCATGATTGCGTTAAAATCGCGACTGTAACGATGCTGATGCTATTTTAAAGTAATCAGGAGTCTAATTCTACTTATCAATCATAACAAAACAAAATCGTATTTGAATCGCCTATTTTGGACAGTTCTAGTATTGACGAAATGAAAAATCGGGCAAATTCAATTCAATTTAGATTTAGTTTTTGATTGATTGAAACGTGTTATTGTTGTCATTTCTGTCTGTTTGCAGTTCCAGGACACCATAATAGTTTTCTTCGCTTCCTTCGTGATTGCGATACCACTGACACTCCTCGTGGATTATCCTATTAGAAAACTCCTGAATAAGTTACTTTGATACTCACTTGATGATTTTTTTCTTTTAGGTATTGTATTACAGTGCAGAGTAATATTTGTGAGCACACATTTACATTCAGGCTTAATTTTTTTATTTGCATGGATTAAATTACTTATTAATAAATACATTTTAATGCAATATACCTAATGTTATAAAGACACACTGCTTGCAAGAAGAGGATTTTTATTTTAAATAAGGCTACAAAGGAAAGTGAAGTGATCATTTACGTGATATGAAAACTAAGTACCTGCTTATGATTAAGATCACCTTCGTCCAATCCACACTTACAGACATAAGACCAGAGAGTAGGTAGTTAGAATAGAACATAATCATGATCCTACCAGAAACTATAACACAAAAAACTTCAGTATAAAGCCATCTGTAGTGAAATGTGTCAGCAACAACATTTCAGATCCCTAATTAAGTGATAATTATATTTTTATTTTACCAATCGTATTAAGTATAAGTACCCGATCATAGTGAAACTATATATTTTAAAAGTCATAGCATTGACTGGACTGAGGTTGCCTGTGAGTACAGCTAACTTCAAGATAGACTGACAAGTCGATAACGGGAGGTGTCTTTGAAAAAATAACGTCAGTCCAGTCTATGCAAAGAAGGAGTCAATCGGTGTCTAGGTTAATTTTGGTGATAAGGTGTGTTAAAAGGAATTATACAAGTGTAAAAGTGAGTATTTCTGTTTTTATTTAAAATCCCAGCCTTCTTTACTTTATCAGTTGATATTATTTCAAATGTACCACAAATTTGCCGGCCAAAGTCCACATTTCAGAAGTGGGATTAGTAACAATCGCTTACTTAAAAGTGTAGAATGTGCGAGATGTGTATATTTTCTTTACATTATGTGCCTAAACACAGTGAGAGTTGATGTGAAAGTTTTTCTTTTCGTATGTTATTTTTCCTTTACCCTCCTGTAATTTTTTTTTCTATCGGGACAAATTGAAAATTTCAATGCCTTATCTCGTACAAACGAATAATATCTATTATCTGCAAAGACTTGGCTACGTAATGGCATGCTGTTCTGTTACATCCTATAATGACTTGATATTGAAAACTGTAGTGCAAAATGGAATAACAGTCACTAAAATTAATTGGAATTCCCGTTTGATTTCCTGACTATATAAATAACGTTACTACAGCATACATTGCATATCCCTGAGTAGTTTAAATGGTGAAAATAGCAGTACACTTAGGAACTTTTCATTGTGTAAGAGACAGTTTACCGCGCGAGTCTTAATTCTCTATGATTTCAGTGGACAATCATGATGGAAATAAGGCCTATTCTCCGACGTTCCCAACGAGTGTGAAACGTCGGTCACGTAGTCGAACAAGACAATCGCCAGCACGTAAACGGTCACAAAGTACTCGCAGCCGTTCTCGAAGACGCAGTTTGCGGAACGCTGCTGAAGTAAGGCAGGCCCATGAACAGCGCCGTTCACGAAGCAGGCAGAGGCAGCTGCGCAGCCCCAGGGCGGATAGCCGTTCACGCAGCCACGTGAGCCGGCGCTCGCGGAAGCAAGTAGATCGGCGATCTCGCAGCACCAGTCGGCGTGCGTCATGCTGCCGGGCGAACGTCCGGTCACGCAGCCGGGCGAGTCGACACGGGTGCAGCCGGGCGAGCGACGAGCCGCGCGCTGGGCCAAGCCGAGAGCGCAGCCGGGCGAGTGGACACGGGTGCGGCCGGGCGAGGGACGAGCCGCGCGCCGGGTACGCCGAGAGCGCAGCCGGGCGAGTGGACACGGGTGCAGCCGGGCGAGCGACGAGCCGCGCGCCGGGCCAAGCCGAGAGCGCAGCCGGGCGAGTGGACATGGGTGCAGCCGGGCGCGCAACGAGCCGCGCGCCGAGCCAAGCCGAGAGCGCAGCCGGGCGCGCTCGTGTGCGGGCAGTCGGGTGTGTGACCAGCTGTGCTGCCGGAAGATCAACCGGCCGCGCGACAGGATCCGAAGCCGGTCTCGCAGTCCGGTACACGGATCTTCGCACAACCACGAGACGCGTCAGTGTGGTGAGTCATATAGTTCTAAGGATAGTTTAATGCAATTTTTAAATGCTATGAAATGCATAGGTAGTAATGACACATTAGGAAGATTAGGTAATCTACAGAACACTGTACCCGAGTTTGATCCCGCGAGAAAAGAGCAGACGATGACTATGTGGCTCCACAAGGTCAACGAATGCGCGTCCATATATGGATGGTCGGAAAAACAGTTGATACATTACGCTTTGCCAAAGTTGAAAGGGGTTGCACAACGTTGGTACGAGGGTTTATCGTCGGTACTTTTCTCGTGGGAGGAATGGCAAACGAAATTACTTACTGCTTTCCCATCAGAGGAAAACTACGGGCAGATGCTATCCGACATGCTGGCTAAGCGGGCTCGATTTGGGGACTCGCTGGAAACTTACTTTTACGATAAAATTGCGTTGATAAATAGATGTGGCATCACAGGTAGAAGGGCAGTTGAGTGTATTCTACACGGCGTTGATGATCGCTCCGTTAGGTTAGGCGCGGAAGCGGTTCAATACGACAACCCTGACAAACTATTGGCATATCTCAGGAATGCTAGAAATAGTAGACCGCAAAGTGATCGTAGGCCTGGTAAGCCCAACAATCAACCTATTGGGAGGGCTCAAGATAATAATGCAAAGCAGGGCAACAAACCTCGATGTTTTAATTGTAAGCAAGAGGGACATTCGGTATCTCAGTGTACTCTACCTATAAAGAAGTGCGAAAAATGTCACAAGTTGGGGCACAACACAGAACAGTGTTACTCAAATACAAAGCCAATTATTTATTACTGAAAAATCGGTAATGTCTGTTTTAAGTGAAAAACCAGGAGAAAAATATTTCAAAACAGCGCTTGTCAATAATATCCCTTTTAACGCTTTTATTGATTTCGGAAGCGAATGTTGCATGATTAGGCTATCAGAATTTAAAATTATCTCACAAGATCTTAATGTTGATAAACTACCCACTCTTAAGGGATTTGGCAATTCGGTCGTTAAGGTACTAGGTAGGTGTCGAGTACTCATGTCAATTGACGAGGTTGAAGCTGAGGTTGACCTATTCGTCGTACCTGATAATGCTATGCATGTACCGGTCATGGTGGGACAGACATTTACAGAACAACCACATGTGGTGGTGTACAAAAATAGCGAAATATTACACATGTTACAGACTAGCGATGATTTATCATGTTATTCTAAAATTAAGCTGATTTGCAGTGGTGATGTAACACTATCTGGTGGTGTATCGATTGTTGAAGTGAATGTCGATCCTATTATGACGGGCGAAGTGTATGTAGCAGGTGGTATTCGTCTCATATCTGATATTAGATTTTCGGTTCTTCCGGGTTTATTTAGTGTGAACAAGGATGGATTTGGCAACTTGCTAGTTAGTATACCTAAGGATAGGACCGTCACTCTTAAGAAGGGATATTTATTAGCTCGGGGTTGGGCGGCGACGGAAGATAACACACCGGTTGCCAAAGTATTGCGGGTTTCAGCTTCAGAAAATGAGCCACTTGAACCTATAGCAGACTCAGATATTAAAGTTGGTGACAATATCACTCCTTCGCAAAAGAAATTGTTAGGGACTCTTTTAAACAACTATAGAGAATGTTTTGCATCTTCTTTGTCCGAACTTGGCAAAACTTCAGTGGGAGAGATGTCTATAACCTTGAGTGACGATGAACCCGTTGTGTAT
Organism: Pyrausta despicata; assembly: GCA_963921415.1. NCBI lineage: Eukaryota > Metazoa > Arthropoda > Insecta > Lepidoptera > Crambidae > Pyrausta > Pyrausta despicata. Next base: position 10,309,983 of record OY992865.1, on the reverse strand, counting down.
AGGCCCTATAGGTTGTCTATCAAAGAAAAGGAAATAGTAAGGGACATGGTTTTGGAATTGTTGGAGAACAGGATCATTCAGCCATCAACCTCACCATACGCCAGCCCAATTGTTTTGGTGCGTAAGAAAACTGGGGATTATCGGATGTGCATAGACTACCGGGCATTAAATAAGAAAACCGTGAAGGAAAACTATCCTATGCCTTTGATAGACGACCAGTTGGACGTGTTAGCTGGACATAAGTTTTATACTACCCTAGATCTAACATCTGGTTACTATCAGATCCCCATTCGGAATGAAGATAAATACAAAACAGCGTTTGTAACACCCGACGGTCATTTTGAATTTAATCGGATGCCGTTTGGTCTTGCAAACGCTCCTGCGACTTTTCAGCGCATCATGAATCAGGTGCTAGGTTCTACCCGACATAGAGAAGCTCTTGCGTATTTAGATGATGTGATAATCCCGGCAAAGGACTTCTCAGAGGGTTTGTCTAGATTAGAGAACGTATTAAAATTGTTTTCAGAAGCAGGTCTTACACTTAAGCTTTCAAAATGTGTGTTCTTTGGTCACCATGTCGATTATCTAGGTTTCGAAGTATCGCAGGAATTAAGGAATTAAGTATTCGGCCTGGTTCTAGAAAAATAGAAGCGGTTGAAGGGTTCCCAGTACCACAGAACCAACATAATGTGCGTCAATTTCTAGGACTGGCCAGTTTCTTTCGGCGTTTTGTGCCTGGTTTTTCCATCATAGCTAAGCCGTTGACATACCTTCTGAAGAAGGACACTCCATGGGTGTGGGGTGAGAAGCAGAATGCGGCGTTCAGGACCTTACAAAAGAAATTAACGGAAAAACCGACGTTAGCTCTATATGACCCACAGGCCAAAACCGAACTGCACACAGACGCTTGCAAAATAGGCTTAGGTGGTATATTGCTGCAGCGAAATGAACAGGGGGTTCTCCGGCCGGTTGCCTATTTTAGCCGGCAGACCACCCCTGAAGAACAAAATTATTCGTCCTATGACCTAGAGACACTTGCGGTAGTTTCAGCTCTAAAAAAGTTTCGCGTATATCTTGTAGGCTTAAAGTTTAAAATAGTCACGGATTGCAACTCGTTACGCGCGACTTTTCAAAAACGAGATATGTTGCCACGAGTGGCTCGATGGTGGGAACTCATGCAGGAATATCAGTTCGATATTGAGTACAGAGCTGGGGTCTCTATGGCCCATGTTGACGCGCTCAGTCGCAATCCGATTCTGAATAACTCTCAACAAGTGTATGACGTCATGAATATCGCAGAAGAAAACTGGCTAGTAACCGTACAGAACGCAGATTCCGATATTCAGAGAATTGTGAATATATTAAAAGACCCTAACCTTGACGACGTTGTCGACATAGAAAGTAATTATAAAATTAAAGCAGACAAGCTGTTTAGAATCACTCCTGACGGCGATAGGTGGGTGGTTCCTAAGGGAGTTCGTTGGCAAGTTGTGAAACACAATCATGATGACATAGGACACTTTTCCACTGATAAAACTCTTGAAAAGATTAGGTTCAATTACTGGTTCCCTAAAATGCGGTCTTTCGTTAAAAAATACGTCACTTCCTGCTTAGTGTGCGTACTCAAAATCTACCGGTGGCAAGAAACCAGGTTTCTTGCATCCAATTCAGAAAATTGATAATCCGTTTGATACAATACACGTGGATCACGTCGGGCCCTTTGTACGCAGTAGTAGAGGGAATCCAAATATGTTTATCTCAAAGCCGTTAGGAATACAAAGTCGCAAACGTCAATACGAGTCCTGAAAGAATACTTTAGTATATTTGGAGTTCCACGGAGGTTAGTCTCGGACAGAGGTACCTCCTTCACTAGTGCCACTTTCAAGCGGTTCATGCTGGACAAAGGTATTAAACATATACTCAATGCAGTCGCCACACCGCGGGCCAACGGGCAGGTGGAAAGATATAACAAAGTTATCGTAGATGCTCTGACTGCTAAGTCAGTAGGGTCGGCTGATAATAAATGGGATGACCACCTGTCTGACGTTCAGTGGGGCATGAACAACACCCTCAATAAGGGTATTAATCGAACACCTGCTGAGGCTCTATTCGGGGTGAGACCGGTTGGCACTAACGAGAGTAGGATACTATCTGAATTGTCTGGTGATACCAACACCAATGTTGAAGGAACATTGGATGCGGACGCAAATAGGAATGCTATCAGGGAGAATATAAATACACACATTGAATCCTGTCAGCAAAAACAAAGGGAATCGTTTGATAAGCACCGCTGTCAGCCAACGAAGTATCAAGTGGGAGACTTAGTAAGGGTCGAACGCCAGGTAACTGCTACGGGGCAAAGCAAAAAGCTCATACCAAAATATCAGGGTCCGTACAGGATCACAGCCATATTAGATCACGATCGATACCATGTAGAGGATACTCCCCTCACAAAAAAGAGTGGTAGGCGCTTCTCCACAATAGTAGCGGTAGACAAAATTAGGCCGTGGCTCAATTTTAATAGACCACATGAGCATGATATCGGGGTACCTTCCAGTGAGTCCACTGACGAGGAATCCCAAGAGACTTAGCCATTTTCTAAAATGGATATGTTTAATACAAATTTACAATGTTTCTTTAAATGCACGTTCAATTTGTTACTGTAAGAATGTAATTAATAACGCTAATTTACATGAATAGATTGTGACTAAAATGTTACCAATAGTTAAGCAGTTTATGGAATAATTTAATTTGTTAAACTTAATAGTAATTATTTTATTACTATTTTGAAATTATTTATAAGATTATTGTTATGTTTTGTTGGTTATTGTTATGGGAAGATAATGTTATCATTACTCTGGGACACCCCAGGTCCTGGATATCTTTGATTTATTTCAGAAAGTTGATGATACGATGGATAACCCTGGTCCATTGTGAGACATCCCGGTCTCATATGTTATATTCGGACATCCCTGGTCCAAATCCTGGACATCCCTGGTCCAAAACATGGACATCCCTGGTCCAAAACATGGACATCCCTGGTCCAAAAAGTGTAACGTAAAATATCTCAATTGTATTGAAGAACATCCCTGGTTCTTTATTTTCGTAAAGTTTTTTTTTTCCTAACAATTTAATTATGTATGAATTTATGTTTTACAATAATCATGATTTAGAAGTAAGTAATGCTAATCTTAACGGAATTGAATACTAATAAACAATTAATTAGCAGTTTATTTTTGTATGATCATGAGATAAGTTTTCTTTAATCTGTATTTCAAAATTGTAAATTCCAAATGCTTACGTACGAGGTCGCCCGTAATTATACGGATGGCCGACTGTCAGCAACAACATTTCAAATCCCTAATTTAGTGATAATTATATTTTTATTTTACCAATCGTATTAAGTATAAGTACCCGATCATAGTGAAACTATATATTTTAAAAGTCATAGCATTGACTGGACTGAGGTTGCCTGTGAGTACAGCTAACTTCAAGATAGACTGACAAGTCGATAACGGGAGGTGTCTTTGAAAAAATAACGTCAGTCCAGTCTATGCAAAGAAGGAGTCAATCGGTGTCTAGGTTAATTTTGGTGATAAGGTGTGTTAAAAGGAATTATACAAGTGTAAAAGTGAGTATTTCTGTTTTTATTTAAAATCCCAGCCTTCTTTACTTTATCAGTTGATATTATTTCAAATGTACCACAAATTTGCCGGCCAAAGTCCACAAATGTGTTTTTAAGTGCTTGCGTTGTTTGGCATTAAAATAACTTTTCACTAATTTCCTACTGCTTCAACTTGACCTGTCAATGTCTACGAAGACGATATCGACAACTAACTATGATTGTCTAATACTTATCGTTAGAAGAAAAAAGTCACGTCAAATAAAAACATGTTGAATCACTTCTTCAGTTACTTTAACTTTTATTTAGATAAGTACAGTAACTTCGACCTTCAACTCGATGTTAGGTACACTACTAAGCGCTCGAACAAGACTGCCTTTTTATCAAGTTAGAAAGAAAGAAAACTAGTTTATTCAGTATCACATACTTTACAAAGTTGAAAAACACATATTCAAATGCACATACACAAGATACTGAAAAGGTGGGCCACTCAGCATGTGTCGTAGCATCTCAGGAATGCCACGACGCTGGTCTTCCGTGGACACCCAGACAGAGAGAGAGCACTACTTACTTAAGTTACTTTATTTTTATGCATTAACAATGCAAATTTCTCTACAATGCGAAATTAAACACACATAAGGAAAATGGACGGAAAGAATGCCACAGGCGGGACTCGAACCCGCACCTCTCGCAAACCGGGCGATTGCTCACCCAATTGAGCTAACGTGACACTACTCATCGGTCCGACTTTTTTAAGTGTAAGGTTTGCAAGAGGTGTGGGATCGAGTCCCGCCTGGGGCATGCCATGTTTCTTTAAGTGTCTTTAAATTTCACATTGCCTTTTTTCTTATGCTAGCCCCTGTTAAAGAAATCTCTCAATAGTGCCAAGCACTAGTCAATATCGCAACTGGCTTCCCATTGACGACCGCTTCTTTTTGTCGGACTTCTAAAACCAAGGGTCACGGGTTCGATCCCCGCACAATACAAGCATAAGTGTGCATGAACATGTGTCTTTGTACTGGTCTGGGTGTTTTCCATGTATAATATGTATGTCGGCGCGGCACTATCAGACGTGACGTATAGCGTGACGTTAAACGTCATCTGTCACTCTGACAGCTGTCACAGTGGCAAACGTCAAGCAAGGATCGGGCCTACCCATGAAGCAAAAACAAAGAGGAGTCGTAACAGTCAAATTTCTTTATGAAACGACGCGTGATATTTTGCGGGGTGCGGGGGTGTTCAGCTCTGCCCGTGGCTCCGCCCACTTCGCAATATTTAATCTATCGGCTAATAGCAAAACTACTAGTTTAGGTGTATGTTGATGTTACTACTAGTTCAGCTATCTCACACTAGATGTCGATAGTCTTGAATATGATGGGACGTACTCAGAACTTTAAGCTTAAAAAAATGTAATATGTATTTTTTTCTCTTTATTATCATGTAAAAATCCGTTACATTACAAAACACTTAACTAACATACTTAGTACAAGTGAACCACTTGGGTTTGTAATAATTATACTACGGGTTACAAATAAAGTTAATAAATACATAAATACAAGAATTTGACAAATAATGTATGTAAGCAGTTTGGTTAATAATTTAATTATTGCTAATTACAGGAAAGAGAACCAAGAAAGTTAAGCTTTAATTTAATATTTTTAAAAGATAAATTATCTCGTAATTCTCTTGATAGTTTATTTATTAGGCGAGGCACAATAAAATCAGAAGTTCGCTTACCGTAGTCATTATTTACGCGAGTCGAGCTGCACCTCAACTCACGCCAAGCTACCGATCGTGTGTATACAGGGTTGTTTGTTTGTGGCTGATTTTTACACGTCTTCAAGAACAGATTTTTTTAGCAAAATGAATTTAACTTGGATTTAAACAGGTTGATTACTTTACAATATTCAAAAAGGCATATTCATCACTATATTGTTGCCTGATTCCTTTTGGTACTATATTCTTTAGTATTCTTACTTGAAGATCGTATATTTTATTTAAGTATGTATTATAGGTGCGTCCATAGCTGCATAAACCGTATTGGATGTACGATTCCGCTAGAGAATTATACAGCATCATCCTCACCTTGTACGGGATCCGGTTTTTAAGAATAATTATGTTTGCCAAAACCTATCTCAACTTATTACACACATATTCATTATGATTGTACCAGTTAAATGTATGGTCAATCTGTAGACCTAAACATGTTTGGCAATCTACTATTTCTACGGGAGTACACATACAATTAAGCGAAACAGATGAGTGAAAGTATTTATGGTCATGAGCCAGAATGCCCTTTAAGGGAACGCTTTTAATATAAGGTGATTTGATCGGCAGTAATTTTGTTTTTGAAGCGTTGACAACTAGTCCAAAAGAGCGTTAAAGTCCGATTGCAGCAAAACCCATGCTTCATTAGGGCCACTATGGGTAGCCACTAGGCAGGTGTCATCAGCAAACTGACAGCATTTACTATTTTTATTGTAATTGTTCATGTCGTTGACATATGAAAGAAAGTGTAGGGGCCCTAAGACCGATTCTTGGGCGTAAATAAGAGATGGTTTGACATTTTGACCGAGAAAACTTAATTTTAAAATATTTAGAGTAGATTTAAAAATAATAGACAAAATTTTATTCCAAACATAACTTTGTTTAAAAAAATCAATTACCAGTAAAAATAATAGTTTTGGTTAGTTGTTGTCGGTTAGTTGCCCGTTCGCTTTGTATTGTTGCAAAGTACTTAAAACAAATATCAATATATTTTTCTGCAATCGATTTCATCAAAAGTACAATATGATTAGCTGTAGGTGATTGGTCAAACATATGATTGGCCGATTGTTTGAAACAATCTTGTCCAATAAGAGATTGTAATGTATACGATACAATGGTATATTTACGAAAGTTAGGAGTATTCAAAGATTGCGATTTAACAGAACGAATACATATTTTTATGACATCTCTAGATGGCAAAGTAAGACCACCCTTATTTTTTGTATTTATCAAATCCAGGTCACTATCATTATAATTATCAGCATATAACTCTTTGCCTTCATTTACCTCATTTACCTACTTTTTCAAGCGGTTAACTTGCATTTGTAGTCTTCTGATTTTTTATCCAGCCCTTTTTTCTTTAGATTGAAGTTGTCCTATTTCTTGCTTTAGCTTCTTTTTTCTAGGCAAATCATTTAGTATCAGAAATTCATTTAAATCACTTGTGGTAGGGTCTACAGATGATTTTACAGGCTCTGGTAATTTTCTTATAAGCTGTAGCATAAAAAAATAAAATTAACTAGTTATTTTTTCAAAATAAATAAAACTCGGTCACGCAAATAACATTTAAACAAACCGATAAATCCAGTTTTAAAGTAGGTAAAATGCCCTTTTTCAATTTTTTAAGGCCCTTTTTTGTCACTATGAAGTCCACGTCAATGAAATGGCCAGAACAAATCTTTGTTTATTTTGTTGGTGTCCAATCCGGTCTATTAAGTTCTGAAATCCATTGCTATTTTAAATTTAGGTCAGATTGAAATCTGAAACGAACATATAAAAATAAATATTTTTTCACAGGATCATTTAATTCTTAATACGGCCCTGGATATTTGTTATATTTAAAATAGTTATTCTAGACGACGGCAGATAGCGGCCCGTTAGTAATATAATAATAAAAGCTATAAAAGTACTGTTTTAGCTACTAAAAGGTATTTAATACTAAGTTTATAACAGTTTTCAGTTTAAACGCATGAGTATTACAATATACTACTGCAAAATGATACGTAAACTTATGTTTTTACTTCCCAAAACTGTCGCCATCTAGTGTCAAATAGAATAATTTGAACTGAACTGAAGCTGAAAGCTGAGAATGTTATAGACTTTTTATTTTTAATTTACGATTAAAATTACTTACAAATGAAATGTGATGCCATCCATATTATCAGAACGTCTGTCTGAGTAACTTTGACAGTGTAAAACACAACACTTCATCCTTCTTTTTCAACGCAAAAAACACACTTACAATGCGAGTCTCGTTACGTGTGCATCTGACGAACGCTGACAACAAACTAAGCTAGGCCCCGCCCACAATGATGACGTCAGGACCTAGTTGAAAATCACAGTGCACAGTTGCTTAGGCCAGCTCCTCTTTGTTTTTGCTTCATGGGCCTACCTCCCTCCGCCGGCTCGTCTGGGTGCACTTCCGTTTCCGGCAAGGACGAACACACACTTTTTTTCACGAAATAAAACTAAATCCAATTCCATTGCGATAAACGCGTGTTATTTTAATTGTTAAGTGAGTGTGATTGATTAAATCGATATCGAGAAGACGCTGGAGTATTTATTTTGGAAACCCTAACGCCATAGATGACGACACCGACTCTGCATCAGAAAACGTAGCGAACGCCCCTCCGATATCAGAAGCGGGATTGCGCACGTACACAAGTGACGACAAATTATCCTGACGACAAATGACGAATGTTATTGGAGCAATAAAATCAAAACTTCCTGACTTTAATACAGGCCATGAAGGGCCCTGCTGCAAACCACGTCGTACACCTTCCTGAGTTCGACCCTGACAAGCGAGAAGCGGATCCTCTAGCGTGGCGTGTGACTGCTAACATGTGCCTCTCGGATAATCCACTACTAGGAGCCCTAATCATTGCCCTGAGTAAGGCCCTAAAAGCATCATCATCAACCTGGCTTTCACACCGCTCCCCTCTGCGTCAAGAAAGGCGGCAACGTAGTCGGCGCATCAAGCAAGAACGTCGGCGCCGGCGCGGCAGCGGCGGCGGGGATGCCAGCGGTGCCTCGCTCGAGTGACGAGTCAATTTCTGCGAGGAGCGCGGTGTTCGCGGCGAACTAACACAATCCGGTGAGTCGTAACCTTTTTATTTTGATAGTGGTGCTGAATGTTCTCTTGTAAAGCAAAGTGTAGCAAACCGGTTTTCTGAAGTTCGTATTGCAACTAACGTGCGTCTTTCAGGCGTCGGCAACGCTCACATTTATTGTACCGAACAGATTTCGTGCACGGTAGTTATTTACCGGCATTATTTAAATTTGTTATTCTTATCTTGCCAGACGATAGTATGCCGTATGATATAATAGGTTTGGGTATCTTAAACTTAGGTCTGGCCGTAAATCTATCAAGTGCGCGGCTATTAAATCCGGTTGTCTGTTTTAGTGCAATTACAGAAATAGATTTTCGGTCAATCAATACCAATATCTTACCTGCGTTACGAAATTACCTAGTAAGTTTTCGTTTGCTTTTATTGAAGGTTTACCGCAAACGCGTGTGACAACAGGTGAATTACCTAGTCATTCAGCCCGGCGCGTACCGTATATCGCCGTCCCTGTCGTCTGAGTTCACAAGAGCGAGATGTAGTGCCTACTAAACGAACTATTGAATGCGAGCATAGTAAGACAAAGTAGTTCTCCTTTTTCGAGTCCCATAGGTACTACTCGTAGATTATCGTGACGGAGCAAATAGTATGGTGGTCGATTACCGCGAATTTAATGAAAATACGGTTCCGATCGTTTCTCACTGCCGCGTATTGATGACCAAGTAGCTTGTTTGCATGGTGCGAATTTTTTTAACGTGTTTAGATTGGTTTGACAAAATAGCAAAATATGTTTGCAAATTTATTGACAAGTGTATCACTTGTAAAGTTTCAAAGTCTCATTCAGAGAAAGTATCCGCCGAACTTCACTCAATACCAAAACTAGCTGTCCCGTGGCACACGGTGTACGTAGATATTACCGGCAAATTAAGTGGCAAAAATGACCAAAAAGAGTACGTGATAGTTTTGATAGACGCATTCACAAAGCTCGTGCTCTTGTATCACACTATGCGTATTGATACTCCCAGTGCCATTGTAGCTTTAAAGTCTAGTATCTCCTTTTTTTGGTACCCCTACGCGCGTCATAGCAGATCAAGGTCATTGCTTTGCGAGTAAGGATTTTAAAGCATTACGTGATTCACACGGCATTCAGTTGCATTTAATCGCGACAGGTTCGAGTCGTGCGAATAGTCAAGAGGAGTAGTTGAAGGGAATGTTGACCTCTATGGAGACTTCAGATAGGTTGTGGTGAGACGCACTTGAAGAAGTTCAGTTTGCATTTAATTGACAACAATTCACGTGACTAAAGCGAGCCCGCTTGAACTTATGATTGGTCGTGTAGCACAACCTCTAATTTTTTGACTGTTACCGATACTGAAACCAAGACCGATCTTACTAAAGCAAGAGAACAAGCAGCCCACAATTAGTAGTAGTGCTTCTTACGAAAAATGACGATAGAAATAAGGCTAGATTTGATAATTTTGTTCTTGGTGATTTGGTCCTTATTCAAAATGAGGAGAGGAACCAGACCAAACTTGACCCTAAAAACAATGGTCCATTTAAAATTGTAGAAGTACTTGATGGTGATCAACACACGTTGAAATCATTGACCAGTAACAGAACTTATAAGTACGCTCATGATCGCCTAAAAAGAATGCCTCGAAGTTGCATCCCCGATGAATATGACTTAGAAAATAATGATTCTTAGACCGTGTGTTAGATTGTGTTTTAATAGAGAGTTTATTTAAAATGTTTGTGAATTATACCTGCCATTGTTGTTTGATTTGATGGATAAAGTTTTGAATGATTTCATTTTTTAATTTTGTGTTAAAAGTAACGTTGGTAACTGGATTCATTACCTCTTTAGTCTCACTTGTGAGTTGTAGCCGTAGCTCATGCAGTTTCTGTATAGAGTGCGCGGTGCGCATCTGACTCGTGAATGATGTGAATTTTAACGCTGGTGAAGTGTTATAAAATGGTTGTCGCTGGGTAAGTGACAAACCAAATAGTAACGTCAAGTCGCTGGTGAAGTGGCTATGACGATACGTCGCTGGTGAAGTGACGAACCAAATAATTACGTCAAGTCGCTGGTGAAGTGGCTATGACGATACGTTGCTGGTGAAGTGACGAAGCAAATAATTACGTCAAGTCGCTGGTGAAGTGGCTATGACGATACGTCGCTGGTGAAGTGACGAACCAAATAATTACGTCAAGTCGCTGGTGAAGTGGCTATGACGATACGTTGCTGGTGAAGTGACGAACCAAATAATTACGTCAAGTCGCTGGTGAAGTGGCTATGACGATACGTCGCTGGTTAAGTGATTGTGTAAAGCGAAGCCGCTGGTTAAGCGACTGAGCATAGGTTAATGAATTCAGTTCTAACAAAGATCTTTGTCTCAATTTGATGTCAATGAGTATCCGTTTGATTGGAATAATAATGGACTATAAAAATGAAAGTTATGAAGTTGAAAATAATTTTATTTGGTAACTCCATCATTCTTTCCACTTGGGCAGGAAAGGCCGAGAGAATGTGTTACTTTCTTGGTATCGTTTCCATTCCAGGTGAACAACACGAGGACGTGTAAGCCGTCAGAATGGCCGTGTCGGCGCGGCACTATCAGACGTGACGTATAGCGTGACGTTAATCGTCATCTGTCACTCTGACAGCTGTCACAGTGGCAAACGTCAAGCAAGGATCGGGCCTACCTCCCTCCGCCGGCTCGTCTGGGTGCACTTCCGTTTCCGGCAAGGACGAACACACACTTTTTTTCACGAAATAAAACTAAATCCAATTCCATTGCGATAAACGCGTGTTATTTTAATTGTTAAGTGAGTGTGATTGATTAAATCGATATCGAGAAGACGCTGGAGTATTTATTTTGGAAACCCTATCGCCATAGATGACGACACCGACTCTGCATCAGAAAACGTAGCGAACGCCCCTCCGATATGTATTTATTTACAAAAAAAGTATTTAAATATGTCTATCCGTTGTCTAGTACCCATAACACAAGCCTCGTAGCTTAATTTGGGACTAGAGAATTTGTGTGATTGTTGTGAAATATTTAATTATTATTATTGGTTAGCGATTGGCGCCAAGTTCATCAAGAAGTCAGTTGCGCTACTTTTACATGACTTATACAGAATAAATGCATTACTCGTATATAAAATTAATTTTAAGTAGTACTTAATTACAGTTACTATACAGGGTGAATACGAAATCGTGTAATTCCTTTAAACGACATGTTCAGCTGCTTATATAGAACGATTCTGCAAGGGTCATTTGCCCATCAGAAATCACAAGAATAAAAATCAATTTAAGATCGCAGTAGAGAAGATGAGTGCTTACTTAATCATATGATATCATTTAATGAGAAAAAAAAGTAAAAAAAAAAACTACCTATCAAACTAATTCAAAATTATTCTCAATTTATTACGCGCAGTGAACGGTTACCTTTTCAATGACCTTGGATTTCAATGCACTCGGGTCGGGCGTTTGACAGGACGGGAGGTGCGGGCCGCGCGCGCAATGATTAAAACAGTCTTCAGATCTTTCATTTTATGTGTAACTTATCGATACGACTAATGACTAGTTCCTCAGTTAAAAAAGCCACAAAAGACAAACAATACCATAAACTTGCTTGATTCCATTAATTTATCGTCAAGCTAGAGTCCCAAATTGTGATTCGAATCAAGAAACTCATACTGAGAGGCTAGAAAGAACGTCTGTTTTAATGAAATGTGTAATTCCAGCTTGCTTAGTAAAACAATCTCTAAACATTGCTCACTTAAGCTAAACGTAAACTCCTAAATAAACCTAGCAGGAATTAAAAGCTCAGCTCGTGATAAAATAAGACTGATTGATTGAGCACGTAGGTACACCACAGACCAGTCCTAGTCTAGTCACTGAGCACTACCTACCTGTGTTGTTTACACCACAATAAGACAAATGTGTGAGTAATGAACACGATCACTGTACTCCAATGTAAGTAAATCAAAGGGCATTTAAATAACACTTACCACCATAACATAACACATGTCATGTTGTACACTTAACATAAATTAACCTAATTCGACACTTGCAACATACTATCACATCACACGACTCACATTCGTACATTTGGAAATAAAGACTCGCTCATGAATCGTTGCCATTGTTTGTCGTTAACTTGTGTCACTGATATTGTTAGTTTTAATTTCTCATTTTGTTCCTGAGTGAGGCCCTACCCCTAAAGCGTTATTGTCGGATCTACCTAGCACTTCACTCGCACTCATCTGCAGACATGTGCGAGAGGGACGGATAGAGCCGAATGAAGCGTTGTTTAGGAGTAGGCTGTCTGCTCCCAACCCGAAATGAATACGCAAACAAATTTAAATCTTATCTTTTTGCCAGACGGTTGATAGCTCGCCGATATTTGACTCACAAAACTAGGCGCTAATAACGAACATTTTTAGCCACTTTCGCACGTGTTCTTATGGCACGAAGGATAACATTGGGGCTTTTGTCAGTTAATAACAATGGGTTCGAACTCGCTGGAACCTACTATTTCTTTTGTTTTATTTCAAGAAATAAGTAATAAAACAATGCTTTACTGAAAAATAAGAATACTTAGAAGGTTTTTTTACTTGTACAAATGTTTGGTTTGGTAATTGATGTGTAAAAAACTCGAAAAAAGCAGTGAATTAGGTTTCATGATAGGTACCTACCAACTCGATTGCGATAAGCGCAATTACGAATAGTCTCTTTGTTAATCTACAACCACGGGCTTCTCGACTTCTTAGTATTGTTTACATTGAATTCCAACTTTCCCTTCATACTTTTTACCGGCTTAGGACGGTCAAAATTGTCAATAGAAAAAAATACAAACTATTACTCTTAGTATTTTCTACTGAATCTTATTTAGAAATAAGGCTTATCATAATTTTGGCGTATTTAAAAAACGATACACGGGCAGGATAATCAGCTAGGGTAAGGTCTTGGACTGGCTGGAAATGGTAGGGGTGCTGTCCCGATAAGTTCAATAACTTCCAGACGTAGCCCTGACTGACTCTAAACCTCCGTGCCGCCTCCCGTGTGCTTGCCATTGGATTTGCCATAAAAAATCGGCGTATGGCTCGATAAAGTGCCCTAGGGTACACAGGTGCACGGCCACGCGCTTGTGCATGGCCAGGGACGGTTAGTTGGCCGAAATCGAGAAGATTTTGAACCATTCTCAAAATTCGTCGAGCAGATGGCACTTGCGACTCTGGGTATCGAACCCGGAACCACTCCCTAGTCTCGCTCATATTTTGAGTGCGAGAGTACTCAAACACAAGTTCTGCGAGCTCCCGATTCGTGAGCGGCATCGCGATAAATTATGCAACCGATCGAAACAAGTGCAAAATTTGTACTAACATTAGAGTACCTTCACATATCAAAAAAAACCCTATTGCATAGTCCATAAGGTCTTTTCCAAAAAGCCAGTCGGCAAATGTTTGGATAAATGGGTAAGAAACAACTGAAATCACTTTTATTGTAACAGATTCAGCTCGCGATAAAATAAGATCGAATGATTGAGCTCGTACACCACAGACCAGTTCCTAGTCATTGAGCACTACCTACCTGTGTTGTTTACACCAAATAAACTAATCGAAAAAAAAACTTACATGTAGTTCCATGGAATATTCACTTACACAATCATCACCACACGTGCACGTCCTTTTGTGACATACCTTATGAAGAGAAATTACACCACAAAGCACTAGGTATTGTCACAGTATTGCAATAACCTCTAAAACACACAAAATTTACGTCGACTGCGCAAGCGACGCGGGCTTCCGGGTGCAGTGCAATGTCAAACTACGACATGTTAATTAAAATTTCACTAATTGATAATCTCCATTAAACAAAATCTAAGAACGCGAGACGCAACGCGACGTTCCAATCTGCACTACTGCATTCTTCGTACTGAACTTTCACACTGATTATTACTAACAACAACAAACCAGTAACAATTTAAATTTAATTTGAGTTTATGCAAAAAATTGCAAAACTAGCTCTTATTCTCTTGACATAGGATAGTTATGGATGCTATGGCGGCGAAATGCCTTCATGGTAGCACGTGTCGAGGCGGCTGCTTTGTACAAGAGTATTTTTTATTGCAAGGCAATAAAAGTGGTCTTTTATTGCCTTGCAATACTTAAAAGCCTGTGTGTGAGCAAGTGTTTGAAGAAATGAGTAAGATAAGAAACAACTGAAATCACTTTTATTGCCTTGCCATAATTTCGCCTAAAAAATACTCTTGCAAATACTCGTGCCGTCATAAAAGCATTTCGCCGCCAAAGCGTCCATAACTATCCTATGTCAAGGGAATAAGAGTTAATTTTGCTATTTTTTGCATAAACTCAAATTGTTACTGGTTTGTTGTTGTTATTAATAATAAATGTGAAAGCATGCAGTAGTGCAGATTGGAACGTCGCCGCGTCGCGTTGCATCTCGCGTTTTGAGGTTTTGTTTAATGGAGATTATCAGTTAGTGAAATTTTAATTAACATGTCGTTGATGTCGTAGTTTGACATTGCACTGCACCCGGAAGCCCGCGTCGCTTGCGCAGTCGACGTAAATTTTGTGTGTTTTAGAGGTTGTTACAATACTGTAACAATACCTAGTTCATTATTGTTTAGTTAGTGCTGTGTGGTGTATTTTCTTATCATAAGGTATGTCACAAAAGGACGTGCACGTGTGGTGATGATTGTGTAAGTGAATATTCCATGGAACTACATGTAAGTTTTTTTTTCGATTAGTTTATTTGGTGTAAGCAACACAGTAGGTAGTGCTCAGTGACTAGACTAGGGACTGGTCTGTGGTGTACCTACGTGCTCAATCAATCAGTCTTATTTTATCACGAGCTGAGCTTTAATTCCTGCTAGGTTTATTTAGGAGTTTACGTTTAGCTTAAGTGAGCAATGTTTAGAGATTGTTTTACTAAGCAAGCTGGAATTACACATTTCATTAAAACAGACGTTCTTTCTTGCCTCTCAGTATGAGTTTCTTGTTTCGAAACACAATTTGGGACTCTAGCTTGACGATAAATTAATGGAATCAAGCAAGTTTATGGTATTGTTTGTCTTTTGTGGCTTTTTTAACTGAGGAACTAGTCATTAGTCGTATCGATAAGTTACACATAAAAAGAAAGATCTGAAGACTGTTTTGATCATTGCGCGCGCGGCCCGCACCTCGCGTCCTGTCAAACGCCCGAGTGCATTGAAATCCAAGGTCATTGAAAAGGTAACCGTCCACTGCGCGTAATAAATTGAGAATAATTTTGAATTAGTTTGATAGGTAGTTTTTTTTTTACTTTTTTTTCTCATTAAATGATATCATATGATTAAGTAAGCACTCATCTTCTCTACTGCGATCTTAAATTGATTTTTATTCTTGTGATTTCTGATGGGCAAATGACCCTTGCAGAATCGTTCTATATAAGCAGCTGAACATGTCGTTTAAAGGAATTACACGATTTCGTATTCACCCTGTATACTACTCTATTTATCTGGACAACAGTCTGACAACAGACATAATTCAAAGCGAGCGGAGCCGCGGGAACAGCTAGTTGTATAGAATTTTAAATAAATTCAAAATGCAGGCAGACTTAGCATAAACATGACATTATTTACATGTTTTGCTCGCAAAAAACATCGAAGGTACTTTATTTTCCGAATGTTATTGCTGGCCTGAAATTGTCAAGAATTTATCTATTTTTATACATACCTACTTCTTCAGTTTCTAGGAGTAAACATCAAAAAAATATTCAGGCAGGTTACATATTACTTTACAAAAATCTACATTTTACATGAGAAATCACATGAGTGGTTTTGCGAAAACCGGTGTGGGTCGTTTTTTTTTTACTGATGATCAATGTACAGTTGCCAGTTCATCAGGCCTCCATTTTTATTGCAAGATCACAATAATATAATATAATATATTTATCTACGGACATATCATTAGTGCTCTATAATGCGTTCAGAAACCGTAGGAAATGACCAGCATTACTACAACCAATTTTACTATGAGAACTTTCTTATCTGTGGCAGTAGGTAAAATCTGTACTGTAATGTTATAACAGTATAAATTTCTGTAAGGTTATGACTTTAAATTTGGAACAGCTGTCAAAACTAAAGTAGGTCTCTATTCTAGTATCCATTGATATTAAAGCAGTTATCGATATGAAACGTCAAATTCAGTATGTTTTTTTAATCCAAATCGCACGACATATGATCACGAGTGACATGAGGATAGGGACTTCATTCGTTTGTCTATGATATAAAAAAAATCGTCGTGACGGAGGATTGAATTACCCGCCATTACTGTTGTCATTCATTTGTTTGTTGGTTTTTCTTTTTTTGTTACCTCTGAACCCATCTTAGAGTACTTATGATATGTGTGTAGATAAAGTAGTGTATGCAACTGTACATAATTAGGCCTTAAAAAACTCGTGTGATGCTATTATGAAACTCGCTGACGCTCGTTTCATAAAACCACATTCGTGTTTTAAGGCCCCTCATTATGTATCAGTTGCATAAACTACTATTATTAACCATAACGCTCACAAACCTCCGATTCGGTGACGACATCGTACTGTTTGCCAATACTTCTGAAGGTCTCGAGATCATGCTCGAACAGTTGAGATCAGCAAGCCTTGAAGTTGGGCTGAGGATGAATAGGTCAAAGACCGAAGTCATGACAAACGCTACCAAAAACACTGTGGTATTAGATGGGCAGGCGATGCGATACCTTGACGAGTACGCATACTTGGGCCAGATTGTCTCCTTCGGAAACAGGCAGGTTAAAGAAATCGGGCGCCGCATCGATAACGCCTGGAAGAGCTTCTGGTCCATGAAAGCGTATATGAAGGGCAACTTGCCTATATCGCTGAAACGAAAACTCGTCGACACTTGCATTCTGCCCATTCTTACCTACGGGGCGCAAACCTGGTCATGGACTGAAAGTCAAAAGCAAAAACTCAAGGTTTGCCAAAGGGCCATGGAGCGGAGTATATTAAGTATAAAGCGGAGTGATTGGATCCGAAATACTACCATTCGCTCCAGGACCGGTATCGCTGATGTGGGCAACAAAACCGCGAAATTGAAGTGGGAGTGGGCGGGTCACATCTGCAGGATGCATCCAGAGCGGTGGGCCCGAGTCGTCACCAAATGGGATCCTACAGACGGCTATCGCCGAAGATGCAGACCCAAGAAACGATGGTGTGACGACTTGGTCAATACAACACGGGACTGGGAAACGTTGGCAATGGACAGGGACAGGTGGAGAGATTTGGGGGAGGCCTTTGCCCAGCAGTGGGATGATGCAGGCTAATTGAAAATAAAAAATTAACCATAAAGACAAAAACATGTTACATAGAGTTGAGAAAATAATACATAAGCATTTTAAGTGCAGTGTACATAAGAAGAATTTGTGTGCACAAGCGCATTGTTTGCAAATACCGCAGTGTTTACAGTGATGTGTTAGCCAACCGATTGCAGTAAGTATATTCAATTATACGTGTAAAAATAACGAGCAAAAATAACTGAAGGCATGTACCCCCAGAAAGTTCTGATTCTGGGAGCATTATTAGATTAGTAATTGAAATCTTTTTAGTTTTCAGAGAAATTTTCGTTAGTATATGAAATTTTCTTCTTCTTCTTTTTATTTTATGGCGACAATTCAGTGTTGATGGAGGTGGTGTTGTCTCACGTTAAATGCATTTTTAAAACCATCTTGTACATCTCTGGTTTTCTGTTAAGCCTTTAACAAAATTCCGCAACCGGCAGGGACAGTCAAAGACTCGCAGGCTCCTGTATGGCCCATTCTGCGGGGATCGAAGCCTCGTACTTGTGTAGCGGTAAAAGATCATTGCACATAAAATTGTTTCCAGAATCAGCAGAGCTAAATTCGACCAAAATTCTATATCATCCGATTTTTTTGATAAAATCCAGGGTGACTTTAAACCTGCCGAGCCTAATAGGCTGGATGAATGTTTGGGCCGAGGGCTCTAAATCAATACGCGAAATATGTACTATTAATGGTCCTTTGTCGAGGTTTGCTTAGGATTTAAGTGCAATAACAATCAACGGATGAATAACGGTAACGATTCGGTTTGCGGGCTCCGCTGGCTCATCGTGTTCGAGACGGCGTTTTGTAGCCGTATGAGAGAAAACAACCGGGGACAAATCTACATCTAGTTTCAAAGGTGATGAGCCCGGTCCGGAGAATCGGGCGGCGGTAGGAGTGTTATTTTTCATTTTAATAAAACTTACTAGGTGACAAGAGGTTGCAATTTTACCCCCACCAAATTTTAAAAATAAAAAGCTACCGCATTTTTCAAAACTTCGCCTATTGGTGTGCCAGCAGTGCTCGATTTCGCGCATGGCCTCCCAATTGTTGCGGTTGCCTATTAGGTCTTAGTGTTAGATTGGATCAAGATTCTTCGTTTGTATTGCGTTGCATCTAGCATCTTTGATCTTGCAATAGACGGAGAGACTGCGAGGACAGTTATGAGTTAGAAAGTGACGACGTTGGCACATTTTTTGGCCAGTCTAGATTTGGGTTATTCACTTAGTATCCCGATCCGCGTGGCTCCCGTCCCGGGAACCCTTAATATGAATTTTAATTGAGTTCATCGAGATAACATAAATAAGGGTTGTCTGGGAAAGGGGCCTCGGGGATCGGGGTACTCAGGCATAATAACCCGTAGATTTTAGTCGTACCATTTTAAATTTCCGAATGAACTAATCGTCTTTAAATATAAAGCACTACTCCCTGAGCCGTTGTCTGTAGTTTCGGGTGTAGCCATCCCTGCACTGTTACAAGTTTTACCGCGCGAGCGAATCTGCTGGCTAGACCCGAAAAATACGATGGAATTACGGCCTCTAAACCGACTATGGATATGCATAAAAATATTGTTCTACAAACGACAAAACTACAACATAAAATTTTCGACTTTTTACAATAACACAGTAAAGACTATGACGCAAGTTTAGTGACGTTATGAGGATTCTAGAAGGTGAAATATGTTTATCTACTGAATATTTTAAACAACAACTGTGCCGCAAGGTCAATGTGAACGTCTTTGTATCCTTGTTACAAACTTAGATTTATCATCCATTTCTCATTTACCCCATTTATCAAGTAGATAAGTAAATTATTTATTAGACACACAATACAACGTAGGGATACACAGTGTGTCATAGAAGGCTCCGCTCCGTACACGTATATGCCATGTATGTAGTTACATGTAAATGTATATACCTCGATTTCATCCCTTTGGCATTCAATATCCAATGTACCGGAAACAGTTTACATAGGTACATATTTTGATTCGATAGATAGAGAACTCTAAATGCACATTGCAAAGAGAGAGTACAAAACTTAACATACACAGAATAATGCACAGTTTATCGTTAAGAGCGATCTTTTCCAGACAACCTTCGGCTTTAGGATATTGTTATTTATTATTTAATTATTTTATTTACTACTATTTAGTTGCAATAACGCCTTTACTACAAGTAATTAAGATAACGCAGTGTACCCTGACGTGTTGTCGTGTGTTATGTCTTTTTTTTAAACTTGTCTGTAATGCAATGTATCTCAAGAGTTGAGCTTCATGTAGACGATACTGGAACCACAGCGGCGCCGGACCGAAATCGCGCGTACCCGAAATATTGTAATCCGTAGAGAACGCGCATATCCGTATCCGGAATCCGTAAATAGCGTGCTGAAGAGCCGGATCGACGACGCATACTCATCATCTCTGTAAACATGCGGTCTTGGGACGGCTCCGGTGCGGTTTCGGTGTCGTCTACATGAAGCCTTAATCTATCTATTGATAGCTCAGGTCAAAAAGGAATGTTGATCTTCGTAAGTAAAACCAGTCTTGTAATTTTTAAACACTTTTATTCTACAAACACTTGATTTATATTATAACACAGCTCTAGAACATTGACTAGTTCATTAGCAACGACCGCCTTCTACCAGAGTCGATACTCTAATGATCCCCCCCGTCGGTATCGCTCACTTCAAACATCGGTTACCCCCGCCATTTTTACGAGTTTCACATTAAAGACACTGGGGGCGCTACTTGTTTCCCGGATGGCCGGAGTGAGCGATTCCGAATAAAATATTATAAGGATTTATTTTGACTTTAAAAATTATTAGTTACATATATCATTAAAATTATATTTGAAAATATACTATTACTGAATTTATTATTTGTTCAAATAAAAAAGTCCAGAAATGGGTTATTCATTCAAATAATGCTTACACTATCTATATCTCCTTCCTTTTTCAGGTAGCCTCGTCGTTTCTTCTCCTGGCGCGGCTGGCACGTCCCAGGACGTTCCAGCCCAGGCCGGCTGTCCCTCGCCGTAATGCTGATTCACTGGCCTGGTCTGGTCACTGGAAGTCGAACGCCGTCCCTTCTTCTCGCTGTCGTAAGTGATACAAATGAGTTTTTGTTATCTGTCGACTATGTCCAGCTTACTGTAAGCCGCGTCACATAAAAAGAACGCTGGAGAGAAGGAGTTTGTGCGTGGGAGCAGTCGCTATCTCACTTGCTTGCGCCTGCGCAGACGTGCGGCGCGCGAAATGCTCGCTCCCCCCCCCCCCCACTTCAAACCACCGATGAGACCCGTGTTTCTTCTAGTGCGTAGGTGAATGTTCGCGTTCTTTTTATCTGACGCGGCTAGTATACCTACTTCAACGTTGGTGCCATTTTAGAGGCCCTGGGTTTGAATCCCAGGTCGAGCCAAAATTGTTTCTGAGATTTTCCATCATGAATTTCTCAAAAACAGCTCGGAGTCGGGAAGTTGGCGGTGTAATCCCGTTCCTCGGAACGGCACGCCTGAACTTCCTCCGGTCATGTCGGATTGCCGTCTCACCGAACTTTGAAAGTGATGGAACAGTGGGTGCACCTGTGTATTGCGCTCAAACTAAACTTGTGCACTATAATATCTCCTGGTGGTCGAAATCGGCTAGAAGAAATATAATAACTTCAACGTTACTTCGCGTGGCGCTGGATCATCACGGGACTGATGTTCCTTGCCGTGATACGGTCCCAAAATCGCTTCTAGCTATGGTGAGAGCAACTTAAAAGAGTAAAGAAGCCGCGTCCTTAGATCAAACCTGAACAGAAGAAGATACGGTATGTCCTTACAATCGTCACAACCACGGCTACAGTTACACCAACCGACATAATAGTATAGACTCTAATAGTAAATCTGGACCTCACAGCACTGACAAGAGCGGAGTAGCAGGTCCATTGCACTCGGTTTAGTAGGACCATGCGCGACAAGCTCTAACCGTATCTCCCTCTTTTTGGATTGATCTAAGACCGCGTCAGGAAAAAGAATGGTGTCTCTAATGGCACTGACATCATATGTCGCTGAGTACGTTGATAACTTTTATTATATTTATATTCTGTGTCAAGTGCATGTCGGACCACGCATAAAGTATACGTATACGTGACACTCACGCCCAATGTCTATTTAAGCCTAATCTTTGCAGAACCAATGCTGGAAAACGTGCACCACTTCAACGTTTAATGAAGTCCTATGATATGTATTTCTCAGATGTCGATTTGTTTAAGCTTACATCCACGGCATTTAAAAAACAAGTAAAACTCAAACTACATGAAATAAATAATATCTAAGTGTCTAAAATAGTTTAATAATATACTTCCATCAAATCTTTTTTGCAGTTCTGGCTAGAGTAATATCTACCTATATATATACTTAAATTAATTCATTATAGCTAACTTATGTAACTTGTTTTTCCGGAGTGATCTCATTGAAACCTACACATAATTTTTCGTTTATTTAACTTATTAGGTTGGTATAAAAATAGAGGCTAAAATCTTTACATGTACCTAAGAAGGGGATAATGGTGCTGGTTGTACAATAAGTAATATTAATGTAAAACAGTTTGTAACCTGAATTGTAAATAAAGTAGGGTTCCGTAGTCAATTTTGGCACCGCGCTAAATAAAGCTGATAAAAAAGTGTTGTATGGAAACCCTATCTTATTTTCATAGTTCTTTTCAACGATACAGACAAGGGGTTGCACTCAAAAAATAATTCACCCCCCCCCCCCCCTTTACATGTATAGGGAGGTAAGGGGTAATTTAAATTTTTCGTATTTTTAAAAATGAGATCTATATGTGAAGTATTCTCGAACCAAGTTACATGCAAATCAGTCCATAAACGTACAAGATATTCTGCTGTGACAGACTAGGACGGACTGAACGATCTTAAAAGGGTTCCTTGTCGAACCCTAAAAATCAATTAGTGACGACAGCTCTTTTGACCTTCCCTTGTGTGTCATTGAATAAAAAACCCCAAATAGTAACGAACCGTGTTTATGTAGGGTTCTGCGTTTTATTTTAATGATAAGTAGGTATCTATTATGATAACGCTTACAAAAAATATCAAACCAATAGTCTTTATTATAACTAACTTCATAACTTTATATAAATAATCATTTAATAAACGGGTCCCTTGCGAGTACGCCTGCATAATATAGAATTCCCATGGGTCAGAAAGGTTTTTTGGAAATGATTGCTCCTCGCGATAAAACACTTCGAGAGGAATAGTTCTTAAACCGTTTTCGCAGCGCACGCAACGGAAGCCCTCAAGGATGAATTATTTTCCTCGTTTTTTTCACATTTTCTATTATATCTTCGCTCCTAATAGTTGCAGCGCGATGTTATATAGCCTAAAGCCTTCCTCGATAAATAGTTTATTCAACACAAAAATATTTTTTCAATTCGAACTAGTAGTTCCTGAGATTAGCGCGTTCAAACAAACAAACAAACTCTTCAGCTTTATAATATTTGTAAAGATTGTTTTAGCTATACTATAGCTAAAAAAAATTAAAAAAACAATTTCAATTGTTTTAGCTACAGAATAGCTAAAAGAATTCAAAAAATGGTTCCGTAGTTCTAAAGAACACGAGCTTTGTTGATTAGGTATTAATATTATAATTTTTTGTAATTTTTTGTTTTAATATTCGTGTAAAATGGCTTGTTACATGTCAAATATAATACGTTGTTCAGTATGTTCTATAGGTTCACATAGATATGAAGGGTTTTCATCTTGTACTAGTTTTCCTTTGGTTAGCTGTGGGCGCCAAGTCTCAAGATGAGGGTAAGTATTTAATTTAATAATACATATTAAATATAACTTCCAAGCAAGTAAATGCTTTAAACGGTCAGTAAAATTTTTGCTAGTTAAAACTAATTTATTATGATTGTTAATAGTAATCTTTTCATCCCACCATCTCGGAAAGAGTATTTTTGCTCTTCAATATCTGAGTGCAATAGCCGTTTTTATTCTCTAAAGGATAAAGTAATAAAGTCGTCTTTTTAACAGGCTTTTATAAGATCGGGTGTATGTATGTATGTATGAATGTATGTATTTTTAGGAATTTTTGAGCTCAATTTTCACCAACTTCCAGAAATTGGATTAATTTGAAAATTTGCAGGGCAGGTATCCACGTGGCCAAGTGAAGCCGTGTGAAGGAAGCTCCTCAGAACATGGCAGGATCCTTGTCTATAAACATTATGCGAAGTCTTTCAAAGGACAAGTTGATTAAGTTTATGATGAATTGAAAATGCTAAGTTCACAGCATCCGACATGGTCGGAAGTGTCCAAAATTTTGGTTATTTCTTAGTTCTAAGTAAACTCCAATAAATCAGTACTTTCAAGACATGTAAGTGACCCTAGTTAATATAAACTTAAACTTTTGTCGACTTACACTGGAGTGACAATATATTGATTAACTGGCTTCCATTCGAAGACATACGCCAGCGGGCCTAGTATGCACAGCAAAATATACCTACCTATCGTTATCACGCCAAGTCATGCGTAATTTGTATGGCCGTATCGTTTTATCGACTGTTGCTAACATGTCAGGCTAAGAAGTCTTCATCATCATCATTCATTATCACCGTCATCATCATGCCCCAGTCGGCGACGGCTGTTACACCCAACAGCCAAGTGTTTTTTCCTTGGAACACAAAACCTTCATTCACTTTTTCCGTGAAACACAATGGTTGTCAAAACATTCAGCTGCATATCAGCTGCTTAGAACAGGCAGAGCGCGCTTGATGTTATAATAATAACGACATCATTGTCTCGTGAAATTGTAAGTGGGATATTTAGTCAAGAACTAACTGCTAACATTAAACATGTGGCACCAGAACTTCTCTCTTCAAACTTTGCTGTCTCCACCAATCACGGCGCTCCATAAAGGACTGTCACCATAGTTCCACCATGTCACAGATTATCCTAGGACATGGAGATACCTCTGTAACTCCTACGAGTTATCCTGAAAATAAATAGCTTGGTAGAATAGACAAAATGTATGATCCTTGGATAAGCTAAACAAGAAGATATTAGGTGTCCCAAAAAGTGCAGTGTCAAACGAGAGCCAAATAATACTTTCTTCGCGAATTTTTGCAGTTTTCAAATTATGAGTATTTTAAGTATTTTCCAAAACCTTTTTTAATTAAAATAAATGATTTAAACGTAGAAAATATATTTTATCCTTCAGGGCGGAATATTCTGAAAGTGTCTTTAATACCTTGCAGTTATTCTATCTGAACTTAAATTTAAACCCATTAATATTTTATTATCTACAGAGTTAAGTTTCCGCATAACTCATCCAAACTGCTTTTTGAAAGTAAGTACTGGACTCAAGCTGAAAAAGAGAATTATTTTGCTTTAAATTTCCACTAAACGACGCCAGCGCAGGATTCAAAATACATCCAACTGTAATCACCTGAAAAAGCTAGAACTGGAAGTCGCAGGACTTACAATATCTACAACTCACAACGTGACACAGAAGATGCACCCGGAATCACAACACTGACACCAACAAACACTCGACGCGTTTCGCCACTACACGTGGCATCCTCAGGAGATGTTTTCGCTTCGACAGACTGCGAGCGACTCGTTAAAATCAGAGGCACCAACTTGTAACTCAGTGGGGTTTTCTGTGAATATACAGCAGGTTTTATATGTTCAGAAAAGTGGAGATATGTGACGAACACCTGCACCAGTATCACCGAGTTGGTCATTAAGCTGCCACTTACATTCGATAAGATCTGGAACAAAAAAACGTCATGTAAAGTAAGATGATGACGAAGTAAAATTCCAATCTGGCATGACTTACTGAACAGCAAAAATCAAATCAAAAACCGAAAAACTCAGTTGAACTGGCGCACGATGATTCATCATCATATATCCCACTGCTGGGCACAGGCCTCACCTCAACTAGGATATTCATGAGATACAACTTGGTGTGGTGACGGTTTGCGTAGTCCTATTAATAGTTCCCCTTTACCTTTTCCAAGAAAAAATCTCACCTGTTCTAAGGAGTGTGGGTTGTTCACATACACAATGCTTAACGCTATGATGGCGTGAAGTTTAGACGACCATTCTGGTGTAATGGTTAAGAAGTTGACTATTAACCTCTTGGTCGCGGGTTCGATCCCTGCACTGTACAAACACTTGTGTGCATGAACATGTCTGTTTGTACTGGTCTGGGTGTAATTTGTATTTATTTAAGTTTATTTGTAATACCACTGTTGATTCTGATATCTGTAACACAAGTGCTTAAGCCACTTACCACGGAGTCAGATCAATGTATGTGATGTTGTTGTATATTTATTTAAAAAAAACTGACTGCCTCGTTGGTATATTGGCAAAGTTTCTGCCTTACACCCGAGAGGTCTTGGGTTCGAATCCCAGGTCGAGCCAAAATTGTTTCTGAGATTTTCTGTCATGAATTTCTCAAAACCAGCTCGGAGTCGGGAAGTTGGCGGTGTTACACCCCCGTGCCTCGGAAAGCACGTTAAGCCGTTGGTCCTGCGCCTGATCTCTCTCCGGTCATGTCGGATTGCCGTCTCACCGAACTTTGAGAGTGATGGAACAGTGAGTGCACCTGTGTATTGCGCTCACACTTGTGCACTATAATATATCCTGCGTAGTTGGCTAATCTCTGTTGACATTGGCCGCCGTGGTCGAAATCGGCCAGGAGGACTATATATATATATAAAAATATACAGAATTGATTCTACCGTGAGAATCCTGAAAACAAACCCTACGTTTCAGGATTCAATTCGGTTGGAAAAGAATATGACCAAGTCTATCGCAATCCTGTCGTAGAGCTTCTATCAAGTTTTTGTACCTTAGTTAGTTCTAGCTAACAGAACAGCTATTCTGTCAATTCCATGCAATTTCGTCGCTTCTTCGGCGGCTTTTGCAATTGTCTTGGGTCTGCTAACTTACCTACCTACACCCATGAATGGGCGCTAGCTTCGCCAACTTCAGATCTGAATGCTCATTCGTAGAAGTCGATGCCAGTTCGTCTCCTAGCTGACCAAAACTAGAGCAGTTGAATTCTTGAAATCAAACTGTTTATGAATTATCTTTATATATTTGGTATTTGTGTAAAAGCATTCCTTTCCCGGCAGCCTGTGTCCCGACGCTAGGGATTAAAAATGGTACCGGCTTAAAGATCTCGGCGAGCAGACTGGGCTAACACTCAAACATTTGTGCGAACTTCAACGCGGACGTTGCGGGCGGCCGCTAGTCATATTATAATGTACACATTATGCACTATGTACTTGGCAATTAAAGCGTAGTGGGATGTAATTTCATACCAGTCTGTACTTAAAACGCTGGCAGGTCATATGCCGCAAAAGTACCCTAGGCTTAATCATCAAGATGGCGCTATAAATTCCGCAACGCACAACATGCAAATAAAGACTTTATGACTTTTTCATTTAGGCATCTGTAATACGCGTCCAATATATGCAATCCAATTGAAATAAAATAAACTCAAGACAAGAAAAAACAACGTTCTATTATTCTATTATTTCTTTCAGTCAAAATACATCTAATGACACCTTAATATTTACAGAAATATACAGAAGACGGAAAACCATTCCACCGCACACTCATTCGCCGCCAATACTGCGTAAGGTCGCGATGCCCGTCCGAAGAGCGCAACGCTTCTCTACGCTTCGAACGCTGCGCAGCGCTCGAGCGCTTCGCACACACACAAATCCTGACCCGGTCGTGAGTTCGGTTGAAAAATAAATCCTAGGTTAGGATTTCTACCTACCTACCTACCCACGACTGGGTCACGATGTCGGGTCTGGTTCGGAATAAACCCCTAAAAACGCTGCACTACTGCCGAAGTGCTGTAAACGGAAATCGAGTGTGCAACTAGAGCCAATCTAGCTCCGCACGCCTAGTCTAGTCTAGCTCCGCACATTGAAAAATGCAGCCAGGGACTCTGCTTACTCTGCTCCGCTGCCTCGCTCCACTTTAATGAACAGACACAGCCAGTGTAACTCCGCTCTGCCATACCACGGATCTCCACTCCGCACCCTCACCGGGCACCGGTGTACAGGCACACTAAGGAGGGAAGATCGTCTTTTAAACTCCCAACACATTTCTGAATTAAATATAAATAAATATATACAACAACATCACATACATTAATCTGACTCCGTGGTAAGTAGCTTAAACACTTTTGTTACAGATATCAGAATCAACAGTGGTATTAAATAAACTCAAATAAACACATAACACCCAGACCAGTACAAACAGGCATGTTCATGTACACAAAGGCATGTACAGTGCGGGGATCGCATCCGCGACCAAGAGGTTAATAGTCAACTTATTGACAATTACACCAAAGTGGTCGTCAATTCGACTCGACCAAAATTATTTTCTTATTTTTAGTATCCAAGACTTGTTTCTGTCAAACAATTTACGTTATATCTATTAATACCTATGAAGGCTGCAGTCGGTTCCTAGCGACCGGCGCGACTGCGACGCGAGACCGCGACTAGTGGTGTCACGCGACTCCCTTTTGCAGTGTGTCAATTTCGTCGAAAACTGGCTCGCGTGACGTCAGGGATCGCGGTCACGCGTCGCGGTCTCGCCGGTCGCTAGGAACCGTTAAGCTGACAAGCATAACTTGTTTATATGATCTAAGCACGCAAAAGAGCTTCAGCTTAAGTAACTAAAAAGTCTTTACATGGAAGATAGGGTTAAAACAGTATTACAGAACACGTTTGTACATCACGAACATTTTTGTCCGTCTGTCTGATTATCTGTTTGTCGGTTTATTTGAATGCGCATAACATAAAGAATTTGAATAAATAAATAAATAAATATTTCACAACAATCACACCAATTCTCTACTCCCAAATTAAGCTACGAGGCTTGTGTTATGGGACAAATAATAACAATTAGAAAAAATAATTGAGTACCTACCTACAAAGTACCTACCTCTAAGGAGCTTTCAGAACTCGGGTTATGAAATAAAGAAAGTACCACAAACACCTGGTTAGGGTTACGAGACAGCCAGGACAACTACACCACAGAAGTCGTCATACGAAAACATTAACAATAATAATTTAGCATAAACATGACATTTTTTTGTACCTATGTCCTCGTTTTACTTGCAAAATAAAGTCTAAATAGGTACATTACTTCCTTATGTAAGACAGCAGTCTTCGAAAGTTATTTCTGGCGTGAAGATGACAAAAATATTTATTTTATTCCTACTGCTTCCGTTTTTAGGAGTAAACACCAAAAAATATACAGGTAAAACTATTGTTATAATTACTTGTCATCACAAAAATCCACATTTTACATAAGAAATGACGAGACTGTTTTTTAGTGATAACCACTGTACCACTTACCATTACACTAACCATAGTTAGTGTTTTTGCTATTCATGTATACGTTTTCAAAAACAAGCAAAAAAATCTAAAGGGATTCTGGGAGCATGGTTTTAAAGCATTTCAGTTTTCATACAAATTTTAAGTGACAACCTTCATAGGTGTCAAATAATCCAATACCTTCCTTACCAACACATTTTGCGATTCATTTTTATGTTATAGAGTAGCGGACCCCGCAGACGTTGTCCTGCCCGTTGTTTTTTTTTTTCTTCGAAAAACCATCTCCGTACTTTAAGGAATATCATAAAAAAAGAATTGGCCAAATTGGTCCAGGCGTTCTTGAGTTATGCGCTTACCACCACATTTTGCGATTTATTTTTATGTTGAAGATTGTTGATTTTTTTAATTACTCAGTTTAATTTATGTGAGAAATTATTTCCTTTAAATTTGGTCATTTTCTTTCGTATATCCCTATTTATTTATTTGCCAGGAACATCCATTCAGCGGAAGCGTAGCGGAATCTTTTATTCTCATTTCCTCATAAGGATTGTACCTTTAAAAAATCTCATAAAATATGAGAGTTACTAGTTTTTTAATAGTTTATATTGTAGACCCGCTTTTTACCCAACCGGTACCACCAGTTAGCTTTAAAATAAATTATTTATTAAATAATTAATTTTAATCATTTCTATCCCAGTGATTTTTGCCGATAGCGGCACAAAATTTGCTTAAAGATGAACACAAAGTAGGTGAGCGGGTGACCCACACTACTAGTGTAAATCGAAATCCAGAGGCCTGTAAAAACTAGATAGAACAATGTAAAGAATTAACAAACTAACCGATTGGGGGCTGAGCGGATATCAATTCTATGTGCGTACTATATCCAGACGCCTTTTGGTGACCAATCTCAACTTCTTTTTATCGTGTCGACCTAGGCATACTTATTTTTTGAAGACCAAAACTCAGCCACCGTCAAAGCATTGTCAGTTAGTGGCCTTGTAGAGGTCCTCGCATGTACAGGTGCTGGGACCCGCAGAGCAGGACAACAGATGTGCCATTGTCAGGGAAAAAAAACCGCACAGGCATGCGCTTTCCGAGCTGTAGCCCCATCTTTGCACGTTCTCCCTTATGGGCCTACTTGGTGCCGTAGTCTGTTTAAGGACTTGCAAGTTGCCCAAGGAAGATCATGTCCAGGAGGGAGTCGTTCCGCCTGCTCGACGCACCAGTCTGTGGGTTGCCTCTCCTTCCATAATTCCAGACAGGCGTCTTTGGCATCCCCGTACAGAGGAAGGACGGGACTTCTTTCAGGAAGCTGTGGCGGCTTTTAAGCCTTTGTGTCACTGTGATGGTGTAAGGGGTGCCGCGGGTCGCTTTCCTTTTTATACCGCTCCAAAGAGTCACGTCTCTGCGGATGTCCGAGGGAGCAAGACCGGCCAGCAGAAACCAACGGGAGTTGATTTGAGACCGCCCTTTATAATTCGGCATGTGTCATTAAGTGCTGCATCCATTTAGTGTGTGTGAGCTGAGTGGCTCCGGACCGGTCTGGCGTATTTGCCAACCGAAAAAGAAAGGGCTAGAACGGTCCCTCACTTAGAAGAAGTTAGGCGTCGCAGAAGGTTGTTCCGGGTGTTCACTTTCTGCTTGGTGTTAGTGCAGTTTTGCTTGTATGTTAAATCTCTGTCTAACGTTATACACAGATATTTTGGGTTAGAGCAGTGAACAATCGAAATACCCTCCCAGCGGATATCCAGTTGCCGTCGCCCTTCCCGATTACGCAGGTGAAAAACGCAAGATTGAATCTAAGGGGGATTTGGTCGCAAGAAATTTTGTTTGTCAAGTAATAGCAAATTTCTTTCGACTTCCTCAAAGGACAGCGCTTGGGAATTCAGTGCCAAATCGTATAGTATAAAGCATCTAGGATGTGGCGCAACAGGCTGATCGTTTGTGTAAATAAATATAGCATCGGTGCTAGCACGCTACCCCGAGGGCGGCCATTCTTAAGGGGTCTCCAACGGCTTTTCTCTGATAGAAGGTGAACTTGGAAACGCCTATCGAATTAATTTTCTTCTCCACTTGTCCCTTGCCGGGAATTCGGCTTCGGACACGGAGGTGTCTGTCGCTCGCGAAAGGGGGCCCGAGACGGCGTTGCGCGTGTTCCCGCACGCCGTCTGTTCTTTATGCGACGGGGTCGCGTTTCTCCCTCGCGCAACCAGTACCAAGTACAAGTAACCAGTCGGCTGAGTCTGGGGTTGCGGTGAATGCCTCTCGGCCTACGGTGAATCCCCCACGTCCCCGATTCATATGGCACTGTAGGGGACCCTCAGGTTTTTAGTGGGTAGGTGGGTTCTCTCTCTGAGGCCTGGAGTCCCACATAAGCCCCAGCTGCCCCTGCGGCTGGTGGGTATGCGTAACAGCATTTCCCTGACGTTAAAAAAAAAGGTTCAGAGATTGGTTGCAGCAAGATTTCCCAGGCCGGAAACCAGCTTATTCGGGTATGAGCTGTGGGTCTATGCTACCTAGGCGGTTCTGTAATAATTTCTCTAGCAGATTGTAGCAAGGATACAGTAAATACACTCGGCGGTAGCTTTCGGAGTCGTTGGTCGTAGGCCTCTTAGGTTTTATTAAAGCTATCACCTTAGCCTTTAGCAAAAGACGAGGAATTCGCGCAGAATCTAGACACTGGTTAATCTCAACTGAGGTCAGTCAACTGGGGCAAGAAATATTATAGTGCACGAGTGTGAGCGCAATACACAGGCACAGATATAATAACACACACAGGTGCACTCACTGTTCCATCACTCTCAAAGTTCGGCAAGACGGTAATCCGACAAGACCGGAGAGAGATTAGACGCAAGACCAACGACGACTTCGCGTTAGAGAAATTCATGAAGAAAGTCTCAATTTCACTTTCATTTCTGACCCAGGACCTGTAAATCAGAAAATTCGCCACTACACTATACTTGGTTTGCGATAAGGTGTAAGGGGGCTAGATGTCGTTATTCTAAGGCAAGTTCGATCACCTAAATATTAGAAATTAATTTATTTGTTAATTTCAGACGAGGATTTGGTCAAACTTCCTAAGCTTTACCACTTGGACGACTACGAGCGATGCCTGAAGAGGAGGGACGGGCTCTACTGCCTCGGCGAGTTCGACCTCTACAGCGACGTGCAACCGAACCCACTCTATGACTTAATAAAGGTAGGTACCAATGTTAAACACAAAACGCTTGTCATTGATTAATGAGAGCCTTGATTGAGGCCTTCAAACTGCAACCTCTGCGTCAGATAGAGGGTCAGGTGTTGTTCTACGTGAGCGCAGCAAAGTGACAAGTACGCGACGTGATGCGAACAAATTTGTGACAATTGCGCTTCGTCATAAGACAGAATCAGAGTCCTACTCTGTCGTAGATAGACGTACATTTGATATTGTCGCATATGTCGCTTATTTTACAGTACTCACGTAGAACAACGCCTAAAGATTTGTAATGGTCGTTGTACGTCACTCCTGCAAAGCTACAGCCTTAATGCTTATAGCAAGGGTCTACTTCCTAACCAGCGCAATAAATTTTACAAATCTAAGTTATATTGAATACCTAAAGTCACCTAATCTCATCAGCCTATATACAACTCAATGCTGGGCACAGAGGCGTTTCGTTCGCATTTTCAATTTTTATCAGCGCGTTCGCTCGCACGGTCAAGCTTGTAAGACGGACAGGGATGGCTACATTCGAAAATTCGGACATCGGCTCATAGAGTAGATCGGCAGGCCTCACCTCAACAATGAGGTCGTACGAGCCATACTCCACCACGCGGGCTCAGTGCGGATTGGTGGAGGAATCGTGTGTAATCATAACCGTTTTGTAGTACTGCAAACACAGGGACCCTGCCAATGTCCTTTAAATTGTGTGCGTAATTACATACGATATTCCCACTGTCATTTATTATTTCCAGGATGTATCTGAAGACGTTATTCGTTTCAATAGAACGAAATTAAACCGGGGCTACTGCCTGCCGACGCGATGCCCGGGCGGCGAAGCGAACGCGACGGCGCGCTTCGAGCGCTGCGTGGACGACATGGTCCGTCGCCGCTCGCTGCGCGCGCGCCTGCGCACGCTGCACTACTGCCGCGCGCGCGGGGAACGATTGCCGGGACACGACACTAACGACATTTCTCATACGGTCTTACTTTACATCGTGTACGTTATACTGTTCATGAATGCGCTTGGAACAGCGTACGATTTGAAAATGGGGCCAGCAAAGGACAGTATGTGTATTTTTTATGATTGAGGTTATTTTTAAGGGTGTTTGTTTATCATTTAACGGAAGCGAGGTCGGTTTTTCATTTTGTAACTGTACTCAGAAATATCACACAAATACTGAAATCCATAATCATTGTAGAATGTAAAATTAAGAAATAGTCCATTAGTAGGATAGTTACAGTGACTTCGCAAATAAATTGATTATCAAAAATCTTGGATCGCCTTATGTATGGGCGGTACACGTACTATGAGAGAAAACAGCAGAAAATTTCAGAGTTCGTTATGTTTTTCGGACTGATTCGACACAAATCTGATTTTTTTTTTAGAAAATCCGTACCTGATGATGTTCTCCCTTCGAGTCAACTCCAAGATACTTTTTGACTTTAGAGAAGTAAACGACCCGCGCAAGGCTGGTATCGATGCTATGGATGGATTCAAGTAAGTACCTAAACATTATTTCTTTCTATGGCTCTTTAGCAAATCTTGAGTTTGGATTTCAGACTTTTAGTCAAATATGTACTTAATTCATCGAATATTCAAGTATATAAGTTCCACTGATACGAACCAAGCGCTTCGTATCTACATTCCTGATGCGCACTGCAAAAGAGTGGAACTCACTACCTGCGTCAGTGTTTCCCTGCAATTACAACCTAGAAATCTTCAAAGCTAGAGTGAGCAAGCATCTTCTAGGTGTGCTCGCTCCATCGTAGACTCAGTCTTTGCTTCGTTCGGGCTTAGTCTTGGGTCAAGAGCAAACCAATCCCAAATTAAAAAAAAAGAATATTTTTTGGTCTAGTTTCACCTCCTTTCGGGATTGCACTTTATGCAGGGACACATTGTATACGCTTTTAAGGTCCAGAAACTCTTCCATTTTATAGGTATTGTCGATGCGAAGCTCGATCTCTTTATAATGCCTGGTTTTCCCTGGGCTAAAGTTTACGCAGGCACCGGTTATTGGTTTGATTTGATGATTTCAGGGGTTTCATGCTCACGGGAATCGTGATGGCACATTGTATAGAAGTCGTCGGTGTAACATGGCTGTACAACATAGAAGCTTACGAAAAGGTACTATTCAGAATCAGTATTTAGTAGTTAAGTTAAGTATTTATCTTGCTGTAATATTTTAATAAATTAATTTCAGATTTTAGCTACGATTGGACCTATGTTTGGAGCTTTGACCACTGTTACCCAATACTTCATATTTTTTGCAATCTTTGCAAGCACGCTAGAAGAACTGGAAAAATCTAATAAGGAGAATTTACATTTGGCAAAAATACCACTACGCTTTCTGCAAAAAATAATCAGGTTAGTGTTTTCTGTAGAAGTGGGGGGGGGGGGGGACCTTCCACCCCGGGCCCTAATGTTGGGTTAACCGATTTATTTATTTATTATTATAAAGACACAAAACAGGTTACAATCAGGTTAGGTAATTAAATATGATGACACAAGTAAACGTTTGCGCTAGATTACAACCCAAAACATGCATCTGAGTGAAGTTAGATCATATTTTTATATATTAACTAGCTGACCCGGCAAACGTTGTTTTGCCATATAAATTATTGTGGACAACCCTTATCACTTAGGGATATGAAAAATTGATGTTGGTCGATTCTCAGACCTACTCAATATGCTTACATAAATTCATAAGAATCAGTCAAGGCGTTTGGGAGGAGTACGGGAACGAACACTGTGACACGAGAATTTTATATATAGAGATTATTTAATGAAATTGTTGACATTAGAACGATAATAAAATTGTTTGATGTTACGTTTTT
This sequence comes from Pyrausta despicata, assembly GCA_963921415.1. Taxonomy (NCBI): domain Eukaryota; kingdom Metazoa; phylum Arthropoda; class Insecta; order Lepidoptera; family Crambidae; genus Pyrausta; species Pyrausta despicata. The sequence continues at coordinate 10,274,768 of OY992865.1, read as the reverse complement.
CGTACTATAAGCGTTCTCCCATGGCTACAGATAAGGTAAAATTGTACAAGTTCAGTGCCAATTTATGCACAAGATGAATAATACAACTGGCCCTACGCATTTGAGGGCCCCACGAATCAAGGCCTTGCTCTACTAACGTACTAGTTTTTAGAGTGCTACTAAATCATAAGAAAAATAAACATTTCTGCATGTGAAATATATATTTAAATGCCACTACAGAATTTCGGAAGAACAAAACAAAAAGTCGAAAATCTCAAGCGCTCCTAACGGTCGCGCGCTAATTTAAATGTCTTCCAATGAATTTAAAACAATAAGCCTGAAACCCGGGCATTCGCTTTAATCGCACACAAAATCCCGATCTCGGGTAATCTCGGGTACTTGTGGGGTTCAAGAGATAAAGAAACATAATTGTAAATATTCAATTCTGGAGTATGTTTAGGGGTCCAAATTTGAAGTTCGCCTCTGGCCTCAAAAAGTGTTTGTTCGCCTCTTTACCCAGTGCACATTTATGTTGGCATGTAGTCTACGTAGCCACCGTTTATCCCTTTAAGTACCATGATCTAGCAAGAGTTCATTGTAAAAGTGCGGAACCAATATTAATTTTTTCTTTACTTTTTACCTTTAATTTGTATAATAACAAACTTACAGTTAATAAATCATTGTACGTTTTGTTTCAGAATGTTCCCAGTGTATTTACTGGTTACTGGCTTCAGTGCAACCTGGTCGAACACAATTGGTGATGGTCCACTGTGGCCCGTAATAGTTGGACCTGAGAACCAGTACTGCCGGGATAAATTCTGGCTCCATTTGTTTTTCTTGCAGAATTACATTGATCCGCACAAAAACTGCAATGGTCAGACTTGGTAAGAGATTTTTTGCATCTACATCATAAATAGGATATGTTTTAGTTTATAATCTGCGGAAGTTTAAACTTTCAGAAAAAATCAAGTATTACCATTAATTATTTGAAAACCAACATGTAAGGGTTTCGATAGAAATTAAGAAATCCAAAAAACTCATTTTTATAGTGTATTTTTTTTACTAGTTATCGATATCAGTAAGTCTTTTTTTTCTGATTACAGGGTAATGTCAGCGATCATACATCCATATATTCCTATTATGGTTATAATATATGTATTGACCAAGTGGCCCAAACACGCGACGAGGGTTTGCCAAGCCTTGGTGGTTGGGGCAACGGCTTATACGACTTACGTGGCGGTGTCAAACCAATACATCCCTATGTTTTACTATATACGACCTAAGTAAGCAGATGTAGTAGCTACCTTTAATTAAACATTAGCAACATGAAACCCCTTGCAGATCTGCTTATCCAAGTGCGTCCAAGTGCCTCTGGCCAGGCTTAACGACTAATTTCTATCGATATTAACCGGGACCATTAGCTTAACGTGCCTTCCGAAGCACGAAGACTTGTAAATAGTTCTAAAGAATAAATGAAATTCAAAAATTTTTTTTGCTTTCAGAAACGTACATGTAATGTTTACTAATAGCAGGAGTTTCATGGGTTTGTTCTTTTCGCCTTCCAATTACATGATAACTGTAGCGGTTGCTGTTTGGTTTGCACATCACTACTCCCTGTCACGGAAGCAAGCGAAACCTGAAAAAGAACCTCCAGCTTCTACGGTGAGATTCAATAGTCATGATGACAATTGTTTTTTTAGTGTCCGGCTTATAAAATTAAAAAAAAAAGGATATTCATTTGTTGTACGGGAATACGGGATTTTTGGCATGAACATTTTTTTTTGGGACGTGTATAAGTGCCCCCTGTGGGCCGGTCGAAAATAAATGACTCTTATATGACACAAAGTTGCCGATATACTCGTATTTCGGCCCTGTAATCTACAAGAGCCATGATCACGGGGTAACTGAAGGTCTTACGGGTATGTTGTTATGGGCAGACATATCGGTCTACCCTCCTTCTCAGTCTTGTGTTACAGTGCCGAAATGTCGGGGACTCAATAACAAAAAAAAGCCGTAGTCAATAGCAACGCGAGTCCAACATAGCCTTTGTTTGAAATATACCAAAAAAAAGGTAATGACCATATTGTGAGTTTAAAACAATATTAATACTTATTTTGTTATTTTTATAAATAATACAAGAATGTGGGTGCTAGATTTATTTAAAAATATCGCGTGACGCCTGGGTATGATTTCCATACAATTGTCACGTAGAAAGTACCCACTCTGTAACTTTTAAGGTAAGCGTCCACAGGCCCGCATCGAACTCATCGCACGTAACACAATTGAGTTTGCCTTGTATAAAAATTGCGAGTCAGCGGACGCTGTCGTGTAAATTTTCATAGAAAATAATTATAAAAAATTAATTTATTCAGCATGCTAAATTTCATAGCATAGCATGCTACGCGCTATTGCTATGTTGATATGAAATTTCATCGTGAATGAGAAAAAGCGTTCGCGTATAATATTAAATTGCGAAATTGTGAAACATTTGCGAAATATGAAAAAAAAAATTTGTATGAAACTTACATTTTAGTGTTGTGGCTAAGATAAGAATTAAATTTGACTTCAATAAAATGAAAACTGCACTGGTAAGATAATTCAATCAAGTCACGAAAAAGACAAACAATTTCATTCAAATAAACAGTGCAATAAACCGCACGAAAATACGACTCTTAATTCCTTTGTTCGCCTTTCACTCGGGTAACGCTCGAAAGCCGATCGGTCGCCCGACAGCACGCGAACGCGACTGACAATTGCCTGCTAGTGCTGGGCTGCTATTAGCAGCCTGCTAAAGCAGTGCGTGCGAATCTATGAAAGCAACGACACGGCCGCTCGCTGTCCGTGAATTTTAGCATTCACACAATTTCGCAACGTCAAATAATTTAATTATTGCTAACGATGAAATAGCATGGTAATTAATGATGCTAATGCTAATTATTCCATTACTAGAAGACAATCTAAAATCCGTTACCTTCGATGCGTCCGATGCGGGCCTGTGGCCGCTTACCTTAAGCTACGGTTTTAGATATGTTTCTGATTTGAACAGAAAATATCAAAACACGGTAATTCCACGAGACGAGCATAACATTTTCTCTTTGTTTCAGTTATTGACAGTAACTCACAACATATCGATGCCATTTTTTTATGTGTTTTGTTACATAATGAGTTCACTTCTTCTCCCCTACACGGATCCTGTATTCCTGGCGATATTGATACCGATAGAAAGGCTCGTTCAGGTCTCGACATTTGTAGTATATGCCTACACCAGCATTCGAGGAGTGAAAAGTAAGAAAATACTAACAGTGAACTGAACAAAGAACTTTATGTCTAAATCTGGAATTACAGCATTTTTCTAAATGAATTGATGGTTATATTAACTTATAATTTCTTACACCAATTGAATACGTTACTCAAGAAGTTTTAATTTTCATAGTACATATTAACAGTTAAACAGTTAAACGATCTTAATGTCCTTTGCCTGTGACTAAACTTTTGGGCAGATTGATATCTACAATATTTTTCTCAAAATGATAAATAAAGTGTGTGCTATGTGTACTGAAATAATAAAGTTCAAAGTGGCGAGCCGCAGGTAGTTCGATGTTTTTGCTATTTATTTTGTTCTAAGGCTCATGTCACAACAATTTTGACAGCTAGGCAGTCTTAAAACTTAAATTTCAGACGATAAATAAAAAATATCTCCGCGCTCCGAAGTACAATCTTAATAGTCCTCCTGGCCGATTTCAACCACGGCGGCCAATCTCATAAGAGATCAGCAAACTACGCAGGAGATATTATAGTGCACAAGTGTGAGCGCAATACCTTGTGTATTATGCATGCACGTATGCATGTATGCCTCGTTGGTGTAGTGGCCCTGCCTTACATCCGAGAGGTCCTGGGATCGATCCCAAGTCGAGCCAAAATTGTTTCTGAGTTTTTCTATCATGAATTTCTCAAAAACAGCTCGGAGTCGGGAAGTTGGCGGTGTTACACCCCCGTGCCTCGGAAAGCACGTTAAGCCGTTGGTCCTGCGCCACATCTCTCTCCGGTCATGTCGGATTGCCGTCTCACCGAACTTTGAGAGTGATGGAACAGTGAGTGCACCTGTGTATTGCGCCTACACTTGTGCAGTATATCTCCTGCGTAGTTGAACTCTGTTGAGATTGGCCGCCGTGGTCGAAATCGGCCGGGAGGACTATTTATATGTGGTCTTCATCCTATATATTAAACAAGCGAAGCGATCGCTCGTTTTGTCGATCGACTTTGTCTACTGGCTCTGGTTCATATTGATATCAGATCGTTAGTGGTTTCCAAAGGGGGATATAGCACATTCCTAAAAGTTTATTCTCAGACTGTAGATATTTTTGTATAAATCCATTTTCAGATTCCTTCTTGATGTGGAAAGGATTCCGTCTCTGCAATCGGATGTCGATGTCCATTTCTATGGTCCATTGGTGTGTGAACAAGACTTTGATGGCTTCTCGACTTACTCTGTTTAGTGTTTCCTTCAGCTCCATAGTAAGTTATATCTACATGGTATCTCATTAGAACTATGTGAACAAGACTATAATATTTGCAGCTGTTGCGGGTTCGAATCCTGCTGGCTGCTAGGACAAAGGTTTGTGTGATGAACATGAGAATTTTAATCTGAATTTTTAGCACAAGCTTACACTTAGTTTGGGGCTAGCTTATTGCTGTGTTAGTTGCCTCAAGTTTCTTCGTTTGCATTATGTCTCCTCGGTAAGTTTATACACAACACAAGCCATAACATCATTACCAATTATTAAAAAAATGCTGTAGAAAAAAAGTCAACTGTCAGAGCCAGATAGATACTCCTATTTTTAAGTCCGTTAAAATTGTTATGGCATTGATAATTAAAGGTATCTTCTAATTTCAATGGCCCCATGAAGCAAAAATATGAAATTATCCGTAAAAAAGTGTATCATAGAAATTTATGATCATTGATCATGATTGCGTTAAAATCGCGACTGTAACGATGCTGATGCTATTTTACAGTAATCAGGAGTCTAATTCTACTTATCAGTAATAACAAAACAAAATCGTATTTAAATCGCCTATTTTTGACAGTTCCAGTATTGACGAAATTAAAAATCGGGCAAATTCAATTCAATTAAGATTTAGTTCTTGATTGATTGAAACGTGTTATTGTTGTCATTTCTGTCTGTTTACAGTTCCAGGACACCATTATAGTTTTCTTCGCTTCCTTCGTGATAGCGTTACCACTGACACTCCTCGTGGATTATCCTATTAGAAAACTCCTGAATAAGTTACTTTGATACTAAATTGATGTATTTTTTTTCTTATAAGTATTGTTTTACAGTACAGTGCAAATTTAAAAATTTAGCCTGAATGTAAATGTGTGCTTACAAATATTAATTTGTAAGCACACATTTACATTCAGGCTAAATTTTTAAATTTGCATGGATTAAATTACTTATTAATAAATACATTTTAATGCATTATATCTACATATTGTTATAAGGTAAGGTAAGGTATAAGACACAATGCTTGCAAGAAGAGGATTTTTATTTTAAATAAGGCTAACTACTAAGGAAAGTGAAGTGATCATTTACGAGATAAGAAAAGAAACTAAGTACCTACCTATGATTAAGATCACCTTTGTCCAATCCACACTAACTGACATAAGTCACTGCTTCTTCTTGACCCGTCAATGTCTACGAAGACGATATCGACACCTAACTATGATTGTCTAATACTTATCATCAGAAGGCGAAAGTCACGTCAAATAAAAACATGTTGAATCACTTCTTCAGTTACTTTAACTTTTATTTAGATACAGTAACTTCGACCTTCAACTTGAAGTTACACTTCTAAGCGCTCGAACAAGACTGCCTTTTTTATTAAGTTAGAAAGAAAGAAAACTAGTTTATTCAGTATCACATACTTTACAAAGTTGAAAAACACATTTTAAATGCACATACACAAGATACTGAAAAGGTGGGCCACTCAGCATGTGTCGTAGCATCTCAGGAATGCCACGACGCTGGTCTTCCGTGGACACCCAGACAGAGAGAGAGCACTACTTACTTAAGTTACTTTATTTTTATGCATTAACAATGCAAATTTCTTTACAATGTGAAATTAAACACACATAAGGAAAATGGACGGAAAGAATGCCACAGGCGGGACTCGAACCCGCACCTCTCGCAAACCGGGCGATTGCTCACCCAATTGAGCTAACGTGACACTTACCCATCGGTCCGACTTTTTTAAGTGCTTCTTAGGCCGACCGGGTTGCAAGAGGTGTGGGATCGAGTCCCGCCTGGGGCATGCCATGTTTCTTAAAGTGTCTTTAAATTTCACATTGCCTTTTTTCTTATGCTAGCTCCTGTTAAAGAAATCTCTCAATAGTGCCAAGCACTAGTCAATATCGCAACTGGCTTCCCATTGACGACCGCTTCTTTTTGTCGGACTTCTAAAACCAAGGGTCGCGGGTTCGATCCCCTCACAATACTGTTGTTTTTCTGCTCTTCAATATCTGAGTGGAAAAGCCGTTTTTGGTTTTTATTCACTAGAGGTTAAATTAAATTTGAATTTAGAACATCGTGAGCACCAAGTTTGTGAATTAAAAAAATCATTAAACCTATTTATTGCTACCTCTATGGTGCCAAATATATCATACAATTTTTTTTTAATTTGTTAAAAATTAAAACTCGGAACCTTCTTGGTGTTCTTTTTTCAATTTGCTTTGTTGGCGGTTCTTTACGCGGCATCTTTTCACGTCATTGTTAAACCTTTTAATAAAAACAAGAAACTTGAAAACAAGTGAAAAAACTAAAATGAGTGATTCTCGCGACGAGGAAGCTTGTTTGACGCCAACAGAATTGACTGAAACTGTTAATAATGCGCAAATGATCTTTCTCCCTCAACAATCACGCGAGAAGTATTTAAAACAGTACGTTATGTTCAACACGTGGCGACTAGCAAAAGGAGCCAAAATTTTCTCAGAAAACGTTTTGCTGGCATATTTTATAGAATTATCCGAGAACAAGAAATCAAGCACTCGAAAACAGTACACATGTGACTAACACCAATATTACAGTACCCAACAAAAATATTACACTCAATTTAAATAACTGTTGCAACGTTACTTTCAATTTTTATTAAGTATACCTAAGTATTATTTTGTTATAATTTAAAGATTATTCTGTAATACTTACCTGTCATAATGTAGTAGTGTTGAAGGATAGATGGTATTCCTCTTAGTTCGTGGTGGTGGAAGACAAGCACGTCGCGTCGATGAGGTCAGCAGTGAAGCTCAGGCCGTCGTCGTCGAGACAGGAGGTGAAGAGCAGGCAGTCGGTGGGTTGAGATGATAAGGTCGTCGAGGTAGGCAAAAAAAAACACTCCAGGTGGTAGGAGGTGTTTTATTGTGGAGATCACAATAAGTTTTATAAAAAAAAGTTCGGTATTCCGGAGTCGGCGACTTCCAGTCCCACACTACGACCAAGAGTTGGACGCGCAGGTAGGCGCAGGAGTGTGACTCAATCTAGGCTCAGGAGTTCCGAAATGTGACCCGAAGGATAGCACACTCAGACGCATCCGAAGCTTTGAGTTGGAATGATTACAAATTATTTTACAGGCGAGGTCATTAAAAGGAAAAATTAGAACATAGCGCGAGTCAAATCTGGACAGCGCCATCTAGTGGTAGCTGCTGGTACTAACGTTGATTCACCGGTGGCGGTGGCTTTGCGTGTCAGTGTGTGCATCTGAACCACTAGCCTGTTGTCGTCCGTTGAGTGTAGTTCCGATGATGATATAAGATGGCGCCAGCAGTCTTTGATTATGGATAAATATTGTCATATTGTTACATCCTCCCCCTCAGATCCTGAAGTCGACCCGACGAAGAGATCTGCTACTTCTTGGGGCGCCCGCGACCCTTTCGAGCGGGCTGAGGTCCAGCCGCCTTCTTCTTCGGTCGTCCCCTTTTCCGTAGTGGTTGCACTGGCTTAGGCAAAGATTCTTGAGCATCATTTTTAAAACTTGTTAATGCAGACGCATGATAGACGCCAATAGGTGTATCAGGAGTCTCAGGCAACGCTACTTCAAAGGAGGCAGGACCATGTCGTCTGGTGACGACGTAAGGTCCATCTCGTCTAGGAGCAAATTTAGCAGTGATACCCTGTGAAGCTTTGCTTATAGGGTGCAGTTCCACCAGCACGAGATCTCCGCTATTGTACCCAGGATGTCTGCGTCGTTTTTCATCAATAATCTTTTTCATGTTTTCGCTCGTTTTCTCTTGAATATCCCTTGTTCTGAGAATATTATCTGCAAGCTTCTTAAGTTTTGGCGTTACTTCTGGTATAAAGTTTTCAGATATAACGATTTGACGAAAGTCAATTTCGTTATCACACGGTGCTCTTAATTCCCTTCCGAATGTCAGGTAAGCAGCAGTGTGGTTGGTAGCCGAACAAATAGTCGTATTCATGGCGAATCTTATCGCCGGTAATGCTTCAGACCACTCGTGTTCCTCATCTTGTACTAATATAGCCAGCTGTGTCTTAAGATCACGGTTCTTACGTTCCACTGGATTAGCTTCCGGATGATACAGTGGTGTAAAGCTGTGTTTAATCTTAAGGCAATAAGTAACTTGCTGCATCACTGCGCTCACGAATTGGGTCCCATTATCGCTTGTTACTCTCCGGGGAACACCATACCGGAGAAACACTTCGTTCACTAAAGTCATAGCGCAGTTCTCAGCAGTGGCAGCGTGTAATGCAAAGAGTTCGACCCACCGAGAGGCCACATCCTCGACAACTAGTATCCACGTTTTGCCATCACTGGTTGGTGGTAAAGGTCCAAACAGGTCAAAAGCAATAACTTCAAATCTTTGATTCATTATTGTTGTTTGCAGAAGTCCTGCGGGTTTTTGGTTGCTTGGTTTAAATCGTTGACAATCGACACACTTGTGAACATAACTCTCAATGTATTTACGCATGCCGTTCCAGTAATACCTTTTGGCTATCTTATTGTAGGTTTTCTCAGCACCGTAGTGGCCAGCCAGGGGATCATCATGATATGCCACTAAGATATTGGCCCATTCATGCTCTGGCACTAATAATTGGGCACTATCTGTTTCAGCATCTGGATGAAGTCGGTATAGTAAGCCATTATTCAAGCAATATCCTTTGCCACTCCAATACATGGCATTCTCAGCATTATCCCCTTCTAGTGCTTCTATAATCTTCTTAAGATTTATGTCTTTTATTTGTTCTTGTCTGATCTCTTTTGCACTACGTAAAGGCATATCTATTGATACTTCACACAACCCACAATCAATTGAATCCTTATCCATTGTCGGCCTAGACAGGGCATCTGCTACTCTGTTAAGCCTTCCTGGTTGGTATCGAATAGTGACATCATAGGCTTGCAAAAGTAAGGCCCATCGTGCCAGCCTTCCTGTAGGAGACTTCAGATTCATGAGCCATCTTAAAGCTTGATGATCAGTCACCACCGTAACTGGTAGTCCTTCGATATACCCTCTAAATCTGTTTAACGCCCAAATTACTGCTAAAGCCTCCCTTTCAGTAGTTGTGTAATTCCTTTCTGCTGGATTTAGCAAACGACTTGCATATTCAACTGGGTGTTCATCATCGCCCTCCCCCTGCTCGAGAACTGCCCCCAAGGCGTAGTTACTTGCATCTGTTTTTAGTGTATAAGGAAGTTTCTCGTCAGCTTGTCGAAGTACAGGGGCTGTGGTCAGGCGATGCTTTAACTCCTTAAAGGCATTATCTTGCTCGGTTCCCCAAACCCATTTCACATTTTTCTTGGTAAGTCTACTTAAGGGTTCGGCTATAGCAGAAAAATTCTCAATCAACCGACGGTACCATGAACACATTTGTAAGAAGGAGATGAGTTGTGCTAGAGTTAGTGGCGCTGGTTGTTTGATAATGGCATCGATTTTCTCTGGATCCATTCTAAGGCCCTGAGGTGTAATCAAGTGGCCTAGGTACTTAATACATGGGACACAGAATTTGCATTTCTCCCTGTTTGCCGTCATGTTAAACTCTTTCATCTTTTGTAGCACGTCTCTAAGATCTGACAAGTGGCTTTCATAAGAGCTGGACAGGATTACCAGGTCATCGAAATAGGCCAGAAGCTTAACGTGTTGTAGGTTGCTAACACGGAATCTATCAATCAGTCTCTGGAATGTAGCGGGTGCGTTTCGCAAACCAAATGGCATTCGTTTAAATTTATAGATTCCGAAAGGGGTTATAAATGCAGTTTTGTTTTCATCTTCCTCACGCATTTTAATCTGCCAGTACCCAGATTTTAAATCAAGGGATGTCATAAAAGGCGTAGGCTTGGCAGCATGTAATAGGTCATCTATGCGTGGGATCGGGTATGTGTCAGGTACTGTGACGGCATTCAAGCGACGATAGTCGATACAAACTCTGATTTCACCATTAGCTTTTGGTACTAGAACAACTGGTGACGCCCAAGGTGAATAACAAGGTTCGATTATGCCATCCGACAGCATCTTATCAATTTCTCTTTTCAAGATCTCTCTCTTATTAGGGGAAAGTCTGTATGGTGGGACTGATATAGGGTTCTCAGTAGTTAGTATGATGGAGTGTTCACCTAATAGTGAGGGCTGTTTGTTATTTAAAAAAACGCTTTCATACTGTGACAAAATATCTCTTATTTCCTTAGGTACAACGTTACAATCAATTGACCCAATGCTAATGCTACTGTCACTAATTGGTGGGAACAATGAATGAGAGTGAGGGGATAGGTCCACCTCCGTTTCTTCAATATTGGCCCGCGCGTCATCCATCATATAGTCCAGATGGTTAGGAGTGTAACCATCGAATAAGGCTTTCTTTTTCTTGGGCAATGGTGGGATATCGATGGGTATGAGGCGGTAAGGTATATCATTTGACCCAATCGGGACCGCTACAGGGCAATTGGCTGTCTCTGAAATGTTTCCCACCTCCAGGGTACCCAGAGCCTCTCCCCCTTGTCGCTTCGAGGGTTGTGCAAAGTGCACGAAGTCTTCCTGGTACAACTCATAGTCTTTATAATCACCAGTGAAATTAAATGTTTGCTGGGGCAAATTGAGAATTATTTCGGCGTCCTGTATAAAGCCTACTCCTAGCAACGTCCTGTTGTCAGTGGAGTTGGGGAGGACAAGAAAAGTGGTCTGAACCAGCCGGCCTTCCAGCTGGACAGTGGCGCTCGTGGTGAGTACCTTCTGTACCCTCTCAAACCCATCTGCCAGCGTAATACACATCTCTGCGGCTTGGAATGTCTTGCCTTTCTGTTTTAAGTCACGGTACAGGCTGTTCGACGCTATGCTAGCCTTCGCGCAGGTATCTATAAATGCAGTGCCTTTAACTCCTTCCACTTCTATAAAGACAACTGGTCGTGGCCTGGCGTCAGTATGCACGTTGACTGCGCAGAAGCTCAAATCATTGTTAGGTGGAGGAGGTGGTTGTTTGTTTGCGCAGGCTGGGCACTTGCTCCTTACTATACCCGGTGCACCACAGCCGTAACACGAAAAGCGCGGAGAAGAGGGAGACGGGGCCTGTGTCGCCTGTCCGACTGAGGCAATCGGCCGTTGAGTCGAGTGAGAGTCTCCTGTTTGCTCTGGTGCCGCTTGCTTCCGTTTAAGTTTGCGGCAATCTTGCACTTTGTGTCCATTGTAGTGGCAGTAGCTACATTTTGCACGTCGGGAAGGTGGCTTGGCTGGATGCGGCTCGGGTGCTGCCTTGTCACCAGCCAATAACTCCTCGACTCCTCTTGCGGCGGCAAGTAGCTCGTCGAATGTGTTCACCGACGCCCTTGGGATCTTTTCCCGGATCCGGATGTGCAGTTGCCCAAAAATCATGCTAAGCTGCTGGTCTTCGGTGTGTTCCGGTGATGGCAACTGGGCAAAAAGCATCCGCTTCTGGGCCACGAAGCTTTCGGTAGGGACGCCAGTGTCTTGCTTTTCGCCGATGATCTCTTGGTAAATCATGTAAGCCGGTTTCTTCGGTGCAAAGGCATTACGCAACCGTGTCCCAAATTGTTCCCAGGTCGTCACATGCTTTTTTACTCCTTGCCACCAGATAGCAGCATCACCTCGCAGCAGAAGCGGAACGCCTTCAAGAGCTTCAGTGTCCGGAATGTTCTCAATCTTCTTGAAAACGCTGGCTGCTGAGAGAAAGGCTTCCACTGTCTCAGAATTCTTCTCGCCGTCAAAGTGAGACGTACAGAAGGCGAAACTTCCTCGTCGGTTAGGTGAAAGCTTCTCAAGCAGCTTCTGGAATTGTTCATCCGTAAGGTTTACCGACATTTTGTTTTGCGCCGGACTTCCTTTCTTCGTTTTCTTCGGACTTTTGCTCTGTCTTGACGAGGTGTAGGTAGTCACGCGGCCGAACTTGGTGACGTATCTTGGCTGGTACCTGTCAGGCCCACTGTTGGTCGCCAGTGTTGAAGGATAGATGGTATTCCTCTTAGTTCGTGGTGGTGGAAGACAAGCACGTCGCGTCGATGAGGTCAGCAGTGAAGCTCAGGCCGTCGTCGTCGAGACAGGAGGTGAAGAGCAGGCAGTCGGTGGGTTGAGATGATAAGGTCGTCGAGGTAGGCAAAAAAAAAACACTCCAGGTGGTAGGAGGTGTTTTATTGTGGAGATCACAATAAGTTTTATAAAAAAAAGTTCGGTATTCCGGAGTCGGCGACTTCCAGTCCCACACTACGACCAAGAGTTGAACGCGCAGGTAGGCGCAGGAGTGTGACTCAATCTAGGCTCAGGAGTTCCGAAATGTGACCCGAAGGATAGCACACTCAGACGCATCCGAAGCTTTGAGTTGGAATGATTACAAATTATTTTACAGGCGAGGTCATTAAAAGGAAAAATTAGAACATAGCGCGAGTCAAATCTGGACAGCGCCATCTAGTGGTAGCTGCTGGTACTAACGTTGATTCACCGGTGGCGGTGGCGTTGCGTGTCAGTGTGTGCATCTGAACCACTAGCCTGTTGTCGTCCGTTGAGTGTAGTTCCGATGATGATATAAGATGGCGCCAGCAGTCTTTGATTATGGATAAATATTGTCATATTGTTACAGTAGTTAATACCTAAACTGAAATAAAAGTAGCTATCTTGTGATTGTCAACGGTTTTATTTGCATTTAGTCATTTCCTCGCTGAGGTGGAATGAAAAGTTACGTGTTGCACTCGAGTGCAAAGATTTTTCACCTCGTGCTCACCGATGAGACCCGTGTTTCTTCTAGAGCGTAGGTGAATGTTCGCGTTCTTTTTATCTGACGCGGATAGTATACCTACTTCAACGTTGGTGCCATTTTAGAGGCCCTGGGTTCGAATCCCAGGTCGAGCCAAATTTGTTTCTGAGATTTTTTGTCATGAATTTCTCAAAAACAGCTTGGAGTCGGAAAGTTGGCGGTGTAACCCGTTCCTCGGAAAGCACGCCTGAACTCCCTCCGGTCATGTCGGATTGCCGTCTCACCGAACTTTGAAAGTGATGGAACAGTGAGTGCACCTGTGTATTGCGCTCAAACTAAACTTGTGCACTATAATATCTCCTGGTGGTCGAAATCGGCTAGGAGAAATATAATAACTTCAACGTTACCTCGAGTGGCGCTGGATCATCACGGGACTGATGTTCCTTGCCGTGATACGGTCCCAGCATCGTTTCTAGCTATGGCACAGATTACTAAATAGTTACTACGTAACAGATAAATCACTCCATAGAAAAATTTCGATACCTACAGCGTTAATAGACTACTTTTTAAAAATATAATAAAGTCACTATTGCTTTGCAGCTGCGCGAGACCACGTGACGTGAGACCAAGTGACATTCGAACTAGGGGTGACACTTTCGGTAAAAATATTTCAACCACATGTTACTAAAATGGTATTTGATTGACTGTTGTTGAAATAATATAACATTATTGAATAACAAATGTGAAATTAGAAATTCAGCCTGTATAAGGTATAACAAGCGAATTATGAGCTACTTAATTGTGACTCTTGCTATCTCTTTCTAAAACGAATCTGTCATTTGTGGAATCTGTCGTTTGTAGATTATTAGTAGGTAGGTACATTTCGAAAATCGGTCAATTTTATTGTCAACTACGTAGGTACCTACCTACCTACCTAGTCATTTCGCTAATTAATTAGTCATTAGTCGACTAAACCACCACGTCGAGTAGGTAGGTAGGTAGGTACACACAGTTCGTAGGTGGTGCTCAGCCCATAAAAAGTAGACTAATAGGTATAATAGGTACTTAGGTATTATTTCGATAAAGTAACTGACCTATGTTTCACTGTAGGTATTACAATTTAATTCAATAAAGCCGAACCCCAATTTACCTGAATTTATCCAATTTACCTACGTAGGTACCACCTACTAATTTGTTTATTTTTATACTTTGTAAATAAATTACTAACTTACCGGGTAATAATTACATTTTCTTCATTAGCTGGTAGACTAAAAAAGAAAGCGTTTTATTTCTCTTAGTATTCGACCTACACTCATCAACAGCACATAAATTTCCACCACCAGAAGTCATTTTTCTTAAATAAAGCTAACGTTTAACAAGCACAGATTACTTATTTGGTTCGTATGAAAACTAAATTGATCGTAAGCGTAACACGAATAATTATAGTGCGTCGTGAGCGCGTCCGACGGTTGTTGGCAGCCCACTGAATTCGCACCGACTTCGGTGCGGGCGAGAGTAGGCTATTACCGCGCGCAAGTACATCGAGTGAGAGAGGCCTGGCTATGGTGAGAGCAACTTAAATGAGTATAGAAGCCGCGTCCTTAGATCAAACCAAACAGAAGAAGATACGGTATGTCCTTACAATCGTCAATCTTAAAAATAGGCCAGCAACCACGGCTACAGTTACACCAACCGACATAATAGTATAGACTCTTATAGTAAATCTGGACCTCACAGCACTGACAAGAGCGGAGTAGCAGGTCCATTGCACTCGGTTTAGTAGGACCATGCGCGACAAGCTCTAACCGTATCTCCCTCTTTTTGGATTGATCTAAGACCGCGTCAGGAAAAAGAATGGTGTCTCTAATGGCACTGTCATCATATGTCGCTGAGTACGTTGATAACTTTTATTATATTTATATTCTGGGTCAAGAAGTAAAAACCGGTCAAGTGCGTGTCGGACCACGCATAAAGTAGGGTTCCGTAGTCAATTTTGGCACCGCGCTGTTTTGCATTTCTGGCATCATCATCATCTCCCTAGCCGTCAATGTCATTATTGTAAAGTGTATATTTTTATATTATTTATAATTTCGAAAGTATTCATCACAGGATACCCGAAACAATTTTAAATAAGAGTTTCCGTGCCTGTTTTTTTTTACGTGAGAGATTTTAAGTTTATAGGTCCAAGACTTTAGAAATTACAGGGGGGGGGGGGGGACACCGTGTAGTGACACACACAAAGTAGTTTATACTTTGGCGGGCAAACTCGCAAATGGTAAAGCTGATAAAAAAAGTGTTGTATGGAAACCCTATCTTATTTTCAAAGTCCTTTTCAACGATACACACAAGGGGGTGCACTCAAAAAATATCTATGGGGTAATTTTAATTTTTCGTATTTTTAAAAATGAGATTTATATGTGAAGTATCCTCGAACCAAGTTACATGCAAATCAGTCCATAAACGTAGAAGATATTCTGCTGTGACAGACTAGGAAGGACTGAACGATCTTAAAAGGGTTCCTTGTCGGACTACGGAACCCTAAAAATCAATTAGTGACGACAGCTCTTTTGACCTTCCCTTGTGTGTCATTGAATAAAAAACCCAAATAGTAACGAACCATGTTTATGTAGGGTTCTGCGTTTTATTTTAATGATCAACTGAGTAGGTATCTATTATGATAACGCTTACAAAAAATATCAAACCAATAGTCCTTATTATAACTAGCTTCATAACTTTATATAAATAATCATTAAATAAACGGGTCCCTTGCGACTACGCCTGCATAATATAGAATTCCCATGGGTCACAAAGGTTTTTTGGAAATGATTGCTCCTCGCGAAAAAAACGCCAACATTGTACCCATCTATTTGCTTAAAATTTATCTGTTTGTACTTTTTATAGTGTACAATTAAGTGTTACCTAATAATATGATCTCATCTAATCTGGTTATTGTTAAAATTAATATTCGTTTACGTTTAATTTAATACGTATATTTTTAAACTAGCTGTGCTCGCGACTTCATCCACGTGGAATAGTTATTTTTGGCATATACATATACTGTTGCAGACATTTTTTAGATCACTTCGAGAGGAATAGTTCTAAAACCGTTTTCGTAGCGCACGCAACGGAAGCCCTCAATGATGAATTATTTTCCTCGTTTTTTTCACATTTTCTTTTATATTTTCGCTCCTAATAGTTATAATAAATCCTTCCTCGATAAATAGTTTATTCAACACAAAAATATTTTTTCAATTAGAACCAGTAGTTCCTGAGATAAGCGCGTTCAAACAAACAAACAAACTCTTCAGCTTTATAATATTTGTAAAGATTGTTTTAGCTATACTATAGCTAAAAAAATTAAAAAAACAATTTCAATTGTTTTAGCTATAGTATAGCTAAAAGAATTCAAAAAATGGTTCCATAGTTCTAAAGAACACGAGCTTAACCAAAACCGTCTGTTTTGGCCCTATGGTATTAATAATATAATTTTTTGTATTTTTTTTTTTTAATATTCGTGTAAAATGGCTTATTACATATCAAATACGTTGTTCAGTATGTTCTACAGGTTCACATAGATATGAAGGGTTTTCATCTTGTACTAGTTTTCCTTTGGTTAGCTGTGGGCGCCAAGTCTCAAGATGAGGGTAAGTATTTAATTTAATAATACATATTAAATATAACTTCCAAGCAAGTAAATGCTTTAAACGGCCAGTAAAATTTATTCTAGTTAAAACTAATTTATTATGATTGTTTCTAGTAACCTTTTCATCCCACCATCTCGGAAAGAGTATGTTTGCTCTTCAATATCAGAGTGCAAAAGCCGTTTTTATTCTCTAGAGGATAAAGTAATAAAGTAGTCTTTTTAACAGGCTTTTATTAGATCGGGTGTATGAATGTATGTAACGGAATTTTTGAGCTCAATTTTCACCAACTTCCAGAAATTGGATTAATTTTAAAATTTGCAGGGAAGGTATCCACGTGGCCAAGTGAAGCCGTGTGAAGGAAGCTCCTCAGAACATGGCAGGATCCTTGTCTATAAACATTATGCGAAGTCTTTCAAAGGACAAGTTGATTAAGATTATTATGAATTGAAAATGCTAAGTTCACAGCATCCGACATGGTCGGAAGTGTCCAAAATTTTGGTTATTTCTTAGTTCTAAGTAAACTCCAATAAATCAGTACTTTTAAGACATGTAAGTGACCCTGGTTAATATAAAATTAAACATTTGTCGACTTACACTGGAGAGACAACTGGAGTGGCTTCCATTCGAAGACATACGCCAGCGGGCCTAGTATGCACAGCAAAATGTATCGTCGTAGATCATATCCGAAGGAAGTCCAAATTCACCCTGAGGGTCGAACGGTTGGAATCTCGCCACAAAGTAAATTTTAATTCATTTGTGGTGAGGGTCCCGACCCATCATCTTGCGAAATTCATGAAGGAGGACTTCTGGCCGCAGGGAGTCGTTTTTCGGAAATTCAGGGGACGCCTTCCTGCCGACATCACCGCGCGTGCCGTATCAAATCGCTGACGCGTGTGTTTGTGTAATACCTACCTAAAGATACTATTTTAATTTATCAACTGTTTTATAAGAATATGTATGTTAGACTTTAAGGTATTTATAATATGGGCCATCGTTGTGTTATAATTGTGTAGCCTGAAATAAACGTTATTATTATTAGTCGTGCGTAATTTGTATGGCCGTATCGTTTTATCGACTGTTGCTAACATGACAGGCTAAGAAGTCATCATCATTCTGTTTAGTATGGAACGAGTAAAACGCAAGACGGCTATCAACGCACTGGCTTTATTTAGCAAATGAAGCGCGGGCGCAGCTAACTTCACTACGTAAGTAGATACATACATATATAACAATTTTCCCCCCACAAAAAGAAATGAAAAGTAATGCTAAAGGAAACGTTTATAATCTACGGGAGGGCGGGCGCGTTTTGATCGCCCTTCTACCCTTGGTGCCTCGACTTCCGCAACATCGTAAATTTCGTCGTCGTCTGATTCCGGTGGTCGTCGGACACCCCTGGTCATGGTCACATAAGACTCGCCTGGCAGTTCTATGACCTCAGGTGGCGGCAGTGCCGGCGGCGGGGTTGCCGGTGAACTCGCATTTTGATCCCCTTCTTCCCCTTCTTCAACGAGAGAATTTTCGTCAGCGTGTGAAGAGACTGATGGCGTAGGTTGTGGTATGGATGTTGCGATGATGTCAATGTGATGTGATGTGATGTGATGTTTTCAAGCCAACTCCTTCCACATTCAGGCTCTGAAATGCTCTTCCCGAAAATATAAAACAGGCTCCCAGCAAATTATCATTCAAGAGACTCATTCGCACCCACTTTCTTACTTTATCGCAACCGTCATTATAGATCTTTCTTTAACAGTTCGTCAAATTTATTTATTTATTTAGTGCTCAGACCAAAAAAAAAGGGATTTAGTGTATATTTGTATATATTATGTGTATTGTCAAATATGTAATCATATATATATATATATATATATATATTTTATCTTATGTGTCATATAATTCTTATTTTTTTTCATTTTCTCTTTTATTTATTTTGTCGCACCGCCCACTAAACATTTCTGCTTAGCCCAAAGGTATGACTGGTAGAGAATGCCCTACGGCGTTAAGTCCGCCTTTTGTACAAAGTATTGTTGTGCAATAAAGCTTAAATAAATAAATAAATAAATGTCGGAAAAGATATTATTGTCCTTGGGACTTGCGACGCTGTCGCTGAGTAGGTAATCATTAGTGTGTGGGGATGCTTGTTTACAATGTAACAATTGATTTAAATGTTTTTTTACTAAATTTAAGTTTAAACAGTCTTTGATGAGAAACAGTCTTTTCCCTATTTTTTTTACAATTACACCCTTAACCCAATTGAATT
The DNA here is from genome assembly GCA_963921415.1 of Pyrausta despicata. NCBI lineage: Eukaryota > Metazoa > Arthropoda > Insecta > Lepidoptera > Crambidae > Pyrausta > Pyrausta despicata. Next base: position 10,255,686 of record OY992865.1, on the reverse strand, counting down.
TATTATTGTTGGAGAACTTCTTATACCACACATTTTGTCCAATCGTAAGTATTCTATCCCATTCTACCCCAATGTTGCTCATATTGCAAGGACTGTTTTGAATAAATACGGTCAGCAAGTGTTGTAGAAGAGGGCGGCGGCGGCGGCGGGCGCGGGGAGATGAGGTCGAGACGCGACCTCAGCTTGCGGCCGAACAATAGTTGAGCCGGGGACGATCCTGTTGCTGAATGTATGGAATTTCTATAGTCAAAAATATACTTCAACAGATTTAACCTACTTTCTCGTACATTTTTACTGATTTGCAGGCTACTTTATACCGCGTTTTATTATTTTCACATACGATTCAGCTTGGTCATTGCTAGCAGGGTGGTACGGAGGTAACGTCATATGGGTGATTCCGTTTAATTTACAAAAATGTTGAAATTCTTGGGCACAAAACGATGTTCCGTTATCCGTGACTAAGGTTTGCGGTAAACCAAAACGAGAACAAAAATCATAAATTTTATCTATAACGTTGATTGCTGTGCAGCTGTTCATCTCGTATGTCTCTAACCATTTTGAGTAAGCATCTACGATGACAAGGTACATTCGTCCATGAATAGGACCCAAAAAGTCGAGATGAATGCGTTCAAACGGTTGTGAGGGGAAAGGCCAGGGTGCGATAGGGGCACGCGGGGGAGAGGCGCGCAACTGCAAGCATACGTCGCATGCGCCTATCATCTGCTCAATAGCACTATCGATGCCCGGAAACTTGCTTCGGCTTTTGTTTTCACAATGCCTAAATGTGATCTATGAAGTTCCGTCATAACTTTTTCGCGAAGTGATGTTGGTATCACGACTTTATGACCGCGCATAAGGCATCCGTTTTCATAAGACAGCTCTTGTTGACATTGCTTAAATGGTTTTAACTCACAATCGGAAACCGATTTCGGCCAGCCCTTAAGTACGTATTGTTTAACCTTAACCAATATGTTATCATTATTGGTTGCATCACGTAACTCCTCCATTGTTACCGGAAGCGAGCCTTGCACGACGAAGCACACGTAAGCAGCGCGGTCGCATAAGTCCGCCTCCCCGTGAGCGTTCCCTGACGCGTTTTGTTCTATAACGCTCTGCAAACTAGCGCGCGATAAGTAATCAGCTGTATTGTCTGCACTTTTTATATACTCAATGTTGTAATTATACCCACTTAAAAATAGGGCATAGCGCTGTAGTCGATTCGCCGACACCTCTGGTATACCTTTATGTGGACCGAAAATAGAAAGCAGCGGTTTGTGATCGGTTCTTAAAATAAAAGGGATTGATCTCCCGTACAAATACTGATGGAATCTCCTAACTCCAAATATAATGGCCGTAGCTTCTTTTTGTATTTGTGAATATCGGCGTTCAGCATTATTCAGTGTACGGGACGCGAAAGATATTGGTTTTTCAACGCCGTCTTCACATATTTGTGACAAAATAGCACCTAATCCGTTAGGGGACGCGTCTACTGTCAGTATAATCTTAGCCTGGGGATTAAAGTGTGTTAAAACTTGATCTGACGCTAGCATTGTTTTAACTTTTTTAAAAGCTTCCTCCTCACAAGAAGACCAACACCACTTATTGCTTTTCTTTAGACGTTCGTACAACGGACTCAAAATACTAGAAGCACTAGGAACGAAACCTCTGTAGTAATTCACTAGTCCCAGGAAGGACTGTAGTTGAGTTACGTTTGTAGGTCTTGGTGCATCAAGAATTGCTTTTACTTTGTCCGCTGATTTCTTAAGTCCTTCTTTGTTTATGACATATCCTAAATAACTAATTTCATTCTGAAAAAAAATCACATTTTTCCCGCTGTAAGGTTAACCCTGCATTCTGTAGTCTAAGTAGTACCTGATGTAGTCTGTCCAGGTGTTGCGCACGGTCACAACCGGTGACAAGGACATCATCAAGTAGGACGAGTACTCCGTTTATGCCTGCAAGTAAGTTCTCCATAGCCCGCTGAAATATCGAGGGCGCGCTGGCCAACCCGAACACCAAACGCGTGTAAGCAAACAGGCCGCGGTGCGTATTAATGCAAGTTATTTTTTGTGACTCCTCGCTAAGGCAAAATTGGTTGTACGCCATAGACAGGTCCAGCTTAGTGAATTGGTTCCCACCATACAGTTTGGAAAAGAGCTCATTAACTGTGGGCAGTGGGTACTGATCGACATTTAATTGTTTGTTTATAGTTACTGAATAGTCAGCGCATATGCGCACTGAGCCATCCCGCTTTAACACCGGCACGATCGGTGACGCATACTCTGCATTATTAACCGGTCGGAGCACGCCTAACTCAACTAATCGTGCCAATTCATTTTCAACCTTATCTCTTAACGCAAAAGCCATAGGTCGAGCTTTGCAAAATATCAGCTTGGCCCCTTCTTTTAGAGATAGATTCACCTCAAATAAGTTGAATTTACCTAGATTATCGGAAAATAGCCCGGGATACCTTAAGGGAAGAGATTTAACGGTTAGCTCGTTCTGATCGTGCACGGGACTAAGCTGTAGCAGGCCTCTCTCACTCGATGTACTTGCGCGCGGTAATAGCCTACTCTCGCCGGCACCGACTGCAGTGCCGATTCAGTGGGCTGCCAACAACCGTCGGACGCGCTCACGACGCACTATAATTATTTGTGTTACGCTTACGATCAATAAGTAATCTGTGCTTGTTAAACGTTAGCTTTATTTCAGAAAAATGACTTCTGGTGGTGGTTTGTGCTGTTGATGGGTGTAGGTCGAATACTAAGAGAAATAAAACGCTTTCTTTTTTTGTCTACCAGCTAATGAAGAAAATGTAATTTTTACCCGGTAAGTTAGTAATTTACTTGCAAAGTATAAAAAACAAACAAATTAGTAGGTGGTACCTACCGACGTAGGTAAATTGGATAAATTTAGGTAAATTGGGGTTCGGCTTTATTGAATTAAAATGTAATACCTACAGTGAAACATAGGTCAGTTACTTTATTGAAATCATACGTAAGTACCTAATATACCTATTAGTCTACTTTTTATGGGCTGCGCACCACTTACGAACTGTGTGTACCTACCTACCTACCTACTCGACGTGGTGGTTTAGTCGACTAATGACTCAATAATTAGCGAAATGACTAGGTACCTACATAGTTGACAATAAAATTGACCGATTCTCGAAATGTACCTACCTACTAATAATCTACAAACGACAGATTCCACAAATGACAGATTTGTTTTAGAAAGAGATAGCAAGAGTCACAATTAAGTAGCTCATAATTCGCTTGCAAGCTGAATTTCTTATTTCACATTTGTTATTCAATAATGTTATATTATTTTAACAACAGCCTATCAAATACCATTGTAGAAAAATGTGGTTGAAATATTTTTACCGAAAGTGTCAACCTTAGTTTGATTGTCACTTGGTCTCACGTCACGTGGTCTCGCGCAGCAGCGAAGCAATAGTGACTTTAAACTCAGAGCTGTAGGTGCATTTTTGTACGCGGCAGAAAAAGTAGTCTATTAACGCTGTAGGTATCGAAATTTTTCTACGGAGTGATTCATCTGTTACGTAGTAACTATTTAGTAATCTGTGGCTGTAGTTGAAATTTAGCAATAAAATCACGACCAAGTAGCGGTGGCCCTCCGCCTCGAACAACGTAAACATCTATCTCACGAGTCTTATCGCGCCACTGCAGAGATATTCGAGTGCAGCCTACACAGCCCAATACTTCACCCGTATAGCTTATTAGTTTCTTGTTCGTTTTCGTTAATGCACGATTATAAAAAAGTAACTTGAATGTTTCCTGTGATATGACGGTCACCGCTGAACCACTATCAATTTCAAATTGCAACCATTTCCCGTTGACCATCACCGACTCAACTAACGGCTCCCTGTGTACCGAACGAATGTTAAACAACTCACCGTCGTCGTCGCTTTCGCCCCCATCTACCTCACCTGTCGACGCAACGAAGTTCACTTTCTTGCACATGCGTGCCAGATGCCCTTTGTTATTACACTTTCGGCACGAATACTTCGCGAAACGACACTCTTCAGCTTTATGATTATTATAGCCGCAGACCGAACACTTCACTTTATCACTATCACTACGACGCGGCGGGGCAGGCGCGGCGCCGGGGCGCGCGATCCGGTACAGCTGGTCGGCGTCGGGCGGCGCGGGGGGCGCGGTGGGCGCAGCGGCTGCGCTGGCGGCGGCTCGTGCGCTTCGCAAGCCCTCGGCCAGCTCCACGGCTCTTGATAGCGTTAACCCAGCTAACTCTTGCACGTACATTTTTTCCTTTTCGGGACCCGCTAACATCCCCATGATGAACCGGTCTCTTAGCACTTCCTCGATGTTAATAAATCCGCACTGTGAAGCGAGACCACGTAACCTGGCGGCCCACTGTGACGGTGTCTCCGTGGCATGTTGCGACGCAGCGTAAAACCGGTGCCGTTCGCTGAAACCGACTTGTTTCGGTGTGAAGTGGGCATCGAGAAGCGTGAGGATGTCCTGGAATGGCACTTCTTGTAAATCCTTGGGCAACGCGAGGTCCGTTGTGAGCTTGTACGTGCCCTCAGTGAGTGCGCTGAGGAGTATCGCCCGTCTTCTCTCTCCTGTTGGATCTTTGGCTTCGCTTAACTCGTTCGCAATGAACAATTGCATCAACCTGCATTTGTACGTCTTCCAAGTGTGCACTTCATGATCGAAACACGATAGTACACCGAAATTTGAAAACGACATTTTTTTTTTTCTAAAGCGCGGGTAGAAATAAATACGTCGCCACTGTTTAGTATGGAACGAGTAAAACGCAAGACGGCTATCAACGCACTGGCTTTCTTTAGCAAATGAAGCGCGGGCGCAGCCGCGCAGCTAACTTCACTACGTAAGTAGATACATACATATATAACAATCATTCATTATCACCGTCATCATCATGCCCCAGTCGGCGACGGCTGTTACACCTAACAGCCAAGTGTTTTTTACTTGGAACACAAAACCTTCACTTTTTCCGTGAAACACAATGGTTGTCAAAATATTCAGCTGCATATCAGCTGCTAAGAACAGGCAGAGCGCGCTTGATGTTATAATAATAACGACATCATTGTCTCGTGAAATTGTAAGTAAGTGGGATATTTAGTCAAGAACTAACTGCTAACATTAAACATGTGGCACCAGAACTTCTCTCTACAAACTTTGCTGTCTCCACCAATCACGGCGCTCCATAAAGGACTGTCACCATAGTTCCACCATGTCACAGATTATCCTAGGACATGGAGATACCTCTGTAACTCCTATGAGTTATCCTGAAAATAAACAGCTTGGTAGAATAGTCAAAATGTATGATCTAATCTTCCAAGAGAAGATAAGCTAAACAGGAAGATATTAGGTGTCCCAAAAAGTGCAGTGTCAAACGAGAGCCAAATAATACTTTCTTCGCGAATTTTTGCAGTTTTGAAATTATGAGTATCTTAAGTATTTTCCATAACCTTTATTTAATTAAAATAAATGTTTTAAACGTAGAAAATATATTTTATTCTTCAGAGCGGAATATTCTGAAAGTGTCTTAAATACCTTGCAGTTATTCTATCTGAACTTAAATTTAAACCCATTAACATTTTATTATCTACAGAGTTAAGTTTCCGCATAACTCATCCAATCTGCTTTTTGAAAGTACTGGACTCGTTAAAAAATCAGAGGCACCAACTTGTTAACTCAGTGGGTTTTTCTGTGAATATACAGCAGGTTTTATATGTTCAGAGAAGTGGATATATGTGACGAACACCTGCACCAGTATCACCGAGTTGGTCATTAAGCTGCCACTTACATTCGATAAGATCTGGAACAAAGAAACGTCATGTAAAGTAAGATGATGACGAAGTAAAATTCCAATCTGGCATGACTTACTGAACACGAAATTATGTCAAAAATCAAATCACAAACCGAAAAACTCAGTTGAACTGGTGCACGATGATTTATCATCATATATGCCACTGCTGGGTATAGGCCTCGCCTCAACTAGGATATTCATGAGATACAACTTGGTGTGGTGACAGTTTGCGTAGTCCTATTAATAGGTCCCCATTACCTTTTCCAAGAAAAAATCTCACCTGTTCTAAGGAGTGTGGGTTGTTCACATACACAATGCTTGACGCTATGTTGGCGTGAATATACAGAATTGATTCTACCGTGAGAATCCTGAAAACAAACCCTACGTTTTAAGATTCAACTCGGTTGGAAAAGAATATGACCAAGTCTATCGCAATCCTGTCGTAGAGCTTCTATCAAGTTTTTGTACCTTAGTCAGTTCTAGCTAACAGAACAGCTATTCGGTGAATTCCATGCAATTTCGTCGCTTCTTCGGCGGCTTTTGCAATTGTCTTGGGTCTGCTAACTTACCTACCCATACCCATGAATGGGCGCTAGCTTCGCCAACTTCAGATCTGAATGCTCATTTGTAGAAGTAAGTCGATGCCAGTTCGTCTTCCTGCTGACCAAAACTAGAGCAGTTGAATTCTTGAAATCAAACTGTTTATGAATAATCTTTATATATTTGGTATTTGTGTTAAAGCATTCCTTTCCCGGCAGCCTGTGTCCCGATGCTAGGGATTAAAAATGGTACCGTCTTAAAAATCTCGGCGAGCAGACTGGGCTAACACTCAAACATTTGTTCGAACTTGAACGCAAACGTTGCGGGCGGCCGCTAGTCATATTATAATGTACACATTATGCACTATGTACTTGGCAATTTTAAAGCGTAATTTCATACCAGTCATCATGCCGCAAAAATACCCTAGGCTTAATCATCAAGATGCCGCTATAAATGCCGCAACGCACAACATGCAAATAAAAACTTTATGACTTTTTTATTTAGGCATCTGTAATACGCGTCCAATATATGTAATCCAATTAAAATAAAATAAACTCAAGACAAGAAAAAACTTACGTTCAGCATTTCTTTCAGTCAAAAAATCGTATAGCGTTCCAACTAATTCAGTGCCAACAAAGCGTAAAGGGCACGCAAGACTATTTCATACGCTGGCTCTAGTTGCACACTCGATTTCCGTTGTACAGCACTTCGACATTAGTGCAGCGTTTTTAGGGGTTTATTCCGAACCAGACCCGACATCGTGACCCAGTCGTGGGTAGGTAGGTAGGTAGAAATCCTAACCTAAGATTTATTTTTCAACCTAACTCACGACCGGGTCAGGATTTGTGTGTGTGCGAAGCGCTCGAGCGCTGCGCAGCGTTCGAAGCGTAGAGAAGCGTTGCGCTCTTCGGACGGGCATCGCGAGCTTACGCAGTATAGGCGGCAAATGAGTGTGCGGTGGAATGGTTTTCCGTCTTCTGTATATTTCTGTGAATATTAAGCTGTCATTAGATTAATTGCGACCGGGTTGCGCGACCTACTGCTTATTATGGATTTATATGGATATTGTTCACATACGCGACCGCGTCACGCGACCGATACTTTCAAAAAAGGTCGTGCAATGTCACGAGTGGCTGTCTCGCATCTCGGTTGCGCCGGTTGCTTAATATCCAAACGTTAGATACCTTAAGGGAAATAGTATACTTTAAAAAGGATCTTGCAGAGGTATAGTAAGGATATGATATGTAAGTGTTTTCTTCATGTTGATGTCACCAACTTTTCATTAACTGTGTAAAATATAGGCCCAAATCTATGAAATAAAACTGCCTGCTTTCCTTAAGACAGAACTGCTTTATTGCAATAGCGAACAAAAATATTTCGGCACCGAACACTTATAAGGCTATAGTAAGATCTAAACATTGTCGCGAGTTAAACAGGCACAGCGCCATCTATTGGTGAAACTATGAACTAATAATTGTATACAACATTGTGTTGGTTATTCAACTCTTACAATCTAATTACAATTTGGACATGCCGCCCGTCAAGGATATCAGTTTATGTCCTTAAACAAACAAAACATTGTAAGGATTTACTTAAGGTAAAACTAAATAACTATGATTAATATTACAAACTAGACTTCTTATTTATCTAATACAGGAAGGACACATAATTTTGATGTACGTCGTTTAATTACGGACCCATTTGCATTTGAGAGATACGACTCGCGTGACTCCGTCCAAACCAAGGTGCTTCTCAACGACTTTGCCCATGAGCCAGCGCGCTGGAGGAAGAGTATCATCCTTAATTAAAATTATATCACCTATAACTGGTTCTGGGGTACGCTTTGCCCACTTATACCGTTGCAACATATACAATAGGTATTCATTTGACCATCGACGCCAAAAATCTTGCAACATACGCTGTGTGACTTGCCAGCGTCTGAGACTACCTATGTTCGAGTCGAGGTATTCACGGTCAGGCACAGTAAGAAGAGGCTCTCCAATAAGAAAATGACCTGGGGTTAAGGGCAAAGGCTCCTCGCAGTTACTCGGCAATTGCAAAATGGGACGTAAGTTCAAACAGGCCACGATCTGGCTGAGTAAAGTGGTCATCTCCTCAAAAGTAAGTGTGAATGTACCGATAACTCGCTTGAGATGGAATTTTGTGGATTTAATTCCAGCCTCCCACAGTCCTCCAAAATTCGGAGCCTGGGGAGGTATAAAATACCATGTGACACTGTTGTCGTTCAGCCAATTCCTTATTTCAAGAGCTACTGATGATGTCTCAAGTGCAACTAACTTATGTAACTCTTTAGCTGCACCAACGAAATTAGTCCCATTATCACTCCAGATTTCACTACAGTGTCCTCTCCTTGCTACAAATCTTTTAAATCCTGAAATAAATCCCTCTGAAGTTAAATCACTAATTGTTTCCAAGTGAATGGCTCGTGTAGCCATACAAATGAAAAGACACACATACCCTTTGTATGATTTGTTACCTCTACCCTTAGACAATCTGATGTTTATGGGTCCAGCGAAATAAACACCGCTTTTGAAAAACGCTCGAGCGAGTTACACGACAGGATGGTAGCTGACCCATGAGTTGGGTTTTGGTTACTGCTGCATGGCGCACACAAGTGACGCACTTACGCACGTGAGCTTTAGTAGTGTTCTTTCCTGAGATAATCCAATACTTAGAGCGTAAATAATTGAGCATTATTGATGAACCACTATGAAGCGTTTTCTTATGTGCGTCATCCACCAGTAAATGTGTGAAATGGCTGCTATGCGGGATGATTATTGGAGTTTTAACTTTATCATGCAATTATGCATTGCTAATCCTTCCACCGACTCGCAAAATCTCCTCATCACCGTCTAAAACTGGACACAAAGATTTCAATTTACTTTTATTTGACACGTTTCCTGTTTTTCTAATATCTGGTATGTCCTGCGTAAACTCTCTCTGTTGGCATTGTTTAATGCATAGTTTCAAAGCAGCTGATAATTCTTCACTCGTAAGGTAGGATTTTTGTTTATTCCTGAGAGGTTTGGGTTTGGCTGAGTTCAAAAAACGTCGACAAAACGCTATGACACGAACCAACTTGTGTAATGACGAAAATTTCTTCCACATCTCGTCCTCTGCTGGACCATCAGTAACTACATGTGATTTCAGTCGGTCGCTAGTCGGCATAGTAAGCGCACGCAGTTATCGCTACCTGTTTCCAAAACCAACGGTTCTCAAACTTTTTTTTTTTTCACTATCATGCCGATGTGTGCTCGCTGTGATACTGAGGTCAATGATGGTGCAAGTTGTAGCATTTGTCGCAACTTCTTGGATTTTGCCTGTGCGGGTATAACGGAGGTGGGATATCGGAAGCTGGGAGATCGAAAGAACAACTGGAAGTGTGCATCATGCAAGAACAACCTCAACAGCCCCGCCAAAGGTATTTTAACCGTTGAGAAGTCCCCCGCAACCCTTGATCTTAACAACATACTAGAGGAACTTAGGAGACTATCTCTTCAGGTGGCCGCTTTAGCAACGCTTAAAGAGGACACAAAGATAATCAAGGAAGAACTTGCCGACCTGAAATCAGGTAATGAAATAATTCACAGTGCTCTTCAAGCAATGCAGGAGCGATTAACCGGACTCGAGGACAGAGTGCAGGACTTGGAAAAGACCAAATCCGACATATCGGCACTTCACCAGAGGGTGCAGAGCATTGAGAGCGCAATGGGGGAGAGCGAACAGAGATCCAGATCCAACAACATTGAGATCAAGGGCATTCCCGTATCTAACAATGAAAACCTGTTTGAGATACTGTATAAGGTTGGAGCCAGGATTGGTCAAAGTGTCACAAAAGACCAAATTAACTACATAGCCAGGGTACCCATGAGAAATAGCAAAGTAAATAAAACCATTGTTGCATCATTCCACAATCGCTATATTAAAGAGAACTTCGTGGCGGCCGCTCGTGCACATAAGAAACTGACATGCTCAGATATTGGCTTTAACTGTGCAGGCAGTGTATACGTCAACGACCACTTGACGGTGGACAACAAAATTCTATTAAGCAAAACAAAGGCACTGGCGAAGGAGCGGGGTTTTTTGTTTGTGTGGGTGAAGGGATGCAAGATTTTTATAAGAAAAAACACCACCTCACCAATTCATATTATACGAGCGGAGGCGGACTTAAAGAAATTAAGTGTCTAACGTCACTAACTATATTGCTTATATTGCTTACACTGGTATTTTACTTTTTATTTTCATTTGCTGCTCTTTGTCGTGCGAAAGGTTTGGGAACCTTATGCTTGTCCTTGCTCACTAATGACTTCAAGGTCAGCGTAGCCTGTTTGTGCGCCGGCCGAGCGCCGCTCGCAACGAGCATTCGCCTTGATGTTACGACTTGTTTTGAATTATTACGTTGGATCGGTGAGTTTGAATTCTGTTATCTTTTTTGCGTTTTAAGCGAACGTGGGGCTTCCTACTTACACAGTGTTATTTTTATGTTTCGTTTGCTGCTTACTGATTACTGCATTTACGGCGAATTATTAATACTAATGTTTTTGACGTTATTTATACCTTTATTGGTACTGATGCAATTGTCTGCTTACAAGGACACATATTATTATTTATTCCTTACTTGCTACAGAATTGGATGCTCTGTGACTCCTAGAAAAGTTCATATAATTTATGTGCCTTCTCAAATTTATTATTTATTTTTATTATTAATCTATACAGCTTCTACACACTTTACACAATATGAACTCGGTTAGTATTTACTACCAGAATGTTAGGGGTCTGCGTACGAAGACTGCTGGCTTTATTCGAAATGTACTTGTAAATTCTTACGATATTGTATGCATTACTGAGACTTGGCTGGTGGATGGTATCCATAATAGCGAGATTTTTGATGATCGTTACATAGTATGGAGGAGCGACAGAAATTATGAACGGACTGCGCAAACTAAAGGGGGCGGCGTACTTATAGCTGTGCGGCGCGAGCTCGCTTCTGCCAGCCCCACTGAATGGCGTTCCTCCGCGGAGGACTTATGGGTGACTGTTACATTGCGAAGTAAAAAACCAAGAACTACGTGTCGGCTACATATTGGCATAGCGTACATTTGCGCAGAGAATTTAGGTAACACATTGAGCACACAATTAGCAAACTTCTCGAATAAGGTTGCGGAAATCGCGCTTCTGCACTCAACCGATAAATTCATCGTACTGGGCGATTTCAATATGCCAAATGTAATATGGAAGCGATCAACAGGGCAAGCGGCTCTTTTTCCAGATAATGTTTCGATTTCGGGCGACTCCCAAAGAACCCTATTTAATAATTTTGACAGTTGTAACTTCAACCAATACAACTATGTCTGTAACCATAACAACAGATTGCTCGATTTAATATTTTCTAATGATGAGGTCTCAGTTTCACCATGCGATGACCCTCTTGTATCGGAGGACCCCAACCACAGAGCATTATCTATATCGGTGGACTTTGGAGTGCCCCGCACACTGTCAACTCAACCGCGCTTAGTCTATCTTTACGAGGAAGGAGATTATGAGCAAATAAGAATCGAAATCGATGAAGTCAATTGGCACGATAAACTTCTTCACAACTCACTTGAAGAAGCCGTGACGTTCTTTTATAATGTTCTATATAAGCTCCGCGACAAGTATATACCTTCTAAAAAGAAAATAGTATGCACAAAATATCCCCCATGGTACAAGACGCCTTTAATAAAGATACTAAAAGAAAAATTTAAATATCATCGGAAATATAAAAAATATAACAACCTATCTGACTTTAACTCTTTTTGCCTGTTGCGGAAGTGCGCTCGTGAATTAGAGAGTCAGTTGTATAAGGAGTACATAGTAAATATTGAAAAATTTATTACTAAGGATCCGAAGGCCTTTTGGTCATTTGTTAAAAGTAAAAAGCAGTCTTACAATCTCCCATCAGTTATGTCATACGGTCAACGATCATCTTCTTCGCCACAGGAGGTGTGCCAGTTGTTCAGTGAATATTTTTATTCTACTTTTCAAACCAGCACTGTGAGTCCGCAACCCAATAGTGATACTAGCACCCTTCATTCATTGGTAGACATAAGTTCAATTGAGGTGCAGGAATCATACGTGTTGGCATTGTTGAAGGGTCTTGATGTTAATAAATCAGCCGGTCCTGATCTTATACCGCCTACATTTATAAGGCAGTGTGCAAAAAGTCTTGTTGTCCCTCTTACTCTTTTATTTAGGCGCTCGCTAATCCTTGGGGAGCTACCGGTTATTTGGAAACAAGCTTTTATTAGTCCTATACATAAGAAAGGTCCTAAGAATGTTATAGAAAATTACCGTCCTATCTCCAAACTGTGTATCTTCTCCAAAATATTAGAGAAAATAGTTTATGGTCAACTCTACACTTCATTAAAGCATACCTTTGACGATGCCCAACACGGTTTTCTAAAGGGAAAATCAACAACCTCAAACCTCATTTTGTGTAGCGACTTCATATCGGAACACATCGCAAGACCCTCGCAGGTAGATGTTGTGTACACCGACTACAGTAAAGCCTTCGATCGAATCAATCATGAACTACTGCTTGAAAAGCTTAAATTAGTGGGCGTTCACGGTGACCTGTTCAGGTGGTTCTCGGCATACGTGCGAGATAGATGTCAGGCAGTTGTTCTCAATGGTTACACGTCATCTATGGTCCCAATCCCGTCAGGAGTGCCGCAAGGTTCTCTGCTTGGCCCTCTCCTGTTCATCATTTTCATTAACGACATATCAGCCTGTTTCGTTCATTTTAAAATCCTTCTTTATGCAGACGACATGAAAATTCTTTATCCCATCAACCAAATAGAAGATGCAGCTAACTTACAAGAAGACTTAAACAGGTTTCAGGAGTATTGTATGCTGAACATGTTGGATCTTAATGTATCTAAGTGCCAGATTTGTTCTTTCACCAGAAAATTGGTTCCAATACATTTTAATTACCTATTAAAAGGCATTACTATCACAAGAGTGACAAGCATAAGAGATCTTGGGATCACCTTCGACAGTAAGCTGTTATTCGATGAACATATTGACTCGATAATCAAAAAGGCATCCAAGGCACTAGGCTTTGTCCTGCGGCTTTCTGCGGAGTTTATTAATATAAAAACTTTTAAAATTCTTTACTGTGCATTCGTACGCAGTCACCTCGAATATGCATCACAAGTCTGGAACCCTAACTATAACGTTTATATATCGAGATTAGAAAGCATTCAAAAACGGTTTCTCAGATTCATCCAATATAGAACAGGCAAATATGACATGGGCTACTTGTCTCGTTGCAGGAGACATCATATTCTCCCTTTATACAAGCGCAGAGAGATAGCGGATATGTCTTACATCCTCAAGATTGCTAGCGGTCAAATAGAGTGTCCTGAGCTCTTGAGCAAACTGTGCATCTGCACACCAAGGAAACTTTTGAGGAATCCCAACCTTTTGCACGTCCCTACAGTTAAAACAAATTACAGGCGGAACTCTTATTTACTTAGAGCAGCAAATCTTTTTAACGAATGTCAGTACACTTATGACTTTGATTTGTTCCATACTAGTGTAAGTCAGGTTAAGAAGCGCATGTGTGACGATTTTTTTTAACAATGAACTTGCCTATACTTTTGTGAGTAAGCTTTATAAATTTAATTTCTCTTTCTCCTTATGTACTCTAAGTTCTATAAGTGGAGACATATAAATGGCCTTCTTTTTATATAAACTATTATTAAGTATCTTTCTAGCTGTAAGTCTTCCAAAAATGTAAAATAAAATAAAATAAAAATAAATAAAATAAAATAAAATTTAAGAGACCTTTGCTCCATGTTAGTACTGATTGACTTTGGCCGTGTGTACGTAATAGTCTCTTCTTGAAGCCATGTCGGCAGGGTTCTGAGATGATACCACATGAGGCCAGTGGGTGTTATCAAACAACGAAAGAATATGGGAGACTGTTGCCCACATAGGTTGTCCAACGACTGGGATGACCACTTAACCATGCCAGAACCACCGATGAGTCTGTCCAAGCGTGAACGTTGGACTTCGGGATTTCCATTACCTCTGCGACTTCAGTAACCAGATCAGCCAACAAAGCCACTCCCATTAGCTCTAGACGTGGAAAGGATTGCTGTTTCACTGGAGCTACTTTTGTTCTGGATGTGACTAAGCTAACCTCAGCAACACCTTAGGCGTTTATGACTCTAACGTACACCACAGCTGCATATGCGGCAGTAGAGGCATCGAAAAATCCGTGAAGCTCTACTAGTTTATTATCTTGTTGTGTTTTAACCCATCGTGGCATTTTGCACTTTGATATGTTTTCGAGGTCACATCTGTAAGCTCGCCATTCTTTTAACAATTCGGAGGGCAGCTCCTCATCCCAATCAATACCAGAAAGCCAAAGCTTTTGAATGAATATTTTGGAAATGATGGCACATGGTGACACCCAACCCAGCGGATCGTACAGACGAGATATGTCTGATATCACCCTTCTCTTTGTGATTGGTGTTTACTGTTTGCACTTGTACAGAAAACTTAAATGAATCAGACTCTCGATCCTAAGAGAGCCTTTCTTTGTCTCTATAGTTGTCTGAAATCAATTGGTTTAGTTCCTGATCGCTACTCACCCACTTTTGAAGTTCAAAGCCACCTTTGACGAGTAATTCCGTGATTTCTTCCTTTATTTTGAGTTCTTGCTCTACCGATTGGCAACCGGACATCAAATCGTCGACATAAAAATCTCTCATTATTATTTCACGTACCTCGGGCCATTTTTCACCTTCATCCTTTCCTATTTGTTGTAGAGTCTTTACTGCCAAATACGAAGCTGAAGCTGTTTCGAATGTAACCCGAAGCAATCGATATTCTTCCAACTTTGATTCAGGACTATCTCGCCAAACTATTCTCTGATAATCACTATGCTCATCTGATACCTTGCTTGACGATACATCTTGACGATGTCGGCACAAATGATTATGGGGTACATTCTCCATCTCATAATAGTGTGACGGAGAGGCGGTTGCAATGCGGGACCTACCAACAAATCCTCATTAAGTGATACTCCGTTCACTCATTTCATTGATGCGTCAAATACTATACGGACCTTTGTTGTGGACTTGTCTTCACGTATGACAGCGTGGTGAGGCAAATAAACAGCGGTTTCCCTTTTAGAATCAGTGCTGCTGTCAACACGCTCCATGTGGCCCAGATCCAAGTATTCGTGAATCACTTCGGAGTATCGGTCCTTAATTTGGGGCTGGCTTTGAAACTTCTTTTCGCGCTGCGAAAACCGTTTTATAGCGAGCTCCCTAGAACTTCCGTATTGTGATTGTGGGTCCTCAGTACGAAATGCGAGATTGACAACGTAGCGGCCGGTCTCATCTCTACTTGTTGTAGATCTATATATTTCTTCGCAACGTTGTTAGTCTTCGGACATTATCTTATTGGGAACAATTGATTTCAATTTCCCAAAATTGTCTCAGTAATTCATTGTCATCCGCCTGATTATTCGAACAAGTTACAACATGATGGCAATGAATGCTTTTTCTTTCAGTACCAGTTTGGCCTGACAAAATCAGGCTGGATTTTGTCAGGCCAAACATGGTATTTTGAGCAGTAGGCGCCCCTACAGGTCCCTTGATTAAACCTTCTCTCAATACTAGGCCATAAATGTCTGCTCCGAGTCATATCAATTTTACTTGGAATAAAAAACTCGGGATCGGCTTAAGGAATAGCTTGAAACTCTGGCCATTGATATTGGCTTAACTTCTCAGATGGCAGAAGTGAAGTAATTGTATTTAAAACATATGCTCTGACTTGAACTCTAAAATTGTGGTCTAAGCGGGATTAAATCGTAACTTCGACGATAAACCTGGAAGCTAAAGAGCTCCGAACCCCGCCTATTCCTGATATTATTGACTTAGCAGGTATCTTCTTCAGTCTTAACAATTGGACTGCTGACTCGGTTATTAATGATGCTTGGGATCCTTGATCCAATAACACCCTCAGCAGTTGAGTGTAACCGCTACTTGTCTGTGCTTCGACAAGAGCAGTAGCTAACAAAACTTGGTTAGGTACTGACAGAGATTCCTTGGAAAAATGAGTGACTACATTGGAAGTGATTGGTTCGCCTTCCGTCAGCTGCGCCTGAACCGTGGACACGCTGAACTGACTTCAACTGCTGCGTTTGATTTCTTTGTGTTTGCAGTGAAGTTTGAATTAGATTTGGAATTTAATAGGGAATGATGTTTTTTGTTGCAAATACGACAAGTGGAATTGTGACGGCAGTATTTGAATAGTTAGCCCCCAAATAATTAAAGCAAAGCCCATTGCTTTGGACAAAGTTGTGACGTGAATCGTAACTCTCTTTTGCAAATTGTTTACAATTAGCTATTTTATGACCCTCCTTACAAAATAGACAAGCAGGAACATCATTGGCATTATTATTATTGTTAATCACATGCATAACCTTTGGCTTATAATGAGTAGAATTATTATGTTTGGACTTATTTGATTTTGTATCTAAAAATTCAAGAGCACGAAATCTAGCATCTAAAAACTCTCTAAACTCATCAAACTTAGGCTTTATCATTTGAGCTTATTTTAGATTCCCATTGCTTGCGTGATTCGGAGTCTAACTTATCGCTGATAATATAAATAATTATTATGTCCCACGTACTGACATCGACACGCAAATTCTTTAGCCCATTTAAACATTCGACGGTTGTGTCTAACAACCTCTTTATGGAAGCCTTCTACTACATAATAATCAGCCTAATGATTTATAAGTCGCTTTAGTAAACAATTTGACAGGAATCTTGTATTCTTATATCTGCTCTTTAACTGAGACCAACACTCTCTATCTATAGTTTGATGCTGATATTGGTATGTGCCTAACGAGTTGTTCCGCTTCACCCGTCAGCAGACTCTTAAGATAGTGCATTTTTTGTACATCATCTAAGCACGCATTCTTATCAATTAAAGAAACGAACAAACCTTCAAATGTGGTCCATTCAGTATACAATCCTGAAAAACTAGGAATATAAATTTGTGGCAATCTTACAAATGAAGTTTCCTTTGATGGAGAATGTAAGCCCTGTTCTTTACTTGTTGATTGTCTAGATAAATCTAATATATCTAAAGCCTCTCTTAACTCAGACTTAAAATCGAAGTATAATTCTTCGACAAGTTCGTAAATGTTCTTAGTAAAGTACTCATTCCCAGCATGATCTTCCGTAACTAATTGAATAATGCTATTGTGCGTTGAGCAAAATTGCGTCCACTGACTATCTAAGCTTTCTTATCTTGTTTTTAAATAAGGAACTTTAATTCTATCTTTTGGCGATTTCTTATAATTTATTCTTGCCTTTTCAATTGAACGTTGCTTATCAAACTGCTACTTGTATAAAGCCTCCATGATTAAACAACAAACACTTTATGTAGTACAAAATTACTTAACAAAATTCTAAGTCCTGGTTACAACTCGAAAATTTTACAAGTGTTTTACAAATCGATACGAAATCGGGCATGGGTTCCCCGTAGTACCACAATTTGCTTAATTATTCTAAGTCCACTTGAAATGATAAATCTTCAATTTTTTTCCAAGTCCATAAAATTCTTAAACTTGTAATTTTTTTTTCAAAACACTATAGTTTATAAAGTAAATGTACTCACAGTTATGCAACTCACTCACACCATTCACTTGTTACGTCACGCGCGATCCACTTTGCTCGCCGTCCAACTTGTCTCCTCCGGCCCGTACACCAGTCCGCAGCTGCAGCACCCTCTAGCGCTTGTGACCGCTCCTTGGTCAAAACGCTTTCCGCTCCTTGTCGGTTAGCCTGCACTTCAGTAGCGATCCACCACTGGTTTCTATGCAGCTGCCCAACTCTAACGTCGCCGGAAGACACTTAACTTGCGTCTCTAACATCCGACTCGATAAGGACCATGTAAAATATAGGCGAAATCTATGAAATAAAACTGCCTGTTTTCCTTAACACAGAACTGCTTTATTGCAATAGCGAACAAAAATATTTCGGCACCGAACACTTATAAGGCGATAGTAAGATCTAAACATTGTCGCGAGTTAAACAGGCACAGCGCCATCTATTGGTGAAACTATGAACTAATAATTGTATACAATATTGTGTTGGTTATTCAACTCTTACAATCTAATTACAAATTGGACAAACCGTTTAGAAAAGACAACACTAAAAAAAATATTTTCGGCTCCGGTCATCGGGGAGGAATCGAACCCCCGACCTTTGGAAGTCCGGTCCAATGCTCTGACCACTGAGCTACCGAGTCCTTACCTTAATGGAGTCGTTGAATTTTGTAAGTGCTTTTTTAACGCTTTGAGCCAGCGTATCAGGGTAAAACCGGGATAGAACTATTTTCGCAATCGCTCTTTAACTTCAGTAATAAAAATCCAAACAATTTATTTATGAAACAAATTTATTCTTGGAAATTTTATCGACAAATTTATGAACAGTATAAAACGTTGTCTTTGATGTATTTTAAGTATTATTGGAGACTTTTGTGGACCTCTAAATATTTTGATATCTATCCCATACAATGGATAGATGCCCGACCCATATCAATTGCGTTTGGGATAGATGACTCACCGGAAAATTGGGGATTTGAATTCATTTTGGCATTGCATGCTGCAACGAGACATACAACTGAGTCAATTAAAGAGTTGGAGATTCTTTTGGAAGTTATCTGCGTAATTAATTTTAATAAATACAGGTCATCTATACCACATCTATCTCGGCTTTACGCTATTCAAATAGTTTACAATGTGTGTTTATTTTATTAAATTGCAGTTACTTTGTACGGTTGACCTGGCTAAGCCCTTACGACGGAGGTGCTTGTATTTAAGTACGTTCAATCATTTGGATCGATTATTTTAATTTACTTAGGCATATCATAATTGGGATAGGATTGTATGGAAAGAAAATTTACAGCGCTGTTTGCTCTGGGAAAAGGGAAAGTACACTAATGATTGATTCATATGTGAAGCGAAAAACTACGAGAAATGTTTAGTGGACTGTAATCTTTTGACCTCCTACGTATCTTTCATGACTTTTAATTTGGCAAAAGAAAGGTTATTTTTTAATTTAATAAATTTTGAAGAATAAAACAAATGATTGCGCAAAGGCTCACCTTGACAAATCAGATGTGCAGGAATCGGCAACAAGTGACTAAATAAGGGTTACCTCATTGCTGGGTCCAGGTAAAGCTCCCCTAGATCACTTTAGTATCAGATGGAACAGGATGGCTTCACGCAATTATACACAGATAAATAATTTGATTTATGGCGGGTTGAGGATTGCTTTATAATTAAACGAGAACAAACGTTAAAACGAAAAGCTTAAGCGCGCGCGCGGTGAACTCGACCAAGGAAGATCCAACTATATCTGCCAGTGTTGCCAATGTAAATTTTTAAGAATAAAAGGTTACGGCAACAGTTGCAACACTGGAAAACCAGCTTTTTAGCCAGTTACAAAATAATTAAACGATAATATCGAACATTACCGCCCACCTAAATGCGACGGTATTTACACAAAAACGACAATTGAATATCTCGAAAAGTCTACTGTATTTGAATTGAATACGAAAAGTTATACCAACCTTGTGTTGACGAAGGTAGTGTAAAGAAAGCGACAAACAAAAATTATATGGAAGTGTCATTTGCCAGAGGCAACGGACACATCTTAACGACAGGTCTTTTGTACTGCCCAGCAGCAGTCCTCACCGTCACTACCCGACAGATTCCATCTGCACCTGGATGTAGCGCAATAATACGTCCTAGTGGCCATCTTTGTGGACTCAATTGTTCATTTATAACCAGCACCATGGTTCCTACTGCTATGTTTGTGTTATGCTTATCCCATTTAGCCCGTTGTTGCAATGTATGCATGTACTCTCTCTGCCACCTTTGCCAAAAATCCTGATGAATTTTCTGGATGAGTTTCCAACGCTGAAGAACGCCAATTTTCAAACCAACTAAATTTTCCTCTGGCATAATCGACAACGGTTCCAACGTCAGAAAATGACCCGGAGTCAACACCGAGAGATCATTAGCGTCTGTGCTAAGAGGAGTAAGAGGGCGAGAATTTAACATTGCTTCTACTTGGGCCAGGACAGTGTAGAACTCTTCAAAAGTGAGCCGCTGAGTGCCGATAACGCGAGACAAGTGTGTTTTCACTGATTTGATCCCTGCTTCGGCTAAGCCATTAAAATGGGGACTCCCAGGAGGACTAAACGAAAATTTTATCTCCTGTGCCTCCGCGGCCTTTCCCATTAAAGAACCAAGGTAGTTACTAGCACCGACAAAGTTACGGCCCTGGTCGGAGACAAGGTGACTACATCGACCACGACGTGCGATAAACCTGCGCAAAGCGACGAGAAAAGCCTCAGACGAAAGCTCAGAAGCTAATTCAACATGAATCGCTTTCGTACTGGTACAAATAAAAACGCAAATGTAACCCTTATAGGTTTTTACACTGCGGCCGCGTCCAAGCGCTATGTCAAACGGTCCACCAAAATCAACGACAGAACTAGCGAATGGTTTGATTTGGTTGACACGATACGAGGGCAGGTTATCCATGAATGGAGTGGGAGCAGGTTTTGGGCGCGCACGAAAGCACTTCATGCAACCTGAAAGCACCGAGCGAACAGCGCGTTTAGACGACAAAATCCAAAAGTGTTGAGCGAGGAGGTTTTGAAGAGTTTGCACACCAGGATGCATAAAACGAGTATGATACTCTTGGATGATTAGAGAAGTGAGGAGATGAAACCGAGGCAGCAGCAGCGGATGTTTTATGTCAAAATCAACGTCGGCATTAACGAGGCGACCGCCCACCCTGAGAAGACCCGCTTCATCGATAAATAGTGATAACTTACGCAAACTCTTTGGAAGTGAGTTGAGAGAACCATTTCTCAAATTCTCAAACTCCGATGAAAATACACTCTCCTGTACAAATCTAATCAAAAACATGAGCGCTCTGTGAATCTCAGAGGGAAGTAAAGACCCAACAACGCGTTTATCGACAGAAGTTTGTTTTGAATTATGTCCGAAACGAAAACAATACGACACAACATGTTTTAAAGTCAACAACGACGAAAATTTGTTTATTAACGATTCGATAAGGTTAGGTTCTTTTAAAGTCACAAGGCTAAAAATACGCTGTTCCTCTTGCAAGGGCTCCTGATTTAAAAACGATAGAGATGGAGTCGTAGGCCACTTTTCTTCAGGTTCAGCAAGCCACGATGGACCCTGCCACCAGATACTGTCGCTAACAAGATCAGCGGGTAACGAACCGCGCGAACCGACATCTGCAGGATTCGAATGAGTGCTGACATGCCTCCATCGATCAGGAGCGACAATGTCTTGTATGTGACTGACTCTATTGGCCACAAAAGTTTTCCATTTTGATGGACACGACTTAATCCACGATAAGGCCACGCTGGAGTCAGACCAGGCATATATATCGTCAAAAGAATAAAAAGGTTTCAAAGCTTCGATAGTAGCATGCATGAGGTCCGATAGTAAAACAGCAGCTTGGAGTTCTAGCCTGGGAATAGATTGTTTTCGAAGAGGAGCAACTTTAGTCCTTGAACAACAAAGATTGACAGAGTATGAGCCTTCACTGTCAATAACACGACAGTAGATCACAGCGCAATAACCACGCTCCGAAGCATCGCAAAAGCCGTGAAGTTGCAACGAAACGAAAGGGCCGAAAGCACGACGAGAAATGAAACTGATGCCAAAGATGACAGTTGAGATTTAAAACGCTGCCATTCTGAAGCGATCTCAGAAGGTGCGTCATCATCCCATGGGACACCAGCAGTCCAAAGTAGCTGCATTAGATACTTTGCATAAAACGTGACCGGACCGAGAAAACCCAAAGGGTCATAGATACGTGCGATCTCCGACAAGATAGTACGTTTTGTGCAACGACAACTATTCGTATCTGCAACTCGAAAACGAAAAGAATCAGATTGGGGCTGCCACAAAAGTCCCAAAATCTTGAGCGAAATTTCAGACATTTCTTCAAAACGTTTGAAGTCATCTGAATACAAGTCTGCGGAAGGAAGGCTATCGAAAAACTGACTATTATTAGAGGTCCACTTTCGCAACTGGAAACCACCTGATGACAATATTTTGGCGAGCTCTTCTCGAAGACGACAAGCCTTTTCGACTGAATCTGCTCCAGTGACAACATCATCCACGTAGATGTCACGAGCGAGAACAGCGGCGCCAGCTGGGTATTCCTCGGCGGAATTCTTGGCTAGTTGAGCCACGGTGCGGAGAGCTTGAAATGGAGCAGACGATACTCCATACGTCACAGTCAGGAGACGATAATCCCGAACTGGTCCAACTGGGGAGGGACGCCACACGATACGCTGATATTCGGCGTCTTCTTCAGGAACCAATATCTGCCTGTACATCTGTCGCACATCACCCGTGAATACAACGGCATGCCAACGAAAGCGCAGAAGGACATCGAAAATGCTCGTCTGTAGTTTTGGTCCTGGAAGAAGAGTTTGGTTCAGTGACACTGAATTTGCATCTTTCGCGCTCGCGTCAAATACGACGCGAAGAGGCGTGCTCACTGAATCAGGGCGTAGAACTCCGTGATGGGGAATGTAATAAAATTGGCCCTCGCTACTAGGAGGAGGATCCACCTCCTCGAGATGACCGCTCGACTCATAGTCCTCCATGAAATCCACATAGGCCTTCTTGGTTTCAGAATTGGAATTCAATTTACGTTCCAACGATAAAAAACGTTTTAGAGCAATTTCTCGAGAGTTAACAAAGTTCGGTTTATTTGTAGGATCAACGAAAGGCAAAGGAACTACAAATCTTCCTTCTTCGGTACGACAATGATTAGCGACAAAATAATCTTCACACTGTTGGTCCTCCTTCGACAAGAAAGATTTTGTTGGAGAACTAACATTTTCTAATTCCCAAAACCTTTTTATGGAATTATCTAGTGAAAGATTCGATACGAAAAGGCAATTTTTGCTACGACTGGATTTCGAAGAGGGTTGAGTGACGTCACACGCACCCATGATAATCCATCCAAAAATGGTGTTCAAAGCTCTTGGCTGTCCAGGCTTTCCCTGCCTAAGACCTGGTAACAACGACGATGCGAAAATATCTGCACTGAGCAGCATGTCTACCGGTCCCGGTTGAGCAAAGCTCGGATCAGCTAGAGGCAAATTCTTTATGTGAGACCACTCCGACGTATCGACAGGTTGAATGGGTTGGTCTGCACATATAGACGACAAAACTAAAGCTTCGAATACGATATTCGACGAAAAGTGTGAATTAGGTATGGGCCTTATTTCACATGACAGTGAACCAAGTGGTTGTGTGACGGAGTTACCAATTCCATTGACCGAATGTTGGCCACGACAAATTTTTAGTCCTAACATTTTAGCACAAGTCTCCGAAATAAAATTACATGCACTAGCACAGTCTAAAAGTGCACGCACTGGTCGAAAACTACCAGAACTGTCCTTAATTAAAATTCGAACAGTTGAAAACAAAACAGTATTTTCACTAGTCAATGATGTTAAAACTGTGTTACCACCAACATTCTCCGTTTTAGGCTGTGCACTGCCATCCTCCGTAGAGGAAATCTGTGTTTGCTTGATGAAGTGTAGCAAAGTGTGGTGAGAGCAATGACACACACTGCAACGACGAGCTTTACAAACACTCACTCGATGGGCATCCGAAAAACAACACAAACAAAGACCCTTCCTCTTAACAAACTCGAAACGCGAGCCAATGTCCAAGTTTAAAAAGGCGGTACAGGAGTCAAGACTGTGCTGGCCAGAACAAAATTTGCAGACAGGACGCGAAACAACAAACGTCGATTTCTGTTTACCTACATTGTTATGTTGTTTACTTTTGTTCGAGATACTAGAATTATGTGATATTGAGGGTGTTATGTTCGATAAGTTAAGTGCCTTGAATTGTTTTTCAATGAACTTAATAACATCAGTATACAAAGGAATTTTATCAGTATCATGCTGGAGCTGAAACGCTTCTCGAGTATTTTTATCTAATTTTGACCATAACAACTGGAAAAGCATAAAGTTTTTATCTGGTAAACCATACTTATTTAACACCGACAAGTTTTCCGAAAAGGTCCTATGTACACGCTCAAGATCACAGGCAGACTTCATTTTAATAGTTTCACAACACAACAATTTTTCATAATAATGTGTAGCAATTTGTCGCTTCTTATCATAATATTTACGTAAACAATTGTAAGCATCCATATAACTTTCGTTGGTAAGTGGGTAGTTTTTAATTAAATCATATGCAGAACCTTGTAAACTCGAGAGTAAATAGTGTAATTTCTCAACATCTGATATATTCCGTTTATGAATTAATGAATCGAATAACTGAATAAAAGAGACCCACCACTCTAGTTTCCCATCAAAAGGTTTAATGTCTATTTTAGGTAATTTGGCCATCACTGCTTCGTCAACACAAGTTTTAATCTTCGATTCACTTTTCTGAACCTCTTGGGAACGCAACCTGTATTTAACTTGTAACAACTTCTTTTCAAATTCGAAAGTTACTGACATTTCATCACTACGCGCATTCGGACTCGACAACGACAATAATATTTTCCGTTGCGCGTCATGAAAATCATTCGACAATTGATCTAAATAACTTTCGCTACAACCTTCAAGTTTAATACTGTCGAGATATTCAATTCTCATCATAGCATAATCCCGCGCAATTCTATTACTATCAACTGAAATGTTTTCTTCTGTTGTTGACATGTTATTGTTATCTTCGTTTGACATTTCGAACGACAACTTTAAAATACTATATATGCCAACCGAAAAACCGGACAAACACAACACTAATAATTTTTATTTTTTGTCTATGGTATTGTAGGAAGTTGCAGTGCCAACACAACGAAAACAAAAAAACGATAGTCACGATAATTAAAATGGCGTACTACAACTTACCTCGAAAACGACCTAGTACAAAGCAACCATCAACTACCTTCAATGAAATTACAAAAAAATAAAATTGTTAAATCATGAAAAATACGTAAGAAAATCGTACGAAAAACACTGTTCAAACAAGAATCAGGCTCGAAGGCCAAAAAATGAAGCGAAAAACTACGAGAAATGTTTAGTGGACTGTAATCTTTTGACCTCCTACGTATCTTTCATGACTTTTAATTTGGCAAAAGAAAGGTTATTTTTTAATTTAATAAATTTTGAAGAATAAAACAAATGATTGCGCAAAGGCTCACCTTGACAAATCAGATGTGCAGGAATCGGCAACAAGTGACTAAATAAGGGTTACCTCATTGCTGGGTCCAGGTAAAGCTCCCCTAGATCACTTTAGTATCAGATGGAACAGGATGGCTTCACGCAATTATACACAGATAAATAATTTGATTTATGGCGGGTTGAGGATTGCTTTATAATAAAACGAGAACAAACGTTAAAACGAAAAGCTTAAGCGCGCGCGCGGTGAACTCGACCAAGGAAGATCCAACTATATCTGCCAGTGTTGCCAATGTAAATTTTTAAGAATAAAAGGTTACGGCAACAGTTGCAACACTGGAAAACCAGCTTTTTAGCCAGTTACAAAATAATTAAACGATAATATCGAACAATATGATTCACAAGCAAATGATGATGATGGCTGATAATATTCCTACATGTTAGTGAGAAGAACTAATATCCACACAACCATAAAATTTTATCCAAATCTATCCAGTGGATTTTGTGTGAAGCTAACAACAGACTGTCAGACAAATATTTCAGAATTCATAACTTTCACCTTTTGTTACGTGTATTTGGATCCCTAGAAGTAATTTTATTTGATTTTTATTCAATTTACAAAAGATATAAATAAAAAACCGGAACTAGGACTTCCCCCTACACACCAACGGGATCTATCCCTTTCCTGTCTAGGAGGTGACATAAGTGCCGGCAGTAGGTATCCCTCACATCCATACATGACAATCTCCGACAACGTGCCCTCGTGCACGGAAGGCCAGCGCGCTTCCTTTGCGGAGGGACAGTCCTATACTACTCTATTATACGTATAGGCACCTATTATTCGACGACCACTTTGGTGTACTGGTTAAGAAGTTGACGATTAACCAAGAGGTCGCGGGTTAGATCCCCGCACTGTACAAACATTTGTGTGCATGAACATGTCTGTTTGGACTGGTCTGGGTGTGATATGTATTTATTTAAGTTTATTTGTAATATCACTGTTGATTCTCATTTCTGTAACACAAGTGCTTAAGCTACTTACCACGAAGTCAGATCAATGTATGTGATGTTGTTGTATATTATCATCATCATCATTATCATTATCAGCCAAAGGACGTCCACAGCTGAACATAGGCCTTCGCCACAGTTTTCCACATCGACCGATCACAAGCGGTCCCCATCCAGTGTGATCCTGCAATCTTTACAAGGTCGTTTGTCCATCTTGTCGGTGGACGTCCTACGCTGCGCTTTTGGTCGAAGGGTCTCCCATCCAGAACTTTTCTGCCCCAACGGCCATCAGTTCTTCGCGCTATGTGAGATTCATTCCGGTCTTATCCCTTTTTTGTGATCCACCCCTCGTTGTTAGGTATTATTAACAAATTTATTACATTTTATTCGTCCAACGGATCCACCTATATGTTTGCATCATAAGTATATAGACACGAAAATTATCCTTATAAACAGTTGGTGATAGATCAAACAAGGACAAAAAAATATTTAATCCCTCTGCATCACAAATGGAAGAAAAACATTATTTAAAATAATAGTGATCACCTGGTGGATCAGACCGGAATATTGGGGGTTCAACGGCGCGGAGCAGGGAAAATAAGAAATATTAACCAATGAGATTGCACATAATTTCCGCTCCATTTCAGTGGACAGTGAATTGCCTACTATTTTCAAAATTCATACAAAGCCCGTAAGCGGTGCGGGGCATGATCAGTCTAGCTCCGCACATTGAAAAATGCAGCTAGGGACTCTGCTTACTCTGCTCCGCTGCCTCGCTCCACTTTGATGGACAGATAGTACTTGTAACTCCGCTCTGCCATACCACGGTTCTCCACTCCGCACCCACACCCGGCACCGGTGTACAGGCACACTAAGGAGGAAAAATCGTCTATCAAACTCCCAACGCATTTTCGAATTCGACTAGACCAAAATTATTTTCTTATTTTCATTTTTTTGTTTTCGTCAAACAATTTACGTAATAACTATTTATACCTATAAAGGCTGCAGTCGTTCCTAGCGACCGGCGCGACTGCGACGCGAGACCGCGACTAGTGG
The DNA here is from genome assembly GCA_963921415.1 of Pyrausta despicata. Classification (NCBI taxonomy): domain Eukaryota; kingdom Metazoa; phylum Arthropoda; class Insecta; order Lepidoptera; family Crambidae; genus Pyrausta; species Pyrausta despicata. The sequence goes on along the minus strand of OY992865.1, from coordinate 10,227,957 downwards.
TGTCACGCGAGTCTCTTTTGAAGTGTGTAAATTTCGTCTAAAACTGGCTGGGAAACGGAGCGGGGCAGGAGCGGCCTGGCTGCGCACATTGAAAACTGCAGCCAGGAACTCCGCTTACTCTGCTCCGCTGCCTCGCTCCACTTTAAAGAATAGACACAGTACGTGTAACTCCGCTCTGCCATACCACGGATCTCCACTCCGCACCCTCACCCGGCACCGGTGACAGGCACACTAAGGAGGAAAGATCATCTATCAAACTCCCAACGCATTTTCGAATTCGACTCGACCAAAATTATTTTCTCATTTTTGGTATCCAAGACTTGTTTCCGTCAAACAATTTACGTTATATATATTTATACCTATAGAGGCTGCAGTCGTTCCTAGCCACCGGCGCGACTGCGACGCGAGACCGCGACTAGTGGTGTCACGCGACTTCCTTTTGCAGTGTGTCGATTTCGTCGAAAACTGGCTCGCGTGACGTCAGGGATCGCGGTCACGCGTCGCGGTCGCGCCGCGCCGGTCGCTAGGAACCGTTAAGCTGACAAGCATAACTTGTTTATATGATCTAAGCACGCAAAAGAGCTTCAGCTTAAGTAACTAAATTTGTACTAAGCACGTAAAAAGTCTTTACATGGAAGATAAGGTTAAAACAGTATTACAGAACACGTTTGTACATCACGAAAATTTTTGTCCGTCTGTCTGATTATCTGTTTGTCGGTTTATTTGAATGCGCTTAACAAAAAGAATTTGAATAAATAAATATTTTACAACAATCACACCAATTCTCTACTCCCAAATTAAGCTACGAGGCTTGTGTTATGGGACAAATAATAACAATTAGAAAAAATAAATGAGTACCTACAAAGTACCTTTAAGGAGCTTTCAGAACTCGGGTTATGAAATAAAGAAAGTACCACAAACACCTGGTTAGGGTTACGTGACAGCCAGGACCACTACACCACAGAAGTTGTCATACGAAAACATTAACAATAATAATTTAACATAAACATGACATTTTTTGTACCTATGTCTAAAGTCTAAATAGGTACATTACTTCCTTATGTAAGACCTTCCTTATGCAGTCTTCGAAAGTTATTTCTGGCGTGAAGATGACAAAAATATTTATTTTATTACTACTGCTTCCGTTTTTAGGAGTAAACACCAAAAAATATACAGGTAAAACTATTGTTATAATTACTTGTCATCACAAAAATCCACATTTTACATTGACGAGACTGTTTTTTTGTGATAACCACTGTACATAGTTAGTGTTTTTGCTATTCATGTATACGTTTTCAAAAACAAGCAAAAAAAACTAAAGGGATTCTGGGAGCATGGTTTTAAAGCATTTCAGTTTTCATACAAATTTTGTGTGTGTGTGAGTGACAACCCTCATAGGTGTCAAATTATCCAATACCTTCCTTACCAACACATTTTGCGATTCATTTTTATGTTAATAGAGTAGCGGACCCCGCAGACGTTGTCCTGCCCGTTGTTTTTTTTTCTTCGAAAAACCATCCCCGTATTTGCAAGTTGCCTAGGGTAGATCATGTCCAGGAGGGAGTCGTTCCGCCTGCCCGACGCACCAATCTGTGGGTTGCCTCTCCTTCCATAATTCCAGACAGGCGTCTTTGGCATCCCCGTACAGAGCAGAGACGGGACTTCTTTCAGAAAGCTGTGGCGGCTTTTAAGCCTTTGTGTCACTGTGATGGTGTAAGGGGTGCCGCGGCTTGCTTTCCTTTTTATACCGCTCCAAAGAGTCACGTCTCTGCGGATGTCCGAGGGAGCAAGACCGGCCAGCAGAAACCAACGGGAGTTTTTGAGACCGCATTTTATAATTCGGCATGTGTCATTAAGTGCTGCATCCATTTAGTGTGTGTGAGCTGAGTGGCTCCAGACCGGTCTGGCGTATTTGCCAACCGTAAAAGAAAGGGCTAGAACGGTCCCTCACTTAGAAGAAGTTGGACGACGCAGAAGGTTGTTCCGGGTGTTCGGCTGAGTCTGGGGAATTGCGGTGAATGCCCCTCGGCCTACGGTGAACCCCCCACGTCCCCGATTCATATGGCACTGTAGGGGACCCTCAGGTTTTGAGTGAGTAGGTGGGTTCTCTCTCTGAGGCCTGGAGTCCCACATAGCCCCCAGCTGCCCCTGCGGCTGGTGGTATGCGTATCAGCATTTCCCTGACGTTAAAAAAAAAGGTTCAGAGATTGGTTGCAGCAAGATTTCCCAGGCCGGAAACCAGCTTATTCGGGTATGAGCTGTGGGTCTATGCTACTTAGGCGGTTCTGTAATAATTTATCTAGCAGTAGTAGCAAGGATACAGTAAAGACACTCCGCGGTTTTATTAAAGCTATCACCTTCGCCTTTAGCAAAAGACGAGGAAGTCGCGCAGAGTCTAGACACTGGTTAATCTCAACAGAGGTCAGTCAACTGGGGCAAGAAATATTATAGTGCACGAGTGTGAGCGCAATACACAGGCACAGATATAATTACACACACAGGTGCACTCACTGTTCCATCACTCTCAAAGTTCGGTAAGACGGCAACCCGACAAGACCGGAGAGAGATTAGGCGCAAGATCAACGACGACTTAGAGTTGTTTCTGAGAAATTCATCAAGAAAATCTTAGAAACAATTTTTGACTTAACCTGGGTTTCGATCCCAGGAACCTGTAAAGCAGAAAATTCGCCACTACACTATACTTGTTTAGAGATTAGGGGTAAGGGGGCTAGATGTCGTTATTCTAAGGCAAGTTCGATCACCAAAATATTAGAAATTAATTTATCTTTTAATTTCAGACGAGGATTTGGTCAAACTTCCTAAGCTTTACCACTTGGACGACTACGAGCGATGCCTGGAGAGGAAGGACGGGCTCTACTGCCTCGGCGAGTTTGACCTCTACAGTGACGTGCAACCGAACCCACTCTATGACTTAATAAAGGTAGGTACCAATGTTAAACACAAAACGCTTGTCATTGATTAATGAGAGCCTTGATTGAGGCCTTCAAACTACAACCTCTGCGTCAGATAGAGGGTCAGGTGTTGTTCTACGTGAGCGCAGCAAAGTGACAAGTACGCGACGCGATGCGAACATATTTGTGACAATTGCGCTTCGTCATAAGACAGAATCAGAGTCCTACTCTGTCGTAGATAGACGTACATTTGATATTGTCGCATATGACGTTATTTTACAGTACTCACGTAGAACAACGCCTAAAGATTTGTAATGGTCGTTGTACGTCACTCCTGCAAAGCTACAACCTTAATACTTATAGCAAGGGTCTACTTCCTAACCAGCGCAATAAATTTTACAAATCTAAGTTATATTGAATACCTAAAGGTCACCTCATCTCATCAGCCTATATACAGCTCAATGCTGGGCACAGAGGCGTTTCGTTCGCATTTTCAAATTTTATCAGCGCGTTCGCTCGCACGGTCAAGCTTGTAAGACGGACAGGGATGGCTACATTCGAAAATTCGGACATCGGCTCATAGAGTAGATCGGCAGGCCTCACCTCAACAATGAGGTCGTACGAGCCATACTCCACCACGCGGGCTCAGTGCGGATTGGTGGAGGAATCGTGTGTAATCATAACCGTTTTGTAGTACTGTAAACACAGGGACCCTGCCAATGTCCTTTAAATTGTGTGCGTAATTACGTACAATATTCGCACAGTCATTTATTATTTCTAGGATGTATCCGAAGACGTTATTCGTTTCAATAGAACGAAATTAAACCGGGGCTACTGCCTGCCGACGCGCTGCCCGGGCGGCGAAGCGAACGCGACGGCGCGCTTCGAGCGCTGCGTGGACGACATGGTCCGTCGCCGCTCGCTGCGCGCGCGCTTACACACGCTGCACTACTGCCGCGCGCGCGGGGAACGATTGCCGGGACACGACACTAACGACATTTCTCATACGGTCTTACTTTACATCGTGTACGTTATACTGTTCATGAATGCGCTTGGAACAGCGTACGATTTGAAAATGGGGCCAGCAAAAGACAGTATGTGAATTTTTTATGATTGAGGTTATTTTTAAGGGTGTTTGTTTATCATTTTTATGTGTGTGGAAGCGAGGTCGGTTTTTCATTTTGGAACTGTACTCAGAAATATCACACTAATACTGAAATCCATAATCATTGTAGAATGTAAAATTAAGAAATAGTCCATTCGTAGGGTAGGTATCTCTTACCTGATAGGATTCGTAGGACTTCGCAAATAAATTGATCAAAAATCTTGGATCGCCCAGATACTTACCTTATGTATGGGCGGTACACGTACTATGAGAGAAAACAGCAGAAAATTTCAGAGTTCGTTATGTTTTTCTGACTGATTCGACACAAATCTGATTTTTTTTAGAAAATCCATACCTGATGATGTTCTCCCTTCGAGTCAACTGCAAGATACTTTTTGACTTCAGAGAAGTAAGCGACCCGCGCAAGGCCGGTATCGATGCTATGGATGGATTCAAGTAAGTACCTAAACATTATTTCTGCTAATCATTTCTGCTTAGCCCAAAGGTATGACTGGTAGAGAATGCCCTACGGCATTAAGTTCACCTTTTGTACAAAGTTTTGTTGTGCGATAAACCTTAAATAAATAAATATTTCTTTCTATGGCTCCTTGAGTTTGGATTTCAGAATTTTAGTCAAATATGTACTTAATTCATCGAATATTCAAGTATATAATTTCCACTGATACGAACGCTTTTTACTCTACTGTAATATAAATTCCGTGTACTCAGATATTATTTTCTCTTTTTTAGTTAGCAATAAAAGCGTGTTTTTTTTTAGTTTTTTATTTAGTTAGCAATAAAAGCGTGTTTTTTTAGTTTTTTAAACCATTATTTTTTGGTCTAGTTTTACCTCCTTTCGGGATTGTACTTTATCTAGGGTCACATTGTATACGCTTTTAAGGTCCAGAAGCTCTTCTACTTTCTAGGCATTGTCAATGCGAATCTGGATCTCTTTGTCGTGCCTGTTTCCCCTGGGCTAAAGTTTACGCAGGCACCGATTATTGTTTTGATTTGATGATTACAGAGGTTACATGCTCACGGGAACCGTGATGGCACATTGTTCAGAAGTCATCGGTATAACGTGGCTGTACAACACAGAATATTTCGAAAAGGTACCATTCACAATCATTATTTAGTAGTTAAGTTTAGTATTTATGTTATCTCGCTGTAATATTTTAATAAATTTATTTCAGATTACACCTACGGTTGGACCTATGATTGGAGCTTTGACCACTGTTACACAATACTTCATATTTTTCGCAATCTTTGTGAGCACGCTAGAAGAACTGGAAAAATCTGATAAGGAGAAATTACATTTGGCAAAAATACCACTACGCTTTCTGCAAAAAGTAATCAGGTTAGTGTTTTCTTGGGAAGTGTTGCGCACGAAGGCAGGGAAAGTAGAGTCGGCCCACCCCGGGGCCTAATGCTGGGTACACCGATTTGTAATTAAAAAAAAACAACATCACATACATTGATATGACTCTGTGGTAACTAGCTTAAGCACTTGTGTTACATATATCAGAATCAACAGTGGTATTACAAATAAACTTAAATAAATACATGTTACACCCAGACCAGTACAAACAGACATGTTAATGCACACAAAAGTTTGTACATGACATTAGAATGTAAAAAAAATGTTTTTTCTGACGTTTGTCGTACTACGTTGAGCGTTGTCCCATGGCTACAGATAAGGTAAAATTCAAGGTATTCAATAAGGTAAAGTTCAGTGCCAATTAATTGGTACAAGATGAATATACAACTGGCCCTACTTATTTGAGGGCCCCACGAATCAAGGCCTTGCTCTACTAACTACTAGTTTTCAGAGTGCTACTAAATCATAATAAAAATAAACTTTTCTGCATGTGAAATATATATTTAAATGAATTTCGGAAGAACAAAACAAAAAGTCGAAAATCTCAAGCGCTCCTAACGGTCGCATTGCACGCTAATACGAGTATACTCGTAAATGTCTTCCAATGAATTTAAAAAATCAATAAGCCTGAAACCTCGGGCGTTCGTTTCAATCGCGCACAAAATCCCAAAATTTCGGGCACACTGCTTTAAATACTTTTCCGGAACTTGTGAAGAGATAAAGAAACATGATTGTAAATATTCAATTCTGGAGTATGTTTAGGGGTCCAAATTTGAAGTTCGCCTCTGGCCTCAAAAAGTGTTTGTTCGCCTCTTCACCCAGTGCACATTTATGTTGGCATGTAGTCTACGTAGCCACCGTTTATCCCTTTAAATACCATGATCTAGCAAGAGTTCATTGTAAAAGTGCGGAATTAATCTTAATAATAATACTTTAGTTTACTTTATTCCTTTTGTACAATAACAAACTTACAGTTAATAAATCATTGTTCGTTTTGTTTTAGAATTTTCCCAGTGTATTTACTGGTTTCCGGCTTCAGTGCGACCTGGTGGAACACCATTGGTGATGGTCCACTGTGGCCCGTACTAGTAGGTCCTGAGAACCAGTACTGCCGGGATAAATTCTGGCTCCATTTGTTTTTCTTGCAGAATTACATTGATCCGCACAAAATCTGCAATGGTCAGACTTGGTAAGAGATTTTTTAAATCCACATCATAAATAGGATATGTTTTAGTTTATAATCTGCGGAAGTAAGTTTAAACTTTCAGAAACAATCAAGTATTACCATTAATTATTTGGAAACCAACATGTAAGGCTTTCGATAGAAATTAAGAAATCCAAAAAACTCATTTTTATCGTGTATTTTTTTACTAGTTATCGATATCAGTAAGTCATTTTTTTTCTGATTACAGGGTAATGTCAGCGATCATACAATCATATATTCCTATTATGGTTATAATATACGTATTGACCAAGTGGCCCAAATATGCGACGAGGGTTTGCCAAGCCTTGGTGGTTGGGGCAACGGCTTATACGACTTACGTGGCGGTGTCAAACCAATACATCCCTATGTTTTACCATATACACCCTAAGTAAGCAGATGTAGTAGCTACCTTTATTTAAACATTAGCAACATGAAACCCCTTGCAGATCTGCAAATCCAAGTCCGCCCAAGTGCCTCTGGCCAGGCTTAACGACTTATATCTATCAATATTAACCGGGACCATTAGCTCAACGTCCCTTCCGAAGCACGAAGACTTGTAAATAGTTCTAAAGAATAAATGAAATTCAAAAACTTTTTTTGCTTTCAGCAACATACATGTAATGTTTACTAATATCAGGAGTTTCACGGGTTTTTTCTTTTCACCTTCCAATTACATGATAACTGTAGCGGTTGCTGTTTGGTTTGCACATCACTACTCTCTGTCACGGAAGCAAGCGAAACCTGAAAAAGAACCTCCAGCTTCTACGGTGAGATTCAATAGTCATGATGACAATTATTTTTTTTGTGTCCGGCGTATAAAATTAAAAAAAAAGGATATTCATTTGTTGTTATTGAATACGGGATTTTTGGCATGAACATTTTTTTTGGGACGTGTATAACTGTAGGCCTGTCGAAAATAAATGACTTTTATATACACAAAGTTGCCGATATACTCGTATTTCGGCCCTGTAATCTACAAGAGCCATGATCACGGGGTAACTGAAGGTCTTACGGGTATGTTGTTATGGGCAGACATATCGGTCTACCCTCCTTCTCAGTCTTGTGTTACAGGGCCGAAATGTCGGGGACTCAATAAGAAAAAAAAGCCGTAGTCAATAGCAACGCGAGTCCAACATAGCCTTTGTTTGAAATATACAAAAAAAAAGGTAATGACCATATTGTGAGTTTAAAACAATATTAATACTTATTTTGTTATTTTTATAAATAATGCAAGAATTTGGGTGCTAGATTTATTTAAAAATATCGCGTGACGCCTGGGTATGATTTCCATACAATTGTGACGAAGAAAGTACCCACTCCGTAACTTTTAAGGTAAGCGTCCACAGGCCCGCATCGAACTCATCGCACGTAACAGATTTTAGTTTGCCTTGTATAAAAATTGCGAGTCAGCGGACGCTGTTGTGTGAATTTTCATAGAAAATAATTTAAAAAAATTAATTTATTCAGCATGCTAAATTTCATAGCATAGCATGCTAAGCGCTATTGCTATATTATCATATGTTAATATGAAATTTCATCGTATATGAGAAAAAGCGTTCGCGTATAATATTAAATTGCGAAATTGTGAGAGTTTTGCGAAATATGAAAAAAAAATTTATGAAACTTACATTTTAGTGTTGTGGCTAAGATTAGAATTAAATTTGACTTTAATAAAATGAAAACTGCACCGGTTAGATAATTCGATTTCATTCAAATAAACCGCACGAAAATACGACTCTAAATGCAAGGATGCAGTATTCTCTTCTCTTTATTTTTTCGCCTTTCACTCGGGTAACACTCGAAAACCGATCGTCGCCCGACAGTACGCAAACGCGAGTGACAATTGCCTACAAGTGCTAGGCTGCTATTAGCAGCCTGCTAAAGCAGTGCGTGCGAATTTATAAAAGCAACGACACGGCCGCTCGCTGTCCGTGAATTTTAGCATTCACACAATTTCGCAACGTCAAGTAATTTCATTATTGCTAACGATGAAATAGCATTATAATTAATGATGCTAATGCTAATTATTCCATTACTAGAAGACAATCTAAAATCCGTTACCTTCGATGCGTCCGATGCGGGCCTGTGGACGCTTACCTTAAGCTACGGTTTTAGATATATTTCTGATTTGAACAGAAAATATCAAAACACGTAATTCCACGAAACGAGCATAACATTTTCTCTTTGTTTCAGTTATTGACAGTTACTCACAACATATCGATGCCATTTATATATGTGTTTTGTTACATAATGAGTTCACTTCTTCTCCCCTACACGGATCCTGTATTCCTGGCGATTTTGATACCGATAGAAAGGCTCGTTCAGGTCTCGACATTCGTAGTATATGCCTACACCAGCATTCGAGGAGTGAAAAGTAAGAAAATACTAACAGTGAACTGAACAAAGAACTTTATGCCTAAATCGGGAATTGCAGCATTTTTCTAAATGAACTGATGGTTATATTAACTTATAATTTCTTACAGCAATTGAATACGTTAGGTACTCAAGAAGTTTTAATTTTCATAGTACATTTTTTTTATACAAAAAAAACAGTTAAACGATCTTAATGTCCTTTGCCTGTGACTAAACTTTTGGGCTGATTGATATCTACAATATTTTTCTCAAAATGATAAATGAAGTGTGTGCTATGTGTACTGAAATAATAAAGTTCAAAGTGGCGAGCCGCAGGTCGTTCGATGTTTTTGCTATTTATTTTGTTCTAAGGCTCATGTCACAACAATTTTGACAGCTAGGCAGTCTTAAAACTTAAATTTCAGACGATAAATAAAAAATATCTCCGCGCTCCGAAGTACAATCTTAATAGTCTTCCTGGCCGATTTCAATCACGGCGGCCAATATCATAAGAGATCAGCCAACTACGCAAGAGATATTATACCTAGTGCACAAGTGTGAGCGCAATACCCTGTGTATTATGCATGCAAGTATGCATGTATGCCTCGTTGGTGAAGTGGCACTGCCTTACATTCGAAAGGTCCTGGGATCGATCCCAAGTCGAGCCAAAATTGTTTCTGAGTTTTTTCTATCATGAATTTCTCAAAAACAGCTCGGAGTCGGGAAGTTGGCGGTGTTACACCCCCGTGCCTCGGAAAGCACGTTAAGCCGTTGGTCCTGCGCCACATCTCTCTCCGGTCACGGCAATCCGACAGGATTGCCGTCTCACCGAACTTTGAGAGTGATGGAACAGTGAGTGCACCTGTGTATTGCGCCTACACTTGTGCACTATATCTCCTGCGTAGTTGAACTCTGTTGAGATTGGCCGCCGTGGTCGAAATCGGCCGGGAGGACTATTTATTTGTGGTCTTCATCCTATATATTAAACAAGCGAAGCGATCGCTCGTTTTGTCGATCGACTTTGTCTACTGGCCCTGTTTCACATTGTTATCAGATCGTTAGTGGTTTACAAAGGGGGATATAGCACATTCCTAAAAGTTTATGCTCAGTCTGTAGATATTTTTGTATAAATCTATTTTCAGATTCCTTCTTGATGTGGAAAGGATTCCGTCTCTGCAATCGGATGTCGATGTCTATTTCTATGGTCCATTGGTGTGTGAACAAGACTTTGATGGCTTCTCGACTTACTCTGTTTAGTGTTTCCTTCAGCTCCATAGTAAGTTATATCTACTTACATGTTATCTCATTAGAACTATGTGAACAAGACTATAATATTTGCAGCTATTGCGGGTTCGAATCCTGCTGGCTGCTAGGACAAAGGTTTGTGTGATGAACATGAGACTATTTAAATCTGAATTCTTAGCACAAGCTTACACTTAGTTTGGGGCTAGCTTATTGCTGTGTTAGTTGCCTCAAGTTTCTTCGTTTGCATTATGTCTCCTCGGTAAGTTTATACACAACACAAGCCATAATATCATTACCAATTATTTAAAAAATGCTGTAGAAAAATGTCAACTGTCAGAGCCAGATAGATACTCCTATTTTTAAGTCCGTTAAAATTGTTATGGCATTGATAATTAAATTAGGGTATCTTCTAATTTCAATGGCCCCATGAAGCAAATATATAAAATAATCCGTAAAAAAGTGTATCATAGAAATGTATGATCTTTGATCATGATTGCGTTAAAATCGCGACTGTAAGGATGCTGATGCTATTTTAAAGTAATCAGGAGTCTAATTCTACTTATCAATCATAACAAAACAAAATCGTATTTAAATCGCCTATTTTGGACAGTTCTAGTATTGACGAAATGAAAAATCGGGCAAATTCAATTCAATTTAGATTTAGTTTTTGATTGATTGAAACGTGTTATTGTTGTCATTTCTGTCTGTTTGCAGTTCCAGGACACCATAATAGTTTTCTTCGCTTCCTTCGTGATTGCGATACCGCTGACACTCCTCGTGGATTATCCTATTAGAAAACTCCTGAATAAGTTACTTTGATAGGTACTCACTTCATGATTTTTTTCTTTAAGGTATTGTATTACAGTACCTCTGTACTGTAATACAATACCTAAAATTAATACAATACCTAATATTACTCTTAATATTTGTAAGCACACATTACATTCAGGCTTAATTTTTTTATTTGCATGGATTAAATTACTTATTAATAAATACATTTTAATGCAATATACCTAATGTTATAAAGACACACTACTTGCAAGAAGAGGATTTTTATTTTAAATAAGGCTACAAAGGAAAGTGAAGTGATCATTTACGTGATATGAAAATAAACTAAGTACCCGCTTATGATTAAGATCACCTTCGTCCAATCCACACTTACAGACATAAGACCAGAGAGTAGGTAGTTAGAATAGAACATAATCATGATCCTACCAGAAACTATAACACAAAAAACTTCAGTATAAAGCCATCTGTAGTGAAATGTGTTTTAAGTGCTTGCGTTGTTTGGCATTAAAATAACTTTTCACTAATTTCCTACTGCTTCAACTTGACCTGTCAATGTCTACGAAGACGATATCGACAACTAACTATGATTGACTAATACTTGTCGTTAGAAGAAAAAAGTCACGTCAAATAGAAACATGTTGAATCACTTCTTCAGTTACTTTAACTTTTATTTAGATACAGTAACTTCGACCTTCAACTCGATGTTAGGTACACTTCTAAGCGCTCGAACAAGACTGCCTTTTTTATTAAGTTAGAAAGAAAGAAAGAAAGAAAACTAGTTTATTCAGTATCACATACTTTACAAAGTTGAAAAACACTATTCAAATGCACATACACAAGATACTGAAAAGGTGGGCCACTCAGCATGTGTCGTAGCATCTCAGGAATGCCACGACGCTGGTCTTCCGTGGAGTGTCGTAGCATCTCAGGAATGCCACGACGCTGGTTTTCCGTGGAGTGTCATAGCATCTCAGGAATGCCACGACGCTGGTCTTCCGTGGAGTGTCGTAGCATCTCAGGAATGCCACGACGCTGGTCTTCCGTGGAGTGTCGTAGCATCTCAGGAATGCCACGACGCTGATCTTCCGTGGAGTGTCGTAGCATCTCAGGAATGCCACGACGCTGATCTTCCGTGGAGTGTCGTAGCATCTCAGGAATGCCACGACGCTGATCTTCCGTGGAGTGTCGTAGCATCTCAGGAATGCCACGACGCTGGTCTTCCGTGGACACCCAGACAGAGAGAGAGAGCACTACTTACTTAAGTTACTTTATTTTTATGCATTAACAATGCACATTTCTTTACAATGTGAAATTAAACACACATAAGGAAAATGGACGGAAAGAATGCCACAGGCGGGACTCGAACCCGCACCTCTCGCAAACCGGGCGATTGCTCACCCAATTGAGCTAACGTGACACTTACTCATCGGTCCGACTTTTTTAAGTGTAAGGTTTGCAAGAGGTGTGGGATCGAGTCCCGCCTGGGGCATGCCATGTTTCTTTAAGTGTCTTTAAATTTCACATTGCCTTTTTTCTTATGCTAGCTCCTGTTAAAGAAATCTCTCAATAGTGCCAAGCACTAGTCAATATCGCAACTGGCTTCCCATTGACGACCGCTTCTTTTTGTCGGACTTCTAAAACCAAGGGTCGCGGGTTCGATCCCCGCACAATACAAGCATAAGTGTGCATGAACATGTGTCTTTGTACTGGTCTGGGTGTTTTCCATGTATAATATGTATTTATTTACAAAAAAAAAGTATTTAAGTATGTTTATCCGTTGTCTAGTACCCATAACACAAGCCTCGTAGCCTAATTTGGGACTAGAGAATTGGTGTGATTGTTGTGAAATATTTAATTATTATTATTGGTTAGCGATTGGCGCCAAGTTCATCAAGAAGTCAGTTGCGCTACATTTACATGACTTATGCAGAATAAATGCATTACTCGTATATAAAATTAATTTTAAGTAGTACTTAATTACAGTTACTTTAAACTGCCCTATTTATCTGGACAACAGTCTGACAACAGAAGTAATTCCAAGCGAGCGGAGCGGCGGGAACAGCTAGTTGTATAGAATTTTAAGTAAATTCAAAATGCAGGCAGACTTAGCATAAACATGACATTATTTACATGTTTCGCTCGCAAAAAACATGGAAGGTACTTTATTTTCCGAATGTTATTTGAAATTGACAAGAATTTATCTATTTTTATACATTACCTACTTCTTCAGTTTCTAGGAGTAAACATCAAAAAAATTATTCAGGTAGGTAACATATTATTTTACAAAAATCGACCCATCTACATTTTACATGATAAATCACATGTGTGGTTTTGCGAAAACCGGTGTGGGTCGTTTTTTTTTACTGATGATCAATGTACAGTGACCAGTTCATCCACAGTTCATCAGGCCCCCATTTTTATTGCAAGATCACAATAATATAATATAATTTCGAAAAGACAACACTTAAGAATCGAACCCGTCGGGGGTTCGATTCCTCCCCGATGACCGGAGCCGAAAAGAATTTTTTAAGTGTTGTCTTTTCGAAATTAAAAAATAGCGTTCAAAGGCGATGTGCCCGGTCCGGTGAATCGGGCGGCGGTAGGAGTGTTATTTTACATTTTAATAAAACACTAGGCGACAAGAGGTTGTTATTTTACCCCACACCAAATTTTAAAACATAAAAGAGCTTAGTTAATGATAAAAAAGGCGAAATAATCGGTATCTTTGCTTTTTTCGTGATTGCGGTGCCACCGACAATATTCGTGGACTATCCTATTAGAAAACTTGAGAATAAATTTCTTTGATACTAACGTGATATATTTTTTTCTCCTAAGTCTTATACTAAAGTACTTAGAGAGAAATTTTATACACACTTACATTGGATTTTTCAGACCATTTTAAATTGTGGTATAGACACAATGTATAAATAGGGATTTTATTGGAAATAAACCAACAAACTCAATCTCGCCAAATCCCACTACAAAAATCTGCAACCCCATCCAAACGTAAAAACCAGCGTGCGTGTCGGACCACGCATAAAGTAGGGTTCCGTAATCAATTTTAGTATTTCCTTAGCCTGGTTTCGGAGAAATAGTCAGAACCAATGGAATTAACAAATATACTGCAAATAGATTTTTTTTTGAAAACAGTTTAAAAAGTAATTAAGTTTATACTGTTCTTTTGGAAAAAAGTTTATATTTTTATATTATTTATTATTTCGAAAGTATTCATCACAGGGTACCCGAAACAATTTTATTTTAGGTGAGTTTCCGTGCTTGTTTCTTTACGTGAGAGATTTGAAGTTTATAGGTCCAAGACTTTAGAAATTACAGGGGTGGGGGGGGGGGACACCGTGTAAACGACTTTGGCGGGCTATAACTCGCAAATGGTAAAGCTGTTAAAAAAGTGTTGTATGGAAAAGGGGTAATTTAAATTTTTCGTATTTTCATAAATGAGATCTATATGTGAAATATCCTCGAACCAAGTTACATGCAAATCACTCCATAAACGTAGAAGATATTCTGCTGTAACAGACTAGGGCGAACTGAACGATCTTATAAGGGTTCCTTGTCGGACTACGGAACCCTACAAATGGCAGGAGTCATCTTCGGTCAAAAGGCTGAAGATTCACCCCCCCCCCCTTTACATTTATAGGGAGGTACCCTTGAAAAGGGGTAATTTTAATTTTTCGTATTTTCAAAAATGAGATAACTTTTAATTCCTTTGATTTTCAAATTCATTTCTTTCTTTTAATTTTCTCGTGATGGAGAGAACAAAGGTATTGCGTGTGACCGTGATTTCGCTATTTAAGGCGGGAAAAAACCAATGGAGATTATCCGTGAGGTGAAAACTTTTGGTGTGAGCCGTAACTTCGTGTATTACACTATTAAACGATACAAGGAGACAAGTTCTTTGCGAGATCGCCAAAGGAGTGGTCGGCCGCGCTCTGTAAGGACGCCTGCGAACATCAAAATCATCTGAGAGCGACTTCGCCGAAATCCATGTCGAACTCAGAAAAAACTAGCTCTGCAGACTAATATTTCGCGCGTTTCAGTCAACAGAATACTGAAATATGATCTTAAGGTGAAGGCGTATAGCCGTAGGAAAGTTCATTTTTTTAACGATCGCCTTCGTAAATTGCGACGCGAACGTTGTCCAATACTGATTATGAGACACGATGCGAGGAAAATACTCTTCACCGATGAGAAAATCTTTACTGTCGAAGAAAAGTTCAACCGACAAAACAATAAAGTGTATGCAAAAAGTAGCAAGGACGTTCCAGCTTCAGCACGGAATGTCTCGCGTACGCATCATCCGGCTAGTGTGATGGTATGGTGGGGAGTTTCGTATGAAGGTGTCACTCCGCTCCATTTCTGTCAACAAGGCGTCAAGGTGAAAGCCAAGAACTATCAAACCGACATCTTAGAGCCTGTTGTGAAACCCCTGTCCCTTACTTTGTTTCACAACAAGGATTGGGTTTTCCAACAGGACTCAGCGCCATCCCATAAAGCAAAAACCACCCAAGCGTGGTTGAGGGAAAATGTGCCGGCCTTCATCGCGACGAACGAATGGCCCTCTTCCAGCCCCGACCTCTACCCGCTGAATTATGCTTTATGGGCTGAGCTAGAGCTCAGGGCCTGCCGAAAGTCCCACCTAAACTTGGAGTCACTGAAGCGAGCTCTTGTCCGAGAAGCAAAGCGAATCCCGCTGGAAAAGATTCGTGCCGTCATTGATGACTGGCCAAATCGTCTAAGGGCCTGTATGTATTAAAAACAAGGGTGGTCATTTTGATTAATAATAATATTTTTTTGTTTATTATTATCTACTTATTGTTTACTGAAAATTTTAGAAATACATATATGTTAATTATAAAAAAAGTTATGCAACTTTTATTTCGTCTCAAAACTTATGCACACGCGAGGTATATGTGAAATATCCTCGAACCAAGTTACATGCAAATCAGTCCATAAACGTAGAAGATATTCTGCTGTAACAGACTAGGGCGAACTGAACGATCTTATAAGGGTTCCTTGTCGGACTACGGAGCCCTAAAAATGGCAGGAGTCATCTTCGGTCAAAAGGCTGAAGATGGCATGAAAGATACGTTTTGAAGGGAAACCAGAGTAAAGATGGCATGAAATTCCAAGCGCTGTCTGAGTGACATTCATGACAGTGACATTCAATGTCAAGTTGACAAGCTCATTGATAAAAATAATTTGATTATATGTCGTGACTTCAAATTTTGTTTTACAATCGTTATAAATTTACCTTGATTATCCCTGCATACAAAACTAGAAAACTGTGTACTGCTGATATCTTCTCAGTCGTTTCGCGGTGTTTTGTTACCTGTACTAATTTATAACCTCTACTATGCTAGTGGTCACCGATATTCGTCTTTTTTGGAAGTCTTATACGATTTGCTATATTTCTGATGAAGGCTTAATAGTTCCGGACGCTTATTGTAGCAAAATGCTTGGTATCGAGTGTGGAGATGGTAACTTGGAGGAGTCTGAGCCAAAAAAAGGAAAGTTGAAGCTTGTGGCCAGTGCTTTTTTTCTTCGTCCGTTTGTAAATGCGTGTGTGAACTCAGATGTATACAGATGTAAAGTGCTGTTACACTTGCACAAACTATGTGGATACCCAGAGAGTGGGACAGTGTTCCTGAAATTGATACTTGAGCCGCCAGATAAGGAGATCCTTGATTATGCATGGTAAGAATAGTTGCTTAACCTTTTCCTGCCCTGTAACCATAAGCTTTTATTGACCTGTAGTTTACTGCCCTATTTGTTTTCAACTTTTAGCCTCTATGTACACAAGGCTATGCAAATCTTTGATATAGGATGATTTGTCTCCACGCAACTTAGATTAGTTAAGTTTAGCAAGGCCTTTCCCTCACTTAGCTGCTATATTGGGCCATAGTGCATAGGCAGGCAGGTAGTAGCCAGTGAGGCCACTCCTAGGGGCTACTGCAAAAAAAATCTTGAATAGTCGGTTTGAATTTCAGAATTGCAGTAGTTGGTTGGAGACTAAAATTGCCGAGTATCAAAGATTTGCGTCACCTTGTGTAAGAGGCTAAAGTTGAAAATATTTTTTTAACACTTAATTTTAAAATTGCTATTGCTGGACAGTTTGTATCTCACGAGATTAAGCAACTTGGCAATAATATTTTTATAAAATGTTACAGGAATGAACGAATGTTAAGACTGATATGGACAAGGGTTGAAATAGAAAATGCATTTTCTTGGCTGTCAACATTGGGTGGAGCTTACTCTGCTTTGGGAGACTATTTTGAGCACTGTGTAAGTATATTCTATCACTATGTAAACAATCTATTCTTCCAACACATTAAAAAACAGCATTTATCTCTTCGTCATGGTTATATTAATACAACTCTTTATTTCAAGGCAAGACATTGTATAAAAATGTCCTATTTTGCAATACCTATCTTAATTTCTTGCACATTAACCACAGTTGCATTAATCAATATCCTTTACAAATTGTCTATTTGATATTCCTAAATGTTTGTAGCATCTCTGTTCATTTCCTTAGCATTTAAACAGATAAGCTTGATGTCATATTTCATTATTTTCAGGCTGAGGAAGCTGGAAGAATATCTGTAAGACAATACAAGCTATCAAAAATGCTTGGAGATGATGGTTTGGCTGCTAGGAGCAAGCTGTATACTGCATTATCCTACTCCCAAAAGGGAAAAATCAAACTAGCCAGGCACATAGTTCGAAATGTAGCTGCATTTGGACGAGCAACGCATGATAAAAGACTTGTTAGGATGTGCCAAGGTGTATGGGCCAAGTTGAAGTATTTGAGATCATTGAAAAATAAAGGGGACGGGGACACAACAGTGAGAAATACTTTGTAAATAAAACATTCGGAGTTCACAGCATATCTATAACTGAAACAGGTTAGTTATGGAATTTATTTTGTTTAGTAAAAACGTTTTGCCCTAGTCTTGAGTGTACAGGGTAGCCTAATGTATTTTCGTTCATTGTATTTATTTTTTATGATCATCATTGCCTATAAGTTGATGCCATGAGATAGGCAGATGAATACAAAGATAGAGAAACTTATTTGTTGGTGCTGTAAATAAATCCTTATTGTTTTATGAATCGTTTTATTGTTGCGTCCAGTAGGTTGAGCACGAACCACTATCGTAACGTAGTTGCAGCGTTTACTATTCGTTAACTTATTAAGTTCCTATATTTTTAGCATTAACAATGCAAATTTCTTTATAATTTGAAATTAAAACACACTTAAACTGGCTGCAGCCTAAGGAGCACTTACAGAAATTCGGACCGATATGTAAGTGTCATGGTAGCTCAATTGGTAGAGCAATCGCCCGGCTTGAGAGAGGTGCGGGTTCAAGTCCAGCCTGAAGCAGTCCAAATTTTTCTTTAAGTGTGTTTTAATTTCACATCGTTAAATTATCGGTTTCTGACGTTTTAACGATACGATACCTACATTACGATAATGTTCGTGCTTCATCATTTGCTACACTGGTAAAGCAATGGTACATTTGTAAACATGAAAAAAAAAACATTTGATTCAATCAAATATATTTTAAAATAAAGTAAAGTGACAAAAATGAACACATTGGCATAGAAAATTACCTAAACATGTCTCGTACATCAAGATAAAATTTTTGCCAAACACATTTGCTTGTTTTGGTATCCCAGAATGAACACAGTTGTTGGGTTACATTATAGTTAAATATAATAAAGTACCCTATATAACAGATCCAAAGAAATTATTATAATATTCCATGCTCATAATGGTTTTGAATTTATTTTTAACTAAATAATTGCAAATGAGTCAATTCTGAAATACATTTTTGTAAATTAATGTACAATTCAGTAAAAAGATTCCATTTTGCCCCCGTGTTGCGTTGGCAAAATTGGAAAATATGTCGCTCATGAAAAATTAAGTTTCTAATTCCCTGCCAATCGTAAACAAAAAAGTTATTCTTTACTGCACAGAGGGCAGGCCAAAGTTCCCATTGGATCCCAGGCAGGTAGCACCTTAGCTTCTTGCTTGAAAACTTCGAGTACTTCGTCTGCGATGTATTTTTTGTCCACGACGATCTGAAAAATTGTTAATAACCTGTCATACAAGTCTGGTATGAAGTCAAATGAGCTGGTTACATCATGCTTAGTAGCATAAACGAGAAATCGAATCGACTAGCTTCGCCCGCGTGGATTTAGGTTCTCTAATATATAGGATGTAAAAAAACCTTAATGAAGCCATCGACCACGCGTTCAGTACATAAAACCAAATCGTATGAAAAATAAATTTTGGCTGGGAAAGAACTTATCTTTTGACATAAAAAAACAATTTGCCATTTAGAGGCTTTTTATGAAAGAACTAGTGAAAATTTGTATCATGTTTCTTAGGAAAAAAGTTAAGTTATAATGGACAGAAGACATTTCTGTAAAAACCATCTTTTTTTTTCAAACTTTAACCGTCAACACCTCAGTATCCGTTAACTTCCCAGGTATGGTGTAAAGGAAAAAAATGATCGTAACAATTGGTAGAATATGTGGTATTCGGCTTCAGTAAGGTTTTTTTTACATCGTGTATTAAGCATATTATTTATCTAATATATAAAATTCTCGTGTCACAGTTTTCGTTGCCATACTCCTCCGAAACGGCTTGACCGATTCTCATGAAATTTTGTGAGCATATTGAGTAGGTCTGAAAATCGGCCAACATCTATTTTTCATACACCTTAGTGATAATAATTTATATGGCATAACGACGTTTGCCGGGTCAGCTAGTTATACATAAAAACCTTCCTCTTGAATTACTCTATCTATTAAAAAAAACTGCTTCTCAGTCCGTTGTGAAGTTAAAGATAGCAAACATTTGCATTTTTTTTGCTCTCATGAATACATATCATATCATTAAATTTATAAATATTTATTTACCTCAAAAACAAATTCTCTGAACCAGGGTTCTGTGAGTAAAAGGTAACCTTTGTTGTATTCTTTGTCTCCGTAAGAATTCTCCACTCTGAATTTTGTAGGGTTTCCTAGTTCCTGCAATAAGAATACGATTGTAAATTAATTTTATAAGTCGGTTTAAAACATATTTCATTTAGTACTAGACGACCGCATACATTTTCCTGTCCGTTGTTTTTAGAAGAAAAAAAAATAAGTTGTTTAATTTTTTTTTTGATAAGATAACCTTGTCCTGACAGTAAGGAACACATAAAAAAAGAATCTCAATTCAATACGCACGTGATTCAGTAAAACGCCCACTGATTTTCATATAAGTAAAGAAGCAAAGTGCTTACACATCACACCCCGCGTACCTCGTATTGCACGCATTACAATAAATACTTGTATAATAAAAAGGACGCGGATAGTATTTAACGTGTATCACATTACCATGGTGCATGTACTGGCTAATGCTAAAATATTATTATTTTGAATATTATTAATAACCTTTTTTTTGTTTTTGATGTTTTTAATTATTTTGAATTTCTTATTAATTAATTATTTGTAGAGATGGGCCGAGTACTCTGTGGGTTTTTTAATACTCGTACTCGGTCGAATAGCTCGGATCAAGTGACGAGTACTCGGTTATGTAAATTTAATAAACAGCATATCTGGAATAAGTTTGCTAGTCGCCAGGGGGAATTAAAGTATGTATCTTGATGACCACACACTTAGGTTAATGAGCAAGCCCCTTATCTGTCGTTTGTCAATTCCCATTGGTCAATTATAGGACAGCCAGGACGCTGCGGATCGACACACAGTATGTAGTTCAAGGGATATATCATAAATTCAAATACATATTGTTAATTAGTAACATGACTTCACTAAATAACAATATGTATTTGATTTTTCAAATTTATTAATTCAAAATTACATTGAGTAGGTATTGCTGGCAGCGCGTTGCTTTCATATTTGATCTTGTACCTCAAATTAAACCGAGTAATAATCGGTACTCGGTACTCGATAAAACCACTACTCGGTCCATCTCTAATTATTTGTTTGTGGTAAATTTTATAATTTTTTTTATTAATAATATGTGGTCCTTAGAAGATTGAATAAATAAATCTCTATATACATAATTTTCGTGTCACAATGTTCGTTCCCGTACACCTCCGAAATGGCTTGACTTATTCTTATGAAATTTTGTGTGCATATTGAGTAGGTCTGAGAATCGGCCATAATCTATTTTTCATATCCCCTAGTGACAAGGGTTGTCCACAATAATTTATATGGCAAAACAACGTTTGCCGGGACAGCTAGTAGAAGTATTAAAGCGAAGTGCTCACGCATCACACCCCGCGTCCCGAGTGCGTACCGATGGTATTTGCGGGTGTTGCGCATGCGGGCCTATCCCGCGCGTGCGTGATGAAATCCGCACGATATTATTTTTATAATTTCAAAAGTTCTTTATTGACAGAAATGTTAAAATTACAGTATACAACTTATAAATATACAGTTATTACAGTAAAAAGGTGGTTTAAAAACTTTGTTAGGCTAGGTATAGGCGGCTTTGAAAATTAAATTACATAATATATAACTCTCATTAAAACATGTTATTTTTCTTCTTAATCTTATGTACTTGTTATAATAAGTAGCAAAATTTTCGTATAAATTTATGCTTAATTCATATGATATAATGAATATTGAATAAATATAATGAATAAATATTGAAAACACCCTTATACTCACATCGGTGCCGACAGCAGTGAAAACCATAGCGTGCGTCATGCACGAATCGCCGTACCGCAGCCGGTCCGCTTTCTTCAGTCCGACTTGTACGTCCGTGTTGAATACCAGCTTGTAGTCTTGTCTGTAATATAGCATTTTACAATTAGTATAAATCGCGCCAAATAAAGAGACCGCTAGCGGTCACCTGCGCACTAGACAATTGACTGCCTCATTGGTGCAGTGACAAAGTTTCTGCCTTACATCCGAGAGGTCCTGGGTTCGAATCCCAGGTTGAGGCAAAAATTGTTTCTGAGATTTTCTGTCATTAATTTTTCAAAAACAGCTCGGAGTCGGAAAGTTGGCGGTGTTACACCCCTGAGCCTCGGTGCGCACGTTAAGCCGTTGTTCCTGCGCCTGATCTCTCTCCGGTCATGTCGGATTGCCGTCTCACCGAACTTTGAGAGTAATGGAACAGTGAGGGCACCTGTGTATTGCGCTCACATTTGGGCACTATAATATCTCCTGCGGAGTTGGTTGATCTTTGATGAGATTGGCCGCTGTGGTCGAAATCGGCCAGGAGGACTATTATTACTAGATGATACTTATATGGGTCTAATCGGTGGTATGAAGTGGAGAGGATTGGCTAAAAAAATCCTGGATAATTCGCCAACGTGTCAATTTGTATGGGAATACTGACAGTTTTTTTTTTACTTTTTAACGACACGAATACGTTACGGTAATGTTCGTACTCTACCACTGTGATCTGAAAAAAATCAAGTTAAAATGAACTTACGCATCCAAGTCTTCGAGCCCATGTTTTCGTTCAAAACGTTTCGAGACCTCGCAGCCGAACCATACGGCCTCGCCTGCCTGTATACTGTCTTTTACAGCTCTGAAAATAAACGAAAGAATTAATTTCTAAAAGACATAACACTTAAAAATTCTTTTCGGCTCCGGTCATCGGGGAGGAATCGAACCCCCGACCTTTGGAAGTCCAATTTTTTAAGTGTTATGTCTTTTCGAAATAAAATAAAATAGCGTTGTAAACGCAAAAAATACTAAACAAATAAAATGAAAGAATTAATATCATGTAAAAAGTTATAACCTACTTTGGCGCAACAGATTAAGAGAGTTAGGAAGGTAAAGGAAAGCGCTTCCAACCGACCGGGTGTTATGGTCAGGGACCAAGATCCGATAGACATAATCTTGATTTGTCTATCTATATTATTCTGGATCTAAAGCTTATATGCCGCGGTTCATGTGCGGTACTAG
Organism: Pyrausta despicata; assembly: GCA_963921415.1. Lineage (NCBI taxonomy): Eukaryota > Metazoa > Arthropoda > Insecta > Lepidoptera > Crambidae > Pyrausta > Pyrausta despicata. Next base: position 10,205,020 of record OY992865.1, on the reverse strand, counting down.
GCTAATAGCGCCATCTAGCCTATGGAGCCGTATCTGCGCTCGCTGTCTATAACTTACTTCATCAGAGTCTCGATGGGCTGGTTGTTGTACGCCGTCTGTCGGCCGCCTACCACGTTCCCGAGGCACTGCAGAGTATACAGGTTGCCGAACGGGTTCGAGTCCCGGGGATCGCTCACTAGGCACACCTGAAAAAGTTTGCAAAAAATTAGCATTAAAATTAAAAGGACTTATTTGATCAGGACGAAAATAAGCTTTTGTCCATAGTTTTGGATGTAGCTTTCTCTGTCACTCTTACTATATCTTTTTCATGCAAGAGACGGAACGGAACGGACGGAAACACACGGACGCAAGTCTAGGAAGTATGACTGTTCGAGTTCGGGAATTGGGCCGGTAAATATGAATGCAAAATTGTGCAGTTCCAGTCCAGGAGACTTTAATATATAGGACTTGAACTTAACAATCAATTTGAAGCTTGCGACAATTAGTATGCGTGTCGTTGCTATGGCGTTCTGTGGGCGAGAGGGTGTGATCGCTGGCCGTCGCGCCAGGCCTCTCTCACTCGATGTACTTGCGCGCGGTAATAGCCTACTCTCGCCCGCACCGACGTCGGTGCGAATTCAGTGGGCTGCCAACAACCGTCGGACGCGCTCACAACGCACTATAATTAATCGTGTTGCGCTTACGATCAATTTAGTTTTCATACGAACCAAATAAGTAATCTGTGCTTGTTAAACGTTAGCTTTATTTAAGAAAAATGACTTCTGGTGGTGGAAATTTATGTGCTGTTGATGGGTGTAGGTCGAATACTAAGAGAAATAAAACGCTTTCTTTTTTTAGTCTACCAGCTAATGAATAAAATGTAATTATTACCCGGTAAGTTAGTAATTTATTTACAAAGTATAAAAATAAACAAATTAGTAGGTGGTACCTACATAGGAAAATTGGATAAATTCAGGTAAATTGGGGTTCGGCTTTATTGAATTAAAATGTAATACCTACAGTGAAACATAGGTCACTTACTTTATCGAAATAATACCTAAGTACCTATTATACCTATTAGCCTACTTTTTATGGGCTGCGCACCACCTACGAACTGTGTGTATAGTCCAGTCATTATAGACATTCGAAATCGAAAATTTAACTATAATTCCAAAAGTTTTTAAACCTCGGTCAAGTGAATGGTACATTGGGACGACAATAAATCTCATTTTGCAACCTTGTCTGCAGTCCGGAACATTGTTAAAATTGCAATTAAATAAATTTTTGTTGTATGGTCGTGAAAAAAATTCCAAAAGTTCTGCAAACTTGGGGAAGTTTTCGATATAATATTTCATATCACGTATTAAATTTGCAACCAATCTAAGTGTACGGAACATTTTTTGTTATTGAAAATTAATGTTTTTCTTTATTAAACTGAATGAAAACGTTCCAAAAGTTCTGCAAACTTGACACATATATCGGAAAAATATACCGAACGAAAAATATAACAAAAAATGTTCCGTACACTTAAATTGGTTGCAAATTTGACACGTGATGTAAAATAATATATTTAACACCACTCCAACTTTGCAGAACTTTTGGAATTTTGGTCTCAAGAACAGGGGGCCGATCGCGGTAAATAATTTGAGATGAAGCGTAAATGGAACACGAACGAAACGCAAGTTTTCGATGTTTTCGTATCGCGGTGTTGATTTGACAGATGGTTGAAATGAACTGCGAACGCAGCTGGAACACAAGTGCGGTCAAGGTTACGTTTATGCTACATTACGGGAGGACGCTACTTTTTCTCAAACGTTGTACGAATGTTAGTGGATTTTTGGTGTTTTGTTGGAAAATTTTATTGTTAAACCTATAAATATGATGTACTTGGAGTTGTTAGAATGTGCGTACGCACACGATTTAGCAGTGGTTCGCTCGGAAAGTCGGCAATTGAATTTAATGTCGAGACAAAGTCTGTCTGCTTTAAAGCTAAATGAGAGGATGTTTGTGAAAAGATATAGGCTATCAAAAACCTTAACTCGTGAGTTGGTTGTGGAATTAACTCGTCCTTCCACCTACATTGCGTTCTGATGCTCTGGATGCGGAAACGAAGGTAAGAAAAGTAGAGCCCTTCACTTGACTGTCTATTGTTGAACTTGAAATTACTAACTACTAACAACACATGATAACTCAAGTCAATGTCTTTTTGTTCTAGGTATTAATTGTATTGTCGTTATATGCTTCTGGGCGTTGCCAGCCAGACTAGTGTAGGAGACAACCAAAGGCACTGTGTGTCACAATCCAGTGTCTCTAAAGTAATCCGGCAAGTTACAATGGCCTTAAACAGGCCATCAATACTCAATAAATATGTTTCCTTCCCATTCCAACAAAGTAAAAGGGAACTAGTAAAAAGAGTAAGTTTAAATTTAAATAAAATGTAAAATCACATTATGTATTTCATTCTATTTTATTTATCTCAATGTTATGTTAAGGTTTTACAGGAAATATAAGATGCCGGGATTGTTGGCTTGTATGGATGGTACCCATGTGGCAATAGTGTGCCCCCAGGATCATGAAGAACGCTTTATTAACAGAAAATGATACCATTCCCTGAATGTTTTAAATGTGAGTAGAACATTAACATAATGGGCCGCAAGCCGGCAGGTCCTAGAGTGCAGCGATTGTGGGCTGATAGGGCAGTACAAAATTAAATTAAGTATATTATTTTAACAAAAATTTATTGAATAGTGTCTACAAGAATAGTAACTATGTAATATCTAGCTAACATACATAATTATAATTATTGTTAAGACCTAAGAACTTGTTTGTGCTGCACTGTACTGAAACAAAAGATAATTTTATGTGTTAAATTAATATTGCAATCATTCATGAATCAACTGCTGTTTAACTACTAAATGTTGTGACTTAATTATGTTGTAAATATCCAAAGTGATTTCAATAAGTACTGTTTTAGTGACAAGTATATTTCATTTGCAAATTCAGTTGGTGTTTTATTAATTTTCTCTCAATTATCATCATTATCACATGTATAACTGATTACATCAGTATTGATGTAAAAAAAATACCTGTTGACTCAGCCGGTCTACACTATCGGCAATTAGTTTGGAAGCTTCTGCTAATGTATTAAAAGCTTGTGAATTTTGAAGGGCAGCTTACACTCTTATCTCTTCTATGCGCAGCACTGTAGCTTGACTCTTCCATTGATGTTCTAGTATTAGCTGAAAAATTATCAAGAAATTTGTAAATAATAATTATTAATATTTTTTATTTTATTTCTTGACATCTATGGAGAGAAAGATTATGGAGTTATAGAAGTCTAAAACTTTGCTCTTGCTTTTGTTTTTTGGTCATTCCACACCTGGAAGATTTTATAAAAGAATTGGATAACTAATTTATTTTAATTTAACCTCTGTTACCTATATTTTAAAGTTTGAATAGAAGATGCATTTGTGTAATGGTGATTTACAAAGATTGTAAAGACTGTGTAAGCAATGCTTGTTTTGTTTTTAATTCTCTTGGTGGACAACAATGGGTGGAAATATCTTTGTTGCATTATTAATCAATTATGTAACTTTTAGAGTGCAGAGTATACACACTAACATATATTGCATAATGGCCTAAAATATCGTACCTTTGACCACTCCTTGCCGGTCCCAATGGATTAAGAGATTCAACTGCAACTGCTCTTGCTTCTTTGGATCTTAACCGACCAAGAGCGAGATCTCTATTAGCTTCCATGAACTCTATCATCACCTCGAGCTGGCGCACTGTGTTGTGCCTGTCGCGGCCTTCCATTATATATCTAAAAAAACATTGGGTTACATGATTATATCTAAAGGTAAAACCGGTTTCAATTTCTAACATAGGAGTAGTGTAAATAACTTACCAAAGCTGCACTTTCAATAGCTGAACCACGACTGGCATGGGTTTTTAAAATTCCATCGGAATACACATTCTGAGAATACTTTTTCTAACGTAACTTCGAAACCACTTGAAACTTATAAACAATCCACATAAACAAATCAAACTTTCAATTACTTATGTCAGTCATCATCGCGCTCCCAAAACAGCTGTCAAAGCCAGTGCGGCGACAAAAAAGCTCAAAATTCGACATTCAATTGTATTTTTAAAGCGATTAACTGTGCGAATACTAGGGTTACATCTCTAAATTTTATTACCTCTGTGTTCCAGCTACGTTCCATCTGCGCTTTGTCTAAACTTGCGCGTGAACTTTACCGCGATACCGTATTTCGTATTAACTGGAACTCACCTGGAACGCGGGTACAGCTGGAACGCAAACGAAACGTAGACTTTTGTTCATGTCTTTTATTACCGCGATTCGGGCCCTGAGCAAATTATCATTTACATATTGCATTTTTAACAATGTTCCGGACCGCAGAACAGGTTGCAAAATTTTATAGTTTGTTTTAATACCATTCCCGACCTCACATCAAAATTTGAAAACTTTTGGAATTATGATGAATTGATTGTCTTGACTGACTGGACTAGTACCTACCTACCTACGTACTCGACGTGGTGGTTTAGTGTCGACTGTCGAGTAATGACTAATTAATTAGCGAAATGACTAGGTAGGTAGGCAGGTACCTACGTAGTTGACAATAAAATTGACCGATTCTTGAAATGTACCTACCTACTAATAATCTACAAACGACAGGTTCCACAAATGACAGATTCGTTTTAGAAAGAGATAGCAAGAGTCACAATTAAGTAGCTCATAATTCGCTTGTTATACCTTATACAGGCTGAATTTCTTATTTCACATTTGTTATTCAATAATGTTATATTATTTCAACAACAGTCAATCAAATACCATTTTAGAAAAAAGTGGTTGAAATATTTTTATAGTTCGATTGTCACTCGGTCTCACGTCACGTGGTCTCGAGCAGCTGCAAAGCAATAGTGACTTTATACTCAGAGCTGCAGATGCATTATTGTATGCGGCAGAAAAAGTAGTCTATTAACGCTGTAGGTATCGAAATTTTTCTATGGAGTGATTAATCTGTTACGTAGTACCTAACTATTTAGTAATCTGGGGTCGCGCCTCGAGAGTGTCCTCCCCGCGACCCCGCACACCGTCTTGCTAGTGATGTGCAGACACGAACAATGACCTCAGGGTAATGTATCTGATATTCTCTATTTAAATAATAGGTAATGTTAATAATAAATGAAGAGATACGGAAGAGGACTAAATCGATCGACATAGCTCAAAGGATTCGATTGGCAGTGAGCGGGACACATAGCGCGACGCACCGATGGCCGTTGGGGCGGAAAGGTTCTCGAATGGCGACCGCGTGCCGGCCGAAGCTGGATTCGACCGCGGTGGAGATCCACGGGGGAGGCTGATATGATGATGATGATAATAAAAGATAATAAATGTTAATGAAAATAACATTAGCTTGTCGTCGACGCCGTGCTGCAGTTGTGCCGATTCGGAGCCGGTAAAGTGTGCCATGACCTTTAGGGATCTAAGATAGTTGATACCTTGTCGTCGACGTTGAAGAGCGGGCGCACGTGCTTGTTGTAGAACTCCTGCGGCGTGAGCGAGCCGAAGCTGTTGTACGCTTTCTCCTTGTTGTAGTACTCGAACGTGAACTCTTCTGGAGGGGTTCCTATAATATTATATCATATATTATTTAAAAATTAATCGCAAAATGCGTTGGTGCATATCTCAAGAACGCCTTGACCAATTTGGCCAATTCCTTTTCTATGATATTTCCTTAAGTACGGGGATGGTTTTAACGAAGAAAAAAATCAGGTACAGGGCAAAGTCTGCGGGGTCCGCTAGGATAAAACAACAACTCACATACATTGACCTGACTCTGTGGTATAAATAGCTTAAGCAATTGTGCATTGCATTGCATTTATGGCTGGCTATGCACATTCAACAGGAATTGCCACACTGACAAACAGTCAAACGTGCTTCTTTGGTGGGTGAGCACTAAAGTAGGATTTTGGAAATTCACCTTTAATCAATGAAGGAGGGGGGGTGGATTTATATGAAACTTCGTGTCATTTTTAAAGTTTGGTGGTAAAGTGACCATAAAATTCACAATGTAATAACATTCAACCTTAAAAAGGGTCAAGCTGGGTGGCAAAGTTTGTTTGGAAAATTTTGGTTTGCCGTCACATTTACTTCAAACTTTGTCTATCGATCATTGTTGACGTAAAATCCTACAATGACACGGACGAAATCACGGGCGTACCGCTAGTTGATTTATAAAGTTCAATTAATAAAATATTACCATACTAATGGCTGCCACATACCTATATGAAATTTTCTGGATTTTTTATTATTAAAATCCAAACATCAGTTTTTACGTGAGAGAGTAACAAATATCCATAGATCCTTACTTACAAACTTTTTAATATTAGTAACTAATCGAGTACGAAGATTACCTAAGCAAGTGGCAACGATGTTGTATATGATTGCGATCTGCTTGTCGATGGTCGCCTGCAACTCTTCGTCTGTGGCTTTCGCTGCTACCTTCGCGCGCAGTTCCATAGCGAATTCGCGCAACTGCGAGATAGAGGAAACAATGTTATAAATATCAATGATAAGATACAACATCATCTCATTCACTAAACTGACTTCGTGGCAAGTAGCTTAAGAACTTGTGTTACAGAAAGCAAAATCCGTAATACGGCCAGTACAAACAGCCGTGTTCATACAAACAAATATTTCTACAGTGCGGATATCGAACCTGCGACCTCTTGGTCTAATTGACAACTTCTTAACCATTACACCAAAGAGGATTTAAGTTTCAGCATAACCACGAATAAATAGTACAGAGCTTAAAGCTTGCCTTAATATAAGACAGTCAAAACAAAAAGATGCTGGTGGCATTTATTTTGCTGGCCAGAAAAACAGCCGCTAAGAACTCCCTTTCGGATTAAGACCTAAGGCGTTTCGCACGCTGCCGCACTTCGGAATAAAACGTTTTTATGTTCGATCTCGTTAAACTCGCGAGATCTCGCCCATTTTTCAAACTATACCAGTCCAGTTAAAAAAGCCCGAATTCTCGCGAGAACGAGATTGCATTTGCTAAATATAATCATTCAAATGATTAAACTAAATCGTATTATTTGTTTTTAAAATAATATTAAACTTTTTTAGGGTTCCGTACCTCAAAAGGAAAAAACGGAACCCTTATAGGATCACTTTGTTGTCCGTCTGTCCGTCCGTCCGTCTGTCAAGACACTTTTTCTCAGGAACGCGTGGAGGTATGAAGCTGAAATTTATATCAATTACTTAGGTCTACTGTCCCTTGAAGCTGTGAAAAAATCAAACTTCTAAGCCAACGCAATCAAAAGATACAGCCGTTTATGCCGCAAATTTTCGACACTTGCAAGGGAATCAAAACCTACAGGGTGCTTCCCGTGAACTCAGAATCTTGAAATTTGGTACGAAGCAACGCCTTATAGCATAGATAAAGGAAAAATTACGAAAACCATAAATTTTTAGTTACATCACATAATATATATTTTTTAATAATTTTAAACTTACTACCCATTTCCTCATAAACGCGTAGAGGTATTAAATTGAAATGCATACCAAATACTCAGGTCTATAATACCTTTAAGCTGTAACAAAATCAAACTTCTATGTCAACGCAATTAAAAGAAACAGCAATTTAAGCTGCATATTTTGAAACTCGCAAGTACTCGCAAGGGAATCAAAACCTAAAGGGTACTTCCAGTCGACCTAGAATCTTGAAATTTGGCATGAAGCAACGTTTTATAGCACACATAAAGGAAAAATTCCGAAAACCTTAAATTTTTAGTTACATTACAAAATATATATTTTTTAATAAATATAAACTTATTACTTTTTTCCTCATGAACGCGTAGAGCTATCAAGTTGAAATTCATATCAAATACTTAGATCTAATTGCCTTTAACCCGTGAAAAAAAAAATTCTAAGTCAACGCAAAAACGCAAAACGTAAAAGTACAACCATTGATACCGCATATTTTGAAACTCGCAACTACACACAAGGGAATTAAAACCTAAAGACCACTTTCCGTTGACATAGAATCTCGAAATTTGGTAAGAAGCAATAGCTTACAGCACAGGTAACAGAAAAATTCCGAAAAGCTTAAAATTTTAAGTAGTTATACCACCAAAAAAATTGTGATTGTAAACATAATTGTAGTTACAGCAATGGCCGCGAGTTATTATACTATGTATGGGGAGGGCAACATTTTTCAAACGGCAAAGACGACCTCACTCATCGTCATTCAATGCCGATGTTTTGGTGAATGTAGCTATATAATCTAAATGCGTCGTAAATGCTTAAAGTGTTATACTTATAATTAAATTCAATGACATTATTATTAACGATAAAGAGATCTTTGTCTTAAATTTATGCTCCTCCATCTTTCCCCATTGTAATGTTAAAAATTTCATTTTGCAATAAAAATACCATAGTTATGACTCGATTGTCGTAATGAACGAACTTTGTAAACCTTGCAGGTTTGTACGGAACCCTCGGTGCGCGAGTCGACTCGCACTTGGCCGGTTTTTTATATAATAACATCACATTTGATCTGACTCCGTGGTAAGTAGCTTAAGCACTTGTGTTACAGATATCAGAATCAACAGTGGTATTACAAATAAACTTAAATAAAGACATTCAACACTAAGACCAGTACAAACAAACATGTTCATGCACACAAATGTTTGTACAGTGCAGGGATCGAACCCGTGACCTCTTGGTAATTAGTCAACTTCTTGACCATTACACCAAAGTGGTCGTATATTATTTAAGATACTGTAAATAATAACAATAATTAATTTTTGGACAGTTCACCTTAGTTTTAATAATCGCGTTCATATGTAGACTTTTCCTGGAGCTGAATGACTCTTTGAAGCACTCCTTCGGGACCAAGCCATACTTGTTGACTAAGTTGACGATCATGTCCCACTGACCTCCATCGTTTATGGGATCCTGCAATCGTAGAAATGAGAATTTTAAAAACAAATTTGTATAAGATATTGAATTTTTATAAGAACAAAAATGTAAATGAATAGTAAAAAAAAGTACGTCTTGCTAGGAGAAGGAACCTGAACTCCAGCCCGTTGCTTTAAAAGAAAACTTTTAGTAGAGAAGATACGAACTATTAAAGTTCGTATCTTCTCTACTAAAAGTTTTCTTTTCAACCTTTACCGAGCTGATAATATAATGAAACATATTTTATTATAAATTTAGAATTAAATAAATCCTGGACTGACAGTTTAATATTAAAAAAAAAACTAATTTTAATTCAACTTTGCAACATCAAGATAATAAGAAAATTTTGTCCTGACTGAAAGTACAGCCAATGGGTTTTCAATTATTACCTGGGCAAACTACTGGGTTGTCATGTATAAAGAAGTTTACCAATGTTAGCTACTCTCACTCAATTAGATAATAGAAAATAATATATATCAGCGCTGTTTTAGGGTTGTCTGCAAAAAAATCGGTCCTATTAAGGGTTTGCGAAATTTAAAGATTTAAATTTTAACGCGAGTGGGAATGTGTGTGCTGAGAGATCCGAGGTAAGCATGCCGTGTAATAACAAAAGACACAACATCGCAGTCGCATGAGTTGGGACCCCGAATATTAGAAAGTGCGCATGCTCAGTGCTCAGACAATTATAGAAGGTAGAGTCTCCTCCACTACCCTCCACATAGTAAACAGTGCGTGTTATTTTGGAACAACTTGTGTCGCACGAAAAAACGATTAAATACATAATAATAAAATATACAGGGTGTCCCAGGAAACCTGTTCCAGCGAAGGTCTGGGGTTAGAGGACACTAATACCCGACGTTTGAGCCCGATGTATGTTCAGCGATATTTAATAGTTTTCGAGGTATTAATGTTTTTGTTAATTTTTCAGATTTTTTTAAAATTTCAGGGGAATTTAGCTATAAACTTTTTCTGTATTTCTTTTGAGTTTTTTTTACGAGCATTCTGGCTTGAATGTGTGCTCACCTGTGAGAATAAAAAAAACACAAGTCTATCTACTAGCATCTCAGAATTTGATCACAAACTTAAAATATCCCTTTGATTATTACACTTGATTTAAAGTTTAAAAAAAAACTTTGACCTAGCTGAATGACTTGTTTATAATTTTAAAAACTTCAGAGGTTCCTTAGCTCTCAAAATGATACAAAAAATCTAGCACTTTATGGGAAGTTTTATCCCAAAAATGGGGCTCGAAAACTGTTAAATATCGCTGAACATACATTGGGCTCAAACGTTGAGTATTAGTGTCCTCTAACCCCAGACCTTCGCTGGTACAGGTTTGCCTGGGACACCCTGTTAGTATAATTCGTTTCGGAGGAGTTCTACAACAAGCACTGTGACATGTACCTTTAGTAGGAAACTGACGAGCCTGCCGTCAAGCTCCTCGCCTTGCTTGGCCGTGGCGACGATGTTGTTCAGCCAGTAGTGCGACCGCTCGATTTTGTCCCAGAAGAAGAGATAACTGTTGACAAATCGGGGAAAATTTAATTATTATGTTTAATTATTATTATTTAGCAGTAGAAGCAATACTACAAAAGGGGGGAAATTCGGAAAATATAACGATTTTAAACAAGTGGCGACAACGCTTAGGTGTGCAAGTTATAACAAAGTTAAGTAACGTCAACGGGTGTCACATTCCGACCAATAAGTAACGTTTTTTTAAAAGCATCTTCGTGCTTTGGAAGGCACTTTTAGTTGTTGGTTCCGGTTAATATTGATAGATATTATTATGATTATAAACTTTTGCGTGGCATTTTAACACTAACTACTGATTATCGGGTCTAAACGCGATATATTTTAATGAGTATTAGGTACTCACTGCTCGACGTTTCGGCTGGATTTCACATAGCCGTGGTCATGAGCTGACTGGTGGCTTGCGGCGACGTCTGTTCGGGGCGGCCGCAGTTTAATTATTAAAAATGTTAGTACAGTCACCGCGACAAACAACACTGACGGTATCACTTTGTCTTTTTAGGTAAAAATCACGGTTTGCACTTATTAATCATGTGAGGGTGGATCTGGCAACCGCGGTCGTCCCGAGCAAACGACGCCGCACGCCACCAGTCAGCTCGTGACCACGGCGCAGTGCAATCCAGCCGAAACGTCGAGCAGTGAGTACCTAATCTCTGAGTACTCATTAAAATGACTGAAAATAAAATAACTGAAAATTTAGACCCAATAACCAGTAGTTATTGATAGATATTAGTCGTCAAGCCCGGTCATAGGCCTTCGGGCGGCTTAGTAACATTAGACAGTAAGGCTGGTCACATAATAATAATAAATACACAACAACATCACATAAATTGATCTGACTCCGTGGTAAGTAGCTTAACTGACAAACATTCACCAACACCACCTTTACCACCACCACCACGATGATTTCAGCTGTTAAACAAACCACAACATTAAACTTTATTTTCTAACCTTTGAGAGAATTCAAACTCGTCAATGGAATACTTCTTCATAAATGGCAGCCGCATCACATTGAGGGCGGCGAACAGCCAGCACCGTCCCGAGTTCTCTTGATTAGTCACTGGTTTTCCCTCTGATTCTATCTGGAATTGGCAAACAATTAGCTTAATTTTACCCTGGTTTAGTATAATTTACCATTAACACTATAGCCTATGAAATTAACTTCTTTTCAATGCCTTTAAATTAAACCCTATATTGTTTTACTTTGTTAGATAGAGAGAGTTTTACTCGTTGGAGAACAACTTTTTTTTCAACAATTTTTTTTAGATATCACTCCTAGAAAAAGAAACTTTTTTTTTAATTTCTTAACTTTCACTTGTCTCATATGGACTAAAATTAACTTACCCATTATATTAATTTCATTATATTAGTTTCATTCATTAATGATTGAGGTCCTAGAGCACCTTAATACTCATGTAAAAATGCAATAATAATAATAAGACACATCTTGGGTATCACAATATCTCCATACGAAATTTCATGCAAATTGGTTCAGTAGTTTAGGCGTGATACTCAATCACGCCTAAACTACTGAACCGACAGGCAGTCAGATTTATACACATTAATAATATTAGTATGGATCAATAAATAATAAAATGTATGTACCTTGATATTATAAACGTGTTGTACACTGTCTGTATGTTTCCGGCTGATGGCAATTTCAAATGGATCGGTGCGGGTACAAGCATTTTGTGCCAACTCATTCTTTGGATGGGAATAGAAATCATCTTTGAGTTTCTTTGTTGTCTCCAAGGTCAAGGGTTCTGGAAAGAAACAGTATTTAATTGCAAAAAGTAAAATTCAAAGGAATCAATCAACTGTGAGGCAATCATCACAAAGGCCTTACTATGAAAAGCGAAATCTATCGAAAAACTATATGAGTAGTTTCGTTACTTGGACACACAAACACAAGACAGCACGTCAAGGTAAAAACTGTGGCTTCTTATGCGCATGTAAAAAGGGAGATTTAGAAAAAAACAAAGCTCGATTAGCTGTTGTCTGTACAAGTTATAGTTTAAACGGAAATCGTTTCTCATAGTAGGCTTTCTGATTTCGCTCGCACATTTTACAAATAGCAACGCTCGGTGGTGACGCATTTTCAATGTGTTTTGGTGCGTATTTTATACAAACTGAGAGACTTGCTCACAAATAATAAATCTCTCGCTCCGCAGACCGCGAAGGAGCGCAGTGCAGTGTGACAATCGCCTTAAAGAAAAATTTTGAAAGTCCCACCTGTGGCAGTTAAAATTTTCTTTAAGTGTTTTTTTTTTTCACATTAGCATTTGTAATGCTAATAACATTTTTGATCTAACAAAACTCAATAGTTTTAATTAATTTGTACCAGCAGGCAGTTACTTGGTATTTATAATGTAAAAAAGAGTCACACTGCAGGCGATGTTTAATTGAATTGTGTTGTAATATTTTTATTTTATTAGTAATACAGAACTAACTCATCACTATCATAAAACATACAAAACTTATTTCAGTATTACCAGAAATAAGCTAAAACCACATGCAGAGATAACATGATTGTTTGATTTGCATTTTGTTATCATTGTGGTGGCAAACAGCATACTGAAAATATTTGTTATTTACTTATAAAAGACCCTGAAGGAGTCTGTTGCCCCTTGTTTTTTTTTTTAAATTTTCCTTTCAATAAGGATCATCTTCGTAAGGAATATTATTAAAAAATATGTGAAATTGTTTCAGCTGCTCTGCGCTAGGCAACACATTCAGCATTTAATTTTTTTATGATTAGGATAATATACAATTATGATGTAGGTGACGAAATACTTTAATAGCATTTTATTTTGAGACTGAGTTTCTCACAAGAAAAAAATTGGCATGCAGTCAAAAATTTCAGACTTCATTTTCTGGAATCCGTAACCAACTTTGAATAATGTTTGACTTCTGCTTCCTAGGTGATTAGTGCATTGGTGAAAGTGCAGCCTATGTGCGCTAGTTAAATCAAGTTTATCTAGGTTGGGTTGGGTACGACTAAGTCTTTTCTAAAAAGTAAAAATGCACCTCCTGCAGATTTTTCAAGCTGATCGCCTTCACTATACACCTCCAGCTTGGTCAATATGATTAAAAACTATGAAGCACAAGTGTGTTAAACAATGAAAAAAAAATACTGTTACTGAAAAACCAACAAATTACTAAACAATCACTAAAATGCAAATCTTTGCAAATCAATTGGAAAACTGGTGAAAACACTCACTGAGTTTAGTGTCAAGTTGACTTGACTTTTAGCTTCTTATTGCCATAAATTAATTAAAGAGCAATAAAAACTTTTGTGAAAAGTGACCAAGTCTAAAAAAAAGTAGTGGCACTTTAATGTCAAAATCCTTATCAAAATAGATCAAGAAGGCATCCTTTATTTATTTCAATTAACATCAAAGCAAACGAAGAAGCTAAAAATATCACCAAAATTAATATCAAGTTTTAAAATGAACTGATTCAAGGAGGTTACTTGTATGAAAAGATCAACAGAATGTATGAAAACGGGCAACTTACTGGAAGACATGGTTGAAGCTGATATTTGTACCAAATGTGACGCTTTGTACTTGAACAACGTAGTGAAAACTGATTTAGAAAGCATTTAATTTAAAACAAATCAAACTTAATAATTTTGGGGTAACTGGGCAAATGAATTATAACAAAATGTTTGAATGTGTCTCTCTCTTTCTATCCCATTCATTGTTTACCCGTAAAGTGACATGTCATTCTAACCAATCATCCGGTTATTGACCCATAGCAGCTGACTTTCTGTTGATTGATTATTTATAAAATTTATTTTATGCAATTTATGGGATTATCATATCATAATAGAAGAAAAATCTAAGTTTTAAATTTATTCCTTCTTTAAATTCATATATTACTGTAAATATAAATTTGAGTGTCAGCAGTCAAGTGAAACGTACCGCAGAAACGGCGCGTAAATGTTTTTGACATTTACGCGCGGGAATCTTCAAAATGATTGTGCGTGATTATTTTTTATTAAATTGGTGAGCTTTGTGATTTATTTTTATTTCTTGAAGAAGAATAACAGCCAAATTGATTAAAATTGCTTTATCCTAAATAAAAGTCTTTTATGAAATATTAATTTCTAGCAGAGTAGGTAGGTCTTACGACAGAAAATCAATACGTCCGCCAAACAACCCTGCTACTTTGCGATGGCTCTTTGTATTAGTAGACAGATATTTGTTTGAGGTTCCTAATTTGGTCGTGTACATTGTTTTTGGGGTCAAGGACTTGGCACGAACTGGCTAGATGTAAAACCTTTTCAATTTAATTTAAACCATGTCTCTGAAGGCTTACGAAGATGCTTGCACAAGGGCTGAATTATTCGGCCAACCGAAACCAGATAAAGAAGATTTCTTGGCAAAAAATAAACATTTGGACGTCGTGGAGTTTGAGGAAGTGGAAATAAAGACTGCAGAGGTAAGTACGTAACACTTTTTCCGCGCTAGATAAAGAAAATTTGAAGATAAAGAAGATTTTTATCTAGTGTTTTCTATTACTTTAACAAAACATCATTATAAAGTAATTGTATATATTAATTTTGTAAGAGCATTTCTATCCCACCATCCCGTGTCGCGGTGCTAGGGCCTCAAAATATGATTCAGGTACCTTTTTAAAGATATCGGCGAGAGGGCTGGGCCATAATTGTAAAAATTAAATACGACATTTTTTTCTTAATTATTTATCAGGGTAAAAACTTCAGCCGCGGGGCCTGATAGTAACTAACTTCTTATTTATGTACTAGCCGACGCTTCATTATCTAAGTAGTAAAATGACAGAAACCCTATTTCCGTCTTCTTTCTTGCTTAAAAATCACTAGAAGAATGGATAAAACCGTAAATAAAAGGTACCTACCCTTTTATTTACGGTTTTATCGATCCTATTTTCATACCTATTATAATAATTGACCACCTCTACTACTAAAAAATCTACATACACATTTATGAAAGTCATAAACATACATAGGTATATGTAGATTTTTTCGCTTTAAAAAAAAAGAATAGGCACGTAAGAGTTACTAGGGCAGTCTTTGTTGATTAAAATATAGTTTAATATCAGGCTACTTCTAATTTATCGGATTATTCAGATCCGTTGACGATTTTTTTGAAGTGAAAACTTCTTTAGCGGCGTTGAGCACTTTTGTGGCATGGGTAGAAACTGTGAAACTCGCGTCAGGTCACGTGATGCTGATCGAAAAACCGTAAGACGGTTGTTAAGTTTTCACTTCTGCCGGCACTCCCGGAGTGCAACCCGTGTTAGTTTTTTTTTTTAATTTCACTTTTCTCGTAATAAAACTTAAAAAAGTGGTATCCAGTAAGTTCAAGTTAATTATAATGTTTTTGTGTCTAAGACATTCTGAAAGTAAATGTTTTAATATATTTATAATACTTTTTTTTCGTTCTGTTGTATTCCATTCCACAAAATGTTGACACAAATTGTTTTTTCCATGTTCTCAGAACACAGCAATGTTGGATGATCATATGACTGAAACTAGTGGAGGCTTGCAAGAGCTGAACACCATCTTGGCTTCTACGCAGACTAAAATAAATAGGCTAAAGGTGAATACCATTTTTATAAAGTTCCTTTTGCATAACAGTTTTTGTGTGACTTACAGACTATGGAGGTTCTTTTAGCAGCAGAAATTGCACAAATGCAGAATCGATACAGGCCCAAATAGTCCACCTTTGCACACTTATGCTACTTTTTGGCTCGATGCAGAAGCTGGCCATTAAACAGAAGCGATGCATATCGATGCAGTAGCGATACAGCATCGATGCAGTCGCAAATGTGGACCATTTCTGGACTTAAAGCTACTTTTAGCATCGATTCAGTAGCAAATGTGGACCATTTGTGGACTTAATGCTACTTTTAGCATTGATGCAGTCGCAAATGTAGACCATTTGTGGACTTTATGCTACTTTTAGCATTGATGGAGTCGCAAATGTGTACCATTTGTGGTCTTTATGCTACTTTTAGCATTGGTGCAGTCTCAAATGTGGACCATTTGTGGTCTTTATGCTACTTCTAGTATTGGTGCAGTCGCAAATCTGCACCATTTGTGGACTTTATGCTACTTTTAGCATAGATGCAGTCGCAAATGTGGACCATTTGTGGACTTTATGCCACTTTTAGCATTGATGCAGTCGGAAATGTGGACCATTTGTGGCCTTTATGCTACTTTTAGTATTGATGCTGTCGCAAATGTGTACCATTTGTGGCCTTTATGCTACTTTTAGGATTGATGCAGTAGCGATGCAGAAGCTGGCCAATGATTGTAGCGATGCATATTGATGTATCTATGCTCTATTGCTACTGCATCACTGCTAAAAGTCGCAGTGGGAAAGGGGCCTCACATTTAAATATACAATCATGGTATCCTGATGTACTTTTGCTTATTACCATCAACTTTTGCATAAAAACAAAAAAAAACATCTTCGCACCATAATAAAAGTGTTAAATTCACTTCCAGGGTGTCTGCGGCAGCCTCACCAACTTCTTCCGCGTCAAACTATCGGCTCGCGACAACCTGTCCTACTCTAGCGAACCCAGCTACGTAGGCCAGACCAACTACGATAAAGACTACATCCCTCCCCCTTCTACAGACAATACGTCCATCAACCAGGGTCTAGGACCTAACGACAACGAAATGACAGCGCGCCATAACGATGGCGTCACTTCCCACAGAGTAGGAGACATAAACTCTGCGTTGAATGACTTAGAAGCAATGGAGAGAAATGAACGACCGCTGGTCAGTAAAGCGGCTGTCAAGGATATAGGGAAGCAAGTGACGTCACAGGTCAGTAGACTAGATCAGATAATAAACCAAGCTGACAGAGCTCAAGCTTCCATGAGCCATCAGAATAAGCAAATGAGGGCGTTCCTGCGATAAACCGGTATGTAATTGTTATCGGCTTGAAAGCTTTTGATGTGAATGCACCAGACAATATTTATTCATATATTTAATACACGCAGGTGAATAAGAAAAACAACTAAATGAAAAAGAAAAAAATAGTAATAATAAAAATAACGAACCTCATTCCAATGGTTACAGAGTTTTTAAGTTCGCTCAAGATTGTTAATTGCAAATTATGTACGACTTTATAAAAAAAAATGATATATTTACCCACAGTCATTTAATTTATTATAATACCTACCACAAAGTTAGGGTATAAGATGAAATAAGATGAAATTTTGCGGCTTCTGCGCTGCTCTTAGCTTATATTAGGTAAATATCGAAGGTAAGGCTGTGGATATTTAAATATACTGTCTTTTTATTTTAGAACTTTATCATGCAAATACAGAATGCGCCTCGTATTTAATATACGTGTATTGTTCAGGATATTCTGTGTTTGTAAAAAATATAATTTGGGCTAGTTGTTGTTAGTGTTTTTATTTATTTATTAATTTCATTTACTCATTGCAAATATACATACAGCAGACTATTAATAGTACAACAAATAAGTATACACCAATATATATTTTTAACGGCTGGTGTAGATTCAAAGAGAACGAAAGTAAGAATTATATAATATAACTAGTGGACCCCGCAGACGTTGTTCTGCCCATTGATTTTTTAAAATTTTCTGATTTTTTAAACCTTCCCTGGACTACCACGAATATTTCAAGACTAAAATTATTCAAATCGGTTCAGCCGTTCTCGAGTTTTAGCGAGACTAACGAACAGCAATTCATTTTTATATATAAGAAGATTTATTAAACAGTGATGCAGGCCTTTTGAATTTTACTCTTTATTAAGTTGTGCTTTTAGAAACTAATTTAGGCTAATTTAGCTTATTTGTCTAAGTTAAATAGTAATGATAAATTTTGTACACCATAAATTATTTTACGACTAACTTCATGAAAGATACTTGATTAATTTTTGATAAATCTAATTCAGATTAAAATAACTTATTGTGCGTGTAACCCGCAGCATTTTCCTGTTAAGAATTATTTTAACTAGCTTAAGTAATTTTTCCTCCGTCTAAAATGTATGCCAAATCGCAAGCTATAAGTAAGATCTGCGTATCTTACCTAGATAATGTTTTAAATAAATAAATAAAAAATATTGGAAATTATCGCTCGAAGAAAGTGTGCTAAACTGACAATATAGTATTTTCATAATATGAATTCATGCATGCATTTATAAAAATAAAAATCTGAACCCATTTTACTTAACAGTTAAGCAGCAAAGTGTTAAACCTTAAAAATATTAAATGTTTAGAGGAATATTTATTATTGATTTACTATCTAAGAATTAAAATTATCTTGCTTCCAATGACAAATATTAAAGTGTTTAAATTAAACATAGTTAATTCAATGTGATAACGATATTGGTGTTAAACACTTATGTATTAACTTGACGCAATTTTTGAAATAAAGCTGTGATTTCTCCAATGTTTTTTTTTCACCACAACCTTACGACCTTATCTGTAAATTCTGTAATGAAAATTCTTGGCTAATCGTGAGATGAAAAGGAAAAATATTATTCTTTTTAAAATTTAATTTCGCATGTGCTTTTGAAAACATTCAATAGGATTAAAAACATTTCGTTTTAAGATCATCTTGGAATGGAACCTTATCGTTAATCGATGCTTGGACCTGGCATGATCAAGTATCGTTTAGAAGTAGTCTGTCATCAGCTGATCTGCTCTTCCTGATTGATCGAATCCAAAACAAATGTTTTTCACCTATTTGTCACGCAGAACCATGGCCGCGCAAAAACCTGGTGAACCGACCGTGAAATCTCTCTGTATAAGAATCTGATTAACGTACCATGACCTATCATTGCTCACGGTCCGATCTGCCGAGATGTACCTGCTATCGATACTCTGTCAATTACTACTAGCAACTGTGATATCTGCGAAATCATTCCACAAGTATCCCTACGTGTTTCTTCTCGACATCGGAAATGAAGAACTTCAGAAGACAAACACAGAACAAATTCGACTCTCCATGCCTGGAGGATCCTTAGCTA
Source organism: Pyrausta despicata (assembly GCA_963921415.1). Taxonomy (NCBI): domain Eukaryota; kingdom Metazoa; phylum Arthropoda; class Insecta; order Lepidoptera; family Crambidae; genus Pyrausta; species Pyrausta despicata. The sequence goes on along the minus strand of OY992865.1, from coordinate 10,185,521 downwards.
TGAGATACCCAGCTATGGGAGATGGAGACACTATTACCCATGTGAGAGTAAGTGGAATAGACTTTGGCACAGATTTGAAAGCTAACATTGTGGATGGCGGGCCTGGATCCAAATACGTCATTTTAGTATTTGCGGGAAATAAAGGCACGCCGTATGATGCTGTTTTGACTATACAAACTATTTCTGATGACGATATAACTTGTGACGATGACGCTGGTAAGAACTGTAGCATAATTGACGATAACAATGACAGTGCTGAGGATACAAGTGATGATTTGCCAGACTCAAAAACAGAAGATGAAAAGGTATTAGATAGTCAAAGTGCTGGAAACACAAACGCTGAAATAAGACAGCCCAGTAAATATAATTTTAGCATTGATGAAAGTGAAGTGTACGACGATGAAGATGTGCAGGAGGAAATAAGCAAACCCAGCTACGAAGCTAATAGCAGCAGTAATGAAAACACAGATGACGAAAATGAAAGCAAAGACGAGGTTTTGACAGAAAACAGTCAAGCTCACAGACATAACAGCGAATCAAAAGTGGATATCAGTGAAAACGATGAACTAGAACAAGACGAGAGTGATATACAAGATGAAGATGTCAATGTCAGGAAAAGCGAATCTAGTCAAGTAGAACCCGCACACTCAGATTTTAGTGATGATTATGGAAACGAAGCTAGTGACAATGCTGAAAATTCTGATGATATCAGTAAATACACCAAATACCAGCCACTGATACCAAAACTTTACGGTGGGCTTAAAGTCTACCCTCAAAACGCAGTGCCGTTAGATAGATCTTATGATGAGCATACAGTGTATAATTCTAAACCAAACGAATTGGACCAAACTTTCAATGATGAAGAGCTCCATAATAATAAGAGAAATAAGGTGGCAAATAATAATTATTTCGTTGATGCTGATGATACATCTGCTGTGGAGTCTTAAAATGTCTTTGGAAGTGTGATAGATGAAATAAAATAATGTACGTAGATAAAATCTTGTTAAGTACAGCTATAAGCATGCCAGTGTGCGCGCTCGACACAGACTATTCAATTAAGTACTGTCATACTCGTAATTATGATCACTACATAGTGTAAAGCGAAGTCGCTTTCTGCGTCTGACCCTACTCGTATGTCTGTAATTTACGCATAAATATTTTTGAACTCATTTATTTCATTTCATTTATTTATTTGCATACTAGGTGTGTAACATTATTGGATGGTAGTTATAATGCTTAAAAACGAACTTATTGACCTAGTTACCAAGAAGGTGTGGCAAGTTAGAGAATTAATGAATTTAAAAATAAAAAATAAGACCAATTATTTTCAAAATTAATATAAGTAATGTAGGTATTTGCTAAATGTATAGAGCAGACAGAACTTCTTATTTACTCTCGACGAGGGGTGTTATAATTTTGATCCCCATGTCTGTGTGTAGGTATATGTGTTTTCAACACACTTGCTCGTAAAGTGAGCCTTATTATATCGTTCTTAGGGTCATAAACCGAACTATAACATACACGTGCATAATAATATTACACACTAGTGCATAATAGAATGATCCCTACAAAGTTAAGTTAGTACATAACTGCAAATTATATGCGAGTAAACAGAGCATTTTCAATTTAACCGGGTAATACAGTTTTTTTTTGTAACAACAAAGAGGTTTTATGCCACCGAAAATCCGTTTACATTTTTGAAATAAATAAGGGACACATTTATTTAATTAAGACGAAAAAACATTTATTATTATCAAATTATTTATAATTCACAATAATTTCTTATAAAATATTTGCATTTTATCACTAAAATTATCATTTTGAAGTAGGCTGTATGGCTGTAATCAATCACCTTACATTTGGCGCGTGCAAAAAAAAAATTGCGCGCCATTTCCCAATTTTCCCATACTTAATTAAACGATTTATGCAATACATGTTTGTTTTTTCCTCGCAAGTGTGTTGAAAAACATCGTATGATACACGTGTGTATTGATGATTACCGTCCTCGGCTCTCTTAAGACCCTCACCTGACGGCTCGGGTCTCAATGGCGCCTCAGCGGTAATCACCAACATTACACACTTGTACCATAATGTACTATTGTGTTGTTGTGTTTTCGTGTGTCTGTCTGTTGTATCGTAGCTCCCGAACGTACGGCTGTTTTTTTTTTCATTCAAAAGATAATGTAATCACGGTGGTTCTTAGATATTTTGAGCAAAATCAGCTTACCACCTGCTTTACTAGCTCATTCGGGGTCTTTTTAACTGGAAAGTTAGTTTTAAACTACTAAACGGATTATGATGCAGCTTTTTTTGACGTGACAAACGTCTTATAAATTGGTTTGCCGGGTGACACTTCAAGAAACTGCGTTACGCTCCGCTCACGTTCTGCGCTCACAATGAGAGCGAGTGAGAGGCACGCGTCCCTTCGACTCGGGCATGGTTAGCCCGCCTAAGAGCGAGTGAGACAGACATAAAAAGTGAAAGGCACGCGTCCCTTCCACTCGAGCACAGTTAACCCGCCTAAGAGCGAGAGAGACAGAGCGAGCGAGAGAGAGTGAGAGAGATAGGCATACACACCGGTTCAACATGAACCGCTATACGAATGAATATTCACATTAAAATTATTTTACCACTCAAAGTCGTTGTCACGTAAAACTTTCGCCCGTATACCGACTTTACAGGCAACCAATTTTTTATCGATAGAGTGATTCAAGTGGAAGGTGCATGTGTATAAAAATATTTATAAAATGCGAAAACAAGGGCATGACAACGTCTGCCTGGTCCACTAGTTATATTATACGAGTAAGTTCGAGTTTTTATTAAGTATTATTTTCAGTTATTAAAAATGAAATAAGAGTTTGCATTTTTTTTAACCTTCTAAATACTATGGGAATTGGAAAGTTTAGTACCTATGTAGAAGCTGAAAAAAAGAATTATTTTGCTTTAAATTTCCACTAAAGTGTAAAGTTAGTTTAAAGTGGAAATGTATAGCAAAATTATTCTCTTTTTCAGCTTTAGTCATGGATTTCCGCAAAGTCTGATTCCATCAACTACCTATGTAGAACTGACTGACACTCTGGCTGGTATTACTTTTGAATTCTAACATAAACATTTGGGTATGTACCACGACAGCTTTCGTCTTCCTAGACTTCATTCTTTACGTATAAATTTGTTTACTTTTCGGCGCATTAACAATATTACTATCTACTGAGCATTTCATTCATAATACCATAGATATAATATCTAATAATATAAGTATCATGCATTATTTGTACGCGTAATAGTTATTTTACAATAGCAATTCAGTGGGATGAGCACGAACAACTATCGTAACGTAGGTATTCATAGCGTTTACCTATAGTTGACTTGTCAATTTTGTATGGCACTGACATGACTACTGCAAACGATAGCAATTCAGCACTGCGTCTCCCTAAGCTGCATTAATAGAAAATAGCATGGGTGTTATGTAGACCTATTAAAAACCCAAAAAAGATAAATGTGACCAACGTTAAAAAAAAATCGGGTCGTAACATTTAAAAAAATAGGACAACGCCTACACAAAACGTACATGAATAATCCCACAAAATAACATTTGTCCTTACCGCGTAAGTAGGCGTACACGAGTCAGCTTCGAAGTTATTGATGAAAATATGACATTTCTAATTGACCAATCATCCCATAAAAGTAAACAAACCCTTTTTGATCCTCAATTGGCATACCATTTCGATTCCATCACTCTTCTACATCAGGTGATGTTGATATTTCGATACACGTTCCGTCTCAAGGCTTTGTTGCTATGATTTTCTCTGCGGGTTATCGCCAATTTCGTGATTAGGACAGATTATCAAGATATTATTTTGTTTTTTTTTTAGGATACACGTGTATTTGTCCCAACTCAATTGTTGCACACGGAGCGTGGACACGTGGATGACGTTATTAGTTGGATAAAGCCGTTTTGATCCTTATCGAAATTGATGAAGATTGTTCCTGCCTGTTGCTATTCGCTGGTCGCTTTACAAAGTGTTTCCTATATGCCTAGATCATGTGCAGGTGTACGGGTGATGTACATGGTAGGTACGGTGACGGTAGATGGTATGGGCGTATTAAGTACTGGCTAACTAAACTAGGACACAATTACAACGTACTCTATTAAACTGTTCACGTAATAACTACCGCTTAAGCCATTATTATCTATCTGTCCTGTAGTTATTGGTCAATCTAGTTGATGGAATCAGGCGTTTCCAGCTTCCAGCTCTAGCTTTTTCAGGTGATTACAGTTGGATGTATTTTGGTTCCTGCGCTGGCGTCGTTTAGTGGAAATTTAAAGCAAAATAAACCCCCTTTTCAGCTTTAGTTATTGGTAAATCCCTGACACTCGGAATCCTATATCACAGTCAGTCTTCGGATACTGGGATACTCCAATTCTCAAGTGCTTTTCATCGTAGTTGGTAAGTATTATAAAAAAAACGGCGCAAGGTCGATTAAAACATTACCAAAATAACCGCTGTCCATCACAACGGAGTCAATGTTTTACGTTTGACGCATTTAAGGACCATTTTTAAGTATGTTTATTTAAGAATGACATGATTCTGGGTGGCGGTAATGTATCATGAGTATATTTAGCTCGCAAATCTCCAGAAATTGATTTCTACGTTCGAGTTCATCCAGAAAATTAATATGGTAACTACGCAAATCGGATATTGATCACTCAGAAAATACTGGTGCAAAGGTAGGTGATCCTTATCTGCTGAGGAACCTGCCGTACTTAGGTTAGTTGCATTGCATGCACTAATTACTTAGGTACCACTGGACCAAATTGTCCCGAAGCGGTGGTTGGGTTAATTTATATGTTGGGACGTGTAAAAGTGCTAATTGTTAGCCTACTTACAGAAATAAATTGATTTCATTGATTTATTTTATTTTACCTACGACAGGTTCCTAACTAGTAGTGGGCGTCCAAATTACCTCATGGCGTTGATCAGTAAATTAACATTTTTTGCTCTTAAAATATTTGACATTATAATGGAATGGAAATAGCATTAATGACATAGGTATATTATGGATTAAACAGTTCTTAAATGATTTATCTACGCTCTATCGCTCAACAGTCCGAGACTTTTGAAGACAATATTACAATTACCAAAATCTCAGGTAGAGTTTTCTTCTAAAGCTAGCTCACACTTATCATGCCAGGCCAGGCTTAGTCCGAAGAGCGGCAGGAATTCCCTTAAAAATACCGAAAAGAAACTCCAAAAATTTTGGACAGTAACTCTACGTGTTCTCAGGCCATTTGATCTTTATATTTTAATATTTTTTCAACACACTTGCTCATAAAGTGGTTGTAATTTCACTGCAATTAGACTAATAATGACACCTATAATCAAACTGTGACTTTTTCATTGCTATAACTCACTAGTGAATTATATATTTAAAAAAAGAAAACTTTAAAGTCCCCATTTTGTACGTGGCAGAATAGGCGCAACCCCTATGCGCGGAAAATAAACTTTTTATCTACTAAATAAAATGAGTTTTTATTGTTATTTTATTCATAAGTGTGTTGAAAAATGGCGTATGATACACGTCGTGTGTATTGATGATTACCGTCCTCGACTCTCTTAAGACCCTCGCCTACGGCTCGGATCTTAATGGCGCCTCGGCGGTAATCACCAATGTTACACATGTTACCTACCATAATGTACTATTTTTCTACCACCATACCGGAGACCCAGGTGGTATAAGTTATTAATGGAATCTTTTATCAAACACACGTCTAACTATTTTAAAAGCTTCTTGGCAGGCACTGAGGTAAACACTCCCATGTTTATATTGGACGACATATGATTTTACCAAACCATTAATCAGTTTCAAGACTTTTTGTCTAATTCATTTGTTTGAATGATGAAGGAACATGCACACATTGCTTATAAACGTAGAATATCATGTTGAACTGTTTAATGTTTAGTGTTATATTAAATTGACATGGATCTCTGTTAGTGATTGATTTGCATTCGTACGTGCAAAATTTTTCACAAGCTTTTATCTAGCTTTACTTGTGCCGTGGATGTTTGTTCTCAAATATTGCAAGCTAAATTGGTGGGGCGTCCAAGATATCGTTGGGAGGACGAAGTCGTCAAAGACCTGAAAGAACTGGTAGTGTCCGACTGGTCAGTTTGGCACAGAAATAGGGAAGAATGGCGCACTTTAATGTCGGAGGCCAAGATCCACTTCGCCAAGGAAGTAAGTAAGTAAGTAAATTTTGCCCACTTACCAGTGTCCTAAGATAATGAAAAGACCAGTGTCCAAATGTGTTGAAATTTTGTTAAGTTTCGATGACATTGCACAATTAGATTTTTAGAGCTTGTTAAAATTAAAAAATATATTAGGATAATAATAATAGGTTATCAAGATTCGGATTCTTATCTATCACCAAATAAAATATTCCGAGGATTTGGAAAAATGATTACTACTTACTTATTACAATGCTTGAAAGCAACAATGATTTTAGGATACTGCTGGGGCTGCCTCGTTTCTGTAGTGCGTCCGCCATGTACGCAGAGGCGCATACAGATAGCTTCGCGGCTATCATCAGAAAGAAACAAGCATCCCTGATGTTCAGGGTGCGCGACAGCTCCAACGGTATCCTGAATGTCATTGCAGGGCGACTACATGTTTGTCCCTTCTTAACACACATAAGCCAAAATACATGCACCAAATTAGTTATTAGGTACTAACACAGTGTGTAAGATGTATTGTTTACTAATCCTACTTGGATATTTTGTTGTCCGAATAAATAAATAAATAACTTAATAACAAGCTATTCGCAATTGTAAGCCAACAATTCTTTGACTTTCATCATTTAAGTGGAGACAATTTATAAATTTAAATTAGCTAGGAAACCGTGTATTGTGATTGCAGCATCTTTAAGTACCAACGAGAGGCATAAGAAAGTACCAGAAAAATGCTAAATTCGTATTATGTAATTCGTCCATGAATTGCATTAACGTAGACAGTTTGAAATTGAATTTTGGGTTCGGTTCCGATATTTATGATATACCTACTAAATCACGTCATTTAGTAAGAACGCAAACTCTATTGTACTCTAGTGGTCTTTTTACATGACGCGACTTTAAATTTTGGCACTAGGGTAAATTTATAAAAATTCATGAAGGGCCCTGAAAAGCTTAAGCAGTTACGAAGGTTCTATGAGTATAGGATGCAGGTAACTAAACACAATACGATAATAGCGTGATAGTTTTCAAGCTTTTTTAGTTAGTAGAATTTACTTTGGTAACCAAAAGAGCATTGGGCCGGACTTCCAAATGTCGGGGATTCGAATCCTCCCTCATGACCGGAGCCGAAAAGTTTTTTTTAAGTGTAATATATTTTCGAACTTATACAAGTTTTTAAGTTAGCAATTGTCAGTTGTATGAAACTCTTTTTTTGTTGGTTCCTGAAACTCTTGGCATATGTACGGAACACCAAAAAGCTGATCTGGTTCCATAATTCGCTCTCTAGAGCAAGTAACGGCCGATTGAATTTCAAATCACCAAGTTTTAGGCAAACATGTCAACGTGATTACGATTCATAAGGTCCATGGAATAACATTATCTTCATTGCATGCGTTTTGGACGGACCATCTTAAATCCATATACTGCTGAAATAAACTCTGTGGCACCTAACCTGCACCTTCTGCTTAAGGTCATAAAGTTTTATATTCAATACTTGAGTCGTTAAATAGTGGAGATTCAAGGATTTTATATTCAAACTTTGTATGCAACGTTTGCACCACTTATGACGGTTTTTTGATAGAAACGGTCCGTTATGATTTCAATGTTTTTGCGTTCCATTCCACTGATACGTTTAGTTAAGCGGTGTTTAAATTTTGTTGGTACTAAATCTACGTAGTTTACGTTTATACATGCTTAAAATGTAAGTTAGGCTGACCTAACTTTCCATCTTTCAAGTACCGGAGTTGATACATACTTGGTACTTACATATCGATATTTATTGAGTTATTAGATCAAGATGGATTATTAACATTATTAACCCCTTCCTGAAAAGTCTTGATAAAATTAACAACTTTATGATATCAGTATTACTTTGGCTAGTTCCAATATTCTATTTACCTTTGATTGACAGATAGGTATCTGTCAGTATCGTTTAAAAAGCTATAACCACAGATAATTTTTAGTTTGCAACTGATGTATTTATTTAACTTTCAGAAGTTGAACCCGGCTATAAAACCTCATGTTTTGTGCAAGATCAGAGTTTATGGTCCCAAATTAAGACTGACAAGTGACACAACCTGTATGTGAATAATAGAAACAAAACAACAGTACTGGCAGCTTGCTTACCATCTGTTTAATAAACAATATCGAATCTGATACAGAAACCTACTAGTACGAGAGCCCACGACCAAAATTTTTGTCTCATAGCAATACGGCCAAAACTGCATCAAATCGATAGATACGATTATCCTGAACTCGAAAATACCAATATCAGACATTTTCCGCGTAGCGTTTGATCTGATCGAATTTTCAAAATTGTCAAAGAATTTTACCGAACTGCATCATAGCAATATGTCTGATTTGCAGACTGTAGTTGAATGATAGTTCTGAGATACCGAAAACATATTTTTCAGACGTTAGTGGTGTAGCGCAAACCCGTAAAATCACTTAAAAAAATTAAAAATGAGACAAAAAAAATGTCTCATAGCAATACGTCTGAAAATCTTTTTTATTAGTAAATTTTGGTTATTTGATGCGAACAAAACAATTTTCAGACGGAAATGTGAACGCATTAAATTTGGAGACCGTTTTGAAAATGTTAACAAATTTTACCGATCGGTATCATAGCAATATGTCTGAAAATTGTTGGACATGATAAAATAAGTTGTCCACATGTGCAAAAAATTTATATCAGACAAATTAAGTGTAGCACCTTCTCTATCAGACAACTTTTCGATACTCAGATATCATTTAAAAATCGTATTGAGGCATCTTGAATTTTCTGTTACAAACCAATGAATACGTTGCGACCCTGAATTTATTAGATGATAATTAACAAAGAATTTACCCGAAACCTTAACATTGAAGTTGAAGGACTGAAATAAATCGCACAAAAGGAAACTGGGATGAAGGGAAGGGAAGGGGCAGGAGCGTAACAAGCGCTGAGGCTGTTGAAATTAAATACTGATTGATTTGATAGTTTTGGTTTTATTTAAAGCACACTTGAGTAACTTTTACAAAAGAAATTAGTAATGACATTTGTCATCTGTCAAAGTACATATAATAGACAAGGGAGATTCTTGAATATCTATGAAGGCTGTAAATTTAAAAAAACATTTAACAGAGGCGTCGGCCAGGCGACTCCGAAACGTTATTTTCGTTTTTGGGAGTATATGCTACACTTAAAGTGTCTGAAAACAGGTTATTGGTAATCATGGCAGCAATACGAAAAGTTGAATTTTTTTTTATCCGTATTGCTATGATACAGGTCGGCTAAATTAGTTGACATTTTCAAAAATGCGCTCAGGCTATATGCTACGCGCAAAATGTCTGAAAACAAACTTTTTCGTAATACAATTATAAAATCTATGTACATTTTCACTATCAGACGTATTGCTATAATACCGACTGTCTTTTTTTTTTGACACAGCAGAAATGGCCTCCCACGCAGTTGCTACACTTTCGACCGTTACCACACACCTAGTCGGGTTCAGAATCATATAATCTAACGATTTTATAGGGTTTTTGCCGTATTGCTATGAGACATGGTTTTGGTCGTGGGCTCTCGTACTATACGGACCGCATATAATTTAGCACCGAACGGTCACCGAAAGCGTTTCGAAATTTAAATTTTAAAAATAGAACGCCGCTGGTGATATGTAGAGTATACCACCAATACCGCTACAGAATATTAAGAGGCATTTCACAAAATTTTAGCAGCTAAGTAGTTTTTAGCCGAGAACTTGAATTTCAAGAGATAAATAAAAAATCGGAGGCCGCTATGAAGAACATCTTAGTAATTAGAAAAATATGAAGTAATAAATTGAGTTAAAACATTGGCAATGTTTTAACGCATTTCGTTAGTTAACATGTATCTAATTAAGTAATTACTTACATTGTACTTGTTTGAAATCCTTTTAAATTCAAGTTTTAGGCGAAAAAACTGTTTAGATGTCAAAAATTGTGTGATAATATGACCCTTATGACCATAATTTTATATACAAAATAACATTAGTATTTATTATGTTTTCTTTTACTTTTAGAAGAGGGTCACATGACCCTCTTCTCTTATGAATGTCAATCAATAGTTTTTTTGTTAGCTCTACGTCTGCCTTTATTTCAATTTCAGAAGCAGACTTCAAAAAAAGTCTTTATAGGTAGATAAGACCCAAGCTTACTGAAAAACTCATCCAAAACTTCCTTCCACTGCATCGGCACTACATTACATACTATTGGGGAGCCTTACCACTTATAAAATAAAGACAGGGATTAAGGTTTGTTCAAGTAAACACTTGAAAAGTTGGAAGGGTTAAAGTATATTTTAAAAGATTTAAGGCTCGGTTACGATTGCGACTTTCGGTCGCCGCAACTCGCTTCTGACAGCTTGTCAACCAATCGCTGCAGCTCAAAATTCACTATTCATCAAAAAAATACGCACACAATTTTCAAACCTGAGCACAACTTTTTGTCCTGAGTCCAACAGAGCCTTTATTGGAAAAATACAAAAAATCGCCAGTCATGGCGACAATACCAATACCTCAGGTGTGGCCGAAGCCTAACACTGTCCTGAAAGAGTGTAGGTACTGATAAGATAATCGCAATTCCAACACGACCTTCATTGGAAAAACACAAAAAAGTCGCAAGTCGCGGCGACAATTATTACCAATGCCGCAAGTGTAGCCTGAGCCTAACACTGTCCTGAAAGAGTGTAGGTACTGATAAGATAACTGCGAGTCCAACATAGCCTTCATTGGAAAAACACAAAAACAATCGCGAGTCACGGCGACAAAAACCAATACCGCAGGTGTGGCCTGAGCCTAACACTGTCCTGAAAAAGTGTAGGTACTGATAAGTTTCTGTAGGATTTTGAACGTTATATGACATTTCCAGTTGTTTTCATACACTTTCAGGTATGGATTAGTCTATCCTTGACATTTGGTTTTGATAGGTTTCATTGGCTCGTGTTTCATAATGCTTCGTCACAAAACAAACATTTTGCCCTAAACCCCGGGATTAGGGATTAAATTCAGGATTTTTGTAAGCTGGCACGTGCAGGACTGATTCATTAAATGATCTAATAACCACCTCTGTGGTCTAATGGTTTGAACCACCGATTTAAAAGTCCGGGGGTAGATTCCCAGTGGGCTTAAATACTGTACCTACTCGGTTTGGTTGGTGGTACAACTTGTTCAGAGTCCGTATGGCAAACTAAGAACGAATTATCACCGTCTTACTCTTATCTAAATGTGTCGCCATAAAAATGTTATTTTCAGCATTATTGTATTCCGACCATATTTCCGGAAATCGAAGATAAAATAGCTAGCGCCTCAGTGTTAGATGATTCCGGGAGTTGTCGGCACCATTTAAGCAAGCCTTGAATTCAGGCTTATTTATTTATAGTAAGCAGGTAAATCTATTTTCTTCTCGAGCTTCAGTCAACGCTTATATTGGTCGAGGGTCACTATCAAATTATTGTTATGAGGTCATTGCCCGGTTGACGGTTTATATCTATCAACGAACCATGCCTGCAACGCGGTGTTTATCTGACATAGCCTTGGTACAGAAGGCAGCCCATCAAGCCACACATTTTTGTTGCTAAATGGTCCGTATTCAAAGTGCTTAAGATTAAGTATTTAGCTTGACGTACTGCCGTGTGTACAATGCTTGAAAATGCTTGGTCACTTGCCTGGAGGTCAACAGCCAAATCTTGTTACTAAACTATAAAATAAATAGATAGTAGACAATTTAAGCCTATATTCCTGCCACTTCCACAAAGCCATATTCCACCACGCGGCTCATCGTGGATTGTGTGAAAAGTGACCAACCTTACTGTCAGATGTAATCAAATAAAGATAATATTTTTGCAGTATAAAAAATCAGCTGTCCCCGCCTCAGATGTAATCAAGCACCCTCTGACTGTTCTTAACATTTAATAGTGCTACTTTTCAAAATCAATCTTGTGAATATGGCTTTAGTTATCTTCTGGCTATCCATAGTGGGAAGGAAAGCTGCCGTACCTAGGCCAGTTGCATGCTGATTCTTTGAAACTAGCCGTAGGTAGGTGCCTGCTACTTACATTAACTTAGCGTTAAAGTAGAAAAGCTATAAGTACTTTAACGACAGTGCCACTCTAAAGAGAACTGATTCATATTTTCAGTTGCTTTTCTTTTTCCCTATGAATGGCCTAATATTATGATTTCATTGTAACCAGAACAAGGCTGAATTTTAAAAGATTCGGCTGGAATGCTTTGTTTGTCGTTGTAAAACTATTAACCTGGTTTTTGTCTTCCTTCAATCGTATTTTCGAAATAAAAAGCCTTGGGACTTCAAAGGGTGCAAATGAGATGTTTGCATTGTATGGAAGGTAAGGTCATTATTTTTATGCGATGTTTTATACCTATTAAAAACTTAATTGACGGTTACCAGTCTTTTCAAAATACTCTTAGATATTTTCTGCCTTACTAAAGAAGAAATAATCACAGGTCCGACCACTGTTTATCCAGTGACTCTACATTTTTGTACAACAGAAGCATGTGTAGCACTAAACATCCTGATTCAAACATTGTCCAAGTTAAACAAGCTAGATACCAAGTTTATGACGAGTTTAACATCAGATATTATATCGATTTGACAATTTATGCTAATCTAGCTATGCTAATTTATGTGTTTATATAGGAACGATTTTACAAAGATTTATTACATTATTACGCTGAAAAATTATAATTATAATATTTTCATGTCCGCCATTTACCCGCCATTGCATTTGACATATGTCAAAACACGTTCCGTTTCATAAACTTATTTTGAATACAATTTATTTATTTTTTTCTTCCGAGATGGAAAATTAAAACTACCTGCTTACAACGATTTTTTTCTAGGAATTGAATGAATGGTAAGTCGATGATCAGTCAAAAAATCTTTCTCTAGTACGAAATGCTAAATCCTCGAGGATCGTCGAGGCCCTGCCTAATATTTTAGACAGTGATTATTAAGTAAATCACGATATGGACCATTGTTTATCCGTTCTTTTGTAGTAGCACTGTTAGTATTTATTTCACCGTGGTACTCGTAATTTGACCGAAGGTTTAGTGAACAGCCTTTTAGTGTTATTTTTTAATATCGAAATTGATACTGACAATGCCAAATAATAAATTAAAATCAGCTGATTAAGTCTTCACCGGCTATTTTAAAGTTCGTGAATATACTCGTAGGCTTTAATTTAATCACTTTTCAGTGCAGGTAATTTTTCTCAATATTGTAATTTTTTGATTACAGCAAATAATTGACCGTTATTTCTTTCATTCGCTTATTTTGTTCCCAAAACCTAGTTAATTCCTTTGTCTAGAATATTTGGCTTGTATTCGCCATATATTACGGTGGCCCGCCGCCGGTGAAATCACGCAGAGATATGTTTGTATAATAAATCCTCGGACAGACTTCTGTTCGTTCATATTTAGTTCAACGGCCAGGACCAAGATGTTCAGGGTTGCCAAGAAGTATTTCACTCCTTTCTGATATTTCTCTGCGCGATCTAATTAAAATAAATAAATAAAATCAATAAAATCAATTTATTTTTGTAATTAGGCTAACAAATTAGCACTTTTACACGTCCCAACATATAAATTGACCCTACCACCGCTTCGGGACAGTTTGGGCCAGTGCTGAGAAGAAGCGGCGCAAGAAACTCAGTCACTATTGTCATTGCCTCTTTTCAAAATTGATTTACAATAATTGTAATTGTTTTCATTTAAACATTTCCATATATCTTTGTCATTTATATAATCATCAATTTTATAATATCCTTTCGACATTAATACATCTTTTACAACTGTTTTAAATTTATCTAAAGGCAATGAAATTAAATTTTCAGGTAATTTATTAAAAAATATTACACATCTACCCATAAATGAGTGACCAACCTTATGAAGCCTAAAATGTGGAACGGCAAGCCTATTTTTTTGTCTTGTGTTGAAGTTATGCAAATCGCTATTTTTAGGAAATAAGTGTAAGTTTTTTCGAACGTAAATTAGGTTTTCGTAAATGTATTGCGAGTAAACTGTAAGTATTTTAACTTCTTTAAACAATTCTCTAAGTGTTTCATTTGATTTAAGTTTATAAATAGCCCGCACGGCTCGTTTCTGCAATACGAAAATTGTCTCTATATCTGCAGCTGAGCCCCATAGTAAGATGCCGTATGACATGATACTGTGAAAATAACTAAAATAAACTAGTCTTGCCGTTTCAACATCAGTCAGAAACCTTATCTTTCTTACAGCGTATGCAGCGGAGCTTAGTCTCTTTGATAAGGTCATGATATGAGGACCCCACTGGAGCTTATCATCCAAAGTAATTCCCAAAAAAGTTGCAGTATTTGAAGTAACTAGTTGTTCATCCTTAACAACAACCCTTGTTGGAACTTGTCGGACATTGGGCATTGTAAACTTAATGCATTTAGTTTTGGTCGCGTTAAGCAATAAATTGTTAACGGTGAACCAATGAAGTACTCGCGAGAGAGTACCATTTACATCGTCAAACAATTCTTTACCCCTTGGAGTTTTAAAAAGTAGTGAAGTATCATCAGCAAATAACACTATCTCACAAGCACCGTCGACAAAGTAATTAGAAATAAACAGGTACGCAGGGGAACTAAAACAACAGATATTGCTCGAGGGACTGATCAGCTGAATAGCAGTGGGCGGGACACATAGCGCGGCAAACCGATGGCCGTTGGGGCGGAAAGGTTCTTGGATGGCGACCGCGTGCCGGGTGATGTTCCGTGGGCAGGCTCCCTACAAGGTGGTGACGTTCGCGGGAAGCCGCTGGAAGCGGGAAGCGAAGGATCGATCGTGGTGGAGATCCTTTGGGTAGGCCTATGCTCAGCTGTGGGTTTGGTACGGCTGATATGATGTTGATAACTTCAACTTCTTGGCAGTTTGAAAGGCAGTATTAGACCGATGGAAAAATATTACCAGTTATTGTTAAAAGTATAGTATCCCAAGGAATCTTCAAGTCATGCATGCTATAGTTGAGACGGGCGAAGCAACGATGCTTCATAAACCTATGTATTCGAAATAAGGAGATAGGAAAACTGTATCCCAGCACTCTAGTAGAGTGCTGGGATACAGTTACCGAGGTACGAGTAAGCTCATCTGCCGTGGGCATGGCACAAAATGCGAAGAACGGACGGCCGTTGGGGTGGAAAGTTCTAGAATGGAAACCAGGGAATCAATCACTATCGTCCTTCATTTTTTAAGCGTTTGGGTTCTTTCAATCGGTTGGCTCGATCGGCATAAAATCACCTACATTTTATTTCGTTTAAAAACATTGTTTGTTCAATTAAAGTATGCAAGAGGAGGACTTTACTGTAAAAGCATTTTCTTTTTTAAACTTGTAGGTCATATAGGACCGACGATAAAAATGAAGCACAGGACCAATAGCGGTGGAGATCTTTGGGGGAGGACTATGCTCAGCAGTGGGCTTTGAAAAACTGATATGATGATGAGGTCATACGTGAAGAATGAGAGAGATAGAGAGAGAGAGATAGAACATCGGTGGAAATCATTGGGGGAGACCTATGCTCAGCAGTGGGCGTCGAAAGTCTGATTTGATGATGAGGTCATACGTGAAGAATGAGAGAGAGATAGACAGAGAGAGAGAGAGAGAGAGAGAGAGATAGAACATCGGTGGAAATCTTTGGGGGAGGCCTATGCTCAGCCGTGGGCGTCGAAAGACTGATTTGATGATGAGGTCATACGTGAAGAATGAGAGAGAGATAGACAGAGAGAGAGAGATAGAACATCGGTGGAAATCTTTGGGGGAGACCTATTGCTCAGCAGTGGGCTTCGAAAAACTGATTTGATGATGAGGTCATACAGATAGATAGAAAAGGGCAAACGACAACTGTAGGCAGCCCTACAAAGCAATTATGTTTCTGGATTGAGAAACTGAACCACTTTCAACTGTGTTTTAATACGGGTTAAGTTTGCCGAGATGAAAGTCAGCGTTGATGCGTCCGTTTATTTTGGCATGCACTGCGAGAGTTCAGTTTGAGGTTAGGTGTTGGGTTTCTGAAGATTCAGAATTATTAAACTCTTATATAGATCCTGAATAAACTGGAGCTGGAGTCGTAGGAAAGTGGTTGATAGTAGATGAGACAAGTTTGGAGTTATGAACTAGTTGTGCCCTGCCGTTTCACTCGCATAGAACCCGTTTTTTACTTTTCCCATAGGAACCGTATAGTTTTACGGGATAAAAAAGTATACTATGTGTTATTCCAGGTCAAATCACTCCAGTAGTTTTGGCGTGAGAGAGTAAAAAAAATCCATTCATATAAACTTTCGATTTGAATACTTATTCGTAGGATTTATTTTTGCAGGAAAAAAGCTATGACTCGGTACAAGGTATCGAATCCGGGTACTTCGTATGTCTATGTATGAATAGTTAAGATCGAGACGTGCCTACTGTTAATGCGAAACTAATTTATACCATTTCGTTGTCGTTGGTAATGTTTTTAAATCAGTAGACAAAAAGAATAGGTTACCTTAATCGATATTCTTTTTGTTACTTAGTTTATTCTTCACAAAAACACTATTAAGACTCAAAACAAACACTAAACAAGATTAAATTGCAGCCGGCTGCATCGGAAAGTGTTTTAAAATACTCAGAAGCTGAGTCAGAGGTATAACTTCATTTATTTTGGTGCAAGACGATGAGTGCTGCGTTATAGTCGCGTTTCAGGAGCATATGTAACACCATGTATAAGTATCACACACTTACACTCACGCTCACGCACGCACACACACACACACACACATACACGCACAGAGTTGCTGTAATTAATATACGTAATTAAAATGATGTTATGTATAAAATAACTTTAGTTTTGGATATAGTATAACAATTTTAGATAAGGCAGAGCGAAGTCTTCAATAGAGGCACCATGCTTAAATGAAGATTCCAATCAACTAGTGTAATTTTAGACTAAGTTTTAAATGAAAATAAACATGTTTTTGTTTGTTTCATTGCTTAAGGATCTAAATATGCATGAGTATAAACGCGAAACAGGTTTCCGACGATACTTTTTGTGATTAAGGGAAGGCAAACGCAATTTCCTTCCATACATGTAACAGGATAGATAACTCGCTAATTTCGTCGAACAACTTTGCAATGTACCGTTCAATTGTTTAGAGGCCCTGTGCTCTAGCTAGTTTAGGCGCACTGTGCCCTAACTTTTTAGGGGCCCTGTGCCCTAGCTTTTTTAGGGGCCCTGTGCTCTAGCTTGACGTGCAAGCGAATACGCTGACTAGACCCGAACATACAAACAAAATGTTAGGAAGCTCGGCCTCTGCTTTAGTCTGCATCTGTCTTGCACTTTTAATAACAAAACTAGCTGTTGCACGTTCGAATCCCGCAAGGGCCACGCTTGTGTGATCAGCAAGTCAGCGCCGGACTTCTTCTCCACTGACGGCTGTTCACCGCATCAGCCTACGTCCTGGGCACAGGTATCACCTCAGCTATGAGATGGTACCAGGCATACTATCTACTCTACCACTCGAGCTCAGTGCGGATTGGCGGAGGGGTTACTTGTAAGGTGAGTGACCAACCTTACTCTTAAATGTTACTAGCTGACCCGGCAAAACGTTGTTTTTCCATAAAAATTATTGTGGACAACCCATATCACTAAGGGATATGAAAAACTCTCATACTCAATATGCTAACAAAATTTAATAAGGATCAATCAAGCCGTTTCGGAGGAGTAGGTACGGGAACGAACATTGTGACACGAGAATTTTATATGTATAGAAATTAAGCCGCCGTCAGATGTTATTAAAAAAAAAATGTTTTTTTCAGACTATGAAGCGTCCATAAAGTTGTTAGTAAAATAAATAAAAAAATATTAAGCCGCCCGTAGGCCTTTGACCAGGCTTACTGTCTGTTACTTAAAATTATTTTAGCCACACTTTCCTTGGTGACACCTGTCGAACAGTTTAATGAACTCTGAC
The DNA here is from genome assembly GCA_963921415.1 of Pyrausta despicata. NCBI lineage: Eukaryota > Metazoa > Arthropoda > Insecta > Lepidoptera > Crambidae > Pyrausta > Pyrausta despicata. The sequence continues at coordinate 10,167,292 of OY992865.1, read as the reverse complement.
TCATCCCTTGGCATTGCAGTTATGCCAAACCATCACATCTTAAGTACTTCTTAATTACCTAGGACATCGACCCCAGATTTTGGAAAATGAAAAAGTAAATGCAACACTGAATCATTGGTAAGTAAGTGTTCATAATCTTTTCTTTTTATTTCTTACTAGCTGTCCCGGCGAACTTCGTACCGCCTTAGCGTTGCAATGATTGAACAATGTCATCGAATGACATTGACATTAGTTACGCGCGTTTTTTTTAAAATATGCAAAATTAAATGTATATTTTTCAATATTTCTAAGAGATTTTCTTAATATTTTTTTCCGTAAGAACCTTCTCCTAATAATAACAAATACAACAAAAAAAGAATTAGTGAAATCGGTCCAGCCATTCACGCGTGATGCCGTGACCAAGGAAAACGGGTTTCATTTTTATATATATAGATTTTTCGATTCAGAGACATGTTTTCCATCTGTGAATTAATTCTATAGGATTTATCTTTTCAGTTCCATAGGATTTGCAGACGCATCTTCTACTCGTATCATAAAATTTTGGAAATTCTACTTATGCCTTTTTTTCAGGTCAACTTTAACTTTACAACAAATTGCATTCAAATCAGAACCGTATGTTGTGAAAGCGTATCTTACAAACAAACAAAGGTACTTTCGCAAGTAGGTATAAAATGTAAACCTCAGCTGGTGTTACCACGATATTTTGTACACTCGTCACCGTGTCCGGGTTAACACTGCGGCATCTTATGCAACTGTAATAAGGGCGATTTTGCTACGAAAATGGATAACCCGATGTGCTGTCTGTACCTACCTAAATTCTAGACCGTATTGCCAGTAACAAGTAATCTCGTTCGGTCGGGAACTCCAGATTCCGTTGCAGAAATAGCATGTGTTCTGTTTTCCTTGAGCATAAATTGGGTTGGGCAGAACAACATACATACAAAGTAAATGATGTGACCTTAGCATGGCCATTTAATAACGAATGCACTTTACGTGAACAAAATTAAATTAAGTTGACATTTTTTTCTTAACCGTTCCTTTTTACGGAGTTGCGAAAACCCTACAACAATCCGCATTAAGTCCGCATATTGGCGTATGGCTCGCACCATCTCATAGTTGAGGTGAGGCCTGTGCCCTCCTGCAGTTGGACGTATAATACTTGGGCTTGAACTTTTTGTATGTACCCTAGCGTGCCATAGGTAGTCATTAAATAAAATTAAAAACTAGACGTTAAGTTTGCCTCAACCTTAAGATTTAAGCTAAAAAGCTAAAGCTTTGCAGTAAAATTATTACAAATGGTCAACTGACTAATTTAGGCATAATTGGACTTGATGCTGGACTCCCGCCAGCAAACCGGTACTCCAAATTACTGTTATTTTTACTATTTAAAAAATCTTTGGCGCAACAGATTTAGAGTAAGGAAGCTAAAGAGAAGCGCTTCTTACCGACCGGGTGTTTTGGTCGGGGACCATGGTCCGATACACATCATCTTGATTTGTCTATCTATATATTCTCAATCTAAATATTTTTTGCCGCGGTTGATGTGTGGGACTACCCTAACAGCGCCATCTAGCCTATGGAACCGTATTAGCGCTCGCTGTCGTTCTTGCCACCGGCATGCGCTTGTGATGGCGAAGGGAAGAGGTGGCCACAAATCCTTTTAAATTAGTAGAGGATTTTCGTACAAAGTTGCATTCCATTAAACGAATTACAGGAAATCTTTGATGGTGTAACAGTGTTCGAAAGACTAAACTAACTAACTGTAGCTACGCTACGTAACATAGATGGAAAACTGAATCACTAATTGCATTATACACAATGGTTCTATTTCAATATCTTAATTAATGGTTAGCTAAGTCAACGTTATTCACTTGTAGTGCAGTACGTCTACGGCTAACTAATGGTATATTTGTACAACGATTTGATTGGTTTCTCACTTCTTCTCATAAAATTATGCAATTCCCTATTATGAAATTATTATGTTGACTGTAAGCTAATATGGTACATATATAAAGCTTAATTTGTTCAGTCACAACAACGTTTCTCATTTTACTTATTTTATCCAGTTTTTTTTTAAAGTTTTACATTGGTTACAGATACATGATGCTCAGTCGGTAAATTCCATTAGCCAAAAGATCTGCATGGGGCACCTAGCTTCGCTGGTTGGGCTTTTCGATTCGGCTTTGCCGAAAATTTTTGGCAATCCGTGGTTGAACATTTGTTTATACACAAGTACTATAAGGTAGCACTGAACCCTAGTCACACGATGTTAATACTTGACAAAAAAGTAGAAGCGCACTTCTCGAATTAATTTGTGTCGCACTGGGACTGGCTAACATATTTAACTGCCGAATCATAGTTAGTTAGAAAACTTTGATTCTAAAATCAAAGTGTGCATTTTCATTGAAACTAAACGTGCAAGTATACAAAATTTCAGCGAACGTTAACGTACTGGTTAATAGTTCTAATATCAGAAACTGACAGTTTCCCTATACAAATTGTCAAGTTACGATATGTAAACGCTACGAATACGTTACAATAGTTGTTCATGCTCACCCCTGTCAATCGGACACCGGGAAGTGGGTTAAATTTAGCTTGCAAGTTTCGATAACAGACAGACAAACAAGCACCGGGACGGTGAAACTAAATAAAAGCTTTTACACAACTACAAACAAGAATTAATCCCAGTTTTTGCATTGTGACGACTTGGTCAATACAACAAGGGACTGGGAAACGTTCGCAATTGACAGGGACAGGTGGATAGATTTGGGGGAAGCCTTTGCCCAGCGGTGCAATGATATAGGCTAAATAAATAATTTAAAAAAAATGATTGTTATCGCTACGGACTTCGATAGGTGAAGGTGTGGCGAAATGAGTTCATCAATATTCGTTCACCGCAACTATTATTTGGTTTACTTATTCATTAGACTAAACGCTATTTATTATTACAGCTTCATTTATATAGCTATGTTCAATTCTGTTCTAATTTTTCCCAAATTTTTATAAATCGCATTTTTTTGCCTAATTCCAATCTAAGGAAGGAGATTATTGAGGTCATAAAACTCTCACTCACTCCGCTATGACACCGCACCGGCTTGACACCCTAAAAGAAAGAATTCAAGTTTTCGGCAAAAAACTTTAGTTTTAATACAAAGGATATAATTTTCAGTCCACAATTCACTCAAAAATTTCACTCCCTCATTTACAGTGCTCATTTGAAAGTCAAAGCCTGTAAAACGTAACAGCCCATGAAGCCTTGTTTTTAAAGACGCAAAACTTATGAAACTTGAAAAGCTTACAATAACATTATGTCATCTCATCATAAGTAAACTAAGTTTCAACGTAAGCATTATGTAGGCGGCAAAATCTTCCCCTTGAATAAATTCTTTAGAAAACTTTGCAATACTCACTTTGTTTAATATTCTTGCGCTTGACAAGTTCGAAGTGCCTTATTATTTTGAAATGATGGTATAATGTATTATGAAAACTACTAAAAGGCTAATATTTACTTACTCAGCTCGTTTTATCTCATAAAAAGGGCATCATAATGTGTAAAAAAACACGAACTTTATAAGAAGATTATACATTCAAAAATATGCTAGATGACACCACCAATCGTTGACATACTTTTTATTATCTGTCAAAACGGTCTGGCTCCATAGATTATGTATGGGAATACGAGAACGTGACGTCACGGTCATGTATCAGAAATCGGAGTCAATTGACCCAATATTTATTGAGTTTTGTGTGTTTAATTTAATACAATTGGTTTCTACATCTTTTTGGAAATATACTGGTTGTATTAACTTCATAGGGGCTAGGTTTTTAAACGCCATGGTCTTGAAAATATTTAAGATAGGGTGTCATTATGCCTATTTAGATTTGTATGGGCATACATGAACGTGACGTCATGGTCATGTATCAGAAATCGGAGTCAATTGATCGAATATTAATTGAGTTTTGTGTGTTTAAAAATTTTGTTTCCACAGATTTTTGGAAATATATTGGTTGTATTAACTTCATAGACCAGGTGCTATGTTTTTTAAACACCATGGTCTTAAAAATATTTAAGATAGGTGTCATCACGCCAATTGGACATCCGTATAATTATTTGATTAACTTATAAAAGGTCATCAAAAATGATGACTAAATTTGTATAGGCTCAGGCCACACCTGATACTTTCTGTCGCCGCGACTCGCTTCTGCCAGCGTGTAGACCAATCGCCGCGTCTCAATCGCTGTCAGTTGCGAGTTTCGCGGCGACAGTATGTCGCAGGTGTAGCCTGATCCTTTAATAAAGAGTATTTTAAAATTAAAAGATTTAGCTTGTTTTTTTTTGTCTTAGTAAAACTCTCATCTTAAAATTATAATAATAATAGTCCTCCTGGCCGATTTCGACCACGGCGACCAATCTCAACAGAGATCAGCCAACTACTGAGGAGATATTATAGTGCATAGTTCGGTGAGACGACAATCCGACATGACTGGAGAGAGATCAGGCGCAAGTGCAACGGCTTAACGTGCTCTCCGAGGCACGGGGGTGTAACACCGCCAACTTCCCGACTCTGAGCTGTTTTTGAGAAATTCATGACAGAAAATTTCTCAGAAACAATTTTTTGCTTCGACCTGGGGCTCGAACCCAGGACCTCTCGGATGTAAGGCAGAAACTTTGCCACTACACCGATGAGGCAGTCATCATCATCTTAAAATAGGTTAAAATCGAAAAATGTAAGTTTCAGTAGATGCAGGTAGTAAAACTGAATCGCAGCATTGTCAGTCGTTTGATGAGTGATCGAGTAAGGAAGAAATTATTCAAGGCTTTCACGGTCTACAGCACAAATGAGAAACAACAAATAGATGTCCAAGGAAGTCACGAAAATGCCTAGAAGTTTTTTTTGTGACCTCAGCTCTTTTTTGCGTAGAAAAAGTTTGAAACAAAAAATGTAAACACCGCTTAGTGACTGATAAGGAATTGTAATGAAAACTTTTTTTTACACTTTTTCTTTCCACAGGTTTGGTTTGAAGTACCTATGCATAATTTTGTTCACCTTCGTACTTGGTTACATGGCAACGAGGCTCGGAACTCATAGTTTTTCATGTCATTAGAGGACTTAAATCATAGCCTACTCATAGTATAACATCAAAAGAAAATTTGGTCTTTCAATGACGTAAGAAATTCAATTATGATGTCACCACTCCCTGGCTACTGTGGAAAGTTTCTAAGAATGCGTCAACGTAGTGCTACATCCAAAGAGCAAGAAAAATACAAATTTTATTTATTGTGTCAAAAATGGCCTTTTGAGGTCGGTCTCCGCGAGGCTGGATTTCTATTCTTCTACTTATGCATCGTTCCCGTAATGCTGAGGATAGGTTGGACATAGTCAGTGTCATAATGCAGTAGTGAACTTGCTTGACACGAAAATAAACTAAACGTAATCAGCTGTATCCACTGTATAAACATAATTTTAAGAGTATTTATTGCGACTTACAATTATGGACTTACAATTACATACAGGGTGTATTCGTTAAGAGTGCACATGCAATAATTCTGAAACTATAAGAGATATCGTAAATGTTTAAACTGATATCGAAAGTCAACCTAATTTATTAAATGTCGTTAATATTTTTTTTAACAAAACGATATTATAATTTAATAGGATTTAGTAAAAATATGTAATTATTTAAAGTTTTATCGTTCCAAAACATAATGTTACTAGTCCCTCAGGTTGATAATGGTTCGTAAATAATTAATACTCTTTATAAAATAGCCTAATAAAAGGTAACTTAACCTCTCTACTAAAACCGTACTATTCGTATGGGGAGCATGAGGACGTTTTAATGTTATAGTTTTCGATATGTATCGTTTTATTCAGAAAAACTTATTGATGTCATTAAGCTCATTAGATAATGCACTTTAGATATCAGTTGAAAAAATTGTCTCTTAAATGTATGGGAAAGTTTTATGTTAAATTTTTTGATGTTTGTGGTTTTATTAAAAACAAGTTATTTATACCATTTTACTCATTAGAAAATGTACTTTCGATATCGGTTTAATTTTAGATATCTCTTACAGTTTCTAAATAATCGCCTGTGCACACTTAACGAATACATCCTGTATTTCTGAAATGAATACACGTTTTCCCCAATTTTTATCTTTTTCTCAACTAAAGCCGTTAACGTTCCATGTCAATTCTAGAATTCTTAGATTACCTAGAAAATAACAATCTTCACTGGCTCAAAATCTTATATTCGAAGCATACTTGAATAATGTTTTTTAATTAAATTAAAAATACATTTAGGGAAAAATGCCTTAAATTTCAGCGACTAAATCAAAAGATCCCATACCGTTTTCATGGTAAATGATTACAGTTTTTTTATCCTAAAGTCAGTCTGATAGTTTATCTCTGTTCGAAAATAAAATGTGGTAAGAACTGTTTTGACTAGACGGTTATTTATAAGGGCGGTTTCACATACAAGCTCAATTAATTTAGCCTACCTAATTTTCTCTTAAATAAGTAAGTTATTAGTGCAGTACGAGAAAATTACGTGTTTAACAAAATTTTTGTCAAACGGATAATTTTGGTTCAACATCACGAAATATAAAAAATATGCCTGTCAAGACATACTGCCAGGCAGGGCAGAAGTCTTTCTGTCGCCCTGACTCGGGACTGACAACGTGTCAATCTATGGCCGTGGTTAACTCGATGACAGTCGGGAATCGCAGCGACAGTATATAGCAAGTTTGCCTGGGCGGTAAGTCTTAGCCGGCTATCATGAAGTCTCTTATCCTGACTGAGATGAATTGTAATTTAAAAAAAAAAGATTTTTTTTTAACCTTCCCCTCGTCTTAAGACAGGCAATAAATTTACCATACAGCCAGGTTAATTATAAACAAAAGACACTTCGACGGAAATGATTAAAAACTTTCTTTCACACATCGGGCAAAGACCTTAATCGTCTTCTAAAATCCGTTGACACGTGAAGGTACCCAGCTGTATCCAATTATATTGTATACTGTTTCAAAATAGGATGTCTCTTTTGATAGCAAAATTACTTTTGACAAGTTCAGTGAACTTTACATGCGTAAATTTACTTAGTTAGTACTTACATAGTATTAAAATTACAAAAAACTTAACCTGCTAAAAGAAGAGTGTTGGCTAATATTATCTTGTGTACCGTAATAATATTTTAATAATATTTTTTAATTTAATAAAAAAAATTACAGTATTAAACAAAAACACACTGAAATAAAAGTTCTGACTTCCACAGGTGAGAATTGAACCTGTAAAAAGTCGGGCGATTGCTTTAACCAGTGAGCTACCGTGACTAAATAAAAAATAAACTAAGGTTACGCTTAATAATTAAGACGTCAATGTAAACGCCGGTTTATAAATCTCCAAAATAACTAAATGTTCCACCAAACTCACACGACCATTACAATGTCACATTGATAACGTCTGCGGTTTTTGCGCTCAACACATTTTTATTATCACTAGCAGTATAAAAAGTCCTGGCAGCATACATCACTTCATTCCTCTTCACAGTTTCTGTGAAGGGAAAAAAAAATCGGTTCTTTTTCCAAAATGGCGGACGTTACGAAAAGTTTTGAGCTGCTGTTCGATCGGCCTAACGAGCCGCTTATCACTCCTAAAGGTGATAACAACGATCTGTTCCAGCTCACTGAGCAACTTCTGGTAAGTCTATTTTGTTGTTTTTTCCCGCCATTTGAAATAATTTTATTCAGAAACTTTTAAAGAAATATTCAAAACTATTCTTCTCTAAAATAATTCATAACTATAGACCGCCTTTCATTGAACTTCTTCTGCAGTTCGTATTATTTGATTTTTCATCGATAAATAGTCACTCACTCGGCATATCACGCGATGACGTCATAGTGAGTTGTTCCATTACAAGTTCTATGGATGAAAAGTTCATTAACGATTGGTGGTGTCTACTACCCTCTTAGATACATACAAAGTGGTGTTTTGATTTACTAAAGCCGGTAGCTTGATTTGATGTATTCTTTGTAACCAGTATTGATTGACAAAGTCAATACAAATACGGTCAAGCCAAGATAGATGGTAAAGATGACCCGATTTTAATTACATTAGTTTCGCAGATAAATTCGATTACTTTTTTCATATCTATCAAAATAATCTCAAACTCTACCTCTATCTTAATTGACTCAGTTATATGTCTCGTAGCGACAGCATGCAATGCCAAAATAAATTTAAAGATTTTAGAGGATAGATGCCCATTTTTTCGGTGGGTCATCTATCCTTACCGCAATTTATATGAGTCGGGCATCTATCCCCTGTATGGGATAGATGTCACAATATTTAGGGGTTCGCAAAAGTTCCTAATACTTTAAATATCGAAGACAAGGTTTTTTTAAAAAAATTGTAAATAAAACCCCCAAAAATAAATTTGTTTTATAAATAACTTGTTTAGATTTTTACTAAATCGAAGAAGAAGAGCTTTCACAAGATTTTAAACGTTACGTAGCAAACTGATAGGATTTTACATTTCAAAATTGCTTTTTAACTTATTTTTTAGACCAGTGATTTGACCAGAATAAAAATACCGAAGTGTAAACCTTGCCTTACCCTTAGATCAAACTAAAAAGAGGCAGATAAGGTATTGGTCCTACTCAACCAAGTCCAATGGACCTACTCCGCTTTTAGTCGTCGTCAGTACTGAGAGTCGCGTGAGCGGCCAATTCTTAAGTTGACGACTGTAAGGACGTACCGTATATTCCTGTATTTGGTTTGATCGAAGGCCTTTCTGTGTTTTCCGGACATCAAATAAATTGATCAAATCTGACCTTCCAGCCAAAAGACTACGAGAGCAACGGCATCGAGTTAAACGACCGTTTCGGTGACGATGCCGGCTCCCGCATCCCTCTGCAGACCCTGAGCCAAGTTCCGCAGTTCCCGTTGGCGTCCCAGCTACCCCCTGATGCTGACTTCTCGTTCTTCCTGCCGAGACACCAGGCAATGGCTACAGAAGTCATAGATGTTCTCTTGGGTACAGTATACCAAGTAATGTTTTCACTAGTTAGGGTTTGATCCTACGTGCCGTAGATCCCATCCCTCCTTAGACCTTAAATCAAGTGCGCAGTTCACATTCGCGTCCCAGCTGACCACTGATGCTGTATTCTCGTTCTTCCTGCCGAGACATCAGGCAATGGCTACGGAAGTCATAGATGTTCTCTTGGGTACAGTATACCAAGTCTTTTTCTCTCTAGTTAGGGTTTGCCCCAACAGCCCCAGATTCCAGGTGTCATAGCTTCCTCTGGTGAAGATGCCGGCTTCATCCCTCTACAGACCCTGAACCAAGTGGCGCAGCTCACTCTGGCGTCCCAGCTGATCACTGATGCTGTCTTCTCGTTCTTCTTGCCGATACACCAGATGATTGCTACGGAAGTCATCGATGTACTCCTGGGAACAATACCAAATTATTATTTTTTCCAGTCAGGATTTGACCCTAAGCCGCGTTCCGCAGTTTCTACAATTCTTTGAGTCCACAATAAGGTCCCGCTTCTTTTTGACGAGACATCAGAGGATGGCCAATGAAATCGTAAACTTCCTGATGAGCGTGATTCCTCGTATTTATTTATTGATGAAGAGTTTATCATATTTTTCTTACAGCGGTACCCGAGGGCCAACTACAGGAGTTACTGTCCACCTGTGTGTTCGCTCGTACCAACCTAAACCCTCAGCTCTTCAACTACTGTTACTCCGTAGCCCTGATGCACAGGTAATAATAGAATGGGAATGGTTCCTTAGAGGTGCCTTCTTTGTAAAGTTTAGTCTATATATATATTTTATTATACTTAAACTCATAAGCAATGTGAAATTAAATAATTAAAGAAAATTGGACTACCACAGGCGGGACTCGAACGCGCATCTCTCACAAACCGGGCAATTGCTCTCCCCAATTGAGCTACCGTGACACTAACTCATCTGTCCGACTTTCATTAAGTGCTCCTTAGGCTGCAGCCAGCCATGATTCATCACTGTTGTGTTTAGGTACCCACAGCACCCGAATGAAACATCTTTTCAGCTGTTTAATAATCGGTTAAGATGAATCAGCTAATTTTATAAGTGAACTAGCTGTCCCGGCAAACGTTGTTATGCCATATAAATTATTATCACTAAGGTGTATGAAAAATAGATGTTGGCCGATTCTCAGACCTACTCAATATGCTCACAAAATTTCATGAGAATCGGTCAAGCCGTTTCGGAGGAGTATGGCAACGAAAACTGTGACACGACAATTTTATATATTAGATTTATCAGTAGGGAGAACAATCGTCCGGTTTGCCAGAGGAGCGAGTTCGAGTCCCGCCTGTGACAGTCTAATTTTGTTTTAATTTCAAAGTTTTTTTTAATTTCACTTGTAAAGAAATTTGCACGGTTATTGCTAAAAAATTAATTTACTTAACTCACTAGCAAATTATGATAAATTATCAACTTAGGAATATTTTATTTTTACAGGCGTGACACAAATAACATCCAGATACCAAGTTACGCAGAGATTTTCCCGTCCAAGTTCCTGGATTCGAAAGTATTCTCTCAGGCCCGAGAGATGGCTGCTGTGGTCCCACAAAATGTCCCGGTATGAATATTTTTTTACTGTACTAACAGTTATATCTTGAATATTGACTTTAGATTATTATTATTGTGTAATAATTATTTTTAAATATTTGTAAACAAGTTATGGTTGATTAACATAGATTAGAAAAGAGGACTTTAAATCAAATAACATCTTCGTACCTATGACCACAAATAAATATTTTCAATTTGAATTTGAGCTAAAAAAAGAGTATATTAAACTCTTACCACCTCGATTTTATTCCTGTTTGTTCCACTGAGAGCGTGTACCCTATAAAAAAGAGATCGCAATTCGCTAGGATAATTAATAGTTAGTCAAAGTGCGCAAGCTCAACTTATACTACTACCTACTACGAACAATCGTGTCTCGTGACGGAGGACCCTGAACAACCAATTGACCCAGGTTCGATTCCTGGCTCACACAGCTTTATTTTTCCTACTGCAATCAATTTCTTTATGTATAGTGTTACATAATAAAACTCAATAAACATTTTTCACTTTAGCGTATCCCTATCATCATCCCACGCGACTTCACAGCATCAGACCTAGAGCCGGAACACCGTCTGGCGTACTGGCGCGAGGACATCGGCATCAACCTGCACCATTGGCATTGGCATCTGATCTACCCCTTCACTGCGTCTGACAGACGCATTGTCGCCAAAGACCGTCGTGGAGAGCTGTTCTTCTACATGCACCAGCAGGTCATAGCAAGGTGAGTAAAAAGGAATACTTTATAAGCTGCGAGTGTGTGCGGACGCGGAGCGCACCGACTATATGTGTATATTATACGTGTATTTGTTATCCAGTTGATTATCGTCAAAAACTATTAAGAAATTTACAACGCCAAACTACTTCTGTTTGGTTCCATTGCAACGGATAAAGTCTACATCGAAAGATATAAAGAGGGAAAACAGCAGCGTGATCAATTTGATGTGACAGCTATATTTGAGGAAATGGATCCCGATTTGATGCGGATATTTGTGGCAAGAGATTCGCAGAGGGTCCACGTGTAGCCTTCGACCATATCGACAAAGAAAATAACGTGGAGCAAAAAGAATTCGAATCGCCTTTAATCGCCAATGAATTGTACGGGAACAAAAGTTAGATGTATTTTTGGATCACAGACTCCGGTCCAAGGGATTATCCTTTAGGAAGTTTAAAACGAACAATAAAAAAGAATTTATAATACTCGACTCGACTATAATAATCTCGACTATAATACCTATCTAAATGGATGAAAATTTTACATCTGGCTCATTAGTCAGTTTCAGCTGCAAAAATATCAAAACGAATTTTCAATGTGTATATAAGTTGTGCATGTCCAACGACATTATAGCACGCCGGGAAATCTGTCTCACTCCAGAATTCAACAAGATTTTGCTTTTACGGGCAGATCAACAATGGATACCGCGACTGGGATTATTCGCGGTTGACCCTACGGAGGTGTCGCTCTATCTACCGCGGCGAAAGAATCTGTTCAGAAAAGTCGCTTACACAACCCAATACAATAAACTTACACTAGTTTTAGTCACTCTAAGCGTTGATTTAACTTTTCTAGTAACTGCCTAACTTGAAGCTTTTAAATATGGAAACACGATTTCACACACCCAAATTCGCTAAATTATTTGCCTTTTGTATTACCAGCTAAAACTTTACAGATACAACTGCGAGCGCCTCGCCAACAGCTTGAAACGAGTTGAAAAATTCAGCAACTTCAGAGATCCAATTCCAGAAGCGTACTTCCCTAAGCTGGACAGCCTTACATCCTCTCGAGGCTGGCCGCCACGTCAGGCCAACATGGTGTGGCAAGATATCAACCGTCCAGCAGATGGACTGAAGGTCACACTCGCTGATATGGATCGCTGGAGGACGAACATTGAGGAGGCTATTGCTACTGGGCTTGTCAGACTTGTGAGTAATCACTTTGGTTTATTACGTTGACTTCAGTATAAAAGCTGGATGCGGGAAAGCGCAGTTCCGATCGCGGTGGACACTGGAGATCCTAGGGAGAGGCCTATGCTCAGCAGTGAGCGTTGAACGGCTGATATGATGACGATGATGATGAAGATTTTTTGAGTCTCTGCTCCGGGATTCAGAGGCCTACGGCTTCTCTGCGACTCACGACTGTCAGTGAATGTGCCGCAAAGATATATTGATACTCTGACAGTCGCGAGTCTCTGCGACAATATGCCATAATTGCGCGCTGGCGGTATATGCTGATCATAAAGCACTTATGTTAATAGTCGCATCCTACTATTTATGATAGATGGGTTCATTGCTTTTGTATTTTGTTCTCTAGCCCAACGGTAGCACCATGGACCTGGACATCGACATCCTAGGCAACATCATGGAGGCCAGTATCCTGTCCCCCAATCAGGACTACTACGGCAGTCTGCACAACAACGGGCACAACTTCGCAGGGTATATGCACGACCCTGTCCATCGGTATCTTGTGAGTAAAATAACATTTTTGGAAGAGCTGTAAGACTCAGGGCACACCTGCAACTTTTTGAGATGCGACTCGATTCTGACAGCGTGTCAACCGACACCACGCCTAAAACGCCGACAGCCGCGAGTGTGACTTGAGCCTCAGAGTTCTGTTCGAATCTTAGTCAAACGACTTAGATTTCTAAAGCTTGACTTTTCATTACATTAAAAACTGCGCAGCCTTTATAGTTTTAATCGCTTTCTTTGTCTCACTTACTTGGCATAACAGTGACAGGCACATTGAAAGGATAAATAATGCGCGTGAGTGTTAATACTTTCGCTTTCCTAAATAATTTGGAAATAGATTTCTCTCTTTCATCGAAAGAGGTCCCGGATATGTGGCCGCCGCGTGGAGAAATATCGTCCTTATAGGAGCGTACTTCTCCCCTAATCGTCGTTTGTCGGATTTTGAAGATTTCCTTGAAGTCCTTGCTTCTATTGTAAGGAGAGTTGCTCCTCGTCAAGTGGCGGTCATCGGCGATCTTAACGCTAAATCAGTGGCCTTTTTTTTTTTTTTTTTTTTTTTTTTTTTTTTTTTAACGTCAGGAAATGTCAATTACGCACCGTACCCCTCCGTCGGAGACCGGAGGGGCGTGTGTGGGACTCCCCCGTCTTCGGGTATACCCACTAAAACCTGACGAAGCCCGCTGCGTGTGGCTGTGACAGCAGGGGCCGCGGTGTCTCAACAGTCCCGCGACCCTTGCCAGCAGCAACGTCCGCCCTCTAAGCAGGAGGGCGGATCTCCACGGAGTGGGGTGAAGAGATCTCATCCCACTCCAGACGGCACACTGGCGCCGTCTCTCAGGAGGGTCCGGGCGGTTAAGCTAAGACCCTCGTTTCGCCACTAGGACCAGAGTCCCAAGGACATCCCCTGCCTCCTCTGATAAGCCAGAGGGGTGCTGGGAGCCACAATCACTTCGGTGAGTCGCCGCTCGATGCGAGACAGACGCGACTCACTAGTGCCTCTGCCGCCCGATACGGGAACAGACGCAGAGGCACTCTCCACAGAGCATCTTGGCTTCACCTGTCGCTGGATTGCGACAGGCTACTGAGCCCCCTCGCCACGGCAAGGCGTGCTCTATTCGAGGGGGTAAATCAGTGGCCTGGGGCAACCCAGCCACCGATCCAAGGGGGGCCGCCTTGGAGGAGTGGGCAGTGTCCACAGGGTTGTCCATTCTAAACAGGGGAACAATGCACACATGCATCCGCTACAATGGTGGATCGGTGGTAGACGTGACTTTTGCTACACCCTCGTTGGCGGCTCAAGTACAGAATTGGAGAGTAGATCCTTGCGAGACACTGTCGGATCACAGATACGTGTGGTTTGAGATTGTCTCCACCCAGAGTGTTGGACATTTACAACGTAGAGGCTCATCCCATTTTCCTCGATGGGCTCTTACGCGGCTAGATGGAGGTCTTGCCAGAGAAGCAGCCTTCGTGGTGGACTGGCTGTCCCCGCCGGTTGAAGATAACGTCGACGTCTCTGCAGCGCAACTAAGAAGCTCGTTGTCTGAGGTTTGTGACATAAGCATGCCTAGATCTCGCCGGCCCCCGCCCCGTCGCGCTGTTTACTGGTGGTCGGATGAGCTCTCCACAATGCGAGCAACGTGTGTCGCCGTTAGGAGACAATACACACGTAGCCGGCGACGCGCCCATCGCGATCTTTCGGCTGAGAATCGTCTCTACGCAACGTACGTGGGCGCGAGACAAACTTTCAAGGCGGCAATTGCCGCTGCTAAAGATAGCGCTCGCGAAGAACTCCTAGAGGGTCTCGATCGCGATCCGTGGGGAAGGCCATATAAGGTGGCGCGGAAAAAATTACGCTCTTCCGGCCCCCCACTCACCGAGACGCTCACACCAAGGCTGTTGGGAGAGGTTGTTAAGGCCCTTTTTCCGGTGCGTTTGGGCTCTTTCACACCACCAACGATGCTCCCCCCACCGCGTAGCAGACCCATAATTGACGAACCACCACCCGTTATTTCCCAGGAGGAGCTCAGTAGTGCAGCCGAACGTCTACGTGCCAAAAAGACCGCCCCAGGACCGGACGGCGTTCCAGCGAGGGTAGTCTTTATTGCTACCCTCCAAATGCCCGATAGATTTAGGGAACTTTTCGGACGATGCTTTACGACCGGAAAGTTCCCTAAACCCTGGAAAGAAGGACGTCTATGCTTGCTCCAAAAGGATGGAAGGCCGGCTGATGATCCGGGTGCTTATCGGCCCATAGTATTGCTTGACGAGGTTGGGAAACTGTTCGAGAGAATAGTCTCCCAACGCATTGTTGAGCACCTATCGACGGATGGACCGGACTTGTCTGAAGCACAATACGGTTTCAGGGCAAAGCGATCCACCATAGACGCTCTAACACGTTTGAAGGAGATCGTCCATACAGCGACAGAGACAGGGGGTGGAGTAGTTGCGGTGTCCTTTGACATAGCTAACGCGTTCAACTCCATCCCCCACGCAACGATACGGGAGGCACTCATTTACCATAGAGTGCCACCATACCTATGCCGCCTCATCAACGACTACCTCGAGGGCCGCACTATACTGTGGGAGGACAGAGATCGGACACTACGAAGCCACGCTGTTGAGGCCGGGGTTCCACAGGGGTCGGTCCTAGGTCCACTACTGTGGAACATCGGGTTTAACTGGTTACTCCGAGGTAGCCTTCTCCCGGGCATGAGTGTCATATGTTATGCAGACGACACTCTTGTCACAGCCCAAGGGAAGAACTTTGAGGAAGCAGCTCGCCTTGCCTCCGTGGGTGGATCGCTCGTAGCCAGCAGGATAAGGGTGCTTGGCTTAAAGGTTGCGCTGTCTAAAACAGAGGCTGTGTTCTTTCACGGCCCCAGACATCGCATACCGCCAGACGCGCACATAACAGTAGGCGGTGTCAGGGTGGCGGTAGGGACTCAGATGAAATATCTGGGTCTCACCTTAGACTCTCGCTGGCGTTTTGGTCCGCACTTTCGCGGGATGTCAGTGAGAGTCATGAAAGCAGCGGATGGACTTGGTTGGCTCCTTCCGAATTTAGGGGGTCCCAGTGCCAAATGTCGGCGTTTATATGCTGGCATTTTGAAGTCCATGGCATTATACGGGGCGCCTCTATGGGCTGAGTCTCTCTCTAGGAGGGACAATTTAGCACTTTTACGGCGACCGCAAAGAGCTATTGCACAACGAATAGCAAGATGCTACAGGACCGTTAGTTATACCACGGCCTGTGTACTCGCAGAAACCCCTCCATGGGACTTGGAAGCGGATGTGTTGGATGCCGTTTATTCCTGGAGGGCAAACATGAGGGCGCGAGATGAAAATCCCGCCCCAAGGGAATTAAGTGCTGTTCGCCAAGAGGCGCGCGATATTCTCCTTCGCCGCTGGCAGAGGAACATCGCTGACGCACCCGCTGGTCGCTGCACTCTCGATGCACTCGAGCCAGTACTGGAGGACTGGCTCGAAAGACCCCACGGCTTCCTAACATATCGGTTGGCACAGGTCATGACTGGGCACGGTTGTTTCGGGGCGTACCTGCATCGAATCGGACGAGAGGAGTACCCGTGCTGCCATGCGTGCGGTGCGGAGGAGGACACGGCACACCACACTCTGGCCGTTTGCCAGGCATGGGCCGTGCAACGCAGCGCACTAATCGCCGTGGTAGGCCAGGCACTGACGCTTCCCAGCGTGGTTCAATCCATGCTGGGGAGCGAAGAGGCTTGGGAGGCGGTAGCTTCCTTCTGCGAGGACGTGATGTCGCGGAAGGAAGCTGCGGAGCGCGAGCGGGAGCAAGATCCCCTCGCTCCAGCGCTCCGCAGACGAAGATCAGGGCGGAGGAGGCGAGCGTTCGTTCGAACCCTGCCACCCTTACAAGGTGTTGGAATGCAGTTCCCGGGTGTGGGGGCACCCTGATCTGCCTACACGGCCTAACTAGGCCACTGACGAGCGGAAGCGCCTTAGTACCCAAGCACGCTTCCGCAACCCCAACACCAACAACAGCAACAACGGGGGGCAAGAAGAGCCTTTAAAGGCTTCGCTGGGTGGTTCGCGGAGCAAGGATCACTGATGCCCGTGGCCGCCCGTCAAGGCGATGACGGGGTACCGCGGGGTTTAGTGGGTAAACCCCTGGGTTCACATTCCCAGGAGCAGTGTCTCATAGGACACCGGGAGCCCCACACACGGCCTTGTTCAACCAGGACAGGGTTAAGGTGCGTAACGCATTCCCCGCGAGGAAAAAAAAAAAAAAAAAAAAAAAAAAAGATGGTTTCGTTTAAGTTACTGGCGCTGTTAAGGTTGGGTCGTATGTTGAAACCGTCAGCTGGTGTGTCGACTAGTCATCTTTATTATTTTATACCTACCTCCATAACTATCATTCGTATTCGACCTGCAGGAGAATTTCGCCGTGATGAACGAAGAAGCAGCGAACATGCGCGATCCGTTCTTCTACCGGTGGCACGCGTTCGTAGACGACATCTTCCAAAAGCACAAGGAGTCTGGTTTCGTCCGTCCGTACTCCCAGTCTGAGGTAAAATGTTGACTATATTATATCTATACATATATAAAATTCTCGTATCATAACTCATCACCGTACTCCTCCGAAACGACTTGACTGATTCTTATGAGATTTTGAAAGCTTATTGAGTAGGTCTAAGAATCGGCCAAAATCTATGTTTCATGACCCTTAGTGATTAGAAAACTAATTTATATAGCAAAACAACTTTTGCCGGGTCAGCTTGTAACTTCATAGAAATCACTGCATTCACACTTCATTGCTGTCTCGCTCACTCATGAAATACTAGTTTCAGAGGAAATCGAACACACGACTGATGGTAGTTATTTGAACTTTAGAGCGCAGTTGACTTTATCCAAAGATTGCAGTTCTAGTTTATTATGTTTAGTTATGCAAGTCCGATAGCTCTATAATGAGAATCGATAAACCTCGTTGGAAAACACATAGGTGGATCAATATTTTATCCTACTACCTAAGGTTCCTATTACATAGATGATAATTTCTACCAAGACCCAAACCTCAATAAGCCTCGTTTGACAGCTCGGCAACCCAGGCGTGCAACTAGTCTCAGCAGCAATAGAGACGCAAGGCGCTCAGCAGCCAAACGAGCTAAACACCTTCTGGATGTCGAGCGACGTGGACCTGTCGCGAGGGTTGGACTTCTCCAACCGCGGGTCGGTGTACGCGCGCTTCACGCATCTGAATCACCGGCCTTTCCAATACGTGTGAGTTTTAGTATAAAAATGTATAGCAAGTCTCAGCAAGGGATTGCATTGCTGGATCCAGCATGCAGCAATCTAGTTGGTCTTCTGCTGCTTCTGGTACTTCTAGTACTTCTACAAGCTGGATTCTAATTTTTCGGTTGTCTGCATTCTGCTGGACCCCTGCTGGGTTTCCACAAATCCAGCTATTGTAGTATTTTTGGAAGTGTTCTTTTACAAAAGCCACGTTAGCTTCCTGTGGAATTTAACATAGGGTGCAGCACTTGCGATTTCAGAAAGTCAACCACAAAATGATTAAAAAACAATTCTAGCTATAATCCAGCCGTACTGGATAGTCACAAATCTAAACCCAAGATGTGAAAATAAAGGTGACGTGCTGCAGTTTCAGGTAGTTTTAGTTTACCTTCCATAGAATGTTTCAAACGATTATTAAAGCTTTTGTATCCTGGCTCGAATTTAAAGTCAATCTGTTGTCATTCATTACAGCTTAGATATAAGATAAGCGATTGTGTGGCATCTCTCATGCTTAGAGAATAGGCGCATTAAAAATATATATTTTCCCAGCATTAACGTGAACAACACTGGCAACGCCAGACGAACCACCGTCCGCATCTTCATCAGCCCAAAGGTAGACGAGCGGAACCAGCCCTGGATCCTCTCCGACCAGCGCAAGATGTTCATTGAGATGGACAGATTCGTCACCCCATGTTAGTAACCTTTTCTGCTAGTCTTTAACTTCTACTCCTCAACCAATTAGGCTCAGTAGAAACCTAATTTATAACTTCATTTACTTCCATCTAGGTAGCGTACCAGCAAGGGCGTGCAATGGATTTTCATTGAAGTAGGCACATACAAATTTTGAGTAAAAGCTCTGTTAAATGACGGCGTAACACCATCAAAACAAAAAATGACTTACCAAGTTTTCATGATGTTCACTGCAGTATGTTCTTTAATTGATGATTTAATTTACCACCACAGGCATCAAGGAAATGAATGAATATATACATAATGACATATCATATAACTGATATCCATAGTGGCTTTAAGAAAGAGAAAAGCCGTTGTTAATTGTTACTTTCTGCGCGTAACTTTTCAAGACAAACACTAGAATTGCCAACACAAACGGTACACTGCAGTTTCTCCATCGTTTCGAATGCAAAACTTAGAAACACTTTCATACACTTGAAAAGCACCTAATAACCGAATCTTTGGTAAAATACAATTTTATAAACACTCGCGGAGATGAATTCGAAAGCAACTACATAGAAAAAAAATGGCCGGCGAAAAGATTCTTTAAAAACAATTTTTGCATTACTTTTAAACAAAAAATCATACTAGCGCAAGAAAATACTTAGTATTTAAATTATAAAATTATCATTTATTTTGATCATATAAATAAATCATTTGTGAAGTTTTATTTCATAAAAGTCGTGCCATCTAGTATCGGGTAGCTCTATTAGCTCAATTACCCGATTAACCCGATACTAGATAGCGGGACGTTTCCTATTTCCGCCTACACACACACGATCTTCTTTTATAGATTTTTATCTCAAATTTTCAATATTTTATTAGTTTGTCAATACAATATTAAGGTTTAAATAAAAACATTTCAATCCAAAAATTTTAAGAAATAAGTTGAGTTTTAAATAGACTCCGAAGTATTCTACAGTATGCATGCTTACTTTAGGGGAATAAAATGCATATGTCACCTGTCACCTTGAGTTGTATGAACAATGTGTCATTTTTAATTTGTTCGGGTTTTTAATTTGTATGTGTGTCGTTGTAGGTATGAGACGGGATTTCAAACGTGTGCGTGTATCTAGCAAGCAATCACTCGGCAGCCTACAGCCTACTCGCGTGGTTCTAATGCGTGTAAATTGACGACAGTTTTTCACACTTGTTCAAAAAATTGGTTTTGTTTTGTAGCTTAGTTTATACAGCTATATTGTAATATAAAATAGGAATAATGATGAGGTAGGCACTGCTTAACTGCCTGTATGGAATGCACGCCCTTGCGTACCAGCCTCTTATTCTGTTCAAAAATCGTCACCTTGTACAACTATTCTGTAATAGTTGTAGTTGTGGATTTAATACCTAATTACATTTGACCTGTGTCAAATGTAATTAGGTATTAAATCCACAACCCTTTGAAAAGGCAAATGTTCTCCCAATTAAGCTAAGGGGAAATAGGAATTCTTAGGCTGTCACTGTTAGCCAGCTATGATTTTTCAAGTTAAAGAAACGGGATTTCAAAATAAAAATAATAATAAGAATGTACTCAGGGGCTCAGGGGAGCATACCCTTACCTGATAGTAGGTATTATTGCAACGTTCTCACAAAATATCTTCTTCTCAGTGAAAGCAGGCCAGAACCGCATCGTCCGTCAGTCGTCAGAATCCTCTCTCACCATCCCCTTCGAGCAGACCTTCCGTGACCTCTCCATCCAGGGGGAGGATCCTAGACGTAATAACTTGGCTGCCTTCAACTTCTGCGGCTGTGGATGGCCGCAGCACATGCTGGTTCCGAGAGGAACTGAGAGTGGAGCTCAGTATGTTATGTTCGTGATGCTGTCCAACTATGACTTTGATGAGGTGAGTCATACGTTTTAAACTAGCCATTTCGTCTCGTCATTTCTTTTGTCTGAGGTCGCAGGTTCGATCCTCGCACTGTACAAACATTTTTGCGCATGAAAATGTCTGTTTGTACTGGTCTGAGTGGATTGTATTTATTTTCAGTTTATTTGTAATACCACTGTTGATACTGATTTTTGTAACACAAGTGCTTAAGTAAATTACCATGAAGTCTGATCATTACTGATCAATGTACCTATGTGATGTCGTTGTTAATTATTATTATTAAAAAGAGTGCAAGATTACCTAATAATTGATTGCTTGATACCATAAAGAAGAAGAATTATTTTACAGTCGCCTGCAACCTTACTTGCAGAATGTTTAACATCGTCTACCTTTTTCCATTCAATTTTGATATACCGAGTTCAACTATGGCTTTATTTCAAGTATTATTTTAAAAAAACACTTGATCATGACTTCTATTGAAGTGTCTACTTCATGCATCCATGTAAGCATTTCTTCCAGAGAAATCTCATCTCAGCCTTCAAATATGTCTTTTGATGATTTGCTTTGTTTAGACACTCTTTTATAGTCAAGACAACTATCTTTAGATTACTTAATAGGCATGATGACACCTATCTTAAATATTTTTAAGACCATGGCGTTTAAAAGACATAGCCCCTATGAAGTTAATACAACCAGTATATTTCCAAAAAGCTGTAGAAACGATTTAAAAAAAAACACAAAATTCAATAAATATTCGGTCAATTGACTCCGATTTCTGATATATGACCGTGACGTGACGTCACGTTCTTGTATTCCCATACAAATTCTATGGAGGCAGTCCGTTTTGACAGATAATAAATAGTATGTCAACGATTCGTGGTGTCATCTAGCCTATTGTTCTACCGGTAATGGTGACCAAATTTTTGCGCAGCTTCTTCTCGGTACCAACCCACAAATTGTCCCAAATCTGTGGTAGGGTTTTATTGGATGTGTAAAAGTCTCGTGGATTTATAAACAGAAATAAAAGACTTATATGAATTTTACTAGGTTCCACGCACAGACGGCAGGCAGATCACCTGCAAAGAGGCATCCAGCTTCTGCGGCCTCCGGGACGCGCTCTACCCTGACAAGCGCTCCATGGGATTCCCCTTCGACCGACCCTCGAACACTGCCAACAGCATCGAGGACTTCATCCAGCCGAACATGTTCTTGCAGGACATCACTATACGTCTGCAAGCTCAGCCCATCGTGCCCAACCCGAGAAACCCGACGCAGTAATAAGAATTACAAGATTCGTGAAGATTGTGTGAAAAGGTTGGTTAGGTAGCTACTGTCAAATGTTTAATATTTGTTCGTTCATTTGTCAATCTTTAATGCAATATTTTGGCTTAGTCCAGATAAATCATAGGTCATATCAGTCATCAAATAATATAACATGATTTTGATTGTACCCAGCTCTATACAAGTTAATAGATTAAATCTTTCAAAATTATATTTTAAGTAATAATCGTCCTCATGAAAGTAAATTACTAGCGCCTTTGGTACCTATAGGAAATATACAAGACAACAAGGCACCTCTAAAGGTAGTAGTACCTTTAAAAAACCTTCAGAGTTACCCAGCTTACCTACGTAAGTAAACAAATGAATTGTAAATTAAGATAGTATGAAGCTTTGATTAATTGACAAATACTTGCTTTGAATAAAAAAAAAGTTAGCAATGCTATGTTTAAAAATGAAAGACTGAAAGTTAAGGTTTTATGAATCGTTATAATTGTACGGATCACGTAGTTATAGAGACTTAAAATAATGACCCATTATTGTTATAATTAAATAATTGAAATATTCGGCAATTCGGATTTATTATTTTCAAATCGAATTTATTTGAAAATAAAACCTGAAAGTATAACCTATATAATTTGTTACCATCTCATGAAGCTTTGAGAGTGAAGGAACAGTGAGTGCATTGTGTAATTGCGCACACACTTGTGTACATAGTCTGCTGTGTCTTGTGTGTGTTTCTGAGGTTTTCTGCCATCAATTTCTCAGAAACAGCTCGGAGTTGGGAAGTTGGCGGTGTCACACCCCCGTGCTTCAGAAAGCACGTTAATCCGTAGGTCCTGCGCCTGATCTCTCTCCGGTCATGTCGGATTGCCGTCTCACCGTATTTTGAGAGTAATGGAATAGTGAGTGCACCTGTTTAATGTGTTCGTAATCTCCTGTGTAGTTGGCTGATCTCTGTTAATATTGGCCGCAGTGGTTGAATGCGGTTATGGTACCATCATTAATTTGTACACACAAATATAATTGCATAAGGATAATGTTTAGTAGCCAGCACATCAGGCTACCTATTTCTGTTGCAAAATCACCCGTATCACAAGTTCATAAGATACCGCAGTGATTACTGTGACGTGCTGGCCACCGTAACGACACGAATATCACAAGAAATCTCCAGAAGGAAATGAGTCGATAGTACATTTACTTTTTGTAACTTTAGGTAAAAAAAAACAACAATCAAGTGGAAAACACTAACAAAAAGTGCGATGGAAACCGGTAGATAAACCATTTGACCACTGATAAGAACCTAAGTAGGTACCTAAGTAGTTTTAAAACACCAGACCGGCAAAGTGCGTGACGAAAAGCACATTAAAGAATCATTACGATGCTTTAAAACCGATTCGAGTTAAAGTATCAAGACTACGTGGTCGAGGACACGTATTAAATGCACTTGTCTGGAAAATTCTTCTAAAAATCCGTCTTAAGGAAGAGTGATAAGACATTCAGGTCACATTGTTCACTAATGCTACGAAGATTCCGTAGCTGACTCTATACGTAGCACGTAGATAATTACAGGTGTTTTATATTGTAGTGTTAAGTTACTTTTATGTTTCCTTGACGGAAATGAAATAATTTGACATTCGAACCAGAGCATTGAACATTGTAAACGAGCCGAAGAACTCAGATTCTTAGTTGTGACACTTGATATTTTTAGTTGCAAAAGTTCGCAAAGCATAAACTGAAAAACTGTTTTTTGCGAATTATTTCGTTTATTTTTTGGGTCGTTGACTTCCCAAAACTTTTTATCCATGCTAAACCTACAGTGGTGGTAGTGGTATTGGTACAGTCAGTCAAAAATATTGTGGCACTTTAGTACCATGTCAACATAATAAAGACAACAACAAACTAACAAAATAACATATTTCAACAAAGAAAATCCTCAAAATGTAATTTTGACGTATGGTATTTGACTACATTTTTGTCGCACGATCAACTGATTGTATTCACGTGGAACTACATATATGGTGCTATATTGGTAGTTGTCTACCAATATAGTAGCATCCTAATATAGCTGACTAGATCATTTACTCTTAGTAGGTACTTGATGTAAAAATGCGCGCATTTTTACCCCAAAACACTAATTTACACCCCACGTGGCCGATCTCAAGACTCTCCAAATGCAGCTCCAGATATCTCGACTAGATTGCCACTAAACTCCAAACCGTATTCGGTCAGCAGAACTAGTACACAAAACGTAAACTTGACTCACTGAAAACTGAATTCAATACTAGGAGTTGTTGAGTTGCAAACTACTTGTGGAAACATGTCAGTTTGAGGTAAATTTACTTGATGTTGACCGTCAAACGGCGCACTTGGCGAGCCACGCTTCCTGACCTAAATTCACAATGTTTACCTGAATATTGTGTACATTTGGTTGTCGCTATTTGCCGTCGTAAATCATAATGTTTTTGGTACAGAACTGGAATGAATTCTGGAACGGTTTTGGTCGTACGAATTAAAGATGACGGTTTTTGTACGGTTATTACGGAATGGTATGGGTATCGTACCACCTCATAGTTGAGGGGAGTCCTATGCCCAGCACATGAGATGAGATGAGATATATATAAGGTTTAAAAAAAAGATCCATTTCGCTATTTATTTAGCAAGTAGTTGATTTGATAACGTTTACGAAAATTGAGGGGGAATTTCAGATCAGATTTTTAACACCAATTTGTGTGCAATCGATTTGCATTTCTACCGGCAACGCTCAACGGCAGCGCTGCCGTGCAGAATTTTATAAAAATAAAATATTAACATCGTAATATCGTTAGGCTGGCTCTTATCTCGCAAGATTAAAGTCTTGTGTTGAGAAAGAAAATTTATTTGTAAAAGTGGTTTAAAATTTTAATAACATCTACTTAATAATATCTGCTACTAATCTTTCTATCTGTTGTTGTTCTATCTGTGAATGTTTTTGACAGTTATAGTATGGACGAGATGCCAAATTCGGGGAATTCAATTAGCTGAAATTGGCCTCTAGATCGCTAACTCACGGAACATACGTAGTAATCGCCGGTAAATATTACAAGGTAAATACAAGTACAAGCCACAATCAGGGAATTAAAGCAAATATGTCAATGACATATACAAGTATATATATCCACAAAATTAAGTCAGCCGTATAAAAATAGACGAAGGATCATTGTATGAAGAATTTTCTATAAATAATTCCATAGATAAGATTGCAGCGAAATACAAATAGGATATTGGTAATATTTTCTGCATTGTGTTTGTTCTGGGAATTTTTTTATTAGCATTGGCAATGTTATTGAATGAGGTTGATGATGATTCAGAGGAATAATCTTTCAGTGATCTTTAGTGATGCGTTGGACTGATCAAGTCAAGACCCACTCACAATCACCATTAAGTTAGTGTGTGCGCAATGCCTCAGTGAGAGCAAAGTGGCAGGAGAGTGGAGAATATGTGGCGACCCAAGTTTGCAAATGACTACCATGACCACGACTTCTCTGCCATTAGCAACCGACTAAGAAGAAGTGAGTGTTGCAAGTACATACTTAGGTAGGTATACTATATATATTATTAACAATACCTGAGTAACGACGATAACTATGGGGTAAAATAAAGGGTAAGAACCGGTACCGATACATAATCAATGCTACCAACGTCACACTAAATGTTATTTAGATTAAATCAAATAAAGGAAATTTCATATTCCCATATTAACAATTGAAAATAGGTCAAATCGCGCAGATCTCGATGTAAATCGCGACACACGCATCAACGTGATGGAATTTCGCATGATCGAAGCATTGTTGCCGACTAAATAGTTATAGTGAAGTTCACGTAATAAAAAAAAACTAGCTATGCCTACGCTAAACTAAAGCTAAAATAGAGAATAATTTTGCTTTTAATTTCCACTAAAAGACGCCAGCGCAAGAACCCAAATACATCCAACTGTAATATTAACATTGTAAGACACATTTTCAAAAGCCTACAATTGCCTAATGAAATAGGAAAATGCCCCTTCTGAACTTTCACACCAATCCCATTTATTTTTCAAAATCAGTTAAATGGTTGCAGTATTTTCTTGCACTGATGGTCGAATCAAGGAGATTTCCCAATTTCTGCCCTATAGTCCTGTTTGAAACAGTAACATTCACTTAGCTCTGTAAAATATGTTTCAAATAACATTTACATAACGACGCCGCAAGCCACCAGTCAGCTCGCAACCACGGCTGTGTGCAATCCAGCCGAAACGTTGAGCAGTGAGTACCTAAATACTCATTAACATAGATAGCGTTTAGACCCGATAACCAATAGATAGAGTTAAAATGCAACGCGAAAGTTTAAAATCATAAACCAAATCTCAGCTTTACAAAAACAAAATTAACATCACTGCAGAAACCACGGCACCAATAACCTCACGTGTAGATTCGACTAACAGATCAGCCAGATTTTACACGAGACTACTTACATTCAGGCACAAATACAGTTGCGTACAAAATAACTTCACTAATGCCAGTTTTCTTGACACGTCCCGTCTAAATCAGATATCTACCCCATCTGCTAGTTATTTTGACGATCGCTATGTTATCGAATCAGTTTTCGCAGGTTCTTAGGAAAACGAGAATATATTTAACCATCTCACGTGGCTTTGCTAAAACAAATGTGTCAGAGGACATTCGATCGCCAAAAGGAAGGTCTTGAATTGTATAAACTCTTCACTGTCTGTCACAAATTCGATAGGTGTTAATAATAATAATAAAAATCTTTACTACTTTACTTACGTAATGAAATACAATCTTAAGAATAACAAGATGATGTAGTATCCTATTAGGCATTACAGAATACCTGTATCAGGAGGCCACGCTCTTCCATAACGGTGGAAATTACATAACTAATCTTGATGTAGGTACTATTTCAAAGGACTTAATCTAGGTGTTGTCACTTTGTCACTTTTTTACAAACAGCCCTGCACCAATTCACACTGAACCAGCGTTGTGGAGCATGGTTCGTCCACCACCTCATCTCGTTACCGTAAGCCCTGGTCTTTTTTTTACTCAAAGCAGACGCTTCATTTATATAAACTCCACAAGTGCGCTAGAAGAATCTCGTTATAAAAGAGTCTTTGAGTCTTAAATGCAGTTGGATGTTGATGCAATTTCGCGCACATCTGTACATTTACAATGAGGGCATCCACCGCGATCACTCAAATATTTATGTGTCAATGCTGTTCTCTTGTTTTTCACTTGCGATGGTAAGTTAAGTCAGATTAAATTTAGCTTTAGGTATCTATTCGAGGCTAGGCGGTTTGGACTCAATAGGTGTCAATGTATGCAAGGTGAAGTAAAGGTACCAGTTTGTAGGGAGAGCCCCGAGATTCCCGAGGCGATGTCGTAGGCATAAGGCCCCGGGTCGAATGTTGTAGATCTACAACATCCGAAAAAACACCTTTTTCAGCTGTTTAACAATCGGTTAAGATGAATCAGCTAATTTATTAAGTTACTTAATTTTGAAGAATTATAAATGCAAATTACTTTACAATGTGAAATTAAAGAAACATATAAATAAGACTGAACTGCCACAGGCGGGACTCGAACCCATACCTCTAATGATGTACGAGTAGAAAAGAGCTTAGTACTCTTGATACTGACTTGACTTAAGTACTTATGTCATGATAGGACGACCACTGACGTCAGCTTTGGTCTAATGGTCTGAGGTGCACTCTGCAAAACCGGCTGTCGCGGGTTCGTATCCTGGTACGGGCAAATGTTTGTGTGATGAGCACGAGCATTGGTACCTGAGTTATGGGTGTTTATAAATGTATTTAAGTATTTCTATCCGTTATTCTAGTCACCGTAGCACAAGCTCACGCTTAGTTAAGGGCTAGGTCATTGAGGTGTTCGTTGAAACAATTAATAAAAATATATTTATAAAAAACTGTAAAAAAAATACCAAATGCTTCTATTATTGGCAAAAAGTTAGGGACTTTAAACTAGCTCAACTACTCGAAGCTCAGTTAGAAAATTGTCAAATTTAACTGAATAGGTAAAGTTGAATTTCTCAGAGTAGGAAGTTGCACTGTAGCTGCACTTTTTCTAAAGATACGCAATTCAATACACCTTTCAAGTAAATATCAACAAGAATGTCCTAGACTCGAAAACCTACTTAACTCAAAGCATACGGTAAGATTACATCTGTCTGTCTTTTATATCGGACGAACACCGTTACACAAACAGGAACATCGCCTTGCACCAACCTCGGGTCTAAGTGCTGGGATTAGCTCTAGTGATGAGACACTGTCGATTAATAATAACTATCTACCTCGGGCTGGATTCATGGAATTGTTATAAATTTAAAGTAAGTGAAGTTATGAAACACTAAGAAAGCTATATTTATAGATTATTCATCATTATTAAGATTGTATTTTTTATGTAATCTACCTTGTTTAAATAAAAAAATAATAATTTGAAATAGGTCGGTAACAGTAGGTAGGTCGACCACTAGAGTACTTAGTCTCAAAACAAGTTGCTCAAACCGCATACAGGATAGAATTCAAAACTAAAGTAGTTATTATTATTATTTATGTAATCGCTGTTGGTTTTCATACATATACAAAAATAACTTCAGTCAAATCTTTATTACTTATTTAGTTTCATTACTTACTTATGTATAGGACTGCAGGACCTAGTTGTCTTTCATTTCCGATGGCAAAATACGGTTTTAAATTTACCGTGTAACATATTAAAATAAATAAGATACTACATATACATGTATATAATAAGCAGTACAAGGAATGTAAAACTGTGTTGGATCAGTGGCAGTGGAATACAGACAAAATGACATACACATACACACAAACACACACTTAAACACACACACACACACACACACATACACACACAAGCGTAGACATACATACACACACACACAAACACAGAGAAACATGCACACACACACGTTTTTATGCTAATTGTTTATGATGTGGTGGACAATAATTATGTAAGTACTTCGTTCAAATTTTTATTTTCTTTAACAAAAACATTGTTATCTTAATAGTTAAGTATTTTTAAGTGTTTATTAAGCATTCACAACGCTATTTAATTTTGATATTGATAGCTATAGTTATGCAAGAGCGGAATCTTCTGGCACAAGCATTGTATGCATAAAAGGAGTTTCCAATCCCTATCTTGAATCTTGTTTATGTATTACTTAGTAATGAAATAAACATTTATTTATTTATTATTATTATTAATGTACTGATGACAATATAGTCAAAGAAAAGCTACATGTAGCCTTACCTGTGGCAAATTCTTACTCATTTGAAATTTTCTCGACTAAAACATACGATAAAGCTTTGTCTAGGGGCTCAGGATCGATTCCAAACATCGATATCTTCCAATCCCATCTCTAAACGATAAAACCGCCTTCACTGAAGATATCGCGACTGAAACTCTTGAATCGTGTTTTCAGCTGTCCACTTCACACGGCTTATTCTGTAAGGAAACCGTTTAGTTATTATAACAATTATTTATATATTAGTTATCATAACAGAATTAAACGTAAAGCTCAATAGGCATGATGACACTTATCGTTAATATTTTCAAGACCATGGTGTTTTAAAAACATAACCTTTATGAACCAATTTATTTCCAAAAAGCTGAAGAAACCAAATTTTATTCACGTAGAGTTATAAATAAATATAAATATTTCACAACAATCACACCAATTCTCTAGTCCCAAATTAAGCTACGAGGCTTGTGTTATGGGTACTACAACGGATAAACATACTTAGATACTTTTTTTTGTAAATAAATTCATATTATACATAGAAAACACCCAGACCAGTACAAGCACACATGTTCATGCACACAAATGTTTTTTACTGTGCGGAGATCGAACCCGCGACCCTTGGTTCTAGAAGTCCGACCTGTGGACCACTGCACCAAGCGGTCGTCAAAGGAGTTCCATAAATATTCATTCTTCGAGTTGTGATACTAAATTATGTCGTCAATTTATAGTATTCCCATACAAAATCTATGGAGGCAGATCGTTTTGACAGATGATAAAGAGTATGTCAACGATTGGTGGTGTCATCTAGCTAGCCTATTACTCGTACATTGCTCCTAAAAACCTTGATGGATGTACAATTTCATATTTTTTCTTGACGAACATATCAATAATTTTCTTTGTGCATTAGAAGTCAGTTTTTTTTAAATCAATTACGACCCCGTTGGATAAACAAATAAGAGAACTCGTAACCCCTTTGAAAAGCAAACAGTATCAATTGTATCATAATCTACGTCCACCTTTAAGGCTCAGGCTACACCTGCGGCGTGCACTGGCCGTGACTCGCGACTTACAGTGATTGAGGCGCGTGACGTACACGCTCTCAGAAAAGAGTTCGTGTGTAGCTTGAGCCTTCTTAAGTAAACTTAGCTCTCAGCTTAGCTTAAGTTAATCATCTAGGTAAGTGAAGATACCAGAAGCACTCAAGGTTATTAAACATAACTTTCACAAGACAAGCGCCTCATTCAATACGTCAGGGAAATCTTACTTATAAACTACCAAGGCAAGGCATACCAATTCATGCAAATGAAATCCTATCACGTTTCTGCTACAGATGTGAGAATAGGAAGATAAATGCCTAAATTTATTACTGAGGACTACCTTTTTTTTTGTAACGTCAGGGAAATGCTGTTACGCATACCCACCAGCCGCGGGGGCAGCTGGGAGTTATGTGGAACCCCAGCCCTCAGAGAGAGAACCCGCCTACCCAATAAAAACCTGACGGTGCCCTCCGGTGCCATGTGAGTCGGGGACGTGACGGGGTCACCGTAGGCCAAGAGGCCTCAGGCATTCACCGCTATTCCCCGGGCTCGGCCGACTCACTTTGCAGCGAGCCCCTACCGGTTGCGACGAGGGAGAAACTCGACCCCGTCGCTCTGAAGGAGTACCTAACTCAACTTATCCGGTGCGATAGTAGGTCAGCGTTTTAGAATAATAGAAATCAATCAACTTTTAATACTGTAACTAAAAAATAATTGTCTATGAAGTTGTAGTGCCTAAGAGGATGTACAATATTAAAAATCCAAAAAGGTTTACGAAAAAATTAGAGTCTGAGTGTGAGAGAATGATTTAATTAAGAAGTAATCACCTTAATTACCTTCTTCAGTTTTTTTTTTATACAACAACATCACATACAATGGTCTGACTCCGTGGTAAGTACCATAAGCACTTGTGTTTCAGATGTCAGAATGAACAGTGGCCTTACAAATAACTTTCATGACAACAAACAGACATGTTCATGCACACAAATGTTTGTACAGTGCGGGGATCTAACCCGCGACCTCTTGGTCAATAGTCAACTTCTTGACCACCACCTTTTGACTTACAAAACTTTGTTGACTTACACCAAAGTGGTCGTCTGAAGCCATACCTCTTAATTTATTCGTTCCTTTTTGCTCATCCAGAATAAGGATTTGGCATAATACCATCCAATTGCTATCTGCAATCGTCTTGAGATGCATCGGGCCTGTTCCAGGCACACCAAGGTTTTCTGGAATCGCACTTGAAATAGATTAGTTCATTTAGGCATAATATTTGCATATTTGTTTGTAATCGCTGTATATGGTTATGTATCAATTAAGGAATGTTGGGTTTTCTTTATTAAAATATGTGTTTTAATGAGTAAGTTAATTTATATTGCAAAATCATAATAAAATATCATACCGTGATGAAGACCTAATACAGGACTTAAGCCATGTAATAATAACCTATCTACTAGTAAATTTTTTTATGGTTTTAAGGTTTTTTGATTATTTTTTGACGGTTTAATATACTTTTGATATTATAAATGCGAAAGTTTATTTGGATGTATATCCGTCAATCACGCTGAAAGTACTGAACGGATTTTGATGAAATTTGGTATACTGACAGGATAAGAACTGACTTAGGTGATAGGATACATTCTATCCCGATTATAAAATGCGGCCTTGAAATACAGGAAGGAGGAAAGATTCAACGTTTGTGCGGACGAAGTCGCGGGCGTAACCTACCAATGAAGCTAATGAATTCGTATCTGAATCTAGTTAACTGCGTTTATATGCGGAAGTTCGCGTAAATATTTTTTATGAATATAATTGCTGATAAACAGTAATAATTATTATTAACTTTAAATTATACATTTGTATGCCAACTCTTGGTAAAACATGTTGATACCAACTAATGTTTGAAATTAACATCTACTGCAACTATTTATCGTATACTATGTAAATGTCCACACATGTTTTAATATATCTTAAGCTTTCTACTAGGATTTGCGTCGTGTTTTGATTCGCTCCATAATTATTACGAATGTTACTGAATTTTATTTTATCCCCCAAAGTTAAATTTATTTATGAAATATTGACCACTTTTCTGACATGAAAATTCTTTGCTAAGATTTTAAAATGAACCTTTTATTTTTAGACGGAGCATTTTAAAAAACCGTACATATTACTTTATAAAAAAAATACACGTGCATTTTACATTACATTACCGCACAAGTGCGTAAGAAATACATTATGATATTGAAATTGTGATTACAGCAGGTTTAAGAGCATATCTGTTTTAATAATAATATAATAATTAATTCATTTATTCATGTGACCATTTGAATCAGTTTTGTTAGTAACAATACTCTTATCCTATGTTAGTGATTCATAATTAATTAATTTATAATTATTTACTTTTGCACAACTCCTGCCGAGGTTGTGCTACAATAATTTAAAATTTGACAGTCCAGTCTGCTCGCTATCATAGCCAGGATCATGTTGGGACTGCTCCTTACCCTTCACACCAAATAAACCTTACATAACATCTCACAATGCGTGCTGAGATGCAACAACAAATTAGTAAAAATGCCAGGACCGTCATAATAAATTCAGTTAAGTATTACGAATGTTATGTTGTAAGATGAAACATACAAAAACGTTTTTTCAATTCAATGTCAAGAATTTACTGGACTCATCTAAATAGAACATCTTTAATTTGTCCGAGTAAGCTAGCAGATAGTTATACGAGTAGAATATGCATTACTAACGTTTAAATAATAAAAAATAATCGCATTGATAGGTTTTTATTTTTACATTTATCATCATTTTACATATACAAGTATCTACCTACATTATCTAGGTTTTACTACTGCTAAAATTATTAAGGTTTGTACGCAGATAAACTAAAGCACTAAAATTAGACGCAGTTAAAAGTAGTCTTTCAGCGACTTTTAATTAAACTTAATAGCTGTGTTAGAAATTAAAATAGTAATAAGTAGATACAAACGCCTATTATTTCTATACTAGAAGGCTTGGTCATTCATTGAAGCTAATGATATTTGGACATCTCTCATCAACATATTCAGTACGTGCCACTTCTGAGCATAGGCCTCACCTTCGCTAAGAGGCATGTAAAACTCCTGTTCTGTTTAGGTAAGTACCTACTTACTTTAAAATTTGATTTTATTGCTTTCGCCGGTAACAACAACACTTTGACACAGTAATCACGAAAAGCACGCGTCGCGCTGTCGTCGCGCTTCCTGTGTTTGTTTGAGTATGACAAGCCTTTGTTTAAAACCAAACTCTGAATAAAAGTTTGCAGACATCTCTGAGGGTTCTATATATTCCATAAAACTATCCTTAAATCAGTCATAAATTTGGTAAATTTACCATCTCATGTCGCTTAACTAAATGAGGCGCCGAGTTTTAATACTAACATTGTGACTATCCGGGACACAATATACCTACTAAATTAAAATCACTACCACTGAAGTTAAGAAAAAAAACACACTGATTAATCCCAATTGTTCTGAGGAAATCATTCTAATTGCAAAATAATTAAAATAATGAGGTCGGAAAATTGCAACAAATTACTTTCATATCGTCAGTGCGGTGGGAAGAATGAGAAAATCGTACGTCATTGT
This sequence comes from Pyrausta despicata, assembly GCA_963921415.1. Taxonomy (NCBI): domain Eukaryota; kingdom Metazoa; phylum Arthropoda; class Insecta; order Lepidoptera; family Crambidae; genus Pyrausta; species Pyrausta despicata. The sequence goes on along the minus strand of OY992865.1, from coordinate 10,133,135 downwards.
TTTATAAAACTGGTTTGCTCATACGCATGTGGCGTCATTGATTTTGTTAAGATAATATTTTCCTTGAAGATCAAGCGTAATCTTAGGTTATTAAAGTAAAATAAGCTGGTAAATTCTACGGTGATTGAAAGTAAGGAGAGGCTAAGATAAATAGTTCTGGAATAACCATGTATAGTTATTAGTGAATAATAATAGCATTATAATCTTCCATGGTAATAATTAAGTGGCAAAGTAAATTTTACCCATATCTTATATGTGTTTAAGAGTAAGGATTGTTCGAAAAGGTGAAGTAGTTGGTTAATGGGTAAATAAATAAATAAACAACAACATCACATACATTGATCTGACTCCGTGATAAGTAGCTTAAACACTTGTGTTATTCTCAGATATAAGATATCAGAATCAGCAGTGGTATCTATACATATAATAAGACTGTAAAAGATCGATTTCTGTACATTGAAGATTTTTATGAAAAATTGTTACAGGGGGTCTTAATTACCGTAATAGAAGCCATAACAACATTTTTTAAAATTTTTGTCTGTCTGTCTGTCTGTCTGTCTGTCTGTTTGTCTGTTTGTCCGGGCTAATCTCAGAATCTACTGGACCGATTTTGACGGGACTTTTTTTATTTGACTCAGTATCACCTGGAGAGTAAACTGGGATATAAATAATCACGCCGATGAACTTAGGGGGCAGGCAGGAAATTGAATCTCAGAATCTACTAAACCGATTTTAATGGGACTTTTTTTTATTTGACTCAACATTACTTGGAAGGTAAAGAAGGATAGAAATAATATTACATATTGATAAATTCTGCCCCCAAAGGGATAAAATAGGGGTTGCGAATTTGTATGAAGCCCGGTCGCAAAAAACTAACATCCACGCGGACGAAGTCGCGGGCGGCCGCTAGTTACGAATAAACTTAAATTAACACATGGTTTAAATGGTTTCTAAATAAGTACATATATGTATAATAAATGCTTACATAATAATATACATAAAAAATGGGGACAATAACTTTAGGGATTAGAGCACATTGCTCTGATCAAAGTTAGTAGTCGAAGCACTTGTTTTATAGAAATAAGAATAATATATTATTGGGTGTATAGTTGAATAACATGAATACCGTTTTGGTGTAAGTTCTTTGAAATGAGATGAGAGACCTTTACTCTAAATAACGACCGCTTGGTGCAGTGGTCCACAGGTCGGACTTTTAAACCAAGGGTCGCGGGTTCGATCCCCGCAAGCATAAGTGTGCATGAACATGTGTGTTTGTACTGGTCTGGGTGTTTTCTATGTATAATATGTATTTATTTACAAAAGAAAAGTATTTAAGTATGTTTATCCGTTGTCTAGTACCCATAACACAAGCCTCGTAGCTTAATTTGGGACTAGAGAATTGGTGTGATTGCTGTGAAATATTTATTATTTATTAATTTAAATAAAGAGACGGATGATCAAATACTAATTTAATTCATCTGTAATGTAACACATCTTGTATGTACCAAGCAAAGGCCAAACTTTTCCAGGTCAAGCGGTTATCTACCAGTGGGTCGGATTATGATTGGATCCTGTATTTTTACGCTTAATGAAATAGTCACCAATCTAGATAATTTACATTGGTTCTGAAATCACTTCTTCGCGCTATTTACTCTGACTTCCCCAACCCCTATTTTAGTTACATTAAACATTGTTTTAGACTGTCTTGTGCTGTCTTAGTGTTCGGTGTGACCATTCTTATAACTCGTCGCTGTTTCGTTGGAGGAAAATAAATAGAAATCGATTTAGACAATTTAATTCAATTAGTCGACGACTCACATATATTTCTAAATTTAAACACCTTTTTGAAATTATATTATATTTCAGCGTATGCCACGTGTAATAAAATGAAGCAATTTGTATTTCCACGACCAATAAATTCATTTTTATTTCCCACGAGTAATCCACCCGCGAATTATTTGTCCACGCAAATGTTGGATTTTATCTCAACAGTGCTCGATTTCTTAAGACTAAGTTTAAAGTACGCCAAACAAAAACGAACCATAGAAACTTTACCGCCTCTATACCCTCAAGCTAACATGTCTTTTAATATTTATTATCAAGTACCAACCTGAATACTAAACTATTTTTTAATCATTTAGCAAAACTGACTAAGTTTCATGCTAGTAAAAAGATTTCATGACACATAATTCAATAGTGAGAAAGAAGTGAGGAGAGAGAAAGAGGTGCTTGTGGCGCAGTGGTTGCAGCGCTTTGGTAGCGAAACAAAGAGTTAAGCAAGCTAAGGCGCACTCATGTTTGGGATGGGTGACTATTCTGACCACTTAAGTGACGTCTATTTACAAGCATCTCCGTCCTTCGGAAGGCACGTTAAGCTGTTGGTCTCGGTTAATATCAATAGATAGTTCGGCTTAATAACATCTGACAGTAAGGTTGATCACTTACCTCACAAACACCCCTCTACCAATCCGCACTGAGCCCGCGTGGTGTAGTGTGGCTCGGACCACCACATAATTGAGGTGAGGCCTGTGCCCAGCAGTGGGACGTATATAGGTTTTTTTAAATGAACTTACACTGTTTTTATTGATCGTTACAACAATGAGAATAATTATCAGTTTTTCTCACGTCCTGCTTGGTAAAAACATGAAGGCAATCATGTCATCATGATAATAAACACTTGCTTTTTACTTGAAACGTTTGCGTTGAGACACATTAATTGTTTGCTTGTAAAGGATATTCTATGTAATTTACGCAACGATGCTTTGAAACGCTCGTTCTAAACAAAGGGAATCTATTGAATCTGTGAAACGCTCGTTCTCAACAATGGAAATTATCTGCTATTGAAGCTAAAGGAAGTCACCAGGGATATGTATCTTACCTTTTTAACTACTACTTACACTAAAAGAGTTTTGAAATTGTCTGTTTCTTGATTTGTTTAATCTGAAGAGGATCATCTCTTCTCATTTGCCAACGTTCCATTGCGGGGCACAGGCCTCCTTGACTCAACTATGAGGTGGTACGAGCCATACTCCACCACGCGGGCTCAGTGCGGTTTAGTTGAGGGGTTGTAGTATGTATGTAAGGTTACCGACTTTACTGTCAGATGTTTATTAAATCTTAGCCTGAGTTTTTACAATGTTGTAAAGTTACTGTTCAACAGTGCCTTTTTATAACGCAGCAATCAAACCAAATGTAAGCCGTTGTAATACCAATATAACAAAACGCTTCAACTCATCAATCAAACCAGGATAACTTAAAAAAAAACAGTTATATTTTACGCGTAATTCCTTCCTTCTTCAAAAGATAATACTTTGAGTCTGAAATGAATCAGTTTTGAATAACAAAAACATCAATGGAAGTGCAATGCCTACATAATACATTATGTACAAGTACTTGGATGTTTTAATGAGAGTTGTAAAATTGTCGGTTGGGTCATGAACGCAAAACGAACGAAAAGAATATAGAAGGTCCCTCGTTCTGCTTTTAACATTACATTGACCGAATTCGTTGCGTATCTATTTGGCAGATTTCCTTGTGATTCAATAGTTGAACGGAATTAAATTACGTTTATATCTACTGTTCTAGTAGTGTTTTACTCGGGTTAATTATACCAACAGTTTAAACAACCAGTTACTGTATTTATTTAATATGGAAATATTTATTCATCAATTATTGCTACACTTTCACACTAACAACGTGTGAAATTTGCTGCTTAAGTTTAAATAGTCTAATTCAAAGTCCGTAAACTTTTGCCTAAGGATCACGAATTCGGTCTTTTTCGGAGAGTTTTTTTTGTTGATTTTCTTAGTAGCAATTATTACCTTTCTATATTATTTTTCTTAGCTCATGTATGATTAATGAGACTGGGATGGCTCTGTCCTACATAGGTACCTATTAATTTGGTACTCAATTCGCTAATCTTGAAATATATTTTCAATTTCTACGCTTTTTCCGTTAGACGAGTTCATAAGCAGATTATTTCTTTTGTAATTTACGGTTTTAACGTACAAGGCCTTGATAGTAAACAATCTGAATGAAAATTTAGCAGTTTTTCATGCATAGGTCATTCATAAACTTTACAAAGTAGATCACTATAGGTTATTGTTAAAACGTTTTCCATGGAATGTTTTTCTACGTCGGTGGGTGTAACTTTTATCTGATATCATAAAAGATTCAGCATTCCAGTATTTCTGTAAAATAGTGTATAGAACTCAAGATATACAAAAAAAACAATAGAAATAGAAATCTTTATTTGCGTTTGGTTAAGGCACACTGAAGATGGTCATAGTTTAATAACTATTATATTAATCAGCAATTATACATCCGCTTAATCAACCATTTATCAATGGAATGCGAATCTTAAAGTTATATTAGGATATTAAATTTAAATAGTAAAATGCCTATCAAAACAATCACAAAATGTCAACAAGTCATCATTAAATATATAAAAAAATGTGTGTGGTATCCAATTGTTTGTTCAGTGCGGGGATCGAACCCGCGACCTCTTGGTTAATAGTCAACTTCTTGACCATTACACCAAAGTGGTCGTCAGATTTCAATTGACTTAACATGGAGAGCCCAAGAACACAAACGTCAAGCATCCGTAACATTTCATCCTTATTTCCAGGTCTAGCCATCTCGTTCCCTCCAACCGTGAAGTATACTCGTATAAAAGCGACAAAGATGGCTGACATCTGTCACTACGGTCAGCGGCTTAGAGAGTGAGGCCACTGTATTGTCAAACACGAAACTGAACGGAATACCAATTTTAGATCAGAGCCACACTCTAGTTCCCCAATCCATCAATTGCACCATCGCGCAACTCCTGGTCAATCGCAAGAGGAATGCAAACAATCGAGTTCAAATCGATCATTGAAATAATCCATTCAAACTTCGTTGTGAGGGGTCACGTGACGTGATCACGTGACGCCAAAATGGCTACACGTAAACAAAACTAAAGGGTTGGAAAGTTGGAAACTTCGTCATATGAAGGCCCATCCTAACAATAAACCAGATCAATTTTGAAGCTTATTGTTTACTCTCTCGACTAAATATTATTTTTTAGCAATATGGAAGTACTTACTTACGACACAGAAATAATAATATCCTGTACTGACGAGTATAAAGTGTTTTTGCTACACAATCTCTAAATAAGTACATCTTGTGTAGGGGTTCGGTTTTGTTCGACTTTAATAATGGAGACATCTGACATGTCTTCTTCGAAGAACGTAAGTATTTTTAATTTCATATTCGATAAATACGATTCAAAATTTGCATTGAGTCCTACAAAAATTGTGGCCCTAGTGTTATACTTGCATATTTTGTAAGCGACGCAAAAAAAACCTGAAGAAATTTCGACGCACCGTATTCAAAATGGTGGACATGACATCACTATAGTCATCACCTAGTCATCACGTCGTTGAATGACGTCGAACACCAAAAAAGGTATTCACGTGACAGACGTGATTCCGAATTCGAACATAAATCTCTTTGACTATGACATCGATTGTTGACATTCCATTGAGAATCGATTCGGTAGCTGCTACCGTCTATTTGCGTGTTTAACGGATGTGTGGGTTTTGTTGAATGAGTTGCTGCTAAGGATTTGTAACCTCTTGAAGACCAAAAAGACGATATCAGCAACGTACTCGAGTTTTTATTCGGTTGGCAAAGAAAAGCACTATCATATAAGTATTCAAAGTATAAAGGTAATGAGTGTTTAGTATGAGTCATGGGTGTTTAATGTTTATAAATGTATTTAAGTATTTCTATCCGTTATCCTATTCACCAAAGCACAATCTAACGCTTAGTTCGGGGCTAGGGTAATTGGTGTGTTCGTTGAAACAATTTATTTATTTATAACGCCTAACGTAATGCCTATAAATTGAGGCCTTAGTATTAGACTTGCATATTTTGTAAGCGACCGAAAAAAGCCGAAAAAGTTTCGTTGCACCGTATCCAGAATGGTGGACATGACATCACTATAGTCATCACATCGTTGTATGACGTCGAACACCAAAAAAGGTATTCACGTTACAAACGTGATTCCGAATTCGACCATAAATCTCTTTGTCTATGACATTGATTGTTGACATTCCATCGAGAATCGATTCGGAAGCTGAGACCGTCTATTTGGGTGTTTAACTGATGTGTGGGTTTTGTTGAATGACTTGCTGCTATGGATTTGTAACCTCTTGAAGACGAAGAGAAGAAGAAAAAACCGGCCAAGTGCGAGTCGGACTCGCGCACCGAGGGTTCCGTACAAACCTGCAAGGTTTACAAAGTTCGTTCATTACGACAATCGAGTCATAACTATGGTATTTTTATTGCAAAATGAAATTCATAACATTACAATGGGGAAAGATGGAGGAGCATAAATTTAAGACAAAGATCTCTTTATCGTTTATAATAATGTCATTGAATTTAATTATAAGTAAGTATAACACTTTAAGCAGTTAGGACGCATTTAGATTATACAGCTACATTCACCAAAACATCGGGATTGAATGACGATGAGTGAGGTCGTCTTTGCCGTTTGAAAAATGTTGCCCTCCCCATACATAGTATAATAACTCGCGGTCATTGCTGTAACTACAATTATGTTTACAATCACAATTTTTTTGGTGGTATAACTACTTAAAATTTTAAGCTTTTCGGAATTTTTCTGTTACCTGTGCTGTAAGCTATTGCTTCTTACCAAATTTCGAGATTATATGTCAACGGGAAGTGGTCTTTAGGTTTTAATTCCCTTGCGTGTAGTTGCGAGTTTCAAAATATGCGGTATCAATGGTTGTACTTTTGCGTTTTGCGTTTTTGCGTTGACTTAGAATTTTTTTTCACGGGTTAAAGGCAATTAGATCTAAGTATTTGATATGAATTTCAACTTGATAGCTCTACGCGTTCATGAGGAAAAAAGTAATAAGTTTATATTTATTTAAAAATATATATTTTGTAATGTAACTAAAAATTTAAGGGTTTCGGAATTTTTCCTTTATGTGTGCTATAAAACGTTGCTTCATGCCAAATTTCAAGATTCTAGGTCGACTGGAAGTACCCTTTAGGTTTTGATTCCCTTGCGAGTACTTGCGAGTTTCAAAATATGCAGCTTAAATTGCTGTTTCTTTTAATTGCGTTGACATAGAAGTTTGATTTTGTTACAGCTTAAAGGTATTATAGACCTGAGTATATGGTATGAATTTCAATTTAATACCTCTACGCGTTTATGAGGAAATGGGTAGTAAGTTTAAAATTATTAAAAAAATATATATTATGTGATGTAACTAAAAATTTATGGTTTTCGTAATTTTTCCTTTATCTATGCTATAAGACGTTGCTTCGTACCAAATTTCAAGATTCTGAGTTCACGGGAAGCACCCTGTAGGTTTTGATTCCCTTGCAAGTGTCGAAAATTTGCGGCATAAACGGCTGTATCTTTTGATTGCGTTGGCTTAGAAGTTTAATTTTTTCACAGCTTCAAGGGACAGTAGACCTGAGTAATTGATATAAATTTCAGCTTCATACCTCCACGCGTTCCTGAGAAAAAGGGTCTTGACAGACGGACGGACGGACAGACGGACAACAAAGTGATCCTATAAGGGTTCCGTTTTTTCCTTTTGAGGTACGGAACCCTAAAAAGACGATATCAGCAACGTTCTCGAGTTTTTATTTGGTAGGCAAAGAAAAAGTATCTAGCATAGTATATTAACAGTATTGAGTGTTTAGTGTGAATCATGGGTGTTTATTTTATTTTATTTCATAAATTTTTGGGAAACATACAGTTTTAACATTAAATAACAAAATAGGGTATTAAAATAACACATAAACCAATTAAGATTCCTCAGCTTAAACAATTGTAATTGTAAAAAAATGTTGAGAAGGTTAAAATATGCTAAACTATAAAATTATAAATATATGACATTATGTCAAATGTATTTAAGAATTTCTATCCGTTATCCTATTCACCATAGCACAAGCTAACGCTTAGTTTGGGGCTAGGTAATTGGTGTGTTCATTGAAACAATTTATTTATTTATTTATAACTCTTAACGTCATAAAAATTCAATTTGGCTTAATGATGATGATTTATTTAAAAAAAAACTGGCTACTTTGCCAAAATCATGTCAATCTTGTCACTGCGGTGGACTTTTTTCCTTAGTTCTATCACCACTCTCTCGGTGGCATATCTATTTATTTTTCTGGAGATTTTCCAACTTCAGGTCAACGAATTCTACCGTCAAGACAAGATATTGTAACTGTAACATATTTATATTAATTTATCAACACTTTAATATTTGTTTCGGAAGTGTTATGGGATATATGACCCAATTTTGTGGAAACTTTTACAAAGGTCATTTTTCCTAGGAGACGGCCTTGTTCAAGGATTTTGATGATTGAGAATATTTATTTGATGAGTTCCGGTATAACGTCCTTGTAGTTATTTATTGGAATTGGTAGGATTTGTAATCAGATGCAATACATACGGGTACCTACGGACGACAGCGCGTCAGGTTGCCCGTGTCAACTACGAAAATATTTTTTATTGCGAAGGGAACAGAAAGCAGTCTCAAGGTTAAAGTGGGGTAGCTTGATATGCTGTTACTTGCCAAAGTTTGGACTCTACAACTAACGATTGAGAGACGCAGCGGAGGTTTTATGAATAAAATAAATGGTGGGTAAGCCCCAGCAAATATTTTAGCGATCCGCTATGTATTTTCAAGATTTCGTCATTTTTCAAATGGGAACGTGATACCAAATGGCTAATGGGATTTATTTTTGATGAGTGTTTTGCACAATCCACAAGAATACCTATACAGTACTATATCCCAAAAAAGTGACAAGCCGACGCCTGGACGTGATTTTAAGTAGTTTTCGAGTTACAAATTTGAAAAAAAATGATCCGTAAGGTTTTATGGTCACTAGGGATGATTAAGTATCTTTTTGGTTCCTGTTCCTCCCGGCGTTAACTTGACTCAATTTTTGGGACACCCTGTATTATAGACATTCTTGAATAGTACGTTATTCAATGTTTATCATTAAAAAATAATAAATTTTGACAATTGGCATCCGATCATATGAAAGTTGCAACATGAAATTGTGGAGGCAGGCTGCTTATAACTAATCAGTTTAGAAATCTAGTCACACAAGAAATCTGTTGAGAAGGGTCTAGTGATATTTCACTGATTTTTTACTTATTTTCACTAAAAAAATTGAAAGAAAGATATTGAGAAAGAAAGATATTGTTTCTTGAAAAATAGTCATTGCATTATCTACATCTTGTAAGTTCTTACACCTCACGAGAACGTGTAAAGATCATTCAGATCCCTCAATGACGAATGTGTACTACATTGTTAACAGAATTACTATCTGGAACTCGTTCAAGACGTTTCTCGAAAGATTTATGACAGCGCGGAAAATACGAGAATAACTAGAATTATAGAACGGATAGAAGCTTGGCGCGTTGATCTGTCTATCAACGAAGTACCTGTATTCACCTCTCATGAGTAAATTGGCTGACCTGATGCAATGAAGCACCTGCTCTCTTTCGAAGAGCTAATTCATTCAGAGCTAGCATTCCTGGGATGCTACGACACAAGTTGAGTGGCCCCCCTTTCATATGTGATTTTTAAATGTGTTTTTTCTATTTGGTAAAAATGTGATACTGAATAAAAATGTTTTCTTCTTCTTCTTCTTCTTCTTAATTAATTATAGGAAAGCCTCAAGTGCAAAACTTCAGGCTCACGTAGATTGTTAGATATCCCAACAGTATGAAGGTAGCTAATGCCATGATCCTGGTTGATTTCTTTCTGGTTTGATGCCCTGAGTAAAGAAATTATGAAAACTCTTCTAAAAACTTTTAAGAGTTCGCTTTTCATTAGATCACTTTCGGTCGATCACCCAGGATTTTAGTTTAGAAGTTGTATTTATTTGAAACTGGCTCAGCCCAATGATGATTTAGAAACCATGTATATAGGTACTGGGTTCGAATCCTAGGTCGAGCCAAAATTGTTTCTGAGATTTTCTGTCATGAATTTCTTGAGAGTGATGGAACAGTGAGCGCACCTGTGTATTGCGCTCACACTTGTGTGTACAATATCTCCTGCGCAGTTGGCTGATCTTTGCTGAGATTGGCCGCCGTGGTCGAAATCGGCTAGGAGGGTAGGTACGTCTTTCATTTGTTTCTGCTCTATTGAAAAATATTCAGGCAAGAAATAAAATACAATTAGTGTCACGCACAGCGTTGTGACAACATGAAATGAATTGTGGTGACTGCAACATGTAAAGGATGCACTGACAAGCTGCAGATTTGTTATATTGCCTGAAGTAGTGAACCATAGCACAATAATTAGATCTTATAGACCGTAAAATTGGATAATCAAATTGCCGGCGGACAGTTAATTGTAAATTGCAAATGGACTTCTGGGAATCTAATTTGGAAGATAATTTGCGCCGGATTAAAAAAAAAACTTTTTGTATCGTGGTTTTAAGAAGAAACCACGCTAGTGAGTCAATGATGAGTTTGAAGGCGAAGTTACAATAAAAAGATGGCATAGTGAAGGAAACAGCCTCGCGGACATTTCTTTTCATAACAAATTTCGTTCCTAACTACTACAGTTGGTTATGCAGTGGTATTTCCGCGTCTTATATCATAATCATTCGAATTAAAATTACATCTTGATCATTCGAATGAAATCCTACTTGTCTACATCACACCAATTGTTTAGAAAACAGTGGCCCTATTCCACTCCTACCTAAACTCATACCCTACTTTTTCAATTACTCGTACGTTCAGCCTAGTACGAGTGAAAGGGACGGCTGTATTCGAAATTGTGGACATCGGCTTACAAAGAAGGGTGTCAGAAATGGACGAATGTGCACTGGACGAATTTAGATGTTATTCTCGGCTCTCCTTGTGAATCAGCTGAGACATCGGAAACTACAAAAGATATTATTAGGGGCTTCCTACTTAGATCTGCAATTAGATGGTAGGCCTTTTTGAAAAGCTGTTCCTGAAATTACAACATCTTACCGCCAATACATTTCTACTACACTGTAAGCAAAAAGTAAACTTGTTTTTTGTTGAGAGGTAAAAGATAAAATAGCAGTAGGTGTGGTCAATTATTTATTATTATTATTGTAATGCCACGTTTTCTACCATTTTCAGAGTTTAATATGGTTAATTTGTCCAAAACAAAACATATAATAAGGCACCCTAGAGGTCAACAGACGCCAACTTACACAACACTTGTTTGGTTGCAATTGTCATCAACTCAACGATTTCACTGACGAAATGATTATAGGTAGGTATTACTGCACTTACAAACTGCGAGATAGTCTTTAATGATAGAGCTACTGAGGCCAACAAGCTGATCCATCAATCTGATTCAACAACACCAACCTATTCGTCCTTCCCGCATGCGCGAGCGCATAAAACAAAGCATTCGCATACACAACCACAGCCATAAAGTGCGGTTTGGATAGCTAGCCCATTCAATTTTCTGCCAAGAATTCGAAGACGTCATGAATGGAATGGCCAGTAGTCCCACCATATGCTCATCTTGTAACTGCAATGTACACTAAAAACTCACAACTTAGCTTCAAATAATAATGGTATTTTAAATAAAAGAAATCGTAATTATGTAATAAAACATGAAATAGTTCATACTACTTTTGGTAAGAAACAATACATTTTTGAGTCAGCAAATATATATAACATTTTGAATAAAGTTATAAAGTATTTATTCTTTACCCATAAAGAAATGTAAAAAGATTTTTAGTGGTTGGTTAAGATCCCTTGACTGTATACCATAGAAAATATTAAGCAGGTACCTTATATACAATTGTGTAGGTTTATATACACAACAAAAATCAAAAAGACACGTACATGCACTCGGAAATCGGAAACGCACAAACAAACACACACACACACACACACACACACACACACACACACACACACACACACACACACGCACGAACGCACGCACGCACGCACACACACATATACGCACACGCATATTATGAAACCACCACTATGTAATTTACTTATCCTAAGAACACTTACAAGTGTTACCTGTACCTTTTTCCATTATCTTTGCCTGTACCCTAGAAGTGCGGGCTTCTCCTAATACAAGCATATCACTTAAAAGGTGAACCCGACGTGATTGTAATTGACCACTAAAGTGGTAAAGAAATTTTGTATATTGTATTTTTTTTGTACGTACTTTAACTTTATTGCGTAGAATAACGTTTTACTTCATTTCAAACTAAAAACAGGCAGATACGGTATGAGTTAATCGCGCGTGGTCCTACTAAAATGAGTCCAATGGACCTGCTCCGCTTCTAGTCGTCGTCAGTACTGCTAGTTATTGATACACGCGTGCTTGCGCGTGAGTGGCTCATTTTAAGTTGGTGATTGTAGGACGCACTATCTTCAGTCTCTTTTTGGTTTGATCTAGATGTCTGGACTTCAGTACTTGAGTCTCTTACAACACTAGTTTAAGGAAACGGCGGGGACAGGCTGTTGTTTTTTTTTTACTGTTAAAAATATATCTTTAGTTTGCAATGTGATTGGAATTGGACGTCTAAAAATGACAGAGAAAACAACCATGAAAACAAAAAAACACAAAAAGGTATACCTGATAGAGAATGCCCTATGACGGTAAGTCCTTTTGTACAAATTTTGAAGCTTAAATAAATATTAATAAATCTAAACACTTTCAAAACAAAGCATATACTCGTATTAAAACTATGTCATAATAACTCTACATATTAATAGAAGAAGAAGAAAGATTATGAACGAAAATATATATTTGTTAAACGAAATTAAAAATTTTTGCTTAACTTAAAAAGTTGATACTTATTTTTAAAAGTTTTGACGTAATTTTAGCGCATAATTAGTACCTCCATATTCTGGAGTGCTTGCCAAAACATGGCATCGTTGACACGGATGTCCAAACACCAAACGTTGCACTTGTGCGTAAGCCAACATTCTACTAATGGACTTCATGTTGAGTTTTGAGTGGTCATAGATTAAAGATGAAAGCTCTACTTTTTTAATATCCTATTTACCCACAGATATAGTATTGCAGTTATTTTTACCGTTGACTGAAAATTAGACAACTGTCACTGTACGAGCTATGTACATTATTAGCTATGTAAATTGTATGATTGACGCGCTGCGATTTATGAAAAAATCGCAGCGCGTCAATCATAAAATTTTCCATTCATTATTAGTTTCAATATTCCACCAGTACTCGACGAACTACCAAACCATTCGCGCGTGCTCTTTCTTACCATTTACCATATAAGCGTAGTAGTTTAGTAGAACAATTTATTATCTTGTACCATGTGACTTTCATTCAGCTACCAAACTTTCTTTATATACCTATAACCCGTACAGTCACTTTCATAGAAAAATCTGAAACCTCAGATAGTTTTTAGTGTGATATTGAGATTGGCCATAGTCATAATTGGAAAATAACTGTAATATAGTCTAAGTAATTAGTTACTTGAAAGGTAGATACTAGAAAATGCTTGTTACTTCTCTACAGAAACCAATCAACTTTCAATTTTGTGTCATTAATATAAATTTACATTGTGAATAATAATTATTCGGACACACACGTGTCTAAGCGTTAAAGTGTGGTTTACGTATATGTAAGTTAGGAGAAGAATCTCCTTATTCTATATAACGCACTCATACTACTTCTCTCTATATGTAAATAAAAATCTTCAAGACATCAAAAGGTTAACTTTGGGCAACAATCCCCCACCTTAATTAAAATAAGATCTTTGTTTCGCTTGTCTATGACATATTTGACGCTTTGACTAGTAAGCGAGGATTAAAGAGGCCATTCATCTCAATGACTGATGCCAATTAGCGAACAAATTATAAATACCTCTGCCTGAGCCAATCCTTCCTTTTTTTCCACTGGTTCTTGGTCACTGACATTCGTTGGAGTAGTATGACCTACTACGAGTACGTAGAAATCTAAAAATAATCGTTGTTCATTAGACACAATAATATTTTTGCTTATACACAATTCGTCATTTTTAAAAGACGATATGTTGACGAGTGTGGGTGGTATCTTTGACGAAGTCGGTATACGGCGTTTGGCAACGATAGTCTGTGTCAAACAAAGTCCAGCTAACTAAGAAAATATTACCTCAGGGAAGATTGATCAGTTGATCACGTACAAAATCACAGTGTTTTTTTTTTATATTTTTTAATAAGTAGTAATGAACCCAGCAGACGCTGCCGTGCCCGCTGTTTTCACAATTTATCAATATTTTCTCATCGTGTACACCTCCTCTGGCTAAAATTAATGAAATCGGTTTAGCCGTTCTCGAGCTTTAGTGACTTACGAACGGCAGTTTATTTTTATATTAAAAAAAAGCGACCTGCCCACCTGAATTTTCCCATGGGAATACGTCATTTTTCCGCGGTAAAAAGTAGCCTATGTCCTTTCTGGGGTCTATGACCTTTATCAAAATATCTCCATACCGAATTTCATGCAAATTGGATCATTAGTTTACGCGTGATTGAGAAACAGACAGACATTCGCATTTAAAATATTAGTATATGTAGATTGACGTTCCTTCCTTTATTTTTATTCGCTATAAGTTTCCCGGAAACGAGTAAGTACCACAACATTCAAGAGCTTTCATGTGGGCGCTATTACCTAAAATTATCCTAAATTTTAAACTGCAACACCTTAACAATACAACTTTATTGTTTAGCCGTAAAACACTGCATAAGTGCAGTTATTTGTTTATCTCGTAAGTTTTTTTTTTCACTTTTGAAGATAAAAAAAAAGTAGGATTTTGTCGTTTTTCAACATAAACCGAGGGGCTTTCCAAGCAAGAGTTGTATTGTAAGTCCTACGACTTCCAGCTCTAGTTTTTCAAGTGGTAACAGTTGGATGTTTTGGGTTCCTACGCTGGCGTCGTTTAGTGGAAATTTAAAGCAAAATACTCAACTTTTTAGGCTATTAGAATTCCGTTATCAATTCTCAATCTTTTGTCAAGGTTATTCCCCCGATTTACCCTTGAAAGTGTACTGACGATTCTAATTTTCCATTTGTTGATTGAACGCTGAGCGTGATGAAGTTTCGCTCGGGCTTTTAATGAATTATCGGTTATTGTAAAGAGTCTTGTACAATGTCAAAATTCAAGGACCTAAGGTCCTTACACACACGTACATGCTCGTTATTATTATAAGCCTTAGTATTTATAGTGTTTTGAATACATATAAGAAAAAATATAAGTACTACACACTTACATTGATAACGTGATAAGGAAGAATGGCCTTTCCTGCACAAGTGTTTCTACACTCAAAAAGAACACGTCAGCCATAGTTATTTGTAACCTACTAAATATTTTTCATTTTTCAAGTAGCAAGTCGATTCATAATGATAACACATAGTGATAGCGCTTGATTTTCGTTAAAAATTAAGATAGTTTTGTTTTCTCTTATAGATACTTAATTGAAAGGAGTTACCGTCGATTTCAAAATGACACGCCTCTCGTGCCTTACACCATTCAAAAGAATGATGGCACGACAGGCATGCCCTTCGCCATGAATCGGTCAACTGACGCACGAACTCTCTTACGCGCGAAGTTGAAAATCCCCATTCCTCAGTAACAAGCCTTACCTTTTCAATCCCAACCCCCTACACCGCGGTCATTCCCTCACAATCAGTCTGATTCATACTGACAGCAACGAGCGAAGAAACAGTATCATAAACTTTTGCAGTGTTTTCGCATTGCAGTAATAGACTGAGATGAAATATGTATACCTTCAACCTGTAAGGGTCGATTGACCCTTGAAAGGTACAATTGCACTAGAGGGCCTTAAAGATATGGAATTTATCTTATTTCTGTATTTCGTAAATAATGTACTTAAGTTTTTCAATAAGCTACTTATTGAGAAAAGGCTAAGATTTCATGTATAATAAATAAGGGATCTAAGCCTAGGAATCTAATCGCCTGTATTGAATTTATGAATAGGCGTAGCTTTTATTTGAACAAGTTTCATGCATGCATCAATGCGTTTTCTTGTCAATATCTTATGACGTTCTAATCTCGTTTACCGAATACTGCTTCATCGCAAAACTTTTCAAAATATTACGTGATATACTTTTGTTACTGTACATTTTTAGTAACAAGTATTAATATCACTATAGAGAGATCATATCTCTACATAGTTCAAAGCAAAGTTACTTTCCGCGTCTGTATGAATGAATGTTAGTATGCTTAAATCTTGAATACTACTAACTCAACAGATTTGAAATCGTGATTTACGAAGAAGGTTCATACGAATAGTAATATGCAGTTTGGATAACCATTGATAATTTCAACATTTCTAATTGTGGATTCATTTATGAAGCGAGCGTCACCTCCTTAGGCGGCCGCGCGAACTATAATACATTTTGACCTTTGGCCAGTGATAAAAAAAATAGTTTTGACGGCTATTAATATAGTACAGTCACCATCAAAAGTGTTCATTGTTACGATTTCTATTTTACTGCACGACATTAAGGTTTAAGTAATCTACACTATGTACCTACGTGTATAATATTATTATTAAGACGAAAATTTTGATTGTTTGTTAGTTTTAATTGAATAGGCTCCGAAACTACTGAAAGGATTAAAGAAATACCATTCAAAAGCTACATTTTCCCTGATGAACAAAGGCTATATTAAATACTAGCGGTCCGTCCCGGCTTCGCATGGATGGAATAATTGTCCACCAGTGCGAAGCATTAAGTCCACCCTTTGTACATTTCTAGTACATAAAGTTTTAATAAATAAATAATCCGGGGGAAAACATAATGGACAAATTACCGAACGCTATCCTTTTATTATCCGTTTCTCTATCTTTAAAACCTTGACCATCCGCTGTGGCTGTTGCATGAGCCGTGCCAGGTCAAATTAAAATGGAAAAATTTAGTTCGTATTCGGATATTATTAGGTTTTTTTACTCGATTTCATGTCTTAGCTGTCCTAGTAATGAAATCCAAACTTTGTATCACACATTTGTTTCTTCGGTTTACGCGAACAGTAGACAGGTCACAGTCTACCTGTGACCACGGACGCTGAAAAGGGTCCGAAACGTCAGGTTAAAACAAAATGTAAATAAATCGCGAAATAATCCGTAACAAGAGTATCATTTCAATTTGTATCACATCCTAGGTATTTGATGGTCCCTGCGTAAAAGCCGAATTCATCAACTATCTACATTCGTAGGTACTCTTTCTATTGTTGTTTTTCGGTGCCTCAACAGCATCCTGTCTATGATAGCAAGTACACTGGACTGCCGCTATATTAATTACTGTTGCACAACTTCCGCAGGAGTTGTTGCACAACAATGAGTAAAAAAAACCAAAGTAAATGAAATTATAAATTACTATATTATAATTATGTATACTATATTATTATATAAATTATTTCGGCAGCGCTTTACGATACCTAAAGTTAAGCAACCAACGGCGCGGTCATGTTTGGGATGGGTGACCATTCTGACCATTTAAGTGACGTCTATTTACAAGCACTTACCTTACACACACCCCTCCACCAATCCACACTGAGCCCGCCTGGTGGATTGTGGCTCGGACCACCTCATAGTTGAGGTGAGGCCTGTGCCCAGCAGTGGGACGTATATAGGCTGATGAAAAAAAAAATATTAAGGTTAAGCCCTTTATAACATACAAATTATGAGTCATGTTACTTGATAAATTAAACAAATTATTATTATTATTATAATGTTACCTACATTATAATAATAATGCTGTTGAGTGGAGTGGAGGAGTGGAGTGCTGTCTTTAGCTCCCTAGCAGCTTCCTTAAATCTAGCTAATAGATTAACAATGTGGATAAGACAAGAGCGCCATCTTGAACATGGAGCGTAGCGCATGATTCTAAAGCTTAGTGGTTTGACGACCACTTTGGTGTAATAGTCAAGAAGTTGACTATTAACTAAGAGGTCGCGGGTTCGATCCCTGCACTGTACAAACATTTCTGTGCATGAACATGTCTGTTTGTACTGGTCTTGGTGTTAAGCTACTTACCACAGAGTCAGATCAATATACCTATATGATGTTGTTGTATACTATTTATAAGTTTGCGTGGACGATGTCACGGGCCAGCCGCTAGTTACCAAATATAAACTACACGTGTTCAGAAATCTTCAGTAATTTATGTCTGAAATCTAGCCAAAACCAACGTCTGTACTGTAGCTGGTTTACCAGGCAAATAGAACGTTTATTACTAAGTGGAATACAGCCTTATTTGTATTGTCAA
Organism: Pyrausta despicata; assembly: GCA_963921415.1. Lineage (NCBI taxonomy): Eukaryota > Metazoa > Arthropoda > Insecta > Lepidoptera > Crambidae > Pyrausta > Pyrausta despicata. The sequence continues at coordinate 10,114,836 of OY992865.1, read as the reverse complement.
GTTTTTGGGGATAGAATGATCCTATAAATTGTGATATTAGGTAATTGAGTTTGCTATGTCTGGGTGAAGACGAATGGGAATATAGAAGATGATTTATTAGTAAACTATTTATAAGAATGTAAATTGTAATTATAACCTGTCTGGTGGAATTATGGTACAATTTGGAATGGCACATCCTGCTAAGTCTTCAGTACCACAAAGTTGCATTCAGCTACTACTCACCATGGTGAAGGAACGATTTCTCGGAGTTCGTGGTTCGTGCTAACGTTCCAAATTCAATTCATTTCAATCCCTAGGGATTTTTAAAGATATTATCTCCCTAGAGTATAAAGACTCGCTTTACTTTGGCATTTCGTGACATTTAATAGGGCTTTTGTCGAGCATGAGGTCTGATATCAAATTGGAACCGCCGTTACCTTGGTGCTAGACTTTTAAGATTTAAGTAATAATAATGTAAGCTACAAGCTATAAATCTTAATAGGTATAGTTTATGGAATCAGGCGTTACTTTGCGGAAATCCATGACTAAAGCTGAAAAAGACTTCCAGCCTTAGCTTTTTCAGGTAATTGCAGTAGGATGTATTTTGGTTCTTGCGCTAGCGTCGTTTAGTGGAAATTTAAAGCGGGATAATCCTCTTTTTCAGCTTTAGCTTATAGGTGTTAAAAGCATTGGTAGGTTTATTATGTATGGGACGTGCAAAAGTTCTTCTTGTAAATTACAGAAATGTATTGATTTTACTTTATTCAAAAACTAATGTAAACTTTAACAAATGAAGTGAAGAAAGACAACAAGCGGTTCAAGAAATCCATCCAGAAAAAAGTGGTGCAATTAATATTTCAGAATTTAAATTTTTAAACACCCACGCCCTGAACCAAGTAAACTCAACGGGGATCAGCCAACTACGCAGGAGACATTATAGTGCACAAGTGTGAGCGCAATACACAGGTGCACACACTGTTCCATCACTCTCTAAGTTCGCTGAGACGGCAATCCGACATGACCGGGGAGAGATCAGGCGCAGGACCAACGGCTTAACGTGCTTTCCGAGGCACGGGTATGTAACACCGCCAACTTTCCGACTCCGAGCTGTTTTTGAGAAATTCATGACAGAAAATCTCAGAAACAATTTTGGCTCGACCTGGGATTCGAACCCAGGTCCTTTCGGATGTAAGGCAGAAACTTTGCCGCTACACCAACGAGGCAGTCTTATAACACCTAACAGTTTACTTACTTTACGGCAACGAGCAAACTTATTACACCGTTATTATTCGTCGGGGGTTAAAAGTAGAATTGCTTTAGGCCGGTGAATGAAATCTGCTCATCTCATAAATCCGCTTAAAGCTCCCGGCCAATCAGACACTTACCCGTAATATCGCTAGTGATCATATACTTTCAGTCTGAAACAAGCGGAGTTCAGCGAACCAGCTCGTGTAGATGCACGTGGATGTCTTTGCGATAGCCGTGGCCACTAATAAGCTGTTGATATAGCGTAGGGATGTGTGTAGTCCAGGGCTAGACTATCGATATCGACACTCTACCAAGTAGCCTCCGTGACACCGCCACTTAGCATTTTATTTTTGCCACACAAGGAACACTTATACAGGTCCCAATATTATCGAATTTTTACCCGAACCCAAACAAATTAAATAGCATGTATTGTATCAGTTATAAGCTTTTTTTGGATGGATAAGTGCCCAAAGTCCTATAGGTTGAATATGTCCTGGTAATAGTGCAAAAAATATTTCGTACTGCGTTGCCAAAAAGGCTGTTGGTTGATTGATACTTTTGCTATGAAATGATTCTAAGACGTAACTTCGGCAGTTTCTGCAACTAGAGAACGATATTGTGAAATAAACGTTTAATATTTCTTGTTATTATCGTTTTCAGATATGTCAGAAAAGTAGGTTCAGTCAAAAAGTCTTTGCTGTCGTAATTGTTTAACATTTAGGAATTGCGAAATCATGTGAATTGATTCGTTCTTGTTATTCCTACATTTTGTCCCGCATCCGTTATTGTCTACGCATAGATACCTATATGCATCGCTATCTGCCCCGTGTACGTTTATTAACAGAAATAAATGAATTTTATCCTACTGTTTTAATTGAATTTAAAACAGAAGTAAGTAATATATTTTAAAATATTTTACATCGATCACTACAGTTTATTTGCCGACCTACAAACATCCCTAAGCCTTTATATTCCAGGCTACACGAGCGCTGGCAGTAATTCCACTGCCATACAATTTAATGGTTGTGTGTCGCTTGTCGATGAACCGTTATGAAGATGTTCCAATTGGATATCGTTTGTATAAGAACGCACGTAGGATGTAAATGGTTTCAGTCTTTAGAATCTGGGGTATAATTCTCATGCATTCGCACTTTTTCCGCAGGATTATTGTTATGTAGCTTAATAAAACTAGGTGTACAATAGTAACTTTGAAAGCATTTCATGACAGCTACAAGATAAGCACCACACGTTGCTCGAATGGTTATCCATCGAACTTTATGTAAACTTTTTTTGATTGCAAATAAAGTTTACATAAAGTTTAAAATTGGGCCCCTTTAGTAAGTAAAGATGCATTGCGAAAAATATATATGGTCCTTCTGAATCCACTCTACAGAGGTCACCAGAATACAAAGAATTTGAGTATTTAACCCAAATCAAAATAAATTCTAAAACACTATTTCTCAAAATTAACACGTAAATAACCACGTCAACTGAGTGTCCATTTCTTCTTAAAATATATTTGATTATATACTTATATTTGACGACCACTTTTATGTAATGGTCAAGAAGTTGACCAAGAGGTCGCGGGTTCGATTCCCGCACTGTACAAATATTTGTGTGCATGAACATGTCTGTTTGTACTGGTCTGGGTGTTATATGTATTTATTGTTTATTTGTAATACCGCTGTTGATTCTGATCGGAGTCAGATCAATATTTATATTTGATTTTTGATTAAAAAAAGTAGTAGTAGTACCTACACCGATTGGCAAATAATGACTAGTATAGTAGCATAAACTAGTATCGCCATACAAAATCTACGAGAGAGAAATGTCAAAACACCAGTTTTGACAGTTCATAAAAATAAATACCCAATTATGTGAAAAAGTTGGATGAATGTAGAAAAGTAGAAAAGTTTAACCGTGTACTATACAATAAGGTCCTATGGGATGCAGTGCTTAACTTTATTGCTATTTGTGGTATTAGAAACTTTTGCGTAGGCAGGTACATAAGATTTTATTGCTTTCGCCCTCGGTTTTCAGCCCACTTGGTTAGGGTTGAAACGAAAGTGATTGCTACGAAGCCTAACAGCTTTTACATTTATTTTAGAGAGGCTTCAAGCTTGTCTAAGAGATGTATTACCAATTAGAAATGTTTGCCTTAATTTGCTAGTTACCTACTAGTTTTCATTAACTAGTGCTTTAGGTGCTTGTTGGTGCAGTGCTTTGGTGGTGATACCAAAGTTAAGCAATCATAGGCACGGTCGTGTTTGAGATGGGTGACTGTTCCGGCCATATAAGTAACGTCTTCGTGCTTCAGAAGGCGCGTTAATCTGTGGTACCGATTAATATCGATAGACATTAGTCGTTATCGATAGCCTGGGAAGATGCTCTCAGGCAGCCTAATGACTTCTGACAGTGAGGTTGTTCACTTACCTGACAAAAAATCCCTCCACCAATTCGCACTGAGCCCGCGTGGTGGAGTATGGCTTGTACTACCTCACAGATGAGGTGAGGCCTGTGCCCAGCTGTGGGACGTACATAGGCTGATAAGATGAGATGAGAGTATTAACATTGAAAAATTACTTAGCTTTAGATTTCCGCTCAGTTACGCCGGCATAAGTACCCAACTACACTACCTGTGACCACCGACTATGTTAGAGAACAAGCACATGCAAAAAGCACCGCCCGCCCTCCCACAGATCGCTCGACCGACGACGTCGTCGGAGCGCAGCCGAGGCGACAACATCTCCTCCTGAAGATGCCGCGTGAGGCGGCGAAACGCGTTGAGGTTTTCTTTTGCACGTCGGTGTTGGTACTAATTATTGCATTATCTGTTTTGCATGCGATCTGTGGGAGGGCGGGCGGTGCTTTTTGCATGTGCTTGTTCTCTAACATAGTCGGTGGTCACAGGTAGTGTAGTTGGGTACTTATGCCGGCGTAACTGAGCGGAAATCTAAAGCTAAGTAATTTTTCAATGTTAATACTAATTATGGATTTCCGCAAAGTAACGCCTGATACTATTAATGAGATGAGAGTGTTAAATATTAATAAGACAAGGCTCAAACACTCCGTACCTACTCATTCATAATTTGTAGTGAAGCTGTTAGTGTCAGTCACGTGATCAATATTGAAAGTCTTTGAGATTTTCTTGCTAAATTTAGATATTTTTCTTAAGATCAAAGTTTAAACTGGTTCAAACAAAATCAGGTTTTCGGGGTTCTAAGTTCAGTTCAGAGTATAATAAAAAGTTTAACCATCGTTAAAATGATTTTAAAATAGAGCAATATAGCAAACCTGTATTTCCTGATAATCACATGATATCCTCACTAAATTAGCACAGGTATGGTAATGAGTAGGTATACAAATAATTAATTTACACGTGTTTATTTGCGTAGTAACAAACTCATTTTTCTCTACAACCACAGAATCAAGTTTAAATACTTACTTACTTCATCTAAAAACAAAGAATATTTCTTTTCAAAATTATTAGGTTGGTAAGTTCCACTAATACCCGGTCGGTATGTGTTGTCTACTGATCTTACTCGTATGTCAATCAAGTTCAGGGGACGTATTACGATGTTGCTTTCTACTCATTGGCAGCGTTATAATTTCAATAGTTTAGAACAAAATCATGCATAGCAGCGCTTCTGTTCAGCGGTAAACATGATCTTCTCTGTATTCAAGATACGGCTCCAGTTCAGTAGATAGGTAGATAGAGAACACGGTATTGCACACCGCAAAAAATAATAAATAATCAACTAGCAAAGAAAGATGCACAATTAAGGCGGTCTTATCGTTAAGAGCGATCTGTTCCAAACAACCTTTTGGTTAAGGATATTGTTATTTACAGGAAGAGGAGAAGTTTGGTGTATTTAGTTTTATAAGGTAGGTCGATAGATTAACACACACACAAAACAAAATTACAGACAAATTTAACAAAAAAACGAAGGTATTCAAGGAGGTAAGTTCTATTAACACCTGATTGGTATGTGTTTTCTACTGATCTTGAATAAGTAGCTAACTACGAGTACTTAAGAAGACCCTGCGCAGTGTCACCAAGCCGCTGGTCTGACCAGGGGAGAGCCCTCACTGGGTTATCGGTGACAACCGCCCAGCCCTGCGGGACGCCGATCACCGTAAGAGACGGTGAAAGATAGTAAAAGATTTTCAGGATTTTCATACGGGACACAAACTTCAGTAATGAAGATACGACTTAGAAGAACTTATTCAAGATCAGTCCAGTTCAGTTCAGTGTTCAGTTTCCAGGTTTCAATCAAAATAAATATTCTAGAGCAACAAGAAGTCTATGAAATGGGCTGTGATGAAATCACATACTCTCTGCGTTTATTGCGCAGCTTATTCTCATGGACAAAATATCTGAATTGACTAGAAGACCTAAGTGTGAACCTACGTGGATCATAAGGCGAAAATTAAAAGCTTAAAATTAAAAAAAAAGACCAATTTATAGTTAGTCCGATGACTTTGGGTAGTAATACGAGTACGACTATAATATCTGCTGATTAAAGTTATGATATTAATTACTCATTAATGACTTTTCATGATTAATTTATGATTACCAGTTCTAAAAAAGAATCGTAAATAAGTAACCCGGTAGAAAGTTGATATAAGAAGACAGCCAACATGTTTTATGCTAATAAAATGTAACTAATGGGCATGGTTACCTACTTTGATTCGGTTGCGGTTTTAAACACCTGAAAGATATGTAGGTTATCTTGAGCAATTATTGGAGACACGTCATAAAATGCTTTGAAACATTTTTTTCAAAATCTGTTCTCAGTAGAACAGTTACAGTAACACAATTTAATATTAAAGACCCATTTCATTGAGATGTTTCTGCAGCTCGTAATATTTAAATTTTAATTAAACTAGTGGATAATTGGAAGCGAAATCATAGAAAAGCGTTTTGACAGTTAATCAAAAGTACGTCAGCGATTGGTGTTGTCAACTACCCTATTATACTGTTCGATCCCCGCACTGTACAAACATTTGTGTGCATGAACATGTCTGTTTGTACTTGTCTGGGTGATAAGTACTTATTTAAGTTTATTTGTAATACCACTGTTGATTTTGATATCTGTAACACAAGTGCTTAAGCTACTTACCACGGAATCAGATCAATGTTAGTGATGTTGTTGTAGATTTATTATTTATTTATTATTATTTATACTATATCAACTTTTCATCTTGAACAAACGTTGATTTTTGACGTGACAACGTCTTATAAATTGGTTTGCCGGGTGACACTTCAAGAAACTGCGTTACGCTGCTCCGCTCACAATGAGAGCGAGTGAGAGGCACGCGTCCCTTCGACTCGGGCATGGTTAGCCTGCCTAAGAGCGAGTGAGACAGACATAAAAAGTGAAAGGCACGCGTCCCTTCCACTCGAGCACAGTTAACCCGCCTAAGAGCGAGAGAGACAGAGCGAGAGAGAGAGAGTGAGAGAGATAGGCATACACACCGGTTCATGTTATACGAATGAATATTCACATTAAAATTATTTTACCACTCAAAGTCGTTGTCACGTAAAACTTTCGCCCGTATACCGACTTTACAGGCAACCAATTTTTTTTTTACCATACAAAAATTTAAGAATATACTTAACCTTGAGCTAATGAAATGTCAGTTATTTTTAAAACAAAGGTAATATTACTAAGGTCTACGCACTTAAGTTTATTTTCATTTTAATGCTTAAGCATTAAAAATCCATACAAGCACTTTAAGGCATATTTAAATACGCCATAGTGCTTGTATTTTTGCTAAAACAATACTTTTTAACAACCACTATTCATTGTTTTCTGGGAACTCGCTAGTAGGTTTATTCAATAACGTTTTATAAAATAAATTATTTTTTATGATATAACAACGTTTTTGCAAAGTCAATCAGTGAAATCAATTTTAAGGACTTTTTCTTGACAAAAAAGATATTAATGAATAAAAGTATTTTCTAAATAAAATATTAATAAAAAATAAAAATTATATGTGTCTATCTTAAGGAGCGTAGAAGCACTAGAAAGCTTCATAAATTACGGCTACGGTACCAATTCCACAAAAGCATATTTGTTACCGCAACATCAGCAAAAATATAGAACTTTATGGTATGGTCATCCAAAATGATCGACACATACACTGCGCATGCTTTTTTAAAAGCCCACGCTTGCAATTTTTCCTATTTCCAACAACGACGGCAGAAGTGGAACGAGTTCAACGCACCTCCATCCACGTGTGGGTAGGTACAATATGAAACACCCACGGGGGTAGTAGGTTGAAGGCTGTGGGCCGGGCTGATAAGTTTTAATGCACTTTTGTGACGTATTAGTTAGGAGTTTAATTAAGGACCTACCTACGTTCTCGTTTCTCTATTTGGTTACCGTGTCGGTGTAGTGGTTCTTGTTCTGTGCTACCAAAACACCGGGTGGTTGCGAGTTTGATTCTCGCAAGGGGCAAATGTTTCAGTGATATGCTAGAGCAAAATGATTGTGCCTTAGTTTTTGATATCTGTTAATACACGGAGTAGTCATGGATTGCATCCTGAAAAACAATGCGCTCACTGACTCTATAAGATAAAGTATGCAAAAAGGATACTGCTTAAAGCTTTAAAAGAATCAGTATAATCAACAGGAGATTCTGGCGGCGCAGCGACCGGAGTGACGCAGGCGCGTAGCAGGCTAGTGTGTCAGGTTGAGTTTGATGCTAAGCGCGATGAAATATAAGCCCGTCCTCCTGCTGCCATTTCGTACCACTTCTTAAATGGAAAATTAACGTACCCACTTTGTACATCATCATAATCATCATATCAGCCTATTACAGTCCACTGCTGGACATAGGCCTCCCCCAAGGAGCGCCACAGCGCACGATCTCCTGCCCTTTGCATCCAGTCACTACCAGCTGCCTTCTTCAGGTCATCTGTCCATGTAGCCGGGGGGCGTCCCACACTACGTTTACCTAAGCGTGGTCTCCATTCGAGAACCTTCCTGCTCCACCTCTCGTAGGTTCTGCGACAGACATGGCCAGGTGACACTGCCACTTTAGCTTGCTACATTATTGAACAACATCAGTTACTGTAGCCTTATGTCATATGACCTCGTTCCGGATTTTATCCCTTAATGAGATCACTTTGTACACAAGAGTTTAAAGCCAACATTGGCTTTGTGAGTTACCTGCGCGCACACCAGCGCATATGTATTTTTTATTTTTAGGTGGCGGAGTGATCGCCATGACCGAAATCGGTCGGAAGACAATAATAATAATACTTATTTGACAGGTAGGTCCACTTCTATTAGATAAGCAGATACTGTACGAATCCCCAAAAAAAAAATTGTTACCAGCATTTAGAAAAAAATTTTTTGCTGTTCCTTACCTTGTTGAACTGCCGTCATGCATCCCTATTATTGTACTTATCATCAACAAGGCACCAGTGGCCGATTCCACTGCACAATGTTTACCTAAGTACCACTAGAATTCCCACGAGTGAAAACTTTTAATTCTGCTCCAATATAACGTAGGGCCAACGACATTTAAATTGCACGTGTTTTTCACTCTAGGGACCCCACTGCAAAAGTTATGATTGGAAAAATATGGGAGCATTGGAACCCTACACGGTTTTACACTCTCAAGGACGATGCAGGATTAGAGGAAAAATTGCAGTTTGCAGGTTTGATTATAATAAAATACGGAAGATATGCCACCTGGCGCTGGAACACGGGCTAAAATTTGTGCCTATATAAGCGAACCGAACTGCTAGCCGTGATGCTGCGTCTTGATCACCATATCAGCTCGACCATCATCATCATATCAGCCTTTCGACGCCTGCTGCTGTGAGCTTTACATTAGCTTCAGCTTTACTTATGTAAAATTAATGAAATTGGGACAACATCTCATACATTGCTCTGATTCCAAAGTAGCTTAAGCCCTAGGGGTATGGAAATCAGAAACAACGAAAGTACTTTAAGCACCCTGCCCCGTGGCAACAATAAAATACATTGTCACCGTCCGGGGATCGAACCCGGGACATCAGATGGCGGCTCCTTGAGACCGGTGGGCACGCGTCTACGCGTCATCAAAATGAAGCGTGAGCGCTCCTGCGCTTTCCGCATCCGGGGGTTTCCCGCGACCTTCACCATGTCACCATGTGGTGAATCGTAAGTCCATCTCGTAGTAAATTGCCTACAGAGCGTGGTCCGGCACGTGCGATCCAATCGAGAATTATGCTAGAAAGCTAATTAAGAACGTTAACCTATCTGATCCTGGTTTTTAATGATATTTAAACTACTGATATCCAAATTTGATACCTACTTTATTATAGAATTATATTATATTTTTATTTCAGTCAAAGGTTTTCAGGTAAATAGCTAAGTGCCAAATGGTTTGTTGTATAACTTGAATTGTGTCATGATGAGGGGATTCCCTGCTAGTTTGTTGCTTAGATATAGGTATTATACTTGAAATTGGGTTTGCGGTCAAATGTGTAAAGAGTAAAACGATTATCTAGTTATACATACAGCTTTGTAAAAATATTTATACGCATGTCACGTACCCAGCAATTTTTAACAGACTTGAAAAGTTATACCTTTTCCTCATCAGTCTATATACGTCCCACTGCTGGGCACAGGCCTCACCTCAACTATGAGGTGGTACGAGCCATACTCCACCACGCGGGCTCAGTGCGGATTGGTGGAGGGGTGTTTGTAAGGTAAGTGACCAACCTTACTGTCAGATGTTATTAAGCCGCCCGAGGGCCTCTGACCAGGCTTAGCGACTAATATCTGTCGATATTAACCGGGACCAACAGCTTAACGTGCCTTCCGAGCACGGAGATGCTTGTAAATAGACGTCACTTAAATGGTCAGAATGGTCACCCATCCCAAACATGACCGCGCCTTAGGTTGCTTAACTTTGGGTATCACTACCAAAGCGCTGCAATCACTGCGCCACAAGCACCTCTACCTTTTGGTCACATCAAAAATAGGAATGATACTTAGAGAAGAGTAAAAAAACGTCTTTTATTAATTATACGTGAACCTATGGGGTCCCCTGATAAGTGTGTGTTTTAATGATAATAAGTCATTATCAAAGTCCATAGCGACAGGACAGGTGGTCAAAAGGATAACGGATATCTGTAGCTAAGCAAAAAACCTGATTTAACAAATATATTACCATAAAAATATGCTTTAATCTCTAGGACTATATAACAAGGTCCGGTGGTACTTACCGACCGGTTTTGGTTGCACAACCAAAAAAGAAATAAACACAATTTTTAACTGATATGTTTTCTAGAACCTACTTTTATGCCTAAATGACAGTAGACACAAAAATTTTATTTAATGTGGTATGTACTTTGCCTCCTCAAATATGATGAATGTATGAATTCCCTTCTCAGACTTTTTTAACTTGTCTTCGAGATTTGATGCCAGCTCTATCTTGTTGGTTTTGGCTAGTTAAAATAACGTTTTGCATAAATTACAGCAGTGGATGAAAATCCCTGACACTTGACTGTCTGGTACCAACAGGTTAAGGGAGTTTAAGTATATGGTGGCTGCCTCGTCGTTGGTGTAGTGGTAAAGTTTTTGCCTTACATCCTAGAGGTCCTGGGTTCGAATCCCAGGTCAAACAATTGTTTCTAAGATTTTCTGTTACGAATATCTCAAAAACAGCTCGGAGTCGGGAAGTTGGCGGTGTTACCTTGTATATATGTAAAATTCTCGTGTCACAATCTTCGTTCCTTTCTCCTTCGAAACGGCTTGACCGATTCTCATAAAAATTTGTGAGCGTATTGAGTAGGTCTGAGAATCGGTCAACATCTATTTTTCATACCCCTTAGTAATAAGAAAAAAAAAATATAGCAAAACAACGTTTGTCGGGTCAGCTAGTAATACATAAATATTCCGTACTTACCTAAACACACACCTATTTATACACCACATTTCAGGTCGTTACATTAATAAATCTTATTTGCCTTTAAGATCACAGAACAATTTAAGATGCTAAATATTGAATAACCTTTCCATAATGAAGGGATTTTTGTTGTGAAATTCAAGTTTCTTGAACCTGTTATTAAGGTTCGTAATCCTCTACTAATGGTTTGACAAATTACAAAGTGAACATTTTGCTTTGCTCCATGCGGTAATGGACAAAATGGTTTTCCCAGGATTAAAACTCACCTATAATTACGCTGTACGTCGTTTTGTCTTTGTGTTAAAATTTTCATCAAAATCGTTAAAGTTATGTTTGACATCTAAATAAAAAAATGTATTAATCTCACCTGATGGTAATTTACGATGTGGCCGATGATGGATCATGTATTTTTCGTGTGGGGTGAGCACGAACATTATCGTAACTTATTCGTGTCGTCCAAACATCAGAAACTGTCAGTTTCCCCATACAAATTGACAAATTAACGATTGGCAAACGCTACGAATACGATACGATAGTTGTTCGAGCTCACCCTACTGTATTGCTTTGATATTATAGGAAGTAGGTAAAGGTAAAAGACATTTTTTGTCACCAGTTTTAGTAAAATCTAAACTAAGGTTATTGAAATAAATATCATGTTTTTTAAAGGAACACACATTGTTTTTTTTTAACAGTACATCAAATTAAGAAAAAGATTGAGCTGATCGTCGTTTCAAATCTTGTAATGTTTAACTAAGCGATGCCAGCCAAAAATATCTTCTCATGACGATTTCCGGTGGTACAAATGTATTCAAAGATCATTCAGTCAGCTCGTGATCACGGCTGTGTGCAATTTAGCCGAAACGTCGAGCAGTGAATATACCTTATACTCATTAAAATTGATTGCGTTTAGACCCGATAACCAGTAGTTAGAGTTAAAATGCAACACGAAAGATTAAAATTATATGTATTCAAAGATCTGATTCGTTTTTTGTATGAATAAAAGTACAATATTTGGGCAGAAATGTATATGTCGCAGTAAGATAGATAAAGCCGTAATATATAGTACAGCCGTAGTATATCACTAAACTTGGACCGTTTTATAACTATAGTGAGATAGTAATGAATCACTTTCGTATAACTATGTTACGGTATATAATTATATCGCTAGGAATATAATTATCCTACTGCGACATATACATATCCAATACAAAACATGTCCAATATGGAAATAAACTCGGTCAGGTTCAGACATTTTTATCTCGGGTTATCAATTTATAAAATTAAATTTACCTTTTTGAAACAAAACATACTGCTAATGTATAAAATGATATTTTCTTCATCTCTCAGTCAAAACAAGACACGTGTTAAAGAGTCACGGTCAAGGTTGATGTATTCGTCTTGTACATTCATTCAGTCTTAGGTGTCTACTCTACAGCAAATTTTGAGAGATTAACTTTCTAGTTGAAAAACTTCCGAATGGGCCAGGAACAGCTGGTGAACTTCAAAGGATGAACGGATTTTAACCAACCGCAGCTTAGGGCCACCGTGATTAAATCATCTTTCGAATAAAAAAAACCGCATTGAAATCGGTCCATCCGTTCGGGAACTACGATGCTACAGACAGATTTATCTTTTAATCTTTCGCAATCATCAAAAGTGATGCATTTAAAAAAAAACGGAAGCACTTTTAGCATGATCCAATTTTAATTTGCAACATAAAAATCATGACTAGCAAACGTAAAATCTATTTCCAAAGCCCTCAAAGTGTCATTGCTGAGACAATGCCATAGACACTAAACTCAAGACCATAGACAATAAATTTCATAACCGAGAAATATCACAACGACTACCCGCACAGCGGATACTAATCGTTTATATGCGATATACACACAAAAAGACAAACAGACATAGAGGTAAAACTTATAACACCTATCCGTTGGATATGAAAAAACGCATCGACGGTATCTTTTCATGGCAGAATGGTTTTGTCGATAGTTTCTACGAAATCCATCTATCGATTGATGGAAGAATGGATTAGTCGACATCGATCGATAGTTTCTACTATACCATTCTATCCATCTTTTGTGTCAGAGCATTTCTTTTCCACCAGCCTGTGTCGCGGTGCTAGGGCCTAATTGAACCGTTTTTAAGATCTGGGCTAAAACTCAAAGGTTTGTCCGATCTGAAACGCGGACGAAGTTGCGGGCGGCTGCTAGTCGTGGATTGTCGGCATAAATCCATAGTAGATTCGATAAGTCCATGGCGATCGATATAATAATACAAACAGCTAAGACTGGCCCAATCAATTTTAGAAGACCGTTATTCGATTGGTTCGTTGGTCAATCGTTACTTATTTATATATTCTTCTCTCATCAGCCTATACAGGGTGGCGACCATAATATTATGACAATTGAATTTTCGTCTGTTACGCTTCCACGTCTTAATTACTGAACAGATTTGGATGAATTTTGGTACATATACAAAGTCGTCACCGTTCTGTATGTGTATAAATTTTCATCGAGATCTGTTCTGTAGTTTAGGCATGAAAGCGTAACAGACAGAAAGTCGATTTTCGTATTGTGGTCGCCAATCTTTATACGTCCCAATGCTGGGCATAAGCCTCACCTCAACTATGAGATGGTACGAGCCATACTCCAGCTTGCGGGTCACCACTTATCTACATCTCATAATTAAAAATAGCGGACCATTTATTAACCACGATCGATTGAGATCATTAAATATTTTTTTAGTCACCGCTCTTACAAGTTACAGAGTAGGCACTCAGTAAATATTAATGGCAGACCGAAACGCCCAGGTGTTGGGGATTCGTCCATTTTAATATGTATATCTTTTTTTGGATTTTAAGATTTATGACGATACAAACTACAGTTCGGTAATAAACTAAACTCAGAGTAGCTTATATGAAGTTTTCTTCGCACCACACATAAAGCACAACAAATACGCTGACTCAAAGCGTTAAAAAGCACTTACAAAATTCAACGACTCCATTACGGTTCTCGTTAGCTCCGTGGTCAGAGCATTGGACCGGACTTCCAAAGGTTGGGGGTTCGATTCCTCCCCTATGACCGGGCCGAAAAGAATTTAAGTGCTATGTCTTTTCGAAAGCACAACAAAGTTTGCAAAGAGGAGTTCTACAAAAGCCGTCGTTACTTATTTCCTGAAGTTTTGGGTCTAGATCTAGATGAAATGCATATGACGTCATAATGACTAATATTTTTAACCCCTGACGAAAAAGAAGAGTGTTATAAGTTTGATCCCTATTCTCTTTGTGTGTCATCGTATCTCCCGTACGGATGGACTGATTTCAGTGGGTTTTTTTTTATTCGAAAGATAATTTAATCACGGTGATTCTTCGCTATGGTCAATCTGTCCAGCTAATAAGCAGTAATAAGTAGCTAATATACAGAAATATGGCGACAACAACAACAACAAATTGATTGAAGACCGGTGCGGCAGGTCTGTAGGTTCAGTCGCTCGTAGTCTGTCGAAGCGACAACATCTCCTGAGGATGCCACGTGTAGTGGCGAAACGCGTCGAGTGTTTTGTTGGTGTCAGTGTTGTGATTCCGAGTGCATCTTCTGTGTCACGTTGTGATTTGTAGGTATTGTAAGTCCTGCGACTTCCAGCTCTACTTTTTTCAGGTGATTACAGTTGGATGTATTTTGGGTCCTGCGCTGGCGTCGTCTAGTGGAAATTTAAAGCAAAATAATCATCTTTTTCAGCTTTAAATTGATTTTGTTCGTTTGGCATGACATTGACAGCAGTATGACAAGTGTTCCCATGGAGAAAAATATCAACCAACTCCGAAATGAATTAAAAAAGCTATTGAGCTTTCTATTTCGGTAAAAACTAACAGTAACTGTAGTAACGAACTGATTTATCAATCCTGTTATTACAAATAATAATTTGATGATGTTTAAAAATAGTTTTTCATTATTTAGATCCAATTTTTTGTGGCCTGGCAATACCAATTTTGTAGCGAATTTGTAATTGGTAAACTGATCCGCCCTACGGTTACTTAAATCTGTCATTAGTAAATAAACCCTTAAATATTGTTTCTGGCATGAACCGTCATTTAATAGTTTTAATGATAATTAGTTAAGTAGCCTAATAGACTTATTTAATGATCCTTTCTGAGTGCGGCAGTAAGCAATTGTCCGGTTTTTGACAATACGGGCTCTCTTCAATCGAGTAAGAACCACACTTACCTACTTAGCGGTTATCACACTTCAATAAACACTTCAGGGCACAACCACACTTAATCTGTGAATCACATGACTGCTGTGACAGCAGCCTTCAACCAAAACGCCAATTTCCGCCTCCCAAAAATCAGTCAATAGTTATGGAAATTTTCAGACATGTATTGTTGAACCATACATACACTATATCTTAACAAACATTTTCATCGCAAAATCACACTTAATCCAACTGCGTAAAGTAGTGGAAATGTGTAACTTGATGGTAGTTTAGTCACTGTAATACAACGTGGTAACCGTTCAGTTATGTTTACAAGACACGACAACAGCTGGTCAGACAGAACCTCGCTAAAATCAAACATTTGACTAGAACGTCTCAAATATTATTGAACAGTTCCCACAGTAAATACTTAACGCAGTAAGTCTATTTTGCTTTCAAAATGTTTTTAAATTTGCACATCATACGAATTCACATATTTTCACATCAATGACATCTGACAGTAAGCGAGTCACTTTTCTTATACAAACACCCCTCTACAAATCCGCACCAAGCCCGCGTGGTGAAGTATGGCTTGTATTACCTCATAGTTGAGGCTCACCTCAACAGGCCTCAGCCTGTGCCCAAAATATTTGTTTCTTCGGTTTATGCGAACAGTAGACATTGAAATGAGACACTTTTTACGGATTATTGATTTATCTATGTAATGACAACTAACACCTTAGTCTACATGTGACCACGGACGCTGAAAAGGGTCCGAAACGTCAGGTTAAAACAAAATGAATATAAATCCTGAAATTATCCGTAAAAACTGTGCCAACCAACACACAACAGTAGCACGAAAGGGCTTACATAACAAGAATTCAGTTCGAATTAATAAAGAATTTTAAAACAGCGAATTGAAAAACTCGAAATCCAACACAATTTTTTTTACCCTACAATTATTAAATATCAAGGGTGCTCTCACTAACCCCCTTTGCGAATAAATTGGTGGATGCTTTCAAAGAACCGCGTCTTTGGAACATGGTGCAATCGAATTTCCTAAACTTTTTTTTACACAAAGTCCCACGATCTGGTTAAGGTCGAGAGAAGCCATTGGATGCGGGAAGCGCAGAACCGATCCCGGTGGAAATCCTTGGGGGAGGCAAAGATAATGGAAAAGGCATTATCTTTGGGGGAGGCATATGCTCAGCAATGGGCATCGAAAGGCTGATATTATTATGATGATGATAATGATAGGTTTCTCAATTGAGATTACTGATCCCTTTTTATGCTGTGCTCAAATACGACTACACGGCTCAGATATTATTATGTAAATGAATTCAGAATACAAAGCACATTTTTTCCTTTGTGACCATTTAAAAAGATATACATTTTATTTTAATTATTGTCTTATCACTTGAAGAAACTGTTAATTTATGATTTTAACGAAACTGTGGTAGCACAAGTTACTTGATTGTGCTTACAAACGACGTGTTTATAGTAAAAAAAAAGACGCGGGCAATGTTATTTATTTCTTGGCAAACGATTTATGTAAAAACATACAGGTAGGCGATGACAATTACGACAATTGACTTTCTGTCTATTACGCTTTCACGTCTTAACTACTAAACAGATTTGGATGACATTTGGTACACATACATTGTGATCAACATTATGTATGTGTAATCGATTTCATCCAAATCTGTTCAGTAGTTTTGGTGTGGGAGCGTAACGGACAGTAATTCAATTGTTGTATTGTGGTCGCCGCCCTGTATGTAGAAACAAGTATTTATTTATGCTTATCTATGCCTTTTTACTTAAGTACACTTCCCGGCGGTGGCTTCACCCGCGTGAAATTCGGTTCTCTTATATATTTAGCACTAGCAGCCCGCCCGCAACTCCGTCCGGGAAAACGTGTTCTGAAAGAAGCATTTAATCGGGATAAAAAGTATCATGTCACCTCAGCTCATACTCTGTGTGTATACTAAATTTCATCAAAATCCGTTCAGTACTTTCAGCGCGATTGACGGACAAACATCCAAATATCCGAACAAATAAACTTACTCATTTATAATAGAGGTATAAGTGTGATGCTTCACACTACCTATTAAAAAAAATGCATCAATAACTGTTTAATAGTTTTAAAATCTACATTTGACTCGTTGGGTTTAGTGTTGGGTCAAGAGCAAACCTATCCAAAAAAAACATATACAGGTTGTTACAAAAAAAACTGGTAATGGCTAAAGGGTGTTGTTATGCCTGTTTATCTAAACAACTTTCCCAAAGAAACCTAAGGTGAATTCTCCATAAAAAAAATTTGGACCTCCCATACAAAACTGTTTATCAGCTGAACGATTTACTATGGGAGAGCCAATTTTTTTTTGGAGAATTCGCCTTAGCTTTATTTAGGAAAGTTGTTGAGTTATACGGGCAAAACAATACCCTTTAGCCATTACCCGTTTTTTTGTAACACCCAGTATAGGGACACACGCGGGAGGCGACTTTGCTTCGTGCTATGTAGTGAAGCCTTGGACGTACCTACGGCTTATTGTTGCTACGACTCGCGACTGTCAGAGACGGACGCTGTGATTGGTTGACAAGCTGTCGCTAACAAAACGCGGCGTCATTATTCCTAGCGGATAACTGAAATTGCGTGTCAACTTAGATATTTACGGCATCCACGCGTGAACGCAGATTCGCACATCATTGTACTTACTGGTTCGCTTCTAAGTTCTTATCAGCTGGCCGGCGACTGAGTGCCGTCTAAGAAAATTGTCTATGTACCCCCTAGTTCAAGCATTATTTTAAGTTTGCTCATCTTAAGCGATGACTATTTACATTTGTGTCCAATTATGTTTCGCAGTAAGTAAATTGTAAATTCTTATGAGAAATAAAGATCTTTAACCGTATTTAGAAACACTTCGGTAAGGTATTATCAAAACGTGTTGACTTCTTAATTAATCACTAATTAAGAACAAAGTTAAGAGAATAAACACACGAACCAACTAGTGCTCTTGCAATTAACAAGACGTTTTTTTAATTGATTAATTATTCTGTTTCAATTAGTTTTAAGTCTGGGGAAGTCCTGTTGTGACGTTTATAGCTTTTACATTAAAACATGAAAAATACGTGCCCAATGATCGAACAATTTTTGGTCTATGACATCAGTCGACGTTGATCAGCCTTAATTTCTGATAAAAAATAGCAATTCAAAGGCGTCGATGTACTATTTTATTGAGCGATTGGTAACATCTGCTACCAATCAATGTTCTTTAAAAATGAACTTAAAGAATATTTCCATAATTTGTAAGTTCTATACAGATTGTGTAGGTTAAAATACTTTTACGTTGGTTTGTCATGTATAATGTATAATTATGTATTTATTGTATGTATATGTTTATATTTATATATATTTAGTTATTTATGTAGTAGAACATATGTTGTATGTATTTATGAGTTTATGTAGATGTATTAAAGTTTAGTCATACATATCTTAGTTGTTTCGACAAATTGTGTTTTATATTATCTATCATACTAATATTATAAATGCGAGAGAAACTCTGTCTGTCTGTTAGTTACACAATCACGCCTAAACTACTAAACCAATTTTTATGAAGTTTGGTAAGGACAGGAGATATTTTGATACTTTGAGAAAAGACATAGGCTACTTTTAACCGCGGCAAAATGAAGCATTCCCATGGGAATATTCATGTGGGCTGATCACTTTTACGCCTAAACTAATGTACAGATTTAAATAAAATATAAATATAAATAAATAAAAATATTTCTCAACAATCACACCAATTCTCTAGTCCCAAAGTAAGCTACGAGGCTTGTGTCATGGGTACTAGACAACGGATAAACATACTTAAATACTTTTTTTTTGTAAATAAATACATATTATACATAGAAAACACCCAGACCAGTACAAACACACATGTTCGTGCACACTTATGCTTGTACTGTGAAATGAAGTTTGGTAAGGAGATAGTTTGTGACTTAGGAAAGGACTTACTTTTGACTGCGGGAAAACAACGCATTCCCATGGGGAAAATTACTTTCCGGAGAGTCTGATCGCTTTCACTTCTAAATTTTCAAAGATTGGAATTATATTTGGATAAGATTGGTATTACCGGAAAACAACGCATTCTAAAAAAACTACCTAATGCTGACGAAGTCGCGGGTAAAACCTAGTAATTTATATTTATTAGTACTACTTCGATTTTTTTTTCTATGAGTTCTTGCTTGGTTATTATAACGCGTTCAATACAATAATGCGTTCAGGGTGCTGTTGGGGCTGCCTCGCTTCTGTAGCGCCTCAGGGATGTTTGCTGAAGCGCGCGTGGATTGCTTCTACACAACCATGCGAAAGAGGTGCACATCCCTGGGGCGCAGGGTGCGGGCCGGCCCAAACACTCTCCTGAGAGTATTTGCCGAGCGCTTTGACTGCCAGTACGTGTATCACCTTGGCATGGTGCATGTACTGGCTAATACTAAAATATTATTTTAAATACTATTTAAATTATTCTAATTAATTATTTGTTTTGGTAAATTCTATGTAATTTTAATTTTATTTTTATTAATTGTATGTGGTCCTTAGAAGACTGAATAAATAAATAAATAAATAATTATTATTATTATTATAAGCGATTAACAGTGTGATAAGTCTAGATACAGACCAAGGCATAAAAATCTGTAGGTACATTATAAGTCGAGTTAATATAGCAGGAATGCAGATAAGATAAATAAATATGATTCACATCTCCACCCATATTATGAAGTGTTTGTCACACGTAACGGCATTAAAAATTGATTTCAACACATCGCTGCACTATAGAATACTAAACACACAGACAAAAGGCGACATAATTCGAATTCCTTAGGTGCACATCGACAAGGTCTTCTCAGTATTTCTTAGCAAACAAAGCACTTATTTGTTGTAATCAAATAAAGATTGTGGAGTGAATAACGATTCGTATTGTCTTTGGAGGAAAGATGACAAACCTCTTGTACGCAATGATGTAGGTATACGACCTCTGTGGTGTAGTGGCGTGCGTACCGGGCTCAAGGTACCACCAACATGGAGGTCCCGAGTTCCCAGGCGGAGACACTGTAGAATATTTTTTTTGCTGTGCCGGGAATGGATGTTTGTTGTAACTTCGATGACTTAGATTTAGATGTCTAAATACTTATATATTTTCAATAAAACCATGCATGATTGCCGTAAAAGGATCTTATTAAAACACTGTGCATCGTCTATATGTAACCTAAGTAGCTAGTTTTTTTTACGGTGTAGGTTACCCCTATCTTTTAAACTTTGCGTTTTTTATTAAAAAAAAAATTGGTTGCCTGTAAAGTCGGTATACGGGCGAAAGTTTTACGTGACAACGACTTTGAGTGGTAAAATAATTTTAATGTGAATATTCATTCGTATAACATGAACCGGTGTGTATGCCTATCTCTCTCACTCTCTCTCTCTCTCTCGCTCTGTCTCTCTCGCTCTTAGGCGGGCTAACTGTGCTCGAGTGGAAGGGACGCGTGCCTTTCACTCTTTATGTCTGTCTCACTCGCTCTTAGGCGGGCTAACCATGCCCGAGTCGAAGGGACGCGTGCCTCTCACTCGCTCTCATTGTGAGCGCATAACGTGAGCGGAGCGTAACGCAGTTTCTTGAAGTGTCACCCGGCAAACCAATTTATAAGACGTTGTCACGTCAAAATAAAAATATAATATAATATATTACAGCATCACATCCATTGATCTGACTCTGTGATAAGTAGCTAAAGCACTTGTGTTACAGAAATCAGAAAAAACAGTGGTATTTCAAATAAACTTAAATAAATACATAGATATATACACCCAGACCAGTACAAACAGACATGTTCAAGCACACAAATGTTTGTACAGTGCGGGGATCGAACTCGCGACCTCTCGATGTAATAGTCAACTTCTAAACCATTTACACCAAAGTGGTCGTCAAGGTGTAGGTTACCCCCTGTCTTTTAATCTTTGCGTTTCAACTTACACTAGGTTTTTAGGTACCCGTCAGCCACAAAAATAATCGCCGAAATAAAAGACACCCGCATTACTTAAGGAAATTAAGTTGAGTTTACGTTATACTCGTAAAGACGATAGATATCGAACGTAAAGAAAAAAAAACAAAATGAACGGTTGTAGGTTACTTAGGCTTTTATCGTACCTAAGATTGTAGGTAAGATCAGGAAGGTCTACTTACTGTTGACACAAAATGATGTTTTAATTCGATCATTGTTAACCAAATTGTATTCGAACTAATATCGAAACCTTAGGCGACCGCGTGCCGGGCGAAGTTATATCGGCAGACCTCCTAAAAGGTGTACGGACGATCTGTGGGGTGAGCACGAACATTTTCGTAACGTATTCGTGTCGTCCAAACGTCTGAAACTATCAGTTTCCCCATACAAATTGAGAAGTAAACGATAGGTTAACGCTACGAATACTTTACGATAGTTGTTCGTGCTCACCCCGAGAAGATCGTGTCGAAGATCTTTAGGAGAGGCTTATGCTTAGCAGTGGGCGTTGAACAGCTGATATGATGATGAAAATGATGAAATTGTATTCGAACTTCAAACTATTATCGAAACCTTAAATAAAAAAAAAAACGCCTAACTACCACCAAATGGGGAGCCACGCCGCACGTCCTGCGGACGACAGGGCTAGCGCTTGCCTTCTCAGCTGGCGAGTACGCATCCCCTGTTTGGAGCCGCTCTGCTCATGCCAAGTTAGTGGATGTAGCCCTGAATGACACCTGTTGGGTCATCACTAGTTGTCTTAATACCTACTCCGGTGTCAATGCTATATCCACTGGCTGGTATAGCACCTCGGGAAGTCCGCAGGGCTGTAGCTAGCTCTACTGAAAGTACATACGCAGATCGCGACTCACGGCACCCTATGCACGGCTACGTCTCAGTGCCTCAAAGGCTTAAAAGTCGTCGCAGTTTTATTAAGTGTGTCGCCCCACTTTCTACCGAACCAGCACGGGCCAGACGTGATCTTTGGCGCGAAAAAGCTTCTCTGCCTACTCCCTTTGTCCCACTTGCCGAGAATCTCACGCCTGGGCATGATCTACCATGGCCGATCTGGAAGTCTTTAAACAGGCTTCGGACTCAGGTTGGTCGAAGTAAGGAGAACACGACAAGGTGGGGATTTTCGGCAAGCTCCGATGTGGACTGTGTTTGCGGTGCAGTGCAAACTATGGCACACTTAACATCGAGTCCGGCGTGCCCAACACCTGCACGCCGGCGGATTTAATGAACTGCAGCCGATCCGCAATACATGTGGCTGAATTTTGGGCTGCCACGGTGTAATTCCTCGTGTTCCATCGACACGCTAAGAAGAAGAAGAAGAAATCTCAACCAATTTTGTATTTTTCAAGGGTTTGAGATTATTAGGTAAAGGTAAACCTTTGACCGCAGATTAAGGATTTATGCATTTGACTGATTTAGGGAATCACTGTATAATGGACGGTCATTTGTTGATTTATTTTTTGTTTAAAGAACTGACATTTTGTTTTGCATAATAGGCTTGGAATTAAATTGTAATTGAATTAAAATTATTCTAAATGTACTTACTTCAATCATTAACTTTATTAACTTTTGAGTCAAGTAGTTACGCATGACGATATCATAACATTTGTATATCGATAGATTGATTAAACATGTGCACGATACCTTAATATAAGAACCAATAATGTACCATGTTTATACAAATAAATATCTTATCTAATCTTATCTAAAGTAACTTCTTTTTATTCAGAAAAAAGAAGTTGCCTAAAACAAACTCTCTTTTTAACAAATTAGTGAATCCCGGCAGACGCTGTTCTGCCCGCTGTTTTCGCATTATATTCATATTGAGTACTAGTAGAGTATATTGAGTACTAGAGTAATATTGAGTCTACCTGTGACCACGGACGCTGAAAAGGGTCCGAAACGTCAGGTTAAAACAAAATGTAAATAAATCGCGAAATAATCCGTAAAAAGTGTATCATTTCAATGTCGCGTAAACCGAAGAAACAAATGTATATTCATATTTTTATACATATCAACCTTCCTCTTAAATCACTCTATCTACTCAAAAAAACTGCATCAAAATCCGTTAAGTACTTTTAAACATACAGACATAGAGACAGACGCGGGAAGCTACTTTGCTTTATAGTTTACACTGTATAGTGTTAATGGTGGTCACCTCTACGAGTATTTCATATTATTGATTCGTTATCTTTCGATACTACGCGGAAGAAACAAGAAATATGCGCATGGCAGCATTCCATACATTTGCACGCACTTTCTAACGCGTTTTTAATTATCTAGGAAAATCTTTGGTTTAATTACTATGCAAAAAATATGCACATATTTATCTGAGCTGAAAAATGACTGGCAATCAAAATAAGAAATCATGCTCCTAGATATTCCTTAACTAAGGTTGACGCCATACAAGTGTCTCATGTGTGTCCCGGAAGATACAACAGTCTCCATGCCGATTTTGGATCACTGCAGCCGATCACAACAGAGATTAGCCAACTACGCAGGAAATATTACAGTGCTCAAGTGTTAGCGCAATACACAGGTGCACTCACTGTTCTTATAATCTCAAAGTTCGGTACGACGACAAACCGATCATGACCGGAGTGAGATCAGGCGCAGGACCAACGACTTCACGTGCTTTCCGAGGTACGGGGGTGTAACGCCGCCAACTTCCCGACTCCGAGATGTTTTTTTAGAAATTCATGACAGAAAACCTCAGAAACAATTTTGGCTCAACCTGGGATTCGAACCCAGGACCTCTCGGATGTAAGGCAGGAAGTTTGCCACTACACCAACGAGGCAGTCAAACATACAGACATAAGAACATACGCGGGGAACAACTTAGCTTTTATACTATGTAATGATGAATCGACTGACTGTGTCACGCTCCGGCGCCTCGGAACTATTACCTCACACTTACACGTGTCTATATTCTGAAAGCCGATCCAATAGGCACGATGACACCTATCTTAAATATTTTCAAGAACATGGCGTTTAAAAAACATAGCCCCTATGAAGTTAATACAACCAATATGTATGTGATTTTTCAATGTGTTTTTCTATTTGGTGAAATATGTGATACTGAATAAAAATGTTTTCTTCTTCTTCTTCAATATATTTCCAAAAAGCTGAAGAAACCAATTTTCAAACACACAAAACTCAATAAATATTCGGTCAGTTGACTCCGATTTTTGATATATGACCGTGACGTCACGTTCATTTATTCCCATACAAAATCTATGGAGGCAGACCGTTTTGACAGATAATAAAAAGTATGTCAACGATTGGTGGTGTCATCTAGCCTATTTTGACTATCCTCAGTTTGTGCTGAGAATCCTTTTCCTGCTATTCCCATTGCATTATCTAATCATAACAATTGTAATTTGACTACGTAACACTAGAGGCTATACGTATGGTGACCTAACAGTTGGTATAAGCTGACCTTTTAGTGATGTAAGCGATATAATGTAATGCAAGGATAATGCTGATGTTTGGAACGGTATTATCACTTAAGGATGTAAAAGTAATAAAGAATAAATAGCTTTATCACGGATATGAGACTTTTAAAGTCCAAACTCATAGAATCTTGTAAGAGAAAAGTGTCTTTGCTGACAAGTATTTTCTTTAAAACCATTCTTCTATTAAGTGTGTCGAATGTCCGTGCATACAAGTACATGTCAATGTAAATTAAATGTTTAAAATTATGTTTGATCTTAAAATTTTCATGAGTTGTATATCAATATATCTGCTAAATACAGATTTCGAGCCATTTTTTTTGTTACTCTGGGCCACCATCATCATCATTATCAGCCAAAGAACGTCCACTGCTGAACATAGGCCTTCCCCACAATTTTCCACATCGACCGATCACAAGCGGTCCGCAACCAGTGTGATCCTGCGATCTTTACAAGGTTGTCTGTCCATCTTCTCTCTGTCTCTGGACCACCAATCACCACCAATTCTTGTCACAGTGCTCAGCTCACTCACACTAGACTAGATAGGAACTAGATCAAACAGCCACTATAAAGAGACGGGAACGCAGCGTTAAGCTACTTCAGCGTGTATGCACGTTGTCTAAAACACGTCAAAACCAAGTTAAAGCTTTGAGACTTGTAAACTTATAAATAATATCATAACTTTAAAATTCTTATCAATGGTAACTCTGCCACTGGTCACGAATGATAACCGATATTCCCAATAAGGTTTTCAGAAAAAAAAATGAGCTCCAAGATATCCTACTTAATGTAAATAATTTAACACGGGTCAGTTTATGAGAGATTACTTAAATAACGCTGATACCTAGTCTGCACTAGACACCGCAAAATGACACTGATTTTTGTCGTGTCTATACCAGAAAATTAACACAAAGATTTTATATTTGTGTAGATATTTTGTGTTAATACAAGGCTCTGAAATAAATTTTGGGGCATAAAATATTCCTACACATGTAATAAACAAAATAAATTCTTACTGAATGATAGACGTAAGTTAGAATAGTATTTTTTTTTGTAAAAATAAACATTTTGAATTATTGGACTGAATTGAATATACAGAGAGCTACGTGTAATTGGGATGATGACAACTATCTTAAATACTCGTATTGTCAAGAACATGGTGTTTAAAAAACATAGCCCGAAGTTAATATAACTAATATATTTCAAAAAAGCTGTAGAAACCAATTTTGAAACACGCAAAACGCAATAAATATTCGGCCAATTGACTCCGATTTCTGACACATGACCGTGACGTCACAATCATTTATTACCATACGAAATCTATGGAGACAGACCGTTTTGACAGATAATAAAAAGTATGTCAATGATTGGTGGTGTCGTCTAGCCAATTCTCCTAGAATTAAAACCGTGTAAAAAAAAGTTTATAAACACATTTATTAGGATCCGAGTACGACGGGCCTGGCATTACCTGTGGTAAAAGTCCCAAATTTTTTTGATAATGTGTGAGTAGGTTTATTCTTTTTACAAGTGGATAATCCTTTTCGTTATTTCTTTCGTAATTGTTTTCACTTCAAAGATACACCGGCTAGCGAGTCCCGTACATTTTTTCGAAAAGTCATTTGACTGTTTAAAAACTGATTACCTAAAAAACTATCCGAAAGCACGCTACCAGCAACGTGCATTATGTTTTAATTCGACACGCAACAAATGGGCGTTTATTTTGTTTATTCTAAACTGAATTATTTCTCCGAAAAGTGCATCTGGCGTGATGGTGATGAGTGTTCGTTATCGGAACAAATTGCGCCTATTTGTTTTTTGCCCATGAGTCACTGTATCGTTGTATTTATCCAAATTTATTTAAATGAAGGGAAAAACAATTTACTTTTTTAATAATGCGTTTTGTGAATGATAAAATTGCTTCCTTTTATTAGAATCTGACATTACAAGATCCTTTTTGAAGTACTCTAAAAAGTTTATCTGGGCATCACTGCAGTCGTGTTTTAAAATAATAGGTACTGTAGGTACTGGTAACATTAGTGTATACTGGTCAAGGTTCAAAGTTACTCTCTTGGCTAAAGTTATTCTCATACACCGGTATCTAACAAGAGTTTTTTTTTCAATAAACAACAACATCACATACGTTGATCTGACTTTGTGGTAAGTAGCTTAAGCACTTGTGTTACACATATCAGAATTAACAGCTCTATTATCGAATAAACATAAATAAATACATATAACACCCAGACCAGTACAAACAGACATGTTCAGGCACACAAATGTTTGTACAGTGCGAGGATCGAACCCGCGACCTCTTGGTTATTAGTCAACTTCTTGACCATTACACCAAAGTGGTTGTCATCGTCGATGCGTCGATGTTTGCAGTCAGTGTTTGCCTAACCAGAGGCAGTAAAGATTGATTTATAGTAAACACCTACAGAATTGTTAGAAATTTTATAGTGAACTCGTGTGTCTTATTGCCTACACTGAAACTAGGTGACTAACACCTACACAAACAACATGCTGGGTTTCAGCGTAAAAGTACGAGTATTTTTTTTTAATTCTTTTTAGAAGGTTCATTTAATCAGATCATTTGACTGTTAAAAAACTGATTACCTAAAAAAACATCCTAAAGCACGCTACCATCAACGTGCATTTGTTTTGTCAATCAAAAAAACATATACGAAAATCGTTAGTAATACGGTTTGCCAACACATCTATTTTCACTTAAATTTTGCGTAAGGCTAAGAAATAGAATACGATTTTACCTGTAATTTGAAAAAAACTAATAATTAATATACAGGGTAGGATGAAAAATTTTAATCAACACGACATCGTCGGGGCCAATTGTATTTAATAAAAGAAAAAAACGAGTGTTGATAACAAAGTCGTTCACATCTTTTTCTTGGCACACCGTAGACCAATATAAATCTTCCACTCGCTTTCACAGCTTAGCATAATAGCGAAGACATTGAGCCTCGAAAATGAGTAGTATGATGGATCCATTACAGAAGAATTATGTAAATGAAAACATTGGCTCCGATCCAAAGGTCGCGGGTTCAATTTCGTCTATTGTCTTAAGAAGTGGCTTATTCCGATGGGATAATTTATTATTTCCGCGTGCTTCCACTGTTTTTTTAATGCGGCCTTTGGTGGTGGTCTAACCGATGATAACCTAAGGCTCAGGGCATATACTCTTCTCGCTTCTGAGTCGTAAAGCCAGAACTGAAGAAACAGCCGGATACAAACGTCAAGTCATAAAATAAAATAAATAAAATTCTCTAGTCCCAAAGTAAGCTACAAGACTTGTGTTATGGGTACTAGACAACGGATAAACATACTTAAATACTTTTTTTGTAAATAAATACATATTATACATAGAAAACACCTAGACCAGTACAGACACACATGTTCATGCACACTTATGCTTGAACTGTGCGGTGATCGAACCCGCGACCCTTGGTTTTAAAAGTTCGACATGTGGACCACTGCACCAAGCGGTCGTCATAAATATCATAATCAAAGGATAATGTAAAAAAAACTGACCCAGACACGAAGTCTAATGTAGCATTACTTATAATTTATGTAGGTATTTGATGTTCATATTAAGTGCTTTAATTAATTATATGACGGCATGTTTAGATTCACTTGGGGAAAAAAATATATTCAAAGTATAAGTTGCTAAATTGCTAGGTCTTTCAGTCCATGACGCAGGAAACGCAGCGCACTCCTTCAAACTCCAGCGTAACGGCGGTGGACGTGAGAGTCAGTGTGAAGACTCAAATGGAATATCTGAGCTTCACACTCGACTTGAGGTGGCAATTCAGTGCGCAGTGTCTGTGACACATTGTGAGTTGTATTGTAATTTCTGCAACTAACAGTTGTATGTACAGTGGAGCGTCGATTATCCGAACGTCGCTCAACCGAACGACCGCTTATCCGAACATAGTACGCGCGGGTCAATGCCCCCACCTCTCACCACCGCCCGCCCGCGCGTCAGTTTTCGCACACTTGTCGCGACTTGTTCACTTCGTTATTGTACGTCCTAGTAACTACTAGTCGATAAATAATGAAGATGAAAACATAGTTAGTGCTTCTGAAGCGTTTACTTGCTTAGATATTGCCTTGCGCTGGTTTGAAACACAGGCCGAGAGCGACCAGTATCAAATATCTGTTCTCAAAAAAGTACGTGATCTAGCCTCTCGTAAGCGGGTAGGCTTGCTTCGGCAGACGAAGATTCAAGATTTTTTTAAGCGTTAATTTTAATTAGTAAACACTAGGTTGACTACAAGATTGTCTGCACTTTTTTTTGTTTATTTCCTATTTGTCATTAAAGATATTCATAAATGTAAATAATATGGTTTTCATTTACCTGTACGTAATATTGTATGACTGAATCAATATATATGTACATTAGTTCGATTATCCGAAAATACCGGTTTTCCGAACACCCACGTCCCCCAATTAGTTCGGATAATCGACGCTCTACTGTATTTGGGTTCCTGCGGTGGGGGGGTCGTTTAGTGTAAATTTAAAGCAAAATAATTATCTTTTTCAGCTTCAGTCATGGATTTCCGCTAAGCGACGCCTGATTCCATCAACTGGAACACTAGTTGTTACAGCGCTCGATAACAGGAAGCAGAGGCATAAATACGTAGTTTTTCAGCCATGACGTGTTAGTGACATCGAAACTTAGTTTATCATTATGTGACATAGTGTTATAACGCAGGCTAAGGGGTCTCTAGGCTACCTAGAAAGTTTTTCCTGTTCCATCGTCACGTGTATTGTGAAAGATCCCATGACGACATAAGATTGAGGTTTTTTACAAGACTGAAAACATCAAGAGATCTCCAATAAATTGTAAAGTACACATTATTATAAGATGAAAAATTGGTTGCATTTACGTATGATTGATTGGGATCATCGGCAAATGACAAAGATCAATATATTATTATTTATTTTTTTACATTGATTTGACTCCATGGTTAGTAAGTAGCTTGTGTTATGAACAGTAAATAAATACATTAAATACCGACGACTAGACGACCACTTTGGCCAAAAGTTGACCATATACACGTCAATGTATGTGATGTTGTTGTATATTTATTTATTTGCACATTATTATTTTAAAAAATACCCAGACCATCAGATGGACAGACTAGTACAAACAGACGTGTTCATGCACACAAATGAACAGTGCAGGTCAACTCATGAACTCTAATTATGTCAACTTCTTAACCATTACACCAAAGTTGTCGCCGATAGAATGCATAAATTGTTTAGTTCTGGGCCTTCAGTTCCGGCCTACTGTCACCGATAAAAAAAAAACACTAAAATCTAAAATGAAATTTTACAAGTACCTACTGTTGCATGTTTGACTACTTTGTTTTTTTTGTTTCATTAGGAACAGGCTAAGGTCTTAGACCATGCTGCCTAGTCATTGGTTCGGTGTATTTCTTAGGTCTTTGACAACTATGTTTTGATGTCATGGTTCCGTTTTACGAGTATGCAATACAAGTAGTGCTTTCGGCAAAGATTCGGCAAAATGCATTTTTGTATTTCGCAATAGAAGATGTACTTTTATAGAATTATTTGCTTTCAGCTAATTAGTTACATTACGATGAATCTGTTTTAAATGTTCATTCATATCAACCTGTTACAGTCCACTGCTGGACATAGGCCTCCCCCAAGGAGCGCCACAGAGCACGATCTCCCGCCCTTTGCATCCAATCACTACCAGCTGCCTTCTTCAGATCATCTGGCCATCTAGCCGGATCATCATTTTAAATGTTAACAAATGGAAAAAAATCATAATTAATAAAGTTATCCGAAAGAAAAAGTACAAGCAGGCATACACTTTGCCCTTTGAGTCGTGTGTATGTAAAAAAAACTCTGCTATTTCAAGTCATTATGAAGTGTGTCATCATTTATACTTGATAAATTACATCTCGGTCAGTGGTCAGTTAAGGTGAAATATATTATAATCCCAACAATTACTTTAAAAAATCCAAAAAAGGCCACAGATCCAATGCGTCACCATTCACCAATCAATCCGGAACAGAGCTTTTTAGTGAACAATAATTAAAATATTTTAATTGTACCATAATGAATGACCTTTATTTCGTTCCAATAAAGATCGGCCTGAGACGTACAACCGACCTTTGGCATGACCAAAATCTCTTAAATCAATTTCAGAATTCATAAAAACAATTTATGAATTTCACATGCCATGCTAGTTTAAACTTTATCTTTTTGGAATAAAGGTTTAAATACCAAATGACCAGAAGACGTGACGTGTGCAAGCGACGCGGGCGCATGCGTGACGTAATTCATCGTATTTTTTTCCGCAAATTATTTTAAGAGTCTTTTGTGTGCCGAAGTTGTAGTGAATCGGTCGCATTTAAAAATATGTGTAGATCATCAACATTTCCATCATCGGGAAATATTGTTTACGAGAGACTTATTTTCATTGGACAGACCTGCGCAAGAGTTTAAGGCAAAGTGATTAGGAAATATCAATATAATAAAAAAAAAACAGTAAATAGACCAACAGGAGCCTATTATACGCGTCCCAAAATATTCAAGCTCAAATTCACCCGAAGCAGTTAATTTAACCGTGTATGTTTAATTGTAACAATTAGTTTAACTTACTTTGGGCTAGTGCTGAGAAGAAGCAGCGCAACAAACTTGGTCACAATTGTCATTGCCTCGTTTTAAATTTGGTTTACAAAACGACCACAGGATTTTTCGTAATATTGTAATGCATTTTGGGGAATGATACTTTTGTTCCCCGGTAAAATTGAAAAAATATCTAAATATTCTTTTTAAAGAATCTTTTATTCAAAGTCGGAGACAACTTCCAAATTCAATCTTTAAAAAAAAACATTTGTATGTTTTGTTTTAAATTTGAAATAATATTTATCTGGCATCATATTCTCAACGAGATAATTCTAAATTTATGAATTTTGTGACACTGTTTTGACTGTTTTATTTTGATACTTCTGCTGGAACAATTTTGCTTGGTCGTTGAAAAATTATGTTTCTTCTGTAGAGGGGGAAAAGAGCATAGCCTTAATAACAAAGATCACGAAGCTGACGACGATTGCGACTAAAAACCCTGAAAACTAAAATTTAAACATTAATGGCTGGACGGATCTCGCCCAGTCATGGCAAAGAACCACCGTAATCAAATTACTATTAATAAAAAAAATCGCTTTAAGATCGGACCCCCCGTTCGTATGGGAGCTACGATTCCACGGACACATTACAAAAACACAAACACTCATACACACAAGCAGAAACATCTAGGGGTCAATCTTATAGCACCACTCCGCTCCACTTGCCAATGTGACATTTCTGGCAGAAAGAAAGTACCTGCCTGCATTATTTAAAATGATAATCAATCACCTAGCCGATTTAGACCACGGCTGCCAATCGCAGCAGAGATCAGCCAACTACGCAGGAGATATTATAGTGCCCAAGTGTGAGCGCAATACTCACTGTTCCTTCATTCTCAAATATGGTGAAAGAAAGAAAGAAATAAATAAAAAATGTGTATTTGGCTTGTAAACTACACTTAAAACTTGACACAGGACTAGGACTAAGTATATTATGAAACTAAAATAAAAAAAAGCGTAGGTATATGAAAATAAGTAGTCCGCATCGAATCTAACAATTGAGTCCACGTGAGATTGTTGACCTGACCAACACTTAAAAAACTCATTATAAATGCAGTTATTTTACATTAAAAAAACTTATCTTTTAGTTGAGGGGATTCTAATTTCCTTTGTTTTTTTTTATCGCTTCCTTGTTTTGACGTGACAACGTCTTATAAATTGGTTTGCCGGGTGACACCTCAAGAAACTGCGTTACGCTGCTCCGCTCATGTTTCGCGCGAGAGAGACAGAGCGAGAGAGAGAGAGAGAGAGATAGGCATACACACCGGTTCATGTTATAAGAATGAATATTCACATTAAAATTATTTTACCACTCAGAGTCGTTGTCACGTAAAACTTTCGCGCGTATACCGACTTTACAGGCAACCAATTTTTTATTTTGTTTAAATGCTTTGTTGTAAGATATAAGGGCCTCACAGACATAATGATTCGATATCATGATTCAAATTTAATGAGTTTGTCAAACATTAGTCTCACAGCTTTTACACTATCTGTTATTTAAGGAAAACCTAGAATTGGTCTACTTATAAACATGTAATTAACAAAATATCGTAAGATATTGTTGCTATTGGTTTCCCAAAATTAAAATAAAAAAAATGTTTTATAGAATATCGGTTTGTGAGCGAATGGCAGTATTTCTAACTCTATCAGTCCTTTTGATGCCCAGGATGCTCCGCTTCATTGCTCTTTGGCAGACCTTGAGTTTGGACTTCTGACTTTCCGTCAGTGACCAAGTTTGCGCCCCATAGGTTAAGATGGGCAGGATGCAAGTGTCGATGAGTTTTCGCTTCAGTGATATTGGAAGGTTACCCTTCAAATACGCCTTCATAGACCAGAAGCTCTTCCAGGCATTATCGATGCGGCGCTCGATCTCTTTTCCCTGCCTGTTTTCGAAGGATACTATCTGGCCCAAGTATATATACTCATCTACATACTCCATTACCTGCCCATCGACCATAATGCTATTCTTGGCGGTGTTGGTCATCACTTTCGTTTTAGACATATTCATCATAAGTCCAACCTCAAGGCTCGCCTTGCTCAGCTCTTCGAGCATTGTTTCCAGTTTTCCGGATGTGCTAGCAAACAGGACAATGTCGTCCGCAAAACGAAGGTTGGTAAGCTTTTTACCGCCAACATCGATTCCCTGAGACGTCCAGGTATCTGCTAGGGTTCTGAATACCTCCTCCAGGGTACTGGTAAAAAGCTTTGGAGAGATTGGATCACCCTGCTTTACGCCTTTGAGTATTTTGAAGGGCGGACCGGGAGCGTGCAGTTTGATATCCGCGGTACTTGCCTGATATATGAGCTGGAGAAGTTCAATGTAAGTACCTGGTATTTCTTGGTTTTGCAGTGCTCTGAATATGGCGCAATGCTTACGGCTGTCAAAAGCCTTCGAGTAGTCCACGAAAGCAATATAAAGAGGCTTGTTAAACTCTTTGAACTTCTCAATCACCTGGTTGACAGTGTGCAAATGGTCTGTGGTGGAAAAATGTGATCTAAACCCAGCTTGTTCTGGGGGCTGATGTCTGTCCAGCGTGTGAGCGATCCTGTTTTGGATTATTTTTACAAAGATTTTATAAATATGTGATATTAGGCTGATTGGTCGATAATTACCTATATCAGACTTTTCGCCCTTCTTAAAAAGCAGAATAATATTTGAATGACAGATTTTTTGTAAACCAACGTATCGGATGTAGGCGAGAAGACTGCCAAGTTGAAGTGGGAGTGGGCCGGCCACGTGAGTAGGATGCATCCCGACAGGTGGGCCCGAATCGTTACACAGTGGGTGCCTTCGGACGGCTTTCGCCGAAGGGGAAGGCCTAGAAAAGGATGGTGTGACGATTTGGTAAAATATTTACCGGATTGGCAAACTCTGGCCCTAGACAGGGATCAGTGGACAGGTTTGGGGGAGGCCTTTGCCCAGCAGTGGCATGATGTAGGCTAACAAAAAAAAATAAAAAATTGAATATCGAATATAATATGAAATTGGCAAAAGAGACATTATCTTCTTTCATTAGGTACCTTCGTAACCCCGACGTAAACAAGGGGTGTTATAGGTTTGACACCTATTCTGTCTGTGTGTATGGGTTTTCGTGTGTCTCTATGCGGTATCGTAGCACACGGATGGACAGATTTCGGTGCAGTTTTTTTATTCGAAATATTTAACCAAAGTGGTTCTTAGCTATGGCTGGTCATAATCCACCCAGCCATTGAAACTATGGCACACTTAACATCGTGGCCGGCGTGCCCCAACAACTGCACGCCAGCGGATTGAATGAACTGCAGTAGACCCGCAATACAAGTGGCTGAATTCTGCCACGGTGTAATTCCTCGTGTACCATCGACACGGTAAGAAGAAGTTGAAGTGGTCGACAGGTTCATTCGGTTTTTTGACTAGTAAGTAATTCAATTCAACACGTAGTGTCCGTCCACACTGAGTGCGCGGTGACTGGAGGAGCCTAGGGGCGCGTCACATCGTAAGGTGTTAGGATCCCGCCTTTGTGACTACAGTGTGGACGCGAATGCGCGTTTCATATGTTTGTTATTTTCACATTAGCCTCGCCACTGCGGTAGATTCGCAATGTGAACCAACACTAAGGCGTTGTTATACGTGAGCAACGTAACGCGACAAGTGGTGCGAAACGACGCTGGGTGTCAATGTCACTTTAATCCTTCTCAGTAATTTCCTAAATGTTAATTACAATTGTATTACTAACGGATCTCTTAATAACACTAGCATAAAGCTGTAAAATTGGTAAACGGGTGGAGATTTTTTTTTGGCTATTTGCGTCAATCACACGTAATACCCATAATATATTTTTTGAGACTAAACGTGCGTCAATGAAAAATAAATCATCAGCAACTTTCAATTGAATAGGCAGTGTTGTTTCTTGTTCATTGTTTTATGTTTTTGTAACAAAATAAACTATTTTTGGACCTGACGACCTGGTTGGCTGGTAGTTGAAAGGTGGTTTTGAGTCGGGTCTAAAAAACTAAAAAAATCTTAGATAATATAAGTCTTTATTTAAATTGACTGCCTCGTTGGTGTAGTGGCAAACTTTTTGCCTTACATCCGAGAGGTCCTGGGTTCGAATCCCAAGTAGAGCCAAAATTGTTTCGGATATTTTCCGTCAAGGATTTCTCAAAAACAGCTCGGAGTCGGGAAGTTGGCAGTGTTACACCCCCGGGCCTCGGACAACACGTTAAGCCGTTGGTCCTGCGCCTGACCTCTCTCCGGTCATGTCGGATTGCCGTCGCACCAAACTTTAAGAGTGATTTAACAGTGAGTGCACCTGTGTATTGCGCTCACACTTGTGCACTATAATATCTCCTGCGTAGTTGCCTGATCTTTGTTACGAGTAAGATTGGCCGCCGAGGTCGAAATCGACCTGGATTATTTAAATAAGATTATACAGATCGAAGAGGCATTGCGCTTGTAAGTTCAAGGCGAGATTGGGTTTCATATATCTACTTTTATGCCAGTTAAGTAAATTAAATGATGTCATCGTGAACACTGAAATATTATCTGCCTACATAATAATATTGATAACCAAATGAAGCTACATACTTTTATTCATTAATGAAATTTACACTAGCCTATTATTTTGGCAATGTTTTATGCCCCTGTATTTTACATATTAGGCTCAGGGCACACTTGCAGCATACTGTGGCTACGACTCGCGACTGTCAGCGGTTTGGCCGCGGTGGTTGGTCGACAGTACCCATGGTCGTGTGTGCTGACGATCCTACCAACCTCCAGTGACAGTGTTATTGATTTGACATAAAGTTACAAACGTGTTCCTTTCATTGCTCGGTTTAAATTTTACATAAAAATATACTACGTACCAAAATTTAAAGTAATTAACACATTCTTTACAAACGCTCAATTCGCTTTACACAAATCTTTGTCATCATTAATACATTGAAACCTGATTGTCCTTCTTAAAATATAACTAATTTGTTCAAATAATTATCACAAGAACAGCTCTATGTGAACAGCCAGCTCATAAAAAAACAGATTTACCTGAAAACATGTTATGGCAGACTATATTTTTAATTTCTTTACAATGTTAAATGAAATATAAAAATGGACACTTAAATAATTTTTCTTTAAGTGTGTTTCAATTTCACATTGAGACAAAGTTACTCGTATGATGCTTATAAGAAGGTAGACAAACCCGTCAGCTGTTTAATTGTCCTTTGAACCACGTGCAACCTCACGTGAACTTGGTTCTTCCTATGCAACAATATGTTTATTTATAAACATTTTATTGGACATACATGGAAACATATGAGTGTTAATGTGATTGATTAATGTAATAAATTGATTTGTTTGCGATAAAACTGATAGCTTCCGCGATGGTTCAATGGAAAAGTGTGGTTTTACATTAATCATTGTATGTATGCTTCCTTTTTTACGCGACTTCTGAGACTACGGTTAATTAAACCATAGGGTCAAAATTAAAATAATTTGTTTTGTCGGTTGTTTCTTTTGTTTTGTACTTTTAAAGGAGTATTAACGCTAAACCGAAAAAACACAAAAAAATATATATATATACAAAAGAGTACCAATGTTATTAAGTTATTCATGCATGATAAAAACTTACAAAATTAGGTGTGCTTCCGTTTTTAAATTAGTTTCAAGTAAGCTTGTACTCATTTATCTTAAATGTGTAATTTTATCCCATTAAAAATATTTCCATAAAAATTGTTGAACGCTTAGCGACTCAGCCAGTAAGAAAACTAATCTCGTTGTCGGTGATTCAAGTTCCTAAATGTACCACGCCCTAACTCTCCTATTAGCCTTTATCTTACGAACTCTAAACTTCAGACAAAATAGATCATTACAGCGTTAAAAGAAAGCCTTCATGCTTAGCCTTCATGATTTTGACAGGTTTTTTTTAAATTGGGGTGAACTAAAGCTCAACTTTTGTATGCATTTTATAACCAAATAACACATTGCTCTATTGAAACAAACCGGGATGATTTCAAATAAAAAAATAAAAAGTTCCATAGAAATAACTTCTAAAACAGTTTTAGCTGCTTTGAAACTCTTTTTAATTTTTTTTATTTTCCTGTCGATGTTTTGTACATCGAAATGTGCATCAGTCAAAATCGGGATGTAGGAAAAAAATCTTTAGGATGCTTCCTTAACAATTAGTTTTTGTCTGTCTTAAATGATGTGGCTTTGTTTGCCCACGTCTAGCCAGTGCATTCTCTTGCACGTCAAGCTACATCCGAAACTACGGACATTAAGTGCTCAGGTTTTTTAATATACCTACATAATAAACTTAAGGATATTAGAGGCTATAACCATTTTCCACGTGACAAAATCATTTCACTGTCACACAAGAGACAAAAAACGGTCCATTCTCATTGGTCACCGTGAGAACCACTTCAGAAATGTCGTCAAGCGCAAATGTCCGACAATTAGCGCACTGCCGCGTGCGCGCGCGCATTGTGAGTCTTACGAAACCGCAGGCGCCGGCGAATCACGTGCTGTGTGAGGTGCAAGGCATGAGACACCAGGCTTAGTGTTCCACAGATTTCACACACACGCACAAATAGCGAGACGAACCGATGGCCGTTGGGGTGGAAAGGTTTTCGAATGGCCACTGCACCGCGTGCCAGACGACGCTCTGTGTGTTGGCCCCTTACCAGGTGGACCGAAGATCTAGTGAAGGTGGTACGAAGCCACTGGATGCGGGAATCGCAGGACCGATCGCAGTAGAGATACTTGGGGGAGGCCTATGCTTAGTAGTGAGCGACGAACTGCAGATATGATAATATAAAAATAAATAAAAAAATTGGATTTTTTATTATTTACTATATTATTACTTAGTCAGATTTGTGATTTCAGTAGCTTTACGTACCTTCTTTCAGAAATCGGAACACAATCGAAAGACGTTTAGCTGATCGCCAACGAGGGAGTTTAAATGCCGACTGCATTCTGACTGAATGCGGCTACGTATTGGCATTTAAAAAAAATCCTTAAGCCCATGTTTTGAACGTAAAATATTTAGCCTCACCCCCACTTCCCCGTACTTGCGGGGTAGGGGAAGTGGGGTGTGAGGCTAAATATTTTACGTTGTTGCCCCCCACCGCGCACTACCCCGCTGAAAAATTTCTATCATAGTTTTGTATCATAAATGACAATCCAAAATAGCCATTGAGATTAAATATATGCAAGAAATTTCACTCGAACCAGTGATGGAAAAAGCACAAGATAGCAATTCTATAACATTTTCGCTAGATGGCATAACTAATGTAGGCTTATGAGTAATGAAAACGAATAAAAAAAATGAAGTGTTTTTTAAACTACACTTTTTAACTGACTTCAAACGAGGAGCATGTTCTTATCATTTGTGTTTAGGGTATTTTATTGAAGTTAGAATTGGATAATATGGCATCTAGAGAGATGCGCTATTGATATTATATATTAAGTTAATTTATTTTTGCGTTATTAAACACTTCCTTTCTTATATAATTTTCACTGCACCCATTGCCTTCTTTCTGCATGACCTTGAGGTTGACTGGCAGAAAATGCTTTTAGCATTAAGTCCACCCTTTGTACATTTCTTGTGCAATAAAGTTTTAAATAAATAAATAAAATAAATAAATAAATGCGCTATGAGATAGTTGGCCTTATCAAATTATTATGAAATGGCAAGGAGATGAGGAAGTAAAATAGCACAGAGAAGGAATACGAATTAAAATTTAAAAATTTTGTTGCAAATAATGTTTTATTTCTAATAATAATAATATTAATAATAATATTGTGCTTAGGATTGCACACAATTTTAGGTTTTAATTAAATGAACCAACTTATTTTATTTAACCAAGGATGAAAAAAGGTTATATCACCAACTGAAAAACCTCATATCTATAATTTTCAAGAGGTACTTTCGGAAGCAAAATGTGTCGAAGCAAAATTCTTAAATCGTGTTTTGCAACTTTACCACTGGATCTTCTTTAATGGTTTTTTATACCTTTAATAAAAAAAAACATTAAAAAAGAATTTCAGATCCATTAGCTCATCCAGTTCCCCATAAACCTTAAACCCGCATAGGCTATTGAAACGTTGTAGCCCCTTAAAAATGGTAATCAACGCGATACGCAGTTAGTTATGTACATACCTTAATTTACACCAACCTAACAGCGCAAAGCGCTAATCCTCCTAAACTAATTTAAATTTTAGTAGTTTTAAATATGCAAAGCGAACGCTTAAAAGTGATTAAGAAAACTCCTTAGGAAAACTCATGTCAAGAACTCGTAACGCAGCGTACCTACCTCTACGAGACTGACCTAGCGTTTATGATGAAGTACTATTACAGTACAGTTATCAAGTACCTCAATAGTTAATTGATAAATGTTTATCATCGTTCCTTCCTTACACCACACCCGAAATGACCTAACACATTGGAGTTAATTACTTATTAATTCATCTAACCGACGCCTCTCGGTTCGCTTTGTTTCCTTCGCTTTGTCATTTGACATTATTTTCTTAATTAACCGCCAAAGCACATATGCGACTTGGTATATACGTGGACACAACAAGCACTATAGATATATATACATACTATCCCTCCACCCTTAATACTTGACGCAGGTTCCTATTAACTAAAAGAATTTCTTATAATCAACACGGGGAATATTTCGTAATTTCATCCCTCTCGCAAGTGTAGGAGTCGTCACAGTTTCAGACGGGGAACAACTCACGGAGGCTTCTATTGGATCCGGTTAGGCTCCGACTCGCGGGTATGGATTTGTGGATCTGAATCACAATTGCATCGTTTCTCTCTCGTAGCACGCACTATAGATACACCTACTTACATACTACGACTTCTGTCGCTTGTTGTTCTGTCGCCGCGTTTATATCGCTGACAGTCATGTGTCGCGTCGACAGTATGCAACATGTGTGTCCTGGGACTGAGGTAATAAATGACACCTCTGTCTTGTAAAATTTCGTCATCAATTGTTAATAAGTAGGCTTACGAATGACTGATGATTTAAAATTATAATTATCTTTCAACGTGTTTATGAATGAACACAAGATAACATTTGATAGTGCCACACACTTTTTATATGTAGAAATGAAACATTCAATGCTGTGAACTCGTTAAGAATGTATGTTATTTGCAGTACAAGAATGAAGTTAAGATACGATTAATTCTTATCAAACAACAACAATACTATTTGATGCCAAAACTGAAAGATCAAATATTATGAACTACTTTTATGAACAAAGGTCAGCCACTGTGGTTTACTTGTCATTAGTATTGCCATAAAATATCTACTCCAAGTATAAAACGATATTGGGTAGGTATTGACACCACAAATCGTTGACGTAATTTTTGCGAAATGTCAAAACGAAAGTCTACCGTAGACTTTGTATGGCGATACTAGCTTTTGACGTCATCATTCACACTCGGCAATCGGATCAATTTGATCAAAAATGGCAAATAATAAGAAATTGTCTCTCAGTTACGGTG
This sequence comes from Pyrausta despicata, assembly GCA_963921415.1. Classification (NCBI taxonomy): domain Eukaryota; kingdom Metazoa; phylum Arthropoda; class Insecta; order Lepidoptera; family Crambidae; genus Pyrausta; species Pyrausta despicata. The sequence goes on along the minus strand of OY992865.1, from coordinate 10,073,820 downwards.
TTCAATAAAATGTTAATTTTGAGATATAGGGTTTTGGTAGGTAGTTATTTTCAAATTCTAAAAGATGAGACAGTTTTTTTTTCTTAAGAGTACCTGGTACTTCCACAGATAACATATCAGCAGCAGATGTTCAAGGAACCATTAAGCACACTTCATTTGAACAGATGGTGTGATTTGTTCTGAGAAAAAATGTTTAAGAATTATTCAAAGATGTCTCTAAGAGTCACCTGTGATATGATATAAGTTTTTTAAGCTAATTGGTAGTAAAAATCCACGAAACAAATTTTTATTATGATTGTGTTAGATAAATAAATAAATAAATATTTCACAACAATCACACCAATTCTCTAGTCCCAAATTAAGCTACGAGGCTTGTGTTATGGGTACTAGACAACGGATAAACATACTTAAATAAATACATATTATACATAGAAAACACCCAGACCAGTACAAACACACATGTTCATGCACACTTATGCTTGTACTCTGCGGGGATCGAACCCGCGACCTTTGGTTCTAGAAGTCCGACATGTGGACCACTGCACCAAGCGGTCGTCAAATATAATAAGTCGTTAATAGATGTATTTGAGATTTTTTTATTTGACATAGAATTTGTTTCTTCTCTTAGGTAGATAAGCAATATCACTCATTAAATTAAATGTCGGATGATACGTCACTTTCTTACAATAAGAATTTGAATAGTGAAAAATGAATGGTAAAATAATAAAATTTTAATGGTAGTTCCACAACTGTTATTAAAATTTTATTATTATTGTTATAGAGACATGTCATTTTACCATCGAGCAAGTCGCAGGTCGGTGCGCTTAGACAATTCCACATTTTTTTCGGCCTAGAATCAGGTGCCAGGCATCTTCCGTATTTTATATTAATCAAAGTGATTCCGCGACTTAGCATCTGTGCTACTTCAGACGGAACACGCACTAAGTCGACGGGCTATGAAAATCATGTTATCTGAAAGATAAGGGTTTTCCCCGATGGAACTCGAAGTAATCAGGGCGATTACATTTGTAATTTGAAATCGGTCCTCAAGTGAACATGTTAGGAGTTAATTCTTAGTAAACTTTTTAAATAGGCAAAAGTGAAAGTTTTAAAGAAAATGCTTATAAAAGTACGTAATTAGTAATTACTATGTCTTGTATTTGTATGAAATTTAACCCAACATTAATAAAACAGGTTTGAAACATCACAAATTTTTGAATAAGATTACAACCCGGTTAGAAGGTACTGAAAACCTTCAGTCAACTTGACTTTAATGAAGGATTGTAATACTGCTAGTTTTTACTCATCACTATACTCCACTGTTGCTGCCAACCTATTATATTTGTTTTTCTATATCTTGCTATAAGTACTCGTTAACAGTTAACTAAAGTAATATTTTTTGTCAGAAAAATTGCTTTAAAATTTTCTAAGCTTATCTTGTTTTTTTTTATTGGAACTGTAAAAAAAATAGTTACAAAGTTATTAATTTTCAAAGGACATAACTGAAAAATCATAAGACACTATCGATAACAACATAATAATCTAACGATATCGCCAATAACTAATATTCACTATTCCATGTGCACAACGAGGAGTCAATGACATGCCGATAGCAATTATCGCACGGGATCAAAACATTCTTGCACCAATTCGACAACGGGAAACTCCGCTCATGACAACGCATAACCAACGTCTACCGAGCAAGCCATCCGCCGCCATGCCACCCGAGTGGGGGGCGCCGGGCGGCGGAACGACGACAACTCACAGCCAGTTCAGTTGTCGACCGACAGCGCTCCGAGAAAGACGCCTGCTACCGCCGGCGTGTTCTCGAAACTTACACGCGATTGAATAAACATCTGCAGATCAAAACCCGAACTGAAAGTGTTTATAATAACTCAAGTTAAACGTGCAAGTGTAGTGATGACATTCAAATGGAAACACCCTCTGTATCACCTGGCCTAATCAGGATGGAAACGAGGGACCGACTTGTTGAGGAGATAATACTCCTGGCACTGTTTCTGGTGTCTACCGCGGCCAACTCCTTGGCTCTGCTGGTATTCTGCAGGCGACCAGGCTTGAGGACTATATCTAATAGGTGAGTCGAAACTTTCCAACTTTCAAAGTAAAAGTTAATGGTTTTAAAGTATGTGACTCGTGCCTTTAAAACGATATGCTTGCTTAACTGATTCTGAACCACTTTTTTTTCACTTTTAAAGATGCAAGCTAATGATTGTTTTGAAATATTGACATTGCTGGACCAGAATCAGTCTGTTTTATAAAAACCAAAATTCATAAAATAGAAAATCATGATTGATCGAAATGCAATCAAAACAGCATTCATCAATCATTTTGAATCTTGACTTGACACTAAAGAAAAATAAATCCAAAAGTTGAGAACAATGCACAAACGTCAGGATAACACAAAACGTCCAAGCAAAACAAACTGAAATCCGGTCAGATGTTCGAGAGACCGTAGTTTTTTGGGGTGCACCTTTCCTAGCTTGGGTCGCAGCCAACAAAGCTTGTATAATTAGACCATTAGTGTCATCCGTCTACCTGAGGTGCTTACATTTATTTTGTATGTTCGCTTTTGCAATATTTGATTTATTAACTCTTTGAACGTTCGTCAACGTTACTGATGATCTCTTATCTGTGTCAACTGAAACTGTAGAAGGTACAATTTTTATGTGCAACAAGCCGCTTTTAATTGTTAAACTTGTTCCTCCATTTTGTTAAATTTCAAGACCGTTTACCTCACGCAAGGTCACTAATTTCTTTAGTAACTGATCGCACGAAGAAAAAATCGCACTGTCAACGTAACGGTCCTTTTATATTGGATGGTGTGAATAAGAATCATTATAATATGATGGAGGCAATTTCGCCACGCCACAAAAAAGATTTCGACTTGCGAATTAAAAAAATTTTAGAGACGGCGCTGTTCATCTAATTATTGATTAAACAAGTTAATACAAAGTTAAATAACACGCTCCAATTCAAACTAATTAAATTCATTATGAACTAATAAAATTAACTGTAAGTTTGTAAACACTATTCCAATAACTCTCATTTAAATGCAAACAAAACTAGCGAACTTACAAGTTCTTGTTAATGAGCCTCAAATTCTACCAGATCATTAGGCATCGGAAAATTACGATCTTTTAATTGGACCATTTGACACCAATGTCTGTAAACAAGAAATGAAACATTGTCCATAAATTGAATTCTTGCCTGAGTATCCAAACAATTAAAAACTTAAATTGCTTTTGTCGTTTCTTTGTACTCGTTAAATACTTAAACTGACAACAGAGATGGTGTCTCTTGATTACTAATGGTCTCTAGTAACCTCAAAACATTGTTGTAACTAGTAAATTTTAACATTGTACTGTCTAACTTTACACAAATAGTAATTTACTAGCTGATCCGACAAACGTTGTTTTGCCATATAATGTTAAGGCTGGACTACCCTATCACTAAGGGGTATGAAAAATAGATGTTGGCCGATTCTCAGACCTACTACGAAAGCATGCTCACAAAATTTCATGGTAATCGGTCAAGCCGTTTCGGAGGAGTACCGGAACGATCATTGTGATTTTTATATAATATATAGAGATGTCAGGTCTTAGACTTTTTACAGCAGATTTATGTTATAAGAGAATTCCTTGTAGACTCTTCTCTGGGTAAAGATACGTCTCATAGTAAAATGAGTCATCCTGACTCAAAACTATTGAGATCGAGTAGCCGTGGGTAGATTTAAGGCTCAAATTGTTGGCTGACACAAATTGAATATCCAATTACTTTTAACAAGTCTTCAGTTTTACTACTAAGTGTTTAAACGTCAGTACACAGATGTTTCCATGACAATTCATTTTGTGTTGGATTTATCAAACAAAAGAGCAGCAAAATATGATTATATTACATCAGATTCAGAGCTAAATATATATTATTCGTTATCAATATACGCGTTAGATTTGTTTCCAAGAAGGTTATTATATTTGATTTGTTGCTTTATAGAATATTTCGGCAAGAGTTTAAAACCCTGTTTGTCATTTCAACACCCGAGTGAGGAATTTCGCAAACCTTTCATTGAAGCATCACGATTTTGAAGACTTGAGTGATAATTGGTACAGACTACATTGAGATTACTTGAACCGAATTATAATTATGCAATTATTTACTTGATCTCTTCAAAACCAAAATTTTACTTTAGAGGCCTGGGTATGTCAAATATACTTTATAATAGAACTATACCTTAACAGACATACCTAGTATTTCAAATACGTGATTTTCACATTACACATTATTTGTACATTATAGTAAAAACATTCCGTGATATTGCATAAGTATGGATTTCTTCATCAGGCAAAACGCACGTTATATTGTATCTTTCGCTTAGAAGAATGACATGAAAGTTTTGATTTATTATCTAATCGTAGACATAGTTGTCAACGAGATACCTATTTATATCTCCTACTGACTAGGTACTAATTTTAATGTAAGTCAATTTATTTATCTACCAATCACTTTTCCAGGTAAAAGTTTTAAGTATACTATTACCTTTACTGTATCTAATAGACAAAATTACTTTTATTATTATTGCCACCTTTGTAAAACTACTTAATATTACAAAACACTTAAACAAAAATGGACTGCTACAGGCGGGACACGAACCCGCACCTCTTGCAAACCGATTGCTCTCCCAATTGAACTGCCGTGACACTTTTATTTCATTGTTTACCATTAACAATGAAACAGTGACTTTGTTGCAAACTTTCCTGGGTTATTTATATTTTGTTTTATTATTATGTTATTATACAGGGTGTAAAAAACCTTACCGAAGCCGTCAATCACGCGATCAGTACATCAAAAAAGAAATTTTGTCTGAAAAACAACTTTTTTGACATCAAAAAAATATCTAACCCGTAATGAACAGCGCGCACGCGGGGAAGTGACCGCGGGGCGTGTTGCTATATACCTACGCCGCCGCGCCGCGGCCCGCGACACGGTTCGTTTCGAACTAGTGAACATTTGTATCATGTTTCTTTGGAAAAAAGTTAAGTTATAATGGACAGAAGACATTTATGTAAAAATCATCCATTTTTTTTTTCAAATTTTAACCATCAATACCTCATTAAGTAACCGTTAACTTTGTTATATTTTGTTTTTCACAATTTTTAGAATTGATTATCTTAAACGGACTGCACCAAAAAATCTATTCGCAATTAAATATAAATTATCTTTTTACCGAAGAAAACACATTATATATCGTTGCGAGTGTATTCCTTAAACCTAAGAAACCTGAGTAACGGCTAGACTTTACAATCTTAACGGCTTCTGTCTAACGGATACAAACTGTCAGCAATCAAATAAAACACGACACTAATCTTGTGGAATAATACAGAGTCCTTCAGACACCGGCCGATAACGATCGAGCGTTGTCATAAATCTGTGAAAATGCAACAAAACGCGCAAATAATAAAGCAATCAAATGTTAAAGTTTGATCATTAGGAATCATTAAACGCAATCGAAGGGTAACCGCACTCGATAATTTGAAGGGTTGAAAAAAAAACAACATCTAGTATTAAATATAAACAAGTTGATATTAATCTCATTAATAAAATACAAGTCATGGCTTTACGTAAGTGGGGAAACGCTGCAGTTCCCAGTACTGCGGCGACTTGGTTATTAGAAACTATGTAATATAAGTAACTAGTATTTAATTATCAAGATGCTATATTTTGCTATCAGATAGTCAGTATACGTTTCCATTGCTACCGACGTCATGTTAGTGCGGTAAGTACAGATTTAAATATTTTAATACAGAATTCCTCTTGATCTAAAGAAATAGAAAATATATCTTACGCCTCTTTAGCAAAGAATTTCAAATCTTTTCTTAACGGAATGTAGATAACAGCTACAAGTAAGCAAGCCTTATCCTAATATAGATCCTAATATGTCATAAGCAGTTGACATTGATACCTTATAAGTAGATGAAAATGCAATTATCACTATTGGTTGAAGTTTAAATAATGATAAATATAACAATACCTGGATGTTATATTCAGTCTTAAAAATTATTACTTGGAATTTGAACCCTTAACCGTCGGTATTGAAGTCAAACTGAAAATCAGTGTCATGTTATGCTATCCACTGCCACAACTCATACTGAGCGAGGACCATTTTGGCACTTAAATAATGCTCTCAATGGTTTTTTTTATGTCTAATTTTTCTATTGTATTCTATTTCTATTCTAATCAAACCTTCATCATGATGGCCAGGATATGTGAATCAGACAATTTACTGCCTTCAGTTTATATTTGCTTGTTTATGGAAGAAACCGTTGTGGTCAAGTAATATCAACACATTGATGACTAGTTAATACGTTGTAATACAGTTAATCCTATTCGTCGTTTATGACATGGATTTCTCTCGGAAAATCACTAACACGTCATAGAGGACTAGTTTTGAGTGCCTACTAGTATAAAATGCCTAATTTGGATACTATATCAGAACAACACAGTTAAGTATCCTAGTTACATCCATTGTAATATATGAGATTAAACGATGCAAACATAATATCCCTTTGTTCTATATCTTAGTATTGTTTTCAAATTTCGTAGGCTTGATAAAAATACTATACCTACACAAAGATTGACCAACAGTTCATTTTAAATATACAATACTAAAGACCGGATTCCCTCAAGATCAAAAGCGAATCAGCGATGACAAACACATTAAACATTTTGATGATTGATGAAATAAACAATTAACACAATATTAATGTAAATAAACATTTCCATCAAACGGTAAATGAATGTTTAATGACCGTTAGCGATTGGCTAATATGCTGTTTTAGTTTCACATCAATTAAGGAAGAAACCCAATTGAAAGGAACCTTGCGAAGGAAATTATTAATCATTACAGTTTTTACAAGCTCCGTGAATAACATCCTAGTTCTAGAAAATACCTACTAAACACTGATATTCAAGTCTATGCAAAATTTTAAGATTCTATTGAACAATATGCATCGTTACCGGATTCAGAATAATGTATCGCGCCTACGATTGCTGCATTTGATATAAACTTGAAACATTTATTACATAAATACAACAACTTATGCTCCGAGGTGAATTGATAGTTTGCGTTTTCTTAATGAATATTGAATAGACATACCAGCTGTTAAAACTGGGTGGCAGAGCCATTCTTTGATATTTGTAAAAGTAAGTAACACAATATTTGAAGTTTGGAAAACTATTGTGTCGCATAGACGTCACTCGGACAGACAATCCGTGTCTTACGCAGCGACTGAAACCAAACTTACTTTACGGGTTACTGCCATTTCCTTACAATCGTAATATCCATTCTTGATTGAAACAAGTTTACCTCATTTTAAGGAAAACTTACGATTCTATTCATTCGGTTCAAAGCCTGCGTAATCGTAGTCACGATGCATTGTTTGACCAGATTGTTTAGATATCAATAGAATTTTGGTTCGTTTGCTGACAGAGATGGGCGTCCTTGACTTTAAATATTGTTTTTAAATTTTGACTAGAACAAGTCAATCTAAAGTCAAGTTTACTTTTTATATTTGTATAGGACGCGGAAACAGTAAAATAATTTATACTCGTACCTAGCCACAACATTACATTCATTACCCAATGCTTCACTTTTATCAACCTTGAATGTTGTACATCATTTCAAAATGTCGGTTCTGTGCGAATAACTTAAAATTAATCAACGCAACACGGATTAACTTTTTATCTCTGGATCTGTTGTAGCAATTACAGATACTCGCTTTTCACTTAATATTTTCAATAGGTAGGACAAATAAGGTACAACTAATTGAAACTGCATGATCGCTTGTCATAGAATAAAGATTTGCAGCTGTGAGTATCCTTTCATTAAGTATATTTCATTCCGAGGTTGTACTCCTTTGACGTTTCGTATATAGTGTCGGGTCTAGCCAGCACGTAAAAAAAGCAAAAATGTAGCAAGATAAAGTGGCAGTGGGCTGGCCATGTCTGTCGCAGAACCGACGAGAAGTGGAGCAGGAAGGTTCTCGAATGAAGACCACGCTTAGGTAAACGTAGTGTGGGACGCCCCCCGGCTAAATGGACGGATGACCTGAAGAAGGCAGCTGGTAGTAACCGGATGCAGAGGGCGGGAGATCGTGCGCAGTGGCGCTCCTTGGGAGAGGCCTATGTCCAGACTGTTACAGGCTGATATGATAACCAACACGTTTGCTCACCGAGTGAAGCTTGTAAGAGTGACAGGGGTGGCTACATCCAAATCAACGGTCAACTGCTTAGAGAGTCGGGCAGCTGATCGACTGAATTCCAGTAAAATAGTTCAAGCACCTTTCGCAAGCAATATGATCTTGAAACGAAAGCGGCAACAACAAAACATTGGCTAACCACTACATCGGAACAAAAAACCATGAACAACATTTCAAACCAACGCCGTCAATGCAACACCAACATGCGTGAGTGTCGCAATTTCGTTCTTGACCGTTTAATCTGAACACTTGAAAGTAGCGTTTGGTTAACGAACAATAAGGTTCCTTCTTCACCAGCTACCGATTCGGCTAAAGTTAGAGTTGCAGATGATTTACTTTTTTTATGCTCCTTGCATTTTAGATGAACAAAGTCGCTCTTTTATGGGATTCTTTACGCCTGCCTTACTATTGGTACCTTTGCATTTAAAATTCGAAATCGGACTTATTTTTTAAGGTCTCTCCGTACTTGGTGCCTTGTTGATGATAAAATCTTTATTGTGAAATGTGAAACTGACAAATTAATATAAATGTAGATCGTCATCATTACAGCAATATCATCTCACAAATCCTTATAATATCGTTCCTAAATGCTGTGTTGAATCATTTCTCCGCGTGTTGCCTTGTCTGTTCTTTAAATTAGGTCGCAGTTAACTGAAATATGATGAAACAAGCAAATTCCGGAGTGAAATAATTTCTCATCGCTTCCCTTAATTTTTTTTAAAGTAAGATGTATATATACATTGCAAAGGATGTAAAAAAAAAAATCATTTCAAACTAATCTTGCTAGTCTAAATTTAACGGCACAGTAGATATTGCGCTCATTGGTTAGCACATATCGGAATATAGGTCAATAGATTACACCAATACAAATATGAAGATAGGTGCGTAAACTTTTAAATTCCTTGACAAAGACATTGCGCAGACTCAACCAATTGATATGAAAACTGTGTCAAGAACTATACGAGTATCATGGCACTATCGGTAGGGTTTTAAAACTGTTTACGATGGTTGTGAAGAATTCTTGAAGTAGTAAACTTTATCGATCATTCAATGTAATTTTTTGAAGTTTTCTCCAATAAATACGTAAAAAGAGTATTGTTATAATGTCTAGTATTCGCGTACAAAAAATACAACAACATAGTATTAAACTTATGCGTGGCAATAAATGGTACTAACAATTTTTTTATAATAAGGTGCAATTATAAGACTGAATGGTCAATTTAACAAGTCATTTCCTGTGACCTAAGATTTCATGGTCGTATGTTGCAACATAGGATTAAGGTATATGCGATATTCAAATTATTATCAGAATGAAAGTCTTAAAAGATATTAAGTAAGTCTTTAAAGAATTCCATAAGTATTAGTCTAGATAAAATTAAAAATCAGAAAGGCAGTAAGCCGTGACTTATTCGGCATATTATATTTTAAAGGCACTCGTTAGAATTTCGCCCGTAAAATATCCATTAGATTTGGTAAATTCTTCTGAACGTTCAACCATTATATTATCAGTGTCACATGCAAATAAATTTACAAGTGCTAGTAAAATGAGTTTTACCTTAAGTGGTTCTTAAGCAACAGTTCTAACAGTATCAACAAAGTGGCTAAAAGCGTTCCGTTTTACTATCTAAATGCATCGTGAGTTCTCGAGCGCATTCGTCGGAATTAAAATTACTAACCCACCTTTGAACGAAACGCGACACGTGTACAGAAAATGACACCGTGTGAAAAACCTTTTTTATTATTCAATGGAAACATCTTTGATTATCAATAAACAATAAATCAATTTGCTATAAATTAAAATTGTGTTCAAACAATTTAGTTCTATTCATAGAATAAGAATTCATCTTTTTTTTTTCAACAAAAACCTGCATCTAAATAATTGTGGTCATCAAAACAAAATTTAAGCGTGAGTTATCTTGATAAAGGTCTAATAATAACATTTAATAAGATTTTAATCTGACGTCTTGAAAAGCAAAACTACATATTGATGAGGAGTGTAATGAAATACTAAGCATTGCAGTTTATTGTCTCGGCCGGAGGTGTCTGATATTTTTAAATTACTGTAGGATGATTAACGATTGGATATATCACGCCAGTAGGCGTCGCGACCGCATAAACATTATCGATTGTACATCTAAGATTAGCCATCTATTTTTGACCAACTGGACCAACCGGATCTGGTAGGAGAGACAAATGACTTATGTCAGCTTTCTTTAGGCAAAACATAATACCACTTTCAAACGACACGTTACTTTTAGAAGGTATGAAAGCATATTTATAAATGATCGTGTCACGACCATAATGTTTAGGTACATTGTATCCTGCGAATTTAAAAGTCATTTGATTTCTTCTGACAACAAATTGCCGGTTGTTTTGATTTTTTATGCTTCTTTCGTTTTTTTGATGATTTGACATTCAAATCTTGTCATTTTGCCTTGAATTACAACAAAATATGTCGTTCTTAGTTATTTTAAATCAATTTTTTTTCAAATCATACTAAGTATCATACTGATGAATTTCTTCCTTGTAATTTATTGTAAGAGCCTGGAGCTAATGAAAAATAGATTGATAATTTTGTTTATTGGTCTCAAACTATTAAGTAATTTATTTGTCACTTTCAAAGTCAATTGCTTTTATGACCTACACAGTACTGTGGTACAATTAACTGCATTTCCTTGTTATTAATTGAATACGCAATTTGTAAAGCTTTTACTTGCTAACAGTTCCGTTGTGTGTTCAATATTAAGATTGAGGTTCTATTTTTGAGTTTTTATTTATTATTGATTCTTCATTCATAATTATAAAAAAGAGCAGATATAGTCGATAATTTGCGACAAATAAGGCAATGTTCCAGTTTACTCATCACTTGTTGCTTTTATCAGTAGAGCAAAGGTCTCCTACTATTTATATTGTGCTTCCGCCTTGTATTGTACCTTTCCATAAAGAACCTCGAACATTAGCTATGTCAATTTGACCAACATCGACCCATATACCATAGACTTCCCAGTCCAGTGGTTACAAACGACCTGCATTTAGTTAGTTGTCCAACTTTCTTTGTCCAACTTGCCATATTTCACCACCATTTTCCTCAAAAAGTTCAAGAACCGTGCTGAGGCCATTTAAATTTGTAATTTCTTCGACATTTAACCCCGTGAACGGCAAACAATACGAGTATTTATAATCTCCAAACTATTGAGAGTTCTGATTTTATCAACGTTTTGTAACATTGTTCTCATTGAATTGAATATATTCTTGTCCAGGTTTTTACAGCCGAAAAAAGTGTCAAAACAACACATTGTGATTCATGACTTCTAGAATAATCCTTTGAACAAAGAGATCAGGGGCGTCTTAAAATCCAGATGATATAATATGACCTAAGATTAGGTACTTCCCATAATAAATCAATGTCTAAAAAATATTTATACATAGATTTTTAACTGGATGACACATGTGATGGTCTGATACAAAATTAACATCTTGATCCGTTTTACGCAAATGTATTTTCATGAATGAGTCTCAATATTTACATTGTCTATTCCTCGTGCATTGTTAATATTGTTGTTTAGTTCTATTTTAGTGCAGGATACATTTGAAAACGGATACGCAAGGTATTCGGAGCTACATTCACTTCAACCGGCTTTCATAACGTCAGATATTTACGGTCTCTGTTTCATAATCTGTGGCTTTTGACACGCCTGTCTGTTATTGTCTTTGTTGCATTGAAGGCGATTATCACATTGCACCGGGCTCTGATGTGTATATTGCTTGATCAGTACCAACGGTACCGCTCGGTGATTGCGTGACACGTTGTCAGTGTGTATTGGGGCGCGTCTTTTTCATACAAATTCAAAAAACTGAGGTGCTTGCATACATGAACGTGAAGCGGACGAAGCGCAGTACAGTGTGATAATTGCTTATGCCTTTGTGCGGTTCATGCTTTTGTTACAGAACTTTAGCTGTTTGGTTTTCTAGGTAGAGAATAGAAAGTGACGCTTCTCATTTGCCAAATGCCGAATGATTGTTTTTAATTGTATTTTCACACTTAGTAGAGTTTTAGTTGGTTCTAGTGAGGTGGCTACCTAAAGGTCGCTAAATAATTGGGCAAATTTAAAAAATAAATATATATATACCTACTTATTATACAATTAAAATAAATCACTGATTAAAGTAACATTTAAATACACCGTTAGTATTGTCTTAATGTGCCCAAGGTCAAAACTGATCGATGCAGTTACTTCATTGTATTTGATGATGACTGATGGTAGGTACTTAGAACTTATTAATTGAATAGAACTAAACTCGTTTCAAATTAGTAACAAAACCAAAATAAATTATTAAGTAAGACCAAACAGAAACACGCGACTGACTGGAGGTACCTATTAAATTTCTAACAATAGAATATCCATTCACAGACCATTCATCAAAATGCCAAGATGTTTTAAATCACACGTCTAGATCATTGTCATGGAATTCGAACAAAAAACAGTAATCCGATGTTAAAGTCTGAACTTTTTTGATAATCGTGTGGGCAACGAACTTATACGGATCAGAAGAGTCTTAAAAAATACTGAGTCACACACAATTTATTTTTAAACAATCGACCTTCACTCTATGGGTGGTTTAAACAGTAAAAACCTCGAAAAATTTGGTAAAGAGCTCACATAAATACTGGCCACGCGGAAAGAAGCATTGGCCGCATTAAAAAACATAAATGTCATCTAATCAAACCTGTAAAGCTGGCCAGTAACAAAAGTCCAGACATGAAAGTGGCCACACAAGCCGTGTGAGCCAAAAAGGAAAAAAAAAGTCCAGCGAAAATAAAACATCGTCAGTAAAGTTTCCATTAGCACAGATAATAGAAAATTAATCAGCGCCTGACAGGTTCGCGGGTAATTTCTGGTGTTCACGGCCAAGGCTGGCCGTTACCGCGGACATTTGTTGAAACGATAAATTGGAACTTATTCACTGTCGCTTCGCACGGTCATGGTGGGGTGACCACAAAATTAGAGAAAATGGGACATAGGTACTTGTTCAAAACTAGTGGCGGTCCACTACAGACACTGTCCTGCCCTCAGTTTTAGCATTTTTGCCACATCTACATTCATGCCCTTTCTACATAAAACCCTTCTTCAGATATTTTTACTGTCTTAATTTGCAATACCTTAGCAGTATCTAAGTTTTAATTACAACAACGCCTACTATGAAACATCTTATAAATACATAGAAAGCAAATAAAAAATTTTAATTTGAATCTTTTACAAATCGCAGATATCCTTTTGTAATATCATGTTATGTCAACTTTATTCAGACACGAAATTAGTTAGGCTCATCATGCAACTTAGCAGTAAGGGGGTCGTTGCCTAAAATAAATTATCAGAATCCAGACGCTATGATGTCATAGTTAGAATTCGGTTACACGCAAAATATTAATGAATTTTTGGGACATTTTCCAGAGTTTTGTTTTTCGTTTTTTTTCAATATAAATCTTATTAGCATAGGATTGAAATTTAAAAAAATAATGGAGCGATATACTCCAAATTACGATTTGAAAATATACGCTAAAAAACTGCAATAAATATATATATTTCACTTTATTTAAGATTTCCATGTTTATGATTTAGAATGAATAAATAGTGTACGGTGATGCACAGAATTTGCTAAACAGAGCGTGAAAAAAAATCCTATGGTGACCTTACTCGGAAAATTACATGCCTCTCTGGTCAATGACCATGTACGTTAAACATTCTTAAAGGGCCGTCCATTCAATATTTGAGCAAAGGAAATAAGGCGGCCTTGTTGTATGTAATTGCATTAGGCCACGACCACACAAGAGAAATCAAGTGCAAATTTTGCATTAAAAAGTCCTAATATCACACATACGCTTTAAGACATTTTCTTACTTACTTGTACCTGTGCGTCGTAACTTTAATAAGGTCCTGATGGCTGTCTATTAATTTCTATTGCTATCTTTGATTTCTATTTTATAATAAGGGTTTAGTGTGCATATCGCCTTGCTAATACAGTTTTTAATTCTGACCTTAATGTTCAATGCAATGAGTGATTGCAGCTACCGAACTTACGTTTTGTTTGTTTATAAGGGACTATGTTTTGCTTTTTATTTCGAAAAAATAATTTGTTCACAAATTTTTCAGCCAGCTCAATGAATGCTTTAAGTGATTCCATAGCTTTGCGTGTAGAATTATTTTTGTGGCAAAAAGCAGCAAAGCCATTTGTATTGTAAAAGTTTAGTTAGACGCAAACATCACTAACTATTAAAACAGTTTTAAACTACCTACTGGCAGCTGTTTAAATGGTAACGTCTGCGTCAGGGTATGACAAATAAATACATTACTTGAATTAATCAAAATAAGTAGAAATCAGGCTCTAAACTTACAGTGATTTACCTGGTTATTACCTGGTTTGAATTTTGATTTGATTTGATTTGGTTACGAAATAATAATGGCTTCTTTCTTATCATTTGAAGGATGAAAGTAAGACGTAAAAGACTTTCCTATGCAACTTGCAGTCGTTATAAATATCAAAGGGTTAAGAGAGATACAAGAATATCTTATTAAGCAACAACTGAAATTTCCATCAAATTTATTACCCGCACACATGGTGGTTAAAATCGTTCTACTTGCTAGCCAAAAAGAAAAGAAAAAGATCAAAATTACATTGAGCGACTCTACCGCTCCCCCAACCGATGTCTTCCCTAATGCATTTTACCCATAAAAAACAAATGAAGGCCCAATGGCAAACTAAATCATATTTCACATTGGCCAACATTCGAGGTCTTCTCAGCACGCCACCTGGACCTAGATATTACCTTGTGGCTGCTTTTAGTGTTCACATTGACCTATTTAGAAATGCACCGCATCGAAGCATGCTAAGAGTGCATTAGAATCATTTCCTTTGCCATGTTATTTATTTTTTAAAGTATTCGTTATCTGTGGCGCGCGCTCAGTGAAATTGCGCGTCTTTTTTTGACATAATGCGTTTTTTGAAGACTGTTTATTTAAATTGGAGTTACTTTTTATGCGTAAGCCACGCAATGTGAAATAAATAAACGTAATTTTACTATTTCGAACAGAATTTGCGACGATATCAAATCACGAGTTGGGAAGCCCCAGCAAAAAAAAAACATTTAAATCGTTTATCTACTTCTTTGAAATGTGACATTAAAAAACAAAAACAAACGGCCCGTAGGTAAAAACGATTGTTGCAAAAACACAGTTAAAAATATCACAGTAACATTTTTTGCTTGAGACAGTTACGAAGTTGATTTTCCTGTTCTATAAATAAACTTGTAGAACTGTCTAGGAACAAATTCTTGCTGTAAGTAGGCCAGACTTTCCTGGTGGGAATGTGTCAAACTCAGCTTATGACTTCCTTGTTATTTTCAAAGGATTGAATATAGTTCGAAATGGCCAAAAAAAGTCCTATTTTATTGATTCTTGGTTATATAAAATGTTCTCATTCTTTTGTTGTGTAGTCAAAGTATTCTAAACCTATTAAATCCGAAGACTTAATTAAATTTATTTTGCCTAACTTTAAGACGTGTAACGTTTTTCAGCGTCTTTTGCGTAATTAATGTAAAATAATGTCTAAATGTTTATACTAGTTGTAAATTTCGTACTCTGTTCTACCCGTAAGAAGGCATTTTTGCCGTTCACTTTGTTATTACTAAATGCGAGACTAACACTTTTTTTTTCAGCACATATTTCCTTGTCTCCGAAGGTTGTATACCATTTTAATTGCGTTCTGTTTTGAAGTGACTCCATTTTAGTTGAACGATCTTAAGGACACCTTATCTGACTGGTATCTTTTAATTTGTTGTTGCAATCATTCGTCAGTATTCTGTGGAGTTAAAAATAGTAAATGTGTATTTAAAGTTCAGTAAGTCAACAAATCAGTATCAATTTACAAACTCAAGATGTTAAACTCCGATAACTCAGACATTAACAGGGATGAACCTTAAATTTTATATTCAAGTTACTTGCCCAACTCCAATTTAATTTTCCAGTAATGTTAGTAACATTACATTCTCCTCCAAAACTTCGTATACCTACTCGGTAAAGGTTTGTCCAATACGGAACTACCTACATACATTCCAGTACTTTACTATCTAACAGTACAACTTGTTTTGCATAAGTGATTTAGTTCTATTAGCTAAGAGGTTGTCGACCGATACGAGAGAATCTGAATAAGAAAATTAAACTCTTAGAAAACTCAACTGAAGTGAAATCTCAGCGATTTAGATTACGGTGGAATTTAGAAACGTTAGTTGGAAATTCGTGTTAAAAAGCTTTGAAAGCTCAAACTTATCTTAAAACTTTCGAGAATAAGATACGTATTTCTCAAATACTTGAAAGCTACGGTCCCCAAGGTTATTTAACGTAAAGCTAAAACTATAGCCGAATTTCAAAACTGTATTTTTTTCATTGTTGAATAAACGGTGACTATTCTGGAACTACAATTTGTTTCCACAATGAAAAAGTTTTTAGTAAAATTGTTTCAAGTGAAGTGCTTAGAGTCAGAACTCTATTCGAATCACGATGAATATGAAGAAAGTCAAGTATGATATTGAAGGTTAAAACTTTTTGATACATCTGCATTAGTAGAAGATGCATCAAATAGTTTTAACCTTCAAAAAAGATGTTCAATGTTCTTCAAATGAAAAGCTATTTCTCCAACATTTTGCAAATCACAACCGGCTAGGGTTGTCGAATAGCAAAATATAATAGTATTTTATCGTGTCTTATATTAAATGGTGGTGGTTCCGTATATAAATATTTTATACGAATTATTACTATCTTAAAATAAATCATGCTACATCTTCATATAGCTAAAAACATTTTAGGGTATAAAAAATACTACCTTTATTATTAAATTGTGTTAGCCCTAGTGATGCACTTAGTTAGGTACAGAGAGAAATTGGGTCACAGCTATGTCTCTGATGATATAGCATTGGTATTCATGTTTTCAGGTGAAGGCTGCCTAAGCCAAACCAGTTATAAATCGGTAATGGACGATAAATAACTTATGTAAACAAGCAAAATTGAAATGTTTCGGAGGATGCGAGTTGTCTTTACTATTTTTAAGATTGAGAACATCTTTACCGACAGCTTCTTTACCAATTGCTAAAACTGTATTGGCAGTAAGTAAACAAATGTAAGAGCATTCATTTTTTTAGCGCAAATGTCAATCATGGTTTAACTTTTAAAGTAAATCTTCAATCCAGAACGCTTACTTCGAACAAAAATATAGGTGTGCGTTTATCTAACCTACTTAATCCTTATTCTATTGGAACAGTAGATAAAGAAGAATAATTGAAAATGTATGTACCAGTAATTTAGTTAAAAGGACAAAGAGCAAGATAAAATAAATGAACCGATTCGTATAAGTTTTCCGCGCTCTTTAATTGCAAAAGTCTTAATAGTGCGTCCTTCAGAACGAATCTTGCTTTGAAATTCAAGCCTCATCTACAAATAAGGTATTTTTTTACTGTACACTACCTCCTTTCACTATTCTCTGATCCGGTTCTAGATCAAACAACTTTTTTGCGGTTTGGTTTGTAAAAGTATTATTAAAATTAAAGGATAACAAAAAACTGGAATATTTTTCTGCAGTTAAAAAATCGATCTAATAATGGCCGTTTTCATTTACGATTGTAACTTTTTTGTTTGATTTCTTGTGTTAGATTAATCGTTGAAAGGTTTAAAAGAACATTAGCTTCGATACAAGACGATGTAACTGATGAGTCATGTCAGGAATTATCTCGTCACTATGACTATCGTGTCTGGCAGCTACCAGAAAATCTTAAGCCAAACAATGGCCTAGCTTAATTTTATCTAGATTTCTAGATCAACCAGCGGATTACGTTTACCTCATGAATAGACGGAAAATTCACAAAATAATTACTAAAAACTGACTTACCTTTAAAATGAATTCAAATTTTAATAACTGGTAAACTGTTATCTGAAAAGGTTTTTAGACCATTAAAATTAAACAGGAAAACATGGAAATAAAACCACGAATCTATAGATTGGAT
Organism: Pyrausta despicata; assembly: GCA_963921415.1. NCBI lineage: Eukaryota > Metazoa > Arthropoda > Insecta > Lepidoptera > Crambidae > Pyrausta > Pyrausta despicata. Next base: position 10,055,496 of record OY992865.1, on the reverse strand, counting down.
TTTCCCGTACAAAATCATTAGGCAATATCCAAACCATAGACGTGCTATGATTATTCAATATATCGATTTTCAAACAGAAATATCCTGTTAACAATTTTGGTCAACTCTTTTAGCTTTACTGATTCACATTCAAAACTGGACGGGACAAAAGCTGCCGGTGCTATAGGATTCATTATTAGTATCATTGGATGTGTGAGACAATGAAAATCGTTTATTATTCAACGGTATCCACTCAGAAGGCCAAGTGACCAGTAGCCGAACAATGGTGCCTAAACGCTATGGAACTTGCACACAACGTGTAAGGGATAGAAAGAAGCATCCTTCACTCGCTAAAAGAATATTTAAATTTTTGAAAAGACTTCCGCTGCTAATAAAGGAGTAGGCAGAAATATGTTATCATTCTTCGCAATTAATAAGCAAAAAATACACGTACACATTTTTGAAAAAATAGAGGAAAATACTTATTTTAGCATAAAACACGTGTGCCAAAAAGTAAAAAACTCTTCTTTTGTTTTTGTTTTTTAACTTAGCCATAGACGCACAAAGGACAAACAGCTCAAACGATACTAACTTTGTATGCAGTATTGTTCTTCGAAAGTGAAATGAAGTCATCAAAAAATGGGTTAGCTTATTAGTATTGAACCCATGTCCTTAACCAAGGTCTAAAACACTCTTTGATGTAACACTCGGCGTAGAATTCCTGAGTTAATGTCGAATGAAAATTTCATTTCAACCTCGAACCATTTTATAACCATTGGCATTGTGATAGATAAGAACCAAGGTCTAACATCTTTCCGTGAAACGAGAATTATTAAGAATTTAATATTGACGGCTGCAAATCTTAAGATTGCAAATAAGAAATTGCTGGTGGTGTTTGTCTGCCACTGATTATATCTTAATGGTTGAGAATTTTTCTCAAACAAATATCCACCAAACTCTTTCGGTCTCTCCATACTCTAAGCATAGCAGACTTTTTTTAAAGTTTGTTGAAAAGACAACTTGGTATAGCCTTAATAGAAATAGGCCAATATTTTGCTAGAAACTACTAATGTTCATGTCATTATGTCCATTCATGAAACATAGTTGAGAGAACAAAAAATAAAGTATTTGGACATTATCACTCAAATAACACTGATCACTGATCATTCATGTTTGAAAAGCTGACGTTATGCTCATTCATTAGACTTATAAGCAAAGTTCAAAAAACTTATCAACTTTGTTATAGGCAATGTCACTTTACGGAAGTACTTTCCTAAGTTTAACTTCTTTTTATTAAGTTCAGTGACACCTGATGTGTAATAAGCTTATGATGAAATAATTATTATTATAACCGACTGGTAAGATCTTATAGATTAATCTTTGACAACATTTATAATTTTGCTTACCGATTCTTGTTATTTTAAAATGTTCTTTCGATGAGAATATTAAACTTTTTTACTTTTTTTAAATATTATTCATATTGTCTCTTTTTGTTTCTTTTTCTAGTTTTGATAGAAGGATAGAAAAAGAGAAAAAAAAACATTTTTTTTTACTTTTCTATATATGTTTCAATGTCAATAACATCGCTACGAATGTCTTTTTATATCCTAATGTTCAATGGTCGGCGAAAGTTACAATTGATGAGGTTTCCTTGAGTCGATTGTGAAAGATCTCAGGTTATGAATGTTTCAAAACAGCAATTGAGGTCAATGACTTAGGTACATTGATTCAAAGTTTCGCAGATTGTCTAAAATTTCACATTAGAGATAATTAATAATTCGAAAGCAAAAATGGAAATAAAATTTTAGCGACTTTCATGCTAGAAAAAACATCTTATTAAAGTTTTATTCTTAACTAGCTTTTTCTCTCCGTAGAAACCCATCCACTACTCCAATGAATTTTATATTTAAGAAATGGCATAGATAAATCGGTTCAGCTGCTCTTAAGATTTTTGCTTAGCAACACATACAGCAATTTATTTTATATCAGTATTCTATGTAAATAAGTAATCACATATTAATATTGTTTTAATTCATTAAACTAAAATCACTGTAAGTAGATAGCTACTTCCTTCACCTTTACACACTTCCTATAAAGTGCGTCATTCAAAAAATACAAAGGTTATGTAGGTACTCAATCGGAAAATAGTAATTATTGTTATGTCCCACTTAATTTTGTTTTAGTGGTAAATACATTATAAAAACAAGATTTGTAATATTTATTAAAGAGCTGGGCTTTTGAAAATTATTTCTTATTGTTGTTGGTTGTTTTTAATTCTCTAGAGCTTTTTATGCGTCTTCTACAACAGCACCGCTTGTCACCTATTTATTTTTCGCATAGTTATTAATACCATATAAACTAAAACTGGAGTTATTAATCTTGCTTAAATGTCAAGGACATTTACAAAGTCAAAATGCAAAAGACCATTCATAATCAGGTATTTTAGTATGACTTAAGTTATTGGCCAAATAACATTAAAAACATAATTATGTTATTTCGCCCAAAAAAGTTATCAATAAGTGGTATTAAACATTTAGAAATTCCATAATCTAAACTTACAAAATTTGATAAATTCGTCGTAAATCTTACGTGTTATCCTCCATGCCTCGATATTGAGTGCAAGCTATTCAATTATTTTCATACTGAAACCTTTTGTAATTTTTAATCACTAATGTAATTAATATAGAATCAAAATTTTCCATAAAGGTGGAAGTTGGAAGCGCGCTTCACGAAGCAGCCCCAGACGTATTCATGAATCACGTTCCTAGCTTCGTGCCGCTAGCTATGGAGGATAATATTATAGAAACACACAGAAACCAAAAGTGACGGGACGACATGTCGTCTGCTGCTACATACTTCATGCAGCGCGTTTCTCATTTGTACCTTTAGATTGCTGGCTTCGTCATATGACATATTGCAAAGTACAATGTTAACCACATATGTACGTCAATCAATGCGTTTAATTACACCACCACTACTGAATCGAATGTAATTATCATAGTAATAGGTCGTTCTGCCCAAATTTTATGAACACGTGCATTGTCAATAAGTACGCCTTATGAGGCTGGTATTAGTCTTATTGTTCTGTCAATAATTTATATGTTTTTAATCTTGAAGATTAAAAGAGCCGCTCCTAGGCCTATAAATATTTACTTATATAAAAAACTAGTGGACCCGGCGAACGTTGTCTTGCCCATTGCTTTTTTAAAATTTCTTACCTTTTAAACCTTCTCTGGACTTCCGCGAATATTTTAAAACAAACATTTTTCAAATCAGTTCAGCCGTTCTCGAGTTTTAGCGAGACTAACGAACAGCAATTCATTTTTATATATAAGAGAAGATAGGAATCAATTTGATACTTTATTTTTTGTTGATAATCAGCTCATAATCTGATCTCGAACTAAAGTCGAAACAAAAATACCAAACTCGTTTGAAACAAGTCACAAAGCAAATAATTCACAAGACTTCGCATATTTAAAAATTATTTAAAAAAAACTACTAAAATAAATAAAAATCATGCAAAGATATGTAATGATATTCTCCTTTAACCTTGAATGTCTGACTCTGTAATATAGTAAGTTTCTAAATTGTTCTATACACATCCACGTTCTAACCATTAATATTAAAACCATGTTAATCCTTTAAAAGCAAGGGTAAAGTAATCTTCTTCTATTTCTATGCCTGCTTAATGGCAAGATAACTTGGGAATTCTAACGGTTGATTAGACTTTGGTAATACGTTTTTAATTTGACATTTACCCAAATACTAATCATAATGTTAGTCACAATAAAATACCACTCTTATCACATAATACTAATTATTACATCATGCGACCTATCCAAAACTTCAGTGATGTGCTCATAAATTCAGTAAGTGTCTGACAATTTTGACATTTCAAAACAACGCGCCAAAGAATGAAAGATATAACTTCTTTTCAATTTGTGCTAATGCAACAAAATATTCTAGAGATCGTTTTTGAAGAAAAACGACGTCGAAATGACGTGAATAAAGAAAGTGTTTTGTTGTTACACAACAAACACGCAAACTCTTACAAAATATAATGAAATCAAAATAAAACTTCCCACAGAATCCTTAAACAGTCAAAAAAAGTTTTCCCTAATATTAAGACTGTTCATAATTCCTCATTTAGATTCACGGGCTATTTTTACTAGAGTTACGTCAGACGAGAAAGTTCCGAAACAATTAAATAACGTATCAAAATTAAATGGTCATGATAAAGATTTGACAGCTTGACAAATGACGTCATAAGTGCGTAAAAGGAAGGCGGCTTTGTCTGTCTGTCTGTCACATCCTTAAACTCCCACTCCGTCATGTTGTCATTAATTAGTTGCATGGAACTTTGCATTGTTGTGTCTGTTAATTGATTCGTTACTGCTATTATGGTATTCTTATACTTCCTAGTTTTAAGAGCTCCTTTTGTGTGTATTTCTGCAAATTCAAATCTCATATTTCTATAACTTACCGGGTAGATGCTAGTTATAAAGTCGGTATCGAAAATATCCTTCTTATTAAATGAATTTCAAGCGAAAAGCCTTTTTTTTCAATTTCCAATCAAATAAGTTGTTTGCCAATTTGTTCATATGGTTGGTTTACTATCTGCGGTTGCATCCAGTAACAGCTTATTGAAGTTTCCATTCAATCTTCGTGGGTTTGATTTCTATTGCGTCTCTATATTTTACTCTTAGGTATTCGATTATTTTCTCAAAAATAAAATACCATACTAACCTACGAAGTTCAAGCATTTTCAATTGCGCTTTCTATTCATAGAGTGCTAAAGAGCCAACACAAAACTTCATTCATGGTAATAGGAAAATGTAACGCGGCTAAACTAACAAGATCCACAAAAACAAGGGTTGGGATTAGCCGACCTACATCACAAATTAGTTGGTACATGCGCCCTGGTTTGTCACGAGTTAGCTTTGGTAAATATGAAACTCTATACTATAAAACTAGCGACCGGCCGCGACTTCAAGCTCGAAAAAAATGTTACAGTTTTGCCGAGGTCTTTTAAACGGTACCCCAATTATATTTTTAGACCCTAGGCACCGCGACACAGGCTGGTGAGAAAGGAATGCTCTAACACAAATAATATATGGAGATGATATTATTTTATACTATTTGCAAAGAGCAACTTCAAAGAACATTTGAAGTTGTTAGAAAAGAAGCTATTAATAGAAGTGAACGATAACTTGTTATACTAAATCAATAAGCTGATATAAAAATAAACCGGTTTAAAAGTGATAGTCCAACTTCCAAGTTCGCGGGTTTCCCCAACCTTGTCATCTCAATTTAAAAAGATATAGCCTCATTTTTATGTTCAGACATCAGCGAATGCCAACAAGAACAAAAATGAGATTCATTTTGTAAACTTTAAACATACTGGATCCGAATGTATACTGTAAGGTTGTCTTGCCTAACACGACCTTTGGAACCTTAATAAAGAACGTAAATCTGACCAAATATTTATAATTTCAGGTGATTTATCAGTAACACTAAACAAAGAACAGCCCATAATGGATAATTTTGAGCATCCTTGCAATCGCAGTCTCGTTGAAAACGTGATGGGAATTACAAACAAAGTCTTAGTTAATTCGACCTTAATCGTTATCTAGTTTATTGATGGGGACCATGAAAATACCGTCTTTGAATGTGAAACCAGTTACAAGAGATGTTTCAGAGAAATTGTATTGCTATTCATATTACAATTACGCCACTCTAATTTTAAATGTGTGCTACACTGAAGGTAATGTTTCGCTCGTAAAAAATATTTTACAACATTTAAGCCATAAAAACCGTGACAAATGTCTACTAGTCGTGCCACTTTAATCATATTTGAGACATTTGGCACGGATATTTTTTCAAGGATAGGTAGATTTTTTGTATTGAAATCAAGCAGCTTAGTGATGACAACTTTTATTGGCTAAATAATTGATGGAGACATTTCCTGCCAGCGTTGAGAGATCCACAACAATATATTATTTTAGGGCATTCTTTTGAAGACATCCTAAGTAAATAGATCACGTTTAAAATTTAATTAATAGGTCCCCTTATTTCTAGGAACTTCAAAAGAAATTTCGATGATGAATAAAAATACGATCTTGAAAGTGGGAATTTTTAAAATAAATGATGGCACTGGTTAGATAAACTCTACCTAATGATTTTATAGTTCCAAGTCATTTCATTTGCTACGTTTTCACTGTAATTTTTAGTGTCAATATACTTGCTTAATAGATAATTTCATTTGTTAAGTATTTTTCGCGTTTACAACGCTATTTTTTATAATTTCGAAAAGACAACACTTAAAAAAATATTTTCGGCTCCGGTCATCGGGGAGGAATCGAACCCCCGACCTTTGGAAGTCCGGTCCAATGCTTTAATAAAATTAATAGATAATGTTGAATCGTATGAATAAAGCAAAAATGCACACAAACAAAACAATGTGGGCAGATCACATGGCATAATTGGCCTCGACACAGTTTCGAAAACGGCCAAACCGCTGTTTCGTACCAAAATGACGATTTTGACCATTACCACTGTCCTTTACTGAGCCGGAATTTGCAAAATTAGGCTTGAAAACTAAACAAGTAACGTATATGGATGACGGTATACTGTTTAAAAACTTTCAATTTAACCCATAACAATACAAGAAATTGTAAATATTTTAACACAGTTAGACATCGTGTTGTAGAATTAGCCAAGCAACACATTAAACAATGCAAACGCAACGGTCCTTGATAATAAAATCATACGATTACATTCATGAATTCACGGAGATTGCAGAAACGATTCCGCCTGCAGAAGAAAATATGCATGTAAAATACGCATATGTGCAGACTTAACCAGCAATTTGATTTTCAAATGGAAATAGTTGTAAATCAAGGTTGGAACAATGTCAGTCCTTATTCGCAAGGATATTCTTGTCACTTATACAGAACAATCTGGATGCTGTATAAATAGAGGATAGCCATGACATAAAGTTGCTAAGGGAACCTATCGGGTGGTAGAAAACGAACTGACCATACTACATAATCAGATTTTTAAATGGAGCTTAACTAAAAAGTAATTGCGATAGCCGTACTGCATATTTTAGTACAAAAACATATAATTATTAAGTAATAATATCAACAGGCACATTTTAAATGAAGAGGTTATTTTGATTTCACTGCGAGACACATCGGTAAACAAATTCAATAAAGTTTTACATGACAGTTAGTATGATATAATAGATCTTTACGTTCTTGATACCATCATTTTCAATGTTTATCTCAAATTCTCAACGGTCCCTGATTTCAACCGTTGTTTATTTATCCAGATTTTATGAACAACCTTCCCATGGCAATGAAATGAAGTGTTAAAAATTTCAATGTTTCAAACTCAAACAATCCAATTCGACAGGTCACTGTCATGAAATACAAAATTAAAAGTTTTATTTTATTTCAATAAATCGCCAATATCTTAGTTACTTTTACACAAATTATTGCATTGACGAAAACGGATGTTTACTATAATTTTCGAAGGCCGAAATATATTGTCAATGCAAATTTGAAAACTATCAAATACTAAGTAGGAAGTAAATTAAACATCAGTAAGATCAAAGTGTGAATGGTTGATTTTGCAAGGAAAATTTTATGTTGGAGTAGGTCACGGTATTTTCCATATCGTATTCCATTATTATTAACAGTCGTTAACTTGTGTCGCTTTCTCTATAGTTCTTCGTTTATTGAACGCGTGAGAAACAAGTTTTTTCTAACGTACGTGAATTTTGTCACTCGTTTAGTTATAGAATGGATCATAGTGATGATGTCTTTTCAAACATGTTAAGATTTCAGTTTAATCTCGAATAAAACATGATTTTGCGATAGTGACAACACAATTTTTGAATCATAGCTTTAATATAGTTATAAATCTATCATAAATTATTTCCAATTCGTATTAAAATCAAAATGTTCTGCGAATTATGTTATTGTATTCAATCAATAGTAGTAGATTACAAATGGCAAGTCATCTAGTCACTTTGATATTATGACCTTACAATGATTTAACGATTATTAACTCACTCTAAATACAATACAAACTTGGGTTTGATTGAGAACTCAATGAATGACAATGTTTCAAAACAGTATTATTACCCACGCGAAAACAATAAACCCACACCTTAGTGTGGTGGTCTTTAGGGTGTTCACCCCAAGGGGTTGTAGTAGTCATTCACAAGTCTCGACCATTCGAGAATGAATGAATCGGGAACGTTCCACATAAACGACAAAGGCAAGCGAGACAAAAGATCTGGGTCAGAAAGCTATGTTTGTAAACCTGCGAAATCCATAACTTTCCATCATCAAAATTAATTACCGTGGAATCGCATCCAATGATCCGTAAAACCACGTGTGTCAACTTCCATATATCAGTGTTTGCAAGGAATAACCTTGCGATAACTACGCACCTAGCCCATACACCTGAGGAAGAGTCAATACGGCCTGCCTCGTAAACAAACCGTAACGTGGACTAATGAGTGTTTTCTTTTGTTTCAGGTTCGTCATTAACCTACTGGCGACGAATTTGTTGACGACGTCCCTGCTCGCGCCCGCGCTGTTCGGCGAGCACTCAGCCAGGGACGACGTCGCGTCGTGGTTGGAAGCCGGAGATGCGGCCGCCTCGGCCTGCAGCCTAGCTGCGCTCCTCGCTGTCATGCTGATAGCCCTGGACCAGCACCATGCGGTCACGGACCCCCTCCGCTGCCACACCCGCCTCCTCCAGCGCCGCCCTGCAGCTCTCTGCGCCGCTACCTGGCTCGCCGCCGCCTCTGCGGCCGCTATTCGAGCTGCTATCGCAATCGTCCGCCACTTCTACCCGAGCGAACCCATCGTCCAAGGCGTCGAGTTCGCCTACTACATCGTGTACTTAATCCTTGGAATCCTCATCCCTGCGGCCATCGTCTGCTTCATGTACGCCAGGATCTACCGCGCGGCTCGCTCCTCCGGCCTGAGAGCCCGAGCGCATGGAGCCAGCGCTCTTCAACTGCACGAGCCTCCGGCGAACTTGCCTGAACTAGTCGAGGAGGCCGAGGGACTCACCCTCAGAATAGATGTGCCAGATGTAACCGGCTCCGGTGCTCCAGGAGAAAATGACCACAAATATGGACCTTTCTTGCTCCCACCGGAGCGTCCTCTGCGTTGCCCTTCTGTCGCCAGTCTACGGAATACGAGAAAAGAAGGAAAATCGCACGAGGACCTCAGAAAGGGATTGCCGGCCGTAAGCTCAGCGCCACTGTTAGCCGCTCCGCTTCTGGCCGTTCAGCCTCGCACGCCGCAGCCTTTGAACAGTGGATCAAGGATCACGTCGATTCGCTGCCGCATTTCAAATGCTTCATTGTTTAGATATAGGGAAGAATCTCGAGCGGCTCGTGTTGGACTATTAACGGGTGCTCTTGTGATGTTGCATATACCACACGCGGCTGTCGCTGTGGTGTCCGCCGCCGTGCCCGGCTTGGCGGAATGCGTTCGTACACCGGCATTAGCCCTGCTACTTTTGGCAGCCGCTGCATCTCCGTTCCTATTCGCGCTGCGGTCTCGCCGAGTGCAGAGGGAAGCGAGACGAATACTGCTTCCAGAGAAGAATGCTTGGGAGCGAGCGTCAGGGGCGGCCTCTGCCGCTGCCGCTGACGGGCAGCGCGCTCGTGCCGCGCTTGAGCTTTTACGGACCCTTTCGCCAGGGAGTGGGGAGTCTCAGCCGCCGGGAAACGGCTCAGAGGGGGCCGCTTGCAGGGGCTCTTTCAGCTCCGGGGGTAGCACGCAACTATCGTCCGCGTCGGACGAGTGACCGCCGCCCCCTCCCCGCGTGCCCCCGCACGCCCCCCGGGTGCATTTCGCCCCGCGCCCCACCGCTCTACTCATCTGTGATACTAGGATAAGCAGCTCCGCGCTCGGCGCGACCGTTAGACTGATTTAGTATTAAGTTAACTTATTGTGTCCATGTACCTTTCCGCTGAGCGGACAATTTTATTACCTGACATAAATGTTTAAATATTAAACTCGTATCGAAGTGTATCTTGTCGTTTAGATTTCCTACTTTGACCTGGTAGCCTGAATAGAACCGCTTAGTTACAGAAATCGCACGTTTTAGGTAGAAATAGCGAAGGTTGACAAAATGGAGCAAGATTTATAAAAACAGTACCTAGTTACAAAATACACATGAGGTACCACTTCCTTACACACACATTTCAGGAATTCTTGCAATAACTCGTATAGTAGTATCTTCTTAAAGGCCTAGTAATCGTTTGATTTGATTGGCAAAATAGGTAATAATTACTTACTAAGGCAATGAAACAGAAGAAGTTGATAAAATTGAAGTGTAAAATAACAAATTAGGAGTTTAGCTGATTGATTTTGCTAAAGTCCTTGATGCGACAACACATTGTAAACACAAATAGCGAATATTTATGGAAATCAGTCCACTCAAACAAGATTTTGACGTCAGTTGAATCAGCTGATAACATCGCTTAAACAGTACATTAGTAGGCAATTATACTAATTTCTTGCTCAATATTTTTGCATATTAACAAAATGTTAGCACGAGACATGAACACGTGTAGCATAAAAACTAACGTTTTAGGATTGATAAGTGGTACAATTTAAGGTTCAAGGCCCACCTGCGGTATAATGATGCTGACACCCGCGACCGTCAGCAATTTGGCCGTGGCGATTGATTGACACGCTGTCAGTTGCCAGTTGCGGCGATAGTACGGCGCCAGGTGTCCTGGGCTTACTCATAACTACATACCTACACTAGAAATCAAAGCTTTGAAAATAAGATAAAATGCATTTTCTGTTACGAGATATTTAACATATAGATATTTTTTTCAACGAACACACCAATTACTTAGCCCCAAACTAAATTTTAGCTTGTGCTTTGGTGGCTAGAATAACACATACAATAGCAAAATACATTTATAAACACCCATGACTTAGGTACAAATGCTCGTGCTCATCACACAAACATTGGACTCTAGCAGGATTCGAACCCGCGACAGTCGATTTCGAACTGCCACACGTTGCGTCATACCTTTGGTTTCTGAAACGATCTTCGAACTTCATCAGAGGATGACATCATCGAAGAATGCAGCCAGCTACCTTCGTTCTGAAGACTTTGGACAATGGAGGACTTCATTGATGGACTGACAAGACAATTGAATAAGTATCTATAAAGATTAGGTAATGACATGAGTAAGTATATGAAATCAGCAATATAACATAGAATACCTAATAATGAGAAGAATGAGTGAAGCCACACAGCGTCACACAATGGCATCGTAAATCTTAATATATAAAACTTAAATGTGAATGGCTGACATAGTTATTTATCAACGTACAGCTCAAACAACTTGGACGGATATGGCTGAAATTTAGCAAACGGGTAGATCTAATGACGTAGGCATCCCCTAAGAAATATTTTTTTCATTTCTCATACTCGGAAAGTAGTGTTTGTTTGATCAGAGCAGCGGGTCGAAAACGATGCTTCCCTCCCTTAGGCGGGAAAGACTCATAGTAATTGCTTCCCTCCCTAGGGCGGGAATGAATTTTAAAAATAGAACTAAAATTGGTTATTTAGTCGGCTATAATTTTTTTTTACATAATTAAGAAAAATATCGATAAAAAAAAATACTGCGGTCTTGTGAGTGTATACGGCCAATGTGAATTAAAAAAAAATACCTATTAAAGTGGGATGGCCCGCGGCGGTGACGCGGGCGGTGTGTTCCATATTTGAAATTTAAATTAAAAAAGACTATTAAATAGGTACGACTCATGTTATTACTATCAATAAATATTTTAGAAAAACTACTATTTTTTACTTTCCTTATATTTGAAATGAAAAGTAGAGTGTTTAACACGGGTGAAAGTCATCAATTCCCACTCGGACTATAGCCGCCCTCGCTTCGCTCGTGCGTCTAAATACCTCGTATGTGAATTGATTTCTTTCCACCCTTGTATAACAATCTACTATTTTTTAATTCACCCTTAAGTGTTTAAAATAGGGGTTGCAAGTTTGTAACATACTCGATGGCAAAAAAGTAAAGTCCACGCGGGTGATTGCTAGTATCGATATATGAGTAAAATAATAATATAGACTATTTATAATATATTTACTTGAGAACGTTAAGACTAAAGGGAAATCGCAAAAGAACCAATTTGTGTATGAAAACGAATGTTTAAAGGAATGATCTGAAGACTAGATAAAAAAATAACACGCTTTCATTGCTTACTAACATCCTTATAGAGACAGAAAGTTGTGTTGAAGATTCTTTTGACTATCAGTTAAAAAGAAAACACTCCATATGAGCAAGTGAAGGCTTCAGAGCTGGTAGGTACGAGCTCTGAATAACTTAAGGACTGGTCTAGTTAACACAGACAAGGAAAATTTAATTCATATATCGCAGTTGCAATCAAAAATAAAGTGGGTATTAAATACTTACCTGCCTCATTTCTGCGGTAACCCGGTAACAATAGGTGGAAATGATTAGGTATATCCTAGAATTGTTTACAGTGGCGTAACTTCAATTAAATGGGACATCTGAGAAGTCAATTGGATTTTACCACAACACTGGTAATTAACATGATTGCAAGGAAGTTTACAACACCTTTGTCACATAATAGATAACTAAGATAGATATTTATTTGTAAAGAAGCAGCAATCTTCAAAACAGTATTAAAGGTTCCTCCGTAATTAAAGCTGAAAAAGATGATTATTTTGCTTTAAATTTACACTAAACGACGCCAGCGCAGGAACCAAAATACATCCAACTGTAATCACCTGAAAAAGGTAGAGCTGGAAGTCGCAGGACTTACAATACCTACAATTCAGAACGTGACACAGAAGATGCACCTGGAATCACAACACTGACACCAACAAAACACTCATCCTCAGTAATTTCATCACGACACCTAAGAAACTGCAAGGAAGTCTTTACAAAATTTAAAACGCCTAGCACAGGCGTTTTAAATTTTGTAAAGACTTCCTTTTTAAGGTGTAGGTGCTGTGGTAAAGTCACGGGGAACAATAATTAGTTAAAGACAACTAATAGGCTTAGTACAAAAGAACTCAGCAATGTTTAAATATGAAAGTTGTCTGATCCACGAGTACTTATATGTTTTATCATTGCAGTCCCTTTCCATATTAAAGTAACAGAATGAATTAAATAACTTAAAAAATCTAATCCCTAAAAATTCGTTCTCGGGGATCCGAGTAGACTAAAAAATAAATCTGTTCCACCAGGGTATCGGTTCTAGGGGTTCGGACCGAAATAACTCAAATATTCCACCAATTCAAAGTGAATTAAAGCACAAACTACAAAACAAAAATGAGACATACGTATCAAGTTCGTTGGATATTTATTTTATATTATTTTGGCAGATTTCGAGTTAGGAAGCTAAAGGGAAGCGCTTCCTACCGACCGGATGTTATGGTCGGGGACCAAGGTCCGATAGACATCATCTTGATTTGTCTATCTATATTATTCTGGATCGAAATCTTATATACCGCGGTTCATGTGCGGTACTAGGCCGATATCATTTGGCCGGTACTAGGCTAACAGCGCCATCTAGCCTTATGGAGCCGTATCAGTTCTCGCTGTTGTGCTTGCCGTTAGGCATGCACTTGTGATGGCGAATGGTAGAGGTCGCCACACCACTCCCCTTCGAATAACCGGAGGTTGGTTGAGACAGGATGAGCCAGCAGTCTGTGCGTCTTGAGCTTGCAAGTGCCAGAGTTCTCGGGTCCACCACGATGAGCCGGGATGAGTGTGCGTGATGTCCTCGGTGAGTCAGGATGTGCACACGGGATGTCCACAGCGAGTCGGGATGAGCATGCTTGATGTCCACAGTGAGTCGGGATGAGCATGCGGAAGTCCACGATGGTCGGGATAAGCGGCCTGTACTCCGCGGTGAGTGGGGAAGAGGCCCGCCTGTTGTCCACGGTGAGTCGGGATGAGACGGTTGCTGCTGACCAGGGTGTGTGGGGACAAGTCCAGAGGCCACGGTGAGTCGGGATGATCTGGATGAGGCTGCCGGAGGTACCAGGAAGATCCAGTGCGGGTCTGCGGATGGTCCTCTTGAGGCTGGTGCTGGCTTGCTGGAGACTGCTGGCTGGGTGCTGTTTGCGAGAGGAAGGAGAGGGCGACGACAAAAATAAATCTGTTCCACCAGGGTATCGGTTCTAGGGGTTCGGACCGAAATAACTCAAATATTCCACCAATTCAAAGTGAATTAAAGCACAAACTACAAAACAAAAATGAGACATACGTATCAAGTTCGTTGGATATTTATTTTATATTATTTTTATTTTTTATTTATTAACACAAAACAGTTTACAGATGTGGAGATAAAATTTTCTTAAAAATTAAATGATTAAGTACTAAACTGTAAGCCAAAACATGTGTTTATGAAGTACAATACAATGAATTACAAATTATGCTAATTAATAATATAAATATATATAAATAATAATATTTTTATTTTATTTTCATTTTTTATTTAAACAAAAACACAAACAGCATACAAACTTCACATTATTAAATAAGTCATAATCCAAATTATAAGTTCTAGATTGTATCCCAAAAAAGTGTTTCTAGCTTACATTTTATAGTCTGAGTAAATACAGTAACTTAGTGCATGGGAATAAAATAAAAAAAGAAATAGTGGTATTACATTGTTTTACAGTGAAAAAATAAATAAATATGAAAATATTACAATTCAGGAAGTGAATTACTCAAGTAAAAATTTATCTGTATGCTTTATCTAAATTTTTAACATCTTTTTGCACTAACAACCATCAAAGTTAATATTATTAGACATGCGTTCAACACTACCGAGTTCATATTGCAGTAAACCTTTTAGACTTGTTGCTATCATAAATCGAGGTTGCAGAAATGAAGCAGCCATTTCCGACCTTGAAATTGGCACTTTAAAATTTACATGACTAGAACATTTTCTAGTAATCTAGTAACCCACTTACCTAGGGTACACCTTATTCCTACTTCCTTATAAAGTATGCTAAACAGTTACTGATTGGTTCTCTCAATTGTATTGTATGAATAACAATCACTGGTAATTAAAACTACCAGATGCATAAAGTAGCCGCAGTAATCAAGATAGATAGATAGATTAACATTTTATTGTACAAAACAAAACAAAATTACAGACAAGTTTAACAAAGAGAGATGTACAATTAAGGCGGTCTTATCGCTTGTATCGATCTCTTCCAGACAATTTAAGGTTTAAGGAACATTTAATTAAGAAGATTTTAATTAACATTTAATTTTTTCTATATAGTTTGAATTTTTGTTTCCTTAATTTATTTTTTATTTTTTGGATTATCTGTTTTTATACTATTAGGCTAGTTGTATTCTAATATCTTAGTTTAATTATCTTTATTCAAATAGTAAATGTTTTAATAACTTTTATTAAGAAGAAGGGGGAATTTTAGCAAAATATATCGGTATGGATAATGCAAAATAAAATTACTACGAAACAACTAAGATATATTAGACTAAACTTTAATAAATCTACTTGAACTCATAAATACATAGGTACTACTTATGTTCTATATAAATAACTATATCATGACTCCGAGACAAACATTTGACAAACATGAAACTGGGGGGGTAATTTTTTCTTTAAAAGATTTGTTTTAGTGCATTACTTTAAAGTTTATTTTATTTAATGAATTGAATAGTAATTAACTATCTGTATGTAAGATTGTAGCTCGGAAGGTTAATTTATTTCTCTTAAGAATTATAAATTCACTTACAGAGAAACTGATTACAAACTATTTGGAAAAAAACTCTGGTAAGCGTACGATATTAAACTAAATACAATTTGTAAGGGTACAAGAAAAAATTTTGCCGAGCTGAGCGGCTGACGAACAACATTCAAATAAAAAACAACAAGTTTGTTACTACTAAGTATTCAATACAACGATGAATGTGTGAGTATTATTTATATGCCTTTATCATTATAGCAACATAATCAAAAGATTATCCATTCAAATATGTTTCGTGGGAAACAAGAGATAATGAATACAAAACTATGTGTTGCCAACAGTAATACCTATAGTGCGTATAGATATTCAAGTGTACATATACCAACGTACCAATTTTCTTGTTTTTTTGTACATGTTGTGTTTTTATGTATGAGTCTGACTCTGTTTTTTTCCTAGCCATTAACTATTTTTCACAAGGTTCAATTCTTCTTATTATCGTGGCGACCTAGACATAACATGATTATATTTTTAACCGACTTCAAAAAAAGGTGGAGGTTCTCAATTCGTCCGTATTTTAAATTTTATGTATGTTAACACATATCTCCAACATTCACAGTTCGTTTTGAAAAATTCAAAAGAGTAGAATGTCAGATTGGTCCCATTTTTTAAAGTCTGGTCATCCATGTAGAAGATATTGCTGGGAACTCCTCAAAAAGCATCAAAAAAGGTTAAGTTTTTGCTAAGTAATCTTGAAGTTTTCAAGTACTTACTAGGGCGGTTTGATAAGTCCATGACTTTGAAAAGAAAAACATATATTTTGTGTACAAAAACATTTTATTTTTCTACATACTCTCCTTTCAACTCTACACTCTTTTTCCAGCGATGCTCCAATCTCTTCAACCCATCCAAAAATACTTTTTGTCAAAGCCTGCAAAATAGGCCTCGGTTGCAGCTATCACCTCTTCATTGGATGAAAATCTTTGCCCAGCAAGCCATTTCTTTATGTTTGGGAAGAGAAAGAAGTCACAGGGGGCTAAATCTGGTGAATATGGAGGGTGCGGCAATAATTCGTATCCTAATTCGACAAGTTTTGAAGTCGCGACTGCAGACGAGTGGGCCGGAGCATTATCCTGATGAAATAGAACTTTTTTCTTTGCTAGATGCGGTCGTTTCTTCATCAACTCTTCATTAAATCTTTCCAGCAATGCAGCATAGTAAGCACCGGTTATTGTCTTGCCTTTCTCCAAGAAATCGATGAAAATAACCCCTTGACTGTCCCAAAATACTGTTGCCATCACTTTACCAGCCGAACATACCGTTTTTGCCTTCTTTGGTGCACGTTCGCCAGTAGAAGTCCACTGCTTTGACTGTTGTTTAGTCTCTGGCGTATAATGGTGGACCCACGTTTCATCCACGGTTACGTACCGATGCAAAAATTCACTTGGATTGCGATTATACATAGCCAGACATGCCTCAGAAGTAGCCACGCGTTTTCGCTTTTGGTCGACTGTCAGTAAGCGCGGCACCCATCTTGCAGAAAGTTTTTTCATTCCCAAAATATCGTGCAAAATATGAAAAACTCGTTCAGTTGAGATGTGCACAGCCTCGGCTAACTCGCGTATCTTTACTCGACGGTCAGCCAAAACAATATCGTGGATTTTGTTAACAATGTCCTCAGTGGTTACCTCAATCGGCCTTCCTGGGCGCTCGGCATCATTGGTTGTAATACGTCCACAACGAAACTCAGTAAACCATTTATGTACCATTCCATGAGACGGCGCTGAATCCCCGTAATATTTTTTCAACTTGTCTTCGGTCTGCTTAATGGTTTTCCCGCGTAAAAAATAGTGTTTAATCAAGACTCGAAACTCGGATTTCTCCATTTTCGAAGAACACCTTCACAGCCGCCAAACTTCTTTTGTTATTAAATATTGTTTTCGCGCCATATTTGAAAATAGAATTATTTTAGGTTCGCAAAAATATTACTTTTAAGAAAATATCATTAAAAATAAAAAAAGTTTCTATTCAGCCTGAAAGTCATGGAGTTATCAAACCGCCCTCGTACATGCCAAAGTCATAATTTCAACGCGAGATGTGGATGGAGAATTCCTAAATTCTTAGGAGTTCAGGGAATCACAGGGAATTTTCAGGGAATTTCGCCACAGTTCATGACTATTCTACTGGATTACGATGAGAGTAATAATGATCCATATGGTGACCCCGTGACTAAAAAGTTTTAATTAAAAGTCTAAAACAAGGAATTTTACTGCCTTTAAATTATAATAATTGTTAAGTCAGTGCTAGCATAATCATTATTGTGATAAATGTAGCACATGTGAAAAATAACAGTGGCACCAACTTCAGAAGACAAGTTACATTCCTTGTTTAAGACTTTTTGAAGTACGTTAAATTTTTTGAACCCAAAACAGGAGGGTCTAACAACAGCCGAAGTTGTAAAAAAATCTGCCTGATTAAATACTCGTATATGAGTGCCAAATATTTTTTAGGGTTCCGTACCTCAAAAGAAAAAAACGGAACCCTCATAAGATCACTTTGTTGTCCGTCCGTCCGTCCATCCGTCCGTCCGTCCGTCTGTCAAGACCGTTTTTCTCAGGAACGCGTAGAGGTATCAAACTGAAATTTATATATGATACTAAGGTCTTCTGTCCCTGGAAGCTATAGAAAAATCAACCTTCTAACCCAACGCAATCAAAAGATACAGCCATTTAGGCCACAAATTTCCGCAAATTTTCGAAACTCACACGGGAATCAAAACCTACAGGGTACTTCCCGTAAACTTAGAATCTTGAAATTTAGTACGAAGTCACGTCTTATAGTACAGATATAGGAAAAATTACGAAAACTGTAAATTTTAAGTTTCATCATATAAAAAAATATTTTTGAAAAATATTTCTGACAATTTTGAAAATTTAAAAGTTACTGCTCCTTATCTACAGGTTTGTACGGAACCCTAGGTGCGCGAGTCCAACTCGCGCTTGACCGGTTTTTTTGTAGTGCTAGTAACAAAATTAATCCAAGAAACAGGCTCTTACGCAGTTCATAAAAAGATGTTAAATTAATAAGTTATGTTTAATGCAATTGTGTTAACTTTTCTACGCAGCACCTATGTAGCTTGAAGCATTAAGCATTTGCTGAAGACCTCTAAAATTGCGAATAATACTAAGAGGAAAAATCTCTGTAAAGCAACTACCCAGAAATATCTAGTATTATATCGGTGACAGACATCAAATGACGCGCTTGTGACTCGGAGTTATTAATGGCATAAACTGCACTAGCTTGCATTTGACTGATTTTATGTGGCTATCTCTGGTTATCTTTTAGCATCACCATTAAGTAAAACTCTCAGATTGAAGATGTTATATTTCACACTCACCGTCACTCACTCACTCACACCGTCCCGGCATGTATTGCACGGGTGCACCAAATTTTCACGCGGATCCGTATTTTTCTCTTTTGACGTGACAACGTCTTATAAATTGGTTTGCCGGGTGACACCTCAAGAAACTGCGTTACGCTGCTCCGCTCACGTTTCGCGCGAGAGAGACAGAGCGAGAGAGAGAGAGAGATAGGCATACACACCGGTTCATGTTATACGAATGAATATTCACATTAAAATTATTTTACCACTCAGAGTCGTTGTCACGTAAAACTTTCGCGCGTATACCGACTTTACAGGCAACCAATTTTTAAATATAGCCTACGTTCATCAGGAATAATGAAGGAACAATGAATAATGAATGAATGCAGTTTATTATAGTTTTTTTCGGTCCAGTACTTTCGGGTCCTATTCAATTTAAACAAAAAATCAAATTTCTCATCTTTATATATATTATTTTGTGTTATTGTATCTGTGTATCTCCTTGTATTGTGTATGTTTCTATGAGTGGATTCTTGAAATAAATGATGATTTATTTATTCATTATTTATTTATAATATTGGTGTAGATAATTATCTCGACGTGGTACGTATAAATATAAATAAATGAATATTTCACAACAATCACACCAATTCTCTAGTCTCAATTTAAGCTACGAGGATTGTGTTATGGGTACTAGACAACGGATAAACATACTTAAATACTTTTTTTTTGTAAATAAATACATATTATATATAGAAAACACCTAGACCAGCACAAACACACATGTTCATGCACACTTATGCTTGTACTGTGCGGGGATCGAACCCGCGACCCTTGGTTTAGAAGTCCGACCTGTGGACCACTGCACCAAGCGGTCGTCAAATGTATGTACGAGTATCGTTAGTAAGTATATTAGTGTACACGCGAAAAATTTAAGTCTGAACAAGAAAACTGACACCAGGTGACCCGAACTAATGCCATGAAAAAAAGTGCGACAGTACATGTTGGGTAAAAAAATCGCAATTTTGCCATACTGTCAATCTTTCCTTTATCGACTCTTAATCATCTTCATAAATCATTTTTAATGCGTAGCTTTAGTGAATCCTAAAATATTTAATTTTCTAAAGGCTAAGCCTTTCAGCGGGTGATCGGGCAATTGAATATTAATTTAGTCCCATTTGTGAAGCTTGATAAGACATCAGTCCAATCTTTGCAACATTTGATAGCGAATGATCCGCTAGACATAAACTAGTTATTCGAGAGTCGATCCCCGCACTGTACAAACATTTGTGTGCATGTCTGTTTGTACTGGTCTGGGTGTTATAGATAATATATATTTAAATTTATTTGTAATACCACAGTTGATACTGATATCTGTAACACAAGTGCTTAAGCTACTTGCCACGGAGCCAGATCAATGTATGTGATGTTGTTGTATATTTATTTATTTAGAATTGGCAGTTCCATCAACTATATAAACTGCATCTTCTACTGCACACGAGTACACAGGCTTAATAAAACATAGTAATACAAGTCATTGAACCTCACGCGTTAGGTGCTATCACGATATCAAGACATGGTCGTGATTGGAGCACTCACGTCAACCATACAGGATTCGACGCCAATTGTTCCATTGTACCCCCCTACTCACAGCTGTGTTGTTTGAGGAAAATTTAAATTGACGTTTTCCGTTGAAAATGCAGTGTCATGTAATTCTAATCATAGCCAACTTGTGATTTGTGTGTGTATTTTAATAAAATAATGTGCTTGTTCTTGAAGGTCAATAAATAAGATGTGACTGATTATACAATTGAAATAATGGTGAAGATAGCAAAATTATCTCCCTATATTGTTTGTGTAAAAGCATTCCTTTCCCACCAGCTTGGGTCGCGGTGCTAGGGCCTAATTGATTGAGGTTCCGTTTTATAGATCTCGGCGAGTAGACGAGACCAAAATTCTAACATTAGTTCGAACTTGAACGCGGACAAAGTCGTTGGCAGCCACTAGTCATTATAAAAGCTGGAATTTATTACGTCATCTTAGACTAAAAAAATATGTTACTTACCGAGTTCATTGAATGTAAGATCCTATCCTTTAATAAAAATACAAAACATTTTAATCAAATCAGTACCTAAATCAGTGTCATTACCGCGAATCAAGTCGTCTCATTGACAGATCAAACAATGTGCATTGTTCATTGTTTGTCCTACTTCTGGCACGGTTTACATAATACTTCGAAAGTGAGGAGTGACACTCTCAACCCTCTTAAAACCCATTGTTAGAGGGCTATAAGAGGCGGGTGTCGAGATAAGAGATTTGCGATTTGTGACTTTTTCTTTGAAAGATTTATTCTTAGATCTGTTGAGATTAAGGTTCTCAGTTTAAAGACAGTTGAATTAATTAGTTTTAAAGTAGCATTCTAGCTGACGGCCGGTTTCAATATATTCTATCTACTTTAAATTAGATAACTGACAGTTTCATAGAAATGGCTGTAAGGACAGATAGTTTTAAGTATAAAACTGACAGTTATCTTACTTTCAGTCAAAGGGAGGAAGAAAATTAAAAACCGCAAAAGATTAATTCCAACTAAAAATAATTTCTGTCTTTTTGTTGTTGTATTTTTTTATGAAAAAATAAAATAGATCAATAATATTTTTCTGTTTTACTACATACTATACTACACTACTACATACAAGTGCACTATAAAAAGTATATAAGTAAGTAAGTATACAAGTGTGCACTATAATATCTGCTGCGTAGTTGGCTGATCTCTGTTGAGATTGGCTGCCGTGGTCGAAATCGGCCAGAAGGACTACTGCTACTACTACTACATACGTTCTTGTAAGTACTTAAGTTATTTTTATAATTTTTTATAGGTTTTCTTTAATAAAACTTAAAGTTTTTACATCCAAACATATACGAGCACAGTAAATACGAGTACATACTAGTTTAAGACCACAAAAATAATGGTGGTTTAGGAGCAGTTCTTAAAGATTAGATATCATGCGAGTTTGCACGAGAGACATTTACAGCATTTTTAAAGTTATAGTAAAACGGTAGGTAGTTGGTCCTTATGAAAGTTTTATGGTGCCCCAATGACTTGTTATATTAAGGCAGCTCTTAAATGTCAATGATAGCCTTCTATCTTCTACTCAGAAGCTAAATTTATTTATTTATATTTTATTTTCATTGTTCTGTGAAATGTTAATTTTATACCAAATAAAATATGTTTAAATATGTAAATATGTTAAACGTTTTGCATCTACGTTCCTTTTGCGTGCGGCTAGGGAGTGGAATTTGCTGCCGCCTAAAATATTTCCGGAACATTATGATTTGGATGCTTTCAAGAAAAGAGTGAATAGGCTGTTAATAGCCAGACATGTTCCATCTTTGGTCGCATCGTCGCTTACCATCAGGTGAGATCGCGGCCAAATGTCTGGTTATTCATATGAAAAAAAAAAAGAAATTTTTCTTACTTTCTTTCTACATTATGCCATTTCATACTTTTGTTTGCATGGTAAAGAATCATTGTTCCTTCTGACAAGCCTTATGTGTTTTAGATTACACTTCGATCACGACTGTTGTCGAGGGGCACGACTATTGACTATTTCATAATAATTAATTTATGCACGTACATAATTATTATATGAAATTATGCAATATGCACGCAATGCACGTGACTGTATTTGCATCTGACAAAGTATTATTATTATCCTCAAATTATAATTATGTAACACAGTAGATAAATTTTAGTACACAAATATGTATCCTACTGCCACTCACTTAAAATAAAAAGTTGTCAAAAACATGTAACACAGAGTTAAGAAAATAATACATAAGAATTTTAAGTGCAGTACATGTCGGTAGGATTGTAAGCCCCTGCCCATTAAACTAGGATATATCCTGTTTCTTAGATTAGATTCTATACTTGTGTCAAAGAACATACAACACATGATATGTCCACACTTTTGAATGAAGTATTCAATTTGTATTCTCTAGTCTCTCTCTTTTATCTCATCAAATATATTTTTATTTCTATCGTGTCAACAGGACGTTAATGTAACGGTCGTTCATCAGTTTCCTTTTTTAAAACGATCTAAAGAAATGTTGAACAATTTTCAGATAAAATCCTCAACGCTAGATTTTGCTGCAAAAAATATAATCGATCTCAGGGCATCTACCTTGTATTAAGAGGTCGTTCGTGAATGAGATTGCACGTCAACCAACCGTTCAGTTTACCATGGACTTATCCTGGAATCCTTTAATTTTTTTAAGACAACATCACATTACATCGGTAAATAGCTTAAGCACTTGTGTTACAGAAATCAGAGTAAGCAATGATACTAAACTTAAATAAATACATAATTATACCCAGACCAGCTCAAACAGACAGGCATGAAGCACACAAAATTTTTCTACAGTGCGGAGATCGAACCCGCGACCTCTTGGTCTAATATTCAACCTCTTACTCCAAAAATAGTCGTCATTTAATGTTTGGTTAAAAGTCTCTTATTGATTACTTTTCTAACTTGTCAGAATCTTGGCGTTGGATTGGCTTGAAGTGTGACTGAACCCATAAACTAATGATAAATATGTGAAATTAAAACACGCTTAAAGAAAAATGGACTGCCACAGGCGGGACTCAAACCCGCATCTCTTGCAAACCCGGCTCTTGCATCTCTCCAAATTGAGCTACCGTGACACTTACTCATCGGTCCGAATTTCTTTAAATGCTCCTTAGGCTGCAGCCAGCTACATTGTAAAGAAATATGCATTGTTAATGCTAAAAATATAGTTACTCAATAATGATACTTATAGCAAATCAAGTCAATCACCAGCATCAGTCGTCCAAAAATTTTACATCATCGTGACTCGAATTACTCAAATTAAATTTTCAACACAATTCCTTTTGCTTGGTCACATCAAACATCAATTTTCAAGCGTCTTGCCATATAGTTAAAGCAATTACTGAAAGTCCTAAGGCTACATACATAGTGTTACAGCAATTTTCTCCAGATGATCACAAGGCAAACCAACACAACTGATGAAACACGTGACATTACAAGCACATCGTAAGAAAGGCATAGAGATACATGACTTTATAAACATATTTATTTGAAGATAGCAACGTTGTCTCTGAGAAATGGAATAGCAACAATATTGTTCAATTTTGTGGGCTTTAATATTAAAATTAAGGTAAAAAATGCGTATATTTATACTCTCCGTATGCGTAATGGATTCCAAGTCGGGGTCCTTGGAATGGATTGGTTGGTCCAAGGAAAGGGAGATTTATGTGGGACTCCAGCCAAAACGGTGATATACTCACTAAACCCCTCGGCACCTGCATCTCCTAAATGGCAGTCTTATGAGAGATCGGCAGAGCCCTTGCCACAACATAGGATAAGTTATTTAAGAAAATATGAAAATACAAAGTCATCTAATCTATTAATATGTATTGTCAAATGTCATCGTTGTGCAACAATCCATAAACTCTCACCTGTCAAACTTCTTGGCCACTGCAACACAAGCAATTAAGCTTAGTGCAGAGACCGCCGCAAAAATGTAGTACATTTAAGGGTTTCTTTTGGCAATAAACACTTATTATTATTATGTATGTCTATTCCATTCTCGGGACCATAGGGTCCCGGACTTTTGGAAGGCGTACATGGGGCCGAAGCCAACACGCAGAGGCCCGTTAGACACTTTAATCTAAAGGAAATTTGACACTAACTGGCGATTATCCCTGTATTCACTATGAAAGTGCACCCAAGGACAACCCCCAGTTAGTGTAGGACTATTGCAGTATATGGTTGAAAAAAGAGAATGGGTTATGGGTTTGGGTGCTCGATGGACTGGGTAACCAGGACTATTTTCGGTCCGATCCCTATAAAAAGTTAAATATATCTGATCCACCAGGGCATCGGTTCTAGGGGATTGGTAATATTGACGTTAGGTATGATGGTGTCGGACTTGGATAATATGGTAATAACTCCACTTGTTATCGAACCCTGCACCTCTGAGGTCCAGGCTAATAAATAGTGCTAGACAAGTGAAGCTGTCATCAAAATCTTTTCGGCAAGATGCAATGTTTATTTCAATTAAGTGCTGTGATTTTAAATTTGGCGTGGTCAGGTTAAAAGCTGATCGTACCGAAAAACCCAGATGGAAAATAATGAATATTGAAATACCAATTGGAATGCGGGTGCAATGAATCCGTTCACCACTTTGAGGTAAATTTTAGTAACGTAAAGGAATATCGTCACCCACATGTTTATGGCAAACAGGCCTCGATGCGAAATATCAAACGCATTAACATTTTCTATAAATATATTGTTATTGTGTTGTCGTCTGGTTAATACGTAGCCGGGACAGATTGGATCGCAATAAATCGCTACATTTGACATTTAAGTTGACTTCATGAAAAAAAGCTAAGCTTAGATTAAACGGTGTGACTTTCATAACTTAGAAAATAACTTTAGTAAAAAGGATTGATAATCCTCCTGGCCGATTTCGACCACGGCGGCCAATCTCAACAGAGATCAGCCAACTACGCAGGAGATAATAGTGCACAAGTACTGTGAGCGCAATACACAGGTGCACTCACTGTTCCATCACTCGCGAAATTTGGTAAGACGGCAATCCGACATGACCGGAGAGATATCAGGCGCAGGACCAACAGCTTAACGCGCTTTCCGAGGCACGAGGGTGTAACACCGCCAACTTCCCGACTCTGAGCTGTATTTGAGAAATTCATAACAGATAATCTCAGAAATAATTTTGGCTTGACCTGGGATTCAAACCCAGGACCTCTCGGATGTTAGGCAGAAACTTTGCCGATACACCAACGAGGCAGTCAAAAAGAGGCCAAAAGGATTGAAAGAAGTAATGTCATGAAACATCAAAGTTGTTTACTTTAAAATGATTCAACGAAGCTTTTTCAATGGTTGTAAAAAGAACCTTGCATACAAATAATGAGTCTCTCTCTCTCTCTCTCTTCAGTCTTTAAACGTCCCACTGCTGGGCACAGACCTCATCTCAACTAGGAACGGTACGAGCCGTACTCCACCAGGCGGGCTCAGTGCGGATTGGTGGAGAGGTGTTTGTAAGGTAAGTGACCAGGCTTACTGTCAGATGTTATTAAGCCACGCAAGTACCTCTGACCAGGCTAACCAGGCAACGATTAATATCTATCGATATTAACCGCGACCAACCACTTGACGTGTCTTGCGAAGCACGAAAAATGAGTAAATTGATATTTTAATCCAGTGCATGAGTTCGTCGACAATTTCTTTAACATATTTACAGCTCATCGACTGAAAAATTCCATTAAAATAAACGTTATACTACATACTACGAATCGTATTTATAACTCATTATCACATTCCCCTGGTCATATTTACGTAAAATATTGGCACATAATCTGTCTCCAAATCGTGACAAATAAATACTAGGTTTTCAACGTAAACAGATACTTGGGAGCGAATTCAGTAGGCTCACATCAGTAGCAAAATAAAAGCGTTGTTTAATTTAGCTCCTGACACTTTTTCTCATGCAAACTTTTTTTGGCTTACGAAACTAATCTAACGAAAAAGTACTATTATTAGGAAAAAACTTATATCTAAACATTTGATAAATGGCTTGCTACGATTACGTAAAGAAAAATGTAACAGATATGAAACTCCTATATTTTTTCATCTTAATTAAATGGTCGGTAATCAATCATTTGTGAAACATATACGATAGGTCAGTAGCTCTCAGTAGTTTCTCGGTAGCTCAGTGGTCAGAGCATTGGACCGGACTTCCAAAGGTCGGGGTTCGATTCCTCCCCGATGACCGGAGCCGAAAAGAATTTTTAAGTGTTATATCTTTTCGAAACATATACGAGTTACTGTGATTGTAATCGCTAAAAAGTTATCATGTAATGGTTTTGGCTCAATTTAAGGCGTGGTATTCGCGACAAAAGCATAATTATATCTTGAATTCATATTTTTCTGAAATAAAATTTTACCACTTTATCTCAAGCTTACTTATGGAGAACAAAGCAAACTGAAACATACTAATCGACTAAAAAAACTTATTACAAGAGAGCCCACTGCTTCCTAACCTACTGTGTTATCCGCGTGTGTCCACAGGGGGCGTGTCACGGCGTCATACGCGACTCGCCGTCATAGTGATAACGCGTAAACACTGATAAGGACTTATCGTGTGTTTGACCGATGAGGTTAAGGTCTTACGGGCCTACTTAGCTGCTATTTGTTGTGGACATACGTTTCAGATATAGAACAAATGTATTTTAATGTGTGTAGAGTCTTATTCATAGGTGCGTACGATGGTTTAAAGATATTATTTTTGTACAGAAATAGATAGATGGTTCCACGTTTGTAATGAAATATGATGCATTCCGCTCAGGAAATTAACGAGTTAGGACATAATTTTTTTCAAGTTGGTTTGTTTGTGAGTACTTAGAATATCTAAAGTTTTAACTGAAAAAAAGATACAAATGAAAACTAAAAACTATTAAATAATGTTGATTAATATAACAATTAATTGTTCTATAAACAAAAGACCTCGGTAAATTATAAAGACTGGTAAAAAAATAATACAAATTACTGTCATTGATATATGAAATTTATTTTTATTCAAATTAAAAATCATGCCGAAGGTACTATTCCCGCGACAAGCAAGTATCCCCCTCAGCATTTTACACGCTAGGCAAATATCCGCCATGGTAGGTCACTATCCCTTTTTTGAGAGGTGAAATAATACAGTATTTTTGCTTTACGATGGTCAATTATGTTTACGAAAAAAGTCAATCATACAAGTTAAAAATCCTATGTTTTGAGATACATCTCAATAATTTTCAGGAGGTTAATAGATTTAAGATATTCAGCTTTTGCAAAAAGTGGGGCAACTATCCGGCTTGTACCATATCTATTGAATAAAAAAAACTGCTTTGTAATCTGCCCATCCGGGAGCTACAATGCTACAGACAGACACACACAAAAACAGACATAGGGGTCAAACTTATAACACCCCTTTTTTTAATTTCGAAATGACAACACTTAAAAAAATCTTTTCGGCTCCGGTCATCGGGGAGGAATCGAACCCCCGACCTTTGGAAGTCCGGTCCAATGCTCTGACCACTGAGCTACCGAGAACCTTAATGGAGTCGTTAAATTCTGTAAGTGCTTTTTTTAACGCTTTGAGCCAGCGTATGTTTCATCAATGATTGTGGGAGACACCATCAAATCACCCGAGAGAAATATTTTTACAAATATTTAACAATCGGTTAAGATGAAAGAGGCTATAATTTTAAAAAGCCGAAAATAATTTTTTAAGTGTTGTCATTTCGAAAGTAGCGAGTTTCGAGTAGCGTTAAGGTTACCATTAAGGTTCTCGGTAGCTCAGTGGTCAGAGCATTGGACCGGACTTCCAAAGGTCGGGGGTTCGATTCCTCCCCGATGACCGGAGCCGAAAAGATTTTTTTAAGTGTTGTCATTTCGAAATTAAAAAAAAATAGCGTTGTAAACGCAAAAAAATACTTAACAAATAAAATTATAGCCTAATTCATCTTAACCGATTGTTAAATATTTGTAAAATTATTTCTCTCGGGTGATTTGAGGGTGTCTCCCACAATCATTGATGAAATATACGCTGGCTCAAAGCGTTAAAAAAAGCACTTTCTGAATTTAACGACTCCATTAAGGTTCTCGGTAGCTCAGTGGTCAGAGCATTGGACCGGACTTCCAAAGGTCGGGGGTTCGATTCCTCCCCGATGATCGGAGCCGAAAAGAATTTTTTAAGTGTTGTCATTACGAAATTTAAAAAAAATAGCGTTGTAAACGCAAAAAATACTTAACAAATAAAACCCCTTTTCTTAGTTGGAGGTTTAAAATACTAGGTCCATACATTTTACCGTAGGGTAAAACCGGAATAGCGTTACTTCAATAATTAAAATCAATTATTCAAAAATTATTTATGAAACAAATTTATTCTTGGGATTTTTGTCTTCTTATTTATGAAAAGTAAAAACGTTGTCTTCAATATATTCAAAGTATTAGGGACTTTTGCGGACGTCTAGCTTTTGTGACATCTATCCCATACAGGGGATAGTTGCCCGACCCATATAGAGGTAAAATGTGTTTATGATACATGACTCACCGGAAAAATGGGCATCTATCCTCCAAAATCTTTGAATTCATTTTGGCATTGCATGCTATCGCAACGAGACATACAACTGAGTCAATCAAGATAGAGTTAGAGATTCTTTTAATAAATAGATTCTTCTTCTTTTAATAAATCGGGTTATCTATACCACAGGGGCATCTATCTCGGCTTTACCCTATAACCTAATGAAATGGGCCCATAACCTAATGAAAACTAATATTTTAGACGGGATTAGAATAGGTAGAGAAAAAAATTAAGTAAAAGACGGAGCGTAGTTGACATGACAGACAAATTTTATTTCAGGATAAGGACACAAGCGACATCTACAAAGATTTAGAGGTTGCGTTTAATTACTAACAATTAACGGCTACGTTCATGTTTCAACAGAGACCACCACATAGACAGGTAGGTTTTGTAATTCAACACTTTGTTTTAATATTCTCTAGATTCACGGCGGGCTTCTTCGTTCTTATCCGAAGTAATAAGCAAGGTGGTATAGAAACACCTTTGTTTGCTCAGTCATTATTCCTTAGGTGTCCACTTCAAATTTAATATGACACCTACCTCACACACTGTAGTGTATCAAAATAAAAACTAATTTCCTAAAGAGGTAACGTCTGGAAACACTGAGTTGATCTTTTTTTTGCACAATTAGACAGCTTTTGTGGTGCTTGTGGCGCAATGGTTGCAGCGCTTTAGTAATGATACCAAAAGTTAAGCAACCTTTAGCGCGGTCATGTTTGGGATGGGTGACCATCCTGACCATTTTAAGTGACGTCTATTATAAGCATCTCCGTGCTTCAGAAGGCACGTTAAGCTGTTGGTCCCGTTTAATATCGATAGATATTATTCGTTAAGCCTAGTCGGAGGCCCTCGGGCGGCTTAATAACATCTGGGTGAATTGCGCAAACAGAAAAAACACACGGCAAACGTGAGAACGGGTGTACAAGATGCTGATATAGGATTATGTATATTTATTCTTAGTAGAATAAGACCTCCTCTACCTTGGCAAAAAAAATTGTTGAGTTACAATATGCGAAACATGCGAAAAAAAATTAGAAAGTGTCATTTTATCATAACAGTGACCTGTCCTAAACTCTATTCGACTCACAAAATAAGTTTTCCTGCAAATACGAATAATTAATTGAATGTTAGTATAGTTTAATTTCATTGAAGTTTATATTATCTATCTACAAAAACTATTTTTGTTTATTTAACTACGTTGTTATAGATTTGACAACCAGTCAACTTTTGTCCGGCGAAAAGTTATCATTTTAGAGGACAGTATTTTTCGTAGAGATATTCCGTCAACATGGCGCCTGTTGTGCTCCCCTTTCCTCTCCCCACCTCGGATCAGTGCGGCTTAAGCCCGCGGCGCGAACGCACCGGTCGTGACGTGTTGTGGTTTCCCGCCAAAAACGAAAGTTTATCATTTCAGTGATGTGGGGACAAAAAAAAAATCATTTCGGTAGCCGTTATAACTCGAGTTAGATTTATTTAATTTATTTCAAAGTTGTGCATTAAACTCGCCGTAAGGACTGCTAGTTTGAGAAGTGTTGATATTTTGATACTGATTTTGGTTCTAGAGATAATGTAAATTTAAGGTACATTTTATCATTTCAGTTTTATCATTTCAGAGGATTCGGTGGACTGTAATACTGATAACAGTCCACGGAAATGAAATGCACCTCTGAAATGACAAATCAGGGATCCCGGTCTCAAATATTTATTCATAGTTCCGAAATGTATTTTAACCTAGAAGAAGTCAGAATTATTGTGTTTATTTGGTATTTTGTTCGTGACGTGCGTGTTTGGTGGTTTGATATCTTACTAATAATGAAAATGTAAATACCTGTAAAAATCGTACTTTTAATCAGAGCGTTTTAGTATAAACTGAATAAATAACAATGTAAGAAACCCCAACTTGCATTTCGGTTTGCTCTTAGCTATATCATTCCAGTGGTCATTAATAATATCGGTGTAGAGTTATATCATTTCAGTTGAAAAATTTTCATTTCGGTGGACATTTTTATCATTTCGGAGGATACTTTTAATTTCGGTGGACCTATAAAAATTCAATCTTGAATATTTCTCTGAATTTTAATGATATTTGTTGCCCGCTCTCACACATGTTATATAATGGGTTAAACTTTTATTTGTCATCAAAAATCTGTAGAATAGCATTGAAATAAAAAATCTCACCGAAGTGATAAAAAAAATCTACTTGTTGAAATTTACCCATCTGACAGTAAGGTTGGTCACTTACCTTACAAACACCCCTCCACCAATCCGCACAGAGCCCGCGTGGTGGAGTATGGCTCGGACCACCTATGAAGTTGTGGTGAGGCCCAGCAGTGGGATAGTTTATAGGCTGATGAGAGATGAGAGGCAGTTTTTTAATTTAAGGCTCAGGCTACACTTGCAGCATAATGTGGCTGCGACTCCTAACTGTCACCGGTTGAGGCGCGGCGATTGGTTTATACGCTGTCAAACAGTAAGTAGCTGAGCGTTATCTGATTAAGTGGGTAATACCAAAAGATAGTTCAAGTAGACAATAGTTCCACCTTTTCACTCGTAGTAGGAAAGTTACACTAATAAGTAGTTCACAAAAAATAAGACACGACCCACATTATGTTTCGCAGCTTCATTCGACGCGAAATCTAAGTTTAACATGGAGTAGTAGCGCTGGCTACCTGTAGGTAGGCCTTTGCATAAATAAGTTTAAAGGTTTTTTTTTCAATCTGGCAACTTAACACCTCCACTCATTTTAGCCGTGGTAGGACGCCCCGATTTTTTCTATTGTCATTTTGTTTAAAGAATTTTGATAGTTATATTTATATTATAAAAATAAATAAATATACAACAACATCACATGTACATTGATCTGACTCCGTGGTAAGTACCTAAAACACTTGTGTTACAGATGTTAGAATCAACAGTGGTATTACAAATAAACTTAAATAAATACATGTAACACCCAGACCAGTAAAAATAGACATGTTCATGAACACAAATGTTTGTACAGTGCGGGGATGAAACCCGCGACCTCTTGGTTAATAGTCAACTTCTTGACCATTAAACCAAAGTGGTCGTCATAGAATTAGTAATTTTTTTGTCAAAATAAAAGTTCGAATTAGTTGCAAATTTTTTCTCACAGCCTTTTTAACAAATACTTTTAACTACCTATTCTATTACCGTGTCTTGGTGGTCCTTTATGTATGCGTAAGAGTGTTATCAAGTTATACAGTGAACTAATAAAATGATACTTGAAGCCCCCGAACACAACAACTGCGGTTGCTAAGCTGACATTTGATACAGTATGGAGACAGACGGTTTCTTATAACAAAATGAAACGCCTTAATTGCAGTCTGTACCCAGAAAAATATGTTTGACCTTTGGATGGAGCTTAGCTGGTAGAAGTGAATATCTTTTTCTTCATTTATTTACCAAATCAAAAAGACATTACAAACATATTTATGAAAGTCGCATTCTGAAACCACTGAAGTTTATATTGACGCGGCCTAAGTCGACGTTTAAATCAAATAATAAAAGTAGTAGGTAAGACATCATTAAAATTTCACAACAACAATCACACCAATTCTCTATAGTCCCAAAGTAAACTACTAGGCTAGTATTATGGGTACTAGACAACGGATAAACATACTTTAATATTTTTTTTGTTGTAAATAAATACATATTATACATAGAAAACACCCAGACCAGTACAAACACACATGTTCATGCACACTTATGCTTGTACTGTGCGGGGATCGAACCCGCGACCCTTGTTTTAAAATACTTAAAACCATTTAATAACTAGAAAGGTGGAATCGAGAAAACGCGCATCTGCTAACAGTTTTCATTACTATATCTACCCTGATTCGTCTACGTGTACTCGTAGGGTAGATCGAGTATCTTACAATTGATGTACAAAAATTTTGAAGTTTCATACACCCACGATATGGTCCAGGAAAACAACTGGTGTGCTCTGACGGTTTGACGGATTTTGAAAATTCGTTGTGGTATTAAGTTCAAAACCACCATGATTAAAAGCTATCTTAAAAAACGCACTGCAATCGGTCCATCCGCACGGAAGCTACGATGCCCCAGACAGTCACACACAAACACACGCAAACAGACACCAGGGTCAACTTTTTTTATAACACCCCATCATTTTATAACAGATATCATCGGGGGCTAAAAAGGGACAAAATTAAATATTATTTTTGGCATTGATAAGGAAATTTTTCAGCATGTGCTTAGGACTCATTGTATTTTGTACATTAGCGTCATATTATGCTTATGGACCTGTAGCCTCTGTGAGACGATTACCTTCTATATCAGTAGGGAATCGGTATTTTTGAACACGAGTTAGTAAGCTAAGATAAGATTTTATTCATAATATACATTACATATCAACTATTTAATACAATTATTCATTTGACAATTACAATAATAAAATAATTGACAAATTACAAATTAAAAAATAGTCATTTTAGAAAATCAATCAATCCAAGTAGTAAACAGGTACCGTGAAGTTTGTGGCACTATTTATAAAAAAAATATTTACTTGTGTTTCAAATACGGGAATAACACTTTTAATGCTTTAGGTAGGAAAAAAACCCATACTGTACTCTTCGCAGCTCAATGACTGAATCTTGCAAATTCACGATCACAAGTGAAGAAATGAATAATACTTTGCCTACCTACGTAATTCGCTTCTGTGACGTCATAAATAAATACTCTATGCAAACAGTACGTTGGACCACGCAATTACCTGCGCCTGCGACCTTGTCGGCTTTTCAACTGCAAATTAAACAGCTTTATACTTTTTCCCCTGCAATAAGACTATTTATTTATTTGCAATGTGTAGGTAAAAAAAAATACACATGCATCTACTTTCCGATAAATGATTTTGAGTCGTAAATTATTTGATGTAGAAATTCGCATTGAACGGAATAAAATATATTATATACCTATATAATAATAATATAAATGTATCAATCATCAGCCTATATACGTCCCACTGCTGGGCACAGGCCTCACGTCAACTATGAGGTGGTGCGAGCCATACTCCACCACGTGGGCTCAGTGCGGATTGGTGGAGGGGTGTGTGTAAGATAATTGACCAACCTCACTGTCAGATGTTATTAAGCCGCCCGAGGGTCTCCGACCAGGCTTAACGACTAATATCTATCGATATTAACCGGAACCAACAGCTTAACTTGCCTTCCGAAGCACGGAGATGCTTGTAAATAGACGTACGTCACTTGTATGGTCAGAATGATCACCTATTCCAAACATGACCGCGCCGTAGGTACCACTACGCCACAAGCACCTCTAATATAATATAAATAGTTTAAATTTTATGCCCGTTCCCTATAGATTCAGTAAATCGAAATTCCGGAAATAGAACAATGCCCAATCGGAATATTCATATAACGCCTACGGAACTGTTTCTAAGCTTTTAATATGAGACAAACACATTTGGACGAGTAACCTATAAATACTTAACGCGTGCATTATTAATTAGATAATTTCTCAATGAAACGAAATACCTATCTATATTGCCATCTATTTTCAATACATTGGTTTTACTTCGTCACTGCGTGGTTTAAGCAATGTCGCTTTCCGAGTCTGTCCCTATTATCTGTAGGTATGCTTAGATCTTTAAAACTACTCAACGGATTTTGATGCAGTTTTTGTTGTAAAGATAGAGTGATTAAGTAAGACGAAGGTTAAAATGCATAAAAATATGGTTAAAAGCGGGCAGTGGGGTGAGCACGAACAACTATCATAACGTATTCGTAGGGTTTACCTATCGTTAACTTGTGATGGGGAGACTGTCAGTTTTTGACGATAATGTTCGTGCTTACCCCACAGTTCAGCGTCTACCGGGTCCACCAGTAAAGTATATACATTAAGCTTTCCTACCATACCAAACGTTCAAAAACGAAAGTTGATTGGTAATTGGAGAGTTTTTTTTTGTCATTGGAATATGTTGGTTACTTTAAAGCTCAAGCCTACTCTTCGACTTGGCTACCTCAGATGGATCACGAAAAATATTAATGGGCTACATAACCCACATTTGGAGTTCACCGCAGTCGGGTAAAAACAAGTGTCTAAACCTGTTGTAAAAAGCCTAGGGCTAAGATCAGAGTCATGTCTTCAACATCTAGGTTAAGACAATAAAAGGAAACTCCCCTGTTTAAAATTATAATGAGTTTGTCTGCTGCATACTAATGATGGGTAAAACATGTTTTGTTGAGGTCCGAAATCCACTCCTGCGCACTGATTCATCGTGCGTCATAGCAGTTCTAAGGTACTCCCCGGAATTGTGCCAGGAGTCATCCTGATTGTAAGAAAGAATGATTATGATCTTAATAACGGATGTACGACTGTGCATGTTTTCAATACTCATATTTTCATCAATGTTGATTCTAGCTTTCATCCTACTACTATTATAAAGGCGAAAGTTTGTAAGTATGGATGTATGGATGTATGGATGTTTGTTACTCTTTCACGTAAAAACTACTGAATGGATTTGAATGAAACTTTACCACAATATAGCTTATACATCAGAATAACATATAGGCTACAATTCATAAAGAATTTTTAAGATAAAGGCTTTCCACGCGGACGAAGTCGCGGGCGGCCACTAGTATTAATGAAAGCTAGAATTTGAATTAAATAGAGACAAAAGTCAATGAGATTGTTTGTGGCCACTATTATGGCGATATTTTTTTGCACAGTTTCAGAAAATTTTATAACATAGACACTATTACGAGACAGAGACAAAAATTATTTTTACTATGGTCTGACATCCCACAATAATTATTTTATCACTGAATTGCTATTTCTATACTATTACGCTATTATCACGATATTACGCTAGCAAATAATTTGTTACTGTGTATTAATTCTTCTGTCTTTTGCATTGTGTTCGCTATTTAAAAAAAAAACTAATATTACATTAAATGGCGTTTGATGATGGGTTGCTATCAAACCCTTTTTGCTTCGCCGCAGTCGGGTTAAACTGTATCGGGAACACAGAAGCATTTTACTTGATAATTCCACAAAGCCATAAAGAAAAGAAAAAATACAGATGCAGCAAAGAATCCCGTTTAAGAGACATAACTGCGATTTGAACCTAACTTTCCGCATGTTTAGGCAATAAGAATATTAGAATGCATATCTCTCTCATAAACGAACCGACATAAAATGATAAAATGTAAATCAAAGAGGTTTATTACGTTTTATAGTCATTCAAAATGCATGTTTGTCTGGCATGAGTCAACTTGCAATAGAAATTTTATAGTAGTGATGTATGACTATTGAATAACCGACGTTAGAAATACCTAAGAGATTAGTATTAGAATAAAGTTTGAAGAAATTAGAAGAGTCAAAACTACTCCAAAAACAAACGACTTTTTTTTAATTAGTTAGCGCTGAATAAATTTAGAGATAGTTAATTTGAATATATTAATTCTTTGGTCAAGCTACAAACATGTACTGAATTAAAGCTACCTACGTCAAAAGTGTTTTATTTGTATTTATTTATTTAAAACTTTATTGCACAAAAAATGTACAAAGGGTGGACTTAATGTTACGTGTTTACACTGCACAACAAAGGATTGAGAAAAGGCGACAGATATTAAACACCCGTTATTTATTTAAAGCAATAGGTAGTGTGTTAAAACGAATATCCGGTATTGGTATCTCCAATTCGATACCGATTATCGATCGGCCCATCACTAGTTTATAATGCATTTACGACGGAAACTGAAACTTTCCTAGACATAAACTCGATTTGGTATTAATTAATGTCTTTTTTACTACCAATGAAGATTACGATGATATAAAGCAATTGCATACTGCACTCCAAAGGGGTCGTAAAAATCATTTGACAATAAAAATTTAAGTTATTTAACAGTTAGCGTTGGATGGAAAAATAACTTTGGCTGGATTTCACTAATTTTGGTTACTATTGAGTAAACGCAAAATTATGAAATGCAAATATCTTACTTTGTTATAAATTTACAATTATCAGTCTTTAAATCATTTAATTGTGGTAAGATAGAGCCGTCTCATACGAGTATTACCTACCTAATTTCATTACTTATGTAGACTAACTAAGAAAATGTAGCAAGCTAAGTGTCAGTGGGCTGGCCATGTCTGTCGCAGAACCGACGAGAGGTGGAGCAGGAAAGTTCTTGAACGGAGACCACGCTTAGGTAAACGTAGTGTGGGACGCCCCCCGGCTAGATGGACAGACGACCTGAAGAAGGCAGCTGGTAGTGACTGGGTGCAAAAGGCGGGAAATCGTGCGCTGTGGCGCTCCTTGGGGGAGGCCTATGTCCAACAGTGGACTGTAACAGGCTGATATTAAAGCAGACTAACATTTAAAGTTAAGGCCCATAATGAATGCTACTGAATGACAATAAGGTTATCCTACTCTGTAACTTGGAACTAAGACTAAGGTCCGTACGCCAACTTTCAAACTACTGGTGGAAACCTAATTTTCCTAAGTTTCATACAAAAATAAGTACTAAATTATTAAGTATCCTATTTTCTGAAACCGCAGACTGACGATTTTAATTCAATATTTCATCCCAGACTGCCTCGTTGGTGTAGTGGCAAAGTTTCTGCCTTACATGCAAGAGGTAGAGGTAGATAAATTTTTCAGTCACTAGACATGATAAAACTGAATGCTTGAACTGGCTGTTCGTGGTTTGAAGGTGTGGATTGAATTGGAAACGAGTCCTACCTACTAGTTCAGTGTAAGCAATCTGCCTCGACCGCCTCGTTGGTGTAGAGGCAAAGTTTCTGCCTTTCATCCGAGAGGTCCTGGCTTCGAATCCCAGGTCGACCCAAAATTGTTTCTGAGATTTTCTGTCATGAATTTCTCAAAAACAACTCGGAGTCGGGAAGTTCGCGGTGTTACACCCCCGTGCCTCGGAAAGCACGTTAAGCCGTTGGAATTGCCGTCTAACCGAACTTTGAGAGTGATGGAACAGTGAGTGCATCTGTGTATTGCGCCCACACTTGTGCACTATAATATCTCCTGCGTAGTTGGCTGATCTCTGTTGAGATTAGCCGCCTTGGTCTAAATGAGCCAGGAGGACTATCATCCCAGAAAAATCCTCTTCCTGCTTTATTGATGAGATTCTTAAGATAAACACATACTCGTAGTTGAATCTCACAACCTGTAGTCACACCTCTAACTTTATTTAATAGAATCGGAAACAATGGTGGGT
Organism: Pyrausta despicata; assembly: GCA_963921415.1. Lineage (NCBI taxonomy): Eukaryota > Metazoa > Arthropoda > Insecta > Lepidoptera > Crambidae > Pyrausta > Pyrausta despicata. The sequence goes on along the minus strand of OY992865.1, from coordinate 10,016,943 downwards.
AATATCACTTTTTCTCAGTCAGTGGGAGTCAGAAGCAAGGTCGGGGCAATTATCTAGATTATTAATTTTCATTACGAGACCAGCCTACGGTCAGCCTTCGTAGTGGACAGGGCAGAATTAAGGAATACATTTTTAAATTGTGGTATAATTATAATTATTTATTTCCAAATGACGTCACCGTTGTAATAGACTGGACGACACCACCATTCGTTGACATACTCTTAGTCATCCGTGAATACGATCTGTTTCCATATATTCAATTCAATTCAATTATTTTATTTCAGAACAAGATTCCATATAAATTGTTAGTAATCCTTAGTTTAGGTTAGTAAATATAATTGTAATTTTAAGATAGCGCTCAATTTAATACAAATAAATTTTAAATAATAATAATTAAAATCCAAATGTCAATTATCTAATATCAAATAATATAAGTAATATATTTCGTATGTGAATACTCTAGTGAAGTCACGTTGGAGTCAATTGACTGAATATTTACTGATTTTTTTTACAATAGATGTCATGATGACATTTATTATTCAGAAATATACAATATATTTTGCTTAATTTGTTTTTTTTTTGTTGAAAACTATTTTTGTATCACAATAAATAGGATCAGTGTTATCTACATAAATAAAGGAACCATAAATTTCATATAGCCGCTAAAGATTAAATCTACTCAGTAATGTATTTTTAAATAATGCATAAACGCTATTTTTTTAGTTTTTATATTTCATAAAAACTGTCAGTACCAAACCGCTCCTTAAGAACTTATGCATAACTTATTATGCATGTGCTGCGTTTATCACATAAACATCCTCCTGAATAAATTCCTAGATGGCACTTGGAATTATTACAGATTTGTTTTTCCGTAATGCCTTACGTAATATTTTCCATTTTGTTTACTTATTATGTTCATAAGAACATACTAAAGTAATATGTACTATAATTAATAATTAGTCATGATAAATCATGGTCCAATAATCATTTTTTATAAGTAACTTCTATTTCTAAGATATTGTCAAAAATAAATCTCAAATCCATCCCTGCTCACTTCCTGTGGCTTGTGTGTTATTAAGACTTCGATTTTATGTTCGGGTTCTATTTAAATGTTCTAAAAAATCATTTTCCCAAGAAAAGCGTGGGACCCTTCGAGCAAAAACATTAACTATTGTGAGTTTTTTTTCAGTATTATTTTAAACGAGCACTGCAACAATCAATGCAGCAAAACTGTTTTTTCTCTCGTCCCATATTCGGCTCTGTACATTTACAATGTTATTACGCAAAAGAATACTTAATATGTTAGTAATTACAAAATTTCTACAACATAGTGGCCGCCGATTTTGGATTTATTGTTTGACGTCCAAGTTTTCCGCAAAAAAGTGCTTGCCAGTCAAAATTATGTAATATGACACCTAACTCTTTTGCTGACGCTAGATAGTTTTAACAGTTTTAATAATAAAACTTCTATTGTGTCTAGAATAGTGTCCGCGACAGACTTAATATGACTTATTAAGTTCATTGGCCATTAATTAATCCCTAATTAGCACTCGAAGTCACGTGTACACGTGAGGGGTGTCGGATTATTCACAAAACGTTTTACAATAAAATTATGTACGAATATGCACAATGGGTCAATGGCAAAATGACGGAAAAATGTATACCTACAGCCGGGTAGACAGACATACGATATCCTTGCGAAATTGGCTAATTATTTCACAATGCGTTTTACAAGACATAGCACTGTGGGCTTCGCTGCTGTAGTGGAAAAAACTATCTTCCTTTAAAAATGCAAAAATAATTTCAGTTGCTTTTTGTTGTTAAAAAAGTTAAGCAATTTTGTAATGATTTCAAAAAATATAGTTATTTATCCAAACAGCAACCCGTAACTTTAATTGTAAGTAAAATATTGATAAGGATCACAATACAATGTAAGTTCTATTTACATTTGGGGTTATCCATTAGTTTTAAAGTTTCCTAATTAAACAATATTTTCCTGTAACTCGATTACCCGGATACCAAAACAACACAAACTAGTTATTGCCATAAACTATACAGTTAAAGATAACAAGTGGCTGCTCGCGACTTCGTCCGCATTCGAGTTCGAACAAATATTAGTTTTGGCCACCGAAATCCTTCAAAACGGTATCTCAATCATATTTTTAGGCCCTAGCACCGCGACACTGTCTGGTTTTCCCAGCAGTGCTCTTACAGGAGTGGTCGTTAAACGTAAATAAAGTAACATGTATGTTACGCCGCGCGTAGGGATGTCAAATTTATCAAGTGTTGTGATGATTATCTCGGAAATTAGCTTACAGAAAAAAAAGTTTATTGGACAACAAATTTTTGCTAATTTTTTTTGTACATGGTCGAAAAAAAATCCTTCACAACCCAAGAAGTGACCTAATATACAGATAAAGTGTCTGTAATAATTAATACTGTTTGACATCGATATTGCTAATAGTGCATTTTTTATACTTCAAGAAACTGGTTCTCGGGCATATTAATAAGAAGTATGAAATAATTACTTTGTGGGTGTGAATCAAAGCACACCGGCCGTTATGTGCAATATATTTGTCGTCCAGTGCAAGATACACTTCGCACAAAGGGATTGAGAAAGATATTTTTATTTATATATTTATTATAATATTGTAATTAATATTTTGTACGTGTAATGGCTTGCCGATATAGTGAAACCGTGCTGCCATCTACATCAACATCTGTATAATGCCACCTGTGTCTATCAAATAAATGATTTGAATTTAATTAATTAAATAATTAATTAATTAATTATTATTTTTATTTAATTTTTTTTTAATTTGCACAATGCAATCTGCTTAAAGTTTAATTTATTGTTATTGTATTTTATATAATATTGTAATTGTGCATTAAAGAAATATATTATTATTATTATTATTAAGTTCAAGTCACTGTAGGCACATCGAGGCCTGCAACCGTTTTCTTAACCTTAAGTACCTTTGATTGAATACCGTTACAGTTATGGCCGAATTTAGTATATTTAGTCAAATTGTTACGGAATTTATTTTATTTTATTTTTTATTTTATTTAAACAAAAACACAAACAGCATACAAACTTCACATTATTAAATAAGTCATAATCCAAATTATAAGTTCTAGATTGTATCTCAAAAAAGTGTTTCTAGCTTACATTTTATAGTCTGAGTAAATACAGTAACTTAGTGCATGGGAATAAAAAAAAAAAATAGTGGTACATTGTTTTACAGTGAAAAAAATATATGAAAATATTACAATTCAGGAAGTGAATTAAGTACTTAAGTAAAAATTTATCTATGCTTTATCTAAATTTTTAACATCTTTTTGCACTAACAACCATCAAAGGCGGCTTGAAGGCTTATGATGATTATAAATCTTAACGGACCGAATTCAAGTTACAATCATATTTGTTTTACCTTTCTACATGAGCATTGATTATGACTTTTTAAATCATCCATATTTGTATTTTGTGTAAGTTAGAGACTGCAGTCTCTAACTTAAATCAACCCTCAATACTGATTTTTAGCGGCAGTAAAAAGAAATAATTCAAATTTAAAAAAAAACTATTACTACTCACTTTATTGATCAGATGACTTATACAATTTTCCATTTGTACCGACTCGAAGAAAGAAGATGTTTGGCACTGTTTTGTGTTCTTTAAATTACTACCGTAGCTTTTAATCGCTTGACATACTCGTAGCATCGCTTGCACTCTACCCCAGTCCATCTATCTATTATCTGCTTTGCAACCTAATTGAAGGCTAGACGGTGCCTAGGAACCCTAACAACCTATTGTTCGACTCGATATCCTGTACAGGAAGAGGTACTTCCGGCTTGCAACAGGTCGTGTGGAAAAAATGCATGTTTACGGTGCATTAGTGTTTGCACGCGGGTTCTATTGCGTGAAACGTTTGACCGTGAAGATCATTGCTTGTTTGTTGTAGAAAATTATAAGTTTAGCATGCAAATAGCCTGTTAGCAAACCGTAAGTTTATTGTAGGTACTTTAGTATAAAAGTTTATGGGGAAAAAATACCGTAGCGTAAGATCTGCACTTTTCTGATAGCTCATTTAAATGAAGTTCATAAAAATATAGGTCCTTCTTATAATTCTTTCTTTATTTTTTCTATTCTTCTATACTTTATTTATACAATAACTGGATACAGAAATCAGAAAAAGAGGTTTTTTTGTTAATTTATGTATTTCAGCAAAAATATATGGATTAACCAATGAAATATTTCAGAGTTTGGTCTTGTCAATATTGATATAAATGCGCAATACATCCAGGGTACACATCCAATTCAGGGTACATAGATTTCACTTTGTACTTGCCCCCTACGAAAAAGAGGAACGGTCTGAACGTGTTAAAAGTTAGACCCAATGTCTGTATAAGTTTTTGTTGAAACGATGAACTGATTTCAAAGCATTTTTATAAGAAAGATATTTACCTAATCACGGTGGTTGTTAGCTATGGCTGGTCAAAATCCGTCCAGCCCTCGAATCCCCAGTTGTTGTCCTGGCTAATTCTGGGGTTACGTAACTGGAAAGTTAGTTTTTGGTATGTGTAATGTTGCGTCGACGATTTCGTCGTCATGGTTCTCGAGAGGTTCGCACTACAAGTTGACGTTTGGTTTTCTATTTTTAACACGCTTTTATTAGATCGGGGTTTATGTATGTATGTATGTATGTCAACACACGCTTTTATTAGATCGGGGTGTATGTATGTATGAATGTATGTAACGGAATTTTAAGCTCAATTTTCACCAACTTCCAGAAATCGGATTAATTTGAAACTTTGCACGAGTATTAAGTAACGATGACAATGCAATAATTTGATAAGAGTTTTCCATTATCCTCATTAACTAAAAAATCGGATATCAATCAGACTTCCAAAAATCTACTTATGTAGGTATGTACGAGTAAGTAACTTATTACGACTATAAGTTCATTAAACTCCAAGTTGATAAAAGAACACAAATGGGTCAAAATAAAATAGGCCGGAAAAATAAAATGTGGCGAAAATTTTTTTCCCAAGCTTCTTCTGTTGACTCCTAACTCAATTTAAAAGCCAATTAAGATTTCCATCGAATATTAGAGCGATGTTAATCCACCAAGAATCAAGGAGATTTGTTAATTTGGGCCAAAGCCTTATTAAAGTTCAGTGTAATTGTGTCAGTTTTTCAATTTTAACCTAAATTGGCTTAACTCTGACGTCGTTTTGATTGTTGTATAAGTCATCATCATCATCATCAGCCTATATACGTCCCACTGCTGGGCACATGCCTCACCTCAACCTCAGGTAGTATAAGTAAGACCTTAAATTAATTTTTTCAATAGCCGTTTAAGTTTATTTAAAATACCGCTGTTGTTTCTGATTTCTGTAACACAAGGAGCTTACACGAATTCGGATTTACATGATATGTGATGTTGTTTATTAAACATATTTTTTTTTAAATAAAACTATATTTATTAATAATTACTATTAGTTACACTTACTATTACCTAATGAAAAAAATATAAAGTACTAGTAGACCCGCAGCCGATGTCCTGCCCGCTGTTTTTGCAATTTATCAATATTTTCTCATAGTTTACACCTTCTTTGGACTTTTACAAATATTTCAAGGCTAAAATTATTGAAATCGGTTCAGCTGTTTGTCGTGAAGCGACAATTTAAAAAAAAAAATGACTTAGCTTGTCGTGGAGCGACAAGGAAGGGAAAAGGAAAACGAAAAGAATTGAAAAATATCAAACAAATTATATTTAAAGGAAAACAGATAAAAATAAAAAGAAACCTAGACAAGTGAGAGGAATGATTGAGTGAAAATGAGTGAGTGTAGTGAGTGGAGTGGGCGTGGGTAGGTGTCTTCTCAAAATTAAGCGGGTCCGGAGGCACCGAAGTGAAGCGAAGCGTTCTTGGAGAAGTCCGTCGATGCGCAGCGGTGTAGAAGCTCGAGCGCAGCTGTGCCGGAGACCGTGAAGACACCGGTGATCAGCAGAGGTAGCCGCGATGGCTCTGTCAGCAAAGGCAAGCAGTTGATGTATCCGATGTAGATAAATTTAGGAGGAGGCAATGCTCCCTCCGTGGGAGTAAAGTGAAAATCCTCCTTAATAGGAGCGAGTAGCAAAGAGGGTAATCCCTCCTCGGGGTAAAGAAGAATAATCCCTCCTCTGAGTAAGGAGGGGCAAGTCCTCGCAGTCTCTCGGGCTAGGAGAGGATAGCCCCTCACAGACCCTCCACAGGATAGGAGGGGTCAGTCCCCCGCAGGCCCTCCTCAGAATAGGAGGGTTCAGTCCCTCGCAGTTCCTCCTCAGGCTAGGAGGAGTCAGTCCCTCGTAGGCCCTCCTCAGGATAGGAGGGTTCAGTCCCTCGCAGTTCCTCCTCAGTCAAGGAGGGGTCAGTCCTCAGTGTTGCAGAGGGTGAGGGCCTTCCGGAGGTAGAGAAGTCCTGGTCTTCCTGTAGTACTTCTTGAAGTATCGTATAGTAAAGAGTTTACTGTTGTGTAATCGAAGCCAGGATTCGAATGAGTCAGATATGGATGGTATGGGCTTATATAGGGCCGGCCGTTCAAATTTAGAGCGTGGATAGAACGCGATAAAACTCGTGCTTTGCAGAGTTTGTAATGGAAATTGTATTGAAACTTTGCTAAAAGTTGTCAATTTTCAGAAAAAAATAATAAGACTCCCGTCACTCAAAATGTCAAACATAGTGTCAAAAAGTACAAAATTCGGAAAAATACTAATAAATTGTGTTCACAATAAGAAATAATTATGCTGAGAAGGAGAGGAAAACCATTTAAAAGTTAGTTATAACCCTTTTTCCTTATTTTACAGCGGAATATCACATTTATAGGTGATACAAACTTTGACGTTTATGAACACGTAATTAGAAATTCCTTATTTTTCAGTAAAAAGTGAACGAAAACAGATTCCACGGAAAAGAATAATAATACACGCAAAATGCATATATTGTGAGAATGAAAATGACTGGAAACCCAAACCGGGAACAAATTATCAACAGTATACCGAGTGAGTATGTACGTCGGTACATGTTCTCGAGTTTTAGTGAGACTAACAAACATCAATTCATTTTTATATATAAAAAAAGCGATTGGCCCACCTGAATCTTCCCATGGGTATGCGTCGTTTTCCCGATATCAAAATATCTCCTTACCAAATTAAATGCAAATTGGTTCAGTAGTTAAGCCGTGATTGAGTAACAGACAGACAGACAAAGTTACTTTCGCATTTGTAATATTAGTACTTATAGATAACTTTTAAAGTTTTTGATAAGCCATCTTGGTATTTTCGTCGATATAAATCGTCGGCATGGTCAGGTACAGACTAAGAATAAATTTAAAAAAAAATGTTTGTTAAGTATCTTATTTGGACATTTTAATAACAAAATAAATTGGACAGGTAATAAATATATATTTCAGTCACGAGACATGATACAATTGAATTCTTGAACTGGCTGTTCGTGGTTTAAAGTTGTGGATTGGATTGGAAACGAGTCCTAGCTATCAGTGTAAGCAATCTGCCTCGACTGCCTCGTTGGTGTAGTGGCAAAGTTTCTGCCTTGCATCCGAGAGGACCTGGGTTCAAATCCCAGGTCGAGCCAAAATTGTTTCTGAGATTTTCAGTCATGAATTTCGCAGAAACAGCTTTGAGTCAGGAGGTTGGCGTTGTTACATCCCCGTGCCTCGGAAAGTACGGTAAACTGTTGGTCCTGCGCTTGATCTATCTCCGGTCGTGTCGGATTGACGTCTCACCGAACTTTGAGAGTGATGGAACAGTGAGTGCAACTGTGTAGTGCGCTCACACTTGTGCACTATAATATCTCCTGCGCAGTTGGCTAATTTCTGTTTAGATTTTCCGCCGTAGTCGAAATCGGCTTGGAGGACTTATACTAATACTCGTATTAAGCAATCTGCAGGTTGTTTGGACAGGCCAAAAACTAGATAAAGGCGGAAAGACGTTTTGTTTAAGTTCCGACACCATTTTCTACGATTAACGACTTCGAGTAAATTATCATCTTTGTCATTTAATGATATTAAACTGTAAAGTTAGGTATTGTTGATTTTACAATGTGACAACAAGTACACAGTCGTAGAAACAGACAAATCTACAAAAAAAAAGTTCAACAATACGTGAAATTCGATGCATCTCACACGTTTCAGCAATTCTATTCGATTGCAGGTGAAACTGGGTTCCGTTATCGATTTTTCAATCGATATTCACGTGGATGAGCACGAGTTGAATGGAACGTGACGGATGTTGGTAAATAACCTTGCGAGTTGACAGTCCGCGTCATCTGAATTTCAATTTGGAACACGGAAGATGAAACGTGAAACAAAAACGCTATGAGAGGTTCTACTGTAACTAGTATCTTATTTTAAAAAAAAAACTACAAGCTTTTATGATTGTGCTTTTATATAACTAGTGGAGCCGGCAGACGCTGTTCTGCCCGCTATTTCCCATATTTATGCACCTATACCCCCTGAACTCTATATATTCAAAAAAACTGAGTCAAATCCATTTAGTAGTTAAAGGGTCTAATCATACATACATTGTGGTGCTTGTGGCGCAGTGGTTGCAGCGCTTTGGTAGTGATACCAAAAGTTAAGCAACCTAACGCGCGGTCATGTTTGGGATGGGTAACCATTCTGACCATAAAAGTGACGTCTATTTACAAGCATCTGCATGCTTCGGAGGGCACGTTAAGCTGTTGGTCTCGGTTAATATCGATAGATATTAGTCGTTAAGTCTGGTCGGAGGCCCTCGGGCGGCTTAATAACATCTAACAGTAAAATTGGTCACTTACTTTACACACACCCCTCCACCAATCCGCAATGAACCCGCGTGGTTCGCACCCATAGTTGAGGTGAGGCCTGTGCCCAGCAGTGGGACGTATATAGGCTGATGATACATACCTACATAGATACAGACAGAGGGACGGACGCGGGAAATCAGGCCTTGTTTAAGGCTGCTTTGATACTGCTTAAATTAAATAGGGATGTCTTTGTCCGTTCCAAAATCATTATCTAAGTCAAATCTGAAACCTGAGAAGTTTCAATATTCAGTGGAAGATAGCTTTTAGTATGCAACTGACAGTTATCTATTATCTGTCAAAAATAATGACAATACACAGTTGCTTTAGAATGTCTTCTTTTCTACACCCTATATATTTTGTCACACAAAAGTTGTAGAGTTTTTTTTATAAGTAGATTTTATAGATCAATTTAAAATCAAAAGTTTTTACTAATATCACTTGTACTTGTACTGAAATGTCAATGATATAATATATAAAAAAAAAACTTGTATAATCAGAAAATGCCTCCTTATTTCTTAAGCCCTACCAAAGCTTTTAGACAAAACACAGACAATTAGGCGAGCGCTAAGAAAAAGCGTCGCATCAAACGCTGTTAATTTTTCAGTTATGTAATCTAGCACGAAAACCTTGCAAAAGATGCGGTTGAAAATATACGGTTAAATGACGTATGTATATAACCAACAAATGCATCACAATGACATTTTGCGGTGAAATGAGAAACCCAATCAATTGTATTGATTCCGCTTCGACGTACACGTGTGGTCCCACGAGCCCTCGATTGAGTTTATGTACTCTGCTTGATTACATAATACATTATAAGGTCATTATCTGCAAGTTACACCTAAATCTGCACGTTAATGTATCTGCGTAAAGTAACGACGCATACATATTAGTGGTCAGAGACCAAATGATGCAGTGACGACTGTGACGAAGTTGACGATTTATCAAACCGTACCAATCTATGGTATATTATGTACCTGATCTCTCTTAACATTTAGAGTTTATAGTTTATAGTCCTACAGCTATCGTCTTGTTTTACATATTTATCAGATCAAGTGTTCAACTACTAATTTTTGAAGTGAAAACTTCTTTAGCGGCGTTGAGCACTTTTGTGGCATGGGTAGAAACTGTGAAACTCGCGTCAGGTCACGTGATGCTGATCGAAAAACCGTAAGACGGTTGTTAAGTTTTCACTTCTGCCGGCACTCCCGGAGTGCAACCCGTGGATTTTTTTTTTCAACAGGCTTTTATAATCAAATTATAAACTGTCATTGAAACTAAACGTGTATACGAAATTTCAGCTCTATGGGTGACTGGGGAGTGGGTGAAATTTGGCTCGCAAGATTTGATTACAAACAAACATGTGGCAACCTCTACCGTTCGCCATGATCATCAAATCATCAATTTTCTTTTCTTCACCACAAATGGGGAACACCTGCATTCCACCTGATCACCTTTGACCAGCACAGTCAGCATTTTGCCCAAAAATGACCCGGATATTAAAATATGTTACACGCGCATGTACTAGCACAAGTTTGCACTGACTAATGCAATGTCACAGTGTAGTAAACGAGTCAGTAAGTGCAGTTTATTCATTAACATTGTATAGTGGTCAGCTTTATTTATTTACTAGCGGACCCCGCAGACGTGTTCCTGCCAGTTGATTTTTTAAAAATTATTCTTCGTATGAACCACTTGAAGGAATATCATAAAAAAAGAATTGGCCAATTATTCCAGGCGTTCTTGAGCCATGCTCTTACCAACACATTTTGCGATTCATTTTTATTTGATAGATATATCTTTTTTCTTTAAAATAAGTACTGGGTAGTATTTTGAAGTTAGTCTCAATAATATATATTGGACACTCTATCACTGCAACTCGCGACTGTCAGCGATACGGCCGCGACAATTGATCGACACGCTATTAGTCGCGGCTGCACTATGCCGCAGGTGTGCGCTGGCGGTAAGTTGCAGCTTTTAGTCACGTCACGAGTAAAGTGTTAGATCACGAGAAAAATTGATTTTGGTACTCATGATAAATGCATCATAAACATTTTTAATGCACAAAAATAAGATACTGAATCAGTACTTGCTCATTTTCAGTAGCTTTGATTCCATCTAAGCTTACCTTATGAAGAAAATCGTTGGAACCTTGTGTCAGAAAAGAAATGTGAGGTCGCTGTTGTTGTCATTAAAAGCCAGGCCACACTTGCGGTGTACAGTCGCTTACGACTGTCAGTAATTTAGCCGCGGCCATAAGTCGACATGCTTATAGTTACAGCGACGAAAAGTCGCTTAGGTATATGCCTTGGCGGTAACTTGTGAATGTTCAACCGTAATGACGTATCGTGTTTTTTCACGAATCGTCAATGACGAATCGGCTTTCTGCGAGAGCCAAGGCAATCAAGTATGATTGTTTCGCGGCCGGGACGCCGATTAAAAGTGTAAACCCTTAATTCTACGAAACACCAGCGGGTAGAACAAAAATAAATGAAGATTTTTAATGAACATCCAAGGCCTATTCAAACTTTATACAAGAAGTTTTTGTCAAAGCTGTGTATTCAGTATATACGTTTTTAGCCATGCTCTTCACTACCCGAAATCGCTTCTAACCTTATATTTCGGTGAAAGACTACCTCAAAACTTCAAACATTAGCAACGGACTAAACCTACTGCACACAATATCTACACTGTGGCTATAGTGCATTTGTTACCAACTGACCTGGATCTTCTGATTGTTCGCATGGAACCTGCACACTTGCCTAGAAAAATAAACAGTTAACATCTTTACGCACTAGAATTTTAGTGTTCAACTTTTGGTTAACTACGTCAGAGTATATAGCACGCAATGAATAGACTTCAAAAATCTTAATTTGGTTGACAATGCATTCGAAGACACGGAACCGGCATTGTCAATAAAATATAAATTACTAGTTTCCCGCCAACGTCATCGCCCGCGTGAATTAGAAATCTTGAAATTATCAGTGGTTCTCTAACTAATGTAATTGTATAGTACGAGTATGGATTATTTATTTTATTTACATGTATATATAAACCTTCCTATTGCATCACTTTATCTATCAAATACCGCATTAAAATAAGTTAAGGAGTTTTAAAGATTTATTCTTATGAGGTATGATGATATATGCTCATGTGTAGTTTGTTAAAATGTAAAATGTACAATTCAGCGAGTTTGTAGGACTCATGGTGAAATGATAGATGATTTGATCAGTATTATTATGGCAAATTGATTTGATTTGGCCAATTTTAGTGTATTGATGTTTGTAATAGATCGTCAGTAATTAAAAATACATTTGAACTTACTTCTTAATAACTTAAGGTATTTTCAAAATGTAATAAACGCAAAATATTTGGCTTAATAGAAATATTTCATTTGTAGAGAGGATAACCAGCCAGCATAGAAGTTGATAAGTTCCTACTCCTAGATTGTTCCTAGGTTCCTAAAGCTCCTAAGAACTCATCTTACGACCCAAATATCGGTCTCATCGCTTTCTCCTCTCTTCTCTTGCTTCTATCTCTATCTACATTAAAAGAGCGAGCAATGATCAATCGTTTGTATGTATGAATGTATGTAACGGAATTTTTGAGCTCAATTTTCACTAACTTCCAGAAATCGCCGACTATATAATAGACTAGAAGACTGGACGTTGTATTCTGGCCGTTGTTTTTTTTAATTCTGTCGGTCTGAAGTTATGCGCGTAGATACATTTCAAAGATTCATTTCTATATGTTCACTAGATGTGCTCTGCGGTTTTACCTGCCTAAAACTCGGTTTCTACACACAAGAAACGCGCAGATTTACGATATTAAAAGTACGTAAGGAGTATGTGATGTTCAATTCACGAAATTCAGGGAAATTGGTCCAGAATTTTTGGCGTTATTGAATTACAAACATCCTTAAAAAGTTTCGCGTTTATAATATTAAGTAGGATAGGATAAACTCGTAGTTTAAGTCTTGTTACTGTAAAAAAATTCAAAAATTCTTCATTTATAACAAAAGTAATTTAACACTTACATTGGGAATCTCCTTTTAAGCTAAAACACTTGTGTTAGGAGAAACCCGCTCTTTCTGTACGTAATTACATTCATAAAAAATGATCATTTTCTTCAGATCAAAATCTTTGTTTTGTATATTAAATTTGTAGTGTCTTGTTCGTGTCTTTTTTGTTTGTTTGTATATAATATAAATATGTGTGTATGTGCGTGTGTGTGTGTGTGTGTGTGTGTGTGTATTTGTTTGTTTGTATATGTGTGTGTATATTTGATTGTGTGTTGTGTGTGGGTGATGATTACAAGAGTGCGTTTGTGAGTGTAGACTACTCATAACAACTTGTGTTCTAATTTAGTAAGTCTTCCGTGTTCTCGTAATTTAGAGTTTTTAGACATGTCAATAAAAACTTTACACTTTCTCGGTAGGTTTTAATATATTTTTTTTTTTTTGTTCACTTTGTTAAAGATCCTTTTAGATTGCCCGATATATTGTTTTGTAGCAAACACTGTTCGATATATATCTTGTGGAAGTACGTAGTAAGTAGCATTCTAATTCCGTTTATTGAGTTGTTTGTCATCTATACATAAGGTTTTTTGAATTTTCAACGTACATTGTAATATATATAACTGCCTAATTGATAATACATCGGCCTCTTCATATAATAGTTTTGTGGAAAGTGTGCAAGCACTGTAACCGTGATAATCTCGCCTTAGTTAAACTCGTTCGCGCTGCTCATGAGAAAAATCTGATTACATCATGCATCAGTGCAATTGCAATAAATTTGTCAGCGAATCTATTTTAAGATCGACACCTTGCATAACAAGATTGATTTGATTCTAATTCGGTAAAAATGTGGTGATATTTTAATTATGCATTCACTTCAGTTCTTTAAGATAAATGTTTCAAGGAGTTAACATATTTTGGTGTTTTTTTTTTAACAATCACACCAATTCTCTAGTCCCAAATTAAGCTACGAGGCTTGTGTTATGGGTACTAGACAACGGATAAACATACTTAATTACTTATTTTTTTGTAAATAAATACATATTATGCATAGAAAACACCCAGACCAATACAAACACACATGTTCATGCACACTTAAGCTTGTACTGTGCGGGTATCGAACCCGCGACCCTTAGTTTTAGAAGACCGACCTGTGGACCACTGTACTAAGCGGTCGTCAAACAAAGATTTTCCCCTTCGGTGCTTTGGTTTCTTACCCCCAACGAAAAAGAGGAGTGTTGTAAGTTTTACCCCTATGTCTATTTGTGTGTTTATATGTGTTTGTGTCGGTGTGTTTATGTGTTTTTTATGTGAGTCTGTCGGTAGCGTCGTAGTTTCCTAACGGATGGACTGATTTCAGTGCGATCAGTCAGATTTTATTCGAAAGATATTTTAGGACGGTTCTTGGCTATGGCTGATTAAAATCCGTCTAGCCTTTGAAGCTGTTTTTCTGGTTAATTTTGGGGATTTTTTAATGGGAAATTAGTTTTTTATTGATATCAAAATAAAAATAAAAAAACCGATACATCATCAATATTATAATCAGCAGATTACTGCTGAATATAAACCTAGCTCAAGTGGTTACAAGCGTTGTGCATTCCTTTCTATCTTTTCCATTTCGGCGGTTCATAGACACCTTTTGCCTTATATGGCTTGGTATTGAAATCATACGCTAGATGAATGAATCAGAAAGATTGGGTCTACAGAGATTAATAAGTTTCGTTCATGAATAAAATAACTCGATAGTCAAAGTTCAACTTTTCAGGAAAATTTTCGATGACAATGTCATTACTTAAACGCAACCGAGTGGAAAATCAACAATGGAAAATTCTTACAGCATTAGTAAATGCCGTAGAAAATTGCCGCGTTAAACCTTTCATTAAAAATGAGTTAGTTTCCAAGAGTTAATGGGAAGTTGTTCTATTCTTCAATTTGAAAAACATTTTGGACAATGTTACGACTGGAGACTTAAATCAAATCAAATCATTTTATTTCGACCAACAAAGGAGGCTCAACTGAAACAAATTGTCCAAATAAAGAAGAAGGACTTGTAAAATCCCTATGTATAGTTACAAAAATATAGGTACACAGGTGGCAATACGACAAACCTTTGATTATCTGTTTAATTAAAATTGAATAGGTAACTTATTTAGATCATTATTTAATTCAATCCATTAACTATTATTTACATATGCAAAACAATATTTGCAAACGGAAATGTTTGATAGTGCACAACCTGTACTAAAGTTTTTCACAAATACGTTTCCCCTTAAACCGATTTCTGGCAAATCAACAGACAAATGAAACGAAAAACTTGCAGTTAGCCAAACTCTTTTGTATAGGTAGATACTTTAATATCTCAGATATTTAAAGGCGTCAGTCCTCACCTTAACTTTAAGATTAATAATATAACTTTAGAAATACATTTTGCGTACATTGACATACCACATATTGTTAGTGTAAGTACTTCACCTTAACCCCAAGATTTGCTCGTCACTTGTCAAACATAATATTACGCATTACCTGAGCAACGGATGATATAATTTATATCTAAACACCAGTTATTCATCCACCAGATTCAATATCTAAACAGTTTAGTACTATATCTTAATAAACTTTTGAAGATCTTTTCAAAACTGTAAATTTTGTTTATTTGGCAATGTTCAAATCCCTTTCTTAAAACAAGAGTGTTGACAGACTGGCTGTACCTACTTTTCTGGGTCTAACTGTACAAAGAAACATAATTTTAAATAAACACGCAGAGCCTTGACTGGAAAATATAATTGTGTTAACACAATACGCATTGCAACTTGCTTAAATATATTTTCTAGAAGTTAATTCAATAACCTAGAACTTTTAGAGGACTGAAACCATTTCATTCGAAGGCGTTTCATTGAAAAGTTTCAATGTACATATAAAAATGGTTAAGTTTTACAAGAAAATACACGATACGGGTAAGGTTGATGCACCCGAACGGTTTACCTTCCAAAATACGACAAACTAAGTATCTGGGTCTCTTAATCAACGAATTTAAAATTTAATATCGTTGCTCTTAATTTATAAACTGAGGACTGATTTTATTCAACTCAGCCATGGTTTTTCGACTGTCTGTTTTCGTGATCAGTACGATAAAATTCCAAGATGACACACAATACTTAAGTACCTACCTACCAAAAGAGACACACACTCCTAAAAGTGTAGTGCAATATTAGTGCCATTTTTATATTATTTTGAAATATGTAATAAAATGTAATAATAGATCTTACATGTAATAGATAATTAATATTTTGTACGCCTATAACGGCAAGACATACATCACCATCTGTAAAATGCCACCTATGTCTATGAAATAAATGATTTGATTTGATTTGAATAAATATAAAATTATACAACAACATCACATACATTGATCTGACTTCGTCGTAAGTAGCTAAAGCACTTGTGTTACAAATATCAGAATCAACAGTGGTATTACAAACAAATTTAAATAAATACATATAACACCCAGACCAGTACAAATAGACATGTTCATGCACACAAATGTTTGTACAGTGCGGGGATCGAACCAGCGACCTCTTGGTTAATAGTCAACTTCTTGACCATTACACCAAAGTGGTCGTCTTCTTGAAATAATTAATTAATGAGTATCCGGTAAGCTTACAAACAAATTGAGGACAAACTTGCCTAATAGTTAAAATATTAGACAGATAAAAACAAGGTGAATCCGTGTTTTGAGATTCATCACACCCGACCCGTGCCTACGCAGCCGCTGCTGCCTTACCACTCCGGCAGCCAAAAACGGGGAAAGAAAAGAAGTCGACACCGGCACAGTGTCCACCGAGGGATCGATGCGACGAGCAGGGCTTCACAAAAGTCGAAAGAAAGAGAAGGAAGCCGGCTAGCCGGAATCAGCGCGGCACAGCACCGACACGACCTGAACACCCGCTGCGACCGGAAGTACGTTCGACGCTGCTCTACGTGTCCCGCTTACATTGGTCTACGACGGTCGAGAACGTCGTAGACCATGTACGTAAGAAGTCCAACTTCACCCTGAGGGTCGAACGGTTGGAATCCCGCCACAAAGTGAATTTTAATTCATTTGTGGTGAGGGTACCGACCCACCATCTAGCGACCTTCATGAAGGAAGATTTCTGGCCGCAGGGCGTCGTGTTTCGGAAGTTCCGAGGACGGCTGCCAGCCGATACCGCACGCTACGCATCTGTTCGCTGACGCGTGTGATTTGTGTAAAATATTTTAATTAAATTGAGTAATTTTTATTATTTGTATGTATGTTAGTCTGTAAGGTATTTATAATATGGGCCTGTATTTTTTAAATCTGTAGCCTGAAATAAAGAAATTATTATTATTATTATATTATTATTATTAAACCCTATTAACGATTTTACATATCATTCAAGTTTTCTACGTCATTTGACGAAACATAGATTAACACTGACGTTTTATTAGACCGTGTTCTTACCGGAACTTTAGCAAACGAAAGTATGTTAATAGATTAATCTATTAAACTTTAAAGCCCTGGGCACACCTGGGCATACTGTCGCCGCAAAGCGATTTGCCGCGGTAATTGGTTGACACGCTGTCAGTCGCGCGCGAGTCGCAACGACATCTGCTGCTGTTGTGCGCTGGCAGTAATGGCAAATGGTTTGATGAATAAAACGAAAAAAGCCAATATCTCTATATCTATATATATAAAATTCTCGTGTCACAATGTTTGTTCCCGTACTCCTCCGAAACGGCTTGACCGATTCTTATGAAATTTTGTGTGCATATTGAGTAGGTCTGAGAATCGGCCAACATCTATTTTTCATACCCCTTAGTGTTAAGGGTACACTTTACATTTATATGGCCAAACAACGTTTGCCGGGTCAGCTAGTATATTGTATAAAATTCTCGTGTCACAATGTTCCTTCCCGTACTCCTCCGAAACGGCTTGACCGATTCCCATGAAATTTTGTGAGCATATTGAGTAGGTCTGAGAATCGGCCAACAACTATTTTTCATACCCCTTAGTGCTAATAAGGGTAATCCACACGTTACATTTATATGGCAATACAACGTTTGCCGGGTCAGCTAGTAAATAAATATAAATTTCACAACGTGACAGGACGTGAATTCAACATTTACATGTCCCTCGCACATTCGAAAATTAGATTTTCAAATTCCGATATGTAATCTCGCTACAGTCATGAATTTTAAAAAGAAAAAAAGCGTGGGCTTCAGTCAATTCGTGTGAATCTGTTCAAAGTTACACAATTTAAAAAACAAAATTATTGTTATGTAATGGTCATTACGATGGAGCCTACGTGTTATGCGGAATGATTGAAAATGAGAATGATTTTATTAAAGGCCAAACACGGACGTATGCTAAAATGTGTGTATAAAAATTCTAGAATGAACCAATGGAATAAAAATCTGACTCAAATTGTAAAGGGCGAAGAGCGTTTTATGGCGTCAACAAAAGTGCTTAAGATCTTGTTAAAGTTTAAGAAGGTCACTCATGCATACAGATATTTATGCAAGGCTCGATACATCCTGTATCCCCTTTGGGCTGCAGGATTGCTCCCCAATAACTGGCAGCGTTCTTATACAGGGTGTTACAAAATGCCAAATAAATATTTAAGAAGGTTGTTGTGCCTAGAAAAGAAACCTAAGTTCGAATCTCAACAAAAAATGGGCTCTCCCCTAGGAAATCGATCAGCTGAACGGCAATTTTATATGGAAGCTCCAATTTTTTTTTTGAGATTTCGACCTATGTTTCTTTGGGTAAATTGTTCAATTTTACGGGCACAAAAACCTTTTTAAATATTTATTTGGTAATTTGTAAAATTCTTTTTTAAAAAATAGGAACAAAATATATGATAAGGAGCGCTCCTGCTTCCGTAAGCAAGACCGTAACAGGACACTTTTTAGGCAAATACTTACTGTTATCACTGTTAAACAAAATGGCCGCTTTACCGGAAAACACTATAACACACAACATTGTGTACCAACTCGTATGTTATGTATTGACATCATGAGTTCTTTGAACCACGTGCCTATTGTACGCACCTCTCAGAAACGAAAAGTAAATAATGATTCATTTGTAGGTTTTTACACCATCCTATTTAAACCTTATCTTTTCGATGACAGAAGCGCTCTAAGATAAATTATATATGTGCTTTGAAGGGAGCGAACTTACATAACAAAATGATAAAATATTATTCACGTAAGTACTAAGTAGTAAAACCTAATTTTAGTTTTATCTTAGTTTAATAAATAAATTTTATGCTTGTTTTACATGTAAGTAAGTATAATATGATCATTTTTTCTGATATTCATATACTAATAATATAAATGCGAAAGTAACTCTGTCTGTTTGTCTGTTACTCAATCAAGCTTAAACTACTGAACCAATTTTGATGAAATTTGGTATGGAGATATTTTGATACCCGAGAAAGGATATAGGTAGGCTACTTTTAGCGCGGGAAAATGACGCATTCCCATGGGAAAATTCAAGTGGGTCGACCGCTTGTCCGGCTAAACTACTGAACAGATTTAAATGAAATTTGGTAAGGAGATAGTTTGAGTTACTTTTGACTGCGGGAAAACAACGCGTTCCCATGGGAAAAATTACTTTCCGGGAAATCTGATCGTTTTCACCAATGATTTGAATTATATTTGGATAAAATTGGTATTACAGGATTTAAGTTGTAGTAACTACTCTTGAGGTGCTTGTGGCGCAGTGGTTGCAGCGCTTTGGTAGTGATACCTAAAAGTTAAGCAACTTACGGCGCGGTCATGTTTGGGATGGGTGACCATTCTGACCATTTAAGTGACGTCTATTTACAAGCATCTCCGTGCTTCGGAAGGCACGTTAAGCTGTTGGTCCGGTTAATATCGACAGATATTAGTCGTTAAACCTGGTCAGAGGCCCTCGGGCGGCTTAATAACATCTGACAGTAAGGTTGGTCACTTACCTTACAGACACCCCTTCACCAATCCGCACTGAGCCCGCGTGGTGGAGTATGGCTTGGACCACCTCTTAATTGAGGTGAGGCCTGTGCCCAGCAGTGGGACGTATGTAGGCTGATGAGAGAACTACTCATGTGCTAGATAAGAATGTATATTTAAAAAGATACACCTTATAAAGGTATATATTATCTTAGCTTAGCTATCAGCTGTGCCCTGCTTATTTTTTGTACTATTGTGTTTGTACTATTAATAGTCTGATGTGAGGTATATTTGCAGTGAATTCAATAAATAAATAAGTAAGTTTACTAGAAGCAATGATCTTAGATTAACAACGTTTCGTATGAATCCATGCAAGTGCAAATTAATCAGCGGCGAAAATATAGGTCAATAACAATTCCGTAATTTGGTGGTAACTATTTAGTAATCTGTGGTGTTACCCTGATATTTCTGTACTATTCCATTTCTTCCTTACAGCAATAAATTTCCTTCATAACATCATAATAATAGTCCTTCTGACCGATTCAACAGAGATCAGCCAACTACGCAGGAGATATTATTCTCAGGTGCACTCACTGTTCCATCACTCTCAAACTTCGGTGAGACGGCAATCCGACATGACCGGAGAGAGATCAGGCGCAGGACCAACGGCTTAACGTGCTTTCCGAGGCACGGGGGTTGAGCACCGCCAACTTCCCGACTCCGAGCTGTTTTTCAGAAATTCATGACAGAAAATCTAAGAAACAATTTTGGGTCGACCTAAGGATTCGAACCCAGGACCTCTTGGATGTAAGGTAGAAACTATTCCACTACACCAACGAGGCATAACATCATATGCTAGCAAAATTTTTCGTTCGTGCAACAATTAATAAGTACATTTCGTAACAAACAAAAATAATCAGTACTAAACGTCCAAAAAGTCGAATCACCTTTTTACCCCCACGAAAAAGAGGGGCGCTATGAGTTTGATCCCCTATGTCTGTTTGTGTGTGTTTTGTGTGTCTATCTGTGCATCGTACTTAGCTCCTGTGTGGATGGACCGATTTCAAGCTGGTTTTTTTATTCGAAAAATAAAATAATCAAAGTGGTACTTTAAAATCCGTATATAGCCGTTGAGGCTCACCAGTTGTTTTCTCATACGAGGGTCTTATTACTACATAGAATGTTAGTGTTCTTTTTATTTTGTAAGAACATATCTATAAATTCCTTTTAGTACGTAAAAAACTTGAGTTCCATTGTTGTGGATCAGTGATTGAGTGGTAGAGAATGCCTTCGGCATTAAGTTCACTATTGTACACATGTTTGTGCAGAACTTAAATTAATAAATGTATGTTCATTGGAGGTGTGATATAGTGGCTTATCTTATAGTGGCGTATTAAGAACTTAAATCGCACAGTGTAAATCCTACATTACGCAGAACCATTTTGACATACGCTCGTGCGCGTGTTGACAAACGCTCTTGCGGTCTGTCAACAGCATCGACTTCAGATCAACATGATTGTTCGAAAATTGTTGGCCAGACAATGGACTGGTACAGCAAGGTATTCTGTATTGTCTTCATGATATTATTAATAATAATAATAAATGGTTTAAACGAAAACACCAATTACTTAGCCCCAATCTTAGCGTTAGCTTGTGTTACAGTGACTAGGATAACGGATAGAAATACTTAAATACATGACCTCAGGTACAGTGCACGTGCTCATCACACAAACATTTGCCTAGCAGGATTCGAACACGTAACAGCCGGTATTGCAGTCTGCACCTCAGATCACTAGACCAAAGTTGTCGTCGATATTAAACGTACATATACTAAAACTGATACCTTACCTGTGAATTTCAATAACGGTGCATTAACGACCTTAAATTTAAAAATCTTCGTAGTCGGGTTACAACTTTGGTTGGTACTTTTAGTAAGACAAGACTCAGTGCCATAAAAAAGAAGTACGCGTTAAACATGATCATTGTATTCGCATCGTCAAAACGTCAGAAACTGTCAGTTTTCCATACAAATAGACGAGTTAACAAATCGTAAACGCTACGAATACGTTACGATAATTGTTTGTGATTAAACCCACTGTTTTGTTAGTGACCTAACATACATTCAGTTGAACTAATTCATACTTAAATACTAACATATCTAATATAGTAATAGTCTCCCTGGCCGATTTCGACCACGGCGGCCAATCTCAATAGAGATCAGCTAACTATGCAGGAGATATTATAGTGCACAAGTGTTAGTGCAATACACCGGTGCACTCACGGTTTCACCACTGTCAAAGTTCGGTAAGCCTATGGGCCTTAAAAATAGTCCATCTACGTTCCAGCGCGTCTTGGACAACGTGCTAAGAAGCTTACAGAACGTCATTTGCGTCGATTATCAAGATGATATTTTGGTATTTTCGACAAGCCTACAGGAACATATGATAAACCTTCGTAAAATCTTTGACAGGCTCCGTGACTCTAATTTCAAAGTCCATCTGGACAAGAATTTTTGAGACGTGAAACCGCACATTATTACTCCCTACATACTAACATATTATCTACGTAGCTTAGATACAGTGGGGTGAGCACGAACAACTATCGTAAAACGTATTCGTAGCGTTCACCTATCGTTGACTTGTCAATCTGTATGGGAAACTGTCAGTTTCTGAAGTTTGGACGACACGAATACGTTACGGAAATGTTTGTGCTCACCCCACAAGTGGCCAGCACGTCACCGTACACACAGCGATTTCTTATACCCTTGATTTTGCAACATAAATGGGTAGTCTGATGTCACAGATCACCGTGCCTGATGTGCTTGGCTCTATACCTACATGATACCTACCTACAGACACATTTTTTCTTTTTTTTTGTACGTGCATTCCGGAGAGGATTCTTGATTGCAATTAACGATTTAATTTTAAAGGATTGATAAAAAGTTACTAGCCAGTAAAAGTTTTTTTTTAATTATTTGCCTTGTCAACACGTCAACCTATTTTGTATATAGCATTATACGTTTGCGTATACAATAGGCATGATCTATCTTAAATAGTTTCAAGACTAAGGTGTTTAAAAAACATAGCCCCTATGAAGTTAATACAACCAGTATATTTCCAAAAAGCTGTAGAATCCAATTTTTAAACACACAAAATTCAATAATTATTCGGTCAATTGACTCCGATTTCTGATACACTACCGTGACGTCACGTTTATGTATTCTCATACAAAATCTATGAAGGCAGACCGTTTTGACAGAAAATAAAGAGTATATCAACGATTGGTGGTGTCATCTAACCTATTTACTCTGTTTTACTTCAGTGCTCGTGCACTCATATTACACTCATTTTACGATAAGTCAATAGCATTTTGACCTCACACGATTGCAATGTGCCGATTAGCTTCATTTTCAATTAATATGTCGTTTTATCGCGATTCCTACAAGTTTAAGCAAATGTTAATGTTCTCACAGTTAGCTGTATATTGCAAACTGTGGTTAAAATGATTGCAAAGATTTTTTTTTAAATCAGAAAAATTCTTGTGTAGAACTTCCATTCACCATTTTAAGATGGACTAATACCTAGTTGTTAATAGTTGATGGTATTGCTAAGTCATATTATCTCATTCGCCATTTCCAAGTCATTTAGTTTTTTTTCTGTGGCTTATATCAATTTCATAGATATGTAACTTTGTATACGGGCCCAGGAAGTCTTTGGGGATGACCTATGTTCAGCAGTGAACATGTTGTTGATCATAATCCGGATGCTGATAGTAATTTATTAAACTCGTGCAGGGATATGCCTAACCCAAACGGGAAGTTTGAATAGTTTGCATTTCTCTTCTGCTACTTCACTCGCGATGCGTGTTCTCAGCTACAATGTTTAGAAAATAGTAATATAGAAATAGTATTTCAATGTGCATATTCTAGGGCTAAAGATCAATGAACGGTCTTGACGCTGGATTTCCTGTTACTCTTGTTACGGACGCCGTGTTGGACCTGAATATTTGAGATCAAAATGAAAGCTTGAAATATCATACATAAATTATCATGACATTAAAGGTCTGAGATATAAAAGCGTTGCTTGCTAGTGCTAAATTTTTAAGTTAGTAAATAAATATAATATTACAGTCACGAAGTATTTTAAAATGTTTAAGGTATAAAAAAAAGACTTAGATTATTATCAGTGTAGCATTTCAATAGACATTGCTTGTAAAAAATCGTGGCTTTATCCAAAGATAATGGAAAGGCTTTTCCATTATCTTTGCTCTAAATTAAAGGTAACTTAACTTTTGCTTCTGTGAAAATACCCAAGATATAGAGTATTTTCTGTAGCAAATATTTTATCGATGACAATCAATATCCGTTATTTGTACAGGCACAAATTTGGGATTTATCACAAGAATAGGTAATAACTACGTTGATGTAAATAAAACTCCTTTGTCAAAGCCCAAAAGCCGCGTTACCCCCGCACACTCCAGGACTTTGTGATAGAGCTGTTTGTACCCTGCTAGCTAGCCGATTATATTAACTTTATTTTTATTAGCGCTACAGCTCAGAAGAATTAGACCTGATCTTATCCTTCTGAGCGTTACTGTCCGAATGCGTTGACCACACCGCGAAAAGTAACTTTTGAACACGTGGTAGGTTTTTGCGAGATAAAGTTGTACTATGGGTAGTTAGTCATTTGTACACAATTACACATTATGTATAATTGCGCAATGGCAAAACGATCGTGCAGTTAGTTACTTATCACGAATTCACTCATGCGGGATATCACGTGGTTTTCTGTTTATACACTCAGCAATACTTTTCATTGATAGAACATTGTTTTTGCAATTTGTATGCGTGAGTTACACGTGAGATTAGCACGCCATGTGTAAGTGTTCGCATGGCCACGCGTCAAGTTAATCACTGCGGTATCTTTTGCTAACGTAATAAGGGTGATTTTGCAACGAAAATGATTAGCTTGATGTAGAGTCGTGTGTACGGGTAACCAGTAACAGTTGCTGTAGGGAAGAGCCCCCTACTACTATACCCCTCTACTACAAAATAAATAGGCAGTATTTATTTAAACATCCAACATATAAAACATGTAGTTCAGTCAATTAAGCATAAATTAGGTAAGAATCTCAGAATTCGAGATACCCAGCTGTAAGTCAGTAAAAAACTTGTATGACCGGCAGCTCTAATAGTATTCTAAACGTGCTGGCCGAACGAAGGTGGGAAAGCGCTGTAAGGAGGCACTGGGTAACCGCCTAGGTAAACCCGAATGCTACCCGCATTTATTTTGTTAATTAATTTATGTCATTGTCAGTGTATTTACTAACATAGCTGTTAAGATTAATTGTTACTAACAAAAATGGATCGTTGTGTCTGAATAAATGAAATTTATTATTATATATAGCTGGTGAGTTACAACTGCTGGACAAATTTTGACCAACCAAAGCTAAGAACCACCGCGGCAACATTATTAAATTAACTTTCGTTTAAAAAAAACCGTCATATGTTCAAATCTGCCTCTGTCCAAATTGCCTTCTTCTCACCTATTACCTACCAAAGTCTTCGCGTAATAAAGAGAACCCAATTACACATTTCAATTAATGTGAAATTAAAACACACTCAAAGAAAAATTACATTACAAAACCATCGAAAAACTAACATGGTTTAAATCAAGTAACCCACCTATTCCTTTTGGTTAAAAAGCCAGTAATTACGTTTCTCTCTATTATCCATATCCATGAAATCTTCGTTTTTCTATAATAAAAACCCTTTACTTGTGCAACATCATTCATGAAACCTAACTATCCATGTTAATTAAATCCATGGCACAGATTAGATTAAAGAGGTTTGATTTTTTTGACGTTAAATACTTAAATCAAAGTCTTTGTGCCAATCACAGCGAAGTCACTGAATGATGAGCCAATTACAGCCGAGTAGTTTGTTATTCACCAATGAGACTTTTCCAAAATGACAGCAGTCGTGAATTGGCGCAGTCTCAGGCGCAGTGAAGAATGAATTGGATTTGCGATCTCATTTCTTCTGCCATCAGCTGAATCGTCGTCGAATTTAATGTTAGACCGATAATGATAAATGACCAGTCATTTACAATTGGATTTAACCCTAACGTGTGCCATGCTGTATTAATTTAAGTAATTTAATTAACCGTGGCGGGAGATACGTAGATAGATTCATACTTTATTGTAGGTACAACACAAAACATAATTACAAACCTACAAGTTTAACAAAGAATGATGTACAATTTAAGCAGTCTTATCGCTTGCAGCGATCTCTTCCAGTTTTGAAATTACACTACGAATGTAACTCGCGCTAGTTACTAGTTATTATTCTGTGCTCGCGCTAACGTTTTACGTCGTTTTCATCCTCGTATGCTATGAGGCAATGGAAATTGGAATACAACCTAATTTCAGTACAGAAGATAGATGGAAAATTCTGTCAGCTTGGGCAACCCAGTAGCTCGCTCAGGTAAATAATAGACAATCCAACGGCTGCATATTCTATAGGTTCTGTACTTTCAGTCAGGACATAATTTTATTATTATTTTGGTGTTGCAAAATTTTAAAAATTCATTAAAAATAGTCAGTCCAGGATTTTTAAGCAAACTCATTTTTTATATATTATCTAATATACTAAATTTATTATAAAATATGCTTCATCCTATTTTCAGATCGGTAAAGGTCGATTAAAGTTCATATCTTCTACTACAATGTTTTGTCGGTGGTTGAGTATTGGTCTTCAAAAATATAATTATTTTATTTTATTTTATTTATTTTATTTTTGGAATCAGACAACACAGGTCCATTTTGTTAGTAAAATTAATCTAACAAGCTATATTAGTAACAGAAAAAAAAACACAAAAAAAAACAAAAACAATGTACAATAGGGAAGCCATACCACAGACAGCCACGGCGGGTCAATCTGTATTTCTTTTGACCAACACCCTAGCCATGTGGCGAGTTAAAGGGGAGTCATATCTCCCCGCAATGGTCCTCAGAATGGAGTTGGAGCTGGCCCGTATCCTGCAGAGCAACGACGCTGCTTTTTTCCGCATGATAGCGTAGAAATCGTCAGTGCGTGCCTCAGCAAACATTCCCGAGGCACTGCAAAATCGGGGCAGCCCCAACAGCATTCTAAAGCCATTATTATATTGGACACGCAGAGCATTTACGGTCTTCTGCGTAAAGCTAGCCCACAGGCTGCAGGTGTAGAATACTTGGCAATACGATAATTATGCCCAGGTCTACACGATAAGAAGAAGAAATTAAGGATTTCAACAGCCAGTGTCTAAACTTGCCGTGTCTTCTAAAAGCCATTAACCTTTTGCACGAACGAAACAATATGTCTCCAGGGAATACAAAGTTAGAATGAAGTTAACAGAGTCTTGTCTCTTCCTGAAAGTGTATATTGTGATAACGAACCGTACCTTAAAGTGAGTTACAACAAATTAATTCAAACAAATGCGAAAGCAACTTTGTCCGTCTACCTGCCCTGATTTTACGCCTATACTACTGCTGCTGCTGCGTTGAAATAAAACATGAACACATTGTTAATTGTCCATAACTAAGTTGTCACTAAAAAGGCGAACTCGAATGTTCGCGCAATTCAATGTACACACAGCGCCATCTGTTGGTTGTGTACAGAACTAAAATAATGTGGGTGTATGGAAATAATGTGATGATAATTATGATCACAACTCCAAACACGATGAAAGTTCTTATAAGGAAACTAGCCGACCCAGCAAACGTTTTTTTGCCATTTAAATGTAACGTGTGGACTACCCTTATCACTTAGTGGTATATACAGGGTGTAAAAAAAACCTTAACGAAGCCGAATACCACATATTCTACCAATTGTTACGATCATTTTTTTCCTTTAAACCATACCTGGGAAGTTAACGGTTACTGAGATATTGGTGGTTAAAATTTGAAAAAAAAAATTGATGATTTTTACAGAAATGACTTCTGTCCATTATAACTTAACTTTTTTCCAAAGAAACATGATACAAATTTTCACTAGTTCTTTCATAAAAAGCCTCTAAATGGCACACTCCGCAATGAACAGCGCAAACTCGAACCGAACCGCGTCGCGGCGGCGTAAAGCAACACGCCCCGCGGTGACTTTTCCGCGTGCGCGCTATACATTGCGGGTTAGAATTAAATTATTTTTTTTGATGTCAAAAAATAAAAGTTGTTTCCCAGCCAAAATTTCTTTTTCATACGATTTGGTTTGATGTACTGAACGCGTGGTTGACGGCTTCGTTAAGGTTTTTTTTACACCCTGTATAATAGATGTATGCCGATTCTCAGACTCACTCAATATGCTCACAAAATTTCACGAGAATCATTCAAGCAGTTTCGGAGGAGTACGGGAACGAACATTGTGTCACGACAATTTCATGTATAAAGAGATCAAACACTTGTGAACTGACTTTACTTTCCAATAAAAACATCGACCCATTGCAATGACATAATATCTAGTACTAAGAACAATAAATTCTAACCTTCAATATGCTTCTTTGCCACCTCAATGATAAGCTTAACCTTTGCTTTTCCCTTCAAAACTGAGATAGAAGATGATATTAGTTCAGTATTGACACAACTGACTGTTACACCATAAGAATGTATTTGATGTTCAACTATTGATAATTATTAAAAAATGATTTAGTAAACCCTAATAATAATAGTCCTACCAAGACCATGCCGGGAAATCTTAACAGAGATCAGGCAACAACGCAGGAGATAGAGAACAAGTGTGAGCGCAATACACATGTGCACTCACTGTTCCTTCACACTCAAAGTTCGGTGAGACGGCAATCCGACAAGACCGGAGTGGAATCAGGCGCAGGACCAGCTACTTAACGTGCTTTCTGAAGCACGGGGGTTTGATACACGGCCAACTTTTCGACTCCGAGTTGTTTCTGTCAAATTTCATGAGGAAAATCTCAGAAACAATTTAGACAATTACACTTTGGTGTGACGGAATCCATTCTATTATCTTTTCTCCTTCAGCCGTCAACTTAGCAGGGGTGCGACCGGTATCAAGGCGCGGTGTGATAGTGTGCGTCCACACCGTTTGCGCGGTAGCGGACGCGGGCGCTTTAGCGGCGAGGGCTTGTGTCAAATCTTATGGCGTTACACCCGCCGTCACTTCATTGTGGACACATGTGGCGCGTTTTATATGTGACTCATCGTAACAATTCGTAGAATATGTGGTATTCGGCTTCGGTAAGGTTTTTTTTTACATCCTGTATATCCAAATTATGTCCCTATGTCTGTAATACTCGTAAGTATATATGCTTAGATTATGATAGATCTTTAAAAACAGATCAAGTGATTCAAGAGGAAGTTTTATTTGTAAAAAAAAAATACGGAAAAAATACGAAAATAGCGGGCAGGACAGGGTCTACTTTGTCCACTTGTAATTTTATAAACTCAAAAGTTTGTAAGGATGTTTGTTGCTCTTAAGCCAAAACAACTGGACCGATTTGGCAAAAAATTTGAACATACAATAGAATAGAAATCTTTACTTGCACAGCTAGATAGATTATAATCTGGAATAATAAGTGGGGTACTTTATATCCCTTAAACTTTACAGTTCCTGTGTTATATGTAGAAAACGACCCTCGGGCGGCTTAATAACATCTGACAATAAGGTTGGTCACTTACCTTACAAACACCCCTCCATCAATCCGCACTGAGCCCGCGTGGTGGAGTATGGCTCGTACCACCTCATAGTTGAAGTGAGGACTGTGCCTAGCAGTGGGACGTATATAGGCTGATGAGATGAGATGAGATAATGTAGAAAACGGGTTCCATTCGGTTGAAAACGCAGGGCAAAGCTAGTGTTTGATATTTTCGCGCCCGCCGTCGCCACCGCGCTATGCACACAGTGTGGACCCACACTAAGTCTGTATGTTGCGTGAAGGTGAGATGCATCGTAGCTGCGTGACATGTAGGTCAGGAAGCACGTTTTCGATTGTTGGAATTTTCCTGAGTTCACGTAAGTTGTGAGGGTGGTTTAGGTTTCACGCAATCATGTTATTTTCTTGTTGTAGGATAAAGTTTCGGTTTACAAGCAGTGATTCCTTTTTGTGATCGGTCTCAGAAGAATATACGTTCCTACACACAAATTTCCGCCTGTGGTCGATATAGAGTTTTAACTTTTTTAGGTACTTAGATGGTAGGTACGTCACCACTGAATGGTCAACTTCAAATATTTTTTGTAGTCTCATGGTTTTAGATAGATAGGTTCATCACCACTGAATGATTGCTTTCAATTATTTTATGTAGTCTCATGGTTTTAGGTAGGTAGGTACGTCACCACTGAATGCTCAACTTCAATTATTTTTTGTAGTCTCATGGTTTTAGGTAGATACAAAGGTACGTCACCACTGAATGCTAAAATTCAATATTTTTTGTAGCCTCATGGTTTCTGACAGCTTTTGCGTATTCACGTAAAAACTGCATCACAATCTGTTGAAAAGTTTTAAAGAACTGAGCATACATACAGATATAGAAACATACGCGGGAAACGACTTTGCTTAATACTATATAGTGATGGGGTAAAACCGGGATAGATGCCCCACTTTTCGAAATCGCTCTATAACTTCAATAATAAAAATCAATACAATTAATTTATAAAATAAATTTATTCTTGGGAGTTTTTTCTACAATTTTATGAAAAGTAAAAAACGTTGTCTTCGATTTATTAAAAGTATTAGGGACTTTTACGGACCTCTAAATGTTGTGACATCTATTCCATACAGATGATAGACGCCCTACCTATATAAATAGGGTTTAGGATAAATAACATCTGACAGTAAGGTTGGTCACTTACCTTACACACACCCCTCCAACAATCCGCACTGAGCCCGCGTGGTGGAGTATGGCTTGCACCACCTCATAGTTGAGGTGAGGCCTGTGCCCAGCAGTGGGATGTATATAGGCTGATGATATATATATATAAATGACTCAACAGAAAAATTTGCATCTATCCTCCAAAATCTTTGAATTCATTTTGGCATTGCA
The DNA here is from genome assembly GCA_963921415.1 of Pyrausta despicata. Classification (NCBI taxonomy): domain Eukaryota; kingdom Metazoa; phylum Arthropoda; class Insecta; order Lepidoptera; family Crambidae; genus Pyrausta; species Pyrausta despicata. The sequence continues at coordinate 9,986,087 of OY992865.1, read as the reverse complement.
TGCTGTCGCTACGAGCCATACAACTGAGTCAATTAAGATAGAGATAGAGATTCTTTTGATTGATATGAAAAAAGTAATCAATTATTCTGCGAACTAATGTAATTAAAATCGGGTCATCTATACCACTGGGGCATCTATCTCAGCTTTATCCTAGTGTTAATGCTAAGTACACATAGTAGGGAACAATAAATAGCAAAGAGAAGAAAAACTTAAGATCCTAAGAATCCTAATTTTTGAACACAAACTGTTGTTTCATCTCGATCTCCGTAGATAACACACGACCAGTGACAAATCGATCGGCCTTGACCGAGACCTAGTATAGATCTACGTATAGATCTACGAGTCCACGTGACAAATGGGACAGTCTAGTACGCATTCCAGTAGGCCTAATACGAAAAACGAAATTCGTCAAAACGATTGTTGTCCTTTCGTTGTACAGCACTTAAAGGATAAAATATTGGCAACTTATAGCTGGTAAGCTTCAACGGCTGGGTGGAACGGATTTTGACCAGCAATAACTAAGAATGATGGTGATTTAGTTATCTTTCGCATACAAAAAAAAAACGCTTTGAAATCGGTCCATCCATTCGGGAGCTTCGATGCCACAGATAGACGCAAACAAACACACACTGGCATAGGGGTCTAACTTATGACACCTCTCTTATAAGGGGGTTAAATTTCATTTATTTATTTATTTCAGCCCACACAGCCCATATAAGAGTAGTTAGTAACAAAGTTCTCAGCCTAGGGTTAGTAACACAAAATTTATTAAAATTTAAACCACTAGAGATGGCGCAGCAGTGATTGACATAAGGACAATCTAACCTACTTGTAATCATGTTTAGGATGCTGTTGGTACTGGCGCGCATTCTGTAGACTAGGGACGCGCACCGTTTCCGCATTGTAGCGTAGAAACAGTCCACACGGTACTTTGCGAACGTCCCTGAGGCACTACAGTACTGAGGTACTACAGTACTGAGGCACTGCTGTACCGCGGCAGCCCCAACAACACCCTAAATGCATTGTTGAGTTGGACACGGAGGGCACTATAAGACTTTTTATTGTATTTAGCCCACAGACTAGACATGTAAAAGGATGTACAGTAAGCTCTTAATAGAGTGATTTTAACCTGTGCCAACACTCTATAGGTACAGCAGTGCCTCAGTACTGTAGTACCTCAGTACTGTAGTGCCTTAGGGACGTTCGCAAAGTACCGTGTGGACTGTTTCTACGCTACAATGCGGAAACGGTGCGCGTCCCTAGTCTACAGAATGTGCGCCAGTACCAACAGCATCCTAAACATGATTACAAGTAGGTTAGATTTTCCTTATGTCAATTTTTGGTTTAAATTTTAATAAATTTTGTGCCGTACATCGTGAGAATCTGCGAGCTATATATTTGAAAAAAGTGCGATTTTGCAATAGTAAATCATAGCTTGGTACGCTGTCGTTTGTGCAATGAAAAACGGTTATAATCTCGATTTTCGTAGTAGGCCTAGGGATATCACGTGAAGCTATCTTGTTACGTATTTTGCATCGCTTACGACACAAAAGTGATTCTGTTATGGACATCCAGGCAATGGTAATCACAATTCTTTTTGATCGGATTTAAATTCTATCTGCTGGGCTTTGTCCTTGAGTGATGTTCTCGTAATTTTTAATTTCCCTCTGGCAGTATATGATTATAACCTTGGCTTTTCTTGGAATCTTAAAAACCTGACACAATAAGTGGTGCCCTATCTAGGGTAATGGTACCACTCTCTAACTATTAGAGAGACTTAACGATGATATTTCAAACAATATGTCGCGATATTATTATTTTTTATTTGGGATAAGTTTGCTCTTGAATCAAGACTAAGCCCTAAGGAGACAAAGACACACCCATATTCTAAGAAGTCTACGATGTCTACGATGGAGCGAGCTCACCTAGAAGATGCCTGTTCACTCTAGCTTTGAAGAATCCTAGGTTGTAATTGCAGGGAAACACTGACGCAGGTAGTGAGTTCAACTCTTTTGCAGTGCGCAAAAGATCTTTTGATATTCTCTCAATACAATAATATTAATGTTTATTGTCAAAAAGGACCACTTTGGTGTAATGGTTAAAAATTTGACTATTACCCAAGAGGTCGCGGGTTCATGAACATGTCTGTTTGTACTGGTCTGGGTGTTATATGTATTTATTTAAATTTGTTTGTAATACCACTGTCGATCCTGATAACACAACTTAAGCTACTTACCACAGAGTCAGATCAATGTACGTGATGTTGTTTATTTTTTAAAAATTCAAAAAAAAATTACTGAAGTCTGTAATCGAAAAAACTAAAGCATTTCTGTAATTATTTGTGTAAGAGCATCCCTTCCCACCAGCTTGTGTCAAAAAATAAAGTTTTTCAAATTAAGATATCATTTATTTAGTTGCAAGACTAGTAATGTCTATCTATTTTAGGTGAGCACGTGTTTCAATAATGTATCATTATTATAGTGATGACTAGTTATCAGCTATTAGTAATCGTTTAAAAATAATGTAAAATAGGGATCAAAGAACAATAGCTTATGTCAGCTTCTATTGTTAATAAGTCCAAGCTAGATCCTGCAGAAGATTTATTGTTTGTTTTTAAATTAAGTGAAAAATTGTGATGAAATGAATAGACAAAAAACACCGCTTAGGTAATAATAGTTAAATATAATCTACACTTCTAAAAAAAGTTTTTTTTTCTTAATTTTGCTAATAATTGTTTGTTTTGTTTTTTATTTTCTTAGCATAGAGTCCAACTGGTTATTTCTTCGTATAGCTTTCAATGTTTGCACCAAGCTAAGTAAGTCTACTCGCGCTTAATAAGAGCAAAAAGAGTGGCTAGCATTTTAATTTAATAACAGAATATTAATAAATCTCATGGAAAATTATAACGATGATACCGTTAGGTATATCTATTGCAAATGAGCTCTACATTACACCCTTAAATTGTAAATGTATTACTTTTCCAACCCAAAAAAAACTAAACTGAAAATATTATTTAATGCGCGTTATTTTTTAGCTCGTAAATAAAATTTAACATAAGCCTTTTGCGTCGTACGGTATCCAATAACGAACCAATGGGGCGGAACCACTCTACTGATACGAGTGAGATACACACCGATAACAGTGATACGCCCTAAATATAACGGATGACAACATTCAAATAAGTAGGTAAACTGTTGTAAATAAAAAAAATTAAAAAATCTTTATTGCTTACATAACTAACATTCAATAACAAACATAGCACATAGCAAAGCAATTCGAGGTGGTTCAGCATGTGCTGACTTGGGATATGATCCCAAACAGCGCTGGTTTTCGACCACACCCATCTCTCCGTAGATGTTGGGTGAGAGGTAGGTTGTTTGGGATACAAATGATACAGAGATGATTAAAAATATCGATGCATCGCTCATAAACATCGTTCTTTAAGAATACGGTAGTTGACACCACCAATCGTTGACGTACTTTTTATCAACTGTCAAACGCTTTTCTTCATAGAGCTTACTTGTATGGGAATAACACACTTTGACGTCATCGCGTGCAATGCCGACTGAGTGACTAATTATCATTTGAATTCCAATTAAAAATCAAATAATACGAACTGCAGAAAAATATTAGTGTAAAGGCATCTGAAATTATGAATTATTTTAGAGAAAATCAGTTTTTGAATATTTCTTTCATAGTGGAAACAAGCCTATTATGTTGTATGAATGATATTTTTCAGCGCCAGCTACCTATGTTTTGGTCCGTAGACTAATCTAAACTCGTACAGAGCATAATGATTTTCTGTTGCAATACTCGGCTGAGGTTCCAAACCAGGCCGAGTAAAGTTGATTAAAAAAAAAACATAGTTTCAAATGTAAGATTGTGTGTGTAGCTTGTCGTTTCGTTTATTTTAATGTGTTCAGTTGCTTATTAGTAACAAAAATATAACTAATATCTGCCATTATTTATGTAATTATTGAAAGTATTTAAAAACACATTTTTCTGTGTTTCTAAGCCGTGCGCCTGATAAATATAATATCGATTCATAAACATCGATATTTTTAATATTGATGTTGGAAATTAAAAATAATCGATGTTTAACATAGATGTATTCTATGAACGATCTTGCATCCCTAACTGTTATTCGAATTTCATCCGCGCGCTGCAAAAGATAACTCAGTTACTTGCAGTTACAACAAAACAACTTACTATACGAACATTTTCGAAGCAACAGCGATCATACGATAACCGGTCATAAGAATGCCTTCACAGAACTAACCAAACTTTTATACAAGGACAGCAGAGATCAGCCAACTGCGCAGGAGATATTATAGTGCACAAGTGTGAGCGCAATACACAGGTGCACTCACTGTTCCATCACTCTCAAAGTTCGGTGAGACGGCAATCCGGCATGACCGGAGAGAGATCAGGCGCAGGGCCAACGGCTTAACGTGCTTTCCGAGGCACGGGGGTGTAACACCGCCAACTTCCCGACTCCGAGCTGTTTTTGAGAAATTCATGACAGAAAATCTCAGAAAAAATTCAATTCAATTCAAATATTTTATTTCAGAACAATACAATATTCCATATAAATTGTTAGTAATCCTTAGTTTAGGTCAGTAAATATAATTGTAATTTTATTTTCAAATAGCGCTCCAATTTAATACAAATAAATTTAAAATAAAAGTAATTAAAATCCAAATGTCAATTATCTAATGTCAAGTAATATAAGTAATGTCAAAATAAAAATATAGTTTAATTTAAATTATTTATTGATTACTTACTTCTTTAAGCCGATCAAAAGGGCCGTCCAATGATCAGCAATAAATTTGGCTTGACTTGGGATTGGAACCCAGGACCTCTCGGATGTAAGGCAGAATCTTTATCACTACACCAATTAGCTGCAGCGTTATCAGGTGGGTTGCCTACGTAGTCGAATTATTTCTCAGCCACCCCGTAGCGTCGAAAGCCCGTGGAGTCGAATGCCCGTAAAGTCGAACGTACTCGTATATATTTTTACCTTAAAAAGTCCCTTTTAAAAGGGGCATCGTTACCAGCACTGCTATAGTATATAGTTGTGATAGTCACATGATTATTCCAACTATCGATATCTATAAAGATACCAAATTATATTAATTCTCCTTTAGAGGTTGTAAGATACAATTTCTTTATTTGCACCATTGTAAAGTAATTTAATTTAAAAATCATAATATTAAACACGCTAGGAGCACTTTTAGGATTACAATCTAATTTAAGCTTAGTTTATAATATTGTGATGTTATAAGGGTTGTACCCTGTTTGTGTTGTTTGAATAAATAAAATAAAATAAATAGTACATACAATATTATACACTACAGAGGCCAAATAATACTATAAAATTGAAACAAAATCGTAATTGCATCGCCCGATTTTTTATTTCGTTCATACTTGAACTGCCAAGTACAAGTACAAGTTTTGTTCATACAAGCGATTACTGGTAGAATCGATAATCTCCTTTATTTTTCGTCGGATGAAAATCTTAACATACTCAATTATTTCGTTCCCGTTTCACAAGTACCAACTGTCGATTTCATAATTATACTGCACATTCAAACTGCACCAACTTCAACCCAATATTTAAGAAGCACGTAGAATCCCGATTATCCAAATCAATTAAAGTGGTCATTCGGATAATCGGAAATCCGGATAATCGCTTTCTTAGTGAATTCGGGCAATATTTGTTTAAATGTTATATTATGTAATAAGTTTGACATAGTACCTACGTCGTTTAGACAATACCAATAACGATATAAAAATAAATAATTATTTTAAAGGTTCAAATATAATAAATCACATTGTAACATGTTGTTATCTGTCTAGTTGCGCGTTATAAAATTTCAAGAAGCAGCTAGAGCCGTGACCACAGATTACTAAGCCGTGACGCGAGTCCGGATAATCGGATGTTCGGATAATCGGGATTCTACTGCATATCAAAATTTTGAAAGATAAGTAATTTATTGCGGAAAAATGGGTTCTTAATGGATAAATCGATCGATTTTCGATTTATCCTTTACAATTCAAGTTTTCAGCAAAAAAAACTGCTTAGATGTCTAAAATTTTGTGATATGACCCTTAACTCGAACAAGTACTCTTCAACTGTTCTGTTCATTCCGAACGAAACTGAAAAAAGTATTTGTTAGTGCGGGAACGATTGCGGAACGAAAACATACCACCGAGCTACCAGGAGCGCAGAAACTCAGAGCGTTCACATCCAGTTCAACTTTCAGTTTCATCAAGTCCATCACCAAAGGAGATTAACCGCTACATCTAAGAGATCAAGGTCGAAATCAGTTCAGTGCATTTTCCCACGTGCGAGATGATACAGGCGTAAAATGCGATTCTGAGCGTTGTTGACTGGGGTTACGGTCGCTTAGGTCTATTATCTGTTGCCACAGCGATTGAGTAATGAAGTGCTTCGAGTTTATGTGTTCCTGGTATATTGTACCGGCGGGAGGGTCGGGACACGTGATGGGTAAATTGGACCATAGCTGGCTGACTAATAAAAGCCCGATTGCCCGATTAATTATTTAAATAGATTGTTTCTCGGTAGTGCGATTATTCTGCAAATTATATTTTTTAACATATTAGTTTTTCTGTTACCCGCTTGCCGAAATGGTTATGTTTTTTTGGGGGGGATTTTTTGGTTAACAAGATTGTACTTCGTAGCAGCCTCCGATTATTGATTTATCTTTTGAAATTCAAGTTTTCGGCAAAAAACTGCTTTGCTGACAAAATTGTTGTGATATGAGCCTAAAATAAACACGACACCACATGAATCTTCACAAAACCGTTGAAAATTCCAAATTGTTTCTACAACACCATTAAAAGGTTGGAATTAAGTTGTGGAAGGTTGCCCAACTCTTTGGTTTCATTCATGAGGACATCGTAGTATTAGTAAAAAAAAACTATGTAAATAGGTATTTGTATTATATTTGTTAAGTTTTTTTTTGCGTTTACAACGCTATTTCTTTTTTATTTCGAAAAGACATAACACTTAAAATGTTCTCTTCGGCTCCGGTCATCGGGGAGGAATCGAACCCCCGACCTTTGAAAGTCCGGTCCAATGCTATGTATTTGTACAGAACCCTCTCTTGTATGGATGGATAGTCTCTTGAACCGCGGGTGACTGGACACATTTAATATTAAGAATTACATTAGTTATTATATTGTTCAAGGTCTTATTAATAAAGCGTAGTCTACTAGTATAATGTTTTCGTTCTTATCTCTGAAAAAGTCTCTCCTAAGACGCATATTATGAATCGAAACATTCACGAAACTATAAATAGCACAATCTTCCATTCGACATCAATACTAGTTTGCATGAAATCACGTTATCTTTACAAAGGTCAACACCGCTAATGGTCACATTGACTTGCCCAGATCCACTCACTATTGCTCACTGCTTACAAGTTGTGATAATACAAGCTTGCCTCTACCTAGGTCCCTTACCTATAGCACAGATAAAATAATACCCTCCTATAAGTGCCTTTATTAGGCAGTGCGAGGGAAATAAAATATCTACAGTTATAACAGGATAATTTTACTAGACAATGCTCTTTTACCGATTATTTCGTCTGTGGTTGGAAAGGAGTCAGAAATGTCAGGTTAAAATAAAATGTAAATAGATCGCGAAATAATTCGTAAAAAAGTAAATGATTTCAATGTCTACCGTTCACGGATCAACAAAAATATAATGGCAATAATATTGAAAAGGTCATATTTTTTATTTTGGATAAAAAAAAAACTAGCGTGCCATAAAAACTTGGAGGTATCAGCATCGAATAAAAAAATGTAATAGGGGAGTAGAACAATTTGAAACAATATTATGCAAACACTGCTTTTTTTTCATCATTGTTTCCTGAAAATTGCAAACAATCTGATTTCAGAAACGATCATTTACAGTTAGATCAGTTTGAAAGAAAGAAAAAAATGTTTACTAAAACTCAAAGCACGCTAATTTAAATAAATAAAATAAAAAATAAAAATAAAAAGTTTAAATCTGGAATTCTAAATAATAGGTTTACAATGCCTGACACACCTGTTTATTTGTAATGCGTGTGGAAATTTACGTATTTGTGTTATCTAATTCTGATTGTCATGTAAAATATGTATTTTCATACACTTGTTTGTGGGAATCGGAACCAACAAAGGTAACATAAACACCCACACCTGATATCATTTAAAAAAAATGTTTTTAGTATTGAGTGCCTCGTTGGTGTTGTGGCAAAGTTTCTGCCTAACATCCGAGAGGTCCTGGGTTCGAATCCCAGGTCGAGCCAAAATTGTTTCTGAGATTTTCTGCCATGAATTTCTCAAAAACAGCTCGGAGTCGGGAAGTTGGCTGTGTTACACCCTCGTGCCTCGGAAAGCACGTTAAGCCGTGCCGTCTCACCGAATTTTAAGAGTGATGGAACAGTGAGTGCATCTGTGTATTACACTCACACTTGTGCTCTATAACATCTCCTGCGTAGTTGGCTGATCTCTTTTGTGATTGGCCGCCGTGGTCGAAATCAGTCAGGAGGACTATTATTATTATAAGTATTGTTATGTTGAACCCGGGTCCTCGGAGATGGCACCGTGACACCATGACAACCGGTGCATAATTCGATATTTCAAAAAAAGATCCTCTAATGCACTACCATAGAGCATAAAGAGTTTACCGGTAAAGCTAACCAGACGATCAACGGCATGGTTAGAGAGTAGCCTGAGACGATGAAACGTGTATGTGCTAATTGCGAACAATATTTAGCCTACTTGCCGATAGTGATAAAGGAATATTCCTAGGCCGGGAAACCGTGAGGTTATCGGTAGGCCTTGCGCTTCGCCTCTGTTTAATCTTGTGAACATATTCTGATCATTTGTGCAAACTAAAAGAGTAGGTCTAAACCTTTTTCCTAGTATGTAACGGGGTACCTAACTACCTTTGTGCAAATGTTGGATGCAAAAAAAGATGACGATGCCTCACGTGCATTTATGATATCTAGATCAAGAGGACAACAGCTTTTATAGCTCTAACCCTGAAGATCCTATTGTTGAACCCCAGTGGTCCTCAAATAGAAGATAAAGTAATTAAATTAATTGTGTTAACTTTAACGAATCCATACTAATATTAAAAATGCGAAAGGAACTCTGTTCGTCTGTTACTCAATCACGCCTAAACTACTAAACCAATTTGCATGAAATTTGGTATTGAGATATTTTGATACCCGATCGCTTTTTTATATACTTATATAAATGAATGGCTGTCCTTTAGTCACACTACAACTCGAGAACGGCTGAACCGATGATAATGATTTTAGCCTTGAAATATTTATATAAAAGAGAAAATATTGATAAAATGCGAAAACAGCGGACAGGACAGCGTCTGCCGTGTCCACTAGTAAATTATAATTACTTTTACGAATTATTTTCATGAGCGGGTAAACGAGTAGGTTTAATACGTAATTTTATTAGTTACTTCACTTTTAAGCATCGACAAATTTCTTTACAATGTAATTTTACATCACTGCAGTAGGTAAGCCAGAAAAAATCTACATAACTATTTAATACCAGGAATTTATTTGTAGCTGAGTCATCCATTTATCCATCAACTGTTCGAAGCTCATTGATTAACAAGATCGACCTTCAGTTTGCAAACGATTTAGTTATGTCTAAAAATAGCTTCGGGTTATTTTTAACAATGTTTCGGTAGTTAGCTATAACGAGAATTAGTCACGGTTGAAAACGCTAACTCAATACAGATCAATAACCGATGTTGATTTATTTGTTGTAGGGTTCCGTAGTGAAATAGGAAGGCTCGACTAAACCAAATTTGGAAATATCGTCATGTTTGAGTCATATTTTTAAAGTATTTTCACAACTAAGCAGTTTTTTACGGAAAACTTGGTTTTGTAAGGGTAAATCGGCAGTCGAAGGCCGTCATGTTGCAGGAATTTCGTAATTACATACATATAAAGTAATCTATTGCGTAAAAACATTGTCAATTTAACAGAACGCTGAATTAAACTAAATTTTCCTTTTGGTGCATTGTTCTGAACATAGATATAATAGTTATAACAAAATTACCTAATATGTGTGTCATAACGAAATTTTGACATCATAGCAGCGGAGGCCTCTATGTTGCAGGAATATTGATTAATCCTTTGAAAACCAAGTTTTCGCCAAAAAACTGCGAAGCCGAAGCTGTCAATTTTTTTAAATATACCCTATTTTATAAAATGACATTAACCGGCTGATGTGAAACTTAAAAAAATACCCGTCAAGTGAGTGTTGGGCCACGCCAAGTGCCAACTTTCAGTTCACACTCTCAAGTTTATAAAAATGAGCCCACATAACTGTCAATTAATTTTCAATAAAATTTATATGTAATTTTATTTTCGTCACGGTAAACACTGCGGTAACTTATGCGCTTTTGATACGGGCGATTTTCCAACAAAAATGGGTAGCCTGATGTGCTGGCTAATATATATTTTATAAAGTTGGTCGCCCTATAACTTATTAGTTATTATTTACTACTCAGCTCTGATAGATTTCCTTTAAACTCTGTTATATATAATACTGCTGTATTTTTTTCACGAATCTACAAAGTCGTTGAGTTGGTAGAGAAACACACACACACTTTAATTGTATGGGAGGTAACATGAAAAAAAATTCTAGATATTTTCTACAACTTTTTTGTATTTATCAATATACATACGTATACCAAATTACAGCTTTCTACCACTTAAAGTGTCTGAGTAAAACCTCGGACAGATAGACGAACGGACGGACAGACATGGCGATACTATAAGGGTTCACTGTTTACAACGGAACCCTAAAAAGGAACCTGTTAGCGACGATATGTACTTTTTTGTATCCACCGAGTCTTAGCCACTATGTTTCTATTAATATTCCAAATACTAGAACGTATGACACGTTAATGAGTCATTTGTTAGTACATCTTTTGTAATTACCATCAAAGCAATCCACCAGTGACACCGCATGTCGCAATGGTGTAAAGTCTATCATAAAATATATCCGAACTGTGATTTTAAGTATTTCGGTCTTTTATTTCTGTCGCACCTTCGCGTAGCTCACAGAACCTTTTCCTCATACTTTCTTACTTTGTGCTACAGTCAATAAAAATACTCAAGACTAAAAGATTTACAATTCAGGCAATAAAAAAAAATAAAAAATTGTTTCAACGAACACACCAATTACCTAGCCCCAAACTAAGCGTAAGCTTGTGCTATGGTGACTAGGATAACGGGTAGAAATACTTAAATACATTTCGTTCGTGCTCATTACACAGAGATTTTCCACGCAACAGCTGGTTTTGCAGTCTGACCCTCAGACCACTAGACCAAAGCTATCGTCAAAAATAATAATATCGCCAATAGCGATCTCTTTCAGACAACCTTCAGGCAAAGTGACATATTACAAACAGGAAGCAAGATCATTGCAATAACTTAAAAACAGTTGTATTCGGAACCTCTACTTTGTTTCAAGCTCCTCAAACTTGCTTGGTTTTTTGTTTCAATTATGACCTTGGTTGACCAATTTTAGCACTAGGTTCTGTCAAAAATAAACTAACCATAATCAAACAATTATTTAGTAAATGAGGTGATTATTATGGCCACTTAAAGTATTTATTATAAAAACTAACAAAAAAACTATTGATTGCCGATATTGAGAGGAATTGCCATATTTTAATAAGTAACTTCATTTTTTTAGCATTAACAATGCAAATTTCTTTACAATGTGAAATTGAAACGCACTTAAAGAAAAATGGAGCGCCACAGACGGGACTCGATCCCGCACCTCTCGCAAGTCGGGCCATTGCTCTCCCAATTGGCTAGACGACACCACCAATCGTTGACATACTTTTTATTATCTGTCAAAACGGTCTGCCTCCATAGATTTCGTATGGTAATAAATGATTGTGACGTCACGGTCATGTGTCAGAAATCGGAGTCAATTGACCGAATATTTATTGCGTTTTGTGTGTTTAAAAATTGGTTTCTACAGCTTTTTTGAAATATATTGGTTGTATTAACTTCATAGGGGCTATGTTTTTTAAACACCATGTTCTTGACAATATTTAAGATAGGTGTCATCATCCCAATTGAACTACCGTACAATTGGAAGAGCAATCGCCCGGCTTGCTTCTTTAAGTGTATTTTGATTTTACATTGACATATTTTGTTGCTGTTTACTTAAGTATTAGATATATTACAATAGACACGAACAGCTTACGAATAAAAATACTTAATAGTTTTTTTTTATCAAGCTTTTATAATCAATTTGTGCATTGTCGTCCAATTGGGATGAAGACACCTATCAATAAATATTTTCAAGATTATGGCGTTTAAAAAACATAGCCCCTATGAAGTTAATACAACCAATATATTTCTAAAAATCTGTAGAAAACAATTTTTAAACACACAAAACGCAATAAATATTTTGTCAATTGACTCCGATTTCTGATACATGACCGTGACGTCACGATCATCTATTCCCATACAAAATCTATGGAGGCAGACCGTTTTGAAAGATAATAAAAAGTATGTCAACGATTGGTGGTGTCATCTAGCCAATTGAAACATAATTGGGTAGTTGACACCACCAATCGTTGACGTACTTTTTATTAACTGTCAAAACGCTTTTCTCCATAGAGTTTGTATGGGAATAACACACTTTAACGTCATCGCGTGCAATGCCGACTGAGTGAGTATTTATCGATTGAATTTAAATAAAAAATCAAATAATAAAAACTGCTGAAAACTATTAACGAAAGATGATCTTAAATTGAGAAATAATTTTATAGAAAATCAGTTTTTGAATATTTATTTCATAGTGGATGAAATTTCGCTTGCAAGATTTCATAACAGACAACAAGAGCGTGTTTCTGACTTTTAACCTATAATCAGGTGCAGGGTATTATTATATTATCTACCCAGGTAATATTAGTGTTTTACTCAAAATCCAATACCTACATATTTCTTTTTTGCGTTTTCTAGATTTAAACAACTTAAAAATTCATTAGTGTACCTATCAAAGATCATTAATTTGACATGACTATGCATTATCTCATACAAATTACGAATATCATCCCTAATCTAGTTAATAATTAGAACCTGTCTAAACCTAACACTTTTATCTTTTCCATCTACTGTTGTTAACTCACATAACACATTGTTCATACAAACCGTACACACAAATACTACAAAATCACAGTTTCGTCAAACAAACATTAGGCAAGGATGAATGAGTGACGTAGACGATGACGTCACAGCGCGGAGGCTCGCTCTGTGGAAACAGACGACCTATTTCGCCGCGCCTCTCAGCGACCGTGTGGCCTAATGGATAAGGCGTCGGACTTCGGATCCGAAGATTGCAGGTTCGAGTCCTGTCACGGTCGAAACTTCTTTTTTGTATTTTATCTTTTTATAAAGCTTGAAATGATCATAATGATAGGATTTTTTGTATATTACAGAGCGTGAAAAAAAAAAATTATTGAATTTTACATGAATGTATGGAGCGAATACTGAACTGAAATTCCTGTAGACTATATTTAAATCTTAAAAACTAAAATATTATGATGAAATTGCTTGATAAAGAGGTATATTGTAACTTGAGGAAAACCAATAAATAATATAGCATGCCTAAAATATGGCTGAGTCGCATTAAAATTAATTTTATTTTGGTTACTTAGAATATTTATGAAATTACATTAAAAAAAGCGTTAACTTTTTTTTACTAAACCATAATAACGATGACTAAACTCACCTTGTTAATTAAAATTTAAGTCCTTGTTTTGAAAGTGAGAACAATGATATCTCGCATGCTTTAAATAGCAATCGACTGATTTTGTCTTTTCAATTGTTCGTTTTATAACAACACTATGCCAGTAGGTCAAAAAATACATTCTGCTTCGAAAAAAGGAAAGGAAACGTTTTTCCCAGTAGGCATTGCTTAACCACAGTACCGAATATTGAACTTTGATGAAATAAACCGCTTACTCTTTTAAAAACAAATGATACAGTTGTACCACACAAAATCCTAAAGTATAGGTCATGATGGCAAGATTTACAAGACGATCCGCTCAAAAACTCAGCTCAGCTCAATATATATCAGGTTAAAGATTATTTTATTTCCCACAAAGAATCATACAATTCATATATACAAGTGTTACAAAAAAAAACTGAAGGGCCCGAAAACTGCACAACATTCCCAAATATACCTAGGACAAAATCTCAAAGAAAAATCGGACCTCCCATACAAAATTGCCATTCAGATGATCGATTTACTATTGTAGAGCCAAAAATTTTTTTTGAGATTTCGACCTAGTTTCTAGGTTCTTTGCGTAAGTTGTTCAGTTTTACGTTCACAACAACACCATTCAGTTATTACAGTTTTTTTGTAACACCTTATGCTCCACTGTATGCTATGTTATATGTCGACCGTTTTATTAAATATTGTTGCAGATGTTAAAAAACATACCCAGGAGACCTATTAAATGTTGCTTTTCGCTAAACATAACATTTGAAAATTTGACTTAAGGAAATTGGTAAAAATTATATAATTACAAACAAGCCCTCCACCAATCTTCTTTGAGCGCGTGTGGTGGAGTATATCTCGTACCACCTCCTAGTTGAGGTAAGGCCTGTGTCCCATAGGAAAAATCAAATCAAAATCTTTATTGCATGCTAAGTGTTACAAGTCACTAAACATTTCTGCTTAGCCCAAAGGTATGACTGGTAGAGAATGCCCTACGGCGTTAAGTCCACCTTTTGTACAAAGTATTGTTGTGCAATAAAGCTTAAATAAATAAATAAAATGACGAATTCAATGATGATAAAATTACCCAGCAGCGCTGCTGAGCCTGAAGCAGCACTGCACAGGAGCCCCAGTACACATTTAATGTAATGCTATCTGACTGTACCTCCACTAAAAACTACAAAGCGTAAAAGTAAGCGTGGGAAGAACATTAGAATTCAATGTAAGTACACTAATTCGAATAACGACGAACAGTACTTTCGTTTTCTTTGAATCATGTAGCAAAAACTATGGCGCTACCAAATAAGGTTGCCTGGGAGTACTTGAATGCGCGGTATCTTCATGACATTTCTTCATGTTTTACTATGTCAACTGTCTTAATACTCATTTCACCAAGGTAACAGCCGTTTTGCGTTAATATTTTAGTATGGTAATTGAAAAGTCTAAATTATACATTTCCATACTAAATATATATATTTTTCTATTTACTTAGGAAAAAAAATATCACCAAGGTAACAGTCGTTTTGCGTCAATATTTTAGTATGGAAATTGAAAAGTCTAAATTATCCATTTCCATACTAAATATTGACTTAACATGACTTGAATGGCGATTTTAAACGTCCGTGAACTTGGGCCTAAGCGCTTTCCAAACTTTTAAAGCTTTATTAGCTTATCAAGGCTTAAAGAAGTCTTTCTTGGACTAAACGAATACGTTAAATTTGATAATTAAGAGTTACAAAAAAAGTTAAAAATAAAATAACTCCCATAGAGGAGTGTATAAACAACTCCAATGTAGGAAACCACGAGATTTTAAGCCACTCATTTCCCCCGAGAGATAGAGTTATATCACGGCATTTTCTTTTCAAGGAACATACGACGATATTATCAATTTTTCGTACAAGGACGTGAAATCGTCAGGAGATTTACTGAAACGCTAACCTTCATGTCAACATAAGGTTACCCATTGTCGTTGCAAAAACGCCCTTATCATAAGTGTCTAAGATACCAAAGTGTTTATCCTGACGTGCTGTATGTAAATGTTTTCTTATACTCTTTTATTGATACCTCTATTACTTTGGAACCATGACCCCATTTTGCTCAAAGAAAATACCTTACGTGAATGAAAATGAGGTTATGCGTATTTTCATTACTATTTTTGGATGATTCTTTCTTGTAAATAAAGACCGAGATCCTATTGACAAATATTGCCTAATAGACCAAAGTTTTTTATTTATTATTAATACGGTTTCGCTCTTGACATCATTCTCCCTCTAAGAGGTAAAGAGGATCTCGAAGTTAAGATTTCTGCCTCATCGTTTTCAACTAAGATTTAACTTTTAGACTTAAGATCCTGCAAAGCCCGCATTGGAATGAAATGCACTTCTTACACAATTCTTACCTAAAGATAAATCTAGCAGTTTACGTAAACATTTTGTTCGTGTATTTTTAAAAAGCTGACGTATGTTTTCGGGTATTGATGAATGTATTTGGACTATGCGTTGTCATGATGCTAAAATAAATGAATTAATAAAATTATAGAAATACCATTATTTATTTATTTTATTTTATTTATAGGTACAACTAAAGAATACAATTCCAAACACTGTTATAGGATAGCAAAATAAGTTTCACATAAAAATTTAACTCCAATAAATGCTGCACACAACGTCAACATAAAAAAAATACAATTTAGCAAAGAAAGGATACCTGAACAGGCTTAGCAACTAACAAGGTACATTACAAAGCTGATTAATAACTTTTTTATGAGAACAAAAACTCGGAGAAAATATAACCAAACTTTTACCATTATCATTGTAATATGAATTTATATTATAATTAGGTACGTAATCCATGTGTCCTTTAACTATCAGAAAATTCGGTCCTTTACGGCTAGCATGCGCTGTTCCGATGACATTCTAGCGCTCAATAAACATTTCCTAGACCAAGATTCTGACCAGTATTGTGAGCCCCATGCGTAGATAAACGAAAATATGAAAAACCGACGAAATTTTAACATTGGGCAATTTAATTAATACGATTTTGCTTATATTTTGTCAGCGGATTTAGGGCCCAGGAAAGTGGACCGATGTCTCCTTGGATACTTTGAAAGATATTGCAAATAATGGATAGGAAATTGTTCAGTTTCCTCTATCACAATTCAGTTGATTCACTGCGCTCAGGCATTGATCACCGTTTGCTACTTTTTTAAAAAGTGGCTATTACTTGTAACTTTATATAATAAAGGCCGTCGAAAGCTTTTTGTATGTAGATTACATACCTATGTTATTATTTAAATTCAGCGAGATAACATCTAGACTTTCGAATTTAGCCATGTTAAAAAAAGTGATCTACTGTGACCCACTCTCCCCCATATACAAGTTAGATACCTAAACCAAGAGAGATACTAATTCAAAACCATTAGAGATGCAGGTATTCTTTTCAATGTTGTTATGCTAACTGCATAATAGCGTTGCAACTATGCGTAACCTTAGCAGCGCTGTTATAGAGCGGGAAGTAATATCGCAACCATTTAGGTTGTCAGTTTATTGTTTACTTACCGACGACTTTTACCGAATCATGAATGGTCGTCATGGCCGAATTTATCGGTCAATTAGCCGTAATTGACCTTGACATCCGTGTAGGTGTCTCGAACAATCAATTAATTCGCCTGTGCCGATACCATCCATCACTCGGTTAGTATGAAGTGTTTGGTTACGCGGGCCCGTTGTTTCGTTATGCGACGACAAAATCTCGGGGTTGAAAACTTTTATAATACGATTAGAATACGAAAACATTTTGATGTCTATGCCTACTAAGTCGTTTAATTACTTTTGGGGACACATTATGTAGTCAACTCTATTTCATTGGAAATATGAATTACTAGACTACGAAAAACCTGTTGATTTTCCGGGCAATGTGGCGGCGCTCAATGGACAAGGAGGCTGCATACGCTGGACTTGGCTGAATAGAGTTGGGTTTTCGCTCAAAATTAAGAAAAGTAGAGCCTAGAGTCTTCTGTGAGCCTCAGGTCCCTATTGAGATATAATGGGATCTCATCCTCATCATCAAAAAAACGATGTTCACCGACGAGAGCCGTAAGCGAAAATTGAAATATCATTCCAATTTCAATGTTCCTAACGCAGCGTACCGCAAGGCGGCGCGGCGCACTCACTACACTGCCGTAGCACGACACGCTTGGCGTAGTCGCCGCGCTTGTGCGCTAGCGTCGCGGGCCGGGCTAGCTGAAGATTGGCATGATGACACCTATCTTAAATATCTTCAAGACCATGGCGTTTAAAGAACATAGCCCCTATGAAGCTAATACAACCAATATATTTCCAAAAAGCTGTAGAAACCAATTTTAAAACACACAAATCTCAATAAATATTCGGTCAATGGACTCCGATTTCTGATACATGACCGTGACGTCACGTTGATGTATTCCCATACAAAATCTATGGAGGCAGACCGTTTTGACAGATAATAAAAAGTATGTCGACGATTGGTGGTGTCATCTAGCCCATTAACGAATTACTTTTAACAAAACCCGTTGCAATTACAAAACACAGTGGCGGATAGCACAGCGTGAACTAAATATAATGCACCATGATGACACCACCTCATCTCATCAGCCTATATCCGTCCCACTGCTGGGCACCAGGCCTCATCTCGACTATGAGGCGATACGATGTTGAAATACGTATCTACTATAGAAAATGCAAAATCTAACTTACCGTGATGTAATGGAAACACATTCCGCGTGGGTTCCGATTCTGCGAATCGTGTGTGAT